>JAVRXN010000005.1:18455081-19857581 GCA_033556935.1 Timema podura | reverse complement strand
ACGCTTTGATGTTTTAGAGGTCGATTTTATTTCACAAAGTATAATAATCTTTGAACAAAAATTTAATGACTTTTTTTTTAAGTGCTTGCGTAGCTTTCTTGTAATAAATTCTTCGTATCTGAGTTTTTCTGCAAGGTTGGAGAAAAAATAATGAATCTATATAATTAAAAAACAATTTTTGATCTTAAAATCGAGAACTAAATTTGAACATCAAACACATCACTAAACTACACGACTGTTTTATTTGAATTCCGTATGGATTTTGTGTTTAGAATATATTATTTCCTATTTCCTGAAATACAAATTATTGCGCCGCTGTATTTGCTATCACGTTGTTTAGATTGAATTTAATTAGAATTTAGTGATACTAACGATAAAGCCTTGGTTCACTAATTAAACGTGAAATATTATACCCGGTATGTAATTAATTATATTTCTAATTAGAATCTTATTTACATTGATATACGAAGGTGTTAAATTAATTGAATACAAACAGTGATGTGTGATTTTTACTCTTTGTTTAAATACTACCGTGAATAGGTATACTAATTTTTTAATTTGAAATTAATTACCCGCATAGTGTTCACACGAAATAATACGTCAGTATTGCAATATAATACATTCCAAAGTGATAGGTAGATCAAGGCTCAAATCCCGGTTGGGTGTGTTTAAAATATTTTCTCCTAAATGGTTCCCAATCTCCCTCCAACACAATTTTGGGTACATTTCGTTTATATTCTATCTTACCTATCCCTTAGTGTAAAACATGTGGATATCTTGGACGGGTAGTAAAACTAGGTACCTAATTTATTTTAAAAAATGTTTATTACTAGAACTGTTGTGGCTGTGCAACCGTTTGGGCTACACTAGTGGGTTAAGGATGAGGAACGTTGAATTTTCAGGAAATGTACTCGCGTTTGCGTGGAAAGAGAGTGGTGAACTGTTTAGGAAGAAAACCTCGGTACATCTGACAGGAACACGACCTCTCAGTTTTCGGCAATATATTATAATATAGCGAGAGTGACGCCTTAAATTACGTGATCACTCAAGTGGGTTTAAGTAAAATTAAATATTTGTATTTCAACTTAAAACCCAAGGAAAAAATGTGCAATTACTAAAGTTATAAAAAAATCACGCCTTATCTATAACAGGGGTCGGCAACCTACGGCAAGCATGCCAAGAGTGGCACGCTGAGCGATTTGAATAAAAATCATATAAAACCTTTATTTTTAATTAAAACCAAATGATGTGAGTAATAATTTTAATAATAACGTGTTTTATGTTTCAATGATTCAATTGTTTTGTTTAAAAATCTCAAAATAATGTGTTCACAACTTAAATTTTACAAAACACATTTATAACTTTTATATTTATTCTGATTCATATTAAAATATTAGTTTTCAATAAAAAGTAGTTATTTAATGTACTCGATTTAGAAACATGTTGTTACATTTACATTTTACAAGATCAACTTAAATTGGTTTAATATTTGCGCAAGTCAACTAGGAAAAAACAAAACGATTTGGGTAGGCTTAGGTTGGTTGGCACGCTGAGCAACTTTGCATTCTTACCTCGGCACAACACTACTAAAAGGTTGCCGAGCCCCTGACCTAGATATTACGTTTTATCACATTTTAGAGGAAGTTTCTAAAAGTTAGCTGCGCTAAAACACAATTTTCTTCAATATTTATTTAAAATTAAGTCAACATAATCGACAAAACTTTCTGTTTTTTCAATGCACGTGCTATTGAAACCTTCACGGAGCTTTAGTATATAAACAAGTGGATAGGGGCAAATTCTACCGCCAGCAAATGAACTTTTTTTCCTTTGTAACTGCGTCATACTATCCGTTCGGACTTTCCCTACGCGTGTGAACTAAACTACACTGATGTGTCAGGGATGATAAAGGTTGAATTTAGAATAAATGTACCTCCATTGGCGTAGAGGGAGATTGTAAAACCATTTAGGGAAAAATCACCCTCATTACACCCGGTCGGAATTCAAACCCGATCTTTCCGTTATCAGCAGTCCAGTTTGACACGGGAATGATGCCTTATTCCATTCGAACACCGAAGCGAAGCTATTCTTAAAGTGGAAAAGATTAGTTCATCATCGTTACGAAACCCTTAGTGCTAGTTTCACGGTATATAGGCATTATACATGACTCACAATGGGATGCTGTTGTTTGGGGTTCGAATCCCCCCTTGGGATAGGATCTCTTCCATCCTCTTTTGATATAATGCTAGAGAATGCTTTCAGCTCCTCTCTTCTAATCCTTACCACTTAGATTAGTCAATCCGTTACTAATCCTGTGCCCCCCCCATCGATGGTCACAATGCATGCGGTGTCCTCTATCAATAGACTTGACTACCAATGACAGGGACGTTGAGATTTTAATCACGGCAGGGTGTTAGTAGTTTTTTCACTGTGATTGATTACTAACAATAAATAAAACATATACACTGACTTAGTTTCAATCTAAGCAGTTATTGAATTATTTAAGTAGATCATAAATATCTACGTAATTAGGTAGTTAAATAAAAGTAAAATAATAAAATTAATAACTATAAAACACATAAACAGTTAATCAAATATTTAAAATGTTCATTAATAATGTTTATTATAAACACAGTTCACAAGTTAACTGTCAATGTCTACGTCACTCTTTACACAAATGCAAGTACATTTATTATAAATTATACCGTCCTCATCCCTACGATCAAATTATTGTAAATATGGGGATATACCAGATGGATATTAAAACGCGGTACAAAAAAAAATTCCCAAGGGAAATGGCAAATAAAAGTTGTTGAATGTTTGTCAAACTTGCCAGACACTGTCTAGACTGATTCAATTATAAGTTGGCTGCCGTCTGGTAGTAAATATATACTTATAAAATACTTTAAATATATTTTCATAACCTATTCCATATTCAAAAATATTATGTCTAGCAACGAATCAACTGACGTGCATAAAAAAAATCGAGTCCTTATCTATTTACACGAAGACCAATCTTTCGGTCAACATCTTAAATTCAAAAAAGTTAAAGTATGAAATGCAAGCCATGATGGCTGCCCAATGGACCAGCCTATAGTTAAATCTTATGTAGTGGTTTAAGAATCAAATAGCCAAAGCTATTATATTTGGGGCTTTTTTTTAGTGAGGATTTACTCGCATCTAGTTATCATATTCTGAAAATTGAAAAATGACACTCGAACACGGGAATCGAACCCGGGACCTTTGGCTTAGTACGCCATTGTTTAACCACTAAGCTTATGCCTTTAAACATGGTGAATAATGACCCTGTTATGGGACGATTCCTGGATAGCTCAGTGGTTAGAGCATTGGCGTACCAAGTCAAAGGTCCCGGGTTCGATTCCTGTGTCCAGGTGTAATTTTTTAATTTTCAGAATATGTTATGAAGTGGTTATTTGGACTGGATATTCATTTACAGTTAAAACGATCCAGCACCCAAAACGTGACTAACAGGACACACATCGTTGCAGTGGTGCAAGAACAGGGAAAGTGGGACAAGGGAACGTATTGGTAGCGCCCTTTCAAAAAACGTGGGCGTTTGCGCCCGCCTATAATAAACCCTAAGTGTGAATGAAGGAATGTTTGAGTTTGGGGAAGAAAAAGTTAAAAAAACTTGTTTAGGCTGTTTTATCGCATATTTCAATAAACGTCAATCAAATAGAAACGCATGTTTCAATCAAATATCACTAAGAAACTAATTGGTTTTAAGCACCTGTACACGTCTTCGTGCTCTTGGAAGCTGTTCCAAATCTTTTAGAACTCGCTCATCCAGCTGTACATATTTCTTCTTCCTATTCTCTCCGGATCAGCCGCCACTTCTATGGCTTGAATCTCAGCTGAGATGTATTCTGCTCTTCTTTAGTTTGTCGATTAGGAAATAAAACGTTGGGTTGACTTTTTCCAAGGGAGCGTATGCGGTTGGTTGCGCCCGTATTGGTAGCACCCTTTGAAAAATCGGAGGTGTTACCCCTGTCTAAAATAAACCGTAAATGTTCGCGCCCGTCGGCGAGTCAAAGCCTTGATTCTAGCAATTGTAAGTCATTAAAGAACGTTTATGACGTTTACTTTTTGATCGGTCTTATTTCAGAACTACTACTATGAAATAATGTGATAGGCTAGGCTAGGTTAGATTAGGATAGGCTAGGTTCGGTTAGGCTAGGTTAGGTTAGGTTAGGTTAGCTATTGACCTGATATCTATATTCTGCAGGAGTGGAAAAATAAATCAAAAATTTAATATTTTTGAAAGGAAATAGCATAAACAAATTTTGTAAATACCAACATTTACCTTCCTTTGAACAATAAGAAGGATTTGAATATAAAGTGAGTGCAAACACACACGGATATTTATGCCAGGGCGCAAATACACATGGACGCAACCAACACGTAGCCGGGGGGCAGGGGTTAAGGGGGGGCTTATGGGTAATCTTTGTTTGCTTTGAAAGTTAACAGGCTTACTTTACATGGTTTAACTATAGCGTAGCTTTTAATCTAGGTCCATAGTGTAGTCCGTCAAGGTCAGACCGATACCATTCGGGGTGAATGGAGTGTAAATTGTCTCTATACAAAGTTTGATTGATGGGTGCATTGTGTCATTTTTACACACACACACACACACCCAAACTAAAAATTGGTATAGCTCATCTACGGTAGGAGAGGTGTTAAGTGAGAGTTGCGGAATGTTCTTTATTTAAAACATTGTCTGAAAGAAACTAATATCTACCTATTCGGAAATAATTAATATTTTTTTAGTAGAGTAATACTAAATTACAAGGCCGTAGTCAGGGATAGGTTGGGGGTTCAAACCCCCCCTTCCGAAATTTAATGAACAAAATATATATGGCTTTATTTATGGTTCAAACAATATCAAAATTAAGATACAAGTACAAATTAGGGGGCTGTGTTACCCTAAAAAGCACTTCATAGAGCTTATAGATGTGTTTTATATTTATAATCTTTCCTAGTCTTTGGCAGTTATGGTGTTATGTTGCCATAAAAAAACACTTTAAGTAACTTCTATAGGTGTTTAATATTTAGAAATTTTTTCTAGCCTTCGACAGCTTATAGTGTTGTGTTCCATAAAAAACACTTGAGAGAGCTTCTAGAGATGTTTATATATTTAGAATTTTTCTAGTCTTAGGCAGTTATGGTGCTATTTTGCCATAAAAAAACACTTCAGATAGCTTCTAGAACTGTTTATTATTTAGAATTTTTCTAGCTTCCGGCAATTGGGGGATGTGCCCACCAAATCCCCTCAGAAATTATCGGCTAGCTACGGCCTTGTTAAATTAGCATTAAAAAGTGACTCGTTTCGATGTACACATGGTCCAAGGCGTTATTCTCGCAATTTTACTAGACTGGTGATAATGGGGAGATCGTGGTTCGATCCCGATCATGTATACTTTTTTTTCTAAACTGTTTCTCAATCTCTTTCCACGTAAATGGGGGTACACCTCCTTTATATTCAACCTTAATAATCCTTAAACCCATTAGCATAATTAGTAGATAGGCTTATAACCAGAACGGGTAGTAAGAAGCGGTGTTAAAAAAAGTATTATAAAAAACTATTCTAATAATACTTCCAGCTCTTCGCGGGGAAAAATTCAGGAAATTTGGTTTGGTTTCAGAAACTCGGGTGGGAAAAAAATTTCTTGATGTTTTTAGTGTGTTTTTTTGGGGGTGGGGGGGTTAAAATTACGGACCGTCTATCAATGTCACGTTTGTATTTAATTTTCATTAAAAAATATTAATTTGATATATTTAAATTAACCTTATCTTCCGCTAAATATATGGATAGATACCCAAAACTTTAGTCGCTTATAAATTTTAACTACAGGGTGGCCCACGGAAAAGTAGCCCGCCTCCTATATCCAGCAGGCGCCTCACTCTGATTTGGAGGAGGTCAATCCCCTTCCACCCCGTCTTGTGCTTTAGACAAGCAGTTCACTTGTTCATTCTTCATGCCACAATATGGGTGGAAGGGGATTGACCTCCTCCAAATCAGAGTGAGGCGTCTGCTGGATATAGGAGGCGGGCTACTTTCCCGTGGGCCACCCTGTACCTTATAAAACGTATGAGGTAACCAGACACACTGGCTCAGTTGAGAAATGTTTATATCATTATTATGTACATGACTTACATTAACTCAGTTGGTTGTGTGTCTACTTACTGAGCCAAGGTCTTAGGATCGAGTCCTCAATTTTATTTATTCAAATTAATTTGATTATGCCAATGTTTTAATGTGCGAGTGGTAAATTAAATTCGCGCCATAAGGTTTTAACCAAGAACCTTTTTTTGGTCAATCTTAAAATTTATTTAGATTAATATCAAAATTACTTGATTATTGTATTTGGTTTACGAGCTTAAAAACACTTTACATGATATGTCTGCTTTTTTAATGTTTGGAAAGTTGGAAGTTAGAGGTTATATTTAGAAGAAGTGTACTAGCATTTATGTGGAGGGAGGGTGGGGGAAAAATTAGAAATGAAAAAACATTAGTAGTCTACACCCGACTGAGATTCGAACTTTGATTTTCCCTTAATCGGCAGTCTTAGTCTACTGCGAGAGTAGCGCAGGAAGAGGAAACAAGTTAAATGTCGGTTCCTCACTCTTTAAATATCACCGATAAGATGTCATCAGTAAACGACAATCAATCGAATTTTACCCAAAACAAATTATAGTAATTTCAAACACCCCCAAGATACCCATTTGGAGCCAAATCGTTATTTGAAAAATATTTCAAGTTTTTGAAACTCAATCAAAGTTAACTACCCATAAGTGAGTATTTACCCCAAAATCAAGTAAGCAATGTTATTTGTTATGTTAAAAAAATTACCAAGATATTTGTAAAATATTTCAAGTTTTCGAAAAATCATTAATTAATAAACTACCCTTTAACAAATTTTTGCCCAAAAAACCAATTATATACTGCTATTTGTCAAGTCAAACAAATCTTGGATATGCATTTTAAACAAAATCGTTAAATAATTTCCAGAAAAATTTGTAATTCCTTTAAGGGTCATTGAGGTGACCCGACCCTGTGTACGTACCACCGGTTTGTGCTCATCTTCAACTTGTCCTATGGTTCAAAGAATTCTTGAACTAATCTACTCTTTGCTATTTTTCCTTTACCTGATGATATATTAATATGCCGAAAGAAGAGCAAGCCAAAGCATAAACAAAGCTAACACTAATACAGCTATGTCAGACAAGTACAGTAGCCCCATGGTTTATTTGGTGCTGAGTGACAGCTCACAGCTGAGAGCTTACGGCTTTGAAAAGTTACCAGACCAAATTATGTATCCCTACGCCGAACCATATGATATGCAAAAAACATGTGTTTAGCAGCTGTCACCTCTGACAGTCAAAATTTAGGTATATACCTAACTGTTGACTGTCAGAAGTCAGCTGTGAACTGTCACTCAGCACCAAAGAAGCCATGGAGCTACTGTAGCTTGCTAAACACACTAGATTGTCAAACAGGAGGCAATTAATTCTCCTATAAGTGACCAAATGATCGTACACAAGGCCCATGAATTCAAACGATAATTAAACCAATATGAGCCAATAAGGCCATCATACTATAGACCAAGTATCCTTTCTCTATGGTCTTATCCATAAATTTATTGGAAAAAAAGGGGGTAGGGGGTGCGGGTGTAGTTATGCCTGAGGTGAGAAGGGGCAAATTCTCTCAATATAAGATATCCAAGGATTATTTTTTGGATCAATATTTGAATACCTCTTTCAGTAATTTAAAGTTTGTTTTTAGCATAATTGGGGTTGTAGCTTTAATTAATTTAAGGTGGAGATGTAGGGGACGCAATGCGCTTTTGCAGTTTTTGTAGCAAAAACTTTTTTGGCGCCAAAATAAGTAGAATATTGCCTCAGTACAAACATAGAGTTTAATTTTCTTCGTATGGTGAATGGTGATATCAACAGTTATTGAATGTCTGTCATAATTATAGAGGTATTAATTAGATGAGAAACTTTTTAAATGTCGCTAAATTTCAGGACACTCTTGACTGATATTGAAGAACTGTTGATATCACCATGTGAAGAAAATTAAACTTTATGTTTTTACTGGAGAAATATTTTATTTCTTTAGACCCAAAAAAGGTTTTGATATAAAAACTGAAAAAAAAATATATTTTTCCGCTTTCCCTACATCCTCACCTTAATATGACTCCATAAGCTACTAACATGGACATTACGGAAAAATAAAGTACTAGAAAAAACCTCTCCATCCCTATTGTGAACCTAAGTTTTGTAAAGACGACATGACGTATGAATATATAATAGTAGATAGAGTAACTTTTCTCTCAGTTATGGCACTTCCCATGAAAATCTGACTATATATTATGGTATGGTAATCCTACCTTGGAAAGAAACAATGTTCTATCTTTGAAACGGATTCCCTATATAATCTAGGGGCATATAGATACGAGGAATAGCATTGAAATAAATGGTACGACACAATTGCACAAACTTTCTCATATTGTATATTAAAACTTCAAAGAAAATTGTTCAAAAATAGGCGTTGAGTAAACTACCCATACGTATATTTTCTTCATAAAACAAACATATCATCTTGTTGATCACAATAATCACTCTTGATTTATAAATCTTAAACCTAATCATTCAAATATTTAAACAAAATTAAAATTTTCAATTTTTTTTTGTCATTCTAAAAACTAAAACGGGTTCTTTGTTATCACGAAAAACTATTCAAAGATTCCCATTTTGAATTCAATCTTGAAGATAAATTTCCAAACACAAATAATTACATTTCTATAATTATTTGTTGTAAGTAAACCACCCTTAAATTAATTAATTTTAGATAAATAAAGATACATTATTAATGATATGTAAAATAGTCCCCCGATAACAATTTTTATCCAAATCATTAGAGCTATTTTCAAAAAATCAAATTAAAAATCATTAATTAGTTAAACACTATTAAATGATTTAAAAAAATATCTTTACAAGTATTTATAATACAAACCACTTGACAGATATCCATTTTGAACCAAATCAAACAATTTTTTTTAAATATTCAAATTAAAATACAGTAATTAGTAAACTACACATAACAAAATTTCCCCCTCAAAAACAAGTATACAGCTTTATTCAGATATACATTATAAGCAAAATAGTAGGCATTTTCAAAATAATTTGAATTTTCAAAAATCAATCATCAGTAAACGACCATCTATCGAATTTTACCCAAGACAAAGTATACAGGGTTATAGTTATTTCAAACACTCCCAAGATACCCATTTGGACCCAAATCGTTACTTGAAAAATATTTCAAGTTTTTGAAAATCAATCAGAGTAAACTACCCATAAATGAGTTTTTTACCCCAAAAACAAGTAAACACTTTTATTTGTTACATTAAAAACTACCAAGATACTCATTTAGAACTAAATCGTTATAGCCATTTGTAAAATATTTCAAGTTTTTGAAAAATCATTAATCAATAAACTACCATTTAACTAATTTTTGCCCAAAAACCAATTATATAGTGCTATTTGTTAAGTCAAACAAATCTTAGATATGCATCTAAACAAAATCTTTAAGCCATTTTCGAAAAATTTGTAATGATTCAAAAACATTACTCATCAGTAAACTACCCTTAATTGAAGGGCTAAGGTAAACAAATTTTGGTGGTATTGCCCTATAATATCTAGATTTCAAGTGTGAACAAAATGTACCTAACTGTTTGGATCCGTGGTCAAGGACAGACAGATAGACAAGGGAACAGGTAGAATTGTAAAATCTTCTCTTTTTTTTTTTAGTTCTTGTTCACATAAAAGGTAAAAATGCATCATAATCTCGAGATAGATTTTCCACGATCACAATACTTTCTCTTTATATGAAAAAGTAAAAATGAACGAAAACATGTTTTGAGTAAGGACGTGATTTCACGTTCAATTCTTTAGCTGTTGAACCATAACTTGCTGAGTCATGATCAAGTGATATTATCCATCAAAATTGACAGATGTAGATCACATGACTTGGCGTATGAAAGTAGATCCAGTAATTTTTCCAGTTGTTGGCTATTCCTTAGATTTCTGTTTTTCATCACCGTGTCTTATAACCTTTTCAGGTGTTATGCATATATGATAATTACTCTTACGGTATAGGGATGAGGAAGGAAGCATTTTAGAGGTAATATACCCGCATTTGCGTGGAAGGAGAGTGGGAAATCATTTAGGGAAAAATACCCTCAATAGACTCGACTGGGACTTAAACCCCCATATCCTCGTCATCAGCAGGCCAGTCTAACACAAGAGTGACGCCTTAGACCAGGCGTGTTAATCTCGTCCAACCAAAAGGGCCACATTGAACATAAAAAATATATGAGGGGGCAGCATTTCAGAAAGTTCAATATTTCACCGTCTTAAATGGGAAAAAAATCTCAATTTTAAAATCCTTATTATAACAAAAATAAAATTAAGATTATTACATCAAATGTCTAAGACTTAGCTTATTTTTATTTATTTTTTACTAAAAAATTTGAAACTTTATATTTGCATCAAGAGTGTGATTAGCTTTATATCGCTTGTTGAAGTCACGTTCAAAATATACAACAAATTCGTATCGATAAACGTGATCGTTAGGGTGTTTGTTTCTCTTAATGAGCGAAAACACACTTTTTGATGTGCAAATTTAAACATTTTTGGAATCAATCTTTGGTGAGTAGTAAGTAAAATTTAATAAACCAATCTCTCTTTCTGTATTTCACCAAATAATGACCAATTTACAAATGTAATAATTTCAAATGTTGTATTCCTAAAGCGTTTATAAAAAAAATGAATCGGACCACATTATTTTTGGTTCATCAAAAAAATACGTGGTCCACACATAATCTCGAATCGGTCCATACGCGGCCCGCGGTCCTCAAATTTGACATGCCTGCCTTCAAACCATTCGGCCACTGAAGCTGGGGGTCCTATAAAAATTAGATCGTATAAATGTGAAAGTTTTGAAAGTTTGCCAAACAAATCCGCAATTTGAAAATATGACTAATACATACATACGTTGTCTCCAATGGAAGTTGACCTTCGAGATAATGAAGGAGGATAGTATCAACTTTGCTGATTTTCCCACGCCCCTAGCGTGACATAATTATGTTAAGGGACCCTAGAGCTACGCTGCTGGTAGGTCAGATAACGCGGTCCCTAGGGATCAACTTTGTTGCTGACCGGAGCCAGAGAGACCAGACCTCATTTTGTCAACAGGCGGTGTGAAGCGAAACGAGGTCAGTGTTGCCACACCACTAACGTCGTCTCCCAACAAAAGAGTCTTGCCAACATGACGTATCGGTGCGGGGATCAAGTCGAGATGCTTCTCCGTCGGGTTGATTGGGGGAGGGGAGGAATGTATAATTTCGTTTGAGAGTTTGATGAGAAGTGAAGTAGACTCTAATGTTCCTCAAATAATAGTTTATGGGGGGGGGGGGGGGGGAGGGGGGGAACGGTTAGATATACTATGCCAAACTATTGTTTGTACGTAATTTTTACTTTTAACTGTAAGCATATATATAATCAGTTTTGAAGCTATTTGTAATCATATACTATACTATTATTATTTAAGAACAATTAAAACATTATGGTGCTAAACCAAAGTAAAATAACTGTAGTTGATCAATCATTTGTTTGTATGCATATCATAGTTACCTAATTATTTAAAAACAACTAAAATATATTTTGGTGCCAAAGCAAAGTAAAATAGTTCTTAAAATTGTAGTTGGTTTTCAATATATAATACATACTGTATATGTATATATAAGGTTACATTTAAAAGGAATATATATATACGTATATAATTTTTTGGCTTAGCACCATAATATATTCTAGTTGTTCTTAAGTAATTATTATATGCCTACAAACAGTTTCAAAACCATTAATTTCTTGTGAGATGTTATAGTAAATATCTTCATCTTTCAATATTATAATCCTCGATTTTACTAAAAAATACCTTACCAAATGTTTTCCTTCCAAGTTCTTTTACTCAAATTTGGTGGTTATTTATATCTATTCAAATATTAACATATTGTAATCTTGTATTTTATTAACAAAAAATCACCGCACTTAAAATAATTTTGCTTCCTATTTTTTTTTTTTTTATATTTCCTTAGCAATATTTACAGGTATTGGCCGCTCTACCAATTACCTAATTCCTTCCAATCTTATTTCATACGTCTTCTTAATAAGTCTAGCGCCCGTGATCGTGGCCGTAAGGTCTAAGGCGTACACTCACACGGTCAAAAAACTTAGTCTAGAAGCGAGGCTGGGACGAGGCTTTAAAAGTCGCACTTGTGGGCACGTGGACGTCAATATCGTCTTGTCTGGTTTAATTATGATGACCGGATGTACATTTCCCCTAAATGGTATCTAACCTTCCCTCCATGCTACAGCTGGCGACTTTCCTTCAAATTTTACCCTTCTCATCCCCACCTTTAGTGTAAATATGCACTATATCCCGGTCGAGTAAGTAAGACTTAAAATCATAAAAAAAACTCAAATGAACACAAAAAACCACACAAGATCCTATGTGTGTAGTGTCTCATCCCTGTTCCATATGTATTTGGAAACTCAGAACCTTTCATCTTGTAACTAGTTGTGATATTATTAGTAAAACTTAATAATAAAATTTTTTATATATATATATATAAACCAGAATTCAGACAAAGAAAGTAATTTTCCCCAAGTTTAATCTGCTTTATAACAATAATAGAAAAGTTATAAGTTTTTCATTTCTATAGATATATTGTGCTTTTTTGTTTTATTGTGTTATTCAAATTTTATGTCTCACTTAACTATAAAAGTGATCCTCCAAGTGACCGCATGGTCTAACGCGTACTCTCGCTGTAGACTAGACTGCCGATGACGAGGAAATCTATGTTCGAATCTCGGTTGAGTGTATTGAGGGAGATTTTTCCTAAATGTTTTTCCACCCTACCTCCACGCAAATGTGGGTACACTTCCTCTAAATATAAACTTACTACTCACCTAAAAACCATTAGCGTAATAGTTAGTACATAAGCGTACAGCCCGAACGTGTTGACGTGTTGCTAAAAAAACTATTAAAGTAATAATTGTTTTGTCATAACGAATAAATAAAGGAAGGATTGGGCTTTCAAACTAGTATATATGGTTCGCGATTATAATGTATAGTTTTTGTGTGATATTTGAAAAACTTCAAAAAGTGTTGTTAATTCAAGCAGTCTCCCCCACCTTTTTACGGGTATATAATTTTGTGCCCACTCCGAGAACTAAACCTGGGCTACCGTATCATTAGACAGATGCATTACACAGACTGATTCAAAGAATGGTGCATTCGGTTTTTTTTGTTTTCTTTCAAAAGTTTCAGATCTCACGGGAACAAATTAAATTCTGTCCGTGATTATCACAGCTCTCGACTACACACTCGGAGGCTTTCAATAATAATTACTCTAATGAGGATTTGTGATTAATGTGGTCTAGTAAGGGTTCTCTAAACCTCACCACAGCGAGGACGGTTTGTTAGGTACCTCTTTCCTCGGTCCGAAAGTTTGTTCCCCTTTGTGGGAGATTGGTGCCCCGGTGTAAACAGTGGTGGTAATTTGAGTCATTGGTAAGGGATGAGGAGGGGAATAGGAGGGGGGAAGGATGCTGGAACCTCTGCCGCATTAGCCACAAGACGTGATCCGCAACACCGACCGAGAGGCTCTCCAATAAACCGCTGGTTTCCAATTACCGACAGTGCCAATCGTCTGTAAGAGGAACAACCTACTTTAAGTTGTTGGTTGTTTTTTTTATTGCGCAGGATTTTAATACCCTCTCTGTTTGTATGCTAATCTACACTAATGGGGTAAGGATAGGGAGGTAGAATTTAAAGGAAACGCTGAATTTCTATATGAGGGGAACCATTCGGAATGTAAAACCAGGGAGGCGTAATCGACCCTTTGACTTTATACCTACAGGCGCGAGATATTTTAATTACTAGGCTGTTCATCCTCAACCCAATAGTTGGTGTTGGAGAAGGTAGTTTTTTTAGAGTAAGTGCACCTGAATTCAGCGTGGACAGATTATAGGATAACCGCGGTGATAAATTATGTTTGGAAAAGTCAGCCTTCAGAGCACCCGACCGAGATTAGAACCTCATCCTCCCCACTCCTCTAGTCGAATGCGAGACCGACACCTTGGACTGCTTGAGCACCGATGTTGATATTTACTTGTATGCAAACAGCTTCGGCGGCTGTATCGTTGGTCTAACTCTTAAGGTATTGAAATTATTAAGTGAGCCCTAGTTTAAAGGTTTAAATTTACTTCCGTGAAGATATTTAAGAAAAAAACTTTTTTTTTTTCCATTGACGTGTGATTGATGTATTTGTGTGTTAAAAATTTAGCTTATAATAAACTGAACTAAACACAGCATATATACATGATTTAAATCGATGTAAAATATTTCATTAGTATATATAAAGATTATTGTAAGATTACATTATAAGCATTTTTATAAAATGTTTTAAATCAATGTTGATAATTAAAAAAAATGTGTACCCTAACAACTCAGTATTAATATGAGTTATCAAATTAGATATGGAAGCTGATGTTGAAATAAATATAAAATATTTGTTAAATCACATCGTTTCAATAATATTTGACTAGTATTTTCTATTTCATAATTGGTTTTGTTGAGTATAAAAGAAAAAAATATAAATAAATAATTTAAGATTATGAATTTTTTTAGTCTCATATAATTTTAAAATATTGACTTATAAAAATTCTTATTTTACAGATACAGTTATTTGATTATAAAGGTTTTCAATATTTATAGTGTCATGATACTACATCCCATCAATTTAATAGTAATTAGATTAAATAAATAAAGGCCATTAAAATGTAGTTTTTAATTAAAATACATTAAAAAACACAAAATAATCTCTGGAAATAGGGATATTTGAAATAGTGGAAGCTAAGCAAGTAATACTGTTCAAACGATAAATTAAATTTTCAGCTTTACAGGCCCTAAACTATTTTTATAACCCTGCAAAAATATCACAAAGTCTGCTATGTTTTCTTATAGAAAGTCGGGTCTTGAACTCTCGTCAAATCAATACGACTAATATTTCAGTAATTCAGAATCGAATACAATTTGTCAAACTTTGCCACCACGTTATTATATTAAACATTCAAGGTTACTTTCAAAACAAAGGTAAATAGGCCTACGCTTCCTTTGTCAAGAAGGTATGAAATAGAATTTGGGTACATCTCTTTGTTAGAGCTAAAATATTACAATCTTTATTTTATTAAATATCTAGATTCTAGTAGTTCTATAAACAGTAGACCTCGCTGTTATTATCGTTACTATAGTATTAATATTTCTCTTTGGATTTAAAGTTGAAATATCTCCCATTTATTTCTCCTTGGATTTGAAGTTGATATTTTCCCTTAGTGATCAAGTTAATCAGAAAACAAAAGAATATTTTCGATAGTACACTACATTCGTAGAGAATAGCCGTAGAGAATAGAGGACGTCGCAAAATTGTCAAAATTTTAAAAACATGCCATAAGTACTTGATCGATTGCTTAGAATTTTAAATTCAAATCACTAGAGATTATTCAACGTAAAACAATTTGAGCAGCCTTCATATTGAAACGGGTAGCCAGGTTGTAAAAC
The DNA here is from genome assembly GCA_033556935.1 of Timema podura. Classification (NCBI taxonomy): domain Eukaryota; kingdom Metazoa; phylum Arthropoda; class Insecta; order Phasmatodea; family Timematidae; genus Timema; species Timema podura. The sequence continues at coordinate 19,841,881 of JAVRXN010000005.1, read as the reverse complement.
TATACCCTGATTTTGGTATGAAGAACAGTATTTGATAGTTAATGAAGTTCCTAAATTTTTAAAAATATATTCGTACATCAAGTCATGTTATTTGCACCGCTCACTTTTGATAGATATTCACTATCAATACCTATTCATTTTTTGTTAGCACCGCGTCCTACTACCCGTTCGGGTAATACGCTTATGTTGTAATAAGGCTAATTGTTTTAGGAATGAGGAAGGTTACACTTGGAGAAATTGTACACGCACTTAAATGGAGGGAGAATAGAAAATCATTTTGGAAAACCACCCAGAGTGCACCCGACCGAGATTCAAACCTTGATATCTCCGTCATCGGCAATCAAATCTACTGTGAGAATAGCACCTTAGACCATACTGCCACCGAAGCGTGTAGTACATGTAGTTAAAATAACACAAATAATATAGTAAAATGCTATCAATGTGTGCCGTAAAAAAAATTATGTTTAATTTTCTAAGCTGTTATTCCAACCAAAATCAGGGTATATGTTGTCTTTGTCTACCATGTAAGCTATCAAGCTTACCTTGCATCATTTTACTATGGTATAGCTTATTTATAATATAGGGTCATAGTGTAATCTGTCAAGGTTTGAACTTTCAGGGTAAATGATGTGGGCCTATATACATCGTTCAGCCTAGGTAAAAGAATTATCCATGCCAAATTTTGTTAAAATTTGCGTATCATTTGACATATATCTAGGGCAGACAAAATTTTAAATAGGAGTTAAAGAGGACCTCGTTAGACTCGATCAAAAATGCGTTAAAAGTTTTTTTCCCCCACTGCGTTTTACTAGCAGTCTGGTCTATTCATATGTATCCTCTTTTTTTGGGATAGAGACGAATAATTAATGCGTACAGGAAATATATCTGCATTTATGTATTTAGAAAGTAATAGACAGTCTATTACTTTCTAAATACAACCGACCGTGATTCAAACCATATTAGATGAGCTTGCCATTTAGTCGTAGTGGAAGCATTAATACAATGTGTGACAGGGAGTTATAACTATGAGAGTGGCTGCAAGGTTTCAAGGGGCGCTACCTCTTCTAATGTCAATTGTTTATGTTCGTTTCTAGTGGTGTTATCCTACGTGCAAGATGTGACAGGGATGTTATAACAGAGCAGGGGGAAGTAAGGTTTCAAGGGGCGCTACCTCCTCTAATATTGATTGTCTATGTTTATTTTTAGTGATGGTATCCTGCGTGAAAGATGTGATAGGGATGTTTTACTAGAGCAGGGGTAAGTAAGATTTCAAGGGGCGCTACCTCTTCTAATGTTAATTGTCTATGTTTGTTTCTAGTGGTGGGATTCTACGCGGAAGATGTGACAGGGATGTTATACCAGAGTCAGGTGAAGCAAGGTTTCAAGGGGCGCAACGTCCACCAATGTTAATTTGTTTCTGTGTGCTTACAGTGGCAGCGCGTACGAGGGCCAGTGGCAGAATGGCAAGAGGCACGGTCTCGGGATGGAGAGCCGAGGGCGGTGGCTGTACCGGGGCGAGTGGACGCAAGGTTTCAAGGGGCGCTACGGCGTGCGGCAGTCGTCCTCTTCCAACGCGCGGTACGAGGGTACGTGGGCCAACGGGCTGCAGGACGGCTACGGCTCAGAGACCTACGCTGACAGCGGTGAGTACCTACGGAATTATTTTATTCATGAAAAAAAAATAACAGTGAGGTTTAAAATGAGTTTGTACAAATAATAATAGCAATAATAATAATAATAATAATACTTAGCACCGCGTATTACTACCCGTTTGGGTCATACGCTTAAATTGTTAGGAATTGGTATGGTTGAATGTAGAGGAAGTAAACCCAAATTTGCGTGGAGGGAGAGTGGAAAACCATTTAGGGAACCCCCACCCTCAATTCACCCGAGTGAGATTCAAACCTCGATCTCCCGATCCTCGGCAGTCTAGCTCAACACGAAACTAGCGCGTTATCTAACTACGCCACCAAGGCGAGTTTTGTACTAATACCGTTTCACTTTGACATATTCAAGAATAATTTCACCCGCTTAGGTTCGGTGGCCGCATGGTCTAATGCGTCACTCTCCTAATAGACTAGACTATCTATTACGGGGAGGCCGTGGTCCGCTCCCGGTTGGATATACTGAGAGTGGTTTTTCCTAAATAGTTTCTCCACACACTCTCTCTCTCCCCATGCAAATGCTGGTACACTTATATCTGAATATAACCTTCCTAATCCCTAAAACCAATAGCGTAATTAGTACATATTAAGCGTATAACCCGAACACCGGTTCAAAATAAAAGTTTCATGTCTAACTTGATAATCAAGGAGATCAATTTCATATCCAAGGAGAAATAAATAGTTAGTAGGAAAGTAGCTCAACTTTAAATCCAAAGAGAAGTGTTCTGTAAATAATTGAAGACAATCTATAAAATGAAAGGCTAAAATGGCGTTTGCCAGAACTTTATACTCAAACACATTTCACTTTTCATTTTAATTTAGTCATATTTTTATGCAAACACAGTTTTTTTCCCTCTCTTCATTAAATGCCATCAAATTCAAAAGTAGCAAGTTTCCTTACTGAACTTAAGTTCCTGGGCTTAATGCCCGGTTTAAATAAAAAAAACTTATTATTTATGAAATTAAGTTTGGCTCTTTCACAGAGACGAATTTACGGACGGGTGAACTGGGGGATGTGTCTGCAAGCATTTTAGAACATGTTCTAAAATAAAGCTATAGTGTGTAAGTTAATATGATCAGTCTTTTCATAAATTGGGCTTCAAATACCTTCAACAATATATACCAATTTGACCTTTGTTGAAACGTTAACGTGTTGTACGCGCACTGTTAGTTTACCCTGTAAGGTGGCAAGCTTACCTTTCAGTATTCCACTATGGCATAGCTTATAAGATAAGGTTTAAAGGTAAATTAAGTGTTCGTACTAAAATATAATTAATAGAACTAATGGGTAGGTATAAAAAGAGCAGGTTAAAAAAATATGTACTCTAACTATTGTGCAGAGAGATGTAAACATCACGGTGAAAAGTACCTCCATTGTATTACATTTTTTAATTATGTTAGGTAATTAACGTGTACACTCTGAACTGACTTATTATATCAACACACGACTTATAAACTAACTTAAATCTAGAACAAGACACAACATCCAGTCCCCTGCCGTTAATTCATCACTGTGAAAGGGGAAACTCACATTTCAACAATGATACAATTTTTCAACCATGACAGGAATCGAACCCGGTACCCTTAGCTCAGTATACAGACGCGCTACCCACTGAACTAAGGTGTCGGGACACCTCCATTGTACCTGACCGGGATTCGAGCGTTCACCTCTCAATACCGGACATTTGTAGTACGGACCTAACTTTTTGTTTTTGCGATGTGTATCACCATCCTCCCGGGATCTACACATTTAATTACACTAATTGAGTAGGAATTGGTAAGGTACAAATTAGAGGCGTGGATTTAGAGGGAAAAAACCCACCTATATTACATCCTACCGGGATTCGACTCCTGGCTTCCACCACCGGCTATCTAGACTAGAATAACGACATTTAGTCCACGAGTCAACAGTTATGGATTAGAAGCCTAGCTCTTTTAAAGCCCTTGGATTCTGCTTTTGAGTAGAAAATGGACACTAAAGCGTCACCTGAATTAATTAATTTTCATCATCTGACAGATCCGTTGATCTCCAAGTGATTGCTGATTTAATATCAACGTGAACCGATGGTTGGCCTGTGGTGTAATCTATCATACTTGTAATTCACGACCTTGATATATAATTGCAAGAGTCACTAGTATGAACCCGCATCGGTGGTCGTATACTCTAACACGTCACTATCGTGATAGAGGTAGGCCTCTTTTTTTTTTAGCGCCGCGTCTTACTACCTGTTCAGGTTATACGTATATGTACTACTGACGGAAATGTGTAAAGGATGTGAAAGGGTGAATTCAGAGGATGTGTACCCACATTTGGGTGGAAGGAAAGTGGGGAAAAAATATTAAAAAAAAAACCACTCTCGGTACACCTGACCAAGATTCGAATCCCGATCACCCTGTCATCGGCAGTCTATTTAACACACGAGAGTGACGCCTTAGACCATGTGGCCACTGAAGCGGGTGGACCGGCCTCTTGGTCTAGTGGTCAGAGCCCCTGGCTATTGATCTAGATGTCCCAGGCTCGATTCCCGGTGGTATCATAGGCATGGCTGTGGATTCGGAGTCGGAAGCCATTTTGGGTGCTTAAAAAAACTTATAATAGTGTCAAACTAGATTCTTACTGGAATAGACATAATCAAGGATCGATCTTAATGTCACGATTCTTAACCATCAAAACATTGATGGCATACAAACAAAAAGATAACGTTCAGAATTGGGCAGTTTTTAATTGTGATTATAATTAGTTTTAGTTTGTTATATGCACAGATTAATGCACATTTACTCTCATAGGAATTTAGGAAATCTACTTATTCATAAATTGTAATAAAATAAATATATTTTAAGTTCAATTAAATTAAATTATTATTATTATTATTAGCACCGCGTCTTACTACCCGTTCGGGTTATACGCACTTACGCTAATGTGTAATGATAGGATGATTGTGAGATGAAATGGAGGACCTACAGTTTAACGTGGGATCCGAACCACGGTGGAGGCCTGGCATTCCTCACATTCACAAGTTGTGATTAATACACGTCTTGTCAGAGGTGAAGGAAGGGTTTGGCAATCAGATAAATCTGTGCCTGGACCGAGGATTGAACCCCGAACCCTCAGCACAGAAGTCTGACACCTTACCCCTAGACCACCAGGTCACCGAATTAAATTAAAAACTAATCTGATGATCCACGTCACGTGTTGGTGATGAGCTGTCTTGTACTACCACGTTAGTACTTAGCATTTTAATGTTTATTAATTAGTTATAATTTTTTTCTATAGTCAATGGATTTTACCATGGTAAATTTTCTATTAAGAATTAATATATAAATGTTTCGACTTGAGAAACACAGTCTAAAAATTCATTTAAATTTTCCACACATGGTGATATCTATTTTTTTTAATGTTTGTCATGGGAATACTGCCCATTATAATAAGAATTATTATTATTATTATTAATATAAGTTTGCCATTAATAAAGGAGTCGAAGTTGGAGACGGAGTCAGAGTCGGACGGTAGAAAAAGTAGAGGAGTCGGAGTCAAAGGTTTATCCTACCGACTCCGCAGCCCTAATTCATAAGTATTTTCCCCGGAAGGTGAGTTTTAACTTATGTTACAAAAGCTAGGAACATATACCTTATGAAAAACTAGTATGAAAATGTGAATAAAGATTTGCTCTGAAGTTATTATTAATGGAGCAATGAGCTCTTGAAAATCATGTACTTAAGACTAAACAACAATTTTACAACAATGTAACACATGAGTAGGAGAACAAACAGTAACTGAAGAGAAGTATGTACTTTTATTACTCAGTGTACAGTACAGTAGCCCCATGACTTCTTTGGTGCTGACTGACAATTGATGGCTTTAAAAAGTTACCAGACCAAATTATGTAACCCTACGCCGAACCATATGATCTGTAAAAACATGTGTTTAGCAACTGTCACTTCTAACAGTCAAAATTTAGGTATATACCTAAATGTTGATTGTCAGAAGTCAGCTGTGAGCTGTCAGTCAGCACCAAAGAAGTCATAGGGCTACTGTAGGTAACCCTACAACAGCCCTTGTGCAAACATCCATGTCTTATCATATAGCAGATGTTCAAACTGTCGGCCCCCAACATCCAGACAGCACCGACCGACATCACCGGAGCCTGGACTGTCGCGTTCTTTGACACATGCCTGATGTGTTTCGGACACTGTTCCACGCCGCAACAATTTGGGACGAAAGGTTGGGTTCACGTTCCACGGGTGTACTGTACACGGCACCTTTGATGTGGACCCACAGAAAGAAATCCAGAGTATTCAGGTCTGGCGAGCGTGCTGGTCATGTCACAGGAGGTCCTTGGTGACCGCGTGGCAGGGTGAAAGCATTTGATTTTCAACGGCTCATTCATTGCGCCCTTAGCAATGACTTCAGAGCAAAAACTTTATACACATTTTCTTCCTAGATTTTCATAAGGAATATGCTCCTAGCTTTTGTAACATAAGTTAAAACTCACCCGGTATATATATCTGAAGAGTGTTTTGATATAACTATCAAAATAATGTTTGTTTTTCTGACTAAAGCTTGCTTATTAAGGGGTAATTTTTAATAATAATAGTCTTTTTTTAAAATTAAGTCATAAGCTATATATAATAGTGAATATCAACACACAAGGTGCAAATTATTATAGTTACGGGAACGTCAGTTTGGAAGAGCTTACACTTCGGTTATTTTAAATTACAGTAGTTGAAAATTTACACGGGGATATGGGAATCGAACCCGGGATCTTTGGCTTAGTGAGCATTGAGTTATCCGGGATTATTCCCGTGCACAGGGTCATTCTTCACTCAAAGTTTAAGGTTCAGTCTGTAATTGACGTGAGGAAATCGTCAGCTACATATGAGCGACCAATAGTATTACATAAGCTCTCAGATAGCGCAACCATCTGCGACTCGCGAGGGCTGTTATGCTGCCAAGTATACAACACAAGATTGTAATTAAATCGCATTTTAATTACCGAAATGCTTCTATGTCCATTCCCGTAATTACAATGATTTTCAACTTATGTGTTGATATACATCGAAATTCATTTTAATTACAATCTTGTATTGTATACTTGGCCGCATAACATTCCTCCTGAGTCGCAGATGGGTGGGGTGTCTGGTATCTCGTGATATTAATTGATCGCTCATTTGTAGCTAAAGATCTCAGTACATCAATCAAAGACGTGGGGCCAGTTTCATACTCAGATTGAGTACTCCTCAATTGTGGTGCTACATTAAATACAAGACGACACCTACCTAAACTCGAATGGAATGGGCCAGTTTTGCATGTGATACTGGTCCATTCCATTTTGGACTAGGTAAGTGTCGTCTTGTATTTAATATAGCGTCAAGCTTGAGTATAAAACTGGCCCTCAGCCTTAAACTATGAGTGAAGAATGACCCTGAGGACGGGATTAATCCTGGATTGATCAATGGCAGAGCATTGGAACCCTAAGCCAAAGGTCCCGGGTTCGATTCCCGTGTTCAGGTGTCATTTTTCAACTAATTAAAATTAAAATTAACATATATAATAGTGAAAGGGAATCCAATATCTCAATGTGAAAGAAACCTCTTACGTCGGCTTGGACGTATTGAAAGAATGAGTGTGGATTGAGTGACGAAGAAAATATATGAAGGTAGAGTGGGTGGGTCAAAAGGAAGAGGTAGGCCATGTAAGACGTGGCTAAATGTTGGTGAAGAATGTGCGGAAAAAATAAACACTCAGCGTTTTAAGAATAAAAGAGCATGTATGACTCGGTGTTTGGATGTTGTTGAAGCGAAGGGAGTATGCAAGGATAGGGAAGTGCGGAGTTTTTTTTTAGTTTATATGCACAGCTTCATGCCTACCCCTAAGGGAACGGCGTGATTAGATATGCAAGTACAACAGGCTGTATGATAAAGTACCTACGATTGATTCATACCATTTAATTTTTTGTATATTCTAAAAAGCTTCAGTGTTTAAATGTATTTTTATGCAACGCTAAGAAAACTTGTGTGAATTCAGTCAGCCACCAGCAACCATAACGGTGCACTAATGATTATGCAATTAGTTCTTGCTCTTTTCACGGCCATTGTAACTCCCTCGTTAAGGAAATGGACGAATATCACGCGAATTGCGTCAGCTGTATAGGTAAAGGTTCATAAACTGAGGGAATCCTTAAGTTTTTATGAACAGTAGTAATTAACATAATAGAGTGATGTATTTTATTTAGAGCGTTTTGTCACGCAAATATTACGTAGACATTTTATAAACATGTTTGTTTACTGCTATAAAAGGATAAAAGGTTTCTTTAAAAGTTAGAAACAGTCTGTACATTTTGCTGAAAAGTTTAAAATGCTGAATTGAAATAATATGCGAAAATTTAAATAAGCCCTATTAATACACACATATCACTCGCTTCGGTGGCCGCATGGTCTGAGGCGCTACTCTTTCAAAAGACTAGACCAGGGCTCAGTAACTTGCGGCCCGCGGCCACATGCTGCTCTTCTCTAGAAGATTCAATAAATGTTGATTTTTAAACAAAAAATACACATTTTGGTAAACAGAAAAAAATCCGCGCAACTGGTTCTATCTATTCCACCAACAACCATTTCCAAGAATTTTTGCGTGAAGTAGATTGCCAATATTCTGACCTTCTTTTGTATAATAAAGTGAGTTCGCTTTCAAGAGGCTAGGGGCTTTATCGATTTTCATCCTGCTTTACTGAAAATAAAAACTTTCTGAACGATAAAGGCCTGCATTATCCCGAATTGTCTGATGATCTTTGGCTTCATTGATTTTATTTTATGGTAGATATGACAGCACATTCAAACAAACTCAATGTAAAACTACAAGGGCAAGGAAACATAGCATTTTTCTCTTTAGAAGAAGTTATTTCTTTTGTTCCACATGAATTGCAAAGGAGCAAACCTCATTCACTTCTCACAACTGAAGAAATATCAAGAGGACATAAACTTTACTATTGATTACGAATTTTACGCAGATGCAGTCAAACAATGATGAACTCATTCAAAAAAGATTTGAGGAGTTCAGAGATCATAAAACTCTTTTGTCGTTTTTAATAAAGCCATTGGAATCGGAAATAGATAATCTTCATTTTTCAGCATTGGCTGACATTGTAAACCAAGCTGATTTAGAGCTCCAGTTATTGGATCTCAAATCAAAAGAGTTGTAAAGTAACAAATTTAAGACTCTCAATGCATCTCTGGAAAGTCTCGAAATATGACAAAGCCTGTTATCTGCTCAACATAAATGTTCTGAATGATCAAGATTACAACGTGGATCAAGTGATATTTGACACTTAGAACAGTCTTTCAGAGTCGTATTTGCCTGTTAAAAATATACGCACTGGGAATTAGACCATGTTTGGATCAAATTTTTTTGTGAGAAAACATATCTACACTAATAACTTGATCAAAAGTAAACTAAGGAGCAGCCTTCATATTATTATTATTATTAGCACCGCGTCTTACTACCCGTTCGGTTATACGCACTTACGCTAATGTGCAATGGTAGGGTGATTGTGAGATGAAATGGAGGACCTACAGTTTAACGTGGAATCCGAACCACGGTGGAGGCCTGGCATTCCTCACATTCACAAGTTGTGATTAATACACGTCTTGTCGGAGGTGAAAGGGAAGGGTTTGGCAATCAGATAAATATATCCCGGTACCGAGGATTGAACCCCGGACCCTCAGCACAGAAGTCTGACAACTTACCCCTAGACCACCAGTCACCCAGCAGCCTTCATGACGAGAGTCTTGAATCGCGCCTTAAACTAAGTATAACTCAGTTATGTAACGAAATGCAGGGACAGATTTCACATTAATTTGTTTGGTTGTGTCACAAAAATTCAAAGCTAGAGCTAAAAATAAAATCGAGTACGTACCTACCTAGTATAAAATTTCTAATGTAAGCGTTTGTTTAAGATTAAGCTCAAATGAATGTGATGTATTCTATAAAAAAATGCATATTTTAATAACACTTATCAATCATATAAGTAAAATGTATGAGTAGCTCTTTGAGGGTCACAAATTTTCTAAAATGCAAAAATGTGGCTCTTTGCCCAAATAAGGTTGCCGACCCTGGACTAGACTGTCGATGACGAGGAAATAGGGGTTCTATCCCGATGGGGTGCACTGAAGGTGATTTTTCATTTTTTAAAAAAGTCCACTCTCCCTACACGCAAATGTGGGTGAAATTCCTCTAAATTAAACACTCCTAATCCCTAGCAAGTTAGTGTAACTAGTACATAGGCTTATAAACCGAACGGGTATTAAGACGGGGTGATTTAAAAAAAACTCATTGTTGGCCATATTAAACAAATTTCATGTTCAGCTAGTCTAATTTGCCTTTGAATATGGAGGTCAGGATTCAAATCTCAGTTGGGTGTACGGATAATGTTTGATTCTTCCTCCACGAAAATTCTGTACATTTATTCCAAACTCTATCTTCTTCATTCTTAACCCCTAATAGAGTAATATCCCCTAACAAGATATAACGATAATTTTTTTAGACATTTAATCCAATCAAAAATGACTAAAAAATTAAACATTTTTGTGATTGTAGATATACTCCAATAAGCTACTTATATTAGGCATTTAATACAAATATACAGATGAATCATTAATAATACTTTCGCGAGGTAGCAGAGGGTTTGAATAACCAAAATACCCCCTCTCCTCTCAGTATGTCCCTGCCTACGCCCCTCATTAACACACTGCAAATTTGAGTTAACTTGTAAGTTATTTTTTGGGTTAAAGTAAATACCTCACTAAAACTTTCGCTATAGATGATTTTTTTTATCTATACACTTTACGGAATATTTAGTGAAACCAGTTTGGTCTGGCTATAACTGGCATATTACAATATTAATTTATTAAATTGTTGATCCTTGACCAGTTTGTTATTTTAGTCCAAAAATAATTTGCTCTAGATTAAAAAAAAATTTAATTGATTGTTGTCATTGAAACACAATATTATATATTGCTATAAAATACTGAAAGTTACACATTAATACGATCTTCGTGACATACATATATTTTGTGTTGACATGAAATAATATTTATTCTACCTCCTAGATGAGTGAAATATGTTCAGAAACTGTTTATATACGGTACTGGGGTAATTATTATTATTCTTATTATTATTACTATTATTATTATTATTTGGCAAGGATAACAACCTCACCGCCACAACCGAGCAACGTTGCCGCGCCGTCACGTGTCTCGTGTTGTCGAGAGAAGCGGGGTTGCCAGGTCGAACGCATCCACCCCCACCGCCACGTGGGTCTGGACTGCTTGGCTGTGCTTATCGATTGGTTGCGCCTGGAAGCAGCTGGAATGTCAACTTGAAACCGTAAAAAAAAATATATATAAAAAATAATTAAATAGCGCATTAAAGTAGAGCCGTTTGTAACTTTTAGTTGTTTGTTGCTGTCCATGTATCGTAATCTGAGACCAGTAGATAAATAGATAGATAGATTAAGAGCGATACAATATATGAATGTAGGAAATAATACAACAAGGTAAGAGACGACGGTGAAGTAACTTCAAATGAAGATCAGTGTTACAGGTGATTTATAAAAACTTTAATCCTACCTTAAAAAAAACAAATATTTGATCATTTTTGTTGTAATTTTCTTTTTACAGGATTATTTAAATCTATCTATGTGAACATGCACAAAATACATATTTTCAATTTCATTTGTTTAATTTACGTGAACATTCTCAATTTTTTTAAATGAGTTTTTCTACCTACCCGCCTCTTACTACTAATCAGGGTTGTACGCTGTTTAATTAGGAAGGTATAATTAGATTTTAGGGGAAGTGTACCTACCACCCCCTTCCCCACATTTCCGTAGAGGAATAGTGCCAAATCTTCTTTTTTTTTTCCTAAACATTTTTAGTGTTTTAGCATCCAACAGGGATTAAAATCCCGACCTCTCCGTCATCAGCAGACCAAACTAGAGGAGCCTGATATATAGTACACGTACCCACTGATTCGGGTATGTTTATGTTAAAATTAACATTAACACACAAGGGCTACTACCCACTAAATCTAATGGTGTGGATATTTATTTTATTTTATTTATTTATTTATTTATTTGCATGTATTTGTATGTGTTTAACGTACATTTTCTGAACCGAATGATTATATCAGCACACGAGAATTTCTATGAGCGAGAGCGAAAAGGCCTACCAATTTTTCCGGGAAAGATATTTTCACATATACCTCAGTTTTAGCTTATGTGGTGCTGACTGACATCTCACAGCTGACTTCTGACGGCTTTGAAAAGCTACCAGACCAAATTATGTATCCCTACGCCGAACCATATGATCTGCAAAAAAACATGTCTTTAGCAGTTGTCACTTCTGACAGTCAAAATTTAGGTATATACCTAAATGTTGACTGTCAGAAGTCAGCTGTGAACTGTCAGTCAGCACCACAGAAGCTAAAACTGAGGTATACCTATCCAGGGTTCTTTCACATGTCAAAATTGATATGGGGCCGACGGCTTTACTTCCCTTCCGAAGTAAGTTGTGCTACGGATCTTTACCGCTCAAGGAAAAATCCGTTGACCCAAACTAGGTTTGAATCCACGAACCTCGGGTCCTGAGGCGAACACTTTGCCCTGAGGACACCGAGGTCAGGGTGGATATTAAATTGGTAGTTAATATTTAATCAACTGAAATCTACCCGAGGAGAGGATGAAAAGCCGTCATTAAGGTAAGACGATCCTCATTGAACTCCGATCTCAGAGTCAAGCTCAGCAGTCTAACACTGAGATAACCCTTCACGTTTATAACAGCATATACTACCCGCTTCGGTGGCCGCGTTGTCTAACACGCTAGTCTTGCACTAGACTAGCCTGTCGATGACGGGGAGATCGGGGTTCGAATCTCGGCCAGGTGTACTGAGGGAGGTTTTCTCTAAATAATTATCCACTCTCCCTCTACGGAAATGTGGGTACACTTTCTCTAAATATAACCTTCCTAATCCCTAAAACCATTACCGTAATTAGTACATAAGCTTTTAAACCCGAACGTGTAATCAGACGTGGTGCTAAATAAAACCCCAACACAGCCACGGCTTACAAACTAGCTTAGCTTAGGGCAGTAGTACTTAACAGTAAACTCAAAAATTCCATTGCCAATACTTGAGTTTATATATAAAACAACAAAATATTAAAGAGAGCCTTTTAAAAATCATAGCAAAAATAATTTAGATCAATCAACACTTTAAAAAATATGTAAAATTTTCTTCCATCTTTCGAAATTTACACTATCCGACTAAGTTGATAGCTACAAATCATAATGGTTTGGCGTATGAAATACTATTTAATAGATTTAAGACCTATAAAGTTAAGTTTGCCCTTAACTATGCTAAGACTATGAGAAAGTCGAGAAAAGGCATCAGTCTAGTCTTGTCTGATTTTACAGTAAAGCTGATTGGATTGCCTTTAAACTATTTGGAAGGGCCTCCTCCTCCCGATTTTTGAAAATTAGATTATTTTTATATAGCTATTTGGAGTAGTCTTACCCAGAATTTATTTTGAAATTTGGATACTTTTGGAAAATATTTGGAGGTATCATTTATTCTAGGAGGAGCAATGAGCCCCACCTACACTCAATTCCCCAGTTTATCTGTCTCTAATTTTTGGAAATTAGATTTTTTTGAAAGCTGTTTAGAATAGTCCTCCTTCCAATCTTATAAAAATTTTATTTTTCTAGAAATTATTTGGAGTAGTACTTATGGAAGTTTTTGAGATTTGGATGCCTCTTTAAATGATTTTAAATAGCCCTAACCCAAATTTTTTTTAAGGGTTACTCCCCATCTTTTTAAAAATTTGTATGCTTTTAGAAGCTAATTAGATTTCTTCTAGCCTGCATTTTTCTAGAGAATTAGATGCCTCTAGAAGCTATTTGAATGTGGTCTTCGCCCGGCAATACTTTGAAAATGAGATTGTCTTAGAAGCTCTTTCGAAAACTCATCTTCTAGATTTAAAAAAATTAAAATAATTCTATACTTCTATTAGATTCTTAGAAGAAATTAAATGCTTTCAGAATTATTTGGACTGGTCTTCGCATAAAATTCTTCAAAATTACATTACCTATAAACTATTTTGTAATGGTCTTCTACTATAAATTTTTGAAACTGTGATGACTACAATATTTAGGGTGCTATTTGCTTGATTTTTTTCTTACAGCTTGAAGCTATTTAAAGTAGTCCTTTGTGTCAATTTTTTTTAAAAATTGATTGCATATAGAAGTCATTAGGAGCTTGATTTAAAGTTATCTTTCAGCTTCATATTCGATAATATCAGAGGATTTGAAATGTATCAACGTGGGAGGGTGGAAAAAACTTATTCAGGCTGGTAGCTTACTAAGGGGGCAACTTATTCAGAGGGGGCAAACTTAGTCAGGGAGGAAAAAATTATTCTAGGGGTGGAAGTTCTTTCCAGAAGGGGGTGATAATGTCACTCCGGTTCTGCCACCACTGATTTTTATAATCACTTAATCGGTGATCCCAAAGTATTTCATTTACTCGTAAACCCTCCAATGGACCTCACAGTTTTCTCATTTGACTAATCCATCTTAAAAAACTGAAACTATCCAGTTTCGTCCCCACTGCCGTCGGGGAGGCGACACGAGGTAAAACGTAACTTTTGTAGCAAGGTCTCATGAGGCAGAGGAAACGGGAATCAGCATGAAGCATACGACATTAGTACATGATACATGCTGCCTTGGTGTAAGGTCACTCCATTTTGATCATATCTTCACAACTATTTGAGATACCAAATAACTTATCATTTTAAAGTTGTAGTACTATTAAAATTAATAATATTTTAAAAGGAATTTTTCTTTTATAAAAACCAATAGTTTTGGAACTATGAGCTAATTTTTTTTATGTTTTTAAAACAGAAATTGAGTGCTAAGCTCTTTGGTGAACGGTGAGGATTATCACTCTTTGGTGGAGTGTCTACGCAACAATTTAAGTTATTTATTTTCACAAATCTTACGAGTTTTTTTTTAGTAATGTCTATATTTTAAGATAAAAGAGAGTTTGTGCGGTGCACCGTACCATTTATTAATTAAAATGAAAGTGTTATAGCTACACAGCTTACGGTGAGCTCCGAATTACCCTGAATCATAGGATGAGATCGATAAACGTTTTGGTTCGCGACGTTGGCCGGGTGATTCAAGGCGTTAGACTCGCGTCACACCAAGTTGTATTTTTTCTCAAGCGAGGCTTGTGGTTCTAATTCTGGCCGGGGACACTGGGGGGGTGCTTCACCAATTTTTATTTATCGCTTTAGTTTCCCCATCCTCTTTAATAAATGCTGATAAGGGCGCAATTTCCATAAACTACCGTTCTCTTCCCCATCACCTAGATTAAGCCCTTACAAACCCTTGTGTTAAAGGTACTAGTTAAATAAAAGGAAATAATTTCATACAAATTTATAACCTACAAATTTAAAAATAAAATAAAAAAGTAATGGATGGATCTATTAGGTTTTTAAGTACTCTTTTACAACCCCTTTTTATTTTGACTGTCCCACATTTGGTCTTTTTTTTATTCTATTGTTTTATTTGTTTGGCGAAAGGATCGTCTTTCTTGGTGGAAAACTTTCTCAGAAAGCTCTGAGTAAACTCCATCTTCCTCCAGAGCTGTCACACACTCCACTATTTTGTCTCATCATGCGAGTGGTTTCAGGGGGGGGGGGTCATGTCGCCACACACAATTTATTTTTACATCGAGATGAAGGGGGCTGAGGGGAGATTAGAGAAGGAAAGAGAGAGGGAAAAAAAGCATTTTCCTCTTTTATCCCACTGGATAGCTGGGACTCAAAAGTCGAGACTGTATTTTAGCTTTCCAGCCGGTTGAAGTGGGAGGAAGGGAAAGAAAAACTAAAGAAATGTCCACTACAAAAGACTGTCATACATCCTTAATAATTCATATCCAGGAAGCGCCCTATGGCTTTTTTTGGAGGTGTCAATTTTGAACTCGTGTGGTTTTTTTTTTCTTTTTCCCCTTTAGTTTGGTTCCCGGCTAAGACATATTTGACTGTGGTTACTTGTTTCGCGTTTAATGGAACTTTTTAAGGATAAAAAATAAGGCGTTAATTTTTCACTTTTAATTTTTTAATTTATAACAAATTAATCAGTTTTTTTCTAAACACCGCGTTTTACTTCCGGTTCAGACTGTACGCATAAATGATAATTGAATCTAATGGGGCAGAGATGAGGAAGAAATAATTTTAGTGGTGATCTACCCATATTGTTGTTCCAACCGATGTACTTTTGGGCATCGAAATTTTTGTTTTTTTGTCGCTCCACCCTCTCTTACTCTTACTCTCTACTATCCCATCATTCCCTCTTTCAAGGCTCCAATGTTAAGATTTGTTTGTATTTTATTTGTGTTTAGACAACATAAAATGTTGAGCTACTCAATAACTTTTTTTCCCTAACTCTATTTTATTCAACAAATTGCCCGAAGAAACAGTAGAGCGGTTACACTAATGGATTTAACGCGAGATTTCTAAACATACGCGATTTATAAACCCTTTACATGACCTAAGACAGGAACACCAAAACAAATAAACACACAATCGTAATGACACGCATGATATGATACGCGTAGAAAAAAGATCTTATATAATATTATTAGCTTATTTTAAGCAAGTCTGACTTTGGATGTTAGTCAATAGCTTAAGGTTGTGGTATTCAACCATTTGGGTTCACGCAACCCCCGATATAAATTATTTATCTTCAACTTTTTTAACCTAAAATTTTTTCTAACACCTATATCTAATCACCTCTCATTTGGAATACACGCCCATATATTAATTTACGCTACATGAATTTAAAAGGTTAGAAATGGTTTAATTAAGCGGAAGTTTGGCCAAATTTGCGTAGAGGGAGAGTGGAAAACCATTTAGGAAAAATAACCCTCAGTACACCCGAGGGGGATTCAAATGAACTGCTCAACATTCTTCCCCCCCTTATATTTAGTTATTCCACTAGCGTAATTAAAATAAGTTTAAGGCGGATGGAAAGCCTTGGAAATCTATTATGATGATTTCTAACATGATTATGGGACAAACCTATCAGTCCAGATAATTAATTAACTACTTAGTGAGGTAATCAGAATAGAAGGAAAAGGGTTATACCAATATGGGAAAGTTATAACACTCGTTTTTTTCTAGGATTTGAGATTCGTAGGTAAAATAAAGGATTAAAAAAATTGTTTCTAAGAAAAGGTGGATTTGATCATCTATAGTTAAAGCACATACGTAACCTAATTACTTAATTTATGGTATTAGGAGCTTGAAAGGTCATTACCGCCCTTACAAAAGTATGCCACCTATCCCTATCTGGAGCTATCTAGTCCACCTCATTACACCCTACCCTATCTTGATCTGGTTTCATCCAGTCCACCTCATTACACCGTACCCCTATCTTGAGCCATTTCAGATCCATTCTAATGTTAACCTCCCACCTGCGTCTAGGTCCTCCCAATGATCTCTTCCCATTGGATTTACCAGTCATTTCTCTGAACATGGTTCTAGAGTCTTCCATTTGCGCTGCATGTCCTGCCCACCGTAATATATGAGACTTGACCATTCTATCAATCTCTTGTGGTGAGTACGTGGTATGTAATTCATCAGTATGTAACTTACTCCAATCTTCAGTGTCTTAAACCCGTTTTGGGATCAAATATCTTCCTAAACACCTTGTTTCCAAACATCCTTAGTTTCTTTTCGTCATTTAAGGTAAGAGACCACGTTTCACAATCATTAAGAACAACTGGTAAACTATATCATACATACATACTATACATACATTTCATACATACATTCATACATCATCCATACATACATACCATATCTATATCTATCCATACTACATACTACTACATACATACATACAATACTACTCATACATAGCATACATACATACATACTTACATACATCATACATTCATACATACATACATTACTCATACATACATACATACTACATTACAACATACATACATACATACATACATACATACTAATACATACATACATAACCACATCGTTCCTTACAGGATATGCAAGAAACTGTGCATATAGCTCAAAAAACGACTCCGTACGTAATCCATCCTCACTAACTTTCTCCACTTCCCTATCCTTGCATACTCCCTTTCCTTCAATAACATACATACACAGAGTCATACACTCTCTTTTCTTCTTAAAACTCTTAATCTTTCTATTTTTCACACATTAGTCTACAAAATTTAGCTTATGTCTTATTTGGCCTACCCTTCCTTTTGATCCACACACTCTAGCTTCAAATATTTGCTTCGTCACTCAATCCACACTCATCCTCTTAACATGCCCAAACCAACATAACACGCTTCCTTCACATTGGCCTATTGGATTCCCTTTCAAACCTCTCTGCTTTGTATATTCTGAGTTTTACATTCCTTGACATCAAACAGGTTAAAACACACAGCTAAAGAAAAAAGAGTGCCGTTTGAAATCGACAACGGAACCTCCCCCCCCCCCTCCCCATCACATGTGGTCTTCTCTCCCATCACCAAACGGACACCGAAACGAGACACCAGGTCAGGTCATAATATTGTTTATCTTAACAATGGACACACCAGAGTTTACCTGTCAACTACTGAATGATGGATAACGTCACTGGTCTCAATTAATCATGGTGAAGAGCTGAAAGGTATGCTGGGTAAACTTATCATATAACAGGGAATATTGTCGTCTTTTACGTATTACCTAGAAATAATTATGACCACTTTATTTAAAATTTCATAATCATAGTGCTTGACTTTAAAAAATTAATTACCATAGAATTTAAATAAAACATTTTTACTTTCTCGCTATCTTACAGGTAGAGAAAGTATTGTGTCGTCAAATAAATCGAACTCGAGATTTTGATGAATCTTGACGTTTCATGACTCCCTGAATCCGAAAAAGTGATTTTTGAATTTTCGTCTGTCTGTCTGTACCTCCGACTAGAACCTAAACTATTTGACCGATCGGGCTAAAACTTGGTATTTAGGGTTTTCATAGGGTTTCCCCGAGGGGGTTTTGGAGTTGGATATCTACCCCTAAAATTAAGGGTAGTTTACTGAGGGGCAAAAAGAGAAAAAGTTGATTTTCTTAAAATCGGCTCTAACGATTTTGATTAAATTTCATTTCTAAACATTTGTAAATATTCCAAACAAAATGGCTACTCTCAATATTTCGGCAAAATGACTTTAAAGGCTCCGGTCTGATGCGTAAATTCTCTTTTTTTTTTTATCATATCTCCGAAATTATTTGAGATAGGAAATTACTTATCATTACAAATATGTAGATCTATTTATAATACAAATATTTTGTTCGAAGCATATTTTTATAAAACCAATAACTTTCAAGCTATACGTAAATATATATATTTTTTAACTTTTCGAACACAAAAGGTAAAGTATTGTGACCGTAAAAAAAAAATCTAACCTGAAATGTTGATGGATGTTGACGTCTCATGACCCCCCGAAGCCTAAAAAGTGTGTATTTTTAAACCCAAAATTAAGAGTAGTTTAATAAAAAAAAAAGCGTAAAGAGAAAAAATCGATTTGTCAAAATCATCTCAAACTATTTTGATTAAAATTCGTATCTAGGCTTTGATTAAGATTATAAATAAGCTGGTTATTTTCATTTTCCCATGAAAATTAATTTTAGGGTACTTTACAGAAACGGGAATTTCCGTATCTTCGCAACTATTTGAGATACTAAATAACTTATCATTGCACAATTGTAGTACTATTAAAAATAAAAAAGTTTTATTTGAAATATATTTTTATAAAACCAACAGTTTCTGAGATTTGGCAAATATATTAATAAAATTTTGTGAGCTTTGGTTGTAAAGATATACCACTTAAGTTTTAACCCAATAATTCTCCAATGCCATATAGTAATTAAATATAAGTAAGTCTCCCAAAAGTGTATGTTATTTTCCCTTAAACCTCATAGGATAAATGTTTGTACAACAATGATCTATCTCCATTTAAGATTCACTAGTCAATATTTACATTTTTTATTGGTCAAAATTTATAAATGAGGCATTTAATAGCAATGTGATGATCTGAAGATGTGCAACACCTAATAAAATGCTAAAAATTTTAAACGGAATTCGAAATTTTTATACGAAGTGTTGACCCTTGTGGACCCAATATTGATCTTTTTTATTGGTCCAAACATACAAAAAAAAATTATAAAATTTAAAACCGGGACTCAAAAAATGTTTTACATTAGTATAGTGCAATTTATGCTTGGGTTTGCTAGTGTATATTATTTCGTTTTACAAATATTGCGATTTTGGAGTAAATATCTCAATTTTTAAACAATAGAGCGAGAAAGTCCGTGTGGAGCTCCGTACCATTTATTGTATTCTACGTAACTCATTTCATATTAATAAAGTTGACCTCGGTGGTTTTGGGGGAAAGTGCTCGCCTCAGGACCCGATGTTTGTGGGTTCAAACCCAATCGGGGTTGACAGATTTTTCTTGAGCGATACAAATCCTTAGCACATCTTCTTTTGGAGAGGAACTAAAGCCGTTGGTCCCATGTCGATTGTAGCATTGAAAGAACCCTTGAAGGTGTGTGAAAATATCTTTCCTGGCATAATTTGTATGCCCTTTCACACTAGCTCATAGAAATTCTCATTTGCTGATATAATCATTCAGTTTAGAAAGTGCATGTTAAATACCTCAAATAAATGACAAATACATATTGATAAAAGTAAATAAAAATGTTTAGTCGGACAGTATTGGGGGGAGGGGGGACCGGATGCTTAAGCAAATTGTGAATACTGAATATTCTTTATATGTAAAAATACAAATAAAAAAATTAAATAAAAATCTAGATTTGTTTCACGGACCTATCACATGACTTCGCGGACTCCCAATTAGGAACTTCTGTCTGAGAGTTTAGTTACCGCCTATAGAACGGCAACCAGTCGCGCTGTTCTGTTGGATGCCAGGCCCGCTTTGCAGGCGTATTTACACACATTACAGATGCCTTATTTTACTACTACTACTACTACTACTACTACTAATAATAATAATAATAATAATAATAATAATAATAATAATAAACACTGGCTTTCATTGAATACTATTAGACAATAAAGGAAACAGGATGAGGCAGGTGGTATGTAAGCACCAATATTTGCTTTTTTTTTAAATGTAAAACTAGAGTTTAAAATGTAGATGGGAGTGTAAGGAACATGAAAAAAAAAAAGCAGTGTACTTGCAGTTTTTATAGCAAAACATTTTTTCAGCCAAAATAAATAAAATATTGCTCTGATATAAAAGTAAAGTTTAATTTTCTTCACATAGTGCTAAACAGTTGTTGAATATCTGTGATGAACATAACGGCATTAGATCAGAAACTTTTTTAAATTAAGAGAAAAATTTGATATTAAATTCTAGGACACCCTTGACAGATATTCAAGAAATGATTATATCACCATGTGCAGAAAATTAAACTATGGGTCTACTAGAAAATGATTTGATTTATTTTGAACAAAAAACAAGTTTTGCTATAAAAACCTCAAAAACACTTATCCTTTCTCGCGTCCCCTACACTTTCATCTACATCCAGGTGCACTATCCTATGCTATGGTCAATTAATTTGCAACTACAATTAAAGTCTTAGCTCTGACCTGATAGGTAAGGGTTCAATCCCCTGCGCGCTACATGAGGGTATTTTACATCTATTGAACGCTGGTATGTTTTCTTAAAAAATCTCATCCCCTTTCCTTAGATAGTTCAAGTAGCTATAGTAGATTGTTGGTTGTAAGGGTTTTTTAGAAAATATAAATAAATTCTAATTTGCTTTCAGTCACCAATAATAACGTTTTACTATATTATTAGTGTTATTTTATAGGTGTTGAAAATATCTATCAAAAGGGACAGCTGCGATGAATACATCACTTGTGTAGATACATAAAATTAGATCTGGTAACTTTTCTAACCGTCAGATAAGTATATTAATAGGGGTATATTCCTATTCTGAGGGAGGAATTATAGTAAGATGTAAACCTGTTTAGGTTATACGCATATGTACTAATTTCGCTAATGAGTTAGGGATGAGGAAGGTTGAATTTAGAGAAAGTATACCCACATTTGTGTGATGGGAGATTGGAAAAAACATTTTTTAAGGGAAAACCAACCCTCAGTAGATCCGACCTGGATTCGAACCCCGATCACTTCGTCATCGTTAGGTCAGTCTATTGCGTGATTGACGCCTTAGACCACGGCTGTCCAACTTGAAGCTAGCTAAGGGCCTCATTTTATATTCCTAGACAATGTGCGTGTCTCACACGTAGAGATTGGACTATACAATATCAACTTTATTTAGTTAACCAATATATTACATTAAAAGTGTTAAGTCTGATCGTGTTTAAGGAATTGACGTTATATATTTTTTTAACTTTCTAATCGGTCGCGGGCTGCAAAATATGCTTCTGAAGGCCACCAGTTGGACAGACCTGCCCTTGACCCTGCGGCCACCGAAGCGTGTGTGTGTGTGTGAAAACCTCGTCTTGTCGGTGATGGGGGAGGAGATAATTTTTCCTAATTTTTTTTCACCCTCCCCACGCAAACTTAAGTACATTTTCTCTAAATATTTACCTTCCTCATCCCTAATTCGTCATTGTAAAATATGTGGATGGGTAATAAGACATATTGCACGTATACATAAAATAAAAAGAGGATCGTTTCAGTTTTTTTTATTTAATTTGTTCATCGTACATATATTAACTTTTTTTTTTTGTTCTTGTCTGATTCAGATAATTAGATGTGGCTGACTTTTCAGTGTCGCCATAAGCCGACAGCGTATTTTTTTTTTTTTTTTGACGACACTACTGAACTTTATATTGTTATCCTCATGGAGTAAAGTTTGTTGACGGGTCAAGTAATGGATTAAGGGAAAAGAAATAAGAGCCAATTAGTTTATTGATGTCCTCTTTCTCTGCGTCATAGAGTGATGGCCTACCTGAGACTAATAAGGGTAATTGATATAAAATAAACGCCTTGATTGGGTTGGATATTTTTATGTGAATATACTGCGTTTTACACCTGATTGGGGCAAGGGGTGCACCTAGGATTTTGATCTGGGGGGAGGGGGGCGCTTTTTACATAATACTTTTTATAATCGCACCATTATATATTCCAATCATTTTAAAATTTGGAAATTTCATTTGAAGTAGGAAAGATAGAGAATCAGCGAGGAGGGTTTCTCTCCCAAAAAAAAAAAAAATTCAAAGGAAAGGATTGTAAAGCCCTAATTACTGCACAAAATTATTTGTTTTATATCAAATATAATTAAACAAAATATAATTTATTAATCGTAAGTACATAGTGCTAACAAAGACTCCGACTTTTTGTTTCACATTTTTCAAGTACTTACAATTTACAGCACAAGTCCTAATCTTATTTATATTTCCTTCAACACTGAAATAATCTCTTTGTTGTATATAAGAATTACATGATTTTCCGTGAAAATAATTATAATCATATTTTTATAATATTCTTAATTTTCTGTGGGGGAGGCCCTTCAGCTAGCGGGGGCTTCAGCCCCCAAAAACCCCCATGGGTGCGCCCCTGACTGGGGCTATCCGCATATTTACACTAATGAGGTATGAGTAAGGAAGGTAGAACTTAGGAAATGTACCGACATTTACATGAATAAAGGAAAACCATTTGGGGGAGGGGGGGGGAGAAAAGCCGACACGTATTCGAATCCTGACCTGATTATCGGCAATCCATCATTTTACGATAGTGATGCTTTAGACGACGCGACCACCCAAACAGATTTGATTGTTGTCGTTTACACTGTGCTTTATGGCTGTAATTTGCGTAGCCTAATTAGAAGGAATTATCTTAAATGAGAGCTCTATTACTCTATAATTGTACTTATTATATTACATGCGAAGTTTTTTACTTCTATAAAATCGTCAGTTTTATATAAAAAAAAGTTCAGCGTGGATGATGTTTTAATTCGAATAATTATTATGTAATTAGTTCAACGTTTATTTTACGTCAATATTTTACGACACTGACGTTGGTTTAAGCATTTATCTATGAAGCCCTCTATAAAACTTAATATTATTCATTGGGTTAAAGCATTTATTGAATTATAGAGCCTTCGATATGATTTAATATTATTTTATGAGTTTAAGTATCTATTGAACTATAGAGCCTTCAATATGACTTCATTATTAAATGGGTTTGTTGACTTATATAACCTTAGATAGGAGTTAAGCGCCATTGCATTACATCACTACAAAATTAGATGATCTAGAAATGTTGACATCACTGTGAGCATCAATCATCTTTATGTTAATTTTTTTTAGAACATCTTCGAAATTAAATTTTATTGCAAGAGTCTTAAAGATTTATTTATAAGAGAAACAAACGCCCTCTAGACCATTATTATATCCTGCTTTTATATATCTTTCATCAAGAAATAAGAAGACTTGAGAAAAGGAGTTAAAAGAGAAAGCGAAGGAAATTAATATAGTAACAGAGTGATAAAGATAAACGGAATATAAATTGAAACAATATACAGAGTGAGGAAGGTTAGAAAGACTCAGAGAAAAGAAATGAAAAGGCAGGAAATAGAGGAAGAGAGTTTTTGACATAAAGAGCGAAATAAACGGTTTGTAAGAGAGACATTGGAAAAACTAGGAGTGATGGGAAAAAGAAAATTTGGGACTGAGGGAAAGAAACCTGTAGAATGGTAACAAGAGAGAGGTCAAAGGAGAAGGAATATAATCTGAAAATTGAAAAACGCGCAAGGGGAGGACATAGTGGATAAAGGAAGTAACGTATCGGTAAAGATAGAAATCATTGAACCGGAACTAAATATCTATAATAGTGAAGTACATTTTTAATAAAAGAGAAAAACTATTACAAGTTTCACCCGCCTCGGTGGCGTAGATTGCTAACGCGCTGGTTTCGTGTTGAGCCAGACCACCGAGGATGGGGAGATCGAGGTTCGAATCTCGGCCGGGTGAACTGGGGGGTGTTCCTAAATGGTTTTCCACTCTCCCTTTAAGCAAATGCGGGTTCACTTCATCTAAATTAAACCTTTCCAATTCCTTATCCATTAGTGTAATTAGTACTTAAGCGTATAACCCGAACGGGTAGTAAGACGCGATGCTAAATAATAATAATAATAATAAAACATGTTTCGATGGCCGCATTACTAAGACGCCACTCATCGCAATAGACTAGACTGCCGATTACAGGGAAATCGAGGTTCGAATCCCGGTCGGTCGTACTGAGGGTGATTTATCCAAAATGTTTTTTCCACTCTCCCTCCACGCAAAAGCGGGTACATTTTCTTTCAATTCAACCATCCTCTTTTCTAATTTATTAGCATAATTAGTACATATAATTATGACCTGAAGAGGCAATAAGACGCGGTACTGTAAAAAATAAACTTTATTTGTAAACTACTTTCATTTTTGTATTTTGGGGAAAACGGGAGGGGAGCACCTATACCAGGCGTGTCAAACTCATTTGGTCATGAGGGCCACATTCAAAATCGAAAATACGGAAGGAGCCGCATTTAGAATATATATGTATTCTCACCATCTTAAGTGAAAAAAACAAACAAATTTTAAAATCTTTAATATTTCAAAAAGACAACTAAGATAACATAAAATTTCGAGACAAACCTTCTATTTTTACCAGAATCATGAAACCTTTTAATTACATATATTGTGAATCTTAGACTTTTAAACTTGTGTTGAATTCGCTTTTATACTTGATAACAAATACTTGTCCGTAAACCAAGAGATATCTTGTAAGTCTGTTTCTTTTCATGATAAGAAACAAACCATTCACATATCTATGTGTGCCAATCATTACACATATTTGAATGGCAAATCTAAACTTTTTTTTTCTGGAATTGCTGTGTAAAGATAATATTTGGTGCGCCAAACTCCCTTAGTAGATTTCCTTATATAATATCCAATTTCCAAATGTAACCTAATAATCCCAAATTATTATTTATATAACATTTACAAAACTAAATATTGGGCCGTATCGTATGTCGGTTTATCAAAAGGTCCGTGGGTCGCACAGGATCATTGATCGGGCCACATGCGACCCGCGGGCCACAAGTTTGACATGCCTGACCTATATGTTGCAATTAAAGGGAGGGAGGAAAACCCACAAATTAAAAATCCTGCTTGCATTTCCCACCCCTTTCCTTCTGTCAACGTGACATTGTGACACGCAAACACACACACACGCACGCACGCACGTTAGGTCGGTACGTGACCATCGAGCAGCGGATGTCGGTCGATGACCTTGCGAGGTATCGATTCTCTCTCGTGTTGCGTCTCTCGGTAGCTTCGGGAGGGGAACCGAGTTGTCGCCTGCCTCGCGTCACGAAGCCCGTCCGTTCTGCTGCTGCTGTGACGTCGGGGGACATCGTGAAGAAATTCCTCGTCACCCGCTTCGGCAACCGTATGGTCTAAGGCGTCACACTCTCAAAAGCCCGGACTACCTATGGTGGTGGTATCGGGGGTTCGAATTCCGGTCGGTTGCACTGAGTTTTTTCTATATGGTTTTCCATTCTCCCTTCACGCAAATGCAGGTACACTGAAACTAAATTCTACCGTTACTCTTACCTAGACCTACCCTAATAGTGTAAATATGCTGATATCCAGGACCGAAAGTAAAACACGGTATATACAAGAAGGAGAGTTTATCTCTAATAGATTAGGATTGTGAGGTAAGTCTATAGGAACTGCATGGCACCCACAATGCACCCGGGTGAGATTAAAACCCCATCCTACTCATCAGTGGTGGCCATTTTGCAGTGCGAGTTTAACGTCTCAAGCATCACGGCTACCAATACAGGTGGCAGACATTTAGTAAGGTTATAGAGCACTATTTGGAATAAAACATTCAGTTTGGATAACTTTAATATTTTTGTAGTTTTGTGGCTTTAAGGTGGGAGTGTAGGGGAGATGATTTAAAAGTCAGTATGTTTGCAGTTTTTATATCAAATTTTTTTTTGTCAAAATAAAAAAAAATATTTCTTCAGTAGAAAAATAGTTTAATTTTCTTCATACGGTGATATCAAGAGTTGTTGAATATCTGTCGTGAGTATATTAACATTTGATGAGAAACCTTTTAAATGAAGAGAAAATGTTCTCATTAAATTCCAGAACACCCTCGACAGGTATTCGAGAAATGCTGATATCACCATGTGGAGCAAATTAAACTCTTATGTTTCTATTGGAGCAATACTTGATTCAGTTTGACCAAAATAATATTTTAATATAAAACCTTCCCTTTTCTCGCATGCCTTACACTCTCACCTTAACCGGCACACTTTCATGAAAATAAAATATGTTTATAAATCTATGTCTATTCTCCTTAATGTAAGATTGTAAGCTAATTATTCAAGATCTCATTGGTGGCCACACGGTATAATTTGTTAGACACGCAGTAGATTCAACTGTTGGTAATGGAGGGATGGAGATAAAGGTCAATATTAAAATATCGCCACCTGTTTTTAGAGTGGTTTTTCCAACATCTCTCCACGCTAATAAGGTTCAATGTACTCAAATTATATTTCTCATCCCTACCTCATAAATTAAGCTATTTTTTTAGCACCGCGTTTTACTAACCTTTCGGGTTATACACTCTAGTACTATTTACAATAATGGTTTTAGGGATTAGGAAAGTTATATTTCAATGAAGTGTACACATATTTTCGTGGAGGGAGAGTGGAAAACCATTTTGGGGAGAAAAAAAACACCTCAGTACATCTGACCGAGATCTGAACCTCGATATCTCGACTATGGACAGCTAAGCAATTAATTAACACTTATATTAAAAGGTATAAACTGAAACGATAACTATTATTCGTATTGTATTGACACATTCTGGAAGTTATACCCTTCTTTAAGGTTCATAAATACATTCGTGTATTTTCATTCCATATCGTAAGTACTCTCCGACCCCTTTCTCTTTAATAGAACGGTTTCAAACTATTCTATGTAAATATCATATGAACTTTATAACCGTGTTTAATCAGAGCACAAACCACAAACGCTTTTCAAACAATACGTTTGCAAAGTTTTGTCAGCGATATTTATCCAGACTGATATAAAGGTATTTGCTCTAATACGTGATGTTAATTCAGGCTAAAAAAAACGCGCTCAGTGCATTATATTATTATTATTATTATTATTATTATTATTATTATTATTATTAGCACCGCGTCTTACTACCCGTTCGGGTTATACGCAATTACGCTAATGTGTAATGGTAGGGTGATTGTGAGATGAAATGGAGGACCTACGGTTTAACGTGGGATCCGAACCATGGTGGGCGCTCAGTGCATGGGGGCCAACTGTTTCCATTTGGAAAAAAAAATATCCTGGGCACTCCATCAGTAATGCTTCAAAATATATGGTTTTATATAGGCCTATTTTAGATCAGAATTTGTTTTATGTAAATCAGTGGTTTTCAAAATTTTTGCGTTCGTGGCACACTTTTGAAATGTGGACCATTTTAGGAGGCACACTTGAAAGGATTAAAGAGCTAGAACCAACTGAAAGAAAAAGGAGGAAGCTTGAAAAAAAAATACTTTTTATTAATAAAATTTAGTTAAGATATTCAAGATTTTATATTATTAGTTCTGTTTACATTCTTAAAGTAAAAATAAAATAATAAACTATAGTAATAAAAATTAAAACTGTAATTATTAATTAACTTGAACTTTTTTTGATATTTTTTAGTTACTCATTATAGAGTAAATAGAGTAGGAGAAATTTCAACAAATAAATGTTGTATGACCCGCCTCGGTGGCGTAGTTGGCTGACGTGCTAGTCGTGTTTAGCTCGACCGCCGAGGACGGGGAGATCGAGGTTCGAATCTCGGTCGGGTGAACTGGGGGTGGTTTTTCCTAAATGGTTTTCCACTCTCCCTCCACGCAAATGCGGGTTCACTTCCTCTAAATTAAACCTTCCCAATTCCTAATCCATTAGCGTAATTAGTACTTAAGCGTATAACCCGAACGGGTAGTAAGACGCGGTGCTAAATATTATTATTAAATGTTGTATGCTCAAAAAAATTATTTTTGTCAGTTGTCTACCTTTAAGACCCTAAGTAAGTAGGAAAGGCTTAATATTAAACGATACGATGCAGCTATCAGAGTACGCGGATGATTTAAATTTGTAAGGTAATAATAGTAAGAAAGCTGTTGCAAAAAAAGTCAAAAATGTTCTTATAATCTAGTAAGGAAATAGCTCTAGAAGTGAACGCTGAAATGACTTAAGTATATTATCACACAGAGATCACAGATTGAAGACGATAATTTAGAGATCACTGCGAACAACATATCATTTGTTTCGAGTTCATAGTGCCATAGAGTAGGTAAGTTGTCTACCTCACTATATTCCAGTAGACCCAATCCCACAGTTTTTTTTTTCCTTATTATTTCCATGAAGATAAACTGCCATTCAACTAAAGCAGTGTTCCTCCGAACTTTCGAGATACCTCTTTCGAGGCCATGACCCAACCAACGTACCTCCTTCAGCTCGTTAACTTACTAAAAAAAAGAGTAAAACAAACTCTTATAAAGTACAAGCGGTCGTTTCAAATTTTAATAAGGTGTTAGTACACGCTTCGGTGGCTGCATGGTCTAATGGGATACTCTAGCAGTAGAATAGACTGCCGATGACGGGTAGATCAAGGTTCGAATCTCGGTCGGATGTACTTAGGGTGGTTTTTACAAAACGATTTTCCACTCTCGATCCACCCAAATGCGGATACACTTCCTATAAATATGGCCTTCGTAATCCCTAAAACCATTAGCGTACTTATTATATAAGCGTATTATCCAAACGGGAAATAAGACACGGTGATAAAAAAAAAGCGTCAATGGTAAGCTAAACAAAGCCATGACATAGAGAAATAAATCCTTGTAAAAGTATATGAAACCACTTCGTTTGCGTCAGACCTTCTTTTATAAAAAATAACATTTTATGATTAATAAAACTAATTAGTCACGTACCCTCTGAAGTTTGCACACAGACTTGGAAACACGGCATTAGAGAAACTGGGGTACGCGTATCACAGGTTTGAAAACAATTGAACAAGAGAAACATTTAAATTGAAACCCTTACAATCCAACGTAGATAAATCTAACCTAACGATCTACACTGTCTTTATCCTGAAAATGTGACATTGGGAAGACAACCCTGGACACGCGAAACCTTCATTTCGATGGTTGACGTCATACCCTTGGCCTGTCGTGGTTACATTATTGGACTCCACGTTCGTATAAGATACGGCATAAGAACTGTCTCGTCCGCGAGCTCTGATTTTGACAGGTGGGAGATGTTTGTTAAGATGGGAGTGAAGGGGACAGTAGAAAAGGGAAGGGTTTTTACAGTTTTTGTAACAAGACTTTTCTTTTACCAAAGTAAATAAAATATTTCTCAAGTAAAAACATAGAGTTTAATTTTCTTCTCGTGGTGACCTAAAAAGTTGTTGAATATCTGTCATGAGAATATTAGCAACTAAGAAACTTTTTAAATGAAGAGATAAAGTTATCATTAAATTCCAGGACACCCTTGACAGATACTTAACAACTGTTGATACCATTATTTGAAGAAAAGTAAACTCTATATTTCTACTGGAGCAATATCTGATTATATTTTGGCAAAAAAAAAAGAAGTTTTACTACTAAAAACTGCAGAAACACTGCCCTTTCCTCGCGCCCCCCTACACTCCCGAGCTTAGGTCGACCAGTGACATGTTGGATGAACGTTTTGTTGCTAGAGTTTTGGAGGTAGAGAGAGACGAAAGAACACCTATTATAAACGTCACGATTTACAAACATGTTGTTGCCACAAGATGGTGCCGTGTGATCGACCCAAAATTTTACCAACTTTGCTTTGCGCGACTTATTATATGCAAGATATATTGTTCCCAGGGACGGATCAAGAATTGGTTTCTCTCCCTGTTTCACAGAATTTTGGTTCAAACATTGTCTTATGACCTTGAAAGGTAATCATTTCAGGACCACCACCCTTCATGGATTATCTTGTCCGTTGTTTTTCTTGATTATTACTTATCGTATTTTTTATTTAAGTTATATAAACTTAATCTTTAAACCCTGATGTAAGTCTAACGAACATCGACAAGATGGTAATTCGAGCTAATCTAAGAGAATGAGGAGAAAAATGATAAAATATAACTAGGACCTGTCAAACTTTAATTTTTTATAAATTCAGTTTCTAACTACAATTTGAAACAAGGCTAGCAAATTGCTTCAAGGCACACTCATCAAACATTTGATTGTAATACAACTAAGTAAACAGAAACTGTAATACTTTACGAAACACGAACTTTTCACGCAACCTACCGTCGCATTACAAGTGCCACTCAGTTCCTTTTCTGAAGTTTGAAAGTAGTTGTACCAACTGAACACGGAATAATAATCTTAACAGTGAGCCAACTCAAAACGTTAATGAAATTAATTCAATGTCTGATGTTATAACAGTTAACTCATTTTATTATTATATTTTTATTTTTAAGATAGCATCGATGGCATGAACCCCTTGAGCCCGGTGCCTCAAATGATTACCCGTTCCCCCTACACTCCTACCCCTCAACCCCCTACTCCCCGTCCCCCTTCCCTTTGAAGCTGCGCTGTTTGTACCTTGTAGGAAATATTATTATTATTATTATTATTATTTAGCACCGCGTCTTACTACCCCTTCGGATTATACGCTTAAGTACTAATTACGCTAATGGATTGGGAATTGGGAAGGTTGAATTTAGAGGAAGTGAACCCGCATTTGCGTGGAGGGAGAGTGGAAAACCATTTAGGAAAAACCCCCCCTAGTTCACCCGACCGAGATTCGAACTTCGATCTCCCCGTCCTCGGCAGTCGAGCTCAACACGACTAGCGCGTTAGCCAACTACGCCACCGAGGCGGGTTGTAGAAAATAGAACAAATCATATATCGGCCATTGTTACTGCACAACTTTTGATCTGTAAACATACATGACCTTTTCTGTTAAAAAATTATTTTTGTTTTTTAAAATAATGATTATATATTATTTATAAACAACCAAATATTTAATAGTAAGATATTAAACCCTGAGTAGGCTTATGACTGTTAAAAATGAAAGAAAAAATACAATTTTCAAATAACCCATTATTTATAGGCCTATTCATTTCATGCTTTTAGAGATGGTTAGGTAATTTTTTTACATTAAATATTGTTTGTAAAAACTTACACTCAATGATTAGTTAATCATAAATAAAAGCAACTAACCCTTTGTTTTGTTCAAATATGGTATGCAATCGTAAATTCCGTACGAACAGCTTCTGGCTAACACTTGTGCGCAATCAATGTGACCAAGATCTTGTAGAATCTCTTGTTCACAATCTAGTACGAGAAATTGTGTTGGTGTATATTATATGCGTATCGGTATTTGAATCATGTTTCGTGATTTAGGCACTTTTTCAGCAAAGCTAGAAGTTTATTTACGGTTGCTAGGTTAACGGGGTGAATATGAAAAGTTTGAAGTTGTCACTTGCGTAGCGAAGGTGTAGACAATAATTTAATTACTATTTGTGTTGCCAAAGCGAGAGAAAGAAAGTCTGACATTCATTTAAATATTCATAGCAGAATTTTAGATTTGCCCTCTTATTGTCTAGAACAAGGATTCTCAACCGGAGTACCGTGCCGCGGCACTTAGTGATGCCGTGAGATCGTCCTGGGGTGCCTCGATATTTTGAGGGGGGAAAGTATGAAGAAAATAGAAAAAACACTAGTACAAAATAATGTAAATAAAGAAATGAAAGAAATATTTTTCTTTTAATGTTTCTCTGAATTGCACGTGTACCGGCATCCGATGCGAAGCATAGACTGAAATATAAATAGACTGCTAAATCTCGTAGTTGATATCCGTGTTGCGTTGTAAACCATTAGCCCAGATATAACTAGAGTGGTTAAAAAAGTCAACACACACAGGCGACCGAACTAGATACAATAGACGCTATGTCTCCTGGCCAAAGCTGCCATACTACTTTATATATATATATATATATAACTTTTGTGCTCTAAACATCAATCGCAATTCTCACATTAATAATATATGTGTTCCTATTGATGATTGTAGTGGTATTATTCAATTTTAGTGATCCCACATTGTGGTTGGCTAGTGTACAAGTATATTTATTTCCAAAACGATTACTCTATAACTTTGTCTATGTATTTTATTTAGTATTTTGTTTTCATACCTTTTTAAAAAAAAATAAGTAAGGTATTGAGTAAAATGGTATTTTTTTAATTTTAAAGTATTACAAAACTTAAGAAATATTAAATGTTTAATATGCTACTCTGATATATTCCACTTTCAATGGAAAATAAAAAAATTGTATAAAATAAAACATGAAAATTTTAACAAGGCTGTCACGAGAGTCGAATCCCTTTCACAAGGGTGTCGTGATCCTAGAAAGGTTAGGAACCCATGGTTTAGGATTTACATGGCAGTTGTTCAACCTAATAGATTATGATGCTGTCAAAGGCGTGGTAGGGTAAGCGGGTAATTAGTTCAAACGGTACCTGTGAATTGTTACCATCACTCGGTAGATCATGGACATTGAATGTAATAAAGACTAGGTAAGTGGAGGACATGTGAGCTGTCACAAGGAGAAACAGGATAAAGAATGAAGCTATCAGGGAAAGAGTGAGGGTACAGGGAGTACATGAGATAGTAGAGGAAGCAAGGCTGATCATGTAATGAAGATGGAGAAGGAGAGGAAACCAAAGAAAATTATGGAAATGAAGTATGTATGGAAAAGACCACAAGGGAGACCAAGAAAGAAATGGGAGGAGCAGATAATAGAAAGTGTGCAAGAGGAGAAGGATGGAAGCAATTAAAGGAAGAAGAATGGTGGAAGGATATTTATTTATTTATTTACACTATCTATCCCGATTCCTAGCATGTAGCTCGGGACCTAGATCTTGAATTAACATTACATCTCTTAGCTATGTTTTTTTTTTACAGTTTTTAGTTTCTGGTTGACCTGACAGCCAGAAGTAGGTTGGTTTGGATTCCTCGTCAGTAAAATTGCTACTGTATGTCCGCCAAAATAAAACAAAATTTTTTTTAATGTAGCCAGTTGTAACACAATACAATATTATGTATATAATATTTTTAATTTATTATCTCATGTATTATAATACATCTTGTTGCCACGACCGCAAAACAAAAAAATATAGAATAGTTTTAATAGATGTTCTTTCAATGAGTTACGAAAACCTATATTATACAATAATCCTCAGGGAAGTATTATAATAGTTTGATAACATTTTTATTGTTATTATAGTATTAATAAGCAAATAATAATTATTTCTGAATGAGTTGTTACTAGTCACTTTCAGACAATGTTTGCATTAAAGAACATTCTGCCAGCTGTCACTTACCTACACT
Source organism: Timema podura (assembly GCA_033556935.1). Classification (NCBI taxonomy): domain Eukaryota; kingdom Metazoa; phylum Arthropoda; class Insecta; order Phasmatodea; family Timematidae; genus Timema; species Timema podura. The sequence continues at coordinate 19,807,655 of JAVRXN010000005.1, read as the reverse complement.
CTTTCCGTAGATAAGGTATAAGTACCGATGCGATTGCCGTATGTTGAGTACATTAGGATTTTGGTAGGAAGGACATTTTAGATAATATCAACTTACTATTTTGCTGTACACATTGATAACATTATATTATTAGTGTTATTTTATAGCTGTCAGATAAGGAGCTTCCGATGGAAATTGAACTGTGATAATGCTAATGAAGTCCCTTGTTTCAGGGTTAGCTCATAAGGCCTCTAGTGCGCATGCGCGTGTAGGTCTTGTAAGGGTTGATTAGTATGCGGTCCATGTCTAGCGTCGGATCGTTAACTACTATTGGGTGAATAAGGTTGGTTGGATCCCTGGGGTTGTAGAGGATGGACTTGGATCGTTTCCAGTACCTGCCGTCTCTCCGCACCTCTGGCTTAACATACAAACTTTCTCTTTCTCTCCTGCTTCTCAACTCTCGCTTTTCTTTCTCTTGATTCTCTACGCTATATCTCCTCTCTTTACTTTTCTATTATATCTTTCATTTCTCTTGATTCTCCACACTATATCTCCTCTCTATTTCTTCTCCACTCTCTTTCGTCACAATTTTATATCTCTTCTCTCTTGCTTCTACACTCTCTTACTCCTACATCTTCCTTCTCCACTCTAAACCTCCTCTGTCTTGCTTCTTCACTCTATGTTTCTTCTATCTTGCTTATCCACTATATATCTCCTCTCTTTCTTCTCCAGTCTATATATCCTCTCTCTTACTTTTTCACGTTATATCTCCTTTCTCTTACTTCTCCACTCTATATCCTCTCTCTCTTTCTTCTCCACTCTGTATCTCCTCTATCTTGCTTCTCCACTCTAATAAATTCCCCTTTCTTGCTTCGCCACTCCAAATCTCCTATTTCTTTCTTCTCCATTATATCTTCTTTCTCTTTCCTCTCCACTCTATATCTCCTCTCTCTTGCTTCTTAACTTTATATATCCTCTTTCTTGCTTCTTCATTATATCTCTTATCAATTTGATCTTTCATTTTTTCCCTCCTCATCAAAACTATCCATTTATCTTTCCTCTCTTGCTTGCTTCTCTATTATTTCTCTCATAGTCTCAACTTTCCTTTCTCTCGCTTCTTTATCCCTCATAATCTAACACTCTCCACTCTATTTTTCCTCTTTCTTGCTTCTATTCTACAATATATATTTCTTCGTTTTATATCTCCACACACTCACCATTTGTTCCATTTCTTGCATATCTACTCAACCATTATATCTCTTTATCTTATTCCAACCCATTCTCTATCTCCTTTTTACATCTCTTTTATCTCCCTATCTCTCCTCTATTCTTTTGCATGTCCACTTTCTCTTTCTTCCCCTCTTTTTTCTCTCATCTCAACTTCCTGCATACCCTCTCTCGCATATTTATTACTTATCTTTCCCTCTCTTAATCGCTTCTCCAATTTCTTTCTCTCTCACTTATCAATGATATCTATACTCTATCTTTGTTTATCGAGCTCTACTGGGGCAGAAAGCACTGAAGTATTAGCTCCTAGTCTCTTGAGAATATCTGTTCCCATTCCCGGATGGGAGTGTAAAGTGGATAAAAGCCAGGCTGTGAGTGGTTTGTAGTCCTATCCTACTAAGGATGTTTCAGGCACTAATGAATCAGCTGGGTTAGCACGTTAGCAAATGAGTTCCAATGGCTGTTAAAAAAAAGTAGCTTATGGATAATCAATTTAAAAGGCAATACTTAACCACTACCTCCTGACCACTTTAATCGTCTTCACTATTGGCAATGGTTAATGGAAAATGTTACTCCGCGTGACAAAGAATTGGATAGTTGGTTATCGACAGTAACTAGTAATTTACTAATACATTTGTATTATTAATAGATTGAGCTTCTTTTTCAATATTATTTCTCTCTTTTTATATATATATATATATGAAGGGTTTATTCCAAAAACGACACTTGTAAATTCTTGGTCAAAATGAGATTTATTTGTATACATGCTCTTTATAGTCTTGTTTACAGTTTGGAACAAACATTTCTCACAAAAATAGCTTTTGTCATTTAAAAATGGCTAGGGCTTAGATCAGTGGTTCCCAACCTGGGGGCGATCGCCCCCAAGTGGGTGATTTGGGTTATCAGGGGGGCAATAAATAAGTGGGGGGCGATTTGGGGGTGATGAGTATTCAAAGGGGGAAAAATTAAAATAGTACTGTACAGTAGAAGTTACTGTCAACTTAGTTTTTTCAAGATTCCAATTTTAAAATGAAAACATGTAGGCCTACTCCTGTTTTTTAAATGTACGTCAATGATCTTAGTTAATTATTTCACTTCTTTGTTCTTAAAAAAAATCTGTAAAAAATGTTCATTTTTAATTTTTTTTTCTATTTTATTTAAGAGTGACCTGATAAAACTGCTTTGGTTATTTTTATATACGGTAGTAAAATTGTTTAAAATAATAAAACTGCTTTATTATTTACACTTTACTTCAAATTAAAATTAGGCATACAATGAAAATGAAAAGGGGGCGATAGGTGTTAGTCAACCTCCAGAAAGGGGAGATGGGCCACAAAAGGTTGGGAACCACTGGCTTAGATCAATGATTCTACAAAAACAACAATTGTCATGGAGAATTCCTACTAAAACCTCATTTGTCAATAACAAGTGTTGTTTTTGCAGAAAAATTCTCCGTTTTCTCATAGAGTATCAAATATTTTTTTATCAATGTGAATTGTGAAATTATTTCATCAATTGATTTTAAAGTCAGATGAGCCATTTTAAGTTAAATATATGTTTTTGTATGGTAAAAATAGCTTACAAACAATTAAAATATGTGCTTTTTACTATAGTATTCCTACTAGAACAACACTTGTCAAATTAAAAAAAAATCTCAGTCAATATTAAATGTAACTGAAATGCAACCAAAAATACCACTTTTGGTAAGTCCTTTTAAATTAAAAAATCAGGTTAATTGACCGCACCAACATGAAGGAACATCCATTTTTGTGTTTCCTGAAAAAGTTGTAATTTTGACTAGTGTCGTTTTTGAAATAAACTCTTCATTATATATAGTAAGTGTTGTTCTGTATTTAGATTTGATATATTATTATATTAATCTCTTTCCTCCACTTAATAATAAATACTTCCTCTATCTTTTTGTTTTATATAACAAATTAATTCTTGTCACAAAATTTGGGGAAAAATCTGGGACAATATGAAGATAAAATTGTTAACGGGATATAATATTGTTAATGTATTTACATCAGTAGCGATTAGGCTCAAAATTGGTATCGGGGGACTATTTTACACTCTCAATAATACTGAATATATTTTTTAATCTAAAGTAAATTAATTCAAGGCTAGTTTACTTACGATAGTATACAGAAAATTAGAATTTTTTTGGGAAATTTAAAATTGAATTCTAAATAGGACTCCGGGAATAGCTTCTCTTATTAAATAAGAATAAGTTTTTATATTTACAAATAACAAATACATTTAGGGTAGTTTGCAAATAATTTATTTTTGAAAATTTAAGCTATGTTAATTTTATTTGAATCAGTTGGTTTAAAATGTATAAATAAAGAGTGATTATTATGACTAACAAGACGATGTGTTTGTTTTTATGAGGGAGATATTTATGGTCAGTGGTTAGTCTCCAATGGCCGAGTGACTACTATATTATGTCGGGAGGACGGGGGTACGTGGGTATTGGTTTTATCTTTGTTGGGGCCTAAAATAATTTACTATTTGCCTAAGGGCTCAACCTGTTTTTATAATACTCATGCCACTGGATTTACATGTTTTAAACTATGAGTTTTTGCCTAAGGTTTAAGTTAGTTTGAAAATTTAGCCCTGATAGCTTCGATAATTGATTTTGGAAAATGCATAACAAAAAAAGTTATTTATGATATTTTCTTTCCACTGCGTCTTAATACCCGTCTAGGCTATTTTAAATTTTATCTACGCCAATAGGGTAGGGATTAGAAAGTTAGAATAAATGGAAATATACAATCATTTGCGTGGAGGAATAGTGAGGAAACAATTTAGGAAATACCGTTAAAAAAACGTACACGCAGTCAGGATTCAAAACCCTGACCTCTCCTTCTTTGGAAACTTAGATTAGATGAGCCCTACATTTTATCTCATGTACCCACTGATGCGGATAGAAAAGGTAAAAATAAATAACCCATTTTAAACTGATTAGAAAACTTCCTTTATTTCTAGTGTTTATTTTTTTAATAGTTTCTTTTATTTTTGGTTTTTCTAGTTATAGAATTTCTCTATTTCTTATTGACCTTTTTTCTTCTTCTGATGAGCAATTTTATTTTTACGCTACTCCTCCCCCTCCCTTACCCCGTCAAGCCCTTACTCAGACCAATCATTCAATACATCTGTACAGCTCTTCTTGATCCTCTCCGCTAGAACAATTTCTCCCCCATAGTTCCAACATCTCCAAGTAATATCAACTTTTGTACTCGAGCGGAAACTTCGTTTTCTCCACGTCTACCAAAAGATTGAATTCTAATAATGGTCGGAGCCAAACTTAAATCACTGATACACAGAATCGGATGAAAAGATTTGATTAGATATATAAGATTCTATATCTAGGCACGCCAAACCTTTTTTTGGGTTAGCTAAAAAATAAAATAATATCACACAAAAGTCTAAAAGAAAACACACAAAAACATTGAAATAGTACACACACATAATATGATTCTTCGTTTTAAAGTTATTTTGGAACCGTAACTCAATTGACAAAATACAGATATTGTTTGGTTACAGCTTTCAAAATTGAAGCCATATTTTTGAACTGACAGCTGCATTACACTCAACTTAGCACATGAATACTTTAATAGGTATATTTAGTAACATTCGGACTGTCAGATTGGTCTAAGCGTGTTCTTATGATGAGGAGACTGCTTTCTTCTTTTGAATTAAACACCTAAAAACAGTATCTTCTTATCAATTCTTGAAATAAAAACTTTGGCCTATTTTTTAAAATGGTACCTGTTAATTGTATATTCTGAAAATAGATATTAAAATTGATAAACATACAAAAAATGTTCTAAATAGAAAATTTACTATCCTTGCACACTGTTAATATGTAACACGCCATTTATGTTTATATTTATTTAATATTAAGCCCAGATATATTTTGGCATCAGAGAAATTGTCAAAAGTAAATATTTTTAGAAACTAGCAGAGTCACTGTTCTAAAATTATAAAAAGTTTAATATTTGGCTACACAAAACAAACAATTAAAATAAATATTGACTGTTTATTACAAAAATAATTGCTCATGGAAAATGTTTGTATACAATTATATTATACATAATAGATATTGATTAAAATAAATTATACTGACCTTTCAAGCCAAACACAAAAAAACTATTTAAAATAAATTGTGACACACAAAGTACAAACTTTAATATACTACTTGTTTCAATCAACCCATACTGGGGAACGCGTGGGCAAAGGCGTCGTTCTCGTCTGGTTTGCCAGTGACGGGGAGATATGGGTTGGAATCTGGGTTGGTTGTAAGGAGGTGGCAACTCCTAAACAGTTGTCCACACTCTCCTCCAAGTCAATGTGGGTACACCTCGGTCTAAATTCATCCTTACTCATAACTCACCCATTAGTTTTTATTTGATGATAGCCCGAAAGTATCGAAAGAAGCAAATAAATACATTATTATTTGATTACGATTTATAAAACTCTCATATTGGATCCTTAATTCACGCGCCTTCTAAAAGTAGTTTTGCCACAGACCAGTGATGTAATTTAAGCTCAAGAAAGGTTTTAGGCTCGTTTGTCGGCGATTTTCTGCGGTAAATACACACAAAAAGCCATTTTATCTTTAGAAAAAAAAATTGCTGAGTTTCTCCTTCTCTTTGATTCTATCTACTATATAACCGTGATTTTATTTTGAAAAGACTTTTAGAGCAACGTTTAGAAAATACTAATCGTGTTTTTTTGCGGTCAACCATGATACCATTTTAATATATTATTAGTATTATTTTACAGGTCTTGATAATATGTACTAAGAGTGATAGCTGGGGGAAAAAAAAATCAAAAATCCAAAAATCTTTAAAATTAATTAATCTGCAAAGTTTACTTAAATACAGGGATGATTGTTTTAAATGTGGTGAATTAAATTTGACTTGAATTATGAATACGTTGAGGTGGGATCGAAGGGGACGCGAGATAAGGGCAATGTTTTTGAAATTTTTATGTCAAAACATTTTTTGGTTAAAATAAATAAAATATTTATCCAGTACCAACATAGGATTTAATTTTCTTCACATGGTGATATCAAAAGTTCCTGAATACCCATCATGAGTATAGTGGCATTAAATGAGAAACCTTTTAAATAAATATAAAAAGTTGTCATTAAATTCTAAGGCACCCTTGACAGACATTCAAGAAATTTTGAAGCAATCATGCGAGGAAAACTATATTTTATATTTATACTGGAGAAATGTTTTATTTATTTTGGCCAACAAAATGTTTTACCATAAAAACGACAAGTACATGGACTTATTCTCGCGTCCCCTTCCATCCCACCTTAAAGTAGATCAAGTAACTTTTTCTAACTGTAAGATATGTGGGGTATATTTATTAAGTTATCCATGGTATATATATATATAAAATTATATATACAGCGTCTAAAATATTTACAATAATTGGGTAATGGAGGAGGGAAAGATTTGAAACTCATTTAGTAACAAACACCAACAGCACTCTCAGCCGGGATTCGAGTTGCAACCTCCCAGTCACCACCACAAACCAGACCAGACAAGGTCGACGCCCCAAGCTCACGTTCCCATCGATGCGCGTCTCTATGCAGAACGAGGTATATTATAGACGGGACATAGTCTGCTCTTCTTCTGCACCTGATGGGACACGTCTGGCTTTGATCAGGGCCCGCCCTTTCCCTCCCCCTTCTCCCCTTCCCAGACTCTTCCGACGCCGACGTGTCGTAATTAATGACAGGTTTGTTAATGAATTAGCAAATATGCGTGGTTTACTCATCGGCTTGAGTCACCCCGAGAGTCTGCAGATAAACTGAATTTTGGCGAACCTGGAACTCTGGGGGTTGTATATAGTTGCACCCTCATATTTATGTATGACGCCATTTTATTGAATACGATGTTTTGTAGATGACCTCCATTAAGTTCAATACAATCTCGTTGTGGGAACTGCTAGGCTGTCATTACACGGTATGACATGTCGTCGGGGATTCCTTGAATACACTCCTGAATTCGTTGTTTCACGTCAATAGTTTTTAGCAGGAAAGGTCTCGTACACCTTGAGTTTAACGTAGCCCCAACAGAAAGAGATCTGGTACAGCATGATCGGACGAGCCAGTTTATTGTCCCCGAATCGAGGAACTCTTCTGCCTGGGAACATCACCAGACCAGCCAGGAAAGTGCGTTGATGTTTTGAAGCATTTGCTCCATCTTGTTGAAACCACAGTGAAGTGCGTTGATGTTTTGAGGCATTTGCTCCATCTTGTTGAAACCACAGTGAAGTGCGTTGATGTTTTGAGGAATTTGTTGGACCCCCGTGTGTATATTAAGACATATTAAGCCATACAAATAAAGTATGAGACTAATCAATCTTTTTCAATGTTAATGTTCGCGAGAGTATGATTAAATCGTTGCATAATTTTTCCTAAAACTTGACCTCCTATTTTATTCAGCCAGAAATCTGTGTGTGTGTGTGTGTATGTGTGTGTGTGTATGTGTGTGTGTGTGTGTGTGTGTGTGTGTGTGTGTGTGTGCAATGTACCCATCTCCCCCCCCCCCTCTAGTTCCGGCACCTATGATGTAGAGGAAGTTGGGGGAGTTTGTGGAGATTGTTTGCATCCCAAACGTGATCATTTCTGTCCGTTCACTTACCCAGACATGAGTGAATGGGTTTCTTCAGACATTAGTTGATTGTTCCCGATGTCGCTGTTGTTAGACCTGTGTTCCATCTTAAATTAAACTCCAAAGAACATTGGACATGATGGCAGTAGGTATGGAAGCGGATAGCCTGTGGAAATTATTGGTTTCATAAAAATATATTTCAAATAAAAGATTGATATATTTAATAGTACTACAACTTTACAACTATAAGCTATTTTTGTATCTCAAATAGTTGCGAAGATATGATCAAAATTGAACATGTCTGCTTATGTAAAGTACTCTCGTGGGGAAATGAGAAATAACAATTTAGTTTGTAATGGTAGACAATGTTTGGATAAGAAATGTTATCAAAATCCTTAGAGCGAACTTCTGAAAAAATCGAGTATCTCTCTTTTTGCCCCTTAGTAAACTACACTTAATTTTAGGGACGGATATCTAATTTCAAAAACTTATCGTGGGAACCTTAACAAAACCCTACAGTAGCCCCATGGCTTCTTTGGTGCTGACTGACAGTACAAAAGCTGACGTCTGACAGTCAACAGTTAGGTATATACCTAAATTTTGACTGTCAGAAGTGACAACTGCTAAATACATGTTTTTTGCAGATCATATGGTTCGGCGTAGGGATACATAATTTGGTCTGGTAGCTTTTCAAAGCCGTCAGAAGTCAGCTGTGAACTGTCAGTCAGCACCACAGAAGCTAAAACTGAGCTATAGATATCAATATATGGTTTCGCTTACGAACAAGACAGACGACATCGCGAAACAACTTATTTTCGGTTTCAGGGGTTTCAAAAACGTCGACTTTCATCAAAATTTCGAGTTAATTTTTTTTGACGATCACGATACTTTCTTTCTACGAGAGAAAATAAAAATACGGAACTTGACTCACGTTCCTTTCTATCTCACCTTAAACAAAACTCACTTGTCTAGTGTCAACTGACATTTTAGAATAAAATTAAATCTTCCTTGATGACTAGTCCATGTCGGCAGTTAAAATCTCCACACCGCGGTGGTTCTCAGGTCAGGAAGTTGAAAAACATCCGGAAAGAAGACGGTAAAATATAGAGGACACACAGTGTCCGGAGGTTTCAGGGAATAGAAACTGTATTCTTTAAACAAGAAAGCCATGCATTTCCGGTTAAATAAAGTAGTATTGATAACTATTTACCCATTGCGATGGTTTGAACGGTCCAAGGCGTCACTCACGCGTTAGAACTTGACTGCCGTTGACAGGAATATCGAGGCTCGAAACCCGTTACTGGTGTATTGAAGGTGGTTTTCCTAAATTGATTTCTCCCTCCATGCAAATGCGGGTGTATTTCAAATCCTACATTCCTCGTTACTACCACATCAGCCTAGTTAATATATGACCCGAATGGGTAGTGAGACATCGGCGGGGGTGGAGGGTTGGAAAGAACATTTATCTAAAACTTGGGACCTTGTCTGGTGTTACAAACTATTTGGAGGCCGTTCATTTCGTGCCACACAGATTATATTGATTCCAATGCCCATTTCCTTATCTGACAGAATTCATTATAATCACAATTGTTAATGTGAGGATGGCAGGAACTGTCAGTGGTTTCGGATTACACTTAAATATAAAGTTGTCCTCACTATTTCATCTCACAATATCACCATGGCATTACACATATACATAAGTGTTGTATCACCTGGAACGAAATAAACTCGGTGCTAATGAATAATAATCTAATTTACTTTGTAAAAAGATTTATTTATTAAAAACTAATATGGAGGCATCTTTCTAGTCTCGCCCACATTTATTAATAGTAATTTTTAGATGTTTCGATTTTATTATTGAACAGAAAATTCTTTATAAAAATCTACAAATTGCAATTAAGGTGGGAATATAGGGTACATGAGAAAATGTCAGTGTTTTTGCGGTTTTCATAGCATAACTTTTTTTTGTCCAAAATAAATAAAATATTGCTCCAGTAGCAACGTTTAGTTTAATTTTCTTCACATGTTGATATCAACAGTTGTTGAACAACCTTGACAGATATACAAGAAGTGTTGATATCACCATGTGAAGAAAATTAAACTAAACGTTGCTACTGGAGAAATATTTTATTTATTTTGTACAAAGAAATGTTTTACTCTAAAAACTGCAAAATCACTGGACTTTTCTAGCGTCCCCTTCCGCCTCATCTTTATTATTATTATTATTATTATTACTATTACTATCAGAATCGCGTCTTACTACCCTTCGGTTATGCGACTTACGCTAATGTGCAATGGTAGGGTGATTGTGAGATGAAATGGAAGACCTACAGTCTAACGTGAATCCGAACCACGGTGGAGGCTGAACCACAGCAGTAAAACGCTGTCAGGGAAGGGAAGGGTTTGCAATCAGATAAATCTGAGCGGACGAGGATTAACCGAACACAGTCTGACAACTTGCCCCTAGACCACCAGGTCACCTACCTCACCTTATTAATATCAAACGTGGTTTTATAACATTTCAAGGTTTCTGAGTTTAGAATTTAAAATACAACTATGATGTAAGCCTACTCCACTGTTGGCTACTAGGGTCAGTTAATCTGTAATTAAGTTTTGTTCGAAGGATAAAAAACTCTTCGGTGGTCGAATGGTCCTAAGGCGTAACTTTCACCGCAAACTCGATTGTCGATGACAGAGAGATCCAGGTTTGAGTCCCAGTCGGGAATACTGAGGGTGTTTTAATCATTTATACGGTATTATATACAGATGTTCGGAAACTCATAGCCCAAACTTCACATATAGCTTTTTTTAACCAAACGTAACAAAAAAATTCCTGTACACTCACATCCGGAAAACTATACTAATACCATTAAATTGTGTTCAAATCTCGGCGTACAGCGCCGGAGATCAAAGCTGTTCAAGCATGCGTGTACAACAAATTTGCATAGAGTTAGGCGCGCAGCACTGCAATGTAATAATGGCAAGCACTTTCAGTAATGTAGGACTGTTAATGATGATCCTCAGAACGTATTCGCATTTCTAGATGGACTGGTTTGCTGTTTATTATTAATTGTGGAATGTTCTACTGCCGTGCTCCAAGATGTCAGGTGTGTAGTGTCGCGCGCCTAACTCCTATGCAAAGCTGTTGTGCACGCATGCTTGAACAGCTTTGCTCTCCCTGCGCCGTACGCCGAAACTTTGAACACAATTTAATGATATTAACATACTTTCCGAAAATAGATGTATAGGGATTTTGTAATACTTTTGGTTCAAACAAACTATATGTGCAGTTTGGATTATGAATTTCCACACCCCCTGTTATATATGAAATTAGAAACAGTCCTGGTAAAATTACACAGGGCTATATATACATATAACTGTAAACTTGATTTTTGTGTATTTTACGGCCAAGGCCTGAAACCGGCTACTCCGCACACCGACCAGCTGATCCAGCCAAATTTCAAAATTACTGCGAGGAAAAATTTGAATTCGCGTTCTGGCCAGTCAAAGCGAGAATTGTCCCATGGTAACCTGACCATTACCCGAATTGCTGGTAAATTTTTATATATTTAGTGCTTTGGCTGATTTCGGTGGCCAACGCTAGAAATGGCTGTTCATTTCTCGAACTAGCTAGGCTTCATGTTGTGGCCGTGACATATACAGGGTGTACCGTTGGAACCCACTTCAGTGGTGGACAGGCGACACAAAAACAATTTAAGTCTATAAATGTGTCCAATTTTATTTTGTTTTCTAGTTACAGCTGAGTCATACCACTAAACTGTTTGCATACTATACTTGATATCTCTAGACCTGTTGACTAGGTATGTTCTATGGGTCATTTCTGTTTGTTCTCTTGAATCCAACCAACACCGGGTATTTTTTAAATGAGCGACATTTTAAGACACAACTATAGGCTTGCATTCAGGCTGAAGGTGGCCATTTTGATTTACATTACTGGAGTAAAAACATGACTCTAACTCGGAAACAAGGTCAAATGGAACACAACGAAATGTTTACATTGTTTTTGTGTTTGCTGTTCACCTCGGAATTGGGTACCACATGTTACGGTACAGCCTGTATGTACACAAAGCAAGTTTAAATAAATACAGTGCCCTTGTATTATCAATAGTTCTATTAAGAACCCCCCTTCCCTGATACAACAAGATAATGATCCCGAAGGTAGTGTAATTAACGCAATGATATCCTTCCAACCCTCTAATCCTCCAGACCTTGATACGCCATCTGTCCTGTAATTATTATACTTGTCCCAACCCCCCACCCCCCTTTAAACCCCGTCTCTCGTCACCTCATCCATCCACGAGAAGCCTAACAACAAGTTATTGTCGAGGGGGGGGGGGGGGGTTAAGGTGGCATACCCGGCTGTGTTCTCCCTAACGAGATGATATTGTGTCTCCCTCTGCCTGGGATGCTGCTGTGAATTAACTCTAATTTCCCCCTCCAGAATGCTCTGGTTCACGAGAAACTGACAAACACGCATACAGTAGGATTTTGCTGTAATAAACTTTTAGAAAATACAGCTTTTTTTTTTGTGGTCAACATTGACAATATATTACAATATTGTTACCTGTATTTTATAGGTATTGGTAATATATTATATATATATCAAAAGTTTTAAATTTTATTTTCAAATCATCTTAGCACCCTTTCACGTTATATGCATATGATGACCTAAAAATAAATTAACAAAAATTGTGATTAATGCACACGACTAAATAAAAACACGCAATTTACAAATGGAAACTAGAACCTATATATATGCAATGAAAAACCCTTAGCGATTAATACAACTCTTACATCCTGGTCTATATTAATAATGATTTATAAATAACTGATTCAGAAGTAATAGCTACCCCCTTCCAATGCAAGCCTTTCCTGATTATTTGTAGTTCGCTACGGGAAATGTGTATTTTACAACCATACAGGCAAAGAGAGAACAAAATTCACTGCCTTCATTATCTTCTCATTCCGACATTACTGTGTATTGAAAAAAAAAATTATGTATGAAAATATATGCATTTATAAAATATATATGGTATTAAAAATTATACGTATTTCACATAAATACCTTTAAAAATGACTAAAAAGTTGTGGAAACCAATAAAATATTACCTACAAATTCAAAATTACAAAAAATGACTTATTAAAAAACGTTTTGAAACCAGGGGATAATAAACAGAATTTATGCACACATGAGCATTGTTTGTGATGTAAAAAATAAAATGACATGACTGTTAAAAACAGTTCTCTCCCCTGCGTGCGGTCATGAAGCGAGTTTATTAAGTATTAAATAGTTCATGTGTTCGGTCGTATTAACTAAAAATAAAACATTTTAATACGTGCTAAGTATTGCTCGTATATTACGTGTTTTAATATAAAATATTTACAAAAGTCTGTTGAATTGGGATTTTTTTAAAAAAGTTCCCCCGTTCAGCTTATACGCCTATGTACTAATTACACTAATGTGTTAGGGATTAGGAAGGCTTAATTTAGAGGAAATACACCCACATTTGTGTGGAGGGAGAGTGGAAAACCATTTAGGGAAAACCCTCCTCAGCGCACCCGACTGGGATCAAACCCCAATTCTCCCAGTCTTCGGCAATCTAGTACAACACGAGATTAGCGCGTTGTAACACGCGGCCACTGACGTGGGTAGTTGGTAATAGTTAAATGCTTCAGTAATTTTAATACTGACATGAATATAATTTATTAGCAGTATGCCTAGTAATAATTTCTTTTAGTATGGTGTAATTTCTATACTACGTTATACAGGTACCTCAAAGCTTCTAAATCTACTTTAATGTATTCATACGTATAGTCGTATGTTCCAAAACTACCATTTTTGACCAATCATATCAATGCCAATAAGATAATATAGTCTCATTTGGTCAATATTTAGAACAAGTTTTTTCATTATAGGCCTATACGATAAAATAACCTTCCTACAGCATTTCCACTAAACTTTTTTAACACTAAGCTACCAACTGCTTAATTTAAGATAAGATAAGTAGGGTAGTTTAGAGGGCGTGCACCACATTAGGTAAAGTGTTAAGGGAAACTCGCCTTGATAATTCACACCGAGTGTACCTGGCCTTGACTGGAAACTCAACCTAATGTCGCCATCAAATCCAGTATATTGCTTACGATCCTGACGCCTGATACCATATCATGCCAACCGATATCGGCACGGCTCCAATGGGGATAAAAAATAAATCAAACAAATGCACAACGAACCTGTAAACTTCCCAATAAATATATTTGTCTTAACGTATATAATGTAAATTCCAAGGTATTTGAAATCTATTTATAAAATGAGATTGGAAAGAAACTTAATGAAGACAAGGCGGCTTTGAGACTTAGGACTCATTATACCCCTTAATGACAAGGAAAAACTTTTGGGATCTTTCAGAGAGCCTTTGTACCTGAAGGAGAGGCAAAATGGCGCAAGGAACAAGGCGTAGGGACAGTTATTAAGGCGACTCATTACTAAACTTTGTGGCAGATGAAGAATGACTCGATGTGATTAATAAACATTTAATTAGCCTTGTTAAAGGGGTGCGACCTCGGTAATGACAAATTAGTCGCTCAGACATTCAGCTCTAACTCAATATTTAATTCCACTATGTCTTATTTTAATATATGGTTCACGCCAAAATAAAGTCGAAAGATTCCAACAGGGCTCGTTTTCCTTAACAACATATAATTTTGAGTTTTATTAATAAAAAAAAAGTGTTAAAATGTAACATTAGCTCAGTTTCAACAACTTTTCAAGCATTTTGACGGAACTATGAGACAAGGCTTGATGAAAAAGGCCTTCCTCTAACAAATACAGTAATTTTTTTATAGGCTCATAAAATAAATTTTTTAAGATATTTGAGAACTAGCAGCAAACTTTCCAATTTACCTTGAAATAGGCTAAGAAGTTTCTCAGTTTTCTTTCCCCGCTTTCTCATTGACATGACAAAGAGTGGTTGTAGATGAAGGGCGAATGAGAGTACAAACAGACATAAATGGGAAGTAGTTCCAGAAAACGACACGGACCATTGTATTTTAAACAGTGTGAACTACAGCGATTGATACTTTCTCGCTGACCGAGGTGACCGCCTTAATGTTTTCGGTAAGTCAGTCAGAGGATATCAAAAACAGAATTAATGCAGTTAATGCTTGCTATTTTCAGTTCGTAAGCTGTTTCATCTCTTTTTCTGTCTTGAAATATTAAAACGAGAATATAAGTAACTACAGGATTTCCCAAAAGTTTATTATTATTATTATTATTATTATTAGCACCGCGTCTTACACCCGTTCGGGTTATACGCACTTACGCTAATTTGCAATGGTAGGGTGATTGTGAGATGAAATGGAGGACCTACCGTTTAACGTGGAATCCGAACCACGATAGAGGCCTGGCATTCCTCACATTCACAGTTGTGATTAATACACTCTTGTCAGAGGTGAAGGAAGGGTTTGGCAATCAGATAAATCTGTGCCGGGACCGAGGATTGAACCCAGGACCCTCAGCACAGAAGTCTGACACCTTAACCCTAGATCACCAGGTCACCTTCCCAAAAGTTACTCAGCAATAAAGTACCACGTACTTCTTATCAGTTATTCCCACATTAGATGTTGAAAATGTCCATCACAGGACTGAAGACATGCATACACACCCCTTTCTAATCATGTCATATGAATAGACGTGCCCAGACTTTTTGGACGCCCTGTATATGAGCCTACTACCAGTTTGCTATTTGAGAAAGTGACGCATTCTTTCTCACTCTGCACAAGATAATTTTAATTTACTTGAGGTATTTAACGTGCACTTTTTGAACCGATTAATTATATCAGCACACGACTTACAAACTAACTTATAGAACAGGCACAACATCCAGCCCCCAGCCGTTAATTCATCACTGTGAAAGGGGTAAATCCATATTTCACCAATGATAATTGTTCAGCCATACAGAGAATAGAACCCGGGACCCTTATCTCAGTATACAGACAGGCTACCGACTGAACAAAGGTGTCGGACACCTAGATAATAAATCGAGAGTTTTTTTTGGGGGGGGGGGGGGGACAAAGTGCTGATAAATATGTTTGGGCCTTGAGCACACATGTGAATAAAGAATGTCACATAACGAAGAACTCTGTGGTTTATATGCATCCCCAAACATCTTAAGGATAACTAAGCGAGGAGGACAAGGTAGCGTTGTCATGTGAACTACGGGCGATAACAGAAGCACACATAAATTGTGAATCCTGAAGAAACAAGATCTTTGATAGGCCGAAATGTCGCCTAGGAGGATAATTTTAAAATTGATTTGAAGGAGATTGGATGTTGGGTTAGGGATTGTATGGAGGTGTCTCATAAAAGGGTTAATATCGTCAGGGTTACAACATACATAAAAAAATGGGGAGAGCCTGGAAAAATACAAGGACATTTGGTGCTTGAAAAAACTGGAAAACACAAGGAATTTAGCAAAATCTAATAAAAATACTAGAATATTTTTTGTTAATTTGGGACATTTAACTGTAAGCTTAAATATATAGATCTTTTTATGGACGAAAAAATGAACTGAAAATTAATCACGGTGACTCAAACATTTACTATAACCCCTTAAACAATGGCTGTGAAGTGACACAAGATTTCCCCATCGATCTTAAATCGTCCTGTTTCAAAAAGTAATTACATGGCTCCACACTAAGTCAGTTTGGTGAAGAATGATTTCTATTTGGTGTTTTTTTTAAATCTAAACTACGTGAAAAACAGGAATTTCGTCTGTAAAACATGAAAAAACAGGGAATTTGATAGTAAGAAATTAGTGGCAACCCTGCGCTAACTATATTTTCTAGTAGCCGTAAATTTTTGAGTTCCTAATACCCAAAGAGTTAGGCTAAATTCATCTAGGACTGAATTTGACTTAAGACTTAGAGAGCTTAACTAATGGCACGAGATAAGCTTTATTCTCACGTTCACCGAAAATAGAAAGCAGAATCTGCTAGAGTGGCACGGTAATACCACATGCTAGATGAAGTGGCCGCGTGGTCTAACGAGCTAATCTCTCAGTAGACTAGTCTTCCGATGATGGGGATATCGAGGTTCGAATCCCGGTTGGGGTCCGGGGTTCAATCCTCGGTCCCGGCACAGATTTATCTGATTGCCAAACTCTTCCTTCACCTCTGACAAGACGTGTATTAATCACAACTTGTGAATGTGAGGAATGCCAGGCCTCCACCGTGGTTCGGATTCCACGTTAAACTGTAGGTCCTCCATTTCATCCCATAATCACCCTACCATTACACATTAGCGTAAGTGCGTATAACCCGAACGGGTAGTAAAGACGCGGTGCTAATAATAATAATAATAATCCCGGTCGGGTGGTTTTTCCAATAGGTTTTCCACTCTCTCTCAACGCAAACGCAGGTACACTTTCTATAAATATAGCCCTCCCTAATCCCTAAAACCACTAGCTTAATTAGTATATAAACGTATAATCCTAACGGGTCGTAAAACGTGGTGCTTAAAAAAATTACATTTATATTGGCCCATGATGCTTGGAAACACAAACTATAAAGAGAGTATTATAAACATATTTTATTTTCGAGTGGATAAACAATTCTGACTAATGTAACAATGTATGTTTTCAAATTATTGTGTTTTGTCGCGAAACAAATCATATCAGGACAATAATAACACTCGCTTTCTATTTAACGATGTATGACAAATAGTCGCAATGATATTTGGTCAGTCACACGGTAGTTCAGTATATTATTATTATTATTATTATTATTAGCACCGCGTCTTACTACCCGTTCGGGTTATACGCACTTACGCTAATGTGTAATGGTAGGGTGATTGTGAGATGAAATGGAGGACCTTACAGTTTAACGTGGAATCCGAACCACGGTGGAGGCCTGGCATTCTCATACATTCACAAGTTGTGATTAATACACATCTTGTCAGAGGTGAAGGAAGGGTTTGGCAATCAGAAAATCTGTGCCGGGACCGAGGATTGAACCCCGGACCCCCAGCACAGAAGTCTGACACCTTACCCCTAGACCACCAGGTCACCTAGTTCAGTATGGATTTCATAAGAAGGAACTTTTAGAAAACATAAATACATAGTTATTGCTCTCAACATTGATAACATGTTAATATATTTTTAGTGTCATTTTATATTGTAGGTACCTATTAATCATTTTTACATCCAAACATTACATTCAAGTCATATATTTTCCAGTACTGGTTTGACAGGCCTGTAATAGCTTCATATGCCTTATAAAATAACTTACGGCTAGGTCAGGTACAACATCCAGTTCCCGGCTGTTAATTTATCAATGTGAAAGCGTAAACCCATATCTCACCAATGGTAGATTTTCGGCCACGCCGGGTATCGAACCCGGGATCCTTAGCTCAGTAGGCAGACACGCTACCGACTGAGTTAAGGTGTCGGACAACTTATTGATGATATCAATAATAAGTGACAGCTGAGGATAACATAACTTGACTTATGAATACTAGAAGGTCGATCTTGTAGCTTTTCTATGAAAATTGGACTGTACATATTATTTCAAGTACACAGAACATTGTTAATTTGAACTAATTGGGACCGAGGCTTGTTTGGATTATTGAAAACTCAGATTAAGATACAGTTGAATTAGTTAAATAAAATTTCATTTATTTAATTGATGTAGGCCTATAGTACTTATTAGGTATAACATGTAAATACCCGCCTCGATGGCGTAGTTGGCTAACGCGCCAGTCGTGTTGAGCTAGACCGCCGAGGACGGGGAGATCGAGGTTCGAATCTCGGTCGGGTGAACTGGGGGTCTTTTTCCTAAATGGTTTTCCATTTCCACTCTTCCTCCACGTAAATGCGGGTTCATTTTCTCTAAATTCAACTCTCCAAATTCCTAATCCATTAGCGTAATTAGTACTTAAGCGTATAACCCGAATGGGTAGTAAGACGCGGTGCTTATAATAATAATAATAATAACATGTAAATACTAAGCATTTATTATCAGATAACACTGTTTCTTTCAGTTCTCTTTTAACTTTGAGCTTGTTAACTAATACAATATATTTCATCTGACCCAATTTTTTTCCCCCGTTCCATAAAAAGTATGTTCGGATTATCCGGAATTTCGGACTACCAGGACTCGGTCTACCGGGGTTTTACTGTATGCATACATCAATTAATGGAATTCTCAGCTGTCGCTTTTGTTAGATATTATCAATACCTATAAAATAACACTAAAAATATAGTAAAATATAATTTATGTTGACTGCAAAATAATCTGTATTTTCTAAATAGCCTTTCATTTGAAAATCTGACAGCAATTAACTTGTTGAAAATTATTTCTTCAAAGTGGTTCCAACCCAATAACAGTAGGCCTGGTCTTAATTCTAAATGTTTATTATAGAGTATTGGTATAATAATGGGGTGGTGTCAACTATGTTTTGAATGAGGGCCACTCTGGAGATGAAATATAGCTCAATAATGCTAAGCGATCATTTTTAAATTAGACATATTGGTATACAGGCGCTCGCAAACTTACGGCCCAAACTACAGATATAGCTTGTTCGAACCAAAATTAATACAAAATCCCTATACAATTACATCCGGCAAACTATGCTAATACCATTAAATTGTATTCAAAGTTTCGGCGTACAGCGCCTGGAGATCAAAGCTGTTCAAGCATGCATGTACAACAAGTTGCATAGGAGCTAGGCGCGTGGCACTGCACATGTAATAATGGCAAGCAATTTTTGTAATAAAGGACCGTTAATGGTGACCCTCAGAACATATTCCCATTTCTAGATGAACTGGTTTGTTGTTTACCATTAATTGTGGTATGTTCTGCTGCCGTGCTCCAAGATGTCGAGGTATGTAGTGGCCACGCTCCTAGCTCATATGCAACCTGTTGTACATGAATGCTTGAAATAGCTATGCTCTCCCTGCGCCGTACGCCGAAACTTTTAACACAATTTATTGTTATTAGCATAGTTTTCCGGATGTAAGTGTGTAGGAATTTTGTATTACTTTTAGTTCAAACAAACTATATGTACAGTTTGGTCTATATATTATATATATATATATATATATATAAATAACAGAATTAAATAATTTAATATACTTATATTTTAGTTAATACCTCTGCTTCGAACTTGTCTCACTTGTCTTTTAATATGTTATTCGTCTAAATACTATTTACAATTAAAAGAATGACATATATTTATATGCACATAGAATGTCAAATACCATTATCTAGGAGTTATTTTTAAGTTAAAACATGTTAAATTAAAATGCGAGCAAGGAATAATACAGAGATAGATAAACAACATCTTAAAACAATATCATACACAAATATTCTCCTTTCAAATTTAGTTTATATGATGTACAATACATAGTAAAAGCAAGCACATCCCTCATCTCTAAAGTTGTTGTAGCAGTATGTGTGTGTGTGTGTGTGTGTGTGGTGTATGTGTGTGCAAGCTAGCAGTACGTGCCAAAACCTCCGCGGTATTATTAAATTCATTTTATGACGCGCTACACACATACACACACATTCTGTTGAGTACAAGGGTACAAGGTCCATATTTCCATTTAACTGTTTGCAAAAATATAACATCTTTTGTGTTCATACAGTCTATTTCTCCAAGCTATGTTTACCAAAGCTGTGCAACTTTGAAGAGTTTCTGTGGATTGAAATAGTTCTTTGTATGTATTTGTGTGTGTGTGTGTGTGTGTGTGTTGTTGTGAGGAGAGAGAGAGAGATAAAGAGAGATGAAATATATTAAAGTAGATGGACACGTATTTTTCCCATATTCTCCATCCGGGTTACCTGCAGATTTATTTTAATCGAGTGGAGGTGATGAAGATAGAATTTGCAGGAAGTTCATTTAAATTGGCAAAGACGGAAGTTGGAAAACGATTTTGTTATTTTTTGTAAAAAATCAACCCCATAATATCCAGTTAGGATATGAGCCATGACCAACCCCCGGTCACCAATAATCCAAACAAGAATGGATTGCTGAAGACTGGAAAAGTCGGGCTTTGAATCCTGTGTGGGTGACATGTGGGTGTTTTATCCACATGTGATTTTTTATATTTTTCCCGTGCTCTATATACTCTAATGTGGATTCATTTCCTTTAACCAACACCCTCATGTGTAACCCATAAATTACGTCATTTAAGTAAACCATTACCTAAGTCGGCGGTCTCGATCAGCGAGAATGCATCAATTGCTGTCAGCCCACACGGCTTAAAATGCAATGGCCTGTGTCTTTTCTGGAACTACTTCTCTCGTCTGACTAAGCTTATACTCCATTTCGTCCTTCCTCTACAACCACCCATTTCTCATGTCATTAAAAAAGAGTGCGTTCAACCTGAACAGGCTGTAATACGTGTTGATAAAAAAAATATGAAAAAAATTAAATGAAACTTCTTATTTCAAGGTAAAGAGGAAAACTTGCTGCTAGTTCTCAAATATCTTAAAATTTCATGTTGTGAGCCTTTCAAAAATTACTGTATTTGTTAGAGGAAGGCTAACTCTAGAATCCTCTTTCATCAAACCTAGTCTCTTAGCTCCACAAATATTATTAAAATGTCGTTGAAAATAAGCTAATGTCACACTTTAACACTTTTTTTTATTAATAAAACTACTGTTAAAATCTTTCTACTTTAATTGGTGTGAATCGTATTTTGAAATAATGCATCGTAGAATTAAACATTACGTTAGAGCGATATCTCGCTTAACGAAGAGGTCTTTGAAGGATATTCGAGATTATAGTTTTTAAGTTTCCAATTTTAGAATTTGTTTTAGAGCTTTTAATATTGCTTATTGGGGGTTCAGCCTCAACATAATAATAGAACAAATTATATTTGGACCGTACTATTACACAGGGTTAGGAGGAAACAATTGCTTATGAAAGTGATGAACAACGTGCTGAGTTTTACCTGACGTCCGGCGGAGTTCACCTGAGTGACACATTATCTTCAAAAAGTGAAAAAGTGTAGCATGTAATTTGCTTTTAATTTAGCTAGTGAATATTTACTTTCCAATTAAAGTGTTAGTTTTCAAGTTACTAATCGTCTATAATTATTTCTGCCCCATCCTGTATTTATATTCTATCTTGTGTTTCCAATCTTATGTTGGAATTTGAGATTCGGGATTTTTAAATAAGTTTACTCGACCCAACTATAGTCAAAACGTATCAATCAAATAAAATGAGTCGCATACAAATAATTTTTATTATTATCACTATTATTATTATTATTAGTAGTAGTAGTTTCTTATTGTTTCAGGAGTACATATTTTTAATAACTAAACATGGTCCAGCTAAGCACGATGTTCTTGTCAGCTGGTGCCTCAACATAAATGTCATACACACATGTAATATTACAAAGATATAATAAATACATTTCATTCCTTTAAGTAAGTGTATTCTTATACCATAACATAATTCTAATATTTAATTTAGTTCCTTAAATCTATTATATTTTTATTTTATCTAATATTCAAAAACCAGTCTCGAGTCCATTTCATAGCTTATTTGTATTATTTAGTCAATTTAGCATTATTATTTCATTAAGTCTGTGAGCCAATTAGCCATTTTTTTAATTTCTCTTTTAACATTTGATATTTTATCCGTAGTAGTAGTAGTAGTAGTATACACGAGAAGATTAAAGACCGTGTGCCAATAAAACTTTAAAATATATATTTTTTATATGGCGCTTTTTTAAGGGTTCAGTTTCAGGGTCTAGGTGTGTAATTTTTCAATATATATATATATATATATATATATATATATATATATATATTACAATTATGTTTATAATTTAATGTTGTATAAATAATGGTTACCTATGAAAAAACTGTTGGTGAAAAAAAAATTCGCGTCTTTCCTCAATAACAGGGTAATCACTCGTGAGCTTTGTCATTCTCTCGTTTTCGTGTGGTCAATCTCCCCTCAAACATAAGACAAGTTTTACAACTCTGAGTCAGTCGATGTTGCCAGTAGCTTCTTCTTACCCCAGCACACCACCTTCAGACATAACAAAGAGGGAGGAGAATTGGTAACAGTGAACTGAAAGAGAGAGAGAGATCGAATATAAAGCGTTTCTCTATAAGACCTGCAGTTCCCTCAGCGATGATTTTTTTGTATAGTAGCTGTGTAGAAGCAAATAAATTATCACCTCCCCCGACAAGTACAGTCCCATTTTCATAGGAATAGCCTCTTTTTTTTAAAAAAAAAAGTACAAACATTTATTTGCTGCCGACAATAATAACATTCTACTCTATTGTTAGTGTTATTTTATAGCAATGCAGTCGACCTCGTTGGTTTTGGGGTAAATCTATCGCCTCAGGACCCGATGTTCATGGGATCAAACCCATCCGGGATCGACGGATTTTTCTCGAGCGATAAAAAAAATCCGTGACACAGTTTCCTTCGAAGGGGAAGTAAAGCCGTCTGTCCCAAGTCGATTGCGGCATGTAAAAGAACCATGGATAGGTATGTGAAAATATCTTTACCGGCAAAATTGGTAGGCCTTTCCGATTTCGCTCATATTAATTCTCATGTGCTGATATAATAAGTCGGTTCAGAAAGTTCACGTTAAATACTTCAAATAAATATAACATTGCAGTATTCGCAGGTGAAACGTGGATGGTAGCGACAGCCGAGAAAAAGATAAGGATTAGAAGTTTTAGAAATGTGAAGCTATAGACGAATTATGAAGATAAGTTTGACATAACGATTGTTTTCTCTAAGATTAGCAGGAGGAGAGAAAAAAAACTCTGGAGGAAACTGTGTAAAATAAGGGACACCTTTAATGGGTACATAAAGGTCTTATTCATAGCAGAATTTTAGAGGCAACCAAAGGAAAGATTCATGAAACAAGTTATGTAAGACGCCAGCTGTAAATTCTATCAAGAAATGAAAGAGAAAGCAAGAAAGGAAGACTGGAAAGCTGCTGACAGCCAACCTAAGTACTGTTGACTGAAGAATAAGATTTTACATAATATAAAGTGGCAGATTCAGATCATATAACTTTACTATTATTATTATTAGTAGTAGTAGTAGTTTCTTATTGTTTCAGGATTACATATTTTTAATAACTAAACATGGTCCAGCTAAGCACGATGTTTTTGTCAGCTGGTGCCTCAACATAAATGTCATACACACATGTAATATTATAAAGATATAATAAATACATTTCATTCCTTTAAGTGAGTGTATTCTTATACCATAAAATAATTCTAATATTTAATTTAGTTCCTTAAATCTATTATATTTTTATTTTATCTAATATTCAAAAACCAGTCTCGAGTCCATTTCATAGCTTATTTGTATTATTTAGTCAATCTAGCATTATTATTTCATTAAGTCTGTGAGCCAATTAGCAATTTTTTTTAATTTCTCTTTTAACATTTGATATTTTATCCGTAGTAGTAGTAGTAGTAGTAGTAGTATGGATACGTGAAAGAAAATCAATATTGTAACTTCTCTATCTGTCAGATAAAGAAGGCCTTTCCTATGGAAATTTGACTGTAGCAACAAGATCTCTGTGGCTTTACGCTACCGATCAATGACCAACGGTCGCGACATGATGGAAGAATCGGGGATTTAAGAAGGATTAGAGTCGGTATTAAAACGGTCAGAGATACGTTTATAGCAAAGGGGAAAAAGATTGCCAGGATGTGAGGGGTTAAGGGGGAAGGGAGGGGGTGGAAAGATTTACTCCAACCAAAACACAACGCGGGCTAATGGTAGTTTGTTGGAATGCGCAGTGTAATCTTCAAGGTGTTTGGATTGGAAACGTTGTTTTTTTGTAATGTAAAGCCCAATTTATTTTTATGTTATTGGTGGAATTTAGTGCGCACTTTCTAAACACAGGGTCGTATCAGTACAAGATATACAAATTGGTGGATACGGAGAGTAGCAACGAAATCACAACAGACTTTCAAAATGATTAACCATACCTTACGCTAATCACCCAACTTTAGCACAAACAATTATAGTTTCACTCGCTTCAGTGGCTTCATGGTCTAAGGTGTAACACTCTTGTTAGACTGTCTTGCTGATGACGAGGAAATCGGGTTTGAATTCGGGGGGTCTATTCAGAGCGTTTTTTTTTGAATGGTTTCCCACTCTCCTTCCTTGCAAATGCAAGTAGCTTACCTCTAAAATGCTTTCTTCATCAACCCTACCCCCACTAGGGTAATTATTATATATGTATATAACCTGAACAAGTAGTAAAACGTGTTGATAAAAATAATGTAATGTAGCACTATGACTACATAAAAATAAACTACACGTACATAATTTTATCGTAAGGAAAAATGTAAACGCATTTATAGCTTTAAGAAACCTGTATTGTTAGGCATGCTCAAGGCATCAATCTCGTATAGTCTGGGTTGCTTATGACAAACCAAGTTCGGGATTTAAATTCCAACCGGGTGTAATAAGATTTTTTTTTTCCCCTAAATGGTTCCCCCCTCTACCACCATACAAATTCGGGCAAATGTTTTCGAAATTCTACTTTCCTCATTGTTATTCTATTAGTGATGTGAATAATTGCGGATACTCAGAAGGTGGTAGAATATGGATGCAAAATAAAATCAAAATTTACGCGAAAAAGAATTCAAGTTTATTTTTATTTTCATGCATTGATTTTAATTCTTCCAAGGGGTTTGGACACTTTTTACTCTAGTAATAAATAGAAATAAAATTTATGAGCCAGTTTAAAACTTTAATAACAATAAATAAAACCTTAAACATTTATTTAAGTTTAACTTCTGAGATAGGTACGAAAGAAGTGGGGGGGGGGGGGGTTGTAGCTTTGTAAACAGTAACCAAAAATAAAATGTGTACCCCTTTAACCGTGACTATAGGAAAAGAAGGGAGTCAATAGAAGCTGGGAGGTTGGGGGGGTTGAAAAGCGAGTCTTCTGCATAAAAGAAGAAGAATAAGAAAAGAAGAAATTCCCATGTGTCTGACGCGATGCGAGTCGAGTCGCCGCCTTAAGATCAGCGGACTAAAATATCCGCCCGCGGTGGCAAGTTCGTCGGGGTCCTTTTCCTGAGGTCCGTCCGCGCTATTTCGGGGCCAGGTGTAACGCTAGCTAGACCAGTCGGCAAGCCTCAACAACAAACATGTTACCCCCACAAAACACTCACACGTTTAGTCATAATAACGGTATCTGGATATAATAATGTAATTTAATCGGTGAATTTTGTGTTTGGCTCTAGTTTCAGGTAAATCATTTGTTTTAATGATTGCAATCTTAAAAAAAAAATTTAACTGTCAATTTTGGCTAAGTGTAAGAGAAGGGGTGTATGGAACGCTAGGAAAGTATTTTTTCGTAGTTTTTATGATAAAAAAAATTGCTGGCCAAGTTAAATCGGATATTGCTCCAGTAGAAACATAAGTTATAGTGTAATTTTCTTCACATGGTGATATCAAAAGTTCTTTAATATCTGTCAAGTTTGTCCTAGAATTTGATGATAAGGTTTTCTCTCAATTTAAAAAGTTTCTCATCAAATAGTAATATTCTTATGACAGATATTCAATTATCGTTGATATTTTTATTTGTAGAAAACTAAACTATATTATTACGAACACTGAATTTGTTACTCCCAAAAAAAGTTTATATGAAAACTTCAAAAACCTTTCTCACGTCCCCTTCATCCCACCTTAATACCAAATGAAGGTGAAATTAGCTCAATTTTCGACGACCTTTCAACGTGATCAAAGTAAATAAATGATTATAAAACAGCTCTAGCCTTCTTATAAATGTTTTTTAATAAAATCAAAATATAATATTGCTTTGATGGTTTTGAAGCTCCGTCACTGCTCTTCTGATGAGAAATATAACATTGTTAGGGTATTTGCTCTTAAAGTAGGCGGCGCCCTTAAGAGCAGTAGTGGTTTTATCTCTCTCTCTCTCTCTCTTTCGACACCTTCTTGATATTCTCTCTTGTCATCTTCCTCTTGACATATTGGTTCTTCTTCTAGCTCGGCCGTTGCAACGATATCGCCTCGTTATTCTCTTGTTCACTCACTTCTCCTGTCAAGGTTCCTATTACTTGTTTGTTACCCAAGATCCTCAAGGGGGGAATAAATAAATAAAAAAGAGCTAAAATAACTTTGTCAACGGCTTTCTTTTGGTCAGTCAAGGGGGTGTTTGATTTCGTCAAGTCCAGGAGAAATGCTTGTATTCTAATCTGGAAGCGTTCGTACTCATTCGAGTGAGCGATGTGGAAACTCTCTTTAACCGTTTTAGGTTGTTGAGTGGTAGACGTTATTGACTTTGCAATTCTTTTTTTTTTTTTTTCGGCTCGTTGTATTAGTGTATATTATTTTGCGGGTTTAATCATCTCTTTAGATAATAATATTTTGACGTATCAAAAATAGTATATTTTATTGCGAAAATTCTTTAATATGTAGGCTAACAAACGTGTTTAAATTACCACCTCTTATTGGATTTCATTTTGCATAACTAGACCAAAAAAAGCTGATTATGCTGCGGCCCATCACAAGACTCTTGGATTCAATTTTGGTCCTTCGGCTCTTTTAATTTGGAAAGTTCTGGTCTAAGGTGTCACTCTCACAATAGACTGAACTGCCGATGTCGGGCAGATGGGGGTTCAAATCCCGATTCGGTGTATTGAGGTTTTTTTTATCATAAATGATTTTTCATGTTCTCTCTCTCTTTCCACGCAAATGCTGTTAAAATTACTCTAAATTCCACCTTCCTAATCCTCATCAAAATAGCGTATTTTGGATATAACGTAGGCCTATAACTCGAACGGTTAGTAAGATGCTGAGCAAAAAAAAGTGTTTTTACCTTACCTGGTGCAGTAAGTTATGCAAGAGTTATTATAATTCACAAAAAATTAGAATTTAAAACAAATGGTTCTTAGCAAAATATGGAAATTTATCCAAAAATTATTTGACGGGAGATTAAAGTTTAAATCTTGCTTGGGTGAACCTAGGGATGGTTTTACACATCTGACTTAAACACTATGGTTTTCCCGTCATCTCTCCACGCTAATGCGGATACCCTTCCTTGAATAAACCTTCCTCATAATTTTCCCTTAGACGTAAAATTAAATAAATTATGTTAAATCTTTTACCAACCCTTTTCGGTGGCTGCATGGTCTAACGCGCTACTCTTATGTTAGACTAGACTGCCGAACACTGCGGAATCGAGGTTCGATCACAGTTTGGTGCACTGAGGGGGTTTTTCCTAAATTGTTTTCCACTCGGCCGCCACGCAAATGTGGATGCACTTTCTCTAAATTAAAACCTTCCTAATCCCTAACACACTAGTGTAATTAGTACATAGGAGTGAAGTAAGACGCGGTGCTTAAAAATAATCTTTTACCATAATAATAAACAGGAAACTCTTGGATTTACGATCGTTCGATTTACGATCGTTCGATTTACGAACATTCGCAGTAAAGAACATAAATATTCATACAATATTACATCATTTTAATACTTTAAAATGTCTGTTAACGTATAAGATACGTATTGTATGACGAATAACGTCTTGGAACGGAATTCGTTCTTAAACCGAGAGTTACCTGCACTGTAGACTTGATGGTTCAATATAACGTGCGTCAGCGGTACGTTAAATTAACTTGTTGGATTCGCCTGCAAAGTTTGGATTAGGCAACTTAATGTGCCGAGAGGTACGGTGGTGAGAGATAAGTCGACGGCGGATCTATTATCTAAAATCGCTCAAGAAATATTTTATTAACTGCAAAATATACTTGTTTTTACTTTATCATAAAGATAAATTGTTATTATGAGAATGTTTGATCTCAAGAGTATGATGAAGCTTAAAGTTTTATGAACGCCAAAGAAGTATAGCATACAATATTTTCTCTCTGTCTACCCCTGGAGCTACAGATGAAATCATTTAATGGATTTGGTTTAAACTTAATATTTAGATATTGTGTAGTTCAAGCCCTTAAATTAAGAATACTTTAATGATAACTGAATTTTTTTAAACTTGATTTTTTCAATGACTGTAACAATTTTATTTAAAATGCCTATCTTGTGTTATGGCAGAAAAAAATTAATGTTATAGTAGAAATTAATATTAATGTTATGATGAAAGCTAAATAAAATATAAAGAAAATGTTGTGTTCCAATCTGTAATAGCGATTAAAATTCCTAAATAAAATATGTTAAATGTTTTTAATCAATAACTACAAAATATAAATTTATAATTTATATTTTTAAATTTTGGTGTTTTTTTGCCTTTAAATTTCTTCTATTAAAATGATACACGAAAAAACTACCTAGATCAAGAATAATTAAAAAACAATATAGTTCAAAATGCAAAAAAAGTTTTACCTTAAATAAAATGGAAAATATTCATACTATTTCCCGCAAGAAGCATTAGATTGCCAAGATCCGTGACGTCCAACTTGAAATTAAAGATGACCGTTGTCAAAGCCATTACAATATAAATAGTACTGGATACTGATAAAAATAAGACTAGCTCAATTGATACAATATCGGTGAGTCAATGCAAGTGTCAGTATTTTGATTTTATGTTCAAATTTCATTCCTTATTATTGTAAATAACAGATTCATACAAAATATTTTAAAAACAATTGACCACAAAATGTAAATCAATTTTGACTTATTTCATCTCATTTGAAAAGTCTTCTGGGTTAATTTATCTAATTATGGGTGTATAGCAACATAATTATGTCAGAAAGGTTTTTCCAAATAAACATTTTTTTTATTTAATAGAAAACAAACAATTTACAATATACTCTCGTTAACAAAAAATAAACAAATTGATATAAGTGTATATTTATACATATTATTTTACTTAATTTGATAAATATCATGCCTGATTGTGAGAAATTAAGTAAATTATTATAAAAAAATTGTTAAGTTTTTCATTCATTATATTTGCTGGTCTTTAGTAAGTGATCAAGATTTGAGGACATAGTTGGAAGAAATAATAATTAGCTAATGGGTTAAGAATTGGCAAGGTTTCATATAGAGGAAGTGAACTCGCATTTGCGTGGAGAGAGAGTGGAAAACCATTTTGGGAAAAACCTCCTCCAGTCCACCCGAGTGAGATTCGAACTTCGATCTTCCCATCCTCGGCAGACTAGCTCAACACGAAACTAGTGCGTTAGCTACCAAGGCGTGTTGGAAGATAATTTTTTTCCAGGTGCAGAATTCTGTTGTGTAGGTTATCGACTACTTGAAACCTTAAAAGGAAGTAATTAACTTTCAACTTTGGAAAAGGTGAGGGTGCATGGGGTTGGATAAAAAAAGGGAGAGGATTAAGGAGGATAAACTTCTTCAAGTGAACTTTTGCGACCGGCCGGTTTGAGTAGAGGCTAGAAACGCTTGATCCTGACTAAATAATTACGAGCTCCGGTTTGACCGGGTGCATTCAGGATGCTAATTTCATAATTTAGAGGTAACCGCTTGATCTCTGTGGTCTTGGGGATGTAAAGTTCTCTCCTCAGGACACGATGCTTGTGGGTTTAAACCCGGCTGAGGTTCACGAATTTGTTGAGCTATATCACAACTTCCTCTGGAGGAAATGTTGATCGAGTCATATAAAAGAACCCTAGGAGAAACGTGTAAATACCTTTCCGACAAAATTTCTAGGCTCGTTTTCGCTCGCTCGTAGAAATTCAGACCGGAAAAGACACGGGGAATCAACCCTTGCTGAACTTCTCAAATGCATGTGATTTCTACCAGATTGTGCGGGCAGAACTAACCAGCCGAAGGACTGAGTGCATGTCCTTCTTCGGGTGGATGCTAAGCGCTCCAAACCGACTTTATGTTTGTTGACGCCTCAGTCAATCGAGGTAACCTCTGGTGCTGTTGATTAAAGCAATTAGATCCTGATCTGTGGGCATGTGGCCTAGGGCGTGAGAATCGCAATAGAAGCTGCTACCGGTGATGGGGATGTTTGAGTCTCTAATCTCGACCTGGCGCAGTATGGGTGTTTTAATCACATGCAATCTATCACTTTTGTTTTCATATCCTCTCTCCACGCAAATGCGTGTGTAACTACTTTAAAGTAACGATCATTCGTATCTATACTCCTCACGGTGGCTCAGGCCAGTTGTTAATAATATTTAACTTTTTTTGAGCTGGGGGAGGAGGGGTGGATGCTTCCTCTAATCCTGGACAGCTGTGGACAACCATTTCGGAATCTTCAAACGTTCTTAACTGAACTGTTGCCATTGCAAATCAATAATTACGTACGAGTAACCGTTAATGTGAGAGGTGTGGTCTATCGTGCACATTAATGTGCCTGTAACGGAAAATGTGCACAATAAACACAGTAGCTTTTACAAATTACTTGTTTTGTAAATAATAAATATACTGTGTGCATAATCTGGTTTCCTTTTTCAATCAATGATAGTCCTTTATCATCGATGATGATAATTAGTCTCCAGAAGACAGTATCGTCCACAGTTATTTTGTTAATTTATCACAATTAAAAAATAATAATTTAACAGTTTAAGTAATACAAGAGCAGTGTACCGTACATAAAGTTATAAATGACCTTTGTTCCTCTACACCATTTATGCCAAACCTTCCGGTAATTACTTAAAAGTGGAAAAAGTTGGTTCTAGGCATATTTGCATATTTTTAAAGTATTAAAATTCAATCTTCTAGCCAAACGGGGATCATCATATTTTTAAAAAAATAGTTTTTAAACAGCATTTGATAAAATGTGTCGTTTACGAAACAAAGCAAAAATAAATTTTCCTCTTACTTTTGCCCCCCCCCCCCCTTTCCTCTCCTGACCCTCGCCCCAAGGGGTGATATGAGTTGTGCTTCGATGGGTTTTAAACAAGGTCATGGTAGAGATAGCCTTTGCGAAATTTCATGCTGGTATCCACTGACAGAACACACTACCAGAGCGTGGAGGTGAAATGCAATTTGTTGGTATTTGGGAACAAGGTTTGTTTGAATGTTTGGTCGTGGTCAACATTTATTGAAATATCTGGATTCGAACGAACATAGAGATTCGTGCCCCCGAGCAATGTAAATACACGAGTAAACAAGATATTACATTCTTGTCCCGCAAATGAATACGTAAATGTGGGTGTGATTGAAATAGGGGGGTTTGTTTACATTAAACTTTTCAAATTTGACAGTCGCTATCTTGATTGGCTTGGCCAACGTTTGCACGAATAAGATAAAACAAAAAGTGTCGCGGCCAAGAATTTAAACGATACTGTTGAAATTTACTGTGAATTTGATGAATGGGTTAATTTTTCTTGTGGATGTATACGTTATTTAGAAACATAGCATATAAAAAACCTAGATCAAAAGTTATTTTCTCTTCAAACTTATTGAAATATCGTAGGTAGAATAATTTTGTAAGTGTGGCAAGGAGCTTTGAAGTTCCTATTGCCATTGAGTAAGTAAATCTACCTAGCAAAACGCGAGTATTTATATTTTTGTGTCACGTTTTATCAAGACATATGATATATATTTAATACTCTGTGGGTGTCACTGACTGACTTATATTATATAAACTCAACGTGACTTAATATCTGCTACATTGGTAGTCATTGAATCACAAATAGCAATGGGTGAGGTACTGGCTTCCAGCATAATTGCTATGATATGTGTGTGGTTTCCTATAGCTCAATTTTCACAGGGATCTGACAGATAGAAAATAGATAGAAAAGTAGATAAATATGTAGATATATTTTAATAAATTCATACGTAAATTCATGTATAATATAGCTGTCACTTTTGGTATTTATTATCAATACCTTCAAAATAATACTAACAATATAATAAAATATGAACATATTACAGAAAATAAGGTTTATATTGTGTGGTTGTATAGACAAGAAAGACGTAACAAAATTATTAAAAATATCAACTACAAGGTTCAGAAAACCTGTCAAGTAAAAAATATATAAATTATTATAAAATCAAAATTACGGCTTGATCATTGATAACATGTCAAACGTCATGCAACGCAGTAATAAGAATGAAATAATTTAAAAAAAATGGAATGTGATATAACTTGTAATAATGATGCATATTTTATGGCGTGTATTTTTCGCCCTCTCTCCACACCAATGCGGGTGCGTTTCCTATAATATATGCTTTTCATTTCCACCTAATATATTAAGTCATTAATATAGCTGTTTGTTCAACCTACACCCGCTTCTAACCTCACCCACCACCCTAAAAAAAAAGCCTTAGTTTAAGAAAGAACTCAACCCTGATATTGGATTTCACCTAAACGCATACATAAAACTCGATTTTTTTTCTATTTATTTAACTAGTTTTAGAAAACAAGAAGAGAAGAGCCCTAGAGGGAGGATTCCAGAAGTCTCGCAAGTGGACACTCAACAATTGTGTCCTTTCAAAAGTCGAGATGGGACCAAAAGTAGCCACACAATAGAAATATGAAAGTTAAAAGTCTTATTTGGAATTCAAAGAATCTTCACGACAAAAGAGTTTTTATTGAATTTATTAATAAAAAAAATAGAGGATGTCATATGTTATCTTACACAACATTTTCTTTATCTCTTTTCTCTCCCTTTCTCGGTTGCTCTCTTTCGTCCCCAATAACAATACGTGTCCTCGTAGAAACTGGATAAAGAAATAAAATGAAAGAAACGTGACGAAAATACTCGGCCGGGTTTCAATATAATATATCGGTCGTTGTGTCATTTTGAGGGAGTCTATGCCCGCGGACCCAGACACGCCGTATCGCTGCCGCCGCTGATCGGTTGCCATGACAACGACGACACTTATTTCCTCACACCTCGCAAAGGGAAGGGGGTGGAAGAGATGACGCCGGCGCGCTAAAACTCGACTTGACACATCCGTACAGGAATGTTTCGCTAGCACTTTTCGTACGGGAACAAGGCGTACGGTGAAATGACCTTAGAAAATTATTAGCACCACTATTTTGGGTGTTTAAGGTGGGGGAGGTCAAGGTGACGTGGGCTAAGGTCAGTATTTCTTGTAATTTTCATAACAATTTTTTTGAACAAAATAAATAAAATAGCGTTTCAGTAGATAATTTTAGTTTAATTTTCTACACATCGTCCTATCAACATTTCGGGCAACTCATATTTTCAACAATGATACATTTTTGGGCATGCAGGGAATAAAACCGGACCATTTGCTCAGTGGGCAGACACGCTACCGACTGAGTTAAGGATGTCGGACTTAAATAATAGTAAGTCTGGTAGTTAAATTATCGCAGAATTGGACGTGATGTAATGGACTTATATAAGCCTGAGACTTTTTTCTCTTTTTCACGGCTTTGTTTAGCTTACCAATAGCAATCTTCTCCCCAAAAAATGCTGCCATCAGGATGACATTATCAAACAGTCGGAGTAAGGGAGAATGGGGGCAGTGTAATACTTAGCCATATTTGATAATTTGTGCAACAAACATTGATTTTAACCGGGTAGTCAGTAAAATCAGCCGGGCGGCCCACCCGTTCGAAAAGCCCTAGGGAGAATAGTGCAATAGGGCTGGATTATTTTTTAGCACCGTGCCTTACTACCCGTTTGGGTTATACGCTTATGCACTAACTATGCTAGTAGTTTTTGGTACTAGGAAGGTTATATTTAAAGAAAGTGTACCTGAATTTGAATGAAGGAAGAGTGAAAACCGCTTTTGAATAAACCACCACAGTAAACCCGACCGAGATTCGAACCTTCACTCCGTCATCGACAGTCTAGTCTACTGCGAGAGTAGCGTGTTAGACCATAACGCCACCGAATGGGTAATAGGGCTAGATTAAAATTTGGAAAGCCCATTTATACTTTCGATATAGCAGGTAATTGGTTTTTATTTATTAACTAGCTGCAAGTGCGTACAAAATAATTATTGTTTGTCCTGAAAAGTAGCAATCTTACCTTGACGTATTACACTATGACACTATCTTATAAGCTGCGCCATAGTGGAACCATGCAACCAATGAGATAGGGAGGGAAGTCGGGGTTCCGGTGGGGAACTAAGAGTGCGCACACTAGCGAGTTCGGCTTCTGCGCAGACCACTTGTAAACTTACATTTTATTTTATTTTTACAACAATTGGGTCTAGGACACTAAATGGAAGAAGTTTATTTGTGGTATTTAACGTGAACGTGCACTTTTTACACTGACTGATTGTATCAGAAAACTAAAATTTCTATGAGTGAGAGCGAAACGTTCTATCAAGTTTGCCGGAAAAGGTATTTTCACTTACCTTACACGTTTTTTTTTTTTACATACCACAATCAGACATGAGACCAACGGCTTTTCTCAAGAAAAATCCGTCGAACCCGGTTTAACTTTAACCCAAAGCACCAAGGCCGACTTGCTTAAAAAAAATTGGATTAAATATAAATACTAAAAGTTTTATGATAAGGTTAAGGGGAAAAAAAATCAATTGGGATTCATCGTTGGAGTACAAAAACATAATTCTAAAAATAATACTGCAGAAAGCACCACTATGTATATATATTTCTTAACTTTAGTGTGTATTGAAATGTACAACGCTCAAAAGACACTGGCAGCATTGATACAAATTCATCCAAGCGCCCCCAACCACTATGGCTTATTTTTGCGGAAGGAAAAAATTGTCGTGTGCATAACAAATAACCTAAAAAAACGTGCGGCAATCTTCCGTCGTGGGTCGCGGGAACACTACGGCACGCCACTGCTGGGATGTAGCCAGATTACCGGGACCTGAAGAGTGGTATCCCTAACCACTCACTCCAACAGGGATATTTACACTTTATTAAACATTTAATCCAATATAACATTTATTTGTTTTCCTTTGTTTCATGTTACTCAATCGTTTCGTTTTTCCACTCTTACTTTGTATCCTTTATTTTTCTCTCTACTCTTATAATTTTATCACACTAATCAAATTTCGACTTTTTGTTAACGTCTCGTGTTTTATTTTCCTGCCCCCATAACTCCTCCTTTTTTTTGTTTACCTCGGCGTTTCTCTCTCCTCATCTTTCGTCTTTCCCTCAGTCCTACGTAATTTTAGATGAGATACCTCCTACTGAGGCTTTAATAAACAGCGTGTTGACGCGCCTTCTGAAAATAATAACGTTTCTTCCACTTGTTTTATTACATTCTTTCTAATTAATAGGGAGGGCACATTGGGAGTTCGGCTTGGTTATAATACTTCTCTCTACCCACTTAGGTGGCCGCATGGTCTAAGGCGTCACTCTCACAATAGATTTGACTGCCGATGACGTGTAGATCGAGTTTATATTCCGGTCGCGTGTAATGAGTGTGGTTTTTCTAAATATTTTTTCCACTCTCTCTCCACGCAAATCCGGGCACACTTCCTAAGACGTGGTGCTAATATATATATTAATTCTCAGTGTGAAGAGAAAAAAACAAAAACACAGATTATTGAGTCATATTAGTTTAAGGAACTCGCATTTGAGTGCAAATACATATTTTGTTTTTAAAAAATAGCGTGTGTATATATACAAAATGTCACAGTCTAAATTTAAAAAGAAGGGCCTTCCTTATCTGACATACAAAATTGCTACCAGATCTGCTTTTACGTATTCATACGTCCAGTCATGTTATCTACAGCTAATGTCAATATTAATGGATAGTATCCACCTGTAAAAATAACATTAATATAGTATTTTGGCACAAAAAAACACTTTTTAAACGGTTCTTCATATGAAAATTGAACTGTAAAAAGTTTTGTATAGTGAGCTTTTCCCAAACGTTTCTATAAACAAAAATGTAAAAATATTGTACGTCCAAAAAGAATTAGTTGGAGACTTCGTTACTACATCACCTGTGGGCCGCAAGTGATGTGTAGAGGGGAAGGAGGGTTCGGGGGTGATGGTGAGTAGGAAGATGTATCACAAAACATTCAGATTGCATGTAAAAAAAATAAGATCCAAGACACATTAATTATGAAGAGGTCTAATCTTTATCCAAACGAACTCTATTTCTGACTGAGGTAGTTAATGTCCACTTAATTCTACATTTCCATGCTCGAAGCCAAACTGTTGATTGTACACGAATGAGATTCCATGTACGATGAGAATGTAAATCAGTTGGCGCTAATAATCCTGGCGTGTCAAATGATTAATTTTTTTAGTCACAAACACACTATTTTTACTTTCTATCGACCCTTTACAAGAGATAAGTATTGTGATCGTAAAAAAAAAAATTTAACTCAAGATTTCGATAAATGTCCACGTTTCATGATCTCCCCCCCTCCCCCCCCCCCACCTCCCTTGTAACCTAAAAGTGGTTTTCACGATGTCAACTCTGCCTCTATATCTCGGA
The DNA here is from genome assembly GCA_033556935.1 of Timema podura. Taxonomy (NCBI): domain Eukaryota; kingdom Metazoa; phylum Arthropoda; class Insecta; order Phasmatodea; family Timematidae; genus Timema; species Timema podura. The sequence continues at coordinate 19,770,489 of JAVRXN010000005.1, read as the reverse complement.
CTGGAGCTGAAATAATTTTACCGTTCGTGGTAAAATTTGGTATCTGGGATTTTCATAAGGTCACCCTGAGAGTTTTCTTGGAATTAGATGTCTAACCCAGGGGTTCCCAAACTGTGCGTCACGACAGGAAGGAAAAACTAAAACTGAGAATGTATAGTGAAACGGAACATGAATATTTTCAATACGTGTACTTGTACATATTCTAGAGAATAGAATAAATAATACAAGAAAACATATAATTTGTTTTTTTGAGAAAGCGCTCCCTTAACTTGAGCTCCGGATTATAATGCTCCTTGAAAATATTGGGTACAAGGGAGTCGCACGGAAAATCTGACATTTGAAGTTTGGGAGCCCCTGGTCTAACCCTAAAACTAAGGATTGTGTACTGAAGTGTAAAAAGTGTTAAAATCAATTTTATCAAAATTCACTCTAATGATTTTGATTAAATTTTGTATCTAGACACTGTTTAACATTATAAACAAAATGGCAATTTTAATTTTTCCATGAAAATGACTCTAAGGGCAGCTTACATAAGCAGAAATTTCCAATTTTGATCAAATATTCGCAATAATTTGAAATACAAAATGACCTAGCTTTGTAAAGTTGTAGTACTGATAAAATTAGAAATATTTTAAACTGAAATATATTTTTATAAAAACCAATAGTTTCTGAGCTATAAACGAACATATATATTTATGGAGTACTTAGAAATATGAAATTGATTGTTATGCTCTTTGAAAGACAGAGAGGCTCATCTTTTCTCAATGTTTCTGTAACAAGGTATACTATTACATCTATGCTCTTTGGTGGCGTGATTTTGAAACAGGGTATATTATTTCTTTTCACAAATTTTACGAGTTTTTAGTAAATGTCTCTATTTTAAGATTAAAGCGAGAGAAATTCTGTGAAGTGTGTCGTACAATTTATTTTATAAAACGTAGAACCGTGAGGTGACTAAACATAATATGATCATCAAGTTGTTTCAAACAGATAAGTGTCTTATTTCCCTTCTTTGCCATAATGTTGGTAGACATGTCTTTGGTGTTATTTATTTATTTTAAGGCGTCTTACCGCACAAACCGATTGTCCACAACTTTTATGAATAATAATTTAAGGTTGCAGAAAGAAAGTTAATTTAAGCTAAATGTTAACTTTCTTATTTTAGCACCACGTCTTACTACCCTTTCGGTTTATACGCTTATGAACTAATTCCAATAATGGTTTTGTGGATTAGGGATGTTATATTCATAGTAAGTATATCAGTATTTGCGTGGAAAACCATTTTGAAAAAATCACCCTCATTACACCCTATTGAGATTCGAACCTCAATCTCCCCGTCATCGACAGTCTAGTCTACTGCGAGAGTAGCGCGTTAGACTACGCGGCCATTGCGGCGGGTTATCAATACTTGCCTTGAGTCAGGGTAGAACAGTAAAAATTGAAAATAAAACATCTAGTGCAACACCTCCGGGTCAGCGTCGGAAATAAAAATCACTGCACCTACTTTAGAGATAGTAGTTCCGTTGCTGTCCACATCTATTTGTGCGACTTTTTGTTTGTTATTCTGTATGTTTTGTGATTTATGATAGTACATAAATCATGTAGATAAAATATCACGTTACGTAGTGAGATATTGGTCTAGGCTAATCTTTCCCAAACTGTCGTATGCGTACCTCTAGGGGTACATGAAATATTTATTTGATAACGGTGAGTAACTTATGATAAACAAATGATCTCAGATGTTTACCCAATTCCGTGTAGTTTTATAAGCCCTTCATACCCTCTGTCACGCCGTTGTTCAACTTAATTTGGAAGATGTATTCACATTTGAACAGTACAGGGGAAATTGGGGAAATGCCCAATTTTAGCTTAAATTGAGTGAGTGCTACCACTGTTAAACACTCATGAAACCTCACTAATGCACTTTAGATTATGGTTAAAAGAGATCTCCGTCATTACTTTATACATCCATTACTGTTTCCAGCCTACGGGCTAGGTCAGTTTTTTATTCAAGTCATATATTTTCCACTACCGGCTTGCTAGGCCTGTCATAGCTTCATATGCCTTAGAATCTATCTTAAGACTATCAAAGGCACAACATCCAGTCCCCGGCCTTTGATTTATCAATGTTAAAGGGAAAACTCATATTTTCAGCAATGATACATTTTCGGCCATTTCGGGAATCGAACCCGGGACCTTAAGCTCAGTAGGCAGACACACTACCTAATAAGCTAAGGAGGTCTCTGTCATACCTAAATTAATTTAAACAATTTTATGATTGGGTCTTTATTGGTGTTTGAGATATAAAAATTGTATTCCTGTAAAAATTAGTGAAAGCCTCCATTTGAGACGACCGTTTATAATTTATAAGAGAGCAGTTATTTGGTAACTATTATTTTTTTTAAATATCTGCAAAGGTTCCATTGTTTAGGCCATGGCCCCGAAAGGTTACGCAACCAGCAACATTTTGGGAAACGCCTAGCTAGACAAATCTCACATCAAGTTGCTGCGAATCGATATTATCACAAAGTTAACGTATAATATATTTTCCAAAGTTTGCTTCTTTTTATCAAGAAGATGCAGCAGTTGTCACGAATAAAAGTTTTTTTAACACGAGAAAGATTTTGTACTTTTCTTAACTTTTGGGCATGTAATGAGGATGGAGAAGGAGAGAATGCTAAAGAAAATTATGGAAATGAAGTATTCAGCTAAAAAAGACAGCAAGGGAGGCCAAGAAAGAGATGGGAGAAGCGGATAAAATAAAGTGTGCAAGTGAGAGGAGAAGAATGGAAGCAATTAAAGGTGGAAGAGTAGTGAAAGGATAGAAGAATATGGAGGCATTTTACTAAACTGACCTGGCCATAGGCTGGAAACAGTTGATGATGAAGATGATGATGATGATGATGACTTTACTTTTAGACATAAATTTACTCAATACGTTTATTAAAAAGCTATTATGATCCATGCGACCGTTATTTCAATTTGTTTTACGTCAAAAATTAAATAGTAGTCAAAAGCACCTTTCTTATTTACAATCTGATTTTCATAAGAAGCCCGCTATTTGTAAAATGGAAATTCACGTTTAAATGGTAGGAGGGATTACATTTACAATTTATTACATTTACATTCCTATCCCGACTATTCAATAATGTAAAGATAAATAACTATACAGTAATCCATAAGGAAGTATTATTGTAACATTTTATTAACTTCTTAGATGAATTTTATAATAATTAACAAATCAAATAAGACGTATTTCTAGAATGCTGAATTTGAGTGTCATTCAATCAATGTCGCTGATTGAAAGTGGGATTCCTATAAAAATCAGACATGCCTATCTAATTACCAAGAGACGATTTTAATTTCTTTATTTTAGTTACATATTCTACGTCACTATTATGATTGATCTATTCATTTAACTTTATTTTTTATAACTTCTCATTACCCTTTACGCATAATTTTATTTTTAGCACTGCGTCTTACTAACCGTTCGGGCAACTTCTGGTTTAGGGATTAGTAAGGTTTAATTTAGATAAAATGCACCCGCTTTTGCGTGGAGGTAGAGTGGAAACACATTTAGGGAAAACCACCTTCAGTGCACCCGACTGGGATTGAACCCCGATCTCCCCGTCTTCTACAGTCTAGTCCAACACGAGAATAGCGCGTTAGACTACGTGGCCACCTAAGCGTGTAATTTATCATATTAGTTACGCTAGTGGGGTTTATGTGAGGAAAGTAATATTTTGTGGTAATTCACCCCCATTTTCGTGTAAGGAAAACTGGAAATAATTTAGGCAATTAACACCCTCAGCTTACCAAACAATGATTTGAACCTTGTCAGTGACTTAGAGATCGGGGTTTGAATGTCGGCCGGGTATACTGAGGGTTTATTTTTCTCTAAATGGTTTTCCACTCTCCCTCTATACTTCCTCTAAATTTTACCTTACTTATCCCTAACCCATTAGTGTAAAAATGTGAATAGCCCAAACGGGTAGTAAGACGCAGTGCACAGAAAAATAATCCTTCTTCAAAGGAAGTTTTCTCCTCTCGATTTTTTTTCTTCATATTTAAGTCTTGAATTTAAAAGTTGTTTCGCACATCTTTATTTATTACTAATCTCTCTCTTTCTCTCTGTATGTGTCATCCTAATGTTTCTGTTCTTGTTGGTGACCTGGCGGTCTAGGAGTAAGGTGTCAGACTTCTGCGCTGGGGGCCCGGGGTTCAATCCTCGGTCCCGGCACAGATCTATCTGGTTGCCAAAGCCTTCCTTCACCTCTGACAAGACGTGTATTAATCACAGCTTGTGAATGTGTGTAATGCCAGGCCTCCAACGTGGTTCGGATCCCAAGTTTAAACTGTAGGTCCTCCATTTCATCTCACAATCACCCTACCATTACACACTAGCGTAAGTGCGTATAACCCGAACGGGTAGTAAGATGCGGTGTTAATAATAATAATATTAATAATAATAATAATAATCTATTCTTGTTTCCAGGCACGTACCAAGGTCAATGGCTGAGGGGCATGAGGCACGGGTACGGCGTGAGGGCGAGCGCCCCTTTCGGCCTGGCGTCTCATTACCGCCCCAACAAGACCGTACGCGCCTCCATGACATCACTGCGCAGCAACGAGGCCGGTGGGGGCGGGGGAGGTGCCGCCTTAGACCCGGCGGCGGAGCGGGATCGCAGAGTCGACGACTCGAGAGGCGGATTCGTTCTGAAGGCGCGCAGTGATGAGCCGCCCCCGGTGCGCAGGCGCGGATCCCTCGTCGAGAAGTCCACCAACATCAAGAAGTCCATACTCTCGGTGAGCGAGTACCCCTCTTCCGGAGGAGTCAGGCGCATTGGTCAGTCAGTCTGAGTAGGGTTAGAATCCTGGCTTGGACGGAAAAAAAATCATCCAAGGAGGACTGTTGAAGTTTACCGTTTCTGTGTGAAGAGTTAAAATCTGTTCAATAGTGGGTTTTTGTTTGGTTTTTTACTATCGAGTCTATCCGGACTAGGGATGTGAAAAAAGTATCGATGCTTTACTAATATCGATATTTTCCTTTCGACACTAGTATTTTTTTACTCGATACTTTACCTGATATTAGTACTCACACTCCTGTATCGAAAGAAACAACTTTTTTTCTATCTTCACTAATGATGGGATTAAATGTTTATTAGGGTGGACTGTGGAGAAAAAACAAATGACACTATTTCTAAACTCTCACTCATTTTCTGCACAACAAGCAAGAAGCAACTCTAGCATTCAATCTCTTTTAGCTCATCATAATTCATAGTCCCAACACATAACATAGACGCGATAGACCTAAGTATACTATAATATGGTTAAATCATTATAATTTTCAGTATTTAAATAAATATGAAAATACTATTATTATTATTATTATTATTATTATTATTATTATTATTATTATTATTAACTATACAAAGTTAAAATTATTAATATTTCTAAAAAAAAAATTATTTTTTTAGGTTAAAATTTCGATACAGATACTTTTCTCTCGATACTAATACGATATCGATATTTTACTTCCGCTACTTTTAATGAGTACAGTATCAACACTTTTCTTTCGATACCACATCCCTAATCCGGCCCCATGGTACAGTGGGTAATGTACCTGGCTACGAATTTAGGGATCCCTGATTCGATTCCCAGCTAGTACCTCGGGTATGTTCCTCTTAAGGGGAGTTATCCCAAACAGTCACCAGATTCACTCTCATCACGTCCTCTTGTTGCGAGTACGACGTGTAGACAACCTACATAGGTGTACTCTGGCTAAATAGTCTACATACAGGCGACCAAAGTGTATGTAATGTCCCTCTCAGTTGGTAGTGCCACACGCTAATAGTTGGGTGGGGGGAGGCGGGGGAAACTGCGTTTTAGTCTTTTTTAGGGCTATACTCACTCTCTGTACTAATCACGCTAATGTCCCTTAGATGAATAAGGTGCTATTTATAGGAAGTCTACCCGAATTTGCATGGAGAGAGAGAGAGATGTGGAAAACCTTTAAGGGAAAACTAGCCTCAATACAACCTACTGGAATCCAACTCCGATCTTTCCATAATCGGTAATCCAATCTATTGTGAGATTGACGCCTTAGTCCATACGGCCATCGAAGCAGGCTGTTTAGTGGTTAAATTCCTTGTCGGTCATGTGGTAATAATAACATCCCTAATTATAATTAACAATGTCTTGACTATGATTAAGGTCATTGAAGCATTGTGCTAAGTTTATCCAACCACTAAGACCCTCAACCACTCATTTGACTTTTTTGGTATTTAAAAATATGACTCAAGCCAAATTAGAGGCGAATGGTATCAACTCGATATTTTATGATTCAAAATCATACATTTCCAAGTTTTTATAATTTTAACTAAAATTTATGTATAATGATATAATTAGATCGTTTTTCAACGACGTTTATCGAAAAATGACGCATTTTTTTTAGATCGAAGTAAATAGTAAATATATACTGTGCTATATAATTCGTAGTCCAGTATAAAAAAGATTAGCCAGTACTAATGTATTGTTGCCCAGGGGACGTCCGAATGTACTAATACAGTAGCACATCCTTCCTGTGAAGGATCTTTTCATGTCCCGATGAGATGAGGTGATGGTGATCGTGAGTATGAGGGTGTACTGTGTAGAACCAGTGGAAACTCTTAAGCCTAACTTAAACTTAATTAACCAAACCCTGGTGATTGTTTGGGGTAGTTCCCCTTTCGGAAAAACTTACCCAAGGTACTAGCCGGGAATCGAAGCCAGGACAACTAGCTGGGTGCACTGACCACTACACCACGGGGCTTATTGAGGTGATTAGTAAGAAACATAGATAAAACTATAACTTTATTTAAGCAAATTAATTAATTATTTTAATAGGGTCACAATAGAAAATTTTAAGATAAATTATGGTTGTTTTATTGTGTGTGATGCATTAGAACGGCCATTTTCGTAATAAATATTACATTGTAAGGATATGTTCCTTCTAGTAGGTGGAAACCTTAAACTTGTATGTCTGACACATGCAATTCTCTAGTTCCAAGGACTATATGTTTAGCTAGATTAAGGGGGACCTGGCGGTCCTGGGGTAAGGTGTCGGACTCCTGTGTTGGGGGCCCGGGGTTCAATCCTCGGTCCCGGCACGGAGTTATCTGATTACCAAACCCTTCCTTCACCTCTGACAAGACGTGTATTAATCACATTTTGTGAAGGTGAGGAATGCCAGGCCTCCACCGTGGTTCGGATCCCACGTTAAACTGTAGGTCCTCCATTTCACCTCACAATCACCCTACCATAACACATTAGCGTAAGTACGTATAACCCGAACGGGTAGTAAAACGCGGTGCTAATATAATAATAATAATAATAATAATAATAATAATAATAATAATAATAATAATAATATAGCTAGATTAAGAGGTATGGCCCACCCTAGTGAATTAAGGGTTAGAGAGATCGACCATAAGTCTAGGGTACCTTGGCTCGATTCTGAATCTTTATTATTAAGATATTTCCTATTTGAATAAAGGCTCATCCTGTTAACTAATTAGTAGATATCTAGAGCTCTGGTCGTTTATATTGATTTTTTTACGAATGGTTAGTTGAACCACTATTTAAATACAAATATGTTTTTTCTGGTTAATATTGATATTTTTTATCACCACTTATAACTGTTCAGGTTATACGCATAGATGATAGTTACTCTAATGGGATAGGGATTAGGAAAGAAGAATTCTAGAGGTAATATACCCGCATTTGCGTGGAAGGAGAGCAGGAAATCATATAGGAAAATCCGCCCTCAGTATACTCGACCGATATTCGAACCCCGATCGCCCCGTCATCACAGAACAATCTAATATGAGAATGACCCGTTAGACTGTTTGGACACTGGAGAGGGTCATTATTTTATTAATGCTATTTTATAGGAATGTATTAAACACCTGATGGAGCTCTTGGTGAAGGTATGTCTTACCAACTGTTCTCAGAACCTGAAGATCAAGAAGCAACGCAGCACCGGTGACCTTGAGAAGAAAGGAACCTCGGCGAGTATCCGGAGCACGGGGTCTACCGCGTCGTGGGTCAGCACGGAGTCGTCGCAGTCGGGCATGACGAACGCTTCTATTCACACAGACTCCAACGCCAGCTTCGTCGTCGAGGTAAGGGTGGACGAGGCGCGATCTACCATGTCCCACTCTACCCTCACCCGGGAAAGTAAGGGTGGGGGGGGGGGGGGGTTAAAATGAATGTCAGGTGCATTATAGCTCTTAAGGAGTCCGTCCCGTACTGCAGCGGCGCTAAAATGATCGAGCAGAAATTCTTAGCCGCCAGAAACCAAGCGGGTTTACAACGTTCACTGGATGGAGATGCCCGGCAGTAGAATAACAAACAGGGGAGGAGGGAAATATAAATGCCAATACAATTTGAATTTTGACCCAACTCCCACCTATTAAATTACATCATTCGATTCACAAAGATTCATTATACCAGTTACCTTTTTTTTCCAGTGTGTTTTTAAGTCTTTAAAATCATACATAACGTGGAATTTTTGACTTTTCAGTGTGTAAAATTACAAATTTAAACTATGTTTACAAGTCTATATATCTATAGGGTCAAATAAAATAGTTTTGTGTTCGTTTCAGTAAACACCGAACTCGTTTACTGTTAAAATTATTTGTCACTATCTAACGCAAGCGTACGTAACATCTGATCGGCAATATATAAGCTACCTAGGCAGCCCCCTTAATACCCCATCTCATGGCTTTAGATCCACTTTTTCGGGTAGGGGGGCGCATAAAACTTATTCATCTTAATCTTTAGGTAAAAAAATGCTCACGATTTCAAAACTTTATTTTTATATAAGAAAGTAAAAACGTGGTTGCTTTCATTTTATTGGACAAGAGCTGGCTAAAAAAAATCAAAACAAAATGGTTAAATATGGTTATTTATCTTGCAGCTAAACCAAATACTCTTATCAATAAGTGATAGAATGAGAAGGTTTTGCCAAACGACTCTTGATTCATAGAAAAGTTCTCATTTTTCAGATTTAATGACAAATTGATTGCCTGATCTAAAATGCATCAATTTTTTTTTTCTCTGAAAGTTCCTTCGTTTTGCTATCTTATCTCAGTGAAACCGTCATTTTGTCCTATCTTTAAATCACGTCATTGACACTTAGAAACTGATTGACGGAGAAAATGTGCATTTGAATCTTACAAAAATCGACGAGAAGATTTTGAAATGAATGCTCTTCATTCCGGTAAAGCGCAAATACAACCTGAACACATATTCTTCTGTGAATATTTCCCTTGATTAGTTCATCCCACGTGATGATATCAAGAATAATTAAAAAGGGATCGCGTGAATTTTGTCAAAATATATTCTATGTTTCAAGAATATACAAAATGTATTATTTAGATGGATTGAAAACACATTTAAACACACAGAAGTTTTTTTGTGAGATAATGTACAGTTGACCGCCTCTGTGGTCTAGTGGTCAGAGCTCCTGAATACAGATCCAAAGGCCCTGGATTAGGACCCCTGAAACTTCCAGAACTTTTCTGTGAAGCAGTGGGTCTGTAATTGGGTCAAACTCAGCATCTTGGGACAAATGAAGAGTTACATGAATAAATAGGTAGTGATTCCGGTCTAGAAAACTGAGTTAAACGGCTGGAGGGTTCGTTGTGCTGACCACATGATACCCTCTATCCGCAAATGTTGCATTGCCGTCGCTACTAGTGGCGGCCGCTTGGTCTGTATACCTCATTCCTTAAGTTTTTTAATAAGGTATAGTTTAATTTATAAACAATAGCTTATGATTGATTAATCATCAAATTAGACTAGCACAAGTACTCCTGACAACATTTTTCTTTTCTTCAATCAGAGAGAAAAAATCTCTTGGTTTTATTTCTTTCGAACCGGTTTTTAATTAATTTAAAAAAATCTTTTCCAAATTTAAAAATTCCGGGCTCGAGTTGCACTTTTCCGTGCACAGGGGCTAGTAATTTTTAAATTTCAGATCTGTCTTTGTTAACGTATTTTTATCAAACATAAATCTCAAAAACGTAAGATTTATCTTTCAATTTAAAAAATATAATGTATTATGTTAGTTTAATTGATAGACATCACATGTCTGTCAATATACGTATTCAGCAGTACTGGGTTGTATGCGCCGTTACTATGACAATATTTGTAAATTTACTTGACCATTAAAAATAAACGCATCCACTAATGTGGCTTGCATGCATGAGATTATATTATCTACTAAGATATGAGGCCCAAATCAAATTTCTGGAACTGTGCTGAATTAAAAATTTTCTGGGGTTAAGAGAGAATGGTCAAGATTATTTCACTGTTCGGGGTTAATTTTCTTAAATATTGTGTTCAAAATATCTTGTACCACTGTCTAACAATTCTACCTGTCCCTAAGGCTACTTTACATTTAGTTGTTATATAGTCATGCCTAGGTTTTTTTTAAAATTTAAATTCTAGACCTCAATTTAAGGGACTGATTTTTTAAATTTGATATTTTTGGAAACTTGCTTTAAAATTTTTGTTTCAAATCAATATCCATGGAATAATTGATATGAAAATTAACACTTTACTTGTTTTTCAGTGGGAGGTTCAGTTAAGATTAGCTAACTTATGATTTTTTTAATTGGAAGATTCTAAAAAATTGATCTAACGTTCCTGTTTATAATGGGTATTTGGAGAGTTTTTTACATTATAAATAAAAATATTTACCTTTTATTATAAGTTAAAAAAATTGAAGATAGTTTTCTGAGGGCTGATTTTTGAAAATTTGTAAATAAAAAAATAGCTATTGCATTTTTTTAAGAGTGTTTCATAGGATTATCAAAATGATGTGGTTTTTTTTTCTAGGGGGAACTTATTAATGGGTAGTTTACTGATAGTTGATTTTTTATCATTTTTGTCACAAACTATAATAGTGTCACTCCCTGCCGCCCCTTGGGCGCTTCTTGTCACGATGATCGTGGAGGAAGATAAGGACTGATAAGAACATCAAATTCAAAACTGGTTTTTAAGGGTTTTATTGTGAAAAACTGTTGGATAGATATATGACAAAAGTATTGAAAAAATGTGTTGATAGTCATGTTTAAAATAAGAGATCGGTTTGAAGTAAGACCGTCATGTAGCAACCTGTACTAGAGTAAGTAGGACCTGGGTCAATACCCGGGAGGTCTGCCTGCAGTAACATGAAATCTGTCCTCCGCCACTAAGACAGTCCACTAGAATAGCGACATCCTAGCTTTGATCTTCCTAACCCCGACTTCCTAAATCCTACTATACAAAAGATTGCCGGATTTAACCACCGGAAGAGGGTCTATAACCCCTAAAGTGTCTATTCCCACACCAATCGATAGATATTGGGTCCTTTTGGGTAGTAACAACTAATTGTTTTATTACGTGCCGTAACTATCTTACTCGGAACTGAACTAATTAAACACATTGTGCATGTTGTTTAGAATTGCTGTTATTGTTTTGAAATTGTTGTTGCTGACAACTGACGGCTTACCTCGGAGGTTGAAACTCTTTAGTCCGACACCCTTGGGACCTGACAATTACGGACCTCAGAATTCTACTCAAAACAGCCCTCTACCTAATATTCCTATCCCCTAAACTTGCCGTATCACTCTACAGTGATTATTCTTATGTCATACAAGGTAGAGAATAAAAATTAAAACAAGAAATAATACACCACCTTTCACAACCCTTGGAAGACATAATTAATAGCTAAAATACAGCCAGAATACAAGCCAAAAAAATAATATATGACCAAAACACTCGGCTGCAGATGTAAACAACTTTGGCGCCTTTGTACTGCTAATAGCACCGCCCTGGTGGCCGCCTCTCTAACTAATGGCGGCAAATTCAAAACGTGACAGACCAGGGAATGCCAGAAAAAAGAATTTCAACCTGTATTTAAATTACAAAACAATCAAGATAGACAAACCATCGCAAATATCTCTGTGAGGGTTACAGTAGGACATATGAGAAAAGATGAACTATGGTATCATACAATTCATTTGTCTTTGTCAGGACGAGCAGATGGACCCGAGTGTGACGGAGACCTACATGGGCGAGTGGAAGAACGACAAGAGGGCCGGGTTCGGTATCAGCGAGAGGTCGGACGGTCTCCGGTACGAGGGGGAGTGGTTCGCCAACAAGAAGTACGGCTACGGCGTCACCACGTTCAAGGACGGCTCCAAGGAGGAAGGGAAGTACAAGAACAACGTGCTCATCACGTCGCAGAAGAAAAAACACATCTTCCTGATCCGCAGCGCCAAGTTCAGGGAGAGGATCGACGCCGCGGTCAACGCCGCTCAGAGGGCGTCTAAGATCGCCCTGCAGAAGGCGGACATTGCTATCTCTAGGTATGAGGTCTAGCTAGCACTTTTACTATCATTATTATTAGTTGTTATTAATTACCACGCATTACATCAAAACAATTAACGGCTTGAGCTTTAGAGTAAGAATGAGGGTGTATGTGTTGGAGGAAATGCGCCCGAATTGGAGTGGAGAGAGGATGGGGGAACCTAATTAGCCAAATAAAAAACACCGATAAATTTCATCTAGATAACCAAAAAAATCACATATTTTAATCCATATACATTGATAAATCACATTGGAAGAACTAAATACAATTTAAATACATCCGTAAAACCAAAATTGCTGATAAATCACATCTGTCAAAACCAAATACAATTTAAATCACATCTGTTGAAACTCAATATAATATTGATAAATCATATCACATAAAATCAATATAGCAATTCTTAAATCACATCTTTAAAACCAAAACCAAACCCTCATAACTATCATCTGTAAAACCAATTCCTCCAATAAATCACATCTGTAAAACCAAACCCACTCATAAATCACTTCTGTAAAACCGATGCAGAACCGCGATGCTTTGGGACTAGCACCAGTGCTCAAACAGTCTAAAGCGTCAAGCTCGCACTACAATTTGTTCGCAATTTACTCGACGTTAGGGGTTTCGAGTCCCCGTCGGATGAACTAAAAGCTAATTTTTTTCAAATACTACTTACTCTGTGATCTCTCTTTTCTCTCTAATGCGGCTACATTTCCTCTAAACTACCTCCGTCATGCTTATCCTATATATTAAATAGATAATAACTTGTGTTACCCCTATCGGTAGGTAACTTGAAGAACAATATATTAATCTTTCACCGGTTTTCCCAGTATGTGAAGGTGTCATTTTGAATACCAACTGAGTGTACTAAAAGGAAATCTTCTTTCCTAAATGGTTTCTTGTCCTTTCTATTAACACACATGCGGGTATATTTCCTCTATATTACACCTATTCATTAGTACCACATACCTCAATTAAAATTTGTTCAACCCGGGTGAACAGTAAGACGCGAAAGAAATAAAACTCCAATATCTTGTATTAAACGTTGGCCTACTAGTAAATAAAACGGGTACCCCTTGAATCCAGCAGTCATCCCCCCCCCTTCCACTTAGCCGCGAGCAAGTGCATTGCGTTTTATTGTTACCCCCACCCCTCTGTTACCCTCCCACCCCCAAACCACCTTCACACAGCCAGAGACACATTACATCGAGAGGAGTCCAGCGGTTCACACACGACTGGATCGACACAACCACAGAGACCATTCGTCTTTCGAGACCAGTGACCATGTGGCTTTATCGCCTCTCTTCTGGATCGTTGCTTATCATACGTGTAGAGTACACATGTGTTTCAACCTCCCCCTACCCACCCTTTTACAAACATGGTGTGGGTATCACAGGAGTGAGAACACATAATAACTCAGAGCTTGTATGAACAATATAAAATATACGTTTGTCTAAATATAAGTTACAAATTGGTATATGCCTCGCTGACTTATTACTTCATTTGTCAATATTATTAATGTACTTTAATTTGATTTACAAATTAATATACTATATATAATATATATATATATATAGTGTTTCAAGTGCTTCAGCCGGCATACTACCAAATTTGAAAAGATCAAACTCATTGAAAATAGCAGATAATATTGACCAAGTGAATCAATAAGTCAGCGAGGCACATACCAATTTGTATATTTAGATAAATGTATATTTTATATTGTTCAAACAAGATCTGAGCTATATTAATTTGTGAATCAATCAGTTAATCCATAAATTAATATATTATTATTTCTTCTCTCTAAAATTTAATATATTTAATATATATATATATATCTATATATATATATATATATATATATATATGTAACCGACTAGTTATATTAATCACACCAAGGATTTGCGAATGCTCTATAGTTGTTAATTAGTTGTAAAAATAAATTAAAAGCCTCTCTCATCCTCCTCGGTGGTGTAATGGTCTAAGGCGCCACTCTAGCAATATACTTCTGACGATGGAAAGATTGGGGTTTGAATCCAGATTGGGTATACTGAGGATGGTTTATCCTAATTTTTTTCCACTCTCTCTCTCTTTCACCACGCAAATGCGGGTACACTTGATCTGTATTTAACTTTACTAATCCCCAACACATTAGCGTAACCGAGGAGGTTAGAGGGGGGGGGGGAACATGATAACCCTCATTTTATGAAGAAGAAAAAAAAAGTGTTAGCAGTGATTTCTGGTAGCTTACCTCTTGGAATACAAGTTGTTTTTATAGTCGGTAAGAAACCAAGCCGGGGTTGACGGATTGTTCTTGAGCGAAAAAAATCCGTTGCACAACTTCCTTCGAGGGGAAGTAAAATCTGTCGGTCCCGTGTCGATTGTGGCATGTAAAAGAACCTTAGAAGGTATGTGAGAATACCTTTCTCTGAAATGGAAATTCTCGTGTGCTGTTATAGTCAGTGGTTCAGAAAGTGCACGTTAAATACCTCAAATAGATAAAATGAAAAAAAAAATATCTGGTAAGAACTTTGAGGATAGCTAATATCGACAAATATTTTATTTATTTTTATAGAAAGATTTAGTAAGTTTATATAATGATTATATCCATTGAAATATATTAGGGTTATAATGTTTTTGCCCCAACCCCCTCAATTAGCAAGTATGAGTAGAGTCCGTACCACCCCAGATAACAACTTAACTTAGAAGAAGGTAATTTAGTTCGAACTAGACACGATGTGGTTCTCTTGTGTTATACTTTAGGTAACAGAATGAATAAGACGAATGAATTCGTATTAACTTACTTTAAAATTATTTAATATATATTAAATTTGTCTGAAATTTTGTTGTTGTTAAATAAATACAGGAAACTACAATTTGATAAGTTTCATGGCTCGAGCGTAATCTTGTATCTAATTTACCAGTTAATCGAGTTGCACTTATAAAAATTAGTACAAACATCTAAAAGAACAGAAGAATAGAAACAAGAGATTGGATCTTAGAACCCTCTAATTCCTCAAATCCTTAAGGATATTCTAATATTCTAGTAAATATTGGATTCTAGGTTGGTTTTTTTTTCCAAACTTTGAATTGGGATGTTTTCAATAGTTCTAATACTGCTTATTAATAGTCACAAAGCTAACAACCAAACCCCAGACCATTAATTTAACACCTAACCAAATATATGAATATATAATAATTACCTAACCGGCTTCGGGGTGTAGTGGTTAGAGGCGCTGGCTGCAGACCTACAAGTCCCGGTTTCGATTATTGCCTGGTACTGGGTGATTTTTCTCGAAAGGGGATTAATTCCCATGCTCAACAGGGTTTGGTTAGTTATGTTTAAGTTAGGTTAAGATCTTCATTGGCTCCACACTTTCATACTCACTATCACCATCATCTCATCTCATCGGGACATGGAAAGAGCCTCCACGGAATGGATGTACGAGTAGTACATTAGGGCGTCCCCTGGGCGGTACATTAATACTGGTTAACCTTTCTATATATTGATCTACATATGGATGTAGCCCCAGAAACGCCATTATCATTATTGATTATTAATTTTTACAAAAATTGTAATATTGATTCCTATTTCATCTTATGTTGGTAACTTTTTCCGAGATTCGAAGGTGATTCGAATTAGGATTATTAAAATAGTCCAAATTGATATTTAAAACCTGATACAATCAGAAAATTGACCCAATTGGTTAAAATAAAGCTTTTTGTCAAATTGAACTTATGTCAATTGGTACAGTTTGTAAAAAAAAAAATATTAGTTGAAAACCACTTAGCTTTGATTATAAAATACTTGAAAGTGGAGTTGGTAACCCAAACAGGCCAAGGCGGTCCATCCTCTCTAGAGCGAAACAAATGATTGTGTCGGTTCTCGTTTGCAGGACGGCGACGGCCCGAGGTAAGGCTGAACTTGCAGACATGGCGTCGGACCACGCCAGGGAAGATTCGGAGATAGCCCGTGTCACGGCGAAGCAGTTCGCCCCAGACTTCCAGCAACCTGGTCAGTTTTAACGCCTGGGATCTGTAAGAGGGTGCACGGGTTTTTGTCTGAAGAGAGGATGAGGGAAAACAGGGGAAGGGAGGATTGAAAACACCAACCTTTCGAGGTGTTGGGGGGTTTTAATTGAATGAGTTTTTTTTTCTCTGAAATGTATTTCCATTCTCTCTCTTCAAGCAAATGAATGGTTCGTTTCCTCTAAATTCTGCCTTCCTAATCCCTAACTCTTCAGTGTAATATATATATGATTCCGCTAGGGAAAAGATTTTAGAAAATACAAACTTTTTTTTCCTTTAAACATTGATATTATTTTACAATATGATTAGTACCCGCTTTGATGGCCGCATGGTATGACGCGCTACTCTCGCAGTACTGTAAACTGCTGATGACGTAGAGATCGAGGTTCGAATCTTGGTCGGGTGTACTGAGGGTGGCTTTTCTTATAAATTGTTTCCCCCTCTCCCTTCACGAAAATGCTGCTACACTTCTTCTAAATTAAACCATCCTAATCACTAACGCATTAGAGCAATCAGGACATAAGGGTATAGCCCGAACGGGTAGTAAGACGTGGTGCTAAAAACAATGAGTATAATTAACACCACCTTGTGGTCTAGTGGTTAGTTGGTACTCCTAGCTACAGATCCAGAGGTCCCGGGTTTGATCCCCGGCACTTGCAGATTTATCTGTGAAGCAGTGGGTCTGGCACGGGGTCAAACTCAGACTCGTGAGGACAGATGAGGAGCTACTTTAATAGAAAAGTTGTGGTCTTTCACATCCAAACCAGACAAAAATACTTTATTAACAGTGTAATCTAAATGGAAAAGAGGATAAGGAAAGTAAATAAATTTAACTGAGGACGAATAAAATAATGTTTGGTAAAAAAAAGACTTGGATAACTCATTTTAGTTTTTAATTAATATAAACATATATATTTAATGGATTAAATATCCAAGTTATTATATTTGTTAGTTACGGTTATAGCCGAATCTAGATGTCATATTCTTTTAAATTAAAAGATGACGCCTGTATACGGGACTCGAACCCTAGAGCTTTGGCAAAGTAGGTCAATGCCCGTTTGAGCTATTCAGGATTCGTTCGTATTTTTAGGCAGTCTGTGATGGACGTGTAGAAATCGTCGGGATGACTCCTGGATAGCTCAGTGGTTAGAACATTAGCGTACTAAGCCAAAGGTCCCGGGTTCGATTCCCGTGTCCAGGTGTCATTTTTATATTCAAAGAATTTTAATATATATTTAGTTTTGTTTGATCGCAAACTTATACTGACATTGTAGTATTGTCAAGAAACATTATTGAAAGATGTAATTTATTGTATCTGTGTTACTCAAATTCGAATTTAATATATTAAAAACCTTCTTATTTTAATTTGCCCTTTTAAGTTTTGGTTGATATTATTTTATCACACATTTTGAACAGTAAATAAGTTTGATTGGTGTAAATCATCACTGGTGACGAATGACAACCGTTTACACGAATTCACTCAAATATATTTGGAAACGACGAATGGACACGTATTTGGACACCATGTCCAGAAAGGATCATCATCAACTGTCTACAGCCCGTGGCCGGGTCAGTTTAGTAAATTCCCTCCATCTTCCTCTGTCCTCCCGCCATTCTTCCCACTTTCATTGTTACCATTCTTATCCTCTAACTTGCTCATTATATGTTATCTTCTCCTTCCATCTCTTTCTTGGCCTCCCTTGCGGTCTTTTTCCTACATACTATCATTTCTATCATCATTTTCTTTTGGCATCCTCTTTTTTCCATCCTCAATACGTGTCCATACCATCTTAGTCCTGCTTCCTCTACTGTCTCAATACATTTATCAAATATATTTAAATAAATAAATAAATGATTTAGTTTGAATAGTTATCGAACTCAGTACCAGTTAACTGAGAATAAACATTTTTCAAATTAAAAAAAGTTACATTTATTTGGAAATAACCACAGAAAATATAATTTTTTAACAAAATTTACTGTAAAAAAAAAATCACTGTACAGTCTCGATCACGAAAAGTGGCTATTATAGAAATGGGAATTAGAATGGAAAGTCAACTCCTTTTTGTGAATGAGAAAATGTGGCCGGCATTTCAATGGAGCTTGAATGAAAAGCCATTCACGTTTTATGTTCAGAGCTGACGAAATGTCGTGTCTGTTCCCAGGTTTGGACAGACTGAGGAGTAGAGAGATCCCCAAGTTCCGGCCACCACCGGAAACGGCCCAGCCGACAAAGTCCATACTCTCGCAGCCATCGGTAAAGAGCAACGAGATCCCGTACCCGCAAACGCAACAATACCAGCAACAGAACCAACAACAGCAGTCATTCAACAAACCCCAGAATACTTACTCGCAAGCATCCCAGTACCAACCGTCTCAACAGCAACAACAGCAACAACAGGCTCAACAGCTTCAGCAACAACAATATCAACAGCAACAACAATATCAGCAACAGCAACTTCAACAACAACAACAGCAGCAGCAATACCAACAACAGCAACAGTACGACCAGTACAGCCAACAGAACGCGATATCACCGAACGTCACCACGACGGAGATGAACAAGATCGGACCAGGGGACCAGATGAACAGGGTCCCCAACGCGATACCTCAACAGTCGTCGTATGACGGCGGTCCGACTTCAGGCGACCAACATCTGAACGCGCCCGCGACCAGCAACTTGAGGAGAAACTCCAAGTTGGTCAAGGCGGGCGAGACGCCTGCCTATAACTACCAGCAGGCCATGAACGACAGGTTCGACCACTACAAGAGGCCCCCGAGCAGGGATAGCAGCGTCGACAGGTGACGTCACAATCTGTATTCATGTGCACATGAGGGTTCTTTATAGTGATGTTTCTATGTGTAAAATTAAGTGGCTTCTCTTGTAGAAACCAAATGTATATACTGAATGTGCCTGGGCTAGTGTAGCGCAAAATACCCCTCTTGCGGGGTTTAAATAAGGGTATCGGCCATCTATAAACAAGGATGCATGAAAGATAAATTGTTGGCTAATGTGTTAGTGCAGTAAGTGTAATCTTCTGTGCTAGGTCCTTTAAAATCGAAGGCTCCTGTGAATGTTGAACTCGACCGTGGTTCGAGTCATTGTACATAAGAATTTTCATTTATTAACAATATGCATTTTTTGTGTGTTCTCATGTCCTTAAACCGGAGTTAGCGGCCTTGTTCAATTTTCGTTCTACTTATGGGGAATCGTTCCAGTGGTCGAATGGTAAAAGGCACCATTCTTGTGTTATACGGGTCTACCGATGATGGAGAAATCGGGGTTCGAATCCCAGTCGGGTCTACTCAGAGTGGTTTTTCCTAAATGGGTTCTCACTCTACTTTCATGCAAATAAGGGTATATTACCTTTAAAATGCTTCCTTCTTCATCCCAACCCCTTTAGAGTAACTATGTAACTATCATTTATGCGTATAACCTTAACAGTTAGTAAAATGCGGTGATAAAAAAAATTATGGTGCATAGACATGTAGATCTGGACTCTCTAGTGTCCTAAAACAATCCCTCCTTGGGTCATTGTCTTAGAACAACAACTTGTAGGTCTGTAGTGTCCTAAAACAGTCCCTCCTTGGGTCATTGTCTTAGAACAACAACTTGTAGGTCTGTAGTGTCCTAAAAACAGTCCTTTCCTTGGGTCATTGTCTTATAACAACAACTTGTAGGTCTGTAGTGTCCTAAAAACAGTCCTTCCTTGGGTCATTGTCTTAGAACAACAACTTGTAGGTCTGTAGTGTCCTAAAAACAGTCCCTCCTTGGGTCATGGCTTAGAACAACAACTCGTAGGTCTGTAGTGTCCTAAAAACAGTCCTTCCTTGGGTCATTGTCTTAGAACAACAACTTGTAGGTCTGTAGTGTCCTAAAAACAGTCCCTCCTTGGGTCATTGTCTTAGAACAACAACTTGTAGGTCTGTAGTGTCCTAAAAACAGTCCCTCCTTGGGTCATGGTCTTAGAACAACAACTGTAGGTCTGTAGTGTCCTAAAAACAGTCCTTCCTTGGGTCATTGTCTTAGAACAACAACTTGTAGGTCTGTAGTGTCCTAAAAACAGTCCCTCCTTGGGTCATGGTCTTAGAACAACAACTCGTAGGTCTGTAGTGTCCTAAAAACAGTCCTTCCTTGGGTCATTGCCCTTAGAACAACAACTTGTAGGTCTGTAGTGTCCTAAAAACAGTCCTCCTTGGGTCATTGTCTTAGAACAACAACTTGTAGGTCTGTAGTGTCCTAAAAACAGTCCCTCCTTGGGTCATGGTCTTAGAACAACAACTTGTAGGTCTGTAGTGTCCTAAAAACAGTCCTCCTTGGGTCATTGTCTTAGAACAACAACTTGTAGGTCTGTAGTGTCCTAAAAACAGTCCCTCCTTGGGTCATTGTCTTAGAACAACAACTTGTAGGTCTGTAGTGTCCTAAAAACAGTCCTTCCTTGGGTCATTGTCTTAGAACAACAACTTGTAGGTTCGTAGTGTCCTAAAAACCATCTCTTCTTGTTTAATCAGGTACACGCGGGCCACTGGAAGAATGAGTATCGGCTCACGACAGTCCTCGGTGGACAAGGCGGCGCCGCCGATGACCAGAGAGACGTCCGTTGACAGGACAGTTCGCGCAGGATCAGGGGCGAGGGGTACGACGCCCGCCCCCCCAGGACTGGCAGGCAACGGTGCGGTGGTGGGTCCTGGTGTCACCGGCTCGCAGTCGCCCTTGTACAACGTGCCCAACTCCCTCCACGGGGGGCAGCCCCCCTTCGAGGAGGTCATCCTGAGGAAGAGAGGGTTGGGTCAGGACATCATACCCTCGCCCGGACAACCCAAGAGGACCGAGTCACTCTACATCACCCCGGCGGCCCGCCCGCCCGCTCCCAAGGTCAGACATCTTCTAGGGGGGCGGGAATATTCTCAAGTCCTTTGATAGTGGTCTTGATCGTTTGCACGCTATTCACTTCTAACGTTTTAGAATAAATAACCTTTTGAAGGAAATTGGGTCGGATTCATTTCCACCTGAATGGTTGACTTAGACCCAGGGAACTGGGGTTTATCCCTCACCAGGTGTACTGAGGCTAATTGTTTAGGAGCTCCTACACAATATTTGAAACAATATTAATTTCACTAACTTGAAGTAAAGACATTGAAAGTAGTACCTTCAGTGAAAAAA
The DNA here is from genome assembly GCA_033556935.1 of Timema podura. NCBI lineage: Eukaryota > Metazoa > Arthropoda > Insecta > Phasmatodea > Timematidae > Timema > Timema podura. The sequence goes on along the minus strand of JAVRXN010000005.1, from coordinate 19,748,905 downwards.
GGGACAATAAATTGATATATATATTATATGTTAAATCAAAAATTTACATAATCTTTTCCATATTATTTTGAAACAAGTTGTATTCTGTTAACCAACATATTTATGGTCGGTTCATAGCTTGTCTTCAACAGCAGACAAGATGTCCTTAAAGTACGAGTCAAGACAATTTTTAACCGTTGATTTCACAAAGTTTATTATGACATGACATTGAATGACATAGCAGTCGAAATATTATTGACTTTAAAAAAACCTGCCGCTTTGGGAAAAAAAATTATTTGATGTTTGATTTTTTCATGGCGTGCCACCCAAATCTTATTTCAATAACTCAGTGAATACCGAATAGTCTTTATTGTGTGTATGTATTTATAAATATTAGTTAATGCAGTGTTCATATATAATTATAAATATTTATGCAGTGTATATATATATATATTATATAGTTTATACAAATAATTATCTATATAAACACTGCATAAACTAATATATGTATAAATACATACACACAATAAAGACTATTCATTATTCGTTGAATAATTGAAACACCCTATATCACTATCAGCGATGGCAAATCTGTGGCCCTGTGTCACCCAGTGACACGCAAACACGAGTTGGGTGACACGCTATAAAAAAATTAAATAAAACTTTTCTCAACGTCATTTTAGAAAACATTCTAAATGATCAAGTTTTAAGTAAGCATTAGTTAAATTGAGAGTTAAGAGTTAGATATGTCAATCTAAAAAATAACAAATTTACATTCAAAAGTTAAGTTGTTATTAAAGTGGATATTATAAAATGTGATGTTGAAAACCAAGAAAAAAATTAGAAAGATTTTAGAGGAACATTATGTATGATTATAAACAATTAGAGAAAATTAAAATACTTCGTCAATATATACAATGGTCAAACGAGTTGATGAATAGTCTAAAACATCGGTTAACACATTAAAATATAATACACAAAATATAACAAACAGTATAACTTGATATTAACATTGACATTAAAGTCAGGACTTATTTTGAAATAATTCAGATTAAGATTCAGTTAACATCAGCAGAGTTGATTTAGATAATGTTAAAATATGATATAATATAGAATTGAAAAAGTATGGTTATGTTGGTCTAGGTCTTATCTGTATTGATGTCCCATTACTCCTTTATGATCAATCTCTGGAAAAAGTGTGAATTTGTTATTTTATAAATTGACATATTTAAGTCTTAACTCTCAATTTTCTCTACATGGTAAATTTTTTGAATTCAATAATATTTGTCATTCAATGTCGTGACACAATGAGCTTTATGAAGCCAACGTTTAGAAATCATCTTGGCTCGTACTTAAGTGCATCTTGTGTGTGTGTATATATAGGCTTATATATATACATATATATATACTACATACACTAATATGATAATTATAATTTTACACCTATCTACCTCCCGGAATAAGCTCCAACGCACTTCCCTGTGTACCAAATATAGTAACATTATAATGTAAAGTTATTTTTTATTTTTTTAGGAGCACGTTTTACTACCCGTTTGAGTTAGACGCTTATGTTTTAATTAAACTAATGATCTTAGGAATCAGGACGGTTTCATTGAAAGGAAGTGCACCCACATTCGCGTGGAAGTAGAGTGGAAAACCATTTAGGGAAAAAAACCACCCTCGGTGCACCCAACCGGGATCGAACCCCTATCTCCTAGTCTTCGTCAATCTAGCCCAACACTATAGTAGCGCGTTATACCACGTGACCAGCGAAGCGGGTAATGTAAAATTATCAATTATTGGAATCTCTTTAAACGTGTTATAATACTAATCATTATTTATGAATGATCATTATATTTTATAAAATCTAAAAGAGACGGTATGTATTCTTTGACACTGACAAGTTCAAAAAAAATGTTTACGACAATTTCCTTCAGTTCCCATCGGTCACAAGGTAAACACTCCGTGTCAAATTGTTGGTTAGATATTTAATCTAAACATACCGATATTATTAAAAATTACAGACACCATTTGTTTTTTCATTACGAGTACATAATGCACACTTTATCTTCGTTGGTGGGCACATGGGGCTCAAATCCCGGCCGGAGTACTGAGTGGTGGTTTTCCCTCGTCTGTTTCCCCCTCTCCATCCACGAAAACTCGGGTATATTTTCTCTAAATTACACTCTTCCTCTTCCATTAAGACACTGTGGAAAAAAAATTAAAACTTGCTCTTTTTAATTATATGATTAATTTAGCATACCACTTACAATCTGGCTTAACTTTAGAAAATACCCATCACCTAGTCTCATCGTAGTTAATTCATCTCATTTCCACCAATTATCGTGACTGATGCACAAGGCCATAGCTTTGCGGGTTCAAACCCCCCAAAATTTTATGAACAAAATTTATATTTGCTTTATTTATGGTTCAAACAATATCAAAATTAAGATACGAGTACAAATTAGGGAGCTGTGTTACCATAAAAAGCACTTCAAAGAGCTTCTAGATGTGTTTAATATTTATAATTTTTCCTAGCCTTCGGCAGTTATGATGTTGTGTTGCAAAAAAAAAAAATCACTTCCGATAGCTTCTAGAACTGTTTAATATTTATAATTTTTCATAGCCTCTGGTAGTTAGGGGGCTATGTTGTCATAAAAACATTTCAGATAGCTTCTAGAACTGTTTATCATGTATACTTTTATCTAGCTTCCAGCAACTGAGAGATATGCCCACCAACCTCCCCCCCCCCCCACCCGAAATTATTGGCTGGCTACGACCTTGCTGATGCAATATCTTTGAACTGGCTAAATGTGTCGTTATAATACTTTTTTTCAAACCTTGCTGAACGAAAGTTACAAAATCACTTTTTATTTGTGATTATTCTACACGCGATAATTAACTATCATTCTTATTTAAATTGACCATAGAATGGACAACGATGGCTCTTAAGGTGGAATGGAACAGGACGCTAAAAAAAAGGGCAGTATTTTTGCAGTTTTTTTATCGCTAAAACTTTTTGGCCAAAATAAATAATATATTGCTCCAGTATAAATATGTAATTTAATTTTCTTCATATGTTCAAAAACACTGTTTTTTTCTTGCACTGTTTTTTCACACCTTTATGTGTACACTTGAAAAGGTAGATTTGAGGAGAACTATAGATTAACTTAGATAAATGTTTCAAGCGTTTTCCCGATGCCATCAATATTTTTTAAATTCATTAGTTGATCGATCTAAGATAATACGTATCACTTTAAATATTCTGCATCTCTGAGTCATTGAAACATTAATGCACTAATCAAACTCATATTTAATTAAAACGATTTATGATTTAATCGATATATTTTATCGTTGCTATATTAAATTATTAATGTTTATATTTGTTCTTTGTTCCCCCAAAGTCTATAAATTAACTAACGGGATCTTTTTTCTTTTTAAATGAGCCTTTTTAATTTAATACACCTCAAAAAGTATTTTTGAAATGTTTGTCAAGACACTCCCGTTTTCTTTTCTCGTGCATTTTTTTTTTGGAATATGCTTCCCGCATAGCTGAGGTGTAATGTGGGTTGTATATCTATTAGGGGCCTATGAGGAAGAATATTCTTAGTATATTGGTTATTCAATGGCAGCAGTGTAAAGTGTGAATGTGTATTTCTTTTCATTGTAAAATCCATATTGTGTTTGTCTATTTCATATGTTTCTATCCAAATATAATACTTAATATATTTTAGTGATTATATTTAACACAAAGATTAGAAGTATATGGGATGGAAATAAGAAGCATAACTAAGAAAAATGCAATGTAATTTGTATTGAAAGAAGGTAATAGAACCAAACTGTGTCGATAAATATTCCGGTGCAACCAATTCGGGACTTATTTTTCAGTAGTGATTGACTTTCATATTCAGAGTAAAGCAGGCCTGTCAAACACTCCGGCGTTGCTACCATTAGCTATCAGATAAAATACAAGTTATTGAAATGTTGTAATGTAGTACTTTCTAAAATCACAAAACTATTCTATTACAGTTAAATTATGAGCTATAATGTTTTTAATAATAAATATAATACTTCAGTAATTTATTTTAAAATAATATAAACGTTTAAGCTAACCTTACAAGTCGTACATTTCCACGTGATTTTTTTTTTCTAGTTCAAAATATTAAATACCGTTTTAAATACCATACACGATATTCTTATCAAAATTAAATTAAATTAAATTATTATCTCAGTAAAAGGTGCCTCTCAATTGTCCACAGTTTAATAATGGCTATATTATTTAATTTAAAAAATGTTTCTGATATGACGTAATAGTGAGTAAATGACTTGGTTTCCAATTCAAGTACCTTTGACTTTATTGGATTTTTTTTTGGTGCCTACATCGATGTTCAAATGGACTAAACGTCGTCAGTCTCGTCTGGTTTGGTTTGCTGGTGAGAACAGGAAACCACTGAACCACAGAAAAATCACTGATAAACCAGGAAAGGTGTGATTAATGTTTAGTCCGCGTGGCCACCAATGCATTTATGTCTACGATTCTTTTTACTCTTTTGCATAAGAGACGCGTATTTTAAAAGATAAAGTTCGAAAAAAAGTGTCACAAATGAAATTAGTTCAGCTGGATTTGAAATGCGAACAGCCAGCCGTGTTCAGTTCTATTTTGAATAAGCTATCGCGAAAAATTCGGTACCAATTTCAAAAGTTTAGTCAACGTAAACAAAGTAATTTAGTAAAACTGCTTCTTTGTTGCGCATTGACTTGAAAGTAATGCTAATAATCAGTATTTTACTATCTTGATATTTGTTTAACTTTACCAGAAAGCTTATACTTTTATATATATATATAGTTATATGTAATATATATGTTTGATATATGACAAAGAATGAAAAAAATTGAATGTATGTATTAATACGTAGTACATAGGTACAATTTTTTTCATTCTTACATATAATATATGTATATTCTTGTATAGACATACGCTACATATATACAATTTTTTTCGTTATTTGTTTAATAACTAAGCATTTTATTTGTATTCATCTAGATATTGACAGGTCTATAGCAGAAAAAAAGGATGTTTTTAATGATATGCAAACAGAAACATGTTTCAACTCTGAAGTTTGATAAAACATCGATGGAATTTCATTGAAGCCGTTTGTGGGTCTTGAGTAAACTAAATTAACACCTGAACTTCTATATACCTACTAATTACCTTGACATTGATGGATTGACAGCGCATTTAATTGAGAACGCCAAGTTGTATACATTAAAAGCAATAACATAGAGGGGTTTTAATGTGACATGACTTTACCGATCCAACTTCCACTAAATATGATTGCTGTGTTGCATTGGAGACTGTTATCCAATTATGGACTTAAAAGTTATATTTAAGAAATATTAATCTGTTTTATTGGCTAGTAAAAATCAGTGTTTTTAAAAAATTCTGATGCATTTTTAAAATGGATGCAGTTGAACACACTTGTTATAATTGACATAATTTAAGGTATATGTAATTGACATAATTTAAGGTATATGGATGATAAGTGTAGCTAAGAGAAAATGCACCCACATTATGGTTTTAGAAAACCGTCGTGAGACATCACATGTGGAGAATCAACCACGGGGTTCTTGGTTTGGATTAAAATCAAGACATTCTCCATCAAAAGCGACCAAGTTCAATGTAAATCTAACCAATTATTTGAACGCGCAGCCATCTTTAAATGTAATTCAGGCAATTAAATGAACTGTCGAATTCTCGTAGGAGAATATTTTTTTTTTTAAATTGACAGCGGTTTACTTTTCTATTAGTGTTATTTTATTAATAATATAATAATTAATAATATATATCAAAAGACACATCTGCAGATAAAATGACTAGACGTATGAATACTTGAAAGTAGATATGGTAAATTTTCTAACTGTTGAATATGGTCCTTTCGATGAAAACTAGATTGTATATTGGTTGGTGTTCAAACATTATTTACTTCTTACCGTTTTATAATGTTGTATTTCAGGTGTTGACTTAATCATATTTGAGATTAGTATTTTATAATATACTAAAACCAGGAATTTCCAAGCGCTTTTAATAACCTAATAGGAATAATTCCTTAATCAACTAAAATACACGTTAGCAAAAAGCTTTTACTTCTTCCATCAAGACTACCCATTGTGTTTGATTGAGCAGTAAACAAAAGTTCTTGATGGATTAAATAACCAAGCTATTATATTTAGTTAGTTACGGTTATAGCTGCATCTAAATATCATATTCTTTAAATTGATACTTATTAATACAATTGTAATTATTGTACAGTTGTCAGCATAGAGCCACTGGCCCCGTGGTGTAGTGGTCAGTGCACCTTGCTACTAAGATTAGGGGTCTCGGGCTCGATTCCCGGATAGAACCTTGGATATTTTTCCCTTTAAGTGGAATGATCCCAACGGTCACCAGGGTTTGGTTAATTGGGCTTAAGCTAGGTTAAGACTAACACCGGCTCCCCAACTCCTTAATAACTGTCATCCCATCATCTCATTGAGGTTAGGACGTGTAGACAGCCTCCTATGGTGTACCCCGGGTAACGTTCTGTGCCACCAGAGTGTGCTAGTAGTCTACACATGAGGCGACCTAGCCTGGATGTCCTGTCCCTCCCAGTCATATATGCCTTAGGATTAAAAAAACATATCATACTGGGTAGAAGATGGTTGCGTTATCTGATAGCTTGTGATCTCAATTGATCAAATATATTATATATATACACACACACACACCAGTAAACCCTTGCGAAACTTTCGCACATTCAACCTTCCCCCCTCCCCCCCAAAAAAGATTTAATCTTTGGTTGGGTTGTTGAAATGAAATACTCAGCGAAGTGGATACACAAAATAGCAAAAAGAGTTTATAACATACAAAAATATTGTTAGATTTTTCTTTTAACTTAAATTTTAAACAAACAATGTGTTTTAACGTAAACTGAGTATGCTATGTCAGAAGTCGGTAAAAAAAAATCCTATCCATTGATACCTTATTTATCGTTGTAGGCTTTGTATTGGTTGAGAAAAAGGGATGTTGACAACAGAAATTATATATAGGATATGTAACTGACGATTACCGCATATCCATCACAGATTCCGCCTTAAAATATGAGTGAAGAATGACCCGAAGTGCGAGACTATTCCTGAATAGCTCAGTGGTTAGAGCATTGGCGTACTATACCAAACGTCCCGGGCTCGATTCCCGTGTACAGCTGGTATTTTTCTATATATATAGAAAAGTTCTTGAGTTTTCTTGCTTTCCATTAATATTTTATTTGGTCTGCCCTTATCACTCGTGGTATAATTTCAACACAACTATACACACACACACATCTGAGTCTGAATATATTTGATACCTGCATAAGAACACACAGGCTATTATGGTTTGTCTATTCTAGTTTAACAGTAACGGAGCCTCTGGGTTAGAATCCCGGCTACGTGAACTAAAGGTTTTTTTTTCAAAATCGTTTCTCACCCTCTATTCACAACAATTTAGATAAATCTATTATAAATAATACTGTCCTCACCCCTGTGCCAATCAAGGCCATAATCGGGGGGTTTAGGGGTTCAAACCCTCAACCCCGAAATTTTATGAACAAAATACAATATGGCTTTATTTATGGTTCAAATAATCCAAAATTAAGGTACAAGTACAAATAAGTGGGCTGTATTACCATAAAAAGCACTTTCAGATAGCTTTTAGAGGTGTTTAATATTCAGAATTTTTCCTAGCCTTCGGCAGTTAAGGGGTTGTGTTGCCATAAAAAAAACTTCAGATAGCTTCTAGAGGTGTTTAACATTTAGAATTTTTCAAGCCTGCGGCAATTGGGGGATATGCCCCACCCCCCGAAATTATTGGCTGGCTATGGCTGTTGGTGCTAATAGAGTAATTAAATGCTAGTCCCTAAGGTTAGTAAGACGCGGTGAACGAAAAAAAAAAACCACTCTAGATCGGTGCACTACTGCGTTGCGGGTAACATAACTAAAAAGGTTCAGTGCTAACAAGCTAGATGACGTCACATCAGACTCGGCCGAAAGCTATTCAATTGTTTCTTCTGTGTGTAATGCCGTCCGCCGCTATGGTTTTAATTTCATGGGAACAATATGGTTCTCTAATGGTGTTTATCATTAACGTGGGAATGCAGGAAACGCCAGAAAAGGGCTGTGTTTTTGGCAGTCTTTATGGCAACACATTATTTTGGACAAAATATATAAAATGTTGCTTCAATAAAAACATAAAGTTTTATTTTCTTCATATGATGGTCAACAGTTATATGTTACATATGTCATGATCATAGCGGCATTAAATGACAAAGTTTTTAAATTAAAATAAAAAGTTGTCATTAAATTCCAGGACACCTTGACAGATATCAACAACTTTTGATGTCACCATGTGAAGAAAACTAAACTTTATGTATTTATTGAAGCAATATTGGATTTATTTTGACAAAAAAAAAAGTTTTTCTTTATTAAACTGCGAAAACACCTTTTCTTGCGTCCCCTACACTCCTACCTTAATTTGTACTCTAATATTCTATGGAGTTCATTTTTTTTTAAAGTTAAGCTTTTTCATTTGTACAAAGCATTTTTACTTTGTGTATCGTGCGAGTATTGTAATCAACTGAATTTGTTTGAATATTGATGAACAAATCTATGTTTCCGTTGTGTTAAGTTTATTTAAATAAAAATTGTTCAAAACGGGGGAAAAAATGGTTCAAATATTCCATGGAAATGTATCTCATTTACATATATATTTGTGAAATGGTAAATATTATGTTCCTATAGTTTCCTACTTACCGATAATCCATTTTAGATGACAATTCAAATCATCTCAATAATAGTTCTACGAAATAACGATCTGTTTGTAGTATTTGCACAAACTGATACGTGACATGTTTCAGTAATGAGTTGATTTTAAAATTAAAATAAATTTGTTTTTTTAGCAAATGAAAGAATGTGCAGTTTCCTGTTAAATTATTTTGTTAACGTAGTAAAGCTAAATATGTAATTGCTTTATGTTCAATAATTGAGGTACAGAGTATATGATTTTCAACAAGTGGTCCATTTCAATGACTTTTAAAATTTAACACATATTGAGGTGTAAGCTTCTAGTGGAATAGAAAATATACAAAAACAAATTAACCACTGATCAGAAAAACCGGGAATTATGCTTTAATTTTGTGCATTGGGGAAAAACCTGGGAAAAAAAGTGCTTGAATTTTGCTGTACCTTTCGGGGAATCTAAAGACGAAGATAAATAGCTTTCAGGGTCATACAAATGTCAAACGTTTGTTGGTAATGGAGCACCCCCAATGGCTTCTGGAGAAATCTAATTTTTTTAAAAAAGTGTCCTAGCAAGGACCATTCTAAATAGCATCTAAGGCCATTCAATTATCGAACATTTTCCAGGGGTAGGTAATCCCGGACCCCCCTTTGACTTGGAGGCAAATTAGTTTATGTAAACTTTTTTTCTAATCCATCGCCCCCCCTGCCCCCCCACCACACACACACCTAAGTATCTACCGCTATTGGATGTAGCACATTTATATAAAAACTACTGTTTAACCGGCCTACTCTCTACTCATGACCGAACACACATCACAAGTGGAATAATATTACGCTCTTATCCAGACCTCAAAACAAAGTGCGATGAGGATTTAGAATAATTCAAACGTAGTAACCTGAGCTTTTTTTTTTTAGGGGGAAGAGAGGGGTCATATCTATGTGGCTTGTGGTGAAATCTCCCAACAGGAGATTGTTAGAAATTTTATTTCCAAACAAAGACTCATCTTGATGTAATTTAAAAGTAGTTGAAGTTGTGAGACGTATGAATTGTGTAGGAATTCAATAATGTGACCCAGTCATTGAGTAGAAATACTTGTGGCCTGCTCATTATAATTTTACCAAATCTTTTCGTTCAGAATAATTTGTTCCAAATCTCACAATCGGAAGAAAAGTCTTGTAATAAATCGAGAAAATTACTTTTTACCTTTTGTGTTGTTACTTTATTCGAAAGTTTGAGTGGCCACCCTGAAAAACGGTTTAATGTGATTGGGGTTTCAATAAAAATTCCTCTAATATTATATAATTTTCTTGCAGATATTGAAAAAATTGTCTAAAAAAATATAGACCTTTCAGGAATAACTTTTTTTCAATAGCTAAAAACAACTTTGACTACTAATAATGTTAAGGATATCCTGAAATAAATAAACTGGGTACATTTAAGGTTAATTAAAACCAATATAAATGTATAACAAAATAACATATAATAGTTAATATATTTCTGTAAATATTTAAAAAAAGAAACCAATCACGTTATTTAAAAATAATATTGTCTGAGGTATGTTAAAAGTGTTAATTAAACCTTGTTTGTTGGAGTGGGTCTTACTCTCCTACATTCAGACATAACTCAGATAAAATTAAACAAAAGTCACAACTAACTTTCTTTTTTTTTTAAATGATTATTTTGATCAAGTTATTTGAATATTTCTACTTACTAGAGTTTAATTTTGTTTGGTCATGTCTGAATTGGAAGGAATTGGAGCTAGGTGAGTGTAAAACATATCTTGTCAATAATTTCAATGTTTAGGTGGGAATAGACAAATCGCAAGCAACTGCTACTGAAATTCACCATTTTAAAAAAATATGCAAAGCAATGTTGATTGCATGTCATGGAATTTTTTTTGTTTTTAGAAGATCATCTGGTTGATTATGCCATCAATGTTATCACATACAAGCATGATATTTTCCGTTTGTATATATATGTTGGTGGTCTAGGGGTAAGGTGTCGAACTTCTGTGCTGAGGGTCCGGGGCTCAATCCTCGGTCCCGGCACAGATGTATCTGATTGACAAACACCTTCCTTCACCTCTGACAAGACTTGTATTAATCACAACTTGTGAATGTGAGGAATGCCAGGCCTCCACCGTGGTTCGGATCCCACGTTAAACTGTAGGTCCTCCATTTCATCTCATAATCACCCTACCATTACACATTAGCGTAAGTGCGTATAAACCAAACGGGTAGTAAGACGCGGTGCTAATAATAATAATAATAATAATAATAATAATAATAATAATAATTTAACAAATTATATGTGTAATCGTCCAGCTGGTGCTTTGTTGAGCTTTGAAGATCGCTGGGTTCTTAATAGCTGTTCTAATTGCACTACAAATTGTGTCCATTGCATGTATATCTATGTGATCAGAGCAGAAATGTAACTCTCCAACTTCTCTCCCCAAAAATAAATAAATAATTGTGCCATTGTTTGTAAATTGAGTACTTAACAAATTGAAAGCTTTTGAGGTCATACATTTCTTACAATGAGTATTATACGGGGAGACGAGGTCTCTTAAGGTGGATATGTAGATAAGGTCAGTGTTTTTTGCAGTTTTTATAGAAACACTATTTTTTTGCCTAGATAAATCAAATAATTATCCAGTAGAAACATAGATATTATTTTTCTGTTCACATGATGATATCAATAGTTCTTGAATATCTGTCAAGGATGTCCTGGAAATAAATAACAACTTTTTTCTCTTCATTTAAAAAGTTTCTATTCTAATTACTCTATGCTAATGACAAAGATTCCACAACTGTTGACATCACCATGGGAGGAAAATTAAATTCCATGTTTCTATTGGAGCAATATTTTATTAATTTTAGTAAAAAAAAGTCTTGCTTCAAAAACTTTGAAAACACTGGCCTTAACTCGCGTCCCCTAAGTCACCACCTTAAGGAGGGTAAAAACGTATAATCCTTTTTCATAAATACCGTCTATTTTATTAAGTAACTGAGAAATAATCACTTCATTTATTTCTACAACGAAAGAACAAAAAAAAACTAGTCGCGTTAAATTCAATCGAGTAAAAAATGGCATACCATACATTAATTAATTATTACCTGTTTTGGTGGCCGCATGGTCTAAGGCGTTAAAATCTCGCAGTAGACTAGACTACCGATGACGGGGAGATCGAGCTTCGAATCTCGGTCGGGTGTACTGAGAGGGGTTTTTCCTAAATTATTTTCCAATCATCCTCCACGCAAATTCTGGTACATTTCTTCTATATAACCTTCCTCATCCCTAAAATGATTAGCGTAATTAGTACATAAGCGTATAATCTGTACATTTAGTAAGATGCGGCGCTAAAAAAAAATATTTTTAAAAATAAAAATAGCTTTGTTATGTTCTAATAGTGCAATGATATTTTCATTGGCTTATGACCTTAATAGTTTCTCTTAAATACATTACATTATTTTAACAAATTATCTTTGAAGGAGAGAGGAAATGATTTATAGAAAAGGCTATCGTGATGAAATGCACCTCTTTGAAATGTGTTAACTCTGTTATGGATCTAAAAAAAGTGTTTATGTAAATATTCTAATCAAACATCAGCACAAAATGAAACATTTATTTTGTTTTCAAATGATTTTTTTTAGAACTACACGTTAAATGTTACGTCTTAAAGGTTGTCACCAAACCGATGATGAACACAATGATTTTTTTTGATTTTTTTTTGCGAAGGTCATTTTACGAAACATCCTTCAAAGCTTTTGCAAAACGCAACCGAGATGTCCTTGGTTGTCCCGGGACGGAGACGAACACACACATACACACACACACACACACACAAAAGATTAGATTTAAAAAAGAAACAGTCCCAAATAACTTGGCAGCAGTTATTCTACTTTGAGCAAAAGGATAAGTGAGCTGGCATTTCTTCAAGAAGGAGAATGGGGGGGAAAGACTCCCGAAAGAACTCGAAGGAAGACAGAAAGAGTTGAGGGAAAAGAAAGGGGTGTAAGAAGGAGTAGGGAATAATGTCAAGTCTAAAAGTATCTCCGGGCTCGTTGCCGACATTTTTTTTATATATATTTTTTTTTTTTCTATTCGCCTCCCTACAAACGGGAGCTCGCGGCAAGGAGGATCTTTTGGCCTGCGCGCACCATCCTCCATGCGAGTTAAGATTCGGATCCTCAGTCACGTCCCGCTTTGGGTTTGGGGTGCGAGTATTTGTTTCTTAACGCGCGCGCGGACAGACCAACTTTCGAAATATCTCTCCCTCCTTTATTTACTAGTCCATTTTATTGTTTCACTCTCGTAGTAGATAGTGAGGTAAAAACAGGCTTTACACTAAATTATATGATATGCTTCGGTGAAACGTACATTTAGTGAGTTGTAAAGTGTTGAACTGTTGGATAGTTGTTATCTTAAACTAAGTTGGCCATCACATCTTATAGGTTGAGTTCCCTTATAATGTCTAGAACTGTCCATTCTCAATGACGTATAGCGTTTAAATATCTCTTTAACCACCTGTTAAAATAACGGAAATATCAACCTTTTCCGCGGTTTATATCCGTCTCGGGTGAATTTTGTCGCGCCCGTTGTGATAGTGGTGGATTTGTTAAGATCATCCTTTCTTGAAAGGGTATAGAAGGGAAGTTTTTTTGTGAGCTGCTGTGAGGAACTACCACCGACACCAACATATTACCACGATGTTGTGGTACACAGAGGGTCAAGACGAGGAAGAGGAGGATCTTATGTTCAGCCCGGCGCTGATGGCGCGTCGGGCAAGCGAGAGTTGGATTAACACCCCTCCTATCGAGGTGAGGAAAAGGGGGGGGGGGATGGAGGGAGCGTGTGAGAAATACGTCATCGCATGGTTGATAGAGTATCCAGGTCTAGACACGGATTTGACTCATGGTACTATCAGAACAGCTTATGGTATATATCAGTGACTCGATATTTTTCTTTGCAAAAAGGCCGAGCGTGTTATTAAAGAGAATTATTTTTATGGCAACATCTTTTTTTTTAAATGAATGATGGGACTATACTAAATTCTTAAAAAAAAAAAAGTAATATGTTCTTGAAATATTTGTTTGCGATCTTATTTTCCTCTTATATTTCAGTAATGAAATTAATACTCTCTCTCGCACAAAAAAGTTTTTTAAATTTCAGGTTGTACGTAAATGTAATAATCACGCTAATGGTATTAGGGATTAAGAAAGTGTTATTTAGATGAAGTTTACCCACATTTGCATGGAGGGAGAGTGGAAAATCATTTTGGGGGGAAAACCATCCCAGCACACCCGACCTGGATTTTAACCCTAATATTCCTGACGTATTAGACCATGTGGCCATATAATTGGGGGAAATAAAAGTTAACTAGCGATCCTTTTTTAGTCTACCATCTTTATGATACTTGCTCTCGGTGACTTGAACTAGCTAAAGAGAACCAACACGATGAGGAGGTAAAATTTTAAGGGATTGCCTCTATATTTTGCCTGGGATTAAGATTAAAAAAAACAGAATCGGGTTAAAATTAATTTCAGTGCGCAAAAAAAAAAAACCCTCACCTTTCTCACCAATTCTTGTCACTATTTTGCTATTATAAAAATATTAAGGTCGGGGATAAGAAATTTGCTATTGGTATAATTTATAAGACACAGGTTCGATACCAGCCGGAGATTAAAATAATGTAGTGCCTTTCTTTGGGTTTGACCTGTTACTCGTAGATTATAATTTTAAGTAATTGAATTTGGGATGTGCTGTCCTATGTTAAATGAGGTAGTTAATTTAAACTAAAATTTACTTTTAAAGTTACAAAGCTTTTAATTAATTTAGAATACGATAAGCCCCTTCAGGATTTATGTATTTTATTAGTAAATGTTTAAATTTAGTTGACACCTTGTGAATGACACGTTAACATCTTAAATAAAATATGTAAACATAGTAAAAAAATAAAATTTATTTTTATTAAAATATGTTTTTATGTTTCATTATATTTTTTAAATCCTATAGGCCTGTGTCTATTGTCTAATGTTTAATTTGCTCCGCTACGCTATTAATTATACAAATGAAGTAGTTTATATTTCTGTACCTAGGTATCAAATTTACTATAATATAAAATATTTAGGAATATATTATTAGTTTACCATAATTTGTGTTAATGTTTTTCTTCGCCCCGCGTCTTATTATCCGTCCAAGATATCCGCATTGAATTGTTCTAATGGGATGAGTAATTTAGAATTTATAGAAAATGTACCCGTAATCTTGTTGAGTGAGGATAGGAAACCATTAAGATAAAATCACCTTCCGTACGCCTAGCCGGGATTAGAAACCCGTCCTTAATGTAGCAGACCTTTAAACCTGTGTGTCCCCAATGCTGCTGTTGAGGTGTTAAACGTATCAATACAATTTTTAAATTAACTTAAATAAATGGAGCGGCTCTGATTATATCTATCGCTAATTAATTTTATAGTCTTTTTTTTCCAACCGGGCTTCGTAGTATAGTAGGTCACCCATATTAATGAATAATAACAAACTATACAGCTGTTGGTACTACGCTTCCATTCGAGGAGGAAATATAACGCAATACCGCGCTTGCTTGGAAAAGGTGTGTGGTGGAGGGGGGAATTAAAAAATAAATAAACCCGCGCGTGTCATACAAAACCACCGCCCGTGACATTACGTTAACGGTGACGTCATGTGAGGCAAACTACTTCACTTCCAGATTAAAAAAAAAAAAAGAAATCGTGTTTTTTTTTTACGCCGAATTAACGCTGTTATACTGGGATAGGGGTGGGTTCGATAAGGTCTGGCAACGATATATCGATCCCAAAAAAAATTATATGCGATATATTTACAAAAACATAGATATATTTATACCGATACTCGCTTCAGTGGGCGAATGGTATAAGGCATACATACCTGACTGGATCGTTCGAGGTTTGAATCTCATTCGGGTGTACTGAACATTTTTTTTAGAATAGTTTTCCACTCTCCCTCCACGCAAGTGTGGGTAAACTTCCTCTAAATATAACCTTCCTGATTCCAAGACCAATAGCATAATTAGTACATCAGAATATATAATCCGAACGGATAGTAAAACGTAGCGCAAAAATAAAACACCTTAACTAAAAATAAAACACCTTAACTAAAAATAAAATAAGTGCTACCAAGTTTTTATTAGGGGGTGGAAATCTTGACCTCCGGGCAGAAAAATTTCAAACTACAACGATTCAACGAGTGGGTAAGGGGGGGGGGGGGGCGTTAAATGGGGTAGCAAAGCCAGACAAGAACTCTCGTGTCACTGTTTAAACATGCGTGTGCACTTATGAATAATTTATACATATCACACATGAGTCATATCCCCGCGCCCCTGACGAAGGTGTATGTGTACGTGTGTCAGCTTATATCAAACCTGGACACACACACACACACATACACACAAGCGCGCGCGACTACCTCGTAGACACGCCAATGAGACAATGACACTTTCGAAACACCTGTTTGCAAAAACTGCCTTCCGCTCACCATGTTACAGTCCAATCCTCATAGGTATCTTCTTTTTTTTTAATCCCCGCGTCTTATTAGCTGTTCAGGTTGATCGCAAATGTGCACTAATTATGCTAATGTATTAAGGATGAGGACGGCTAGATTTAGAGGAAGTGTACCCGCTTTTGCGTGGAGGTAGAGTGGGAAACCTTTTTAGTGGAAACCATTCTCAGTACATCCGACCAGAATTTGGATCCCGATCTTCCCATCATCGGCAGTCTAGTCTATTGCGAGAGTCCTACCAATAAAATCCTTCCTTTCTCTTCCCTACTTCATTAGAGTAATTATCATATAAAATGCGTATAACCTGAACAAGATTAAAAAAAACGGAAGGAGGTTTTGGAAATTAAGACATTGTTTCGTATTAGCGAAACTCATAACATGCATTTTAATGCGCATTTGCAAACTAATCTGGCACTGGATATTATGTAAGTTACTGTTAGGTAGCAAGTGCGCATTAAAATGCATGTCAAGGTCGAAAGATTCATTAATAATTAATTTCCAGAACCTTGTTCCATTGTTAAGCGAGGGATACGTGAATATATTAGTCTAGACACAGTCACAGTTTAGTGATAACAGCCAAGGCCGTAGCTGGGGGGGGAGGGTTTGGGGGTTCAAACACCCCCCCCCCCGAAATGTTATTAACAAAATGGCTTTATTTATAGTTCAAACAATATCAAAATTAAAGCACAAGTACAAATTAGGCAGCTGTGTTACCATAAAAAGCACTTCAGAGAGCTTCTAGAGGTGTTTAATATTTAGAATTTTTCCTAGCCTTCAGCAGTTAGGGGGTAATGTTACCATATAAAACACTTCAGATAGCTTCTAGAGATGTTTATCAATTAGAATTATTTCTAGCTTCCGGCAATCGGGGGATGTGCCCACCAAACCCCCTCCTGAAATTATTGGCTGGCTACGGCCTTGGTAACAGCACATTATGATGATACAACTCAGCTTTCATGGGTAGAGCCTATTAGAAAATATAACATAAAAAAAACTTAATACTTAGCACCGCGTCTTACTACCCGTTCGGGCTATACGCTTAAATACTGATTCCGCTAATGGGTTAGGAATTGGGAAAGTTGAATATAGAATAAGTTAACCCGCATTTGCGTGGAGGGAAAGTGGAAAACCATTTAGGAACCCCCTCCCCCCAGTTCATTCGAGCGAGATTCGAACCTCGATCTCCCCGTCCTCGGAAGTCTAGCTCAACACGAAACTAACGGGTTAGCTAACTACGCCACCGAGGTGGGTATAAAAAAATGTAAGGTAACATGTGGGGGGAGGACAGGAGCCACGAAAACAGTTCATATAAACAGCCTGCAGTCTTCGTGTCGTAGAATGCTGCATTCATTCTAAAATGCTTGCATTCAGGCTAAAGGTTGCCATTTTGACCACTTCCTATTATTTTAAGCAACTCCGCATTACTAGAGTACAAACACGACTATAGCTCGGAAACAAGGTCAAATGGGGGACACATGTTATTTTACAATTTTCTCGCTTTTACTTGCAGCAGTAACCAAGGAACAGGGAAATACAGATAAAAATAAATTCAATTTTTATATTTTTTTCAAATTTAATAACATGTTCTGTCAATTCTCAAAATATTAAAAGTACGAAATATGCAAGATCACATCATCCTTTGTTTTTAAAAACATAGTTTTAAGTATAATTTTGACTCAAATGTTTACAATTTTAATATGTACTGAATTTTTAAATGTTTGTTATAATTTCAAGACATTCATAATGATAAAGTATCATAACTTGTAATCTATATTACCAATCTCTTTCAAATATCAATCAAATATTGTGCATATATATTATATTATATTACACATTTATGTCTTTCATGTTAATTTAATACAACTTGTACAAACTAATTTCACTAAAAATTGAGTTTTATTTATAAATATTCTTAAACGTTCCTTATTAAACAATTCAATGTTTTTCAAAAACACCAAAAGCTCATAATATAATGGAAAGTCGATCGATAACCTTTGACGAGTGAACTTTTAACTAATCTGTATATACATTGTAATGAGGAGTGTTTAAATTGTATAGATTGATGGATATGTCTATGTCTATTTACCCACCTAAGTGAACATAAAGATAATGACTAATTTCACGGCACAACCTGAATATATATCTATCTATCCAAATTACCAACGTCCTAGGAATAACCTTGGCTACCCGGGCTTGAGTCAGACACGTTAACCACACGTATAAAACCTGTTTGTGTAAATTATTCGTTTTACCGCGATATATAAAAAAAATTGCTAGCACCACGTTTTGCTACCTGTTCAGGTTATACGCGTATATGATAATTACTCTAATGGAGTAGGGATGAGGAAGGAAGCAATGTAGAGGTAATCTCCCCCCGCATTTGCATGGAAAGAGAGTTGAAAAACATTTAGGTAAAACCAGCCTCAGTAGACCCAACCGGGATTTGAGCCCCGATCTCCCTGTCGTCAGCAGGCCAGTCTAACACCAGAGTGACGCCTTAGACCATTCGGCCACTGAAGCGGGTCCCTACTACTCATCCAGGGTTGCCAACATATTTACACTAATAGGGTCTGGAGTAGTGATGTGGTATCGAAAGAAAAGTATCGATACTCTACTCATTTAAAGTATCGGAAGAAAAATATCGATAACAGTAAGTATCGGTATCGAAATTTTAATCTGGAAAAAAAATTTTTTTAACAAGTAATAATTTCGACATTTACATAGTAATAATAATAATAATAATAATAATAATAATAATAATTGTGTTTTCATATTTACTTAAATACTGAAAATTATAATAATTTTACCATATTATAGTATATTTAGGTCTTTCGCGTCTATGTTATGTGTTGGAACTTAGAAGGTTTGATAGATAGAATTGTATGATAGATATTATAAAAAGTTTTATACCATACCAGCTTTCAAAATGTCTGTGAAAATGTAGCTGATGTAAAGTTATTTTATTATTAATATATTTTTTCAACCTATTTTGTACCCTTCTTTAACCATAGTAAACATTTAACCTCAGCATGAGTGAAGATGAAAGTTGTTTCTTTCGATACCGGAGTGTGAGTACTAATATCATTAAAAGTATCGGAAAAGAAGTATCGAGTAAAAAAATATAGTATCGAAAGTAAAATATCGATATTAGTAAAGTATCGATACTTCTTTCACATTCCTAGTCTGGAGTAGAAAGGTAAAGTTTAGGTGTAGTGTATCCGGTTTTGTGCAGAGAAAGGAATAGGAAACCATTTAGGAGGGGGGGGGGGAAGCTTCTATATAAGTCTACACCGCCAGGATTCTAACCCCAACCGTGATTGACGCCTTTATCCGCGTGCCCAACTATGTATATTTTTTATAACTCTGTTGTTGAGCAAGCTATTGAGTCTCTTAAGGCTGCGTTTGTAAAATTATTCTCCGCCCTTCAGTTCGAAAGTGTTATTGGGCAGTTTTCCAACATCATCAAATGTCTATTTCCACGGCCGTAGGGGCATTCCCCCCATTATTTGTGTCTGGCAGGTCCTTAACGCTGTGTCAACTCGGTGAACAACCACACCTGTGGTCACGTGGTCTGAGGCAGTAGTTCACAACATTTTTTATTTATTTTTTGTAGCCTAGCACCCCACTTATGAGATTTTGTATGTGGTCTCCCCAATCCCTACCAAAGTTTATTATTATTATTATTATTATTATTATTATTATATATTATTATTATTATTTTATTATTATTATTATTATTATTATTATTATTATTATTAGCACCACGTCTTACTACCCTTTGGGTTATACGCACTTACGCTAATGTGCAATGGTGGGGTGATTGTGAGATGAAATGGAGGACCTACAGTTTAACGTGGAATCCGAACCACGGTGGAGGTCTGGCATTCCTCACATACACAAGTCGTGATTAAAACACGTCTTGTCAGAGGTGAAGGAAGGGTTTGGCAATCAGATAAATCTGTGCCGGGACCGAGGATTGAACCCCGGACCCACAGAACAGAAGTCTGACACCTTATCCCTATATCACCAGGTCACCTCCTACCAAAGTTAAATGTTTAGCATGCTGAAATCGGCGATAATAGTTTTAAATTCATGTTACATTGTACATTCATATTCAATTATTTAA
Organism: Timema podura; assembly: GCA_033556935.1. NCBI lineage: Eukaryota > Metazoa > Arthropoda > Insecta > Phasmatodea > Timematidae > Timema > Timema podura. The sequence goes on along the minus strand of JAVRXN010000005.1, from coordinate 19,728,431 downwards.
AACTAAATAATCATTATGAATATGTATAAATATAAGTACTTTTTCTGTGACGTAACTTATAATCCTTATGAATAAAACACACGTTAAAACATAACTTAAGCTACATGCTATGAACATAAATAATTAACCAGAGGTACTGTCGAAATCATAGAACATAAATATTAAAATAAATATAATACCATTTTGTTAAGTATTTTGTTGGCTGTTGCTATTAACATAAAATTATTTCTCTAATATCCATGAAAACTTAAATAGAAGAGGATCTAATAAGATACAGCTGGCTCAACAATATGGCCGCCATCAACGCCACGCCAGCGCCCCCATCTCTCCGGACGCTCTCGCGGCCATATTGCTGACCCAGCTGGATCTTATATCCTCCACAACACGATCATAACCTAAACAAGCCTAACCTAATATAAGGCAAGACACGATCTTACTAAGTCTTTGCAAAATATAATGGAAAGGTTTTGGTTGGTTCATAGGGTTTAAATATTATTTGTTTGAGGTAATTAACGTTCACGTACTGAACAGACTGATTATATCACAATACTAGAATTTTTACTAGCGAGAGTGAAAAGGCCTACCAATTTTGCCGGGAAAGGGATTCTCTCATACCTATCCAGGTTTCCTTTAAACACCACAATCGACATGGGACCAACGGCTTTACTCTCCCTCTGAAAGAAGTTGTGCTACGGAATTTTATCGCTCAAGAAAAATCCGTCGACCCCGGCTGGGTTTGAACCCACGAACATCGGTACCTGAGGTGAGAGCACTCTACCCCAAGGTCACCGAGTCCGACAGGGGCCGGAAAATTACTGCTAAGGTATTGGTGGGGCCGAATTCGTATTTCTTAGTTTGTTGGCCTTTCGTAAATGACGTCATACTTTAAAAGGTTTTAAGGGGGGAATTCGGATGTGAAAAAGGATGGAAGGGGGGCGGAGATAAGCCACGAGGGACGAGACGCGAAGGGCCTTATATGAAAGCTTGAATATTTACTATATCAATTTTCACGTATTCATACGTCAGTTCATGTGGTTTGTAGTGTCATTTTTAATAAATTTTCAAAATACCTAAATAAATCCTGTAGAATAATTTAGATCGTCTGAAAGAATGTGACGTCATTTCAGTTGACCAGGTAGACCAACATTGCTTCAATTTTTTTTTTTTTAATAGTTGCACTTTAAAAATTAAGGTTTATAAATAAAACCCACATGATATTAAAAACTACATGACACATTAGAATCTATCTTTGTAGAGTTTTAAACTAAGCTCACCAAATTTGGTGGCCGAATGGTCAAAGGCAGGGTTGTACAATATTTTTTATCCCAAGGGTCAAAAATAATTATCAGTGGACACCGCAGGCTGGAGATATATTTAGTAATCCCATCATCTTAATATAAGTTTACAATAAAACACTTAACAAACAATTATGTACTGTTAATACTTGCGTATAAATTGTAAGTTTGGTTGGTAGAAATTTTCAAACTCTACTAATAAAATAAAAAGTTATTTTTATTTTTTATTAGCACCGACTCTTACTATCCGTTCGGGTTATACGCACTTACGCTAATGTGTAATGGTAGGGAGATGAAATGGAGGACCTACAGTTTAACGTGGAATCCGAACCACGGTGGAGGCCTGGCATTCCTCACATTCACAATTTATGATTAATACACGTCTTGTCAGAGTTGAAGGAAGGGTTTGACACTCGTATAAATCTGTGCCTGTACCGAGGATTGAACCCCGGCCCCCAACACAGAAGTCCGACACCTTACCCCTAGACCACCAGGTCATACAAAAAAAAAGTTTTTTAATCTCTTCAAAAGTTATCATGAAATATGCACGAGCAACATACTATTAAAAACAACATCTTAGCATTATAAATATTACAAATTTATACATATTTTTATTAATTAAATAAATGCATAAAAAAGATGCAATCATGAACTTCCGAAAAAAATATTTTTGTTTGAATCATTAGTTATTACATATGCCATCGAGGCATTTGGCCCACATGGTCTTAGGACGTCTTACAAAAATGCTGGACTGCAGATTATGGGTATATCGGGGTTCGAATCCCGGTCGGGTGTGCTGAGGGTGTTTATTCTTAAATGTTTCCAACTCTTCACCCTACGTAAATACGGGTACACTTAATCTAAATTCAACCTTTCTTATCCCTAACAAATCAGCGAAATGATAAATATGTGTAGCCTCCAACCTGAACAGGTAGTTGGACGTGGTGTTTAAAAATAGTAAAATTAAAAAAATAAACTATGTATGGTTTGGTTTTGTTTATGTCCTCAGAGCGTTCCGGCGCCGATACCGGTCCAGCGCAAAAAGAGCCTGCCGGACGTGCAAGGTCTCCCCAAAGCCACGGATCCCATGTCGCGAGAGGAGGTATCCGTCCTGAGCTCGGCGCGCAGGGAGGAGATCCGTAAGATGGCGGACGAGGCGGAGCGGCTGCGCGCCAATCCGCTCCTCTACCTGGTCAGCCCACATGTCAAGGTGCGTTTGGCTGCTCACGGCGGAAGTGTAGGTAACTGAGTAAAGCTCAGTGTTTTTTGTAGTTTTTATATCAAAACTTTTTTTTTGTCAAAATAAATAAAATATTGCTTCAGTATAAATATAATTTAATTTTCTTCACATGGTGATATTAACAACTGTTGAATATCTGTCATGAGCATAGCGGCATTAGATGACACATATTTTAAATGAAGAGAAAATCTGTCATTAAATTCCAGGACACCCTTGACAGATATTCAAGAATTGTTGAGGTCAACATGTGAAGAAAATTAAACTCTTATGTGTCTATTGGAGCAATGATTTATTTATTTTGACTATAAAAAAAAAGGTTATGCTATAAAAACTTCAAAAACACTCCCTTAACTTGCGTTATCTACATCCCCGCCTTAGACACCCCTGTTAAAAATAATAGGTAATAGAGCCTACTATTTTATAGGACTATGAAACTGAGGCGTTAAATCGAAGGCAATCGTGTTGTCTTAATAAATAAACAAATTAAGGTTTCGTGTGACTAAATCCACTAATATAACTTATATGTTTCAAAGTTAGAATGTTTCTCCACGAGATCGTAAAATATGTAACATGAGGGGAACATAAAGTCGTACCGTATGGGCCACTTAAGACGCCAAGTGATCGTTAAACTTGAGTTCTGTAATTATTTCCGCGATGCGTGTTCTACGATCTTGACGAGTCAATTGACGAGCTCTCCCCGCCCTCCTCCCCTATCCCTCTAATGCTTTGCAGCTGTAGGTTGTAGCAAATTATCCGTTACTCTAGATTTTTTTTTATCGTACTGTATAGTACAACATTCTGGAAGTAATTTTCTTCACACAGTAGTTTTATCGAAGGAAAGGGACCGACACAAATCATTACACCCACCTCCTTTCCCCTCTTTCTCTTACGTATAGAAGCATAATTACACGCATCGGACCCGCCTCGGTGGAATAGTTGGCTAACGCGCCAGTCGTGTTGAGCCAGACCACCGAGGACGGGAAGATCGAGGTTCGAATGTAGGTCGGGTGAACTGGGGGTGGTTTTTCCTAAATGGTTTTCCACTCTCCCTCCACGCAAATGCGGGTTCACTTCATATAAATTCAACCATCCCAATTCCTAATCCAATTAGTGTAATTAGTACTTAAGCGTATAACCCGAACGGGTATTAAGACGCGGTGCTAAATAATAATAAAATAATAATACACGCATCGGTGGGCACGAAGTCTGAATGTCAAACTAATATAGTTGACTTTCCTCCTGACGGGAGCTAGAGGTTCGAGCTACGGTCGGATGTACCAGGGTGTTTTTTTCTTATAGGTTTCCACATTCCCAGCACGCAATTTGGTGCATTTTCTCACCTTATACCTTCTCATCCTTACATCTTAGCATGGTAGATTCAAATGACCTTTCTTCGGCGGCTAATGGTCTAAGGCGTCACTACCACACTAGACTAGACTGCCGATGACAGAGGGATCGGCGCTCAAATCCCGGTTAAGCGAATAAGGATGGTTTCCTAAACAGCTTTCCACTCTCAATCCACTCAAATGCGGTAGACTTCCTCTAAATTCAACCTTCCTCATCCCTAGCACATTAGCGAATTAGTGATAATGCGATAACCAACGTAGTAAGACGTTGTACTAATCAATCGGATAACCCTGAACGGTAGTAAGACCTGTTCGAAAATAAGATAAGATATTGGTAAATTAGTAATATAGCTATTAAATATCTTCGTTATAAGTAATTGTCATCGGGACACAGAGATTGACGAAAATATACGCTAAGCATCACGAACTGCGACGAATTCAAATGTGTATGATCAACCTAGCACAATATCTATCGCTTTCTATACACCTGCAACTAGCTACGGTCAACTTTTAACAGAACGACTTTAGAAAATAACAAACTTTTTTTTTCTTTTGCGTCAACATTGATGAATTTCATAAATAATCAGTTTATTTTATAGGCATTTATATTATCAAACAGAAATTGACAGGTATATAGACCAAACGACTTGACGTATGAATAAGTTAAATGAAAATAGATCTAGTAAATATTATATAATTATGTCAAATAACCCTTCCTATGAAAATTGTTTTTGTAGTAAGGACCGCATATTATAGTTATAAAAGTTACTTAAATCATTTTAATTCATTCATAGGTCAAGTCACATGACCTTCAGCTGTCACTTTAAAAAAATAGTATTAATACCTATAAAATAACACTAATAAATTAGTAAAAAAAATTATTCTATGGAGTCAGTCTGCAATCGAGCCATACCCACCGAGTGACCATCGTCTGTTGGCGAAGATAGGGCCAACTTATATGGATAGAAGGTGTCATGTAGTCAGCGCAACGAACCCTCCGGCTGTTAATCTCAGTTTTCTAAACCGGAGTCACTAATGTTTCAATCCAGTAACTCCTCATTTGTCCTCACGAGGCTGAGTTTGACCCCGTGTCAGACACACTGCTACGCAGATAAATCTGGAAGCGGCAGTAATCTAACCCGTGACTTTTGGATATGTAGCCAGGAACTATTACCATTAGACCAGAGAAATATGATAAGGAATTAAAAATATTAAAAAGTACACATTTATCTTATCTCATGGTAAAAAAAAAATATTAATCCTGCACTGCAGCAGTAGTCATGTCATTTACGCTAACTGGGCTTATCAAATCTCCCAGAATTGCACCCTTGGGACAAATAACGCCGTGACTGGTTCGGAACCTGATCCTTGGTGTCTTTGAGAGGACAGATAACTCATCTATTAGTAACCCTTTTCCTCTCGTCTTCCGTTAAAACTCTTGACGTCATCATTGATAGCTGTCATATATATTATCAAAATGAAATAGATAATTTAATAAGTTTAAGGACGTTGCCTACCTGTGACGTCACGGTCGGTCTAGATAGGATTTCCCGTTTTAATGAATTTACATTTTACTCAGCAGACTTTAAAGATATAACGTTGAAACAAAAACTATAAAATCTTAAATAATTCTAAAAATAAGTCCTACAGTGTCACAAAATTATTATTTTTATCGTTAAGTAGTTTTTATATAAACGTATTTTTTATAAATCCTCTACAACTCAGGCTATTTTTCTTGGTCACGAAAATGGCATGTAAGAGTCTTCCTGTCAGGATGTAGATTAAAAAACTCCGTGGTATAATATGTCTATCTAAGATATGAAACATGTAAAAGGTAAAATTAAAAAGCTAGTCAATGTTTTCAAGGCGCAAATATTAAAGTGACTGTGTAAACTCGTCAGAGGAAGAGGGAAAGGCAGTACATAGACAAGAGCCCTCTCAGGGTGAACTTCTAATTGTCTTTCATCTCTTTCTATTTAGTTTATAGGCGTCTAAGTGTGATAGTGCTTAGACTGTTTAGATGCGTCAAGCTAAGATGCAACCCGCTTCGCAAAATAGCTTCGAAATCTCAAAATAGGCAACGTCGTTAATTTTTTTTTAAAGCGTTATATAGTATATTAGGATTCTGCTAGGAAGAAACTTTTAAGAAAATGGAATTATATATATTGCAGTCGACAACTATAAAATGTCACTATATAATTAGTGTTATTTTAAAGATATTGATAATATATATCAAAAGTGACAGCTTAGGATCACATGACTTACGGATGAACACGTGAAACTAGATCTAGTAACTTCTCTAGATATCAGATATGTTTCTTCCTCTGAAAATTGGACTGTGGGTCACAAATTTATCTACCAACATATTCCGTGCTAAATTGTAAGGTCTCGCAGCGGTAGCCGAGTGGCATAAAGTGTTAGAAATTAAAATTTACATTGCCCTTGGTAATCTTTTACGTGGGTTCATATCCAACCAGAATTTACTGGGTACAATTTTCCAGATGTCATTCAAACTACAATGTTTGTATCCAATTTACTCCATCATCATTATCATCATCCCCAGTTTCCTTCCACTGGCACGGTCTATCTTGAACATAGCACCCTCTCCATTTACTTCTGTCCTTCCACCGCCTGTCTTCCTCCACGCGGGCCCAATCTATTCCTCCCCTCTCCACATTCCTCCGCACTCCCATTATCCACCTGTCCCTGGTTCTTCCTGCCCGCTACCTCCCCTTTCGAGCATCCTCCTTGGAATCCTCCCCTCTTCCATCCTCTTCACATGTCCATACCAACTCAATCTCGCCTTCTCTATCCTACCCTCTAGTAGTTCTTCCTACACTCTCTCTCTCTCACCCTTTTATTCCTAACCCTGTCTATTCTTGTCACTTCTAGCTTGTATCCTACTCTTATCCTTTTCCTTCATTACCCGGGTTTCTGACGCATACTGCAATATTGGGACATAGCACTCCCTGTACTTCACTCCTTTGCACTTCTGCGGCACTTCTTTACTGCAGACGAGGTTTCTGATGCTTTTGTAAAAGGCTTCCGTTTGCCTCCCTTTTACCCCAATTTCTCCCCCGTTTCCTCCTCTTTACTCTACCACACTTCCCAGGTACTTGAAGCTTTCCACTTTCTTCAGTTCTTCTTCTGTCTTTATCGCTATTCCTGAAATTAATTCGTAATAGTTTTTTTTCTGTACTTCTCGTTTTACCACCCTATCGGGGTATCTGCATATCTAAACAATAGGGATTAAGAAGAGAAAGGTATAATTTGGTAGAAGTGTAGCATAATTTGACCACCCCTGTGGCCTTATGCTCAAAGATCCTGGCTACACATCCAGAAGTTCCGGGTTCGATTACGCTTCCAGATTTTCCTGCGAAGCAGTGGGTCTGGAACGGGGTCAACTCAGCATCGTGAGGACATAAAATTGAAAAGCTTCGGTCTAGAAAACTGAGATTAATTGCTGGAGGGTTCGTTGTTCTGACCACATGACACCTTCTATCCTCGTAAATTGACACTATATTCGCCAACAGGTGGCGGCCGCTCGGATAATACATCTACAGTCTTATTTTCATTGGGGGCTCGTTATTTTAAAATTGGAAACGCATGTTGCCACAGTGGCGTAAATAAACATATTACAATTTATTCACATTCTTAGTCCGTTTAATTAATAATGAAAAGAGAAACTACGTATTAATCCATAATGAGGTATTATAGGAAGCTTTTGGTGAAATTTTAAATCAGACTTTTTTAAATTAGAATGCCAAATTCGAGTGACTTTTAATCAATGTTGGTGATTGAAAGTGGGCTTACTATTAAAAAATCAGAGTTTGGGTATACCTGCTCTGTATTCGAACCTTGATCTCCCCGTCGCCGGAAAACCAGGCAAGACAATACTGTTTGAATTTGTTCACGTGCTCAACTATCCGGATAATTCGTTAATATCGCTTGTTTTAACCATATCAATAAAATAAATTAAAATAAGAGATTATTAATGACACTAGTCATTGGCGTTAAGAGCGTGTATCATATGCCAATCAACTTGGTGAGACAGTCGGCTATAGATCATAAATTTACACGAACACTATTGCACGTGGATCATTTATGACTAAACATTAATGGAAATAAAGAGTTAAAACAAGTTCTTAATACTAAACATTGTTGAAATATTAAATTATATTTGTATTAAAAAAACAGCATCGGAAAGGCTGTTTTTTTGACCATTTTGAACGTCTTCACAGATAAGACCGTGCACAGATCTTCATTCTGAATAATAGGGACATACTGTAGTTATTAACAAGAAACTTTGTCGCTTTGTCCCCCATCGTCACCGCGGGGAATTTCGACTAATCTTCAAACGAACGCACTGCACACATTTCTGGCATATCGTAGGTCTTTTCTTTTCCCTTTTACGCCCATTATCACGCTCGAGCCGGGAGCTCAGTTGGGCCTGCTATGATGAACGCTCTTAATTTATTATAGGCCTCTTCTTATCTAATCATCTCAGGTGGTTACTAAAATAATTATATACATGTTTGTCCTATTGCCTATAATATACACTTATTTTATTTACTAACCGGCCTCGTAGTAGAGTGGTCAGAAACCCTGGCTTTCTTAATCTGGGGTTCGATTCTCTGCTGGTACCAGATAATTTTTCTTTAAGGGGAGTAATCACCCGGTTTTGGTTAATTAAGCTTGATTTAGGTTATGTTCTTCATTGGCTTCACCCCGTCATACTCACTATCACCATCACCTCATCTCATCGGGACATGGAAAGAGCCTCCACGGAAAGGTTGTATGATTAATATACTCGGGCGTCCCTTGAGCAACGGCCTAGTTTCTGATACACTAGCTACGATTCGACTAACTAAGCTACAGATTCCGATAACTAAGCTACAATTCCGACAAAAGCTACAATCCGATAGACTACTACAGATTCCAACTAAACTAAGCTACAGATCGAATAACAAGCTACAGATCGACTAGACTAAGCTAATCACTAAATAACTACTTCCGACTAAACAAAGCTACAGATTCCGACTAACTAAGCTAAGATCCCAATAACTAAGATAAGATTCCGAAAACAAGCTACAGTTCGACTAAATAAGCTACAAATTCCGACTAACTAAGCTACAGATTCGACAGACTAAGCTAAGATTCCAACTAAGTAAGCTACAGATTCCGAATAAACTAAGCTACAGATTCCGACTAGACTAAGCTACAGATTCCAACTAAACTAAGCTACAGATTCCGAATAAACTAAGCTACAGATTCCGAGTAAACTAAGCTACAGATTTGAATAAACTAAGCTACAGATTCCGACTAAACTAAGCTACAGATTCTGACTAAACTAAGCTACAGATTGATTTAGCCCAGACACATATTATTATATTATTATTATTATTATTATTATTATTATTATTATTATTATTATTATTATTATTATTAGGTGCGTTGTTAAGCTAATTTTTGTATATGACAATTTTTCCTTAATGTGATCGTTAAATTGTTTTAATAGCCTATTAGTAGTTTAAAATTTGGTTCTATCAATTACATTTAGTCTTATTTTTACTAAAACCAATCTTTTACATAAAAGAAAAATCCTTCCTAGTCCTTGTAGTTTTTTTTTTTACCCAGATGTAGGGCAAAAATTATTCAGGGTCAAAAGGCGTGGTTTCTTCAGACAACCCCAAAAAAAAAAAAAAAAAATCATACATTGCCCTGGAAATAGAGGAAAAACTGTTTTAAGAAATACAATTTAAAAAAATTAATCTCTCAACGTCTCTGTACGGTAGTTACGCCACGGGCCATACGACAAGACGGTCAAAAACCTGTATTCAGCGATGGTCAAGTTCATGCGGGAATAATTGAGTTAGGCTGCGGTTTTTTGTTTTTTTGTGGACACACAGTAGTGATTTTACTGACTGAGAAGCTAAACTAACCTACTTCTAGCTGTCAGGTCAACCAGAAACTAAAATCAAGCATCTTCCATCTCCATTCTCAGATAGTACGTATAGTCCAATTTTCATAGAAAGGGCCTCTCTTATATTATTTTTAGCGCCGCGTTTTACAAACCCGCTAGGTTACACGCTTATATACTAGTTACGCTAATTGTTTTAGGGACTAGGAAGGTTATATTTAGGGGAAGTGCACCCACACTTGCATGGAGGGAGAGTGGAAAACAGTTTTGGAAAAAACTCGATACACCCAACCAAGATTCAAACCTGGATCTTCCTACAATCGGCAGTTTATTCTACTGCGAGAGTATCGTGTTAGACCATGTGACAACCGTAGCGGGTCCTTCCTTATCTGATAACTAGACAATTTACTAATTTTCTTTTAAGTTTTCATGCAACAAGTCACTTTTGATAGATAATGTCAATAAAATAACATTAATACACCAGTGAAATGTTGTCAATGTTGACAGCAAGAGAGATTTTCAAATTTTCTAAAATACCCTTGATATGAAAATTAGACTGTAGCCAGTGGCGCACCCAGAAATCTACTAAGGTGGCGTATAATGTACTGTATTATTGCACTCACTGTATTAATGGCGTTTTCATAACTCATTGAAAGAACGAAATATATTAATAAGAAGACTATTATGTTTTTTGTTTTGCAGTTGTGGCAACAAGAGATATAATAGTACATGAAATAATAAACTAAAAAGTATTATATTTACACTTGTTTCTTCCTATATTTGGCCACCAAAAAAAGTAAATATTTTTTATAACTTGGAGAAAGAGCCATTCAAAATATTAGCTTCAAAATAAAACTTTACATTTTGTAAACAATGCAAGAACACAACCGAAGACGGTTTGTATGACGTCATCAACCACCCTTGTTTTTTTTTTTTTTTGGCTCGGCCATTGCAATCTATGAAGAGAAAGCAGCATTTTAGTCGCTCTCGCTTGAAAAGTATTTTCAAGTTAGCCTCAGATGTCGTTTACATTTAAAAAAAGAAATATCCAGACGGTTATTTTTCATAAGTTCATGTTTCAATAATTTAAAAACGGTCAAAAGAAAAGAATAATTAAAAACATTATTATTTGTCAAAAGCCCCTCCCTTTATAAAAAAAACTAACCAGGCAAAACGGCGGTTAAAACTGTTCTAAATCCCAAGCAAGAATTTTTAGAAATATTATACTCTCAATGGTGGTCAAACAGTTCAAGGCAACTGATTCATTTTAGATATTGGTTCCCGTTGATAGGGAGATCTAGGTTCGAATCTCAGCTGGTGATTTTTTTTCTACATGTTATTTTGACTGTAATTTTTTTTTTACCTCTTTTCGTACTGATGCTAGAATATTTCCTCCAAAACTGTTCCAAGGTTGTTGTTTTTTTTAGTTTTTACTAATAATACTCTATAACGATTTAATATTTGGACAACTATTTGTCATCTCCTGTTGGGCTACTTTACCACGAGTCATAATAGATAAGGATCACCCCACCTTCTAAAAGATAAAATAATTATTGGTACAGCATTGCTTTCTTAATTTTATTCTCTTCATTCCTGTCACTTATGACTATGACGTTAATGACCTTGAAGTTAAGGGCGTTCATCATTGCAGGCCCAACTGAGCTACCGGCTCGCGCGAGGTATTATGGGAGTAAAAGGGAAAAGAAAAGACCTACGATATGGCCCGAAATGTGTGCAGTACATTCGTATTTGAATGATTACTCGACATTTTCCGCGGTAACGATGGGGGACAAAGAGACAAAGTTTCTTGTTAATAACTACAGTTGTTCCCTATTATTACAGAATGAAGATTTGTTCACGAGCTGTGATCTGTGAAGCCGTTTCTAAAATGGTCAAAAACTGCCTTCCCGATGCTGTTTTTTTTATCCAAATATAATTTAATATTTCAACAATTCTCAGTATTAGGAACATTTATTAATTCTTTATCTCTATTAATGTTTAATCAAAAATTATCCACGTGCAATAGTGTTGGTGTAAATTTACGATTTATAGCCGACTCGAATGTGATGAACGCTCTAAAACGTACAACTTAAAAAAGTAGTCCGATAAGTGATCATTGTTACTAAGCGTTCATTTTATCACCGCGTCTTACTACCTGTTCAGGTTATAGGCATACATGATAATCACGCTGATGAGCCAGGGATGAGGAAGGAACATCTTAGAGATAATCTACCAGCATTTGCATGGATGAAAATGGGGGGGGCAAGGGGGCCATTTAGGAAAAACCACCTTTAACACACCTGACTGGGATTAGAGCCTCGATCTCTCCCGTCTTCAGCAGACCAGTCCAACACAAGAGTGTCATCTTAGACCATTCGGCACTAAAGTGGGTAACGTTTAAATGACGTAATTTGTTTGTTTACGTAAGATAGGAAGCCCATGCGTCAATTACGTGCTTCCTCTCGTGCTACCAATATTGTAATATTAGAAAAACAAAACAAATCGATGACGCGTGTAATACGAAACGACCCGCTTCGGTGGCTGCGTGGTCTAACGCGCTACTCTTGTAGTAGGCTAGACTGCCTTTGACGGAGAGATCGAGGTTCGGATATCAGTCGGATGCACTGAAGACTTTTTTTAAAATTGTTTTACACTCTCCCTACACGCTAATGTAGGTACACTTTCTTTAATATAACCTTCCTAATCCCTAAAACTATTAGCATAATTACTACATAAGCGTATAACCCGAACGGGTAGTAAGACGTGGTGCTAAAAAAAAAGTGGCGTCAATCTCGCTATAGACCTGACTGCTGATGACGTAAAGATCGGATTTCGAATCCCGGTCGGGTTTTTTTTTTTCCCTATATAGTTTCCTACGATTACCACACACAAATACGGGTACATTTACTTTAAATTCTACCTTCCCTATACATATCCCCGTTAGTGTAAATAGGCGAATATAATGAATGGTTATTTAGAAGCGGTGCAAAAACAAATATTTAAAAACCTAAATAGTTGTATAAATGTTTATGGAAAGCTGATAGCCATTCCCATGGCACTGAGGCAAGGAGGCCGATTACTAAAGTAAGGTCCTTAGTTCGATATCGGATGGCATCTTTGAGAATCTAGTATTTGATATGAATAAAGCTGGTGCAATTGCTATGTATCATATTATAGGTGGGAAGTTTTATGTTAACTTGTGTGTTATTAGCCAATGAAATTAAAAAAAAAATAGATCACGTATCTGAGAGGGATATGAATGCGTGGTTAGAGGAGTCATACGTGTATCTAGAGGCCCCCGGTTCTAATCTAGATATGCTGACGAAAATATATACTATCTTTGTGTTAATCTGTTTATTTGATAAATATCTAGGCTTCAAGTTTGAGCATGTCTTAAAGATAAAGTTAGTTTATTAGTCATGTGTTGATAGAATGAGTTGGTTCAGAAAGCGTACGTAAATACTCCTAGCGGAAAGTAATTTATTTATCAGGGTTTATTGGCACGTTAACACTAGGGTTATTAGCTTCAAGATTTTAATTAATTCAAAACGTAATTATGTGCGTCTCGGTATGACCTGATGGAATAATGTACAGTACATACATATTTAAATGTCATTGACACGCCTGGTCAAACGTGAAGCTTAGAAATAAGATTTATGTTCTAAAGGTCTAACCAGATATACAGTAGCCCCATAGCTTCTTTGGTGCTGACTGACAGTTCACAGCTGACTTCTGACAGTCAACATTTAGGTATATACTATCTAAATTTTTGACTGTCAGAAGTGACAGCTGCTTAAACACATGTTTTTTGCAGATCATATTGGTTCGGCGTAGGGATACATAATTTGGTCTGGTAGCTTTTCAAAGTCGTCAGTTGTCAATCAGCACCAAAGAAGCCATGGGGCTACTGTAGCATCGAATTGCGGGTTTCTGCTTTCTTTCTCAGACAAAAAAAAATACTGGTTTGACTGGAAGCGGGATTATTTTGATTTAAAATTTAGTTTGTTGTATTGTAGTCTTACATTTTTTAAAGTCAAAATATTTTCAGTAATCTTAATCCTGCTGTATTTTAATAAATGATAAACATTTTGTTTTTAAATATATAACGGTTTGGGATTTAGAATAAATGCATCGCATTTTCAAGCACAAATTTAAGGAAAATTATATGTTGAGAGGCTTCCAGTGCACCTGATAAGGTCAAGTTATTTTACCTCGATCTCTCCGTCAACGAAATTAAAGTATATCTAACGCCTTAATCCGTTAAAGCCCCCACAGCAGGTATGATAATTCAAATAACCGTATAAAAGTGCTAGAACTGTTTCGAAATGAATCGAGACTCCCCTCTCTCTCCTCTGTGCGGGGTATCTTATTACCAATCCAGGATGTCCGTATACCCACACTAATGGGGTTAAAAGGAGTAAGGCAGAAATAGGAGGAAATATACCCGCGTTTGCGTGGAAGCGGAGAGGGACGCCACCTCGTTAAGACCGGCCTGGGTTCAAACGCCTAGCTACGCAGCATTGGCAAACCAGACATTACGAGACTGGTGTCTTTGTATGCGCGCGCCCACTGGTGGAGGTAGGGGTAACTGATCCTCCTTTAGCTACCCGCTTTAAGGAAAATGCTATTTTACTCAAAAACTCACCTGTAACATAGGTTTTTTAAGCACCGCATCTTACTACCTGTTCAGGTTATATGCTTATGTAGGCTACTAATTATGCTAATGTGTTAGGGATGAGGAAGGTTTAGTTAGAGGAAGTGCATCCGCATTTGCGTTAAGGGAATGTGGAAATTTAGGAAAGATCAGCTTCAATACACCCGACCAGAAATCAAACCCTGATCTCGCTGTCATCGGCAGTTAACTCTATTATGAGAGTGACGCCTAAGACCATGTGGCCACCGAAGCAGGTGTGTAATATAGTTGAACAAATACATTACGGTTCCACAGATTACGTCTGTGACTTTTTAAAACCAACAACACTGATGTATGGTGGGATTTTGGTAGGAATGAACCTTTTTTAAAATATACAAAAATATATTATTTTTGATCAACAGTTACATTAGTTTATTATTTCATAGTTTTTATTAGTTGGTTTTTTAGTACCTTGACTTACTGCTCGTTCGGGCTATACGCGTATGCAATGATTGCTTACGGATGAGGAGGATTGAATTCAGAGGACATGTATCCGCATTTGCGTGGAGGTAGTGTAAGACCATTTAAGAAAAAATCATCTACACAACACCCGATTGGGATTCGAACCTCGATCTCCCCGTAATCTGTTGTCCAGTCTATTGTGAGACAGAAACCTTTGACCATTCGACCACCGAATTGGTTTTATTAGTGTTATTTTATATGTATGGATATATGGATCAAAAGTGACAGCTGAAGGTCACATGACCTGGCGTATGAATATGTGACAGTAGATTTATTAAATAAATAATATTTAGCACCGCGTCTTACTACCCGTTCGGGTTATACGCTTAAGTACTAACTACGCTAATGGATTAGGAATTGGAGGGTTGAATTTAGAGGAAGTGAACCCGCATTTGCGTGGAGGGAGAGTGGAAAACCATTTAGGAAAAACCACCCAGTTCACCCGACCGAGATTCGAGCCTCGATCTCCCGTCCTCGGCGGTCGAGCTCAACACGACTAGCGCGTTAGCCAACTACGCCACCGAGGCGGGTATTTAATTAAATCTTCTAGCTGTCAGATCGGTCTGTGCTCGTTGATTTTGCAAACATTACGTGCCATTTTTTCCTTTTTTTTTTTTTAGTCATAGTCCAAGCTGCTATCTCTGGTAAATGGTGCTCTAAATAAGAAAATATTCTGCGTAATTGTTGATCAGTGGGGGTAGCCAAACTAACTATAAACATTTATATACATCTAACATTGATTAAAATAATAGCGCTATATAAATAGTGCATTACACGAATTTTTTTTTAATATACTCACCAAGTTTGATGTTAACAACTTTCAACAGAATTACAACGTTAAATAGTTGTAAACATAAACACGTTATAAAACTGGTTTAGAACTAGATAATATTCTTTATTTCAGGCAGAGAGTTTGAGAAAGTATCACACTATTCGCTTTTCTTTAATAATTAGAAAGTAGAGTAGACATATTTGCCAAGATTGACGGTAAATAGGTAAATATAATATGTGAGCCATACTTTGATTTTAAATATATTTAGTGTGCAGTTTCTGAGCGTACCAGGACACGTCTTACAAACCAACTTAACCCAACCCAGCAAAACCAATCCCATACATTACCTAAATTAATGTTGCTGATTTTTTTTTATCTTAGCCCTACGTTACTTACTTCCTTTTTTGTTAATCAACTCACACCAAATAATCCAACAAGGTAATAGGCGAATTTTGAAGAAATGTAACCCATTCGTTTGGAGATAGAATGTAACTCTACTATTATTGGTCACACGAAAATACAATTATCATGTACCAATTTATAATTTATTTGTTTAGGGCTTCCCAAATATATACACTGAAGGAATAAGGAAGGAAAAGATATACTTCAATGAAGTTTACCCGAATTTAATTGAAGGGAAGCGAAGAACTATTCAGGAAAACCTCCCTCAGTACACCTATCGTGGGTTCGAATACCCACTCCCTGTCACGGCAAACCAGATCACACGAGGTTAACGCCTTAGCCCGCGTGCCCAACGACGCGAGCTATTTATAAATAATTTGCATCTACGAAGATGAAGTCAGAATGGCGGACGAGCGTTTGGTATGATTTCAACCAAATACCCAAGTCCCCGTGCTATATCAGTGTGTGGGAGACGCATGAGGGAGAAAACCGGGTTGAATACGAGTGATTTTGAGCTCACTATAACTGCTCATCCACGAGCTAGTAGCTCCTTTGAGTGCTGAATGACTCAAAACAAAATAACTGATAAAAGTTAGAAAACATTTGTTGACTTATTTTGTTCATAAGTTTGTCTAACGTCCTTTGTTATTAACGAGATAATCAAATAGATGGAGGTGATGTGAAACTTTGAGTAAGTGTACCCGCGTTAGCATAAAGAGAGAATGGAAAAAAAACCACACCATAACTTTGTATTAAATGGGAAACACATAATTGATAATTGCATGTGTAAACCAACAGTAATATCATGTGTGGTACTTAACTTACGGCGATAATAACATGTGGAAACTTACGGTGATAATAACATGTGGAAACTTACGGTGATAATAACATGTGGAAACTCACGGTGATAATAACATGTGGAAACTCACGGTGATAATAACATGTGGAAACTCACGGTGATAATAACATGTGGAAACTCACAGTGATAATAACATGTGGAAACTCACGGTGAAATTACAATAAGATTGGAAACTCACAGTGATAATAAACATTGTGGAAACTTACATGATTCTCACACGTGGAAACACTTAAGTGGTAAACTACACGTGAGAACCCAATTCCCAGTATACCCGGTCAAGATTCGAACCATGGCACCCGGTAATCCATTGCGAGCTTGACACCATGGACCAAGTGATCCCAGGTACAGTTTTGATAGTCAAATGAAGTTGGTATCATTAAGAGGAACATATATTTGTACGCGTATCGCCAAGTGCTAATTAAATCCGTGTGACATTAATTCAACAAAGTGAAGCTACGGACAATAGGTGATAGGAACGAGCCTATGTGACATTATTACGCCTATATTAATAGTTGAAGGCAGAGAGGACTGCTTCATTTCCCATGATTACTCAACACGCCATTGTTTTGTTTTACTCGTTTATTAATTCCAGTTTTATTTATCAGCTATAGACAAGGTCGACTTTATCTTTAAGACAAAAGTAGTATGATGATTGCCCTAAGTACAGAATGCAATAAGCTCGACGTAACTTAGTGAAAAAGTCGTAGCACATCCAAATATAGACATGTGAAGTCATAGCATCTCATTCAATGTCTTGGAAGTAAATTTCATTTAAATATTCGCGAAATTCCTATTATCATATTAGAATGAAGGATTATTACTATTTT
The DNA here is from genome assembly GCA_033556935.1 of Timema podura. Lineage (NCBI taxonomy): Eukaryota > Metazoa > Arthropoda > Insecta > Phasmatodea > Timematidae > Timema > Timema podura. The sequence goes on along the minus strand of JAVRXN010000005.1, from coordinate 19,710,615 downwards.
TTTCTTTAGAAAATATGGATTGTAATTATAATTTTTTAACTGTGTCATAGTGTGTGTACACTGTACACTCTGATTTTGGTAGAAAGCCTGTTTTACAAGGCCTTATTTCGTATCAAAATACTACTATATAGTCCAGAGAAATTAGATATAAATGGTCATGTTAACAAAAATGAAATAACATTTTAAAATTTGGCAAGAACCTTTTTGAAGGCATTAGAAATTAAATAAAAGAAAGTCCTATCAGCTACCATAGTAGGTAAATCCCTTAAAACTGGAAAAACTACCCCCATATATTATGATTCAGAACATTTATTGCTGTACCGTTCAATTTGAGGCAAATATGCATGTATGAAAGGATGTTTGCAATTACAACTATAACGGCTGAGTTAAAAAAAATTTTTGCGTGTAATGAATAGTACTCGCGCGCATGCGCCTTGAAAACGAGGTAAGTTGGAGCGCGCTGCCAAATACGTACCTATCGTGGATTGTCACGATTTACTCGCAAACTACTCATTTACGAGGAATATAAAGGACTTAGATGTTGATCGGAAAATTGTCTATTGAATACGTCCTTAACCTTTTCTTGGTATTTTTTTTCGCCCGTTTATTATATTTTTAAGAAAACTGTGCACTTCTTATCAAAAATATTATAACGAATTCACTCTATCTCTCTCGCACTCACGTGCTTGAAGTATTTTCAAGGCTTGTGGCGCATCTGCTCAGAACTTTTTGGGAATATTGGAAGAGCACAGGTTGTAAAGCTCTACAGAAGAGCCCGGTTAGTAGTCGGCAAAGAAACTCCGAGTATAGTAGCGTTATTTGAAAACAGCGTGTTTATATTCCATTTCTCATATATCTATAAAGGTCTATTACATAAGGCGAGATTACTAGCTACTCGACGGTGAATTTAACCCGCTGCTATTAAACTCGCCGAATTTAATCGCAACGGCTGGTAAACTCGCCGCTCAGTGTACCGCAGCGAGTAAAGTTGAACACCGGGCGAGTCTACACTCTACTCGCTAGCTAGTTAACCCTCTGGCTAGTATTATTAATTATTATTATTATTAGCACCGCGTCTTATTAACGTTCGGTTATACGCACTTACGTAATTTGAAATGGTAAGTGATTGTGAGATGAAATGGAGGACCTACAGTTTAACGGGAATCGAACACGTTGAGCCTGGCATTCCACACTTCACAAGTTGTGATTAAACACGTCTGTCAGAGGTGAAGAGGTTGGCATCAGATAAATCTGGCCGGGAGGTTGAACCCGACCCAGCACAGAAGTCTGACACCTACCCCTAGACCACCAGTCACCATCTCTGGCTAGTAAAATCGTCTTGTGTAATAAGTGAAGCAAGTAAACTAATAGGAGTTCCGCTGCAATTTTTTTTTTTTTGCTCCTTTCTTAGCTTATTCTTGCCGGTAGACGTCTTTCAAAATCTTAATTTTTGCTTTGAGCTGCTTTTCATTCTTCCCTTTAAGCAATCCTTCTTTTTCAAGCTCTTCACACATTTTTTTTAAACACATCTTTAAGATTCACATTGATATAGTCACGATGTTTGATGTTCCACAGAACCGGATATTGTTCATAAATTCGTAAAAAGTCTAGAATGTTATTACTGTTCCACTTCACTCCAGATATTTCGATTAACAAAGATATTCACGAAATAAGAACACAACGAGCGAGTGGGTGAGTTTGGTGGCTCAGTGTATTCGACCCTCGCCGAGATTGTTGGAACAATCTCACTCGTGCACGAGTTTACAAGCCAGCAAGTAGCTAGTAATCTCGCCCAATGCAATAGACCCAATGTCAGCGTGGGGTTCCAAAAGTTCATAAAAGAAGGGCTTCTTCAGCATTTGACGTTCCAAAAGGCAGTAGTGTGACGTATGGTTAGATATAAACATAGAACACACTAATGAAGAACATGAATAGTGTGCCTAGCAAATGTATCTTTGGATTGCCAGTAGTATATCTAATGTGTGTGACAATATATTTCGTGCATTTATTAATTAAATCAGCCGTAAGCACGTCAAGTTGCGAGCTATAAAAATGAATAAAGGCCAAGAGGACTGTGAAAAACTTAATGCAATGGTTTACATGACATTCAGCCATTCATTAATAGCTCCGGCGTTGTGTCACTATCCAGCGCTGTTGTCGCTACAGAAGACATTAATTGATACAGAGCAAAATATATGCCGAAAAATCATTAGAGTGTACTGTAATAGTAGGAAGCCTGTTTAACAGTTTTAATGTGAATCGCTCGAATCAGGCAGAATCAATTTCCTTTACGAACATTTCAATTAAAGAATCAAATAGCCGAAGCTATTACTTATGTTTTTTAGTGAGGAATTCTCCAACTAGATATCATATTCTGAAAATTGAAAAATGACACCTGGACACGGGAATCGAAACCGTGACCTTTGGTTTAGTACGCCAATGCTTTAACCACCGAGCTATCCAGGAATCGTCCAGTGCTTAGGGTCATTCTTCACTCATATTTTAAAGCAGAGTCTAAGATGGAACGTGTGGAAATCGTCGATTAAAGTCAAAGCTGATGCCATTCAGATTGATACGACACTGCTATTTCAATGAACTATCTGCACTGTTCACTTGAACCAGGATCTGAACCCCTGCCTTAGCTATGGGATGACTTCAGCTCGTCTTTCCATAAACGGTTACATTAATTTTCTATTCACTCGGGCTATAAACGCACATTAATTCCAATAATAATTTAGGGATGAGAAAGGTAAAATTTAGAGTAAATGTACCCGGATTTGTATGGCGTGAGAGTGGAACACCATTCATGAAAAACAACCCTCTTTACACCCATCCGGGATTTTAGACCTGACCTCCCTGTCACCGGTAAACTATACTAAATGAACTTGACCTTTTAAGACAGCGTGAATTTGTGTCAAAATTCATATATGAAACGTTAAGTGAAGTGGAACATATTCTACTGCTAGCAATAAATCAATGGTACTGTAAACTTGCACCGCCTATCTCCCGCTTTTATCTTAGGCTATTTGGCCATTTTAATTTGGCTTGGAAATGCAGAGCCATGGGAACAAACGGTTATCTTCAAGAATTTTTATGGTTTTGCAATTTTCTTTTCGGAAACGGTTTGTTCAAGAATAGAAGCATGTTTATTAAGTTATACTTTTTATATACACACCTCCTCTTTAATTTTAACAATGATCAAATATCGATAAAATTGACATTTTTCGATAGAAAACTGGCGGCTTCATAGCAAAAAATAAGAAAATGTAACAATTAATAAACACGATACGTTATCTTAGAAGGGGTGTTGAAAATATTAACATAAAAATTTCACTCGTTCTCAAGAAAGCTAATATTTCGAAACGTATAATTTTTCCGCAAGACCTGTCCGATAGCTAGCGCCAATAAGGTTTCCGTGATTCATCTCTTCTTGTTGGCGCGGAAGGATACTTTGGTCGGTTGTGAAGCCACGCCTTTCACCCTCCTGCCCACCATCCCACAAAATAGGTTTTAGACTTGTACTCGACAGGGCCAAGGTCCTTTAGACATTTATTTAAAACTCATAAGATTTCTAAAACGAAATAATATATAGTGTTGCAGAAACACTCCACCAAAGAGCATAAATAAAAAATATACACTTTTTCCAGAAACAAATTGAGAAAAAGTTTCATCTGTGTTCACTGAAGTCTTACTCAACAGCTCAGTTGGCAGCATATTTGTCTACTGAGCTAAGGGTCACGGGTTTGATTCCTGACATGGCCCGAAAAATTTACCATTGGTGAAATGTAGGTTTCCCTTTTCACAGTGATGAATTAATGGGTGGGGGCTGGGTGTTGTGTCTGTTCTAGATTTAAGTTAGTTTATAAGTCATGTGTTGATATAATCAGTCGGTTCAGAAAGTGCTCGTTGTATACGTTGATTAAATTAAATGAAAATGTTCACCGAAGAGCTTAACAATCAACTCCCGATTTCCGAGACTTAGATTTAAAAAAAATATTTTCCGATAGTTTGGAAACTATTGGTTTATAAAAAATATTTCAAGTAAACTTTTTTACAGTGATAAGTTATTTCTTATTTCAAATATTTTCGGAAATAAGATGATCAAAATTGGAATTTTACACTTATGTGACGTACACTCCAATTCATTTTCACTTAAAAATGAGAGTTCCCATTTTGTTTGTATTGTTAAACAGTATCTAGACACTGAATTTAATCAAAATCTTTAAAACGGATTTTGAGTAAATAGATGTTTTTCGACCTTCAGTAAAAATCTCAATCTTTAATCAAAATCTCGAGCTGCAGATTTTTTTTGCCATCTTTTTTACTTCTCTCTCCGAAAGGTCGAGGGAAAGTAAAAAAATATATACATGTTACGTATTTTTCGTAAGTAATATCATGGTAATATAACAATAAATTTAAAAAAAAATTATGTGGGTAATTAAACTCATCAATCATCGTAAAACCCTTTTGAAATGTGTTGACCAGAGATTAAAATGAGTGAGCTCATAACTTAACTTTCAAGACACTGGAGATTACTTGGTGTTATTTGAACGGGAGACAGGTTGTGGTTTGTCTTTTACGCTTATAAAAAAACACCCATGTCGTCAGCCTGCAATCGAGCCATACAGACACATCGGACGCCGTCTGTTGGCGAATACAGTGTCAACTCCTGCGGATAGAGGGTACTGTATGGTCATCACAACTAACGCCCCGACTGTTAATCTCAGTTTTCTAGACGTGAGTCGCTACTTTTTCATACAAGTCTCCTCACGAGGCTGAGTCGATCCCGTTTCTTCTGACAAACTGCTTCACAGAAAAATCTTGGACGCGGTGGGGATCGAACCCGGGAGCTCTGGATATGCAGCCAGGAAATCTGACCACTTAGGAGGTCTTCTCTTATAAAACTAGATATTAACTCGCAGGTTCATTTAATCTGGTTCGCTGGTCACAAGGAGGTTGGGATTCGATTCCCGGCAGTTCCTACTGAGCTTTTTTTTCCCCATAGAGATTTCATGATTCCTGTTTTTCTCGATTTCGATTCTCTATTCCGATTCTTGAATATTTTATAATTTAAATCCTTTTATATTCATCAAACCTTAAATTAAACAAATGCTAGTTATTTATATACCGTACCGTAATGTGTTTGAAAAAAAAGAAAAAACTAAAATGTATAGATAGAAATAAAGATGATTAAACAAAATTATTATGTTTGATTAGCGCAATATCATAAGAACTCAAATCGGCCCCGTGGTGTAGTGGTCAGTGCACCTGGCTACGAGCTTAATTGTCCCAGGGCTCGAGTCCTGGATGGTACCTTTAATATTTTTCATTTTTATGGCAATCATCCCAACAATCACCAGGGTTTGGTTAGTTAACCTTAAGTTAGGTTAAGAGTCACAGTGGCTCCACAGCTTCGTAACCCTCATCGTCTCATTGCTGGTACGAGGTGCAGACAACCTCCCATGGTGTATCCTGAACAACGTTCTGTACCAACAGAGCAGCTAATAGTCTACACATAAGGGGACGGGGAGCGAGCGACTAAAATATAAAATAGAACACATTGGTTGTAATGAGAGGTGGCTAGACTGGAGCAAGCGACTGAGCGCGCACGCTTGAAAAAATAGAACCGTTCTATCTTTCAAGCGCGCGCGCTCGACCCGGTACAGTATAGTTTACAGGCGCTAGGCAACATTATTGTATGTTGGTTCATTGAGTGCTAGGAAAACTTCTCAATTTGACATTTTTATTATTATCGATAGGTTTAGCACACTTGCTACTAACGGCCTAATTTAATTGGTAAGATCATAAACCATACCTATATGTATATGTGTATATATATATAATTTGTTAATATATATATATATTTGTTTATATATATATATGGTGCGGCAGAAATATATGACGGTTTTGCAAGTGTAATAACTTTTGTATTTTCGAACAACAAATTGTTTACATTTTGTCATTAAATTCAGCATATTTTGCCATTGTTATTTAGACCATGAAACAATTTTTAGAACACAAGCTAGGCATGTAAAATAACTTCTTGCAAATGTCCTCCATTTTCATTCACACATTGCTGAAGTCTTGCTTTGAAGTGAGTCATGACATCATGAAGCATGTTTATCGGTATTGCCCTAATTTCACGTTCGATAGTAACCTTGAGTTCTTCCGAAGTGCGTGGTTTATCAATGAAAACTTTCGACTTCAGATAACCCCACAAGTAGTAGTCACACGCCGAAAGATCGGGTAACCGCGCTGGCCATGGGATATCTCCACGAAGTGAAATTAGGCGTTGTGGGAACACGTCTCGAAGCACTGCCATGGAAACCCTTGATGTATGGGGGCATGGCATTGCTTCGAGACATGTTCCCACAACGCCTAATATCACCGAAGTGGGTGTCAGAACTTTTTTCTATCACCGTGTCTTACTACCTGATCAGGTTATCCGCATATATGATAATTACTCTAGAAAGGTAGTTGCGTGGTAGAAGATTAGGAAACGATTTAGGAAAAAAACCCAACCCTCAGTAGACCCGACCGGGATTAGAACCTCGATCTCCCCGTCATCAGTGGGTTAGTCTTAACACGGAGAGTGACGCTGTGTTGTCAAGGTGTTGTTAACAAGATGTTCCTCTCTTGTTCCCACAGGACTGGTTCTCTAGACAACAACTCGTGATGTTGGTACTGTTCGTCAACATCTCCCTGGCCATCATGTTCTTCAAACTACTCACGTAGTGGTGGCGCCGATACATCGATACGACATCGCGAGGACATTTCATTGAACACAACTTTAGATACGAGCCCCCTTAGAGAAAGGGGTCGTGTTTTCTTCTCGAGAGTTTTTATCAACAACAACAACAACAACAACCACAACAAGTTGTAAGAGAGGTCTGTTTTAAAACGCTGGCGTTTCATGTTTGTCCGACTAATATGTTAGTCGCTTGAAACAAACAAGTTTATTTATTTATTTTACGTTGGCCATTGGGGGGGGTTTAAGGTTGTCTCGACTACTGTTAAGTATTGAATTGTGTGAGGATTGAAACATGATAAGGTTATTAATTTATATATAAAGACCTTAGGTACTTCATACCTCAATATATATAAATATATTTTTTTCAAACAGCGTGATGCCTCTCTGGAAATACACCAAATAAATGGTGGGCAAAAAAAAAAAAAATTTCATTGGTTCAATGCGCACATTGAATTTGTCATCCAAGACTTGTAATGTGAATTCGCTTTTCCAAGCGACTGATAAGCATACCTAATACTATTGATCCTAGTATACTGAATATGGTGTACATAAGATTATTGACATATTTTTACACTGAGAAATGTATTTGTTCAATTACTTATTTTCTTTTTTTCTCTCTTTTTTGCGCTGATATTAAGGTTTTTAAATGTACAATTTTCATATTCAAAAATCATAATAAATTTTTTCCGCTGACATATATAGATATACATAGTCATGCTTATTATTATAATACAACATTTACTCATAATAAATTCCAGAAATTGTAAATTAAACTATTGGCATACTTAGCTATATAGATATAGTTTTCTATACTTTAACTTGAGAGCTAGAAAGTGGAATCATATTTTTATTACTATCCTAAGCATAGTAATTTTTTTTCATACATATTTCTTATTGATTTCAACTAATTTATTAATGAGTCGTAGCGCTGTTTGCGTTCTGAAGGGGAAAGATTCGAATCCAAGGTGCCTGCCAATTTCATCAATAATTCACTATATTATTGATGACAAGGGGATCAAATTAAAGTAGAGAGATTTTTTTTGTAAGAAATTGAAGAGGAATCGAGTTAGTTGTAGGATGTAGGAAAGTTTTTTTTTTTTTTCAAATTATTTGTTTTGTATTTCTCCTGATATTGTCTTTGACACTTGTTAACTTGCCTTGTTGATGCAAAGAAAAAGATATTATCTCTTCCTCTCTCTCTCTATATATATACTGTCATGTGTTTTATACACATGTAAGTTTTTTCATAAAAAATAATATCTAAAAAAAAAGTTTAACTTGTGTACATATAAAATATTTAATATTGTTCCTTTTTTTTTGTCATAAGATAATGATAATTTATTATATATATATATTATATAAAGTTTAAAATGTACATAAAAGTATAATATTTAGTAACCTTTCCACGAGTCGAGTTGAATTAATTATGAACTGTATAAGAAGCATATCAGAAAAAAAGAAGTCTTTATGTCGTTTTAAAGATTGTATATTTGAAGCTAAAATAATACCTAATTATGTGTTGTTCAGACTATTTAAATGAAAGAGTAATGGTCGTGTGCCTTTTTTCTTACGTTGTCTGTCAGATCAGAGACCTTGAAAGTATAAACTTAGTTAAAGTAGGTTGACCCTATTTTCTAAAAGAAATCAACCTCTTAGGTAAAAAAAAAATCCATCTTTTTCTACTTATCGCATATAAAACGTTTAAATATGTTAAAGACGGTATTGTCTACGATATATGTTTTGTTCTTGAGCTGATTAGCACATTTTAAAAATAATGTATCGATTAGAGATACGTTATAGTAGCTAATTCTTTGTTATAATGCTGCGGGAAGATTTTTCTGACAGAAAAAAATACCCAATAGCTTTTGTCAATTTAAAAAAATTCTTAACTCATAGTAAAAGCTTTTTTATGGGTATTCATTAGTGTGATTTGTTTGACAATTTTTCGACTGATGATTTTTTTAATCTGCAGTAATTTTTTTTTCAATCTTCTTACTTTATTTACCATGCCTGGTGGCGTTTTGTGAGTTAGATGCATTGTAGACAAATTGTTCGCGAGATTAAAAAAAAAGTTACTTTTTGATCTGTTGGCTGTCGTTGCAAACTTGTAAGTAAGGACGATATTTGAATTCTAAATGAAGCATTCTCATTCCTGGTTACCAAACCTTAGTCAACGTTCTTAAAAAATTTTCTATACACACTTTATTTTTTTTCTTAGCGGTCTTGGATCGTTCGAGAACCAAAGAACCAGGGTGACTTAAGTACATTCTAAAATGCATAGATTAATAAGTGACTATGAAAAGAAATGCTTTAAGTATATCAATTATTATTACTGTAGAAAATTTTATATACATCTTTGTGTTAAATTTTTTTAAATCTATTTTTTGAACAGTTACTTTAACATTATAGGTTATTGTATCTGGGATCCCAAATTTGATTCAAATGGTTTTGAATAATCAGTTGGAATATACCCAACAAAAATTGTATTCAAATATTTTTGAAAAACTGTTGCGTTAAATACATTTTTTGGCTTTGTTACTACCCTATGGGTTATGAAATAAAACCATTAATATATTATGTATGTATGTTTAGGTTATTTGTGTTCTGAATGACTATAAATTATAGAAAATGTTAATATTGTAATGTTAGAATTTGTTTAAGATAGCCTATAATTTGAAGAATCTATTGAAGATATTTTTTTGATGAACTCTGGGAGAGTATTGTCCTTTCCATAAACTCCAGATTTTTCATTAGTTTATTTATAAAAGAAACAAAAAACATCATTTTTCAACTTGTTTTGACTATCGGACTGTTGGCCTTTATATTCATTTATTTTTAGTCAAATACGTTGGGGTTCTTGCTTTATACTTCCTTCTTATTCCTCCCCTCCCAAAATAGTTCCCTACCGCACATCCCTTTATTTTTGTTTAATTGGTTCTTGTTTGTGGATTATCTCCTAAGTAAATGAGATAAACGAATGGTTGATTGCATGAATTTGTTTGACGAGACTTGTTCTCCGAATGGAAGAGTAAATTGTTTAACCTTGTTACTATTTAAATTATGTTTCTAAAAATAAAAATAAAATAAAAATGTAAATACAAAAAAATAGCGAAGTTTTTTGGACAGTAAAATTTGTCACAGCTTTAAGAAATATTATATTTCTGTTGTTTGCAAAGTGAGTTAACTTTCTGATCTGTATAAAACGTTACCTATTTATGTGTTTATATAACTTGGTAATTCCTGATGCAAAATTCTTAATTTTAAATCAAAATAAATACTCGAAACACCCTAAAAATAAATATGACTCATTCAAAGTTATTGTTTTATATTTAAAAATGATTTTTGTATAAAGTTTTAAAAATAAGAATGAATTAATTTAATCAAACATTTTAATTAAACCTAGAGTCTTGGCCGTATTGATACATTTTCAAATATTAGTTTTACAAGCAATCAAAATTATAACATTTTATATAGATCAGTAAATAAACTTAAGCATAGACATTGCCATATGAAAAAGATAAGGTAGAAATGATAAAATGTATTAACAAAACTTTAATTTTGTCTTGTAAAAATGAAAAGCAAATATATTTCAAAAAACTTCAAACGTTTGATTTGTTATTTTTTGTTTTGATTTATCAATGTTGGTTTAAATGTTGTGAACCCCTTTATTTAATAAATCCACCGTTATAAAGAGATCAGTCAAATCCGACTTTATTAAAAATACACAATAAGATGCTTATTTACTATGAATTGAATTAAAAGAGTAAAAATATCTCAAAAATAAATATACAACATGTTAAGAAGATTAACGTAATCGCTATTTTTAAAAACGAATATCTAAACAAAAGTAATTGCATTAAGTGAATTAAAGACTAGCTTAGACTGGGACATCACTCTTAACTAAACATTCGAATAAAGGCGAGAGATTGAAAAATGTATACCCAGTGTATTCATTAGTGGATTCGAATCACGACCTCCCTGGCCATGACGAGCCACGTGCAGGGCCCGCGTCAGCCCTACCTTTGACCTCCAAAGGTAGGCCCGCGTCAGCCCTACCTTTGAGCTCCAAAGGTTCTAAGATAGTTGGAGGATAAATGGAAGGCACAACGTGACGTATCACAGGTAAATGAGAGACAACCTGATATTCACATCGTCATACATAGACGAAAGTTTGGTCTACCTTGTTTATCAGCGAGAGAGAGAGATAGAGGGACGTATAAGAGAGAGACAGACTTGAATAAAAAAGGGAATGAGTAAGAGAAGAAGACGGAGAAGAAAAAGAGTCGCCAAGCTGTCTACTTCTTGGAAATATCTTTTCCGCCTCTACGTCTTGCCCGTATTATTATTACTATTATATAAGACATTTTATTTTACTTCAATTCACACCTGTTAGGAAATCCTCTATATTATTTATATTTTTATTGTTTCTATAGCGTGTCTTAACCGTCCGGTGAACACGTAATATATTGTTGGTTCTTGTCTGTTTCATGCAACAACTACCTTCGCTGTTTCAATCTTAACTTTCTCACGTACGTAAAAACGTTTCATTAAATAAAACAAGTTTAATGTCATTTATACTCTTCTTTTATCTTCACAGTGTAAAGGTTTTTAAATCAACAAGTTGCGATATTGGGTTTTTTTTATTGTAAAGTACATAAAGTATGACGTCATACTTTATGTACTTTAAGGTATTTAAGGTTGAAGAAAAGAGGAGCTTAGGAAGGAGTCAAATATTGGATCACTTGAAGAAAAGAAGAAAATACTCAGAGCTGGAGGAGGTAGGAGGTGATCTAAATGGTCTAATAATAATTGAAAAAATCTATACTTTTAAAAATTGAAGCGATCATTTACGACTATGATTACCGGGGTTTCAACAAAACGATTTTCATAATATTTATAAAAAAAAAAAAAGATTACCTAGTGACCACATTGGAGACGCGGCAGTAGGCCTAAAGTCATTTAGCCTAAAAGTCATTTGGCCTAAAAGTCAGTTGGCCTAAAAGTCAGTTGGCCTAAAAGTCAGTTGGCCTAAAGTCATTTGGCCTAAAATGTATTTCTAATTAAAAAAATGATGTAGTTAAGTTCGACAAAAGTCATTTGGCCTAAAATCCATTTGGCCTAATGTCATATGGCCTAAAGTCATTTGGCCTAAAAGTCATTTGGCCTAAACTTTAGGCCAAATGACTTTAGGCCAATGACTTTTAGGCCAACTGACGGGTACTCACCACATTACCCGATTTCTACGTCCTTGTGTATAGGTACGAACCTTGACAATATGTTTGCACTTTCACTTGCACTTATTATAAAAAATATATCCACTTAATAAATCTATAACTTATCGGGGTCAGAAGTTGACAATATTATAGTCTTCGCATAGAGGAAATCTGATTCCTTAACTAAGTGCCCCAACGACGGGGAGATCGAGGTTCGAATCTCGGTCAGGTGTACTGAGGATGGTTTTTCCAAAACAGTTTTCTACTCTCACTCCAAGAAAATCTGGGTACATTTCCTCTAAATATAACCTTCCTCATCTCTAAAACCATTAGCGTAATTAGTACATAAGCTTATAACTCAAAAGTGTGGTAAAACGTAATGTTAAAAAAACAACCAAGCGTCCCGAATTTACATTTACATTTTTTACATTTACCATTGTTGAAATTGGGATTTTTTTTACAAAACGTGATGAATAATTAAAGTCTGGGAGAATGGATGCTTTGTATATTATAGAGTTAAGCTAGTTTGTAGGTCGCGTGCTGATATAAATCCATTATTCCGGGAAGTCCACGTTAAATACTCATAATAATACATGTACATTTTACCGCGCCTTACCACCTGTTCAGGTTAAACGAATGTGTGATAATTACTCTAATGAGGTAGGGATGAGGAAGAAAGCGTTTTAGAATTAATCTAATCTTATTTGCATAGAAGGAGAGTGAGGAACCATTTGAGGAAAAAACAACCTTCAGTAGACCTGCCCGGAATTCGAACCCTGATCTCCCTGTTATTAGCAGGCCAGTCCAACACTAGACTGACGCCTTAGACCGTTCGGCTACTGAAGCAGGCTAGAAAAACTTCAACTGTAAATAAAAATGGTTCCTTCTCTCAGGCTTTATCTCCGTGGAGGAGCTCCGACCAATGAATGACCAGTTAAGAAGTGTGATGAGGGAGAGGGGTATAACCGCAGATAATGAGATAGAATAAGGGACAGGAAGACCACGGTAATACCAGTGATTACGAGAATCCCACAAAACCGTTAATAATAATGGGAAAATATGAAAACTACGATGACTAGAAAGATTGAACTATGTATAACTTGATTTTCTTTCAAATGAATCTAATATCGTATCTTTTAAAAAATACAAACATATTTTTTTGGACGATCAACATTGATAACGTTTTACTATATTATTAGTGTTATTTTAGCTCAGTCGATAGCGTGTCTGTGCACTGATCTAAAGGTGCCGGTTTCGATTCATGGTACGGTCGAAAAAATGTATCATTGGTGGAATGTGGGTTTATCCTTTCACAGTGATGAATTAACGGTTTGGGGGCTGGATGTTGTGTCTGTTCTAGATTTTAATTACCTAGTTTTATAAGTCGTGTGCTGATATAATCAGTCGGATCAGAAAGCGCGTGTAAAACACCTCAAATGGATAAAATTAGTGTTATTTTCTAGGTTGACTGCTTCGGATCATATGACTTGGCCTAATGAAAACGTGGAAATAAATCTAGTAACTTGTTATAGCTGTCAGATATGCCAATTTGTAAAAAAAATGGAGTTATATATTATATATATGTTTCTGTGCTCCACAATGCCTTTTTTTTAAGAGGTTTATATTCATTTCGGTTGGAATAACAGTTTAGAAAATTCAAATAGATTTATTTATGGTCAACATTTATAACATTTTACTTTATTTTCAGACAATTTCTATCAAAAATGACAGTTGAATTTTACCAAAACTTTATTTATTTATTTATTTAGCACCGCGTCTTACTACCCTTTCGGGTTATACGCTTAAGTACTAATTACACTCATTGATTAGGAATTGGGAAGGTTGAATTTAGAGGAAGTGAACCCGCATTTGCGTGGAGGGAGAGTGGAAAACCATTTAGGAAAAACCACCCCCAGTTCACCCGATCGAGATTCGAACCTCGATCTCCCCGTCCTCGGCGGTCTGGCTCAACACGACTGGCGCGTTAACCAACTACGCCACCGAGGCGGGTCAAAACTTAATGTATGACTATATTAAAGTTGTTTTGGTAGGTAACTTAAGTTTCCCCCAGATACTATTCTTCCTACCAGAATCAGGCTATACATACGTCTATGATCCATACCAGTGGTCACGTGGTATAAGACGTCAAGCTCGCAATAGACTCTATTGCCTGTGACTTGGAGGTCGAGGTCCGAATCTCAGCTTGGTACACTGAGGGTGGTTTTCTGAGTGCTAATTATGGTTTAGGATTTACTATCCTCTCACCCCTATAATGCGGGCTCCCTTCACTTCTAAGCTCACCTCCTCTTCCCAGACTCATAAATTAAGCTGGTAAAACACCCCATGTGTTAAAAAGTATGAACTTTAAAAAAAAAGTTATTTGTATGTAAAACACCAGATAATGACTTCATAAAGAGAAGGAAGGGGTAGCTTAGAGGAAATAAAACACCATTAGCGTGGAGAGAGTATTGAAAAAGCACAGTGATCACCACATGTGGGGAAACCATCCCTAATATTTAAAAAAATCTGTAATTGAAGGTTGAGAAATCTCTAAAGAGTTTTATAGAATTTGGTTTGATGATCTATATCAGTAATCATTTAAATTTTATAAAAATATTTATTGTCTTAAGGTGACAGGAAGATTTAAAATACCTTTTCTTATTTATAAACATTCATCAACGATTAATTTAAATGATTCGTTATTATTCACTATAAGATAAAATTACCTAAGGGGTAATATCCTAATATTTTTGAGTTGTTATCGACAAGAAATATTGCGACCTCAATGTTGGATGTAGGTGTAGAAGATTAAAAATTAGATATGTTTGACCAAATTATTGTATGAACCGAGTTCAGACCTGTGTAAACCATGTCAGTTTCTATCCTCAATATAGTTGCTTACTTTAGTACAAAAGGAGACACCTTGGGCCAGTTTCATAGTCAGATTTAGTACGCCTAAAGTGCGAGTCGATACTAAATACAGGACGACACCTACCTAGACCAAAATGGAATGGGCCAGTTTCGCATATGAAACTGGCCCATTCCATTCAATTTCAGGTAGGTGACGTCTTGTATATAGTATAACGCCGCACTTGAGGCGTACTAAATCGGACTATGAAACTGGCCCTTTAGCTCAGGCGGTAGTGTGTCTGTCAAATGAGCTAAGGTTCCCGTGTTCGATTCCTGGCATGGCCAAAAAATGTATCGTTGGTGAAATATGTGCTTACCCTTTTCATATTGATAAATTAACGGCCGGGGACTGGATGTTGTGCTTGTCCTAATCTTGTATATGAAGCTACGACAGGCCTAGCAAGCCGGTAGTGGAAAATATCATGGCTTGAATGAAAAACTGACCCAGGCCAAAGGCTGCAAACAATCCATAAAAACGTGATTTAAAGGGCAACAAAGTGCGATCCGAGCCTAGCACCTCGGCTATTTCTGCGGGTACTTCACTAAATTAATTTAATCCATTCCTTACTTCACACAAGCGTTATTCACCAATATTTACAGTAATGAGGAAACCCACGGGGAGATGGCATTATTATCAGTCATTTCCGTTCTAGCTTCACCAGTTTTGTTTTAGACCAACGGTTTTACCGATATAAATGGCCGCGACCAATGACCGCTCCAGTCCTGTTAGCTACGCCTCGTACCCACGGACACTGTTTCCGTGCTTAATTCAGTACAGAATTCAGTAAAAGTCAACTATTACTGTGTTTACGAGCCACTATCATGATCATTTTTTTTAAATTGTATTTTTTATCACCACTTCTTACAACCCGTTCGGGTTATAAGCATATGTAATAATTACGCTAAGCTGTTAAGGATGAGGAAGGTTGATTTTAGGCGAGGTGTATCCGAATTTGCGTGGAGGGAGAGCGCAAAAAATATTCAGTTTAAAAACATCCTCAGTATATTTTATCGAGATTCGAACCCCGCTTTCGCTGTCATCGGCAGTTTAGTCTCTTGCGATAGTGACGTATTAGACCATTCGTCCACCGAAGTGGTTTGGTTTGGAGGTATTGCGGGTTATGGTGCTCAGCGATGTTTAGATAGATACGCATGCGCAGAGAAGATTCTAGTATACAAACACTAGGAAAATGAACAGCGTAGGCGCTATCTCCTGTCATTCAAACAAAAGTAAAACTAAATACATTTGTCATAATAATAGAAACATAATTCCAAAAATAATACGAATTGTTTCAAAATAGACATTAAAACTGCTCATTTATGCATTCAATAGGTAACAATTTATTGAAAGGAATTTTTATTTTTGTGTGGGTAACATTATTCCCACAGCAAGGATAAAAAAATGACCATGTGAATGTACTCTTAGCTTACCCTGAAACGTATCTAGCTTACCTTGGTTGGTTCTAATATGGTATAGCTTATAAGGTAGGGCCATAGTTTAATCTGTCAAGGTAAGACTTTGTTACATTTCAGAGTGAACGGAGAGTACGTTGTACATTTCGTAGTATCTACTTCACTGGTTATTTCTTTATTGTTGGCGTCGATCTTACGGTACAAGTTTATCTACTGACTTAAGTATGAAAACATTGGCCGTGTTATTGGGGTATTTTTCACTTTCTAAATGGCGGGAGATGAGAGAAAAAAAAAAAAGCAGTAATGGCAGGCGAATACTACACGACCGACAGACCGCAGACCAGAGCGCTCCTCGAGTCTCCGATACAAACTAAAACTAGTTGAGTGAACTGGAAGAAGAAATGATGATAAACTGTTTCTCATGATTCTTCCTCAAGGCTCTAGTTCCCTAATACATAAATATGCTCCAGCAATGTGATCTGAGACCGGCCAGCGGCTAAGTGTACCTCCCCCCTTTCCCCCCTTAACGCCGGTGGTCAAGCGTGCTAAGGCTCCGGGCTCATGAGAAACTAGCCTGTGACGCGGAAAGCCGGGATTCTAATCACGACCTCATTCACCAAGGATGGTTTCCTAAACGTGATTTATCACTGTGATCTAATGCGGGTACATTTTCTTCAAACAACCATTCTCACTCCTAGCCTTGGTGTTATAGATATAATTTAGAGAAAAAAAAAAGTTGGTGAACGTGAACCTTACTCAAGATGCCGGGAGTTCGATCACTCCTGAATGCAATAAAGAGACGCTTTGCTGGGTTTTTCACCCCTCAAAATAGAGTTTCTCGTGCTCTTTTTAGATGAATTCTGGTCTGTTCTTTTAAAATTAAATCTCCTCATTGTTTCCTTTTGATTTTTATAACTTAGGTCTTTAAATGGCGATAAATGGGACTAGAAAATTGATAAAACTGTTTGAAGCCCACTAAATAAACCGAATAGTCAACACTTTAAATTGAGATATTTTGTTGTATAGTCTGATTAAATAATAAGGTTTATATCGGAGGTTTAGAAAACCTAAAGAAAAAAGTATGAAGAGAGTTAATAATAAATTACTGCGCCAGCAACCACGTTAAGAGAAGATGAAACACCAAGATTGTGTAATAAATTACCAGCCTAAGTGTAGCAGGTTGGAGTCGGACACCGACCTTTTAGATCCGAGTCATGTATGCTTACCGATCTTATAACCTTCCCGGCATTCATAGAAATAGTTTGTGTTTTTCTCAAGAAAAAAGCATTTCTGTTCTAAGTATGTCTACTTTACGATAGTCAGACATTATCTTAGTGAGCAAAAAATTGCAATCGCACAATTTAATTATAATTAAAATTATAATCAAGTCCTGAGACATTAAAGATTTTTTTAGCACCGCGTTTTACTACCCGTTTGAGTTATACCATATGTACTGATTACGCTAGTGGTTTTAGGGATTGGAAAGCTTATATATAGAGGAAATGTACCTACATTCACGCGGAGAGAGAGTGGTAAATAATTTAGTAAAAAAGCACCCTCAGTACACCGACCGAGATTCGAAACTCGATCTCACCGTCATTCAAATTCTAGTCTACTGCGAGAGTAGCGCTTTGGACCACGCGGCCAACGATGCGTTTTTAAGGTGTTGTAAATGTTTTAAAAATACTCAATTAATCTACAAGCATAGGCTTTGGAGAAGAACAAAAATACTTATGGGGTGAGGTGGTTGACCCCCTCCCGGCGTAGTGAGTGCACGAAAAATACAAGTCTCCTACGTATTCATCACGTCTATAAAAATTTACCAACTGACGCAGGGGCCAATGTATCTTACGATGGAGTCTGACCGCACTAAACAAAAGTATCCTTTCTGACGTCACCTTAACAAATAATGTTGCGCGATTTAAAAAAAACCTATCTAAAGGTGGGGCTTGTTTCAGTTCATCGTTCCGCTTGTTTATTGCTATCTCATCCTCTACAAGATGGCCTTGAAAACTGAAAACCTGTGTGGTATAGAAGGCATTGGAAAAGCAATTTAGCTAGTAAATCAAAAGGAGGCATTATTTTATTATCAACATTATTAAATATTTTCATTTGGGTTGACCTAGCTGAGGTGTAAAGCCTCGTCTTATGGTTAGTTACTCACTCTATACTCGTTGGTGTCGATATAAAGGAATTGTGCTAGAAAAAAGAATGTTAAAAAAATTATTTACTCAATTTTTTACTTTCAACGAAATTAGCGTGTAACCGACACGGTGCAAAATAATAACTAACAAAATAAAACTATATTTTCTATCAATTCTGTATGGATACGATTATGATGAGAATTTCCGATGTAATAAAAAGAGTTTGACTTATCTATTGAAAAAAACAACAAAAAATTGAATAAGAGATTTGTACAAAAATCACAAAACATATAAAGTCTGAGCTGTCGCTATTACAACCCTGAAATATGGACAAGCAAGAAAGATTTTTTTTTTTTAGCACCACGTTCGGGTTATACTACGCTAGCAAGAAAGATGATTCGAGCTATTTTTCTTCCGGTTAAAGACTAATATTTGATAAAATTGTTCAAAAGCGATAGCTACAGAAAATGATTTAACGTTTGAATATATGAAAAAAATTTTGTAACTTTCATAGCTCTCAGATACATCTATAGTATGATTCTGGAATTAAATAATTAATAGATTTATTTTTTGCTATCATTAGCGATAATATTTAAATATATTATTAGTACTTTTTTTATCACCACGTCTTACCACATGTTAAGGTTATACCATATATGATCATTACTCTAATGAAGTAGGGATGAGGAAAGAAACATTTTAGAGGTAATCTACCAGCATTTGCTTGGAAGGAGAGTGGGAAAACATTTAGGGAAAACCACCCCAGTAGACCCGAGCAGGACTTAACCTGTCATCAGCAGGTCATCTGACACGAGAGTGACGCCTGAGACCACTCGGCCACTGAAGTGGGTAATTAGTGGTTGTGGTCACATGGCCTAACGCGTCATATAGTTTTGACTGGAGGGAAAGGGTTAAAATCCTAGTTGAGTGTATTGAGAGTGGTATTTCATTAATGGTTCTCCACTCTGCCTTCCTCGCAAATGTGGGCCCATTTATTCTAAAGTTATACCTTCCTCAATCCTACACTATTAGCGTAATTAATGTATGTGTATAGCCCAAACGGATAGGCGACTAGGAAGCGGAGAAGAAAATACTGTTTTATATGTATGGATACAATTGATCAAAAGTGATAACTGAAGATAAATAACTTGACGTATAATTATATGGATCGTGGTGACCTGGTGGTCTAGAGGTAGGTGTCAGACTTTCTGCGGGGTCCGGGGTTAAATCCTGGTCCCGGCACAGATTTATCTGATTGCCAAACCCTTCCTTCACCTCTGACAAATGTGTATTAATCACAACTTGTGAATGTGTAGAATGCCAGGCCTCCACCGTGGTTCGGATCCCACGTTAAACTGTAGGTCCTACATTTCATCTCACAATCACTTTACCATTACACATTATCGTAAGTACGTATAACCCGAACGGGTAGTAAGACGCGATGCTAAAACAAAAATATATGGAAATTGTTTTGATAACTTGTGCAGCCATCAAAAATCTTTGCTTCGTACTAAATATCTGAGTCTGACTGCAACTTAATTTCATCAAAGGGCTAAAGAAAATTGCCATGGGTATTAGGGTAAACAAAGAACGAAATAATTGCTACCACGTGTATTACCCACTAGTTATAGGTCTTACCCACGTACACGTGGACAATCTGGTTTGTAGGTGAGAAAGAGATCTAGATTCGAATCCCAGCGGTGACAAGGATGTTTTTCTCAAATTTTTTCACCATCCTCCCATAAATGAGGGTACATTTCCTCTAAATTCAATCTTACTCATCCTTAACCCACTATTTTAAATATTTGGATAGAACAGATTGGTAATAAAGACTCGACACAGAAAAAAAACTTAGCACCCCGTCGGGTTGTACGCTTATGTACTAACTACACTAATGGGTTAGGAATTGGGAAGGTTGAATATAGAGGAAGTGAGCCCTCATTTGCGTGGAGGTAGAGTGGAAAACCATTTAGGGAAAACCACCCCATGTTCACCCGAAAGAGATTTGAACATAGATCTCTCCATCCTCGGCAATTTAGCTCAATACGAAACTAGCGCGTTAGCCATCTACGCCACCTAGGTGGGTGAAAAAAAAAGAAGAAAACATATTAATATTTTTCATGAGCTGAAACCAAAATGACAATTGTTTTGTAACAGATGAATGGGAAATGTTGGAGCGAGTAAACTGGGCGTAATTTTTTTTAAATTTGTAACTACCAGAATTTTCTTTTTTTCGGGAGTTACTTCTCTGTGCTAAGAGTAATTTAGGTTGTAAATTAAATGATTACACTGGTTCATATAAGCGTTGTAGTCTATTAGCTGGATCCTCAGTGAGGTCGTTGAATTCTGTCACAGTTCTCTATAAAGAGATGGCATCAGACCTGTAACAAGCGTAGCTTGACAAGAAAATGATATAAGACAGCCTTGGGAAAGCTATATCTTTATTTCTAAGAAAAATATGTAATGTTAAAAAATACCAGAGTTAAAAACATATTCCTACGTAAGTCTTTACAATGTTTATTCGACACACAGATGAACTACTACATTTATACTTGACATTAAAGAAATGATGAAAGATACGAACAAAACTTGCATTCATCTCATTATGTTCTGTTTTATTGGAGAGTCCTGATTATTGTTTATATTGCCTTAATTTTTTATGTTGTCTACATAATTTCTTTGTTTTATCTATATTAGTAAAATGAAGAGTTTTTTTTATGAGCATTGCGTGATATCTACAGCATCCAGAGGGATTAAATTTTAAAACTAGTAGGCCTTTTGCAGAAATTTTAATTTTTCTATTAGACTTTTTGAAATTACGTGAAAACTGGGTCGAAATAAATAAAAGAAGAGATTTTTTTTCTCTCTGTTTAAAGCAAATAAAAGCATTATGTTGAATTGCGTGGCTACCCCGGGCAACGCCGGGTAAGCCTACTTCTGCTAGTATTATAATAAATTACTTCTACGGAAAAATCGTATTTTACTTTGCGGCCCTTTCTTATATTGCAGCTATTGAGTAAAATATTTTTTTTTAAAAGTCCTTCGCTTTGTAGAAGAGCATTTGAAAATATGTGAAGCATGATCATTTTTTTCCTTAATAGATGATCACATGATCTTCCCCAAGTTGAATCTTTGTTGATGATTCAGTTTTTTATTTATTTTTCTATAGCTTTGCGTCTTATTACCCGTCCTGGATATCTACATTTTAATTACACTATTATATTATTATTATTATTATTACTATCATTATTAATATACCGCATCTTACTACCCATTCAGGTTATACGCACTTACGCTAATGTGTAATAGTAGGGTGCTTGTGAGATGAAATGGAGGACCTACAGTTTAACGTGGGATCCGAACCACGGTGGAGGCCTGGCATTCCATGTCGTGATTAATACACGTCTTGTCAGAGGTGAAGGAAGGGTTTGGGCAATCAGATAAATCTGTGCCGGGACCGAGGATTGACCCCGGACCCCCAGCACAGAAGTCCGACACCTTACCTCTAGACCGCCAGGTCACCCTTCGCGTCTCATGTTGGTACAAACCTAATTTTATATGTGACTTATGTCTATCTAGGATTAAAAAAATAGGGCATAGTTTGGATATTTCATATTTAATCTTTTACGTTTCGGATTTTGTATTATATGTGATCAATATTCTTTGTTTGGCTATTATAACTGGCCCCGTGGTGTAGTGATTAGTGCACATGGCTAAGAGCCAGGTTCGATCCCTGTCTGTTACCAAAGATATTTTTACCGAAAGGGGAATCACCCCATTGGTCACCAGGGCTTGATTAATTAGGATTATGTTAGGTTTCAAGTGTTTCCACTGGTTCCACACCCCGTCATGTTCACTTTCACCATCCCCTCATCTCATCGGGACATGGAAGGCGTCGCCACGGAAAGGATAAATAATTAGTAAATTCGAGCGTCCCCTGGACAGCGGTACATTAGTACTGGTTAATCTTTACACAAAACTGGGCTATGCATGATGTAGTCCAGACGTGCAAAAAAAAAAATCCTCCCTACAATTAGCTTAACATGCAGTTATCCGGATGGGTAGTAAGACGCTGGTGCACACACACACACACACACACACACAAAACTGAGATAAGGGGTTGGATCCTGGATGAGTGACTCATTCTCTACAATCAATTTTTTTTATAGGATTGTCTGACACATTAACTCAGTCGGTAGCGTGGTTGTCTATTGAATTAAAGATCCCGGGTTAGATTCCCGACATGGCCAAAAAAAAAAGTATCATTAGTGAGATATGGGTTTCTCCTTTCACAGTGATGAATTAATGGCTGGAGGTCTGGATGTTGTGTTTGTTCTAAATTTAAGTTAATTTTATAAGTCATGTGTTGATATAATCAATCGGTTCAGAAAAGTGCAAGTTAATTACCTAAAAATAAAGCATTTGTTTTATTGTTGTTATTTGATAGGTATTGATAATCCTATACATTATTTTCTGTTGTCAACATCACTTTTTATCAACCAATACAAAGCCTACAGCGATGAAAAAGGTATCAGTTGATAGGATTTTTTTACCGACTTCTGACTTAGCATACTCAGTTTACGTTAAAACACATTGTTTGTTTAAAATGTAAGTTAAAAGAAAAATCTAACAATATTTTTGTATCAATTACCGAAAATAAATTCTCTTTGCTATTTTGTGTATACACTTCACTGAGTATTTAATTTCAACAACCCAACAAAAGACTAAATCTTTTTTTTTGGGGGGGGGGGGGGGGGAGGTTGAATGTGTGAAAGTTTCGCAAGGGTTTACTGGTATCTATTAAAAATGGTAGCTGAAGAACACATGACCTAACGTATTGATACGTGAAAGTAGATCTGGTGACTTTTCTAGCTGTCTGATAAAAACCTTTCCTATGAAAATTGGACTCTACTCACGCTCTTCCTTCCGAGTCATTAATAGCCAGCGACCCGCTCGGTGGCGTAGTTGGCTAACGCGCTAGTCGTGTTGAGCTCGACCGCTGAGGACGGGAGATCGAGGTTCGAATCTCGGTCGGGTGAACTGGGGGTGGTTTTTCCTAAATGGTTTTCCACTCTCCCTCCACGCAAATGCGGGTTCACTTCCTTTAAATTCAACCTTCCCCATTCCTAATCCATTAGCGTAATTAGTACTTAGGCGTATAACCCGAACGGGTAGTAAGACGCGGTGCTAAATATTAATAAATAGCCAGCGAGTTGGCACTAAACCGCGCGCTATTTAAAACAAACAAGTTGGCGACGTCATTGACTTGTGTTGTTCTGCTTGATTTACCAAGACTGTACTAAATAATAATAATAATAAAAATAAAGGTATGAGTGAATCGTCGCCCGGACCTGGTAAACAAAACGAAAGACCTATTTGCCAATCTTTGCTTGGATGTTTGCTGAGGTGGATAAGAAGGTATTTTCATTCCAAGCAGACACCGGGTAAATAAAAAACATAATATTTTCGACTGATAAAGCATGACTGATAATGGTCCAACAACGCACGTGTAGGAAAGTTTTCAGCAGAAGATAGTCATCCGCTGTGATGGTTCTAACTCAACGGAGATAATTCTATATTAGTTTATAGTGAAACGAGACTGAGGACAAACACGTGGATTTTGCGTTGAAAAGACAATAACAAGAAAACATGTTGGATTTTAACTTCTGGAGGTAAGTTCCATTCTTATTTATACTCTTTGACATTAGGGTTATTATTTAGCGGCTTAGTATTTATTTTTAGCATCGTGTCTTACTACCCGTACGGGTTATACGCCTATGTACTAATGGGTTAGGGGTTAGGAATGTTTAATTGAGATGAAGTACACCCGCATTTGCGTGAAAGTAGAGTGAAAAAAATGTAGGAAAAAAACCTCGGTGCACCCGACTGGGATCAAACCCCGATCCCCCCCTTCGGCATTCTAGTTCAACACGAGAGTAGCGCGTTAGACCACGTGAACATCGAAGCGGGTAGCTTATTATAAAGGGGTAGAGATGAGTAGAGTGGCTTATTTTATAAGTGAATCGGAGTTAGAGTACATAATTATGATAATATATCACCTCATCTTACTTTACGCATATATGATAATTACTCTATTGGGATAGGGATGAGGAAGGAAGCATTTTAGAGGTAATATACCAGCATTTGCATGGAAGGAGAGTGGGAAACCATTTAGGAAAAAACCACCCTCAGTAGAACCTGATCTGGATTCGAACTCCGATCTCTCCATAATCAGCGGACCAGTCTAACACGAGAGTGACGTCTTAGAGGCTTAGACCTTTCGGCCACCGAAGCGTGTTACAGATGATAAACTACAAATGGAACCCCCTCCGCCCCCTAATGCACACTGACGAGATTAAAACTCGACCTCCTCTGTTAAATCAACAATAAGATCACGCGCTTCAGTGGCAGACTGGCCTGCTGATGATTGGGGGATTGGGTTCCAAATCCCGGCTGGGTTGATTTTTCCTAAATGGTTTTCCAATCTCCTTCCATGAAAACGTGAGTATACTACCTCTCAAATGCTTCCTCCCTCGTCCCTACCCCACTAAAGTAATCAGCATATATTCGTATAACCTGAACAGGTGGTAAGACACCGCGACAAAAACAATAAGATTGTGAGCTACAACGCAACGGAAGGGGGGGCCACAAGACCGATGCGCAGTAGCCCGTCGTGTCTGTGACGTCATTGTGACCCAATGGACGCTCAGCTATGTGTTCCCGTCAATTCTTGTTGTTTTGATGCTTCGACGTTTGTTTACCTGTGTGTCGTTTGATATTAATTAGTAGTAGTGATGCCTTGTTGTGTAGGTGCAATAACCATTCAAGAAACTCTCAAGAATCTGAGATAAGATTTTATAGATTTCCAACAGAAAAAAACATTGCGGAAAACGAGTGCAAGCTTGTAAAAGAGCTGACAATTTTTGTGTGTCCAACGCTCGAGTTTGCTCTGCTCACTTTAGTGAAACGGACTTTGAACGTAACTTTTAGGGTGTAATACTCGAATTGAAACCAAATAGTGTGTTAAAAAAAAAAGTTTGTGCCGCATTTTAAAATACAATTGTCACAGCTTCTTGCAGCAATTCGTAAATAAAAAAAAGCTGATAAATCGTGAAAAAAAAAGCTTAAACCTTCTTTTAAATACAAATGAAAGTAATAGTTTGGCCCTTCCCAACCTTAGAACACGGGACTAGCCCAACACACTTAATAAGTACACAAGAGTAAAGAATTGGAACTGCTAAAGAAATAAAATAATATTTTAAAAAGAAAATAATATTTTAAAGAAAAAAATAAATACATTTTGACAGAAGCCATTGCTGGGACAGAAATTTCTCATTTAATCGAAACTACCAAACAAATTGAATTCCGTTTTCCCACCTCCCAACATCTAATTATTTAAGGGTAAAATGTACCAATTAGTAATGCTGAAGATATATCAAAGGCATAACGCTAAGATGTATATCCAAAAAAGCGTTTAATAATTATGTAAAAGACGTTTTGAAATATTTCCTTCCAAGAGAAACGACAATAAAACGCCACCTCAGCCAATTTTCCGTAAAGTCAGGATTTACAGATGCAAGTTTAAATATTTTAAAATGCACACATCAATGTTTTTATTGATTTTCAAAATGACGTGGTGCCTTGTTTTAATAAGATGAAAGTTAAATCTGCATGTCAATGATAGTGTCGAAGACAAAATCCTAGGACCGCACTCAACTGTCCAATTTTAGTTATAGTTGAAAAATTGACCTTTATTTTAATGAAGTCCTTGAGTTAGAATAATTCTCATAAAATACCAATCTACGGGAATAAGAAGTCGGATGGCAGTAGGAGGAAGTCAAAGAAACTAGCTAATCTTCAATGAGTTAACTTAGATGAATTTATCCAATGTTACATTATTCCAATGTAAATTTTATTTTATATAATATTATTGCCAACATTATTGTGTTTGTTTTTAAACTATAATTATAAGAAATTGTTTTATTTGTATTTCTGTTGTGAAACTTTCTTTTATCTCCTCAAACATGCTCTTCACTGCGCAATTTTATTACAGTGGCAGTGTAATCTGTACACTTTTAAATGTTAGTTATTCCATCCAACTAATAAAAAGCATTAAGAAGTGGCTAATCATTTGTCCAAACTGAAATTTATGACAAATTCAATTTTTAAACAAATGTTGGAGAGATGCAGCTAGCAGGCAGTTTTATATCAATGGACTAGCGCGGCCAGTGGTCACCGTGTGACGTGTCATTGGGATGGAACTGGAAAAGGGGGGGGGGGGGGTTTCACGTGTGTCCCTAGAGTGCTTTAGTGTACGTTTATGCTGCATCCTCGTGCTGGCACATGGATGCTCGCTATGGAGCATTTACCCTGCAGATGTTTCCCATTGATGTAAGATGCTGGCATGAGAGGTTAGTTGTGAGTCGTGTTTCGTGTAAAGTAACGATGCAGTCTCAGTCATCTGATGACAGTGATAGTGATTCATTTTCGACAAAAATGTAGTTTGTGACAAGGATAAAGAGGATAAGGTATGGAGTGCACCCTTTGAATCAAGAACGCCATCGCCTAAGGTTACTTTCATCAGTTACTATAAAAGCTCAAGAACTATCCAGTGAGGACTTTTCAGGCACTTAATGATCTCACAACCGACCTTTAGGTATATTTTTAATCTTAGTGAACCAGAAATTGTGTGAAGGAACCAATCACGCTCAAGTTTCGAGATGCCCGGCAATGGTCGAGGCTCGGAAAACCAACTGATTTGTATATCGCTATAGCGAGGATATCAGCGGGCAGCTAGGCGAACAGCGCTGATACAGGATAAATGCACCAATAAGGATTACTAGTTTTGTTTCATCATCGCCACACATCCTTGTTCATAGCTCGGCGATGTGCCAGCAGCGAGGATGCAGCATGAGCGTACCCTTAGACCACCGGCGTGGGTGATATAGGTAACAATTAGGGGTATGTGGGATTTCCCGTCCCGACCCGATTGTCGGGAAACATATTCTGTAATACCGAAAATTTTGGGAAAAGTTCGAGAATATTTCTTTTTTTCTTTTTTGCTTATTTAATTTACTTTTAAACCTGCTCATGATGTTTTCTCTATTATTTAAATATAAATATGTATGTCAACTATATTCTAGATGTAAATTTAGATTTAATATGTGTTTCATAAATGTTTATAATTTAAGTAGCCTAAGTTATAGCAAAAGTATTAAAAATTGCTTAAATTTTCAACTTTATATATATTTATTTAAATTTTCTCTATTAGGTCCTATGTATTCATTTAACAAATAAAATATTGTCAGTGTTTTAAGGTACTTAATATTAGCATATTTAGAAATAATTAGTTTTACATTTTAAATTCCCGTTCTCGTATCGAAGTAAGGAATTCTAAAATTCCCGATCTCGTCTCGAACCAAAAAAGTCGATCTGGCACACCCCTAATAACAATAACAATATCCCTCAATATGATTATCTATTCTACCCATCAAATGTGAGCAGGATTATAGCTCGCACTCTAAAAAAAACCCAACTCAAGGTGAAATCATCGAAATACCTACAAACCAGCCAAGAACAACTCATATCGGTGCCGGTAGTCTCAAGAACTAGGCTGTCAGGCGGACTGGATCGCCAGAGAGGGGGAGTTCGAGGTTTGAATCCTGTCCGGGTGCACTGAGGTGAGGTTTTCTACTATTATGATTTATCACTGTAGTTTTTACAAACTCACCTCCACGCTAATGCAGGGGCAATTTAAAAAAAAAAGCTACCATCCTAATCCCTATACCTTAGAATAAGTCGTTATTTACCTTGATGTTGAACGTACTAGTAAAAAATATACGGATCCACGGATGGATACAGTTCAAGTTTCATAAAAAAAAACCTTTTCAAAAATAATTGATAAGATTTTATTATATTATTGTTGTTTTTATGGGTAATGATAATATCTATCAAAAGTGACAGTTTCAGGTCACATGACTTGCCTTAAGAATACCGGTACGTGAAAGTATGTCTAGTACACTTTTTAACTGTCAGACAATGACTTTATTTTGTAAATCGGACTATACACGCGGATGTATACGGTGAATCCATAGAGAGAAGAGATATTCACGCATCTGTATACATAGAGCTGGACTGTATATGTAAAACCGCTTAGAAGATAACAGATAAATGTAGCGTTGCCAACATTAAACAAAGATGACATTATATTTACCTCACATCTGTTAAAAATGACTGTTGACCGAATAAGTTCGTGAAAGTAAAGTAACTTTTTTTTAAATTGTACTCCGCTCCGGTGGCCGCGTAGTCTAAGGCGTTACTCTTGCGGTAGACTAAACTACCGATGAGTCAGGGAGATCGAGGTTCGAATCACAGTCGGGTGTACTGAAGGTGGTTTTCCCAAAACTATTTTTACACCATTCCTGCACGCAAATTCAGGTATATTTCCTATAAATTCAACTTCCTAATCCCTAACTTACTAGTGTTAATTAGAAGTCTACATATGCGTAAAACCTGAACAGGTAATAAGAGACGGTGCTTGAAATGTTTTTTTATGGAGTTTGGCATTGCTATTTTATTAATGTGTCCGTCCCAAATGTTATTATATCTTTTCTACGTCTTTATGAAACTTTAAGATGGTATAGAAATGAAAGAAAAAAAGATTGTAGGATATCGGTCCGAGTTTATGGTCTGGGGTGTCGAGTTCGTTACTCGTATTTCGTTACGTTTACTTTCAAAGAGAAAAACACAATTCGACCCTACCTGGATTCGAACCAAAGTTTTTCTGAGTTGGCTGCTCGCCCACTAAGGTGCAGCGCACAAAAGTTCAAGGCCACGGACGAGGCCCGTACAATGTTGCCGATGCTGGAGAGACACCGATTAGGTTTTAAAAACAGAGATTTCCCTACATAGGTGAATCCTTGACAATGTCCTTGGGTTTCCGTTTCCTCCATTATAACTCATGTCAGTGATCACAGCTATCGAACCACTTATTCGTTTTACCAACATCCTTCGTATGATTGCAGTACTTGAGAGCAGTGGCGTACCCAAATATTTACTCGCGGGTCGGGCCTTAGATTGGTTTTTTTTTTGCATTGCGTCTTACTAATTGTTCAGGTTATACGTATGTACGTACTAATTACTCTAACGAGCTTGAGATGAGAAGGGTTGAATTTAGAGCAAGTGTAGCCGAATTTGCATGGAGGGAGAGTAAGATAATCATGTAGTAAAATAAACTTCAATACACCCGACTAAGATTCAAACCCCGATCTCACTGTCATTGACATTCTAGTATATTGTGAACGTGACGGCTTAGACCATGCGGCCACTGAAGCAGGTCTTAAATGTATTGAAGCTATCATTTACGTACTTTTCTTCCCAATTTGTTTCTAAAGGAGCACTTTTAATATGTATATCCTTTTGAAACTTTAAAATGTATCCTACCTCTTTCGGCGGCCGCATGGTCTAACGCGCTACTATCGTGTTAGACTAAACTGCCGATGATGGGGAGATCGAGGTTCGAATCTCGGTCGGGTGTACTGAGGGAGGTTTTTCCAAAATGGGTTTCCACTCTTCCTCCAAGCAAATTTGACTACACTTCCTACAAATATAACGTTCCTAATCCCTAAGATCATAAACGTATAACCCGTAAGATGTGGTGCTAAAATAATAATTACAATTTATAGCTGGAATCAATGTCATAATTTGGCCTTGGCATGACCATATAACATCTAAATACGTATAAAGTTTGGACGAAATTCAATACAACCGGTTTCGACTGAACTACCGGGTACGGACAAAAATACGAATATATGATAATTGCGTACCATGATATTGCGTACACCCAAGAAATAGCGACTGTTGCGTACTGTTGTTTATTTGTCTACCTGAGTTGGCCGTTGGCCAATTTCAATGATTGATATAAAGAATATAAAGATGTGTAAGATATTTTTACCTTTTCCCTCTATATCATCAGAACCATTAACAAACCTATATTTAAAAAAAATAGGTACCTAAGATAACCTAGGTTAACCTGAACTAACCTAACCTAACCTAAGTTAACATAAACTAACCTAAGCAAACTTAACTTAACCTAACCTAAGTTAACATAAACTAACCTAACCTCCCTTCAATCCAGGGTGTACTTCGAAGCTGACCCCTTCCTGGGTTGCCCACCTGCTCGACCCTTTGGGCACAATTGTCAGGACACCAAAAATTCGGGTGGGAGGGGAGGAGGGAGAGCGAGACAACTGTAAAACCCAATTTTTTAAGTTTGGTGGCACGTAAAACGTCAATATTCATCAAAATTTCGAGGTTAAAAATGTTCACGTATTACAATACTTTCTCACCATTGGAAAAGTAGAAATAGCCTCCAAATAGCTTCTGGAAGCAACAATAAAAAAATTGCAACATACATCCCTTATTTCTACTAATTAATAATTCTTTATTTAAATTTGGAACAGGTGGCGACCCTATGAGTGGTTTCCCGATATTTCTTATTTCTCTTCCACATTTCCCCTCAGGCTGGATTATAAGTCACAAATATCACTTTGAGTGACAATTTAAAACAAAACAAAAAAACATTCCATTCGTTTAGTTGACTGACGCATACCGCTTATCATTTCAGACAGAAGACGAGATAAATAATTTACGTGTGTCATTCTTAGATTTCACAAGTAGGTGCTCTGCTCGTGTCTAAATAAACTAAATGAATATACCAAGGTTTGAATGGTGCCTGCTTTCTCCCGACTGTTTTAAGTCATACAAAATGCTAATTATTTTTGTTTAGCTATCAAGGTAAGAAACAAGATTCATTATTGGGAAGAATGGGAAGGGATGTAGGATTTGGCAGGAGTGTTGGTAAGGGTTAATTAATTTTAAGCTTGAAATGTGTTCAAAAAATTAGCAAAAAAAAGAGTACAATTTTATCAAAAGTATATCGCAAAAAAAAAAAAAAAAAAAGAAGAGAAATTTGTATTTTCTGAACGGAATCCTGTAAATTGGTTACATATTTAGTCACCACTGATTTAACTATAATGTCCACTAAGATTATTTTTTTAACACATTTTACTTCTTACCTGGGCTATCCTCGTTTAAATTTACACTATTGAGATAGGGATGAGGAAGGTAGTATTCATAGGAAATTAATCCGCATTTACTTGGAGGGAGAGTGGGAAATTATTTCGGGGGGGGTGGGGGGGGATAAAACACTATCAGTACATCCGGCATGGATTCGAACCCCTAACCTTCCTGTCAACGGCAAATCAGCAAAACGAGCCTGGCGTCAAGTCCCGTGCCCACCGATGTGAGTTACTAACTTAAATATTTTCGTAAAAAAAAGTTATAATTTTTTGTTAAACTGGCGCATTCTTATTTTAATCGCAGTTGAAAAGTAAACAATCGTGGCCTATCCATTTTTCCTATTTTTCTCATAATTGTTTTGGTTTTTTTTACGAACTCGGGTCATAAAATAGATAAGATAATGTATTTATTTAGGCTATATTCACACGAGCACTAAGACAATCCTTAAGATTACAATGATGCTAGCATTATATTGTTGCGATGTTGTGATGTTGCAATTCAATTTTTACATAATATTTAAAACAAATGTTATGTATTTTAATGACAGCAGCTATGTTTGATAAAGACGCCTTGCCCAGAAATTTATTTGGCTGGCGGGAGGGGTGTAGGGGAGGGGAGTAAGTGGGTGGGTGAATATTTTAGTGGTTCCTAGACAAGTCCTCCATCATGAAATAGCAATTTTTTTTTTTTAACATAAAATACCCCTTGAAGATAGAAATAAAATAAAATTGGTTTTATGAATCGTACAAGAAGTACATAGCACTTTCGGGAGGATGGTTAAACCTCTAAAACACTGCCCATAGGTTTGGACCTGATGCCTTGGTATTAGAACTAAGTCGGAAACCTCACAAAGGCTGTAAATTGATTAATAGTATAAGGCGCGGTTTATTTTTGCTCAGGCGCAATGAATGCTGCGCTATAGACCTGCAGTCTAAAGTAAATAAATATAGTGAAACGTATACGCTCGCCACAATAATATGATAAAGACATAATCCAGCCGTCTGCTCTAGATTTTTAGACTTACTAACATTTGAACCCCCTCCCCCCTCCAACTTTGCACACGCACGTGCCAAACTGTGACCTTGTTCTGCAGGGCACGCACTTGGTCCATGATCGCAGGATTTGCGGGAGCCGAGGCCTTCAGCTGTTTCCTGCTATTATAAAGAAAATATACTTCACTTACAAATGTTATAACTATAATGTATGATAATTCTATTTTATTAATGTTTTTTAATTCAATATTTTGTATATAATATTGACAAACATTAGATAATTATAGCATTAGTTTATATTATACCAAAACAATATTATAAAATCCTAAAGTTTTAAGTTTAGAAAAGTGGAGTATCTTTACCTTTATTAAAGTAGTTTCCCAGCATACCTAGCAGTAAACAGCTGTAGTGTTGCCACTAATGGCAGCTCGTAAAATGGAAGGACGTCTGCTAAAACGACTGGGAAAGGGTACGTACAAAACTTAATTCAATTTATCTAAATTAAATAACATTTTGGAATCAAACTTCATCAAAAATGAATAAATATTCTTCCATATTTGACTCCATTTTGTTGTTGATAGTGAAATGAAGACATTTTCTTTGTTCTAGGTATCTTTGTTTTGTTTAGCCAGGGCTAGTATAGACTGTGTACAAAGCTTGTTATTTTAATTATATAGTTTTGAACAGTTTGAATGTTTATGTAAAATAAACTTTATTTTTAGTTAAAATTGTTGAATAGTGTAATTAGGAAGAGTTGAATAAATAATCAATACGGCTTGTTTAGATTCGAAAAATGTCAATAAATAATGGCCTAAGGATATATTCTGCTTTGTTTTGATTGTCAAACAAAGCAAAACATACTTCATCTAAGCTAAACAGGTTTGTTACTCGTTTTCCCACTAGTTAACCTATTCGAATTTTGCACAGCTTATATTATTTCAAATACTTAGACTGATGCAATACTTGAGTGGAATATTTAAGACGGTTTTAACTTTCAGGTTGATTTCAAGGTCAAAAGTACTTCAAAATTTCCTATTAAATTAACTTTTTTAGACCTAAGTTGATCTGTGAATATATTTTTATTTATTAATAATATTATTTGAAATGTTATTTTTAATGTAGGTACTCAGGGCTGAGTCATAAATGTAACTTGTTACTGCAACAATGCATTATTATTATAAATTTAATAACGTGGAGTACTTAAATATTGATTTAAATATATTCCTTCCCCTAACCCGCTTAGAATGTTCTTGTGTGATTACTGATTATTTAAGTGGTTTTGCTTAGGGTTTGAGACCAGAATGAGGAGGTAAATTTAAGGCCTATCAGCATAGAGCTGGAGAAATTATAGAAAACGATTATGCCTCTCTATACTATGTCTGACCAGAAACCAAACCCATCCATTTTACAGTGAGGCCTACTTAACTAGTTGAAGTCCTATATATTATATTGCTCACACCACAATAGCATTGTTGCTATGCACCTAGAAAGCTGGGAGAACGGGGAAAAACACCGGGCCTTTTTTGTGTCCAGGAAAAAAAAACCCATGAAGTCTTTCAAAATTTGGTAAAAACACAGGAATATTTCCACTTTGGGACATTTGGCTTAAAATAGTAGGTTTTTGGATGGACAAAAAAGTGAACTAAAGAATTATGCCTGCTTGCTGATTCAAACATATCTTATTACCCTTCAAACAAGGGTTGTGAATTAAAGAAATTTATTTCTGTTTTCTCTACTAACTAATCCTGTTTTAAACATTACATGACTTTGCATACTTAGTAACTTGAATGAAAAATGAAATTTTAAATTACTATTTTCTTCCATCCAAGCAGTTTGTAAAAATGAAAATTTCCTATGAAAAATACAGGGAACTAGGTAGTAAGAAAATAAGGGCAACCCTGACTAGGCTTAGTATTGCCACTTTTACCAACTGACCTTGAAGATCCCCATCGTGGGCACCCGGACTAAATGTCACGATCATCCAGCCTCACTAGCCTGTAATGAGAAGGTCGGGGTTCGAATATCAGCTTGGTGTACAGTGCGTGGTTTTTCATAAATAATTACCCTAGTTATTGTGTGGCCTATACCCCCAATAGGTACATATTTGAACACTGGGATAAAAAAATACCTTGAACAATAGCTAAACATAAACAAGATTATAAAATAAATATTAAAAATTTGATTTTTTTAATTATTTTCAGCACGATTCAGGTTTCATAAAACCCGTTTCAGTGGCTACATGGTCTAAGGTGTCACTCTCGCAATAGACTATACTATCGATGACGGGGAGATCATGGTTCAATTCCGGTCGGGTGTACTGAGGTTCTTTTTCCCTAAAGGGTTTCCCCACTTTACACACACAAATGTGGGTACACTTCCTCTAAATTCAACCTTCCTTATCCTTAACCCATTAGCGTAATTAGTACATAGCATATAACCTGAATAGACAGTAAGACATAGTGCTAAAAAAGGTTCCGAATATATATTTTCATATTTTGAACTATATGTTTTTTTTTAGTCACGCTTTCACAATCAGCAGACAGGGGAGAACACCACCTATGAAGTGTAACCAGCAAGATCCTAGCTCGTAGCAATTCCTCCCTTAAGGGGGTGAGGCGAGAGTGGGCAGAATGTTGTACATATTTCATGTGGACACCGGCAGGATGATGACGTTTGACATGAACTTGGCTTTGGAAAGGTGAGTCTATTTTTGGTGTTCATGTTCATATAGTATAACATTCTTTGAATTGAAAAATGATATTTTGGACACGAGAATCGAACCCAGGTGTCATTTTTCAATTTAGATTAGGCTATAAATCCGACACCTTAGCTGAGTCGGTAGTGTGTCTGTCTACTGAGCTAAAGGTCCAGGGTTTGATTCCTGGCATGGCCAAAAATTTATTTATCGGTGAAATGTGGGTTTACCCTCTCACATTGGTATATTAACGCCGGGACAGAATATTGTGCCTGTCCTAGTCTTAAGTTATATTATAAGAATATGAAGCTATGACAGACTTAGCAGATGTAGTGGAAAATATATGGCTTAGAATAAAAAACTGACCCAGGCCACAGGCTGGAAACATGTATGGATGTAAAGTAAAAAGATGAGGCTAAAAGTCTAGTTAACAAATATAATAGGCTAGCTCGGTTATTTAATCCATCTTTATAAGATTGCACCTATTAAGTTTACTTTTATATTACTATTTTGAATATTTTATTTTGTTATCTACTTCTGCTTTTTGGAAAAAATGATCAGTTCCTGACTAATACAAATATTGTTGATGCCTCGCACACTATTTTCAAATCATTCACAGCATTATTATATTTTTGGTAGAGCTCGGAATGTTTTTTTTTTACAAAGAATACAGCTTTCCAAACAAATATAATGCAGCCTCAAACCTAATTTAGGAAACACAATGTCCATCCTATGTATGTTTTATAAGTGGAAAAAATAACAGAAATAATTATGAAATCGCCTAACTTGAAAAAAATAAATAATAAAAGTGCTAGGCCAAGTTAACGTTTTTTGCTCGGAATACTTCGCATGAGGTGTATACAATCTGGAAAAATGGGAATTAGCTGGGAATTTTAGGTGGGCTAGAAAATATGGTAATTTCGTGAATTACAAAAAAAAATCCGGGAAAATGTTGTTTTAGCTAAAAATATAAAATATAGGCCCTAATAATCATTAAATCAGTAAATTAGCCTACAATGTGATCCAAGCTGGTTTTTTTTTGTTGGTAGCTTATAATTATGTTATAATTTTAATAGGTTATGTTAATACAAATTAAAGAAATATGTTTATATAAAATTTTAAAACTTATTATTCATAAAAAAATTCCTAAAATAATGTGGAGGAGGGGGGCATACTTTTGAGTCAGGGAATTTTAGGAAATGATCAGGTGAAATCAGGGAAAAAGTCTGGAATTTCATTGGTAAAATTGAGTAAACACCATAAATCACATCTTACAAACAAAACATATATATATAAAAATTGTGACAGTTGCACCTAATGTTTTTCATCAACAAACATTTGTTTTCCAGAAAGAAAAAAAAAACTGCATGGTTTTTTTCCCTAAAATAATTCAAAATTTTCAGTTTATAAAAACTTATAGAACTTATTTCAGTGTATGATGTCATAAGAACATGACTCCTAGCTTGAAGACAAAATTTCATGATAGTCCAATGTTAAATATAAATATGTGAGATTACTTTGAGATGTGGGTGTTGGTAGGGGCTATGATAAGAAAATCACAAGAGAATATAAATATGCCTAAATAAATAGTGAATAGGAAACATTAAAAATATTAATGTTGACATGAGAATTTGAAAGTTAAACACTTTAAACTAGGACCTATGTGGGGTAAACTATTTGTTAGGCTGCTTACAATAATCACTGGTTTGGATGCTTCGTCCAAGCTCAGTTTGTGTGTGTATGTAGGCCTCTAATATATATATATATAATATATAGCGTGGGGACAGGCTGATGTAGGATGCCTACATCCTCTGCAGCCGAACAGTTGTTTGTATCTAGTGGCACCTGTAAGTTAAGGGCTAGTTTACAAACTACACTTCCCCCTCTTAATCCCCACAATCGCAATAAAACAACCAACAAATTATGTTGGTTTACACATTCTAATAAACACTAATACACCTACCTTACAAATTATATTATATATATTTTTGTTCGATCTTTTCTCTAGGCAAAAGTCAAATCAAATCCACTGACTTTATTATGTTTTAATTTATCTAAGTTCAAAGATTATTCTATGCTAAACGCTTAATTTATTTTATTGTAGGCGTTTTTATTCGCTCAATTTTCACACTACCAAAATTGGTCAATAGTGCAACACAATAATATATTGGTAGAGTGGTATTGTAGCTTTTTTTCATCATAAAACAATGAAATATTCTAGCACTTGGTTGGCGAGATTGATTAATGCAGTTCTAGGGCACTAACATTACTTTCAACCTGGCCTATGCAACCAGGATGTTAGAATGGCAAGTAGCGTTATTAATATGGTTGGCCCAAAGTCGTTCATATTTATGATACGAGTACAGTTTTTAGGCGTTAGTTGCATATTATTGCCGCAAGGTTTTTTCAGCTCACACCCTGGTATAATGAATATGGCTATTCCCTAATGCTCATCACTTATATAATAAATTTAAACCTTGGTACGGTACCTAAATGTTTTGAGAAATAAAATTCATATGGCAATACATCTGTGTTTTCTTGCTTACTGTGCTGTAATAAATTTAAATTTGACTTTCATCTCATCTTTCAATGTCTTATACTGTAGATGTTTCTCATCATAACATTTTAATGCCAAGGACCCTTTTGTTTTAACTATTGGTGACAAATACTCTAATTTATTGAAACACTTAGGTTAAGGAGAATTTTAGAGAAATTCACTAGCAATTGCATGGAGAGGGTATTAGAAACCATATTATGGGAGGAAAATACACCCTGTAAAGTCAAACGGTGATGGCTTGGATCTATCACTGGTGACCATTTACTTCCAAATTAAGACTTATGTTCCAGACTAATTTAGTCCTTGTGTTGTTAAATAATCAATGTAATTTGAAAGAAGATAAATACCATTTCATGGCTATGACTTCCTCTTCAAAATAAACAAGTTTCTGTCAAAATAATTATACTATAATGTATTAAATATTATATTATTACAGGTACATTTATAGTTTCAGTGCATAGGCTAAAGCGTCACTCTAACAATAGACTGGACTGCCGCTGTTCGAGTTTCGAATTTCGGTCTGGAGTATTGAGGGTGGCTTTTTTTAAATGGTTTTATACCATACTACCTCTATGCGTATGTGGATAAACTTCCTCTAAATTCAACCTTCCTCATCCTTAACACATTAGCGTAATTAGTACATAGGCACAAGTAGTAAGACACAGGGCTAAAAAATTGCTACAGTGATAAAATAATTTGCCAACACGCACATGTTCCTCCCAACTTTTTAATCATCCAAACACTTTTTTATCAAGTTTTAAGGTGTGACCTTTTTATCAATTTGTAGCACTACTATATTTTATTTTTTTAATATTCTGAAAATTGAAAAATGACATCTTGACACGGGAATCGAACTCGGACCTTTGGCTTAGTACACCAATGCTCTAACCAATGAACTATCCAGGAATCGTCCCGTACCCAGGGTCATTCTTCATTCTAGTATGGACGTGCGGAAATCGTCGGCTACAAATGTGTGGTTTATTAAGATTACAAACTATCAGAAAATGCAGCCACTTTCGACTTGGTAGTTGGCTTATTGCTGCCACTTGTACAATTATTAAATTGTAAGGGATCATATATCATTAAGAATCAAATAGCCAAAGCTATTTTATATGTTTTAGTACAGATTTAGCTGCATTTATATATATCATATTATTTAAGGTTCATTATTGTTTATGGTTGGCATTGTAGATTCATTGTATTTTTACTTGACACATGACAAACATTGTTTTTTTTTTAATTTGCATTATAAATAAACATTTTATATGAGGGTACTCTACTTAATAACAGTCCACTTTTCATTCGAAGAACCTTATCTTTTATATATATTGTAAGGAAGCACTTCTGACCCACAGCTACTTTATAAAATATGTTTTGACATTCCCGATGACCCACACTTGACTAGGCCTTCGCATACCATCCCCAACAAGTAGAATGTTTTGTGAGGAGCATGTTAGCTGTCATGAGGGAAAACAGTATCAGGAATGAAGTTATCCGGGAAAGAGTGGGGGTACATGGAGTAAATGAGATAGTAGAGGAAGCAAGACTGAAATGGTATGGACTAGAGATGGGTCGATACCGCTTTATTTTGATGCTCGATACAGATATCACCATTTTCTCACAATAATCGATACCAATACTAAAGTCGATACCAACCCATTAGATAGGATTACTCACATTGACATTAACTATTACCACCCGTACTCGGTGCCAAAAAAAAAGTAAACACTGAGCGGCTGCAATCTTAGCAAATGACCCGTTTTACTATCTCATAGCTATGTGAAATTGGCTGTAAGTTCATACTTTTTGATTTGACACCTCCACAATATGTTATGTATGTGGCAGTGGAGAACAAGGTCCAAAGAACCTATTCATGACCTGACATGTGATGCATCGCATCGAGGGTGGACCTGTGGTATCAGGCAGTAGAGAAGTAGTACTATACCGATTCTACACCACCACCGCAGTTTTTGATCGGTTATTGCCAAGCTTTTTTTGTTTTTCATATTGCAGCGTATCAATTAAGTGTGGTGACACTACAATCCCTATATTTTTTTGCCATGAGCTGGCAAATATAGTTTTAATCGATTTCATTGCAATTTATTCTATTTTTGCAATGATTTTTCAAGATATTTCTATTTTTTTTTTGATACTTGATACTATTTTTAATCACCCACTCGATACCTCCCAAGTATCAATGGTATCGAGGTATTGCGAAAAGTATTGACCAAGCTCTAGTATGGACCTGTAATGAGGATGAAAAAGGTGAAAATACCAAAGAGAATGATGGAGATGAAGTATGTAGGAAAAAGACATCACAGGAGACTTGTAAAAAGAGGGGAGCAGAAGAAAACAGAAAGAGTTTGCTAGAGAAAGGAGAAGACTGGAAGTGAATAAAGGAGGAATAATGGTGGAAGGATAGAGGAAGTTGGAGGCATTTTACTAAACTGACCAGGCTACAGACTGGAAACAGTTGGTAGCGATGATGATTTTGAGTGAGAATATTATTTAAACAATATCTTGTGTCTTATTAAATTCATATTTGAAATAATTTATTTAATAAACAATTTGTTTCTAATTTGTATCTAAAAACACAGCCCTTATTTAATGTGAAGTAAGTGTACCACTAACCAGAATGCTATTGAACTAATTTGCAGATATTGATCAGTATTGTAAACTATTATAATTTATACTAAGCTTTTGAGAATTATTTAAGTAGATTCATTTACTTGACAAAAACACGTTTATTTTCTAAAACCTTTTTCTGATCCCTTTTGGCTGGTAATTGATTTTATTTCCTCTGCTAGAACTTGTTTCATGCCAACCAATAAAATAAGTTGGTTAATCGACGGTCTTTTCAAATACATGAGCAATGGAAGAAAATTAAAACAGTAAAACTGTGTTTTTTTTTACTGTAGAAGGATTATTATATACCTACTTGAAGTTTTAAAAATATTAAAGCCATTCAATCTCAACACAGTTTGTGACAGTGCTATAGTGGTGTATTCGAGATGTTTTCATAAGGGGTGAAGTGTTTCTTCCTTTTAAAAAAAATCTATACCTACTTTTTGTTATAACATTATAGTGCAGATACTTGGAACCAAATTACATAAATCACAAAACCAATAATTAATCACAAAATGTAATAGAGGAATGAAGTATCATATTTACACTTTATTAACAACATAAATAAAACACAAATATCACAAAACCAGTTTATTAAAAGTAAAAAGATATCAAAATTATCACAATCATAGTTTATCAACATTACAAAGAAACTGAAAGCATTCAGGTATAATGAAAATCAAGCAAATAAAACGAAACACTTGCATAACAAGATCTAAGTTCACACACACTCGAATAAGGCTTAAGGTAAACTAATGGCTGCCATTTTTTAATGACCACTGATTGGTTTGAAACAGATTACCATACTTTCCAGTGTAAAGGGGCAGACCTTTATAAAACAGCAGACACCCCACCCTCTTTACTTGAGTCGAGAAGCCTGTGTTATGGGACAGGTGTAAGGGGGGGGGGGAGGGGTATGAACCTGAGCTTGAAAGAATAAAGCTCTTACAACTTGTATGATGTACCTATGTTGTAATTTATTTCTAAATACTGAACTTTTATTAATTTATTGTATTTATTTTATGACTCTTTAACCTCTTCTATCTCTCCCACCACTCATTTAATCCGCATGTGTATTTCACAGGAATTTGTCCATGATCATTTATTAAGTGTCCTTGGGATGTGTTTTAGTGTGGTGCAGCTGAAGGAAGTGATAGAGCGAGCATGCCGTATCCCAGCCGACAAACAGGTCCTCCTCGTGAGTGGCGGTGAAAGCTTGGATCCGAATGCTCGCGTTTGTAGTTATTCGGCAGGCGCAGACACCAATCCCATCTTCCTCTTTAGCAAGTGCACTATCGAGAGCATGACACCACCCACGCTTAGCTCGGAATATGCATCGGGTAAGAGTAGCTAATTTGAAATAAGCGTGTCCTTAGTTGGATACGTGGTTTATCTGCCACTGATTACCTTGAGGATTATTTTCCCACATAGTTTTTTATTATTCCTCATTAATTTATTAAAAAACACAATAACTTTTAAAAAAATCTCGCTATAAATTGGAACAGACTTAAGAAAATTATGTGTTCTGGTTGCATAGCTGTGACTTAATTTCATGAGGAGTATTTTGTTGAATTGATTATTTTAATTAAATTCATTTTATGTTTAGAATAGTTATTATTTGAATGTTTAATATTTTGCTACCAATATTTTTTTTTTTAATATTTGCCTTGGCAGATGCAAGGCTGAAAGAACACGTTGAAGGATCACATGGCTTGCCGGACACTTACACAACTGTAGTGACGAGGGTGAAACTTGCCCAGCAGTTTTGTGACCATGCGCGAGATCTTACACGCAGTTGCGAGCACTTGGTTCATGATCAACATTTGCAACAGCAAGGTAAAAAAGTGTAAAGCTTTTTGTATATAATAACAAATAAGTTTAAAGTATCTTGCATCTGTACAGAGAAGTAAAAAAAAAAGGTGTATTAATTCTTGAATCTGCAATGAGCTTAAAGGTAAAGATTGAATGTCAAAAAATACAAATTTAAAGCAAGGATACATAAAGGTTAACAAATGTAAAGCAATAGCGATACGCAACATATACAAAGGCAATAGCGATAACGCAACATAAAGTTAACAAATGTAAAGCAATAGGCGATACGCAACATAAAGTTAACAAATAAAGCAATAGGCGATACACACATAAAGTTTAACAAATGTAAAGCAATAGGCGATACGCAACATAAAGGTAAACAACTGTAAGGCAATTTGAGATATGGACTTTAAGGTAAACAAACATATATTAAGGCCATCAACTGCCATAGAAATTCAAATAAACTTTTGAGTAGCTATCATTTGCCACAAAAAGTTAAACAAACTTTGATTCTCTAGCATCTGCAACTAAAGTTAAACAAACTTTGCTACACTAACAAATGCAACAAAAAGATAAACAAACATTTATTCTCTTGTCATCTGCAAC
Source organism: Timema podura (assembly GCA_033556935.1). NCBI lineage: Eukaryota > Metazoa > Arthropoda > Insecta > Phasmatodea > Timematidae > Timema > Timema podura. Next base: position 19,667,817 of record JAVRXN010000005.1, on the reverse strand, counting down.
AAAAATTTAAGCAAATGAGAAGTGTTCATTATCTGCAACCAAAATGTAAACACAATTTTGCACCATCAACAAGGTGCATTCCATACAAAAGTATTTGATTGGTTAAGGTCACCTGTGCTCTAACATTTGTATTTTCTCATTATTTCTTTCTCATTTAGGTGTACCTGTATCACTAAATTCTTTGTTTACCTCATTTCTTCAGGATGGGCAGCTGTTCTGGCTAATCTTGAGGACAGCACCTCAGCTTTCCGGGCAAGGGCAGAGTTGTTCCAGCAGAATTACAATCAGTATTTGGGCACTCGGCAAGACTTCATTCAACTTTTACAAAAGTTAGTTGCTGTTCATGATTCACGTTCTCAAAAGGAGTTAATTCTAGTCGAATTGTAAAATAAACTCATTGGAGTGCAGTGCATTTTTATGTTTTCTCTCATACACTCATTTTCAATATATCTGTAAAGGACTTGCTGGAAATGAGGATATGTTATTTCAACACTTTTATGTGCCGTGGAGCTGTTCACACGAGAAGCAACTCTAGGACATATTTACATTTTAAACAATACTATACTGAATATATAACTCTTCAAGGAAAACCTGTTAACTTTTTGAGGAACATTTTGTTACATCACGAGAGAAGGTAAGAGGAAAAAGAATAGCAACAAATACAATTTGGTTTTACAGTGACATTAGGAATACATATCACACTTTGCCGCCACTAGGCGAAGAGGTAGTGGCTGTCTCTCAAAGAAAATCAATAACAAGCAGATTCTTAAATTGTTTCAAATGGAAAGTTATGTCCCCAAAACTGTCATGGACAAAAAAAAATGTATCCCTGGGGAAATCTGAGTTTCCTCTTTCACAGTGATGAATTAACAGGGATGGATGTTGTGTCTATTCTAGATTTAAGTTAGAAAATAAATATTGTACTTATATAATCATTTGGTTCAGAAAGTGCACGTTAAATACCTCAAATAAAACAAAACCTCTTTTTAGACTAAGGCTCAATCCAGACTGATTGCACTGAGGAAAATAAACAATATTTTTAGTATAGTTTGGTCTCGATGCTTTATATTAACTACACCACATTTTAGTATCGATGCTTTATATTAACTACACCACATTTAGTATCGATGCTTCATATTAACTTCACCACATTTTAGTATCGATGCTTTATATTAACTACACTACATTTTAGTTTCAATGCTTTATATTAACTACACTACATTTTAGTTTCAATGCTTTATATTAACTACACTACATTTTAGTTTCAATGCTTTATATTAACTACACTACATTTTGACTCGATTCAGTTTCCGTGAGGACCTATCACTGCTGGCCAAGATTCCTATCGTTCCTGCCCTGCTGGAGGTGATCGACTCTGGCTCGGTAAAATCAGACAGTTCTACCACCAGCGGCGCAGGGGGCAAGGTACTAGTGCGGGAGAGTGAAGAGGAGGTTCAACCCAAGGATCCTGTCACACTATTGCAGTGGATCTCGGCCAAAGATAATCAGAGCAGCCTTCAGCAAGTGGCCGAGCACTGCATGCGGGGACTGGAACAGGTCAGTTCTGATATTGCACTTATGACTTTAAAGCCCTTCCTCTTGAAGTCACTTAGTTTCAAAATGCCAGTGATGGCATTTAAACATAATAATACTGGGCGTCTATGAGTGGATAATGTTTTAGGTTTACATTTTGAAGCACGCTAACCTCCACCAAAACTTAAGTAAGGAGTTGGGGAAGGAGATGAGGTGGTAGATAGAAGAACAAGATCAGCTTTAAATAAATGACTCGCTATGTAGACTTGTAAGGGTGTATACTTTTCAGTTGTTGAATTTGTAACAAAGTAGAATCAAATAATATGAAATATTCCCAAAAAATAAATAAAAGTTGCATAACTTAAGATATTAATTATCATTTACAAAATGGTATACTACAAACATAAAAAACACATTTTATCATAAGTTTATAAATTAAGTTATCACATTATATAATTAAACTATTTTATTTATTTGTTATGTGAACATTAATTTGTGATACACACAAAATCACAAAATGGCAAATTTTGAAGATTAATTTGTGACTAAGCTTTTAATATTTTTACTAGCGGCAAAGCTTTGTTATTCTCGAATCTGGAATTTCACTTTCAAATCAAAGTCGAAGCTGACGATTATTCAAAGTTAAGTAAGAAGTTTTTAAAGCTTTGTACACCTTTATAGACTTGATAGGTTTCCTATTGATCATACTTGTATACTTTTAAATCAATCTATGTGTGTGGTTCATATACACATCAACTGCTCCTACACAACAACACCACCTATTGAGAGAATGAAATACTAACGAATTAATCACATAGTATATGGGCACCTCACCAAACATCTATTGAACCACTAGCTGGAGCATGCTGCTCAATGCCTTACCTGATTTGAGTTTAGTTCACTTCAAGACAGTCAAAATCTTTGTTCCAGTTAATTTATAAAAGCATAATGGCTAAAACTATATTCATATCCTTTCTTGAGCTATTTTAATTCCTGATAATGAATGGGAAAGTTTAAGATCGGTTGAATCTCCTTTCTACAAATTTACATTATATTTATGAAAGTTGAATCCGAATCTTATAAAATATACTATACTATATTTCTTCGACTGTAAGACACACCTTAATTTTGATTCTAAGAAAATAAATAAAAATCGAAAACTAAAATTTTAGTATTACAGAATTCAAGTTATTCACAACAATAGTACCTTATTTATCAATAGGTATGTTATTTATCTCATCCTTAATCAATATCACTCTGATTCTTCTGAGCCATCTTTATCTTCACTTCCTATAATATATAGTCTTCTGAACCATTGTGAGCGTTGGTAGAAAAACAACTGCGATTCTAAGAGACATCCTCTTTTTAGAGACATTTAAATAAGGAAAAAGAGTGTATCTTAGAATCGAAGAAATAGTATAAGCATAAGAGTTTAATTTGATCACATTTGTATGATTTTTTTTTCACCCTTCAATTCTGATTTATGATACTGATTTTGTTCACAATAAATCATGTTGCTATATACAAGAGAAATCACAACTAAATTATAAGTTTTGGTCATAAAGTGAATTCACCTTCAGTTAAGTGGTAAATTAATCTTTTAGGGTCTAGTTAAGTTTGTCGTGTAATTGTGTTGGGATAAGCCACACACATCAGAATAGCTCTTTAAAAAAAAATATTAAAATAATATCCTTTATAATCTTGAATTTGAAATTTGTAATTCTTAAATTTCGAATATCCTTGGAGGATTTGAAGGATCCTGGGGATAATCTTAATTGCACATGACATATTTATAAGACAATTCAACAAACACAGTGGAGTTGCTAATGATATTTTCCTGCCTGTACTTTGGTAGTTTGACGAGCGAGTGATGGACGGCCTGAAGTCTGAGGTGGAGCAGGTTTTGTCTGCGGCTAACAAGACTGGGATGAAAGAGATCAAGGGTCTGGAGGAGAGACTGTTTGGTCTTGAACAGCTCATGTTTGAGACCAAGGCTATCGTCCAGGAGCAAAGCGACCTTGCACAGGTGAATACATGGGCATTACTGGACACAAAATGGGGTCAAACTTTAACTTACATTACTGGACACAAAATGGGGTCAAACTTTAACTTATATTACTGGACACAAAATGGGGTCAAACTTTAACTTACATTACTGGACACAAATTGGGGTCAAACTTTAACTTACATTACTGGACACAAAATGGGGTCAAACTTTAACTTACATTACTGGACACAAAATGGGGTCAAACTTTAACTTACATTACTGGACACAAAATGGGGTCAAACTTTAACTTATATTACTGGACACAAAATGGGGTCAAACTTTAACTTACATTACTGGACACAAATTGGGGTCAAACTTTAACTTACATTACTGGACACAAAATGGGGTCAAACTTTAACTTACATTACTGGACACAAATTGGGGTCAAACTTTAACTTACATTACTGGACACAAAATGGGGTCAAACTTTAACTTACATTACTGGACACAAAATAGGATCAAACATTACCTTTAGGAGTAAGCGGATATACATATTTCATTTTGTGTCAAGTGAATCAAGTTTAAATTAAAAAAAAGTTTCATTTGAGTTTTCATAATATAGATCAACAATTTTTACTGCAAATATTCCAAGTTGAATTTCTGAAACCTCGCTATATATAAGAATGATAATTTTTTTTTGTAAAAAAAAATAGGTTAAGATCTAACACATTCAGATTTGTAGTTAAATTTAATATATTTAAAAATGTTTTGTAAAAAAAAATTTATAGGAGCATGTTAGCTGTCATCAGAAGAGATAGGATTAGTAATGAAGACGTAAGGTCTAGAGTTGGGTTACAGGGGGTACATGAGATAGTAGAGGACGTTACAATGAGATGGTATGGACACGTAGTGAGGAGGAAGGGGAGAGGCTTTCAAGAAGACTAATGGATATGAAGTATGTAGGGAAGAGATGGGAGGAACATATAGTAGCAAGTGTGCAAGTGAGAGGAGGAGAGTGGTGGAAGGACAGAGGGAGGTGGAGGCATTTTACTAAACAGACCCGGCCACATGCTGGAAACAGTTCATAATGAAGATACCACCTTAGAATGGCTATAATTGAATATAAATGTGGTATTTTAGCTGTCTATATTTTTATTTGTGAAGCTTCATTGTCGAAGCCAAAATATTTGTTGAAGCCAAGTCCCAAGTTTTGAAACAAACTCGAAGCTTCACCCTTAGTTCTAGCTTAAGTTAGATAGCTTATTAACTAAACTAATGAATTATTGTTTCTTTAGTCATTTCTTCAGAACCAGACTCGAGCAAACAACCTGGGCGACCCTTCGATCCTCCCGGACCTGTGTGCCTCTCACCGGCGCCAGCTTCAGGTGATGCTCAACAACCACCAACACCTCGTAGACATCCGCAACCGCTGTTCTCGTGCCAAGGAGGAGCTGTGCCACAACCTACACATGCGCCTCAAGTGGGTCATGTACGTGGAGAACGGCATGTGCGACGTCAACAGCAAGTTGGTCATATACCACGAGAACCTCAAGAGGCTTCGCCGCCACCTGGAGGTTGTCCAACAGATCCACCTTGCCCCTCAGATGTATGTCACCGCTGTCGGGGAAGTCGTCCGTAGGAGGACATTCTCGCAGGCTTTCCTCATGGTGGGTCACTTGTTCTCATGCATGCCTTTTTTACAAAGCTAAGGGTACTAGGCTCGGTTCCCTTCATGGCCGAAATATTTATCGTTGGTGACATGTGGGTTTCTTTATCTTTCACAGTGAAGAGTTTACAGCAGGGGGCTGGATGTTGTGTTTGATTAGATTTAAGTTAGCTTATAAGTTTGTGTTCTGATATAATTAGTTGAGTCAGAAAGTGCATGTTAAACACATCAAATAAATTAAAAAACTACTTAATATTATGGTTTAGAGTACAGTCCACTGATAAGTACATTTAACTGGATAATGCCCTGAGTAGTAATTATATAGATAAAACAAATTAAACATTGAAAAGAGGATATAAGGGCAAGGCCTACACACCAGAAAGCTGTAGGCCTCAAAGTTCACAATTAAAAACACACCGAAACACATAATTATGAAATTTTCAGGGTACATCAGACCTCTTATTCAGCAGAAGATTTCCTGAAAAGGTTAAATAACTAGGGGCAGATGGGATCTCGAACCCTCGGGAAAATGTCTGGAATTTATCCATTCCCGAGAGTGGCGCTGGAAAGACCCTCCCCTCCCCCTCCCCCTTCTATTTGCGATTCTATTTTGCTATTTAATGTTCATGTTTGGACTTCAAGGCTGGCTTTCAATAGAAAGCTACATGTTCTTGTTTGTGTAGAGATAGCACCACTTAAACCAAAATATATAGAAAAACATGTTTATGCTATATAATTGTCATCTTTAACAATATTTTTGCAGTGGGCGAGTGATCTAGCATGTCACTTCTTGGCTGTCCACAACGAAGAAGTGACAAGGCGGCGGGATTTCCAAAGTCAGTTTGATGGACATTTTCTCAACACCTTGTTTCCTGGCATGGAGGATTTTCCTCCACCATTTGCCACACAAGCTCCTTCCATTTTTGATTCAGGCCTACCAAAGGTATGTAGCTAAGTACACATTTGAGTAAAGAAAAAAATTTAGTATATTCGAAGAAAATGTATACTTCTTAAAAATTTAAGGCCCAATTCAAAATGAAATGAAATCATTGAATAAAATAATTTTTGAAATACATACATTGGGTATCTTGATCAGCATTAGACAGTTTAAACTGTCATAGTCTCCATCGAATATTTTGTCAGACCGAGTCCCAACTTTGTCCACTGTCTTATCTTTCATTATCTCTGAATACTAGGGCTGTGCAAAGCTTCGTAACTTCAACTTGGCTTCGAAACAAATTCTTGCTTTGAAGCTTCGCCAGTAAAAATATTTCCAGCTGAAATACTCGAGTTATGTTCAATGACAGCTATTCTGAGTTGTTTTGTACATTATAAATTATTATTTATGTAAGAAAATATTAAGAAATTGAATTGCATGTTGTGATGATAACTTGTTTTATTGTACATTTGTTTGTAATATTTCATGTTGCTCTAACAAATCATTTTCCAAGTAATCTTAGTGCACATAGTAATTTAAATAACCATGCTATAATATTTTTTTCAATTATTAAACAACTAAAAGAAAATATTTAAATTTAAAAAGTAGACTTCGCACACCCCTACTGAATACTCCACTATTATTGGAGATGGCCGACTGACATTAAGTGTATATCGTTAACAGTTATCTCTTGAAGATATTCATCTATTGAAACAAGAGCTCCCAGAGTTGACATTCTCGTTGACTCTCCCTGACCTTGAATCCATCACACAGTTCTTCCTCATCAAGTCCGTTGCAGGGACACTCAAGTCAGAAAGCAAGGAAGAAACCTCCACCCTGGAAGAGCACATCGTAAGCTTGCATTTGATACACTATTGTTTAATGAAAAGCTTTGGTATCGGTTAAGAATTGACACCTGGGCACGGTAATTGAACCCGAGACCCTTGGACCAACACGCCAATGTTCTTCATATGAGCCATCCAGTAAACGTCCTGTGTTTTTAAACTACCTATGTGTGAAGAATGAGTTAGCTCAGCAGTAGAGCGTTGACCTGGTTATCAGGGCTGGGTGATGTATTGTGAAAGCCGCTTAATATCTCTATCAATATCCTGACATTACCATTCTGGATGTGGCAATATATCGTATACCACAATGTATCGTCCACTACAATATATCGGCCACAGTATAGTGAATGACGATGCATCTTGGTAGACGATACATTTTGTACCCTGATTCACAATCTTTTATGAATTATTATTGTGTACCTTGATTCACAATCTTTTATGAATTATTATATATCATATCAGTCTAATATGATTCATCATCTTAGAGTACGCTAATTTCTACTGTATAACTGATCTTCCTTCATCTACATTAGCTGTGATTTGATGTTTTGTGGGCCTTCGCAAGTTTCTTGTTTCATATTGCTGCAAGTAAGAACTTAATACAAATAGTAATTAACTATAAATAGAGCCCCATAAAAATTGTTTTATGTTTAGTTAAATTTTGTTTTTTAAATCTCACTTTTCGGTATTATTTCCTGTTTATTCAAAATTATGTGTTATCTGAGGTGTTTAAGTATTATTTACATATTGAGACAGTGTTTACAAAATTAAAATTTCTTATTGAATCCTTATATATTTGCTTTAAAGTTCTTTGTCAAGTTTGTATGCATACTTCACAATTTTGTAGCCTAAAGTTAGCTTACACTACAGCAAAATACTAATCAAATTACAGCAGGGTCAAAATTTATGCTTAATTTATTGTTTTTTAAAGATTTTGTAAAAGCGGTGTTTCGTTTTATAAGAGGATTTCGTGTAGCAAGACAATTTCGTTTTATTTTGCTTTTCAAAAATATTGGAAATCATATCTAAAAACTATCAAAGGAAAAAGTACTCGATTCCTTCTTTGTATGGCACTTTTCGCTTTATCGCGTCTCACCATTTTTACAGGGTTATAACTATAAAATAATAGGGCCAATTAAGAATCTGACCTCTGCAATTGATATTTCTGGTCCTAAATTCGACTCCTGGCATGGCCGAAAAATTTATCACTGGTAAAATGTGGGTTTACCCTTTCACAGTGATGAATTAGTGGCTGAGAACTGGATGTTGTGCCTGTCCTAGTTTTAAGTTTTATTATAAGAAATATGAAGCTATGACTGGCCTAGCAAGCCGGTAGTGGAAAATATGTGGCTTGAATAAAAGAGACCCAGGCCACAGGCTGGAAACAGTAATATTGTAATGTATATTAATACTTGTATCTTATTATAATGTAAAGAAAGAGCCGTACGAAATATTATTTTCAAAATTTAACATTATTATTTTGTAAACACATTCATATGAACGTTAAAACCGAATACTTTTTGTATGATGTCATCAACCAGACTAATTTTGTTCAGTTCACCATCTTTATTAATGAATAGAAAGCAGCATTTTAGACTCTCTCATTTGTAAAGCTATTTTAAGCGAAGTACATACATCGCTTACGCATAAAAGAGATATCCTAATGGTTATTTTATTAAGTTAATATCTCACTAATGTAAAAATGCTTAAAAGAAAAAATTAATTATTAGCTTTTTTTTTGCCATAAAGAAGGAATAGTATTTGTCTTTTGATAGGTTTTTATTACATACAGGGTGTCCAGCGACCTGGAAAACCTGGTAAACAGGGAATTGTCAGGTAATTTGCTTGGTCAGGGAAAAGTCATGGAAAAGTCAGGGAATTCTATTAAATTTCTGGAATTTTTACATTTTGTCTATAAAAAGCCTCATATTTTGATTCACAGTAGTCAAAATAACACTTTTCTTCCGGTTAGTCCCTGCCTGGAATCACTTTCACACCATTGTCCCTGTTGAGCAGACTAATATCACTTCTCAAGGTCAACAAGTGAGTTAAGCCATGGTTATTCACATGCGCGGAATTTGATTAGACCAACATTTTAAGTAGAAGGAACTAAGAATGACTCTGTCTCACAACTATTTTAAATCGTTCTTGCTTGAGGCAATCTCTTAATGGCTCAATACTATTTTATTATTATTATTATTAGAACTGCGTCTTACTACCCGTTCGGGTTATACGCACTTACGCTAATGTGTAATGGTAGGGTGATTGTGAGATGAAATGGAGGACCTACAGTTTAACGTGGAATCCGAACCACGGTGGAGGCCTGGCATTCCTCACATTCACAAATTGTGATTAATACACATCTTGTCAGAGGTGAAGGAAGGGTTTGGCAATCAGATAAATCTGTGCCGAGACCGAGGATTGAACCCCGGACCCCTAGCACAGAAGTCTGACACCTTACCCCTAGACCACCAGGTCACCTACTATTTTATTGAAATCTACTATTAACTTAAAATAGTCCATTTCCTCGGAGGCAGAAATCGCTTAGGCCCTTTATTGAGTGACACAATTTCAGAATGTGTATGTATATAGGGGAAAAAAAACCACTATATTAATCTGTGATCTTAAAAAAAAATATTTTCATAATATACTTAATATTGATATATAGTGAACTGGAAAAAAGTAAATTGGATCTGGAAAACCTGGAAAAGTCAGGGAATTTTAAGATATAGTTTGGCTGGACACCCTGACATAGCTCTATATCTGTGAAATTATTTACCTGAAAGTGAAAAAAAGTTGTTTCCTTGAGTGATGTAAAATATTATTAACTTATTATAACTTGTATGCTTGTTTCAGGTGAAGGTGGTGACTGAATCTGTCCTCGTTGGAAACTTGGGGCCCACATTACTTCAACAGATTGATTCTGAAAAGTCCCTTTTGTCTCAGGCCCCCAGCCTTGTCCCTATTCCTGTCAAGGGCCAAGACAGGTCAGTAAACACCATTACAATAATAATACTTATCAACATCAACGGTTTACAGCCGATGGCCGGGTCACTTTAGTTAAATGCCCCCATCCTAATTTATCCTTACACCATTCTTCCTCCTTTAATTACTTCCATTCTTCTCCTCTTACTTGCGTACTTTCTATTATCTGCTCCTCCCAAGTCTTTCTTGGCATCTTGTGGTCTTTTTTTTATACCTTTAATTTTCTTTGGTTTCCTCTCCTTCTCCATCCTCATTACATGTCCATACCATCTCAGTCTTGCTTCCTCTACTATCTCATGTACTCCCTGTACCCCAACTCTTTCCTAAATAACTTTATTCCTAATCTTGTTTCTCCTTGTGACAACTAACATGCTCCTCACAAACTTCTTTCCCATGGTATACACTTTAAGTATTAGATAATATTAGTAATGTTACAAATAAACAATGGCGTAAAATAAGATTATTCAAATACTTTATTTTTGTTAAAAATTTCAGTTGATTTTGTAATAATTCTTTCACACACCTTGTGTGTTTTTAATAGGAATAGGCCCTTTGTATTCCCATATCCTTGTGAATACTCAAGATCAAGGAGTTGGAAAAAAAGAAAACGTGTTTTATATTTCGAACATCAATTTTTTTAGGATTAGAATGTTGCTTACTAGTAGCTTAGGCCAACATAACAACCAGACTCCAGACAGTTAATTTACCACTATTTTTTTAAAACCCGTACTTATTCAGGTTATACACATATATGACAATAATTACTCTAATGGGGTAGGGATGAAAATGTAAGAATTTTAGAGTTAATCTACTCGCATTTGCGTGGAAGGAGAATGGGAAACCACCTAGGAAAAATCACCCTCAATAAACCCGACCAGGATTTTAACCTCATTCTCCATCATCAGCAGGCCAATCTAACATGAGAGTTACACCTTAGACTCTTTGCCTCCTTAAGCGGGTGTGTCTATTTTAAAATCATGCTTAATCTATAAACTCATTAATAATAAACTCACTGGCACTAGAGTATTGAATTAACACACAATCATACTTAATATTAAAGTTGAGTCAGCTCTACTATTTTATGAATCTGTATCTCCAATTTACTTTCGAATCTGAATCTAAATCCAGTAAAAAATTACTAACATAAGAGGAAATATAAATAAAACAATTAATATATAGTACAAAAGTAACTAAATGTTAAGTCTTTCTTATAATCCATTCATCATAGCATTCATACATTCAGTTAAGTGTTAAATTACTGGTTAAGTTCATCCTATAATTAGCTTCTGAACCACCAATAACTAGTAAAAACAATTTCACTTTTTTTTATAAAGGATTTTGGTCTTGAAACAAAAATTTTCCCGAATCCTTGAATCTCAAATATCCTTAAGGATTTCAGAAATCGAGTACCCAAACCTACTTGATATCTATCTAGTAGAATGTGAGTTTATATCACCTTAGACCTCGTGATGCATGTCACAAACATATTGATATGTTTATCCTTCTTATGCTTCAGGGGTTTTGAGTCTGAGACTGACACAGAAGAGTTTGAGAAGTTGGGTCAGAGCCCCGTTGAACTGAGGTTCGACTCAAAGCAGACAGCCGCTGTGACAGGTCACGTGACGGAAGCCCAGATGGGGGACCCATCCGTTATCGCGGCCCTGGAGGTTGGTGTCCCGGCTGACAGGAGGTCACTCCCCTCCCTCCTCCTCCCTTCCCCGTCGTCCACCCACTCCCAGGCACCGCCCCCCACCCCGCAGGAGTTCGTCACTGCCGACTTTTACATAGACGAGTCGATGCCGTCCAGTTACTCTGAGAGTAGCCACAACGTGCAGGTGGTCCCCGAGCTGCAGCGGCAGTTGGAGGACACTCACACATTGGTTGCCCTCCTGCAGGTACAGAACACCAGGCCCCAACTTAGACGACAGCCCTTGCCTTTTCCAGACAATGGCTTCCTCAGGTTTTGGTTGTTTTCTAGACTTAATTGTAGAGTCGCACACATCTTTTAGAAGGGAGCTATTTTTGTCCCATGCCGAATTTTTTGAGATGGGTTATTCAATTTTTTTAGACGTTGGAAATTCAACACTTCAACAATTTGGAAAATTCTAATGCCAACACTATTATTCTTACTTTAAAAATTGTTATCCTCTATTCCAAATCTGTTTTTTAATATTCTAATTTTGAAATTTAAATTAGAGTAAATTTAATATTTGATTTTAAAATATCAACAGTCTTTTACCTTAACATGTCATTACTTAAAAACAAAAGCTATAATAACTACTAATAGCATAATCCTGATTTTAAATAGTATTTTTAAATTTTTTTGCTGCAAAGACTAAAGCTACTCATAACTCTATAACTATTTAACTTTAAATTTAAAGCAATAAGACTTTGTATGCAACCTACTTCAGTCTTTTAATCCAACAACCTGAAGAACCATTATTTTCATTCTTCCTTTTTTTTTCTTATTTTAATTAACTATTTAAAAAAAAAATCTATTCTTTATTATTCAGCTAACATTGGTGGTTGATTCTTACATGTGTCTTCTATAATTTAGTCTATAAATATAATATAAATTAAGCCATTTCATAACAACATAGAAATGAAACATAGTTAAATGAAGGATATTAAACAAATAATTAAAAACCTTTAGCTTCAAAATATGTTTCCTCGGCTATGATAAAACCAAATACAAAAACTTATCCATACCAATTTGTTTTTCAATCACATTTATTTGCATATTATGTTTTTGTTCTTTTCATATCGTGCAACCCTATATATATTATTACATTTATCTATTTATTTTGATTACAATGAGAAAATCCAATCTGAGTGCTTGAAGTGGTTATAAAAAGAATGAATAACGAGCATAAAAAGTCCAGCGCAGAGTAAATACTAAGATACAAATTTGTCACCTCACATAACATGGGAAAGAAACAACTGACTATTTATTATTTATATTAAGAATGTTATTAACAATCTAAGCTTAATGTTGAATACATAATTTTTATCCCTTAAAACAAATCAGTCCAGCCAGCGTGTGGCCCACAACCGGTTTTTTTTCTAAACCCATCAATATAAATGGTGTTTTGATAAAAAAAAATTTCTAACACCACATCTCCTTACCCATTCAGGCTATACGCCTATTTCTTTGATAATCTAGTCCATTGCGAGAATAGCGCCTTAGACCATGCAGCCACTGAATCGGGTGTGTTTTAAATTGATAAACAATAAAAGCCAGCACCTATCACCATTATTAAAAAAAAAACTTGAAGCACAAAATCAGGTTCATTCGTCTCACTAGCTCTGTGGTATAATCATAATACTATATTTGAGTTGTATGTTGGTTCTAAGTAATTTTGTTAAAATGAATAAAGGTAAAATAGCACCAAATGGTATATATTAAATTAAAAATTTGAAAGAGGCTAGAAGGGCAAGGTCTACACACTTAAAAGAAAACTGTAGGCCTCATATTTCACAGATGAAACACACTAAAACAATAATTATCTAATTTTTTGTTTACATTAGTTCCCTTCTTCAGCAGAAGAGAGTAAAACACAGAATGAACTATGGCAGAATTGCTAGAGGTTGATCATGGTCACTTATATACTGCTATTGCTTGCTTCTTGATTCACAAAAAGTTTTAGGCTTGGATTCTGCAGTTGCCTGTTTAAACTTGTGTCCTTACTCTTGATACTTTTGATCAAATTCCAGGGGAGTCTTGAATTCCCCCAAATTCCTGCCCTTTCTACGCCCTGGGCATAACAAATATAAAAATTACAGTTAAAATTGGTATATACCAAACAAACCTAAGATAGAAGGCTAAAAAGATAATTTTCTTTGCAAGATGTTTCTTCTTCTTCTTTGATATCTTTAAATATTTACCTTTGTCGCAATATGACTTTTAATAACCGGTTCAAACACATTTTTTCCAATGTTCTTTGGTTGAGGCAGATACATTTCTTAGACTGTGGGAACTCTTTTTGGTTATTGGGATGGATTGTAAATTCACAATAAAGCTACAAAATTGACCATAATTCGCATTTACAAGTTCAAATAGAAAGTTTCATGAAAAAATTTAATTCTGATTTATTTCATGCATTCAAAAATTCTACAGTGAACTTTAAATTTATTTGATAGCCATTTTAATTTTCCAAGTAAAAGTTCCTAAAAATTTGTTTTGCAAAATTTTGGTGTGTCTTGTGGTTTAAGAGTTCACCCTTAAGTTTAGTCCCGGGATCAACTGTCACTTTTCTACAAAAACAGTACAAAATTATTTTAAAATGGATACGATATAAGTAAACTCCCCCCTCCCCCCTTTTTTATCTTTTTGATAAACTTTGTTTTACACGAAAGAAACCTTAAAAGGAATGAACACAGTATTCAATTTCACAATGAAAAGAACATCATAGTTCACACTTTAAATTGCTGCCACTGGACAAATAAGTAATGGTTCCTTTTTAATTGTTTTTAATTCTCACCGCCCAATCTACAACCTAAGTTTCATTCTATCAAACTCCTCAGGAGGGAGTGGGAAATAAGCAACGTGACTCTTATGTTATTTTTTTCATTGTGAAAGCTGTCTTGTGTTTTCCTTTTTAATGTGTTTTTATTCCTCTGTTCCGTTTAGCATTGCCGAGGCCCAAAGGCTAAATGATAATACATTATTTAAAATTGATAAAAATAAGGAAAGATGAACCACCATAATTAAGTGAAGAAACCTCATCTAGTGAAAGAGAAAAAAAATGTGGGAAGATTCTTTCTCACAAATATACATCTTTCTTTTTGCTTCTATTGTAGAAAAAAAAATCATACAGACATTGAAAAACAACAATTTTTATATCAATGTTTTTCTTTCTTTTTCCCCTTTGTTTGAAAAGGCAATAATCCCAAAATATATCAACTTTGTGTTTCAATGTTTGTGTAACTTTTTCTACTATGGAAAGTAAGATGTCACATTTGACCATTGGATTATTTCTAATTTTTTCCTCTTTCTCTATGTGGGATTTTTTCACTGAAATAGTTTTTATTTAATTATTTTTCATAAATTTCCATGTATTACAAGATTACAAGAATTTGGATTCTTTTTCAAGAGGCAGCCATGACCTCTTTGTCCAATAGCAGCATTGTAATATGTAAATTTTGTAACTCACTTTTTTTAGTTGTAAAAACCATACTGGTATTATATTTGTTCCTTTTATATGTTTCTATCCACCTTTACTGTACTTTCTTCCAAATATAATTCAATAATCCCATAAAGCGAAAAGAGGTTTTCCTTATAGAGAAATACTTATTTTAGTGTTAAGACATAAATCTAATTTAGAATTCCCCACTTTAAATCTATATTTTAACAAAACAAAATAGGGGACTAAAAACACCCGAATTAAATAATCATGAAAATAAGGCCAAACCTACTGTTTTACATCCATTACTTTTTCCAGCCTGTGGCCTGAATTAGTTTTTTATTCAAGCCATATATTTTCCCCTACCAGCTCGCTAGGTGTTTCATACTTCATATGCCTTATACTCTAACTTAAGACTAGGATAAACACAACATCCAGTCCCCGGCCGTTAATTTATCAATTTGAAAGGGTAAACCTATGTTTCACCAACGATACATCTTTTAGACCATGCCGGGAATCAAACTCAGGACCTTTAACTCAGTAGGCAGATGTGCTATAACTGAGCTAAGATATCAGACAAACATTTTCTTAAATGTAAGAAAGTACTTGAAATAGGAACAAAAAAAAGGCACAGACGAATCAAAAGCTGAAGACAGTTCTCATCTTACACTGCTGTCATTAAACAAAGAGGTAATGGAATTGTTCTTTTTGGTAGCAATTTGGAAATTGACAAATTTGTCATTCTTTTCACCATTAAAACCAAATTTGGTTGTCTCTTCTATTTGTTCTAAATCCTATTTAATTTATCTCCCACATATAAGATATATATGATTTAATGGATATTTTTGACATCAAATTTTTCTAACAATAACAATTTATCTCTTAGTGCCATATTTATGTTTTGTATTTGAATAATGATTAGAAATTTCTGCCAAAGCGATATATACTGTATTGGACTGAATATAGTGCGATGTTTTTCTCATTAAAATATCCTTTTAAAAACTGTACTTGAATTATATGTGCAGCCTAATATTTTTTCACAGGAAAAAAAGGGCATATTCCTACAGAGGTCTATTTTGTTGCATGCCGGAATTGTACCACCCGCCATAAATCATTGTGCTCATCTAATAATAAGCTCAAGGTCAAAACAAAGAGAGAAAAATAGGATTTCCATCAAATTTCAAGGAACATGGGATTAAAAGATAAGAAATAATTCAATTTTACAAATATTTCTCCTGTTACAATTCTTTATTTAGGAATGTTTTCTTGGTGTATCATCATTTAAAAATATTCAATTACATGTTTTTATCATTGGCCAAGAAATAATTAACTAAAACATAACAAAGTTTAATAATGTTTTGATATGTTTATAACTTTTAAATGTTGTTAGAGCTTTAATCTATGTTATGAAATGTTTGTCTAGAGGACATTGACTTGTGATTACATTACAAAAACATTTGTTCAAAATATTATATTCTATGCCTATATGGCTCTTATATTGCAGTATATATCTCTTTGTTTATTATATTAAATTTACACAGCTATTAACTTTACTTAAAATTGAATTATTCTATTACTAATATAATTTGTTCCTTATTACCATTAAAAATGTTTTTCAAAAATTTCATTGTCAATTAACTGGTAATTCAATAGTTCATTCTTAGTGGATGGCATAATCTGTGTTGTTTACTGATATTTAAAAAAAATCACATGTCTGATCTGCATGTGAGTAATCGTTTTGAAAAGAGGCTTCCTCGGCGTCTCAAGTAAACTAAGGCACGAGAAGAAACTACATAAAGTTAAATTAAAATTGTTTCAAATTTGTCAAGTTTTACCTTGAGTAATAGTCTAGACTTTTTTTAGGGTCATATTATGTGCGTATTATATTCGGACCAATACGATAATGTCTATTTTTGTTAATCATGTACCAATCACCAATGGCTGTTGGAAGAATCAATTTTAGTGATTTTTGTTGACTTACATTAATTTTTAATGACCTTTCCTAAAATTTTATTTTCAACCCTTTTATTTTTTATCTTGGATGATTTATTTGATAGCTAATACATTCTGATCTCTTTTTTTTTTTTCTTTCGTCTAGCAAGGAAAGTAATATTCTTTGCTCTAAAGCGTCTAAACCGTGATCTATTGTAGTCTAGTGTTTGCTAGATTTGGGCCCTAGTTGGTTGCCCGGTGTTTGGTTCCTTTCAACCTAAACCTTTCCTCGTCATTTGACGTTCACCATTTAATTACGTATGTATTATATAACTAGTTTTTAGTTAACATTAATATGGCGAAAAATTGAAGGATTCCTTGGAAGAATGAAACGTCAAAATTCCAATAAAAACACGCTTGAAAATATTCGGGGATAAAATGAAAATTTTATCTATTATATTTGTAAAACCAGTGAACTTTGACAAATATAAGTTGTGCTCCTACACTTTAAATACTTTTCTCATAACTTATTCCAACATAATTTTTATACAAAACAAAATATAAATATTCAATTATCACACAAATGTAGATTACCTGTGGAAAGTGAAATGAAAGGTCTAGAAATCTATCACTTTTTTTTTTTCTTTCATAAATTATTTCAAGATTGATCAGCATATTTGAAATGATTATGTAAGAGCTTGATTTCAAAACTACTTTACATAAAACCAAAGCACTAACTTAATTCAAGAGAAATTTAACATCTTAGTGTGTCGTCACTAACCCATCCGCCATTTGTAAATTATTTAAAGGCACGGGCTGAGTCTGAACTAGGTAGGTCCTCTAAACTCCAGTTTTCTTATAAATGGACACATCCGACTTCTAGCAAAGTTATTGGATCTAATTTCACCTATTCATATGCCAGTTCAAGTTAGATGCAGCTGTCACTTTTGATAAATATTATCCATGTTGGCTAGAAAAAAATATGGTTTATATTACTAAAAGGCGTTCCAAATGTCCATTTGTAAGAAAATTATGGTATACTTGCAATCTGATATGCACACTTCTTTGATCCTGACTAAGCTTACTCTGATGGGTTCCACTATAATGTAGGATTAGTGCAAGTCAAGGTAGCAGTTTTACCTTGATAGATTACATTATGACCCTGTTATACCATAGTGGAATAATGACAGGAAAGCTTGTTACCTTACAGGGTAAACAAAGGATACATAGACTGCTACCAAGTTTATATTTGTCATGGCAAAGAATTCATTATTCTTCCACTGGGTCCCTCAATTAGCGTGTCTATTAATTTCATTATTGTGTTGGTCAAATAATTCATTTAATACATTTGCGAGCAACTGAAAATATAACATTATATTGTTTGATGAACCTTTGATGTTTCACATCTTTATAATATATCCAGAATCTCTTAAATTTAATTTAACAAATAGAAGCTTGGCTTCACAGATATTTTAATTTTATATTTATTCAGCTTCTTCTTAAAAAAAATAATATATATATGTGTAAAAGGGAATTTTTTTATTGCTTGTAAATGTAATTGCAAAAGGTATAAATGGGTAGTTAAAGAAATATATCTAATTCAATTTAGATTTGTTTTTTTAATATTAGGTTTGACTCACAATCAAAATAAACTTTCTTAAACAATTGATATTTGTTCCAAATTCAGTTTTGAATTTAATCTAATCATTGTATTCTCTTAAGAATCAATTTAATTGTATAAATGAAGATACCGATTTGTTTTAAAAATTGAAATCTTTTAGTTACATTTAGCACTTGGAGAGTTACACATATAACTTAGTTAATTAGAGCATAAGTACTCCTGATAAGTACAGATTAAGTTTGGATAGCAACAGAGTGTAATTGAAATGGATTATTGATACACTTAAGGCAAATACAGTTGCATTTTTTTATAAATTCGCCTTGTAAGTTACGGATAATCTGAATAAGCAGTAGGCTCCTTAATATTAAAAAAAAAAAAGGGACAATCTTGGTCATGTGTGTGATCATTCAGAATATATTCACCTTAAGAATACTTTGGCTTTTATTTTGGAGTAAAACATTTGAAAAACATAATATTTGTGAAATCGGGAATACTGTGACTTGTTTCAAAGTTAACTACTGTTTGCTTCCGAAAACTAATAATAACCAATCATGGAGCACAATTTATTACCATTATCTAAACTATGTGTTCGAGTTTCTGGTATTTTGCTAAGAGCTATTTTTGAACATTATATTCTTAATTCTGTGATATACTTTTAATATATCCATAACAAACATTAAAATAATTTTAACTGTATGATTTTATTACTATAAATATAGACATTTATGGGAGATGAAGGAGGAGGCAGAGGACAGAGCTTATTGGCAGTCTAAGTTCACTGACAAAAGGAATGGATCTGTCGTAAGACAGAAAACCTAATATAACAATAATAATCATACTTTATAATAATTCTCAGTATGATTCTCATTTGAGATTTCATTGTTATTTAAATTTACTAATTACATTTAGTTTTGACAAAGTGTAAGTTAATATACTTGGACTTTTCCCATTTTCAATTTTTTTTTAAATCAATATATTAACAACACTTAATCTTTATATATTATGTTTTTTTAATGAATTACTTATCATATACTTATATCTCTATAAGGAAAACCTCTTTTTGCTTTTTGAGGTATTTTGTTACATTTGGAAGAAGTTACAGGAAAAGTGGATAGAAACATATAAAAGGGAACAAAGAACGAAAATAAGAACACAGTTCACACTTTATGGTCTTGCCAGTGGACAACGAGGCAATGGCTACCTACTGAAGAAAATCGATTGGTACCGCCCAATCCCCTGACCTAGGTTTCATTCTTTCGGAACTAATCAGGAGGGAGTGTGAAACGCGCAATGTAGCTTCCTAAAAGAAGACATAAAATATCAAAAAAGGCAGAAAAAGAAAATTGATGAAGAATCAACCGTAGGATACTTAGGGAGACATATGTTCATTCCCTTTTATATGTTTATATTCACCTTTCCTGTATCTTCTTCCAAATACAACATTAGAATTTAATTGTTATTACTAAACTAGAGTATGATTTTGATTTCAAGGAACTTTTAGAAAATAACAAAAAATATTTTTTTCTGATATTCATTGATAACATTTTACTTTATTAGTAGTATTATTTCAGGTATTAATACATTTCTTATCAAAAATGACAGTTGCAAATCCATGACCTTACGTACATATATATTAAAAATGTTTTAGTACCATTTATAACTGTCAAAAAGTTCCTTCCTACCAAAATAAAACTGTAATTTTGGTGAAATGTACTTCACTATGCCACACAAGACTTAAGGGGCAACCTATTGCCTGCAGGAAAACCTTGGCAGCACCCGCAATGAGGTGGAGCGTGTCCAGAACTTGCTGGAGGCAGCGGGCCGCGTGATGCGGGAGGCTTTGGCCAATCTTAGGGATGACCTGGCACTGTTGCGCTCCAAGACTGCCTTGGAACGTGATGAGGTGTTGAGGTTATGCAGGGACCTAGCGGAGGGTCTCGCCGGCAAGCAGAAAGAGATGATTGCGGGACAGGTCCTTCGAGAGCGGGAGCTGATCCAAAGGTTGACGGTGGACCACGAACTAGAGATGGTCAACCTTAAACAGGAGACAAAGGTCGAAATAGATGCCAAAGATGAGAAGATCAAGGAACTTAAACAGGTACAGTAAAAGATCGATATAGCTCTTCAACATAATAAATATTTATTTTTAACAGTTTTTTTTTGGTGAAATTTCCATCACAAATGGGTCTTACTACCTGTACAGGCTATACACATATGGACTAATTACACTACCCACCTCGGCATAGTTAGCTAACATGCTAGTTTCATGTTGAGCTAGACGGCCGAGGACTAGTTAATCTGTGAACAAACAGCCTAACAAGCAGTAAGTTTCAATAATCAAAAAAACTTTCAAAATTACAAACAATAATTGATGTACTTTATAATGAACAGCTACTGAAATTTATCAGAAGGAGAGAGTACCACTACACCTATTTTCACTGGGTTTGTTATTTAAGCAAGGTTTGTACTAAAGGAGTGAAGGATGACCTTGGATTGAATCCTAGTTATAACTTAGCACCGCGTATTACTACCCGTTTGGTTATACGCTTAAGTACTAATTACGCTAATGGATTAGGAATTGGGAGGGTTGAATTTCGAGGAAGTGAACCCGCATTTGCGTGGAGGGAGAGTGGAAAACCATTTGGAAAAAACCACCCCCAGTTCACCCGACCGAGATTCGAACCTCGATCTCCCCGTCCTCGGCAGTCAAGCTCAACACGACTAACGTGTTAGCCAACTATGCCACCGAAGCGGGTGAATCCTAGTTAAACTTTGATAGAATTGTAAGAAGTGCTTATTAGGTAACTCTTTGTTGAAGGTTTTCACACAGCTAACTATATTACATGACCCATTAACTTCACTGATTATTCCTACCTCAAATAATACTAACCATTAAAGTCTTGTTCTTCTTTACAGTGCATAGAAAAGAAAGAGCAAGAGCTGGCAACGCTGCGCGCGGACATGGAGAGGCGTCTTGAGGAGGAGGTGCGAGAGAGGAGGGAGGTGGCCAGGTCCTTCGAATCCCAGCTCTTTGAGTGCCGAACGCTGTGTGGTGAATTACAGCAACAGCTGGATGCGGCTGACAGAGAAAAGGTGCGGGAGCTCAAGGATCAGTGCGACAAGCTGACACAAGACTACAAGGCGGAGGTAGAGAGTCTCAGGTCGAGGTTCCGCATGGCCTTGGACTGCAGTCCCAGCGATTCTAGCCTCGAGAAAATTGAGGTATGGTCAACTCTCTAGGTAGTTCCCCTTTCGATTGTTCTACCGTATATTGTTAAAAAATAAAACATTTCAAAATCAAATTACTTTGTTATCTTAGGTATTGCATTGACTGCCAACTTATTATCAGGACTATAAAATAGACAAACATTAACAGTCTACGGGCACTGGATTGTGTGTACACCCATTCTCTATGCATAAAGCAATTGGGATGTGACTTTCTTCAGTGGACGAACGGTCTAAGGCGTCACTATAGTGTTAGACTGGCTTGCTGATTATCGGGAGATCATGGCTCGAGTCACGGTCAGGTCTACTGAGGGTATTTTTTTCCTAGATGATTTTCCACTCTCCCATCATGCAAATTCAGAAAGATTACATCCAAAATACTTCCTTCCCGATTCCTACCCTATTAGTAAATACCTGCACAGGTAGTGGAACACAATGACAAAAAAAATATTGAAAAAATGTACTTTTCACACCCCTTCTAATTTTATTTTATTTCTGAATAATTGACATAATCATAATATTTTCAATTTTTTATGCTCTGTCTTAAAAAATAAGTTAGGATACTTTTCATTTAAGTCTTATCTTTGAACACACCTTTTAGGAACATTCATGTACTCATAATTTGGAGATGGCTTGGAATACCAGGTAGGTTATTAAATTATCAATCGGTCGGAAATGTTTTCATCATGTTTTTAGTATTTCCACGTCAATTTGACACGGAAGTATTGTATTTTCTTGATTGCCGCAGAGATCTAACCTGTGTGCGGAGAAGGAAGCAGCAGTCAAGACTGCCATCGAGCAAGAGCGGGCAAGGTGGCAAGCCACACTGGAACAGAAGATCAAAATCGTCAAAACGAAGGCAGATGCTGAGAAACAGGTTACTCATTCAGCGCTAGTATAATTCTTTAAATTTTAACCATTTAAGATCTCAATTATTTAATGAATTTAAATCTGAATCTTAATTTTAGATTCGAATCTTGGGAAAAAATTACGAACAAAAGATTAAATAGTAATATATTAGAATAAAAGCAAGTCAAAATAGTAACTAAATTATGGATGGGATCCTTGAATCCTAAACCCTCAAATACCTTGAATCCTTAAGACTATTTGTGGATTTGAGAAAATATTGTATTCAATATTCAAATCCTTAAAAAAATATTTTTTTTAAAAATTCTAATCTTTCCTCAAAATTTGGTTAATTAACATTACTGGACATACTTTTTAGTCGAGAATTTTAGGAAATGATCAGGGGAAATCAGGGAAAATGCTTATATTAACAGTATTGTATTTGAAAGAAGGTATAGGAAATGTGGATAGAAACGTATAAAAGGGATGAACACAACATGGCTTTTACAAACAAAGTTCACACACTTTACCTTTCTGCCAATGGATAAAAAATAAAATCGATTATTACTGCCCAATTCGGTAGCGGCATTGTGATACAGCAATGTGGTGACTAATTCATTCATACATTCATTCCAACATAGAAATAAATAGTTCTATTTGTGTGTATGTATTAATCACAATTTGTGAATGTGTGGAATGCCAGGCCTCCACCGTGGTTCGGAATTCCACGTTAAACTGTAGGTCCTCCATTTCATCTCACAATCTCACTACCATTACACATTAGCGTAAGTGCGTATAACCCGAACGGTGTAGTAAGACGCGGTGCTAATAATAATAATAATATTTGTGTGTATATTTACAAAAGCATGAAATAATAGATTAGCGTTTTTCAACTGGTGTGCCTTGAAGGTTCAACAGGTATGCTACAAGATTTTGGGGAAAGATCAAAAAGAAGTAATAAAAAAAACAAAACGAGGAATTAAAAATAAACCTTTTGAAATCTATTAAAATTAACACAATTATGAGAATGTTATCTGTTGAACTTAAACACAATCTTAATACTCATGTTTTTTTAACAATAAAAGCTTTCATTAAAAAAAGTGTGTCATGAGTTTAAAAAGGTTGAAAATTGCTTCACTACATTCACCTAGATATAAAAATTGAAGTTAATTTTCGAATGCAGCCAGCCTAGTCACGCTCCCCCTCCCACCCTCCTCAACTCCTTTTTTTATTAGGAAAGTAGCACATTCCATGCCCCATTACCAAAACTGTGAATTAATGAAAATATTATTCAGATTTGTGAATTGAGATGCTTTTAGAGGTAGAGTTATTTTTAGCTGTGTTTTAAGCTAAGTAAACATTATCTAGTAAAAAAAACCTTTTAAATTATACCGCTGGGGTAATTCATAATAAATATATTCTATTTTATTTAGTACTTTTTGAAGTGCTGTGCTGGGATAGTAATTTGCTTAGAAGTTCCTGTTGAATCTTCCAACTGTTTCAGTGGCCGCATGGTCTAAGGCGTCACACTCATGTTAGACTAGACTGCCAATGACAGGGATATCGAGGTTTGAATTCGGTCGAGTGTACTGAGGGACCCGCCTCAATGGCATAGTTAGCTAACGCACTAGATCCTTGTTGAGCTAGACTGCCGAGGACGGAGAGATTGAGGTTTGAATCTTGCTCGGGTGAACTGGGAGGGGTTTTTCCTAAATGGTTTTCCACACTCTCCACGCAAATGCGGGTTCACTTCTTATATATTCAACCTTCCCAATTCCTAACCCATTAGTATAAATAGTACATAAGTGTATTAACCCGAACGGGTAGTAAAACATGTGCAAAATATTTTATGTACTGAGGGTGGTTTTCCAAAATGGTTTCCACTCTTTTAAAGGCTGGTACAGAATTTAAATTCAACATTCAACTCATTAGCGTAATTAGTACATATGATATAACCTGAACAAATAGTAAGAAGCGGCAGTAAAAAAAATCAATAAAGATGTACCTATGCTTGTGTTTCAGGTTTGGTTTAACGAAGCCATGCGTAGAGTGGTAGGAGAAAAA
Source organism: Timema podura (assembly GCA_033556935.1). Classification (NCBI taxonomy): domain Eukaryota; kingdom Metazoa; phylum Arthropoda; class Insecta; order Phasmatodea; family Timematidae; genus Timema; species Timema podura. The sequence continues at coordinate 19,643,053 of JAVRXN010000005.1, read as the reverse complement.
GATCGTCAATTGGACGCTGCCAGGGCACGGGAAGTCTCGCTTATAGAGGAATGCCATCGCCACCAGGAGACTAATCCGTCGCCTCACAGACGACCAAGGGGCTGGGCCTATGTATGTACTTGTGTTTGTTCTTTAGTACAACTTAAAAAGTTAATTTATTGAATTCTAATGTTTGAACACATTATTAAAGAACGCCCACCTAGGGAAAGAGGGAAAATTGGGAAGAATCTATTACACAAAGGTGACATCTTTTTCTTTTCTTCAGGCTTCTATATTTGAAAAAGTCACACACATATTGAAAAATAAAACATTTATCAACAAAAAAGAGGGAAAAAAATAAAAGGAAAGCACTGAAAAACTAACTTACTCCTAGCCTAATAACTAACTGTTTATCTTAGTTTCATAATAGAAAATTAAGGTTTCTGATCAGGGTGTATAGCAACCTAGAAAACGGGAAAAAATATGGGAAAATTAATAATATTTCTGTAATTTTCACATATTTGCTTATAACATACACAACTTTTATAAACAATAACTAAAATAACATTTATCTTCCAGTTAATACACACCACAAAGCTCTTTTAATATAGTTGAAATACTACCGTAATCCTAATTTACAAGGTCAACATATGATTTTTGTGTTTTTCCACCCCTCTACCGCGCGTCATTAGCCAAAGTTGGAGCATGTTTATGCACATGCCCGATAACTCTTTGTTTGTTAAAGGAAGAAGAAAAATAAATACTTTTGTGTCTCAACAATTTTAAACTGTAAACTGTCTAATTACTACCACTTCCTGAGGAAGGTGCTATAATAGCATCAAAATATCGAAGTGTGTGTAAATATGTGTTAAGTGTTTTTACTTTTATTTGTGCTTTACCATTTTCCTAATATTCTATCATTTTATTTATTTCAAATTGTTTCTGCTCAATCCACTTTATTTCATACATAAACTGTATTTATGTAAGGCAGTCTTTTAATGTCTCAATATGATCTCACTGAAATTTAATCAGATCTTACTGCCTAAAAGCCCATTCGTTCCTTAAGGCTTATACCCTTTTATCCCTTTATAGAGTGACACAATTTCAGAATGTGTTGGCTCTGTGTCTAAAAATACTATGACATCAAATTGCGATCTTAATAAAATAGTGTGACTTTATCAAATAAAATTTACAAAACAGTGACTGAAAAAGTTAGAAATTGGTTCTTGAAACCTGGAAAAAGTCGGGGAATTTTAAAATATAATTTAGATGGACACTCTGTTGAGGCTTTGTACATCCCAAAACCATTTTAAATTGAATTTATTATAATATGCTTAGGAGCCTGGGGGCTGAGCCTGGTGACGTCTTGGAGCGTCTCGGCAATTTGGAGTCCGTCAATGCTCGCCTCAAGTCAGAGCTGGCAGAGGAGAGGGAGAAGAACTCTAGTACCCTGTCTTCAATGACAACAGATAATGCCTCCTCTGACGTCAAGATGAGTACCACCAGCTCATCTGACATGAGCACGTCTGTAGCTGTTGTACGGTGAGTAATCATTTACTTTTTTTTGTTTTAGTTTACTCAATTTTACTAATTCTTAATTTGTGTTGTGAAAATATTTATGAACATTTTCCTTTTGACCTGCTTCGGTGTCCTCACAGTCTAAAGCGACACTCTCGTCTTGCACTAGACTGCCGATTACAGGGAGATCGACATTCAAATCTCGTTTGGGTGAACTGAGGGTGGTTTTTTCCAAAATGGTTTTCCACCCTACCTCCGCACTAATTTGGGTACACTTCCTTTAAATTCAACCTTCCTCATACCTAACCCATTGACATAATTATTATGTACTTGTATAACCTGAACAGGTAGTAAGGCATGGTGCTAAAAAATATCCCTCTGATGTTAGCAGCTATATTGAGGAGTTGTATGTAAAATGTTGCAGGGAAGGCGTCAGTCGTGACGTGGCAACTAGTCCAGAGCCTATCCAGCAGACTTTACAAGAGGAGCTTGAAATCAAGGAGAGGCTGGTTAGTAGTTAGGCGGTTTTAGTGCATTGCTTATTTTTCTAATAATAAAACTAACTAGAACCATAGACTAAATCAGTGAACACTATCTGGAATTGAAAGAGTAGAATTTTAGCTTACATTATTTTTTGCATTACAAACTCACTGTAAGGTAAGAATAGTACTTTTTTTTAAAATACATATTTTGCTCAAAATTAGCTTAAATAAACAAGACAGAAAAATGAGTTGAGAAAGAATATAAGAGGGGAAAATTATAGTAGTCTCAAGGCTTTGTGTGGAAATTCTTTCTTCCTATTTTTTTTTAAATCGAGTATAGGTCATGAAATATGGTTTGCATAATCCGGTAGATATCCTGGTCCTATAAATATAGTGAAACCAGGGCCGTCCTTAGGGGTGTGCGAATGGTGCGGCTGTACAGGGAGAAAACTAGTTGGGGTGGGAAATTTTTACTTTGGCTCTAGTATAGAAGAATCCCTGTATAGGCAGTCTAGCATTGTCAGAATGTAAAAATAAATAATTACATAATCATGTGGCTGGAATTATTTAACGACTGAAGTTAGTTCTCCGTTTAAACTCCACCGATTTGCATGTGTTCAATAATCGATTTATTTCAAAATTGACACAATTTTTTTTGCACCTTTAGTGTTTGCCCAGCGCCCCATGTCTGCTAAGGGTGGCCCTGAACACATCGTACTTTGCAGTTTAGAAAGCATTCTAGTACTAAATCTAGGATTTAATGCTCCCCAAGCAAAATCATTTTAGGAATATCTTAATTTAAAAACCAAACCAAGGAAGACCATTGCTAAGTTATGGATCAACCACCAATGTATTGAATATAAAGTAATTTCCTAGCTAAAAAATAAATAGCCTTTATAGTTTTTACACATGAAAGTACAATGTCCGAACACTCTTACTAAGTATACCTTAAATTCTATAGTAAGGAAATTGATAGAACTAATAGAACTATTTCTACTATAGAAGACAGAAGAAAGGAAGAGATGTCACCTTTGTGCATTGGATTCTTCCCACATTTTTCCTCTTTCCCTAGGTGGGCTATCTTCATCAAATTTACTCTTAGCAGCTTATTTTTCCTTTTTCTTTAGTTCTATCAATTTACTTAACTATAAAATTATTTAGCCATTGGGCCACCTCATTTTTATTCATTTTACCTTAAATTCGTCACTATTACATAATTGTTCCAGTGGTGCCTGGTACAATGTTAGCAAGCCTCCTCCATTCCACACGATTCATAAATATTTGGTTTCCCACTACTTCTCTTAGTCCTTGTTTCTCATTGCCACGTCACTGATGATTAGGTTGATTCACCACTCCTTGGGTTGATTCATCACTCCTCCACACCACTCTTGGTCTATTAGTTACCTCCTCCTCTCCAACCAGCTCTTTGCCATCTCTCTTGCTTCCATTCTTGTTATGTGGCCAAACCATTCCAAACGCATTTCGAAAGTTTTCTAACATAGGCCTCCCTTATGTTTAATCTTGCTCTGACGTCTTAGTTCCGGGTTCTGTCTCTTCTTGTTTTCTGGATTGTAAAAACCTCATTTTGACCGCCTGCACGCGCGATTCCCACCTGGACGACATCTTGCCACCTCTAATTACATTCTTTCATTTTGTATGACCACACAATCTAAATTTATTTTCTTGAATACATATTATTCACACAAACACATTATTTATTAAATATGTCACGGTTGCAAACAATTTCATCAGACAGAGTAAAGAACATTGAGCGACACTAGACATTCAGCAACCATGTTTATCCTCTGAGCATTGAAAACTGTCTGTGGCATTGAAAGCTTGAATAATAAATGTGTTTAAAAAATATTTTCAAGTTCAATGAACTTGTGCAATGTCAACTAAATTTCTATTATATAAATAGCACCAATCTTTTTATCTTGTTAAATAACTCAGTATACAACCATTTAGCTTACCACACCTATAGGCAAGTATAAGTCTAAATATTTGAGATCTTGTTGAGTAAGTGAAATATATTTTTCACTTCTTACACCAAATTTTATTTCTATAGCTTTATAGAGCCATGCTAATTTGTTGAGACTATCTTTCATTGCATTTGGAGTCCAACTTTATTTTATTAGTACAGGTACTCTCTTTAAACTGATATCGATGAATTTATATTTGTTTGTATAACATTTTATGTATTTTTTGTTATTTTTAGCAACAAACGATTTCCAAAATTTTGCATAGATTAAAAAAAAATTAACTTGAAATTTGTAAACCGTAACTTGATTTTAATACATCATAACCTAGAAAGTGAACTTTTTTACCCATAATTTTGCTGATTGTGTCCTATATAATGACTAGGGATTTTTTAATATATCTTTTGTAGTGAAAGTTGTTTACAATCCCTTAAAATAATTTGGTGTGAAGCTCTGTTTTGTTTATATCTAGCAGAAGTTTCCACGCTTGAGAGTTAAGCAAAGCTAAAAGAGAGGATTTTTGTTCACCCACAGATAAAGAAACTAGCCACAGATACTGCCAAGAAATCATGGGAAAACTGTAATGTGGCAAAATGGGGCACACAATTTCACAAAATATTCACTTCTTACACTCATGTCTGGTTTTCTTCCCACTAATTTTTTTTTATCATCGCGTCTTACTAACTGTTCAGGTTATACACATACATGATAATTACTCTAATGGGGTAGGGATGAGGAAGGAAGCATTTTAGAGGAAATCTACCGCATTTGTGTGGAAGGAGAGTCGGAAACCATTTAGGAGAAAACCAACCTCATTGGCCCTGACGGGGATTCAAACCTTGATCTCTTTGTCATCAGCAGGCCAGTCTGATATTAGATTGACTGACGCCTTAGACAATTTGGTCGCTGAAGAGTCACTAAACCTTGATGTACTTAGTAACATACATGGAAAGCCTTTTCACAAAGACGTCGTTCTTAAGGTAAACGGTACCAAGGGAAGTGTAGTGCTAACATGCTGGTTGATTACTGCTGGAGAATTATCAGGGATATGCCCAAGAATAATTGCAAATTAAAGTCAACAGTTAATTCAAGTAAAAGTTAACAACTATTACAAAATAATGTTTGTTATAAAAATTAAAAATTTGCCTTTTTTTTTTTATTTCAAATATATTTTTGGTTTCAATAGAGGCGGATAAAAATATTCCGAGGGCATAGTAAACAGTGTGTAAAAGCGTCAACAAGATTTGTCATGCATATTTATTTACATCAGCTGTCAAAAGCCACCAATCCTGCTGTGTAAATGTATACAAGTAGATAATTAAATAAATTATTATGCTTAATCATTAGAAATAACTGGGAATTAAAAATAAAGGGACTTCAGCTTACCTTTGTGAAGGCTGGCTGTTTCTGAAGTCTAGTAGAACACACAATATTTTAAAAAACAAACATGTAATATTGTTTAATCAGGGCTCATATTATGCACCCAGAAATGGAGAAAACCTGAAAAATTAAGGAATTTGATGTGTAAACAATTAATATTAGTGTGATTTTGTGAATACCATGATACGTGTTTCTTTAATTGATCTTCTACCAAGATTTTTTTTTAATCAATGAAATAATAAGCACTTTTTGATTGATACTAGGGGTATGTGAAGATTCGAAAACCTCAACTTTGCTTCACCAATAGAAAAATTGTTAGCTAAAATACCTTTTTATGTTCATTTATTGCCATTTTGATATGTAATGTAAACATTATAAAATAATATTCATATTAAAAAATATGAAGTAATTGAATTACATGTTGTGATGATAACTTTATTCATCATCTCAGAAGGAAATATTACAAAATAAATATATATTAGAACCTTTTCTAAATGGTTTTAGTGTGTACAATTATATAGATAAGCACAATATATTTATGTTCAACCCCAAAAAAATAACATTAAAACTTCGATTAGGCTTTGAAAATATTTAATATATTTGATTAGTGTTCACTTCGGGTTAAAGAAGTGAATTTTGTACACCCCTAATTGATTTTCACATGAAATATTGGCGAAATTAATGTTTTTTGGTTTGTAAAACCTAGAAAAGTTGAGAAATTTTAAAAATGATTCATTGAATCTGGTTTAATAAAAGTACTCTTTCTTCTTCCTGTTCAAGCTATCTTCAGCAGTGAAAACCTTAAGGTATATATTTATTTGTATGTTGTTGAAATATTGTGTGAACTACAGAATGTTCAAAATTAGCTAACCTCCACACTCATTAGTTGTATCTATTTTACAGACTAGAAGCCAAACATCTCTAATTCAGCAAGGAAAAATTAGTATAGTATCGTAAGTACCTTCTTCATTTAACATCGTAGAAACATTGCAAAATTATTTAAAGTAAGTGATAGAGAAGCAGGTCAAACTGAAAAGCTAACTAGGGAAAGAAACATTTTAACTTCTTACCTAATTTATTCATACAATACTCACATTTCCATCTTCTTATCATTTTTACATAGCTAAACAGAATTATTAAAAAAAAAATTATTATTATTATTAAAAAAAGAAAAAAAATTGGTGACTACATTTGAAAAGATGGATTAAATAGCGAAGCTATGATATTTGTTAATTAAGGCTATAGCCGCATCTAAATATCATATTCTCAAAATTGAAAAATTACTCTTGATCACTGGGATCGAATCCAGGACATTTGGCTTAGTACACCAACTGTTTAACCACAGAGCTATCCAGGAGTCATCCCATATATAGGTTCACTCTTGTCATATTCTTGTAAGGCATGCATTGTGCTATCAGCAGCATTAAGCCCTCCTGTGTCAAATGTGGGCTACTAGCTCATAATATTTTTGATAGTATAAGAAAATAGTTGCAACCCTGCAGACAAATATTATATTTTTTTTTGTGTTCAAACATAGTCTTAGAGTGTCTTTTGTATCTATAAATCTTTTGAGCCTTACAAAAATGACAAATCAAATTTTTTTAAATTAATTTTTGCACTCCGTCTTACTACCCGTTCGGGTCATACGCTTAAGTAATAATTACACTAATGGATTAGGAATTGGGAAGCTTGAATTTAGGGAAGTGAACCCGCATTTGCGTGGAGGGAAAGTGGAAAACCATTTAGGAAAAACCACCCCCAGTTCACCCGACCGAGATTCGAACCTCGATCTCCCCGTCCTCGGTGGTCTGGCTCAACACGACTGGCGCGTTAGCCAACTACGCCACCAAGGCGGGTATCAAATTTTTGAAAGATTATTGTTGAAAATTAAAATGTATGTGTAACTGTGCTTAAAGTGTTAGAAGATGGAAGTTGTATAGGGTGTATGAAGAAACGAAGAAAGAAGTTTTTTTGTTTTCTATCGAGGTTCTGACCTAATTATCCTTTCAAGTTTGTCTTTTTCCCTAACACTTACATAAATTATTTTACAGTATTTCCACATTGTTTTCATTCATTTCTAAGCCATTAGGCACTTAATCATAATCATCCTATTCTTCAGGGCCCGGATTTTGAGGATTTAAGAACAATCAAAAAATGACCTATAAATTGACCTAAAGGTTATAAAAAATGACTTTAAATTTGCAATCATTGACCAGGAATGTGTATTTCACAACCATACAAGCAAAGAGGATACAAAGTTAATTGCCTACATTTTCTCATCCTGACAACTGTGTGTTGAAAACATTTCTCTTTGAGTATATGTGCATTGATAAAATGTCGACAGTGTTTAAAATTAAACTTATTCAAGATAAATACCTATAAGTAACTCAAAAAAATACACAAACCAAGAAAATATGACCACCTCATCATCATGAATCGTTTCCAGACTGTGGCCGCTCAATTTAGTAAAATACCACTACCTTTCTCTATTCTTCCACCATTATTCCTCCTTTAATTTCCCTCTTACTTGGAACACTTTCTGTTATCTGCTCCTCCCATCTCTTTCTTGGCCTCCCTTGCGGTCTTTTTTTCTACATACATTTTTCTACATAACATTTTCTTTGGCGTCCTCTCTTTTTCTATCTTCATTACATACCCATACCACCTCAATCTTGCATCCTCCACAATCTCATGTACTCCCTGTACCCCAACTCTTCTCCGGTTAACTTCATTCCGATGGCCTCCACTCTCCTAGTCTCTCTTCTCTTCCCCGGTTAACTTCATTCTGATGGCCTCCACTCTCCTAGTCTCTCTTACATTCATTGTCCATGTTTCTGCTGCATCTGTGACTATGGTTACAAAGTACACCCTATAAAACACTTCCTTACACTTCAAGGCCACTATTCTTCATAGCAGGTCTCTTACCTATAGAACAACTTTTCTTCCTGTCTTCTTAATAGATCCTCTATGCTCCCACTCTTCCACGATATTTTTTCATTCTGTACTTTTATCAGCTCTATTCCATCCAACTTTATAGCTTTACTAGGCTTTATTCTCCTCCTTGTCATTACGACCACTTCACACTTCACACTTTGCCATATGATATTTGACCTAAAAATCTAAAATGACAAATAATAACCTATAAAATAAACGTTTTCACAACCAGGGGACCATGAACAGTATTTATAAACACATTTGCATTGCCTGTAATGTATCAAAAAAATATGATATACAATCATAATCTGGGCCCTGATCATCATCATCATCATCATAAACTGTTTCCAGCCTTTGATCAGATCAGTTTAGTGAAATTCCTCTTCCCGCTTTCCTTCAACCATTCTTTTCCTCTCACTCACACACTTAATGTTATTTGCTTCTCCAGTCTCTCTCTTTTCCTACTTACTTAAATTCGATTATTCTCCTGCGAACCTCTCCTTTTCCTTCTTCATTACACGGCCATACCACTCACCCTTGCTTCTCTACTATCTAGTTTGTTTTTACTATCCATTTTACATCTCTTTATTTTTAAATGTCATCCATTTTATGCTTATTATCACACCATACAAAACTTTCTTTTTCCTTAACCTTTTTTTCCCCAACTTGCTAGACATTTTGTGGTTTTATGAATATATTAAATATTCTCATTGGCTTTATTAATTCAGGAGTATGTTCTTTTACCCCCTACTAAATGTGACTGCATTATAATTAATAATTAATTAATTAATTAAATTAAATTGTGTCTTACTACCCATTCAGTTATATGCTTAAGTACTAATTACGCTAATGGGCTAGATTGGGAAGGTTAAATTTAGAGGAAGTGAGCTGTTATTTGCGTGGAGAGAGAGTGGAAAACCACTTAGTTAAAACCACCCCCAGTTCACCCGACCAAGATTCGAACCTTGACTACCCCGTCCTCAGCATTCTAGCTCAATATGAAACTAGCGCATTAACTAACTACGCCATTCAGATGGGTAACTGCACTATAAACTAATCAAGTGAATATTAAGTGAAGAAAGCGTACCTAAGGAAATAGGAGAAAAGTGTGAAGAATCCAATTCACAAAGATGACATTTCTTTCTTCTTCTTTTCATAGAAGAAAAAGTTACACACAATGAAAACAATTTTTCTTTTATATTTCGGCATTATTGCCTTTATCAAAAAAATAAATGAAAAAGGCAAAAATGCCAAAATACAAAAACTGGTTTCCATGTGTATGTGACTTTTTCTGCTATAGAAGGCAAAAGAAAGGAAGATGATATCCTATTTGTACATTGGATTCTTCACACATTTTTCCTTCGTTCCGTTGGTCTATGTGGTCTTAGTAGTCAAAGCTCCTGGCTACAGATACAAAAGTCCCGGGTTTGATCCCTGGTGCCTCCATATTTTCCTGTGAAGCAGTGGAGATTGAACGAGGTCAAACTCAGCCTCGGGAGGACAAATGAGGAGCTACTTGAATAAATAAGTAGCCGCTTTGGTCTAGAAAACTAAGCTTAGTGGCCGGAGGGCTCGTTTTGCTGAACTAAACACCCTCCACCCACAAATGTGTGCACTATTTTTGTCACCCTGTAGTGGCTGCTTGTTTGGTATAACTCGCTTGCGGGCTGACACCATGGAGTCTCCACCCCACTCCCCTTCTTCACCCTAGGTGAACTTTCTTCACCTAATTAGTTTACATATTCTTATTTTGATAAATTTCCATGGTTGTATAATCATTTAGTTAGTTATTGGACCCCTCATGGTTTAAATCTTTACAAATGAATTTATATATTTATAACACTTGTGGGACCAATCCTCTTAAGGCTCCATTACAAAGGCACAATAACAACACCAATAGACATGAAAAAATGAAAACCAAACCAAGTGAAAAAGAAACTAAACTAACCCCTCGACCTGGCCATGGTGTTTCTTTAAGAGCACATTTTCAACTGTCACTCCTAGCAATAGGGTTCTGGGATAAAGAAGTAGCTTGCCCAATCAGGAAAGAGACAGTTAGAGTAAAGAGTGACAATTCAAATTCTAAATAAACAATCTTACCTCGGAGAAAAATATAAAACCGTGTTATATATTATATGTACAATCTAGTTGGAACACTTACTCATACTATACTAAATTATTCTTTTATGTCTTCCAGTTGTAATGTTGGCGACTCGGTTCTGGTGGTGTGGGATGAGAATCATCGCAATTATACAATCCTTCAAGAGGGGAACACACTTTACTTTCTGCACTCGGACTCTTTGGACACTATGGATCTCAAACCTGGTTGTGGTCAGTTTGAAGGGGTTTTAAAAAAAAAATGTATTGCTATATCTTATTCCAATTAAGGCAGGGTGCAAACTACATCAAACATTATGTGTCATAACACAATGGAACAAATTTGTGTTAAGGAAGTTTTGATCATAGAACATGATGGAACTATACTTGATAAAATATTTTATTCTCTCATGCTTTTGTATTTGTCAAGATTGAGGAAAGTGATGAGGAAGGGACTTTGTTGTGGCAGTGATTGGGGATTTTGCATGAAGAAGAGAAACGTGATAGAAGTATCTAGGTTCACCCAAAGTTTAAAAAAAGGATGGATGATAACTTTGTTATGATTGTCCTTAAGATTAAATCGTAAAATACAGGCTTCTTCTGTACAAATAATGTACATTTTTCTACATCTAACTCGGCAGTGAGTAGGCATACATCGTTTCCTCCCGTTTTTGCTCTGACATGTTGCTACTACACAACAAAAACTAGCAAAACTAGCTTCGACAACCAACTAACTTCATATTTAACCAACACACTCCACTCTTCAGTTTGACAAACTAGTAAACAGATGGCGGTGTATGCACAATGAAAAATGTTCCATGAAACATAGGAGTGAGGAAGATGGCTGATTTTTGTAAACATGTGTTATCATGTATTATTGTTTTGTTCGATCATGTTCCATGCAGTGTGCACCAGCTCCATTTGGAAACACGCATTCAAGAATTCTCTACACATGATATCACAAACATTTGTTGTTCCACTGTGTGTTGTCACTTAATGTTTGATGCAGAGTGCACCCAGCCTTAAGATGATGTTTTATTAGCATAATGAGAGAGAGTAAAGTCTCTAGTTGGGGCCATCAGCTTTAAAGGTATTGTGCCTTTAGCAATACCTGACCATATCTTTAAGTGATTCAACTCCTGATGGGAGTTAAAAGTTTCTTAGTTACCCATTATGGTATTTTTTATAATAAAGGAAATTGATGAAACTAAAGAAAAAGGAAAACTAAACTACTAAGAGTAAATTTGATGAAGAAAGCCCACCTAAGGAAATAGGAAAAATGTGGGAAGAATCCAATGCACAAAGGTGACATCATCTTCCTTTCTTCTGTCTTCTATAGTAGAAATAGTAACACACACATTTTAACACAAATAGAATAATATTTCAGCATTGTTGCCTTTATCAAACACAAAGAAGAAAGAAGAGAGTACAAATAACACACACACTGGATTACTCCATTTTGAATCTAAAGGAAAAAACTATTAGAAACACATTGTGCCAACTGTTTTTGGGAGTAAAGATAAATTTCTTGGCTATGGTTAGTATTTATATAGACCTTTTAAAAAAAAATATTAATTAAAAAAATAAATAATAATAATGATAGTTAAAATAATAATAACAAAAATAATAATTTGAAAAAAATTAATCTTATAGAAAGAAAGAAACTATCTTCTGTTGAGGCCTGGTGGTAATCTTGATTTGATAATCCATTGGTGGACCATTTCCCACTGTCTAAGTTGAGAACTGTTGCACTGTTTGGGAAATGCTCTTAATATTTTGGTGGTGTAGCGGGTTTGAAAGTCCTGGTTGTGGGTACCAGCATGAATGGTTACGGGCTTGTCCGGATCTTTGTGGTTTGTGTCAAAACGATGATTGTTCATTCGCTGTCTGAGAGAATCTGTAGTAAGGCCTCTATATTCTGCATCACATGATTTGCATTGTAGTTGATACATCAAGTTATTTGTTTTGCAATTGTAATAACCAGGGATTTTGTATTCCAATTTGGTTACTTTCATGGTGGTTACAGACAGGGAAAACCTGGAAAAGTCAGGGAATTTTTGGATGACAGGGAAATGTCAGGGAATTTAACTAAAAATAAGGAAAAGTTGGGGAATTAAAAAATATGTCTAAAAATCCCATTAATTTTTCAACCAAACACTAAAACAAAAAGTTAATAATACCTAAATAAAATAACATTTTAGTTTTTAAAATAACTGATAAAACTCTTAGTAGATACAAACTTTTTTAAATATGTGATCAATAATAAATAAAACAAGCCATCATCCACCATTAAAACTGGGAAAAAGTAGTCGGGGAAAATTGAAAAATGTTGCTTGGAAAACCTGGAAAAGTCAGGGAATTTTGTAAAATATGTTTTGTAGCCACCCTGACTTTGCTGTTGAAGGATGTAGCTGGTAGGTGGATTCCACATGTGCTGCAACGGGTGCTACCGCAAGGGTATGAGCACCAAAGGATCATACTAACCATAGCCAAGAAATTTATCTTTACTCCCAAAAACAGTTGGCACAATGTGTTTCTAATAGTTTTTTCCTTTAGATTCAAAATGGAGTAATCCAGTGTTTGTTCTATTTGTGTTAAAATGTGTGTGTTACTACTTCTGCTATAGAAGACAGAAGAAAGGAAGATGATGTCACCTTTGTGCATTGGATTCTTCCCACATTTTTCCTCTTTCCCTCGGTGGGCTTTCTTCATCAAATTTACTCTTAGCAGTTTATTTTTCCTTTTTCTTTAGTTTTATCATTTTCCTTTATTATAAAATTATTCAGCCATTGGGCCACCTCATTTTTAAACATTTTACTATATGGTATGAAAGTAGATGGAAAGTGGGCTATAACTAATTTTTAAATTTTGGATTACATTTTACATACACACATGATCATGTGTGTGAACAAACGTTGACATTAATTGTCTTGTCTTTCAGATGGCATGCCAAGAAGGTTGTACAGCACTGGAGAAGTAATAAATAAAGAATATTGCCATGCAAAGAAGGTGAGTTAATGTTTTAAATTCTTAAAATATTTATTAAAAAATCTTTTGAGAAATATTTATTTTAACCTTAAGATCCATGTAGTCTGACACCTTAGCTGAGTTGGTAGCAGCATGTCTTTTTACTGGGTTAAGGTTCACAGGTTTGATTTCCAGCCGAAAATGTTATCATTGGTGAAATGTGGGTCTACTCTTCCACAGTGGTGGATTAACGGCCGGGGACTGGATGTTATGTCTGTTCTAGATTTAAGTTAGTCTTTAAGTTGTGTGCTCAAACAATCATTCATTCTGTAAAATGTACATTAAATACCTCTAATAAATTAAAAGTTATCTTTTTTGCAGATAAATGTGGAACTTTTAAAAACAAGTTAATGAATTATGGCCTTATTTGGTCATTGTTCTATTAAGTTATTATTATTATTGGCTAAACCTATTCCTACTTTTGATGGAGGGTGGTTTAATGCACATTGAACTTTTGCAAGGAGGTTGAGTTTTTAACCTCGGCCAGATGCACTGGAAACTATTTTTTTAATGCAATTTTCTCATCTTCTTTACTAATGTGTATATATATTTTCTCTATTTTTTCCCTTCTCACCTCTGCCTTTTTCCATCTCATCTTCATCTCTTTTTCATCTAATCTTAACCTATTAGCAAGTTTAGTTCACTTTATTTAAAACTATCAGTAACTAATTTAAGTTAATTATACTGATTAAAATACTTTAAAATTAAAATTAAGTATTTTATAAAGTAAATTAATCTTAACCTATTAGTAAGTTTAGTTCACTTTATTTAAAACTATCCCACAACTTTTTCCCCAAAAATCTGATCCTGGTGATAACCAGAATGCTCTTCATTCCCATGATCTCCACCTTCCTGCTCTCTCTTACATCTAACATTCATGTTTCTGCCGCAAACCTAACTATGGTTACGATGATCTGTGTATTAAAACAGATTGGGCAAAGTTGCCTTAAGACAATATTCCCTTTGTTTTGTGACTAAACTGCTTGAACGTTTTATTTAGTCTGAAAACCGTTACCGAGTGCCAAAAGGGACAAAGTTCTACCGCGTGAAGGTGAGGCCTTTGGCGAAGGATTCTGTATTGATCCGGGGTCACCACCATCACCACCACCACCACCACCACCCCCAACTGTCCTTGTTACCATTTACTGCTCCATCTTCACTACTCGGTGAAGCAGCTAAGTGAAAAAAAATTAACATTTCTTTATGGTTTTTATTTTGTCGAGTATAAGGGTAACTTATATTTTTTGGTCGGTGATGTATAAGTCAATAAAAGCCCACAATAAAATATTTAATTAAAGTGAATATTAATATTGAAGTATGTTCACTTGTTTTTTTTTTTTTTTTTTATTTGAGTGACCAGTTCTTAAAAATATATTTTAAGTAATTCATGTGATTTTTTTTTAATATATACTAACAAATTCTTGGACAGCCTACGGTTCTGTTGGCGTCCAAAATCTTAAGTAAGTTTTTTAACTGTTAATGGGGAAGAAGACTTGTGATATTTTGTTAATAAGTTTTTACTATATACTAAAATTAATATACTGTTAAGTAATATTTGTGCAGCAATGACTAATTATTTTCCGATTTGAAAATAATGATTGAGGTTGGCATATAAGCCTGTTGTGATTTATAGGCAAGATATGTCTATTCAATCGGTAAAAATATTTATCTTTTAATAAAAATTCATCTGAGTTATTAAAATTATTGTAATTTTAGTGTTTTGACTTAACTAGGAAGTGTTAAAGTAATTTGTCACGTTTTAAAATAGATATGTCTTGGACAAGATGTATTAGCTAGTTTCCTATCTTCTTACTATTTAGTTTAAACCATCTAAATAGCACGAATGTTTTAATTTTCTAACATTTTAAATACTCTTCAGACAATTTAATGCATAGTTAAAGTATATTATCTTATAAAGCATCTGTCTTCCATGACAGTGACATAATACAAACTATTTTCAAACAATTCCTGTCCACAGCTACTAACGATATATATATATGATGGAATTTACCTTTATCAATCATTCTTTTCATGTAACAT
The DNA here is from genome assembly GCA_033556935.1 of Timema podura. Lineage (NCBI taxonomy): Eukaryota > Metazoa > Arthropoda > Insecta > Phasmatodea > Timematidae > Timema > Timema podura. The sequence continues at coordinate 19,627,617 of JAVRXN010000005.1, read as the reverse complement.
GTTTTTTATTCTCTCGTAATATTTTATCATTCATTGCAATTAATGGATAATAAGCATTGCACTATTAAATATATAGCTATAATATTTTACTAATAATACTCTGTACCTCCATAGTAAATATAAACCATTGTCTACATAAACGTAGGCTCCATTTTATATTAATAAACTAGTTTGTGCTTATAAGCAAATGCGAATTTTGCCTTTTATGTTTTTTATGATAAGAGATAATTTTTGTAAGGAATAATTATTATACAGGAAATATGCTTCTTTTTAAGTTTCCTATACGATGCTTTTTTTTTTTTTTTGTAACTAATGAACAAATTATGTTGTTTGAATGTTTTGTAAATGCATTAGTGTATATATATATAAAATATAAATATTGCATAGGCTACATTAACACATGATGATGTTTATGTTAATTTATCTAATAAGGTTGTGTCGCTTGCCTTGTAATTGCAAGGAAGCTCATTAATATAATTAACAGATATTAGAAAGACATCACTTTGCTACAGCATGAAATAGATGATCTGACATTTCAGTAGAAAATGTTTGTCCACTCTGTATAGTCTTTTATGTGTGTTAATATGAATTGATGGTTTACCTCTGGTCTATTAATAGTGTAAAAAGAACAGTTTTTGTAGGGCTGTGACTGTGTAGTTATTACACAACATATTATCACACAGATTTTTCTCTCTTTTATATTAAATTGTATGTCTTTATAAAGCGTTTCATCTTATTAAAGCTGTTTTTAAGATACCTCTACTCACAAGTAAATTTGTATTTGCATTGCACGATTTTCAACATGCTTGAGCATGGAAGTTATAATTGAGTATATTAACATTTGTTCTAAAGTTCTGTAACTATGATATTTGTGAGTAAAAACCTAGACTGTTGTTTTCAAGCTTGACATAAGTTTTGTCTGGTGATAGTTCATCAGTTTTTCAAAACCAAGCTTTGTAAATATATTTGTGCAATATGATATACTTATAATATAAGTAAATAAAATGATGCAGTAAATCACACTTTTATGTGTGGGTATGAGTGTTAATTGTACATAGGATTTGACACAAACGAAATATTTATACTAATATATTTTTTCATATACATCTAAAAAAAACAGTGTTAGGACTATAAATTTCATTTTTCATGATCTAAAGCTTATTTCATTCAAAAGAAACAAAAATATATTTGTTTATCTATGAATCGTGATTTGTTATTTAAAAGTGCCCAACATAATATTGTAAACGTAAATACAAACTTGATTGTGATAGTGAAACTGTTGGTAATTAAAAAACAAACTAGGCATTCAAAATAAAATCCAAAATGTATGTATAAATAAGAATTTAAAAAAAAACCTGACTTGTGCCTAGGCGATACCTTGTACATCCGCATATTCACTGCAATACTGTAGTCTAATAACCATTAAATGAAATGTTTTTTTAAATTGTTACTTTTAAACTTTGGTGACTGATAGTATGAATGTAATGGAAAGTGCTGTAAAGTAATTTTATGTTTGTTTCTATGCTTTATAGAGATGAAATGAATTGTATTGCTTGTTCGTTGTTTAAAGAAAGGTATTTATTCACTATGTAAATCACATGAAGCCTGGCTTTTGTCTGGTCAGTAAATATACTGTATGTATTATTAAGTTATTGTGCAAGAATTTGTATGTTCCTAATAGAATTTGTGTTGATTTCTCATAAATGCTTTCAACTTTAATCTAGATGGTCGGCTGTGTTCGTTCACTTATTATGTTTTTAATATTTTGTGTGGTCATAAACTTAACATCTTTTGATCGAGTTAGATATTATTAACTTTGAATTCACTCTCTTTTAGGGTTTTACGGGATAATATCTCTTAAAATTATCATTATCTTTTTTTCTAACAAATATCCTTTCATAATGTTGTAACTTTATTAATTAAATGTTTAAAAATTGTATTTTATTTTTAAAATTTTCTTGTCCATTAATGTTTATAAAGAGCTTATTATTACTTTATTTAAATGTATATCTAAAAATCTGGTTAATCTACAAAGCAAAAGCTTCTATTTAACGTGCCAAATCGTTATTTAAATTGACAAGATTTTATTTAATTTTATTTTATTTGTGTATTTAAAAATGTCTAACTTCATGATAAGTTGTTTTTGACCAAATGGTATATTTATCATTTCAATGGGTATTATTACCAATACATCTTAAATTATGTCATATTCTATAGAGATACCTTCCAAATATTTTTATATTTTATGGATATTTTAAATAATTGTGTACCTACAAACTTATAAGAAAAACTAATTGCTACAGAAAATATCTTATAGCTTTTTTTAAGTTTGACTAAATTAATATTAATTTTTTATTAGCTAAAGAGGAAAAAAAATCACTTATTCATTTGTAAAAGATAACATTGTGACTTAAAAGCTACAGATTTGAAATTTTTTCATTTCGTATCTAGCCTTAACATGTTTTTCTCTTTTCTTTACTATAAATTTTTTTAAACAAGTTTATTACGAAGATATTAATTATATCTTTATTGTTTACTAGGTTGTATCATAAGTTACTACCTAGTAAAATAAAATGCTTATTCAATGAATTCTTTTCAAATTATTAATAATCATGATAGAATAATTGTAGAAACTAAGGTGCAAAAAAAATTTAAAAATTCCAACACACACACACACACAAACTGTTTGTAATTTCAATAACATGTGGAATAAAAATACTGAAATGTTTGCGAGTAAATGCAGGGTATTTCTTTTATCAATGCATCGGTTTCTACTATTTGTTCATGTTGATTTAAAGACATCATGATTAACATACTCAATTTCGTAATACAAATCATGAATAAAATTATATATGGAAGAAGTTAAAGGAAAAAAAGAAAGAAAAAAGGATTGAATAAAAAGAATAAACACTAGTGGTTTTTATATTAAAAAGAGGAACACTGTGTATAAGCCATTCTGTTTAATCCTTTTATTTATTTTTTTCCATCCCTATTTCTATTTACTTTCTTTCATGTATATACTATCAATTTTGTTTACAGCTAAACATAAATGTGCTTTTTATCAAACTCCTGTGATTATAATACAGTAGGATTATTTATACTATACAGGCAATACTTTTCTTTCTTCCAAACCGGAAAAAAATCTCTGTCTTATTTCTTCAGACCGAGTTTATAATTAATTAAAAAACAAAAATCTAAATTTTACAATTTTGGCTTCTAGGTGCAAATTTTCATGTACTGGGGCTACTAATTTTTAAAGCTCAGACCTCTACGTGCGGTAGCTATCTCGAAACGCTCGTAAGGGACAAATACACAAACTCATTTTACTAATATAAATATTAATATGAACTTTAGTGGATCACTCCTATTTTAAAGATGAACGAAAATTGTATAATTTAATTTACTGACTTGTTATATGTAAGGTAAATAATTTTTCTAAAAGTAATTGGTAATTTCACTTGAATTGGCGGTGTTAAATTGTGCCATTAGTGTCGGTTAAAGGAAGTGTATCTGTTTAGAATGTGTAGAAATAATTTGGTATCGGAGAGACAAAATGTTGTATGCTTTTTTTTGTTCCAAGCAATTTCTTTTTTTGTCTCATAGCTGAGAAGTGTAATATTGTCATGTCACCAAGCAAAACCATCTGTACAAATGTAGCATAAAATAAAACTTTTTTTATTTCGTAACTCGGCTGTTTCATTGTGTTAAGTTACCTGTAAACTGTGTACATGACATCTATAGCTTGTTACACTTCCTCAAAACAACTTTCTAGTATCTCTACCTATTAGATTAAGGTGAAATAACACTTGTTTTGAACTTATTTTATCATTATCATTATCATCAACTGTTTCCAGCCTGTGACCGGGTCAGTTTAATAAAATGCCTCCATCTCACTTGAACACTTCCTGTTATCTGCGCCTCCCATTTATTTCTTGGCCTCCCTTGCTATCTTTTTCCTACATACTTTAACGCTCTTTCCTAGTTTAAACTTGGCTCTTTACTAAAATATATTTTGAAGCAAACCTCTTTGGAAAAAATATCCAGAATTGGTGGTTTTAGACTTACTTTAAATCACAAAAAATAAAATGGTAAGCTGTCTATACGAGTGTGTTGTTATACTGAGGCCTCAACAAGAACTGAACTTTTTTTTTTTCACTTTGTCTCACTGCCAATTTGGGTTGTATACATATGTACTAAGCTTATCTGTCGGGAACGAGGAAGGTTGAAGTTAGAGGAAGTGTAACTACATTTGTATAGGGGGAAAGTGGAAAACCACGGGGGTAACACCTAATTCTTGTGAACTGATGGAAGGGGATTCTTTTCTGAATATTTTATTTTGTAACAAACTTTAACTTGTTAACTACTAAAAACAAACCATAGTGTATAGTATTAAATGTGATACCCAGATTATTAACAATAGGTCACCCACTTCAGTGGCCGAACAGTGTCATGTTAGACTTGTCTGCTGATGGCTTGGAGATCAGGGTTCGAATAACGGTTGGGAGTACTGAGGCTGATTTTCTCCTAAATGGTCTCTCACTCTCCTTCCAAGCAAATGCAGATAAATTACCTCTAAACTGCTTCTTATCTCATCCTTACCCCATTAGATTAATTTAAAATGTATGCATATAATCTGAATGGGTAGAAATGCAGTGATAAAAAAAATAGATTTAAGGGGTAGGGTTAGGGTGGATAGTTCAGAGGAAGTTAGTTTGTGGGTGGATGAGAATAAAACCCCCAATATACCCAGTTGTTCATTCTAGTCAACAATGTTAAAATAACTTGCGAAAACAAAGAAAGTTGATTATTCGAAATTAAGTTGCGATATGAATAACTTACCTCGTCCAATTTGAGGTTCGCCATCAATGGAGGCCTACCTTGTGAGTTGCTGGGTCAAAGTGGGAATAGAAAACAAGGGGCTAATTCAGCGACATCTCTCGAATTCTTGTGGTTTCTTGACTAAAGAGGTGTCTTTAGCCCTGGATCACCTGAAGAATCACACGTGTGAGGAAAACCCTCATAAACAGGGGGGGAGGGGGCAAGTCCCAAGAAAAAATAAGAAGACATACCGCCTACGATTGTGTTGCCATTGATTTTACAAAATAGTTACTTTTATATTTTGTATGTAATTCTTTTAGAAAAAAATAACATTGCTGTTTATCAATTTTATGTTCACATTTAATTTTAAAATTAATAGTGGATAAATTTGATATTTAAGAGAACTTAAGTAAAAATGTACAAGTAGTGAATATTTTTCTCAACCCTTTCACGCTCACCCCCCTTGCACTGGTCTGTTCTCCACCACTGCCTCTATTTTAAGTGCATGCTATTGAACCAACTCACTATATCATAAAGTAATATTAATATATTCTAGAACACACGTCTCACCCATGATAAAATCTTTTTTAGCTATACCATGAATCAAACCTTAAGCTCTTTTAAGTTGGTATACATGCTTATGAACAAATACTATTTAGTGACAAAACGACACTTTTACAGGGAATTCAAGAGCATCACTTTTTTTAAGCTGAATAATATATAATGAATTTTAATAAGGATGTGCAAGGCCCACTTTTTCAATTTAAAATCGAATCGAAAAATATGAGATATTCTTGAAGCTGAATCAAGTTTGAATATGGGGGAGAAAAAAAGATAAATTAACGACTGGAGACTGGATGTTGTGCCTGTCCTAGTCTTAAGTTAGATTATAAGGCCTAACAAGCCTGTAGTGGTAGATATATGGCTTGAATAAAACTGACACAGGCCATAGACTGGAAACAGTAATGGATGTAAAAAATGTTTTCTGTTTAAGTGTGTAGGCCTTACTCTTCTACCCTCCTATCGATGTTAATTCAATACAGCCATTTGGCACCATTTTTCCTTTCTTGAAAAAATAAACATAAAATTTGTGTTTTAACTTTGAATACTTTTTTTTTGCGAAGCTTTGTAATTGTCGAATCTAGAATTATACTTTTGAATCGAAATAAATTAATATTTAGAAGCTTCATGTACCTCTAAATTTTAATAAATATGAGTTATTTTGAATGTCTTAAAGTGTGAACAAAAATAAATCATATACACATAATAAAGTAAAGTAAGTATTTATTTTATTGTGGATTAATGTGCTGAAAAGGTGTGCTAGGTTGAAAGTGTGAAGAGGCATGAAAACCTTCATCTGCCAAACTACTACAATGCATTCTAAAATCTCTCAACGATTCCGGTTGCACCATGGTGCACTGGTTCCTAGAGGGGATACCAGTCTCCATTGCTGCACCACCACTAGTAAAACCCATAGAGTTATTGATACCACCGCAGTATATTCCTGTCATACTTTGAAGCGGATAATCCATAATGGGACACTCCAAGGAACAGTTCGCGTTTTCTGCGGGACCACACTGTACACCATAACTTTGTTCTGTTGTTTCCTTCACGCAACTTAGGTCTACCCGGCTTGGGTTGTTCGTCGCACAAGTGTATCTGAACTCGTCTGTATCACAAGCGGGTGAATCTACAGGGCTAGGGATATGATGATGCATTTTGTAAGGTTCGTGGTCGACTGGGTATTGGTAACTACTTACAGGACTCACTTCAAGATTATGATGTCTGTCCATATCCATTCTCAACTCTTGACTAGGATAGTACATGGGGGAGTCGTTCACCGTAGGTACGTTCATTCTCATCCGTTCACACTCCATCCCGTAGTGAAAAGAATCGCCAAGGGTATCCATCACATCTTTTGTGCTTTGTATTTTGATTGAAGGTTCTTCAGGGGAATTTTTTTGTACTAACGAAGCATCACATGCTATCCTTATGGGGCTCTCCCCAAAGTTCATATCACACGGACCGGTATCTCCATCCCAGTTACGTGATGACCACCGATGTCGTTACTCAGGGTCATGTTACTGTCTTCGGGCGAGCAAGGTGGGAACCTGCTGGAACTACTGTTGCTCTCGTCGGTCATGATCTGAACTTGAGGCATCATCCAGTAGTTTTGGTCGGGTTCTGGTTTGATCTGGCTACGATGGATCACTCCGCTTCCCAAGTCGAGAAGCATCGGCGGAGATCTCGTCGTCGCGTCACTGTTGGCGTTGACGCCGTGTTGATGTTGAAGCACCGAAGTATAATCTGACGTCTTTAAAGGCTGATCCAATTGGAAGATTTCTTCTGGTTGAAATAGCTCGCCGCCCATCTGTATGAAGTCGTATTGCTGTTGACTGGCGACCATGTTGTTGTCTTCGTTGTTGTGTAGGTTGTTGAAGAACGTGTTGGTCACCCCCGTGTGCTCGTCCTGGTGGGGATAGGCGTTTTGGAAAGGTTCTTGCAGCCAAAAGGTGGAGTCCAAGTGAGGTTGATGGTACTGCGTTTGATTAGGAGGGGAACGGCCACACATGCACTCGAACGGAGGGCATGAACACGAATATCCTGAAACAAAATTACAATATTAGTTAACTGTCATAGCCCTGAGAAATGTTGGGATGTTTGTTTTGGTTTACATTACTTTATTGGACGCACGTGCTTAAAAGCGCTGGCTTAGCGAATGTGATATAACGAACTAGAAACATTTAAGGGGAATGCTGACTACTCATAACAATGTTTGATCTAGTTGGAGAGGAAAGGGGCGGGCTATAAAAGTATTTTATTTGTTGGTACTGTGGCTGTCACAAATCCATCGATATCGCAGGTAGTTACGCTTCCCGACGCCGGACCATATCAGAATAAATCTTCGGGTCATCAATAGCACTTTTACCTAAAGGGCATCCGTTGAGCCCAGGGTCCCGAGATCGAGTTCTGTAGGAGTTCACGCGCAATGTCAGTCAATTCCATCGATCTAAGTTTCCACGAGTTAAGCCAGGTCTACCACGAGAGCGAGCATCAAGTTTCTATATTTATTTTATATTTCGTTTAAACATCACTATTTATATTATATTTTAATAACTTCTATTAAACCAAAATTCGTAACTCTACGTAATATTTCAAACCCACACAACTACCTTGCCTGCGACCTAACCCCTCCCGCAAGCTATCCTGACAGATCGAGTTCACAGGGGGAGAAATCGCAACAGAAATAATATATCATCCAGAAAAATAATTGTATTTTGGTTATGTTTATCATACACCTTAGTGCTAGTAGTGTGCTGGATAATGACGTGATCTTAGTTGATCCTAGAAAAAAAAATCACGTTTATAAAAGGAAAGGGAAATTAACTCTATTTTAAATTGATATGTTTTTTCTCATTCAGGGAATCAAACTCAGGAATCCGCTTTGCTGAGTTAAGGTGCCTAACAGAAGAAAAATCAATAAAATAATGTGAGTGTGCTGTAAGTTGATAAATATTACATGTAATGTTATATTGAAATTATTGTAAAGCTACATACATGGGTCACAATATGGATTTAACTGAAAGAAAAAACATACATATTTCATACCTATTAACTTAAGATAAATTCAATATTGTGTATTCAATAAAGTGTAACCAAAGCGAAACATTACTAAACATCAATCGATTATGCCATTTGTTTTATTTAGAACTGTCTTCCCCCTCTCCTTACCTATAGAAAGGCTACTCAGTCCTCGAAGGAACAACTAAGTAGTTTACTAGTGTGAAAGTAATTGTTTCACCAATTATTCAAATTATTTAGCCTGGTTTTCTAGTGATGGGGAGGTCAGGGTTCAAATCTTGGCCGGGTGTAATGAGGTTTTTTTTCTTGATGGTTTTCCATTCGCCCACCACACAAATTCGGGTACATTTTTTCTTAACTCTACCTAATATATATTATAAGTGCAAAAAACCAAACAGTGAGTTACAATGAACATGTTTTAAATATATTTCCTTAGGTACTTCCAAATTAGTATTTAAATAATCAATCAAAACAAAATTTTCTAGTTGACATAGACTTTTAACTTTATTTATTTCGGTCTGTGGTGTTTGCCATGTACCATCATTAAAAATGGCACGAACACGACACAGAAATAAATCTATAAATCACACTTTACTAAATAAATGTCACTAGGCCCAACTAGCTAAATGAGTTGCTAAAATGTAACTACTTTAAAGTTAGTAGGATTATGGTTGTTTATGCCTTCTAAAAGGTGTTTCTTATGAAAAAAAATCAGGACACATATGATTTGGTGTTTTATTTGCTGATAAATCTTCAATATTGGTCAAATAACAAAATAATATTTGTGTAGCCACTTTTGTTTTAGAATGTCATTGTTAGAATTGACATGTCACTATTATGTTCAGCCCAATTTTTATGGGAAGGCTCTTTAAGAAAAAACAAACATATTTTTTGTGACAGAAATTGATAAGATTTTACAGTATTATTAGTAATATTTTAAAATATTGTTAATATATACCAAAGATAACAGCTACAGAGAACATAACTCAAGGTATGTTTAGTAACTTTTATAGCTGTTAGATAAGCCCCCTACCTTTGAAAAACGGGCTGTAGCGACAAAATAACTCAAATGGCAACACTGAGTGAGGAGAAACGTATCAAATTTCTTGTTGTCAATCCATTATAACAATGAAACTTAAAAGTTCACGCAAAAGTAATGATCCTACAATAGTTATGTCTATAATGTATTCTTGTTATGTGCTCAATTTAATCAAAACACGATCTTAATTTAAAGTAAACAATAAAATTAATATAATCACTATCGATTATACAAATAAAGATCATGTATGTAGCTTTATATAAATTTTTTTCTGGTAAAAATGTAGTGGTCACTTAATAATGTTGGCACACATGCCGTATCTGGTCTGTCGTCTTCTTTTGTTTTGTTCTTTTTTCAAATCATTATAAAGTTCTGTGATGTTCGAATAGGCCTACTAATAGGTCTACATGTTTTGTTTAACAATAACTTTATTGTGTAGTGTTACTTAATAATTACCATCTTCATGCTGTAGAATATTTATAGGTAAGTACCAAGTTATTTGATTATTAAATTGAATGTGTTTATTTGTTAGCTTTGATATTATTGTAAGAAAAAGTTTGGGTTTTTAAAATGTGTCATGTTGATTTTAGGCTGCCGTAGTTGACTAGACTTATGATAATTTTTACAATTAGTATAATTCCATGTGTTCTCTAAAGTAGTAAATAGACTACATTATATTAATATATTATACATTAATATACATTATATTAATATATATTACATTAAATAAATCGTTAAGTTAACAATAGTAAGAAATTTAACATTGATGGTAAGCTTGTAACGATGTGTACGACAGAACTAACATTAAAAGTGTAGCTTGAGGAAACGTCACAACTATAATAAGCTTTTCTCGTTTTCTCTTTTGCTTTATTTTGTTAACTTCCCCTTCTTGCCAGAAAATAACTCTCTTGAAAGGAGATGGTACACAATTTTGGATAGCCCAGCATTAGAATCGACTGTATTTAAAAGCAGTGCATGCCCAATAAGTTCGATAATTAATCCTTTGTGAATATTAAGATCCACCTCAGCAAATTTACGCCTACTAATAATAGAACGATTTGAAAAATAATGACCCAATGGTGGGTTTCACCTCAAAATTAATAATCTGTTCGTTTTATGTCTTTAAAGCATAATGTACAAAATATTAAGTACACATTTGAATATAAATATGACATTTCAATATAAAATTAAATATACTTCAATACTTATTATATATTAACGGTTAAAATATTCGCCTGTGTATTTGTTTGCTATTTTCGTTAAAGGGCTCATGTGTATAAGCGTTTTGACCTTTATGGTTCAAGGTTAAGTCTTACCTTTCTCGTTGTCGGAGATGAGGGGCGGCGGCGGGTTGAGCGGGCATAAAAGAGGTCTCATGTTCATATCTTGTGGAATGTCTCCGCTCCTCTTTACTTCGCGCAAAGATAATAGCTGCAAATAAGGAAGGAATTTATAATAAATTCGGTTTAAATGAGGTTACATTTGATTTTGTCTAAAATAATTTTTTGATATAGATTGTAGAATTTTTTTAAACATACAACCATACTAGTATAGTGCTTGCCTAGTATAGTACTATAAACAATGACATAATATTCTTAAAATATTGATTTTAAATTTATTCATATACAATTTTTCTACGCCATTTTTTATTTACTAATTAAAGAATTAATTTAAAAATATGAAGATGCTTTGTTATTAGCTATAATATATTTTTTTAAAGGCCTTGAAGCCATATTACTTGATTATAGAGCTTTATTTATGTGGTTCACACAAAAGTCAAAGTTTAGTATCATAAAAAAGCCTAATAGTTTCGATCACTTTTGTGTTTCAATACATATAAATACGACCGCCTCGATGGGTAGTGGATAGCGTATCGTGTTGAGCAGACATCGAGCGAGATCGAGGTCGATCTCGTCGGTGAAGTTTTTTCTAAATGTTTTCACTCTCCTCAGCAATGCGGTTCACTTCTCTAAATTAACCTTCCCTGACCCTAATCTATTAGGTATTAGTACTTGGGTAACCCGAACTTATAAGCGCGGTGTAAATATATAATAATAATTTAAATGACACACTAATTTAGCTACGATAGAACACATTTCAAGTTAAACATGACAAATCAGTTTTAAACGAATAAATCAGTGTTTATGAGTTTTTTTATATAACTTATTGATTGCTGTAGAAACATTGGAAATGGTACGTTGAGGATTTTGTCTTAAACGAATAAATCAGAATCCTGAAAAAAATAACTGCTCTGAATTTGTAGCAATGTCGATCATTTTAAAACAATCAATTAAAAGTAAAAAAAAAAAGTTTTTTGATACAACCACTCGAAAATTTGGGAAAGTAGTTACTTTGACTATAATAATAGTCTAGCACAATGTCTACAAGAGGTTAGCGAAGTTTTGGTAAAGTGGCACCATTTTTACCGATAGGATTCAGGTTAGCAAGGGAGTAGAAAGTATATTTTTTTTGTTGGAGTCCGCTATAAAATCTTACTGGACCTTTAGTCAATAAAAGTTTTTACACATATTATGTATGGACCTCTTCCATCGAATTCCGGGGGGGAGGGGGTCCGGAACCCCTCGACTAACTCCCCCCCCCCCTTTCTACGCACTTGTAGGATAGGCCTGCAATCTACTTTTCAGGATTTGATAGCTGTTATTCCAATGTGTAATTATACAGTTTTTTTTAAAACTATGGATGTATTGTTTTAGAAGTGTCAGAATTGTTATTCTGATTTGCTAATTTCAGTCGTATCGTATGGAGTTAAAGTTAAATTTTCGTAGGAATAGCCAAATACTTTCACATATTCATACGTCAAATCATATGATCTGCAACTGTCTTTTGACATATCTTATCAATAACCCATGAAATTATACCAATAAATAGTAAATGTTATCAATGTTGAACGTAAAAAACTATGTATTTTCTAAAAGGCTTTTTCTATGAAAATCTTGAACTGTATTAAATTAAGTATTTGAGCGCACCTGAAAATTAAGTATATTAAAGGTCTTGTAGATTAATTAGAACAGTTTATCAGGTCAATTTCATTAAACTCCTTTAACCCACACTGTCAAACATTTTAGAAAAATAATAATAGCAAAGCCGTAAAGTCGAAACGCAAGACTATATAAAATATCCGAACAACAATCAATAGAATATCGATTAATCCTTCCTTGAAGGTAGTGGTTTGTCTTCCGAACAAGGTAGGACCACCTAGCACGCGTCCAGACCCCATTGTGGCAGGGGTTGTCTACCCCGGTGGTTAGTGGAGAGCCATATATGATGCCTGACCTTGAATTAGGGGTGTAACCAACCACCCATGAGAAATGTCGGCCAAATTGAATACCGAGGGCTGCGCCAGAATTGTAACCTATAAATCACTCTTGTTTTAATAGTTGACGCGCGCCTAGATTAAGGGGTTTAGTTTTTTTTCGGCCCGTATCGTAAGGGTGAAAGCTAGCCTATATTGTAACGTGATTCAAAAGGGAAAATACACTGCCTATAAATAAAATTAAATTTCAACGTCACTGGGTTGTATCATCTTAGAAATGTTTTACTAAGTAGCCTGGTTTATATAAGACTAACAGAAGTAGGGTCTAAACGGCAGTTGCCGCTATTCTTTGATTTAAACGACTGAAAAAAAATATCTTTTTATTTCTTCGATCTAGTTTTTTTTTGCGTCGCGTCTTACTAACCTTTCGGTTTGTACGTTTATATACTAATTAAGGTTTGAGGGAATAGGTGGGTCATATTCATAGGAAGTGTACACGCATTTGCGTGTAGGAGTGTGGAAAAACCTATTTGGAAAACCACCCTCAGTATATCGACCGAGATTCGAACCTCGATTTTCCCATCATCGGCAGTCTAGCCTACTCGAGAGTAGCGCGTAGATAGTCACCTGGATACCGAAGCGGGTCAGTTTTTAATAAATTAAAATAAATAAAATTAAAAATTCCAGCTTCGAGGTAGGCCTACATATCTTTGTGCACAGGGGATAATAATTTTAAAATGTCAACCCTCTGCGTGCGATAGATATCGCATAATGCTCATTACAAACAAACTCTCCATTTTACTAATTAATATAGGTACCTAAGCTTACTTTTTTATATATAGGCCGACAATTCATCATTAGTCTTGGGCTTACTTTTACTCAAGATATATTTGCATTTTAGTAAATTGTTAAATCGGTCTTGCGAAGAGTGACACGGACCAATGGCACATCCAAAAAATGTATCTTTGAGGGTTTGGGGTTGCGCCAAAAAATTTTGTACTTTTTCCTAATCGAGAATATTTGAAATACTTTTATATTAATAATGGTAAATAGGACTACCTTTTGAAAAATCAAATCCCCCGCATAGATAGTTACATGCACTAAAGCGTCACGCTTTAAAGACTGAACTAACAGTGACTGGAAGATCGGGGTTCGAATTCTGGTAGGGTGAACTAAGGGTATTTTTTTTATCCTAAATGGTTTCCCACTCTCCTTCCACACAGATGTGAAAGTATTTATCTAAACTCTACATTCTGGTTCACTTTTTCATTTTAAATGTAAAGTTCTACGTCATGTTTTAAACTTTTACTAGAGTTATTGGTTCGTGGGTTCAAACCCAGCCGGGGTTGACGGATTTTTCTTGAGCGATCAAAATCCTAATCATAACTTTCTTCGGAGGGGAAGTAAAGCCGTCGGTCCTATGTCGATTGTGGCATGTGAGAGAACCCGAGAAGGAAGGTGTAAATACCTTTCCCGGTAAAATTGGTAGGCCCTTTCGCTCTCGCTCATAGAAATTCTCGTGTGCTGATATAATCAGTAGGTTCAGAAAAGGCACGTTAGATAGCTCAAATAAATAATAAACATATTTTTTTAGCACCGCCTCATACTACCCGTTTGGGCAATGCGTATGATAAATAAATAACATTATTTGTGGTTTTGGTAAAAGGGGGATGGCCCTCTTGCCCTTTTTTCCCCCAGGAGCGCCATTGACACGGAATTGGAATGGGTAGGTTGGAATAGAGTCGCAAAAAGTGAATGTTGACTGCATCTCCATCAAATTAACACACTGCAGTAGGTTACCTTATGAAGTGGAAATAGACTCCAGTTAAGTTCCGGATTTTTAAAATTTTTATAACAAAAAACTTTTTTTTTGGCCAATATAAAAAAAACATTCCTTCAGTGGATACATTTGGTTTTTAATTTTTATACAAACATTATACGTAATCTCAACAGTTTTTTATTATCTATATTGCTCATTGCGTATGACTATAAATTTTCCTGACAAATATTCAAGAACTGTTAGTAGAAAAATTAGTTAAATGTGTCTAATGAAGCAATATTTTATTTATTTTGGGCGAAAAGGGGTTTTCATCATAAGGATGAAAAAAATTAATTTAACTCGCATTTTCTTTCATCCCACCTAATATAGCGAGTTAATACATTATTTAGAAAGTACTCGCATGAAGGAAGTTGATTTGGAAACATTCCTGACAAAGTTTTTTTTTTTTCGTTTTTGTTGAGAAATTAGATTATCTGTTTCAATGATATATAAAAGTTGAAACTATCGCAAATAGAATATACTAATGCATAAAGAAGTAAAGGCTCCGATCTAGAAAACTAAGATAAATGTAGGGGTTGCTGTGCTGACCACATAACACCCTCCATCCGCAAATGTTGACACTATATTCTCCAAAATGCGGCGGCCGCTCTGTCGGTATAACAACCTAAACGCCAGGGAGTGGTTTTTTTGTACGGTAGGACAGTAAGAGAGAGTAAGATATTTCACACCGGTGATAATTGATGTTTTATTCCCGGGTGGGAATACGGGGATCCCCTGCGCTGGCTCACCTTGGTTCCTAGCGCCGCCTCCCGGGCGAGTAGCACCGCCAGCCCCCGCACGCGACGCCCCGCCCCCAGGCTACGGCGCGCCTCCGATGTTGACTTGGCTTCCGGGCGGGGATGGTCGTGTACGCCTTTCGCCTGAATCACAGAACTATCAGATTAATCATCACATTCAGATACAGTCCACGATAGGGTAATTCAGGGGAAAGTTATCAGCATGTTTCTGGAGAGAGGAAATAAAACCTTATTGGCGGTGGTAAAAAAAAAGGAGTTCAAGGCAGATAGCCAACGTAGTAAAAGGTAAAGCACACCAGCACTAATACAAATTCCAGTCGAATCGGCCCAGTGGTCTCTACTCTTAGGAATGATAGGCAGGAAGGGGGAGTGGGGTGTTTGTGTTGATGACAGGGGTGTACTTACCTGGATTAAGATCAGGTGTTTTGTGTGTTTCCAGGGGCAAGGATAGGGCTGACATGGAAGAAGATGGCGTGTTTTGTGTGTTTCCAGGGGGAAGGGTAGGTCTGACATGGAAGAAGATGGCGTGTTTTGTGTGTTTCCAGGGGGAAGGATAGGGCTGACATGGAAGAAGATGGCGTGTTTTGTGTGTTTCCAGGGGAAGAATAGGGCTGACATGGAAGAAGATGGCGTGTTTTGTGTGTTTCCAGGGGGAAGGGTAGGGCTGACCTGGAAGAAGATGGCGTGTTTTGTGTGTTTCCAGGGGGAAGGGTAGGGCTGACCTGGAAGAAGATGGCGTATTTTTTGTGTTTCCAGGGGCAAGGATAGGGCTGACATGGAAGAAGATGGCGTGTTTTGTATGTTTCCAGGGGGAAGGGTAGGTCTGACATGGAAGAAGATGGCGTGTTTTGTGTGTTTCCAGGGGAAGGATAGGGCTGACACGAAGGAGATGGCGTGTTTTGTATGTTTCCAGGGGGAAGGGTAGAGTCTGACATGGAAGAAGATGGCGTGTTTTGTGTGTTTCCAGGGGAAGGATAGGGCTGACATGGAAGAAGATGGCGTGTTTTGTATGTTTCCAGGGGAAGGATAGGGCTGACATGGAAGGAGATGGCGTGTTTTGTATGTTTCCAGGGGGAAGGATAGGGCTGACATGGAAGAAGATGGCGTGTTTTGTATGTTTCCAGGGGGAATGATAGGGCTGACATGGAAGAAGATGGCGTGTTTTGTGTGTTTCCAGGGGGAATGATAGGGCTGACATGGAAGAAGATGGCGTGTTTTGTGTGTTTCCAGGGGCAAGGATAGGGAGGTTCTGTGTTGATAACAAGGATGTGTTGACTTGGAAGAAGACGTATGATTAGTGTGTCTCCAGGTGGAAGGGTAGTGTATGTGTCAAGAAAAAGGGGTGTACTGACCTGAAAGAAGATGGCGTGGTCGGTGTGTCTCCAGAAGTGGGTGACAGGGTAGCCGCAATGACCTCGACATGGCTGAATTTCCAGTCGGCCCGTACACTGGCGGTTAGGACACGGTTTACCTGTACCAAAATAGTTTCCATTAGAAAACAACGCGAAAATGCTACTAAAATTTGCATGAAATATCAAGAGTATAAATTATCCATTTTTTCGTAATGGTTTGAGTGGTAATGGCATATTTATGACTTTAAATCCACAATTATTATTTGCCCAACTTTTTATTTAAGGTATATAATATGCGATTGATTATAAAAACAACCTATTCTTGGATAGATTCTTAAGAAACTAACCTTTCCTTGAAGGTATTCGATATGGAAGGAGAAGAGATGATTCTGACAATTTTGGTAAGGACTGATAATTCAGACAAACCAACTGACAAACACCTTTGAATTCATATGCTATTGTAGCGAGTGAGACCATGCTTGGGCCAGCCCTGAACAGTCACCAGGCTTGGGCCACCCCTATTAGTAAGGGGGTGGGGGACATTCCAACGGGCCGAGTGTAGGCAGGTGTGACAAAAGACAGTCGGGCAACGGGACTCAGAGTGGCAAGACTAAAGAGCGTGTGTTGACACTGTGATGGACTTGTGAGACCAATTCAAGACGTGTATATTAATAAGACTATTAATAAGTACCAGTTCATTGTAAGATTGTAGTTTAGAGTTAAGAATAGTAATTAAGAACCGTAACAGTGGTGGCAGCGGTGGGATAGTACGTATTAAACTTATTTTGTTATATTAAACTACAATGGCTAGCGCTATATTATTGCCCCGAACATTTGACGGTCAAAGTGATGTGTCGGAGTGGATAGCACATTTTGAGTTAGTGGCTACAGTGAACAATTGGTCGGATGACGCAACGAAGTGCGCGTATCTCGCGGCAAGTTTGGCCGGTAAAGCGTTACAGTCGTATCTTGTTTTGGACCAAGAAGAACAAAAACAATATTCCAAAGTTAAAAATGGATTAAAACAAGCTCTGGCCCCGGGGCAAGGAGACGAACTTTTTAAAGCCATGTTTCGTAACCGACGTCATGCACCCGCAGAACCACTCCCGTCGCTTGGGCTGGATTTACGCCGACTTTCCGCTAAAGCTTTCCCAAATTTAGATGCGGCTGTGAGAGATGTTCTCGCCAAGGACCAATTTATAGAGGCGTTAAATGACCCGCAATTGCGTTTATTTGTGCGACAGTCTAGACCTAAAACGCTTGATGAAGCTATGACTTTTGCTGTAGAAACAGAATCTACCCTCGAAGTGGAACGTTCGAGGACGCTACCAACCCACACCAATGGTAATGAGACGCCCACCAACCATCCGGGCATGGTGGCGGGTCTTACACTGAAAGATATGGGCAAGCTACTTCAGGAACAACAAAAGACGCTTCAGGCCATGACAACAGCGATGCAGGAATTATCAACAACACTTTCTGCATCACGGGAGTGGGGTGACCGACGCCCATTACAATCATCATCTGGTCGATCAATTAGATGTTGGGCGTGTGGTGAAAACGGACACCGACGGGCACAGTGCCCTCAGGGAAACGGCCAGCGGCCAGTGTGAACGAGTTCATGCTGGCCGGGACTTCACACGGGACCGCGAAACGCGCGACGGCCGAGGAGGCTTCACACGGAACCGCGAAACGCGCGACGGCCGAGGAGGCTTCACACGGAACCGCGAAACGCGCGCCGAATGGGGAGGCTTCACACGGGACCGCGAAACGTGCGACGGCCGAGGAGGCTTCACACGGAACCGCGAAACGCGTGCCGAACGGGGAGGCTTCACACGGAACCGCGAAACGCGCACCGAATGGGGAGGCTTCACAAGAGACCGGTAAACGCATACCACCCGAGGAGGATATACCCAGGATCACGGAAAGCCGGCTGGCTGAGAAGCATTCACATGGGGATGGTAGCTGTGAAGTAAGTTCACACGTGCGTGAGGGGCGCGAGATTGGTTCTGCATCCCCACATGTCAGCGTGGACCGCGAGGATATCGACAGGTACCCTGTCACATTTGGGGTATGGAGTGTAGAGTCAGACGGGGCAGTTTACGTGAATGGACATGTAGAAGGTTGCGCTGTTCGTATTTTAATTGACACTGGTGCCGCCGTGTCCTTAATACGCAGAGATGTGTGGGAAAGTGTTAAAGGACGGTCTAAAATGTCGGTAGCACCCACATTAGCCTATATCGTGAACGCGAGTGGAGATCCAATAAATACTGAGGGAGAGGTTGAAATGACCGTGAAGATTGGTGGTACTCAAGTGCTACACAGATTTTTAGTCGTGTGTAATATTACCCAACAGTGCATTCTTGGAGTAGATTTTCTCATAAAAAATCAGGGGGATGTTTTACTTTCTAGCTCAGAGCTAAGGCTTGGTGACTCAGTGGTAGGGTTAACAACAGTTCCAAAAAAAAGTAATGTGACTGGAACTAGCGTGTGGAACGTAGCTGTGGACAAAACAATGATAGTGCCATCATATAGTGAGGTGTTCACTCGTGGATCGGTTAATGCAGTTCACGATAATGTTACTGGATTGTTAGAGCCTTCGGACAACCTTAGGGAGAAGCACGGAGTTATGGCTGCCCATGTATTGGCATGTATACAGAACAAAGAATTACCAATTAGACTTATTAACCCAGGTCCGTCGCCCATTACATTGCGGGCAGGCACGACAATAGGCAAGTTCTTTGAAGTACCACAAGAGATGCAAGTTGCAACAATTGGAAAAAGAAACAAGAGTGACGGACGAGTAGAACATCTTTTTGACTTGACAAAATGCAAACTGGACCAGGAAGAACGCCAAAGACTTTGCAGCTTGCTAAACGAGTTTAGTGATATCTGCTCCAAGGGATCAAATGACCTGGGGAGAACTAATCGTATATATCATCACATCGAAACAGGTAGTGCTATCCCTATCAGGCAGCCACCAAGACGTCTCCCAATACACCGGCGGGGAGAAGCGAGCCGGGTAGTGGAGGACATGATCTCGGATGATATAATACAGCCATCGTCATCTCCATGGAGTTCTCCCATTGTCCTTGTGCAAAAAAAGGATGGAACAACAAGATTTTGCGTGGACTACAGGAAGCTAAACGCAGTAACACAAAAGGATGCTTACCCTCTTCCACGGATCGACGATCTCCTGGACTCACTAGGAGGTGCAACATCGTTCAGTACTCTAGATATGGCATCAGGGTACTGGCAATGTGAAGTCGCCCCCAAGGATCGCCCAAAGACCGCATTTTCAACAGGGGAAGGGGGGCTATATGAATTCAAAGTCCTACCCTACGGTGTGTGCAATGGACCAAGTACTTTCCAACGTCTAATGGACTTAATTTTAGCTGGGTTGCAGTGGAAGTCCACACTGGTTTACCTAGATGACGTAATAGTTTATGGGAAAACATTCGACGAACATTTACTTCGACTTCAAGAAGTATTCTCGCGTTTGCGAGAAGCAGGGCTCAAACTAAAGCCTTCAAAGTGTCAGCTCATGCAGCCTCAAGTCAGTTTCTTGGGACACACCATCTCAGCACGGGGAATTTCAACAGACCCACAGAAGGTGCGTGCTGTTGAGGAGTGGCCGGCACCAAAAGACATAGAGGAACTTCGGGCATTTCTAGGAACTGCTTCATATTACCGTAGGTTCATAAAAAGTTTTGCAACCGTGGCTGCTCCTCTTTACAAGCTTACACAAAAAGGTGAACGGTATACTTGGGATCAAACCTGTGAAACAGCTTTCAAAGATCTAAAGAAACGCCTTACTTCCAGTCCTGTTCTGGCATTTCCTTCACCCGAAGATAGCTTTATTCTAGATACAGATGCAAGCAATATAGGTATAGGTGCTGTATTGAGCATTAAATGCGATGGCGAAGAGAAGGTAGTAGCCTATATGAGTCGCACATTGACAAAGGCAGAGCGACATTATTGTGTGACAAGAAAGGAAATGTTGGCTTTAGTTGTTGCCACCAGACATTTTCGGCACTATCTATATGGCAAGCCATTTATTGTCAGAACAGACCATAGCTCCTTACGCTGGCTTCAATCTTTCAAAGAGCCAGAAGGGCAGGTTGCACGCTGGCTGGAACAACTTGCTGAGCTGGAGTTCACAGTGCAACACCGAAATGGCAAGTCCCATGGGAATGCTGATGGGCTATCTCGGCGGCCATGCCAACAATGTGGAAGAGACAGTGCGAAGGAAGATGCATTTGAAGCAATGAAAGGAAAGGAAACGCCGAATAATTTCAAGGGAAGTTTAAGTAAAGCAGTGGATGTGAGTTTTCTTGCGATCGACAGCTTCGGATGGTCTCTAGAAGAACTACAGAAGAAACAGGGAGAAGATCCTGTAGTTAAACATGCAGTGCAGTGGTGCAAAGCGGGAGAACAACCACCCCGAGACACAATCGTGCAAGAAAGTCGTCAGGTGCTAAGACTATGGGAACAATGGGATAGTTTGACGCTAAGGAACGGCTTAGTGTATCGACAGGGGGAGGGAGATATTAGGAACAAACGACTTCAGCTACTTCTACCACGAGACCTAAAAATTGAAGTCATGGAGGCACTCCATAGTTCACCAACAGGAGGTCATCTGGGATTTAAGAAAACGTTAGAGAAAGTTCGGGAGCGGTTCTATTGGCCTGGGCATCTGGAAGATGTGAAGGTGTGGTGCAGATCCTGCCATGATTGTGCACGTAGGAAATCCCCAAATATGGCTGCTAGAGCACCATTCATCAATCGTCGACCAGGATACCCATTACAACGGATCTCCGTAGACATCTTGGGCCCACTACCTGAGACCACCCAAAACAATAAATACATCCTGGTTGTAGCGGATCATTTCACGAAGTGGACAGAAGCATATGCCATGCCTAACCAGGAAACTGTGACAGTGTCAAGGATAATAATTGAGGAATTCGTGTGTCGATTTGGAGCTCCTGATGAAATACACAGTGACCAAGGGCGTCAATTCGAAGCTAAGATATTTCAAGAAATGTGCTTGTTTCTGGGAATCAGGAAAACGAGGACTACACCATACCATCCCCAATCAGATGGATTAGTCGAAAGGTTTAACCGCACACTTCTAGCCATGTTGAGCCAGTGGGTTAATGAGCGACACAATGACTGGGACAACTTCCTCCCCCAAGTCATGTTAGCCTACAGGTCTAGTCAGCACGAATCAACAGGCTACACACCATTCTATCTCATGTTTGGGCGAGATGTACGACTACCAGTCGATGTGGCGTTCGGTCACCCGGAAAAAGTGTTTTTGAATGAAACCCTATTTGTGCAAGACATGCGAAGCCGTTTCGAGTTGGCGTATGAAAGAGTCCGAGAAAAACTGGGAAACTGCCAACACGTACAGAAGACTCTCTATGATCGACGATGTTCAGGTTCCCCTTATGAGGAAGGGCAGCGAGTGTGGCTACTTAGCAGTGCCGTTAAACGTGGATGCACGCCGAAACTACACCGTCCATGGGAAGGGCCATACGTGATAATAAAACGAGTTTCCGATGTCACGTATCGTGTCAAGAAAGGCCAAAAGCGCTTAGTTGTCCATTTCAATAGGCTCAAATTGTATCAGGCTCTAGACACCGAAGGTGAGAACAAAGAAGCCCCTAAGGTTGTAGGAGAACCTGAAAAACGGGAGGAGGGAAAGACACCGGCAAACCAGCTGCCACGTGAGGGGCAAAACACCCACCCTCTCCAACAAGAGCACCTCCAGGTAAAACTGGTACCCGCAGGACTGAGGGAGCAGCTTCAACAAACACGAATGTGCGAGCAGGGGACGGAGTCCGAACGGCGCTACCCAAAACGAGACTCACGTGTACCAGAGCGGTATCAAGCCGGGTATAATTTTGTGGGCACTGGGTCGTGCCCAATTTATGAGGGGGATAGTGTAGCGAGTGAGACCATGCTTGGGCCAGCCCTGAACAGTCACCAGGCTTGGGCCACCCCTATTAGTAAGGGGGTGGGGGACATTCCAACGGGCCGAGTGTAGGCAGGTGTGACAAAAGACAGTCGGGCAACGGGACTCAGAGTGGCAAGACTAAAGAGCGTGTGTTGACACTGTGATGGACTTGTGAGACCAATTCAAGACGTGTATATTAATAAGACTATTAATAAGTACCAGTTCATTGTAAGATTGTAGTTTAGAGTTAAGAATAGTAATTAAGAACCGTAACACTATTTAATTCGAATAGCTATAAAATGTAGTTCACCTGACCGGGATTCAAACCCCGATCTCCCCGTCATCGGCAATCCAGTCTATCGTGAGAGTGACACCTTAAAAATTGTACCATGCGATCACAGGGGCGGGTGATTTCATACTTAATTCAGTAGGGAAACTTGTATTCAAATAATGATGGTAGCTATTACGAAATAACCATTAAAGTAGCTAAAATACAACACATTCGTACGACAATTGTTACTGTTAAAAACAAATATATAATTTATGAAAATTGAAAAATGACACCTGGACATGGGAATCGAACCCGGGATTACCGTGTCCAGGTGCCATTTTTAATTTTCAGAATATGATATCTAGAAGGAGTAAATTCCTCACTAAAATTATACTTAATAGATTTGGCTATTTCATTCTTAAATATATAATTATTTTCCGAAAGTGATTTAAGTGTTTATTTTGAAACCAACAAGAATGGTTTTTTAATTATATACCTACCTATAAATACCTTCAATTAAAACCACTTTTATATTTAAAAAATTCATATTAGAAATATCTCCTTTCATTTTTGTTAGTAACACAGGGATGTTAGTGCTCAACTCGCTATTTTAATATAACCCTTTGAAACCAGCTTCGGTGGCCGCGTGGTCTAACGCGCTACTCTCGCAGTAAATTCGACTATCGAATTCGGGGAGATTGGGGTTCAATCCCGGTCGGGTGCACTGAGGATGCTTTTCCTCTCTCCCTCCGTGCAAATGTGGGTACCCTTGCTCTAAATTCAACCTTCCTCATTCCTAAACTATTAGCGTGATTAGTACACATGTGTGTAACCCGAACGGGTAGTGAGCCAGGATACTAAAATAAATTTTTTTTTTGATACGTGCACCGGATAACACGCTCATCTAGTCCGGTTTACCGGTGAAGGGGCAGTCGGTGTTCGGATCTCAGCCGTTGTGTTCTGAATGTGTTTTTTAATATATAAATGGCTTGCCGCTTTCTCTCTGCGAGAAACGGGCTGTCAATATATTATATTACCGTACCAGTTATTGTGAGGTCTAGGTTAGAATCTCGGCCAGGTGCCCTAGGGGTGATTTGTGATTTATCGCTTTTATTTTCCTACCCCCTTTCCAAGTGAATGCGGAATATATTACTCTATCTCACCCCTTATATTTAGCCGTTAATAACCGTGGTGTAATAATAACAAAACAAGTTGACTTTTAGAAGGTTTTGCAGATGCTCAAAGCTTGTAATCTGTCTCGGCAGGGCGACCGCGATGGTTACGGCCCGGTGAACCTTTGACACGTGTCAGTGGTTTGCACGTGTCTCAGATATCAAGTACCTTAGTGTCCTTGCGTGCATCCCTTTCAATTTGACATCCGGCAGAAGAAAAAAAAAAGCGGATTAGAACGTGCTTGAAACGGATACACCTGGGACGCGGAGTAAAAACTCGTGCTGGATTACGCAAGTGGGACTAATTTGTTTGTAATGGTTATTGTTTTATACACTAGAACCTTTTAGGTGTTGGTTTTTTTTTTAGATAATAGGTGAGATTACTTGACCATGAAACAATAAACGGGAAAATTAATGCGAATGTTTGCTGAGTGGTCGGAATACATGTTTCGGGGAGCCTTGTTTCAGTATGGTTGAAGGAGTTTACAAATAACGTTCCATCAAGTACAGCACAACAGTTATTTAATGGACAAACCTATGAGGTAAATAATAATGCGCGTCTGGTCTACATCACTCGTAGCCCAGTAGTGGAAAAATTAGCCAGTACTAATGTACTTTGTCCTAGGGACACCCGAATGACTAATCAGTACATCTTTCCCGTGGAGGCTCTTTCCATGTCCGATGAGATGAGGGATGGTGATAGTGAGTATGTTAGTGTGGAACATTTAAACCTAACTTAAGTCTAATCAACCAAATACTGGTGATTTTGGGGTAATTCCCCTTTTGGGGAAAATACTCAAGGTGCCAGCGGGAATCGAACCCGGGACCCCTAGACTCGTAGCCAGGGGCACTGACCACTACACCATGGACCGGATAGCCTATGAGGTAAGGATGAAGAGAGTAATAATATGAAGTGCACCGGTATTTGCGTTAAGAGAGGGTAGGAAAACCACCATAATAAATCACATGGGTATTTAAAAAAACCAATGCACTCCTTGAGATTCGATCCTTGACCTTCCTGTAACGGCGTCATAGTACCAGTCCGTGATATCAGAATTTAAGCACACTAATGAGTTAGGGAAGATTTATGTAGAATAGACTAAAGGGGAAATTTACCTTCTTTAGAAAACGAATGAGGAAAAATAATCTAGTACACATTACCGGATTCTAACCCTGACGTCGTGGAAAAAAGAAGACTAGATGAACTTGAGTCTAGTCCACGTGCTCGCGGTACGGTTAAATATGAGTTTTAGGGACACTTGTTCGATTCTGGCTGAGTATGGCTAAAATAGAAAACCGTCCACGATTCGAACCTTTACCTTTTCTTAGTCCAATATATTGTGAACCTAACTCCCTTAACCATTGACCAACAACTTGGGTACGATTTCATTTACGAGCTCTACTCGTACCCAGATAATACAATTCCAAGCACAAGTTTAGGTGTGTGATATTGGTGTTCCATCCGAGGTTAAGCCAACTTGTAAGTCGTGTTATTATATAATCTCGTGTTTATTAAGACGCCCTAAGCAAAACAAATGTTGGGAATGTTTATTTTTACTTATTTATATAAACATCGCATGATTTTGTTTTAAGTATTTATATGAAACGTATTTAAAAGTGTTAGCAAATAATTTAAAAACATCATTATAATCTCTGTTTATAAAACTGTGACATATTATAGACCTAGTGTTAAAAAAATTATTAGTGATAAAAAACACTTATCTTACAAACTAATGTTGATTCTTGTAGAAACCGCTTCGTGTCCGCATAATCTAAGGCGTTACTCTCGTAGTGGACTATTGCCGATCACGGGAGATCGAGTTTCGAATCTCGTTGGTGTAAACAAGGGTGGTTTTCAAAAATGGTTTTCCACTATTCCCCAAACGCAAATGTGGGTACATTTACCCTAAATATAACCTTCCTTTTCACTCAGAATTTGTTTTCCGTCATGATCATTGCCTTCTTGGAGATTCCAAAGCTATTTTGCGTAAAGGGCTGCATATTAACTTGACGCACCTAAGCAGTCTAAGCTGTATCACACTTAGACGCCAATGTACAAAATAGAAAGAGATGGAAGAAAATTTATAAGTTCCCCTGGGAGGGCTCTTGTCTGTGTGTTATAAACCTTTCCCTCTTCCTCTGACAGTTACACAGTCACTTTAATATTTATGCCTGAAAATATTGATTTGCTTTTTAGTTTTGCCTTTTTTTGTTTCTATTCTTGATTGACATATGTACCGGGACTTAGTTAATGTCAATCTGGCTGAAGGTCTCTACCGGGGCTATTTTCGTGAACCAAGACAAATAACCTCAGTTGTGAAGGAATAAAAAATACACTCCGCCACGTATGAGGTCCCCAATATCATTAAAATAGTACCCCCTTCCACAAAACTATAACCCATTATAAGCCGGAATTAATATTTATAATACTTTTTATTTATAATAATATTATGATAACTTGGTCGTAAGAACTTAATCAATTTAGAAGAGCCATGTCATTTTTTGTTTATAAGCAAAAAAAATTACTACCGGGGCTGAAATTTAAAAAGGCCTTACAACGTACACCTAAGGGTAATTTTTGAAAGTTTTTTATGATTAGATGTCAAAATAATAAAACAGAATTTCAAGGGAAGAAGTAGAAAATCTTTCGCGGGTGAAGCAGACCAAAACGCTTCCCTAACAATCATACGGAAATGAAAGGTTATCCGCGCGTTACTCACCCTGCTGCTTCTTGCGCGCCTTGTCGCAAATGGCGGGCCTGAGGTGGACCTTGTCGCCACTGGTTAGGGCGCATCTCATCGAGCATACCAGAACCCCCAGACACGACTTCTTGAGGATGTGTACGTTGTGGTTGTTGGTGTTCCTCATGGCCCAGCCCGAGGCGTGCCTCTTGGCCTCCTCGCTGGACGCCGGATACACGAGGCGGCAGTGACCGTCCGCCCACTCTTCCCAGTGGTTGAACTCGCTCACCTGGAAAAACAGAGGTAACAGTTCATTGATGCTACATGCGCTTTCTGACCAATCTGGGGGAATATATGACAGATCAAGGCACTAACTCTTTCTGGCCAATTTGGAGTAACAGAGGTGACAGTTCACAGGGATAGCTCTTTCTGGCCAATTTGTAGTAACAGAGATTATAGGATTTACAGTGCTAATCTATGTGATCAATCTGGAGTAATAGAAGTGACAGTTCACAAGTGCTATTTCTTTCTGATCAATCTGGAAAACCAGGTGACAGTTCACATAGTCTTTCTTTCACCAATCTAGAGGAACAGAGGATGTAGTTCTAGGTGTTAACTTTATTTCTGCCAATCTAGAGGAAAAGAGATGATAGTTCTCAGTGTTATTTCTTTCTGGCCAATCTAGAGAAACAGAGTTGATAGTTAACAGGTGTTATTTCTTTCTGGCCAATCTAGAGGAACAGAGTTGATAGTTCACAGGTGTTATTTCTTTCTGGCCAATCTAGAGAAACAGAGGTGACAGTTTACAGGTGTTATTTCTTTCTGGCAAGTCTAGAGGAACATAGTTGACAGGTCACAAGTGTTATTTCTTTCTGATCAATCTAGAGGAAACTGTTCACAATGACTTGGCCTACCTGCTCATTCAAACAAATCTGAAGGAAGAGAGATAACAGTTCACAACCGTTGCCCGCTTTTTCTGATCTACCTGGAATAACACAGCTATAACTGTTCACATGAACTCTTTCCAACCAATATGGTGGAACAAAGGTTTATGTGTACATAGCTGTTACCTTCTCCTTCTGATGTTCCTGACAATTGATTCGTTCGTGTGTCTTTTAAAGTTGTCATCTTTTGAAGGTCCAATAGCTCTTTTAAGAATACAACTACCCTATGTGTGAACATATACAATGCTAATTATGATTAATACCTCTATACGTTTAACACAAGAAACGGGTGAGAATAAGGACTAAGACACCAACCTCGTCTTATCTGGTTTTCCGGTGACATCGGAGTTTAAATCCTCACCGAATGTACTAAGTTTAGTTTCCCCTCCAAGCAAATGAGGGTACATTTCCTCTAAAACTATAAATTCCTCATCCCTACCCCGCTACTGTAAATATGCGGATATTTTGGATGTTCATAAAAAAAATCTGGCATGGCACAATAAGATGCACACTATTCACTCTGAAAGATAGCAAGCCTACCTTGATAGGTTACACTATGGTACAGCTTATAATATAGGGTCATACTATAACCGGTTAAGGTAAGACATCCACCTTTCAGTATAAACGGATGTTTATAGTACTCCGGAACTCAAATGAAACTAATTCTGTGTTTATCGCGACTCACGAACTAGGCGTTCTCGATTAAAGTGTTTTCACATGCACTTAATACAGGTCTGAATGACCGTCAATCGTCCACTTTCATTTACTTATCGCCGCGTTTTACTACCTGTTTAGGTTATACGTTTATATGAAAATTACTTTAATGGGGTAGGGATGAGTAAGGAAGCATTTTAGAGGTAATCTAGGTGAATTTGCGTGGAAGGAGTGTGGGGAATTATTTAGGAAAAGCCACCCTTAGTAGACCCAACCATGATTCGAACCCCGATCTCCCCCTCATCATTTGGCCATTGAAACGGACCCCCTCTCCTTCCATGGTGAGGATTAAAACCTGGTGATCTCAAAGAGCAATCGGGGCGCCTTAAAAAAAGTTGACCTGTGCGGAAATATAAGTGGGGAACGTGAAATATTTCATCTATATTCATAGTTAAACTCTCCAAAATTAAGGACTTACGTCCCCCTTGTAGATTATTATTTGTTTTAGCTTTCAAACAAGGCCTATCATTTATAGACAAGGAGACAATGATTATCTTGTGATCTTGATATAAGAAACCCACAATATTTTGAAAGCATTTGTTTTCAAGAATTACTCTCTGTTTTTCATTGTGAACTGAATACTGTTTTTTAAACGACTAAAAACAGCAGAGAACGGATGTACCCTTGGCGCAGTTTTTTTAAAATAGATATTCTTGAGGAGAAATTGTGTCGGTTGGGATTATGATTGGTTGACCCTGCCCCTGAGGGCCTAAGGTTGGCAAAAATAACTTTCACGACTCAAAGTTGGAAGGGCACTAAGTCTTACAGTCAAAGGATGAAGCGATGCAACAGGCAAACTACTATTATATCCGCAAACCTGATCGTTTGGATTCACTGCTATAGTGAAGGCCATTTCGAGTTAGCTCATAGAAATTTAATGTATAAGGCAACTGGAAACCACCACACTTATTGAACTCCCCTAGTACATGGGATTTATACCAGATGGTGTAGGCACCACTGACCAGCCGAAGGGATGATTGCATTTTCATCGCCGGTTGGTTAGAAATCACAACACATCAAACCAACCTCTGGGCTGTTGATTGAGGAATAAGTATGACTGGTGACTATGCCTGTCTCCAAAAGGCGTAATCCTGGATTTCATGCAAAGTATATTTCCTGTTGTTTTCAAAACAACGGCTCTGCCGGCTTATCGGTACATTTATGTTCCTTTTAAAGTATCGAATTTTTCCCATAAAAATGGCATGCTCCGTAGGTAAAAAATATAGCCATAACTAATCACAGGATCATGGTGTGATAAATCACCTTCCTGCAATTTTTTAAAAATTTTGTGTGCATCCACAACACTAGTGTATGAAATTTCAGCTTGGTACCGCATCGGAAAGTTTGAGAAAAACTCTGGACAGATATCACATGGATTTTATTATATGAGATTAGGTAAGCTAGTAAAGGATTTAATAAAAATATCAAGTTTATTATTATTATTATTATTATTATTATTATTATTATTATTATTATTATTATTATTATTAGCACCGCGTCTTACTACCCATTCGGGTTATACGCACTTACGCTAATGTGTAATGGTAGGGTGATTGTGAGACGAAATGGAGGACCTACAGTTTAACGTGGAATCCGAACCACGGTGGAGGCCTGGCCAAAGTTAATTAAAGTAATTATTATTTTATATGAAGCAATTTACTGGTAGAATATATACTGTAATTACTTAGCACCCGGACAAAATATGATGTACTTTAGTGTCGAACATTGTGCGAACAGCAAATATCGAGAACGATTAAAGTCGTATAATAGGCCAGTAATGTCGTAGAGGTACGAACCAGTAGTACTAAAACTGATGTATCCAAAAAAGAGATTCAGGTAAAAAAAAAACTAGCACTGTTCTAAGGTGGTAGTGTAAGGGACGCAAGTTAAGGGCAGTATTTTCGCATTTTCTATATCATAACTTTTTTTTGGCCAAAATAAAAAAAATATTTTTCCAGTAGAAACTGAGTTTAATTTTCTTCGCATGGTGAACAGTTGTTTAATATATTACACATATGCATAACGGTATTATATGACAAACATTTTAAACGAGGAGGAAAAGTTATCAAATTCTAAGACCCTTTGACAGATAAAAAAAAAAACTGGGATATCACCCTGTGAAGAAATTTAAACTCTTATGTTTCTACTGAAGAAATATTTTATTTATTTTGGTCTAAAAAAATTTCATATAGAAACTACAAAAAACACTGTTTCAGATAAGTGTTTATGATGAATGATTGGATGAATGAATGAATTTATGAATAAATGATGAGTGTGTTCAACCATAAAAAGATTGAAAACCAGTGGTGTGTAGCAAAGACTAACCTATTTATGTTGGTGAGTGTACTCACCCTGGGTATGCTGGTGTCATTGATGTCCCAGTCGTTGTTGTGGTGTCTGGTGGCGGGGGTGAGTCTGCTACAGTGCGACCCACTGATCATTGTCGGCGACCCTGACTCCCTTCTGCTCCTGGAAGTTACAACCCACTTGTTAGGAGGGGTGTTGATGGACAGGAAGGGGGATAATTCATTGTAAGGGTAGAAGAAGCCCTTGCCTTCATTTACCCTGATTCCAGTGTCGAGGGGTTGAAAGGAATCCACTGCTGTCCCACGGAACTTTTTTTTTTAAATATTTGGTTTGAAGCTACACTTTTTTTTTTCACCGCGTATTAATGTCCGTCCGTGATATCCGTACTTAATTACACCAACATATTAAAGATGTGGAAGGTAAGTGTATTAGATTAAATATACCCACATTTTCTTGAAAATAGAGAAAACTCAACCTCATACTCAGACGAGATTCAAACACACGGACAGCTTGGCGTTTAGTCCGTGTATCACTGATGCGGTTGGATTTAAAACTAAATAAATGTTTATGACTAAATAAACTCTCTGGCATTAATGAACGTAAGCTCACCATTCAATCCTATCCTGAGATATTTCCAACCAATTGCTAAAAAAAATAAAATCGTTGGATTAAATTTGTAAGACCTCCACCTAGAACTCTGCTCAAATATAAAAGATTAAAACTAAATGTTACCCGCTTCAATGACCGCATAGTCTAACACTCTACTCTTGCAATAGACTATAATGCTGATGACGGGGGATCGAACTTCGTATCTTGTTCGGGTAGTTTTTTCAAAATTGTTTTCCACTCTCTCTCTCTCATGTAAATGTGGCTACACTTCCTCTAAAAATAACCTTCCTAATCCCTAAAACCATTGGTGTAAATAGTACATAATCGTATAACCCGAACACGTAAGACGCGGTGCTAAAAAAATTAAATGGTTCTTATTCGTTCTAATATGTACGTAATATTCTCGTGAATGTAGCTACGTCGTATGGGTAGTCTAATCAATCAGGCGTTCTCCATGAATGAGCTGACCGGTCTACACGGTCATTATATGTTTGGTAGCTGTCCGAACGCTAAACTTTCATGTTTTATTTGTGTTTTATATTTATCCTTTAGGAAAGCTTCTCGATTTCCCCAGAATACATTAAGATAAACGGTGCAGCTAGTTAAGAAGGCAGTGTGGTGTTCAAACGCTGGCATTGTTCAAAATTTATTGATATTTACATGACTGGTCTATACTTTCTTAAAACCACATTAAAATACAAGCTGTGGTATGAGAATGGTCCAACGCGGCACTCTCAAAACATACAGGGTAACCGAACACGCAGAGATCGAGGTTCAAAATCCCGGTCGGCTGTATTGAGGGAGGGGGTCTATACAGTTCCTATGAAACTCTACCTTACTCATCCGTATCATATTATAGCCTAATTAATGCTTTGCCTATATCTCTAACTGGTAATAGAACGCTGGTACCGCGAACCACACATACTTTCTCAGGCTTTTATCTTAAAATAGACATTTACTAAAAAAAAACTCGTAAGATTTGTGAAACGAATTAAAAAGTCTATACATTGGTATAGAAACATTACATCAAAGATTATAAATGCAATAATATACACGGTTATTTACTTACTCTTGCTCTATGGCATTAGGAACTAGGAACACTTTTACAGAAAAATTGAGAAAAGAGGAACATCTTTGTCCACCAAAGAGCATAAGAATCAAATTCATTTTCAAAGACCTGAATTAAAAAGTATATATATATTTGCTTATAGCTCAAGCTATTGGTTTTATAAAAATATATTTCAAATAAAAGATTTTTATTTTTAATAGTACGATAATTTTACAATGATAAGTTATTTCCTGTCTCAAATAGTTGTGGATAAATTATCAAAACTGGAAAATTTTCCTTTTATAAAGTACCCTCAAAGTCATTTTCATGAGAAAATGATAATTTTTATCTTATTTATAATGGTAAACAGTGTTTAAATATAAAATGTAATCAAAATCGTCAGAGCCAACTTCTATAAAATCGATTTTTTCTCGTTTTGCCCTTCTGTAAACTACCCTTAAATTTAGGGTTAGAAATCTAATTCCAAAAACACCTTATGAAAATCCCAGATACAAAGTTTTAGCCCAATCGGTAAAATAGTTTCGGCTCTAGCCCGAGGTAAAGACAGATAGACGGACAGACAGACGGCATTGCGAAAACCACCTTTTGGTGTCAGGGGGTCATGAAAGGTCGACATTTATCAAAATCTTGAGTTCGAGTTTTTTGACGATGACAATACTTTCTTTCCGAGGTGTCGAGGGAAAGTAAAAAATTATACAAAAAGTACTCGTTAAATATATTGTATTAACATTGTGTCATAAACAAGGCTGAGAATACCAGTGGAAATTTATTCATTTTAATTGGTACTTAATATCCATACAAACAATGATTAGCTGCGGTTATTTGCTAAAAAGCCTCAATTACAAGTCAAGAGGGCCCTGGTTTAATGTTAGGTAGCGCATTAAAATATTGCATCATTTGCGTGTATGTTCGGTATCTAGTCATATATTCAATGTATGGGTTGTGATTGTATATTTAGTATTATATGTTCCATACTCGGGCAAGCTAGTTTGTAAATCATGTTCTGCCACAACCCCATGTTTTAAAAGATAGCTTCCAAATACCCCAAAAGTTAAATATATAATCCCTGTAAGAATATCTCATCTTGATATTTATCCAGTAGTTTAAATAATTTGTTTATATTGGTTCCCTAACGACGTTGTCTTCTTGGAGACTCCGAAGTTATTTTGCGAAGCGGGTTGCATCTTAACCTGACGCACCTAAGCAGTTTAAGCAGTCTCACACTTAGACGCCAATGTACAAAATAAAAATAGAAGTAAGAAAATGAGAAGTTCCTCCTGAGAGGGCTCTTGTCTGTGTTCTGATAATCCTTTCCCTCTTCCTCTGACGAGTTACACAGTAACTTTAACATTTGCGCCTTGAAAACATTGATTTGTTTTTTAGTTTTACCTTTTTCTTGTTTCTTATTCTTGATAGACATGATACCACTGACTTTTTAAATCTACGTCCTGGCAGAAAAGTTCCTACAGGTCATTTTCATGACCAAGACAAAAAGCTTAGGTTGTAAAGGATTTATAAAAATATACTTTTACAAAAAACTACTTAAAGATAAAAAATAAATTTTTTGTGACACTGTAGGACTATTTTTAGAATTATTTAAGAATCTATGGTTTCTGTTCCAACGTTATATCTTTAAAACTCGGTGAGTAAAACGTTAATTTATAACATTGGAAATACTATCTTGACCGGCCGTGACGTCACAGGTAGGCAACTTCCTTAAGTATGCGGTCCTTTTGAAATGATTTTAGGAGAGATAAACAAGAAACATGTTCCTTAAATGGGTTTTTGGGTCAACCATATAAAATAACTGTTCCCCCTCAGTAGATAAATTCATAACCCTGAGGGAAGAAATCTATGTCTAAGAAATGTAATCAGCTAAAACTACGTACACTTATCAACTATGTTAAATGTAATGTAGCCTACTTCAGTGGCCGAATGGTCTAAGGCGGCATTCCTCTTGTCTTAGACTGGCCTACTAAAAACGGGGAGATCGGGGTTTTTGAATCCTGGCTGGGTCTCCTGAGGGCGATTTTCTACTAAATGGTTTTCCACTCTCCTTCCACACAAATGCTGTTAGATTATTTCTCAAAAGCTTCCTTCCTCATCCCCACCCCATTAGCGTAACTATCATTATATGCGTACAACCTGAACAGTCGGTAAAACGGGATTATAAAAATATACTGTAGACTTAAAATACTCCCTTGTATATATTTACAGCTGCCCGCATGCAGTACTAGATTAATCAGATGAATTAAGGGTGTCATGGTAAACAGATTTTTTTTGTCGCAGCATTTCAATATCCGTTTGAGTTTTTCCTAAAATTTGCCTTAATTTTTTAAGGGATTCACCAGGAGTGACAGTCTCCACAGCGAACTTTTCTTTAGAAGAATCTGGAGTTGTGGAAAGCTAAATAAATTGTATATGGGCTTATTTCTGCCATTCCTACCCCCACCTTTCCGTGTTTGAATTCCCAATGATGATTCTAAATTAACAATAAAGAGCACATTGTAAGATTATAATTTATTTTCGACACTTTAGCTTATTCGGTAGCATGTCTGTCTACTTTGCTAAAGGTTTTGGGTTCGATTTGGTTCCCGGCATGGCCGATAAATTTGTCACTGGTGAAAATGTGGGTTTTCTCTTTCACAGGGAGGAATAACGTCTGGGGGCTGGGTGTTGTGTCTGTTCTAGATTAAAACTAGTATAAAAGTTGTGTGCTGATATAATCAGTCGGTTCAGAAAGTGAACGTTAAAATACCTCAAATAAATAAAATAAAAATATGAATAGTTACTGTTGGTTTTTAAAACAAATCAAACTTTTTAGCTAAAAAATTAGGTATTAATGGTGTTTATTAATTGCGCGAAAAACTATTATTCATATAAGCCAATGAAAACACTACAGCTCATTTGAAATATGTGTATGTTATTTTGACGCAAATAAAAAAATTGATTTGTTTTTGTTCTATGAAAGCAGACATTGTATAGTAATAATTACTCTTCTCTTGTTAACATACTGACAGATTAATTTAAATAATTTACAACCCTCTTCCCCCTTTCTTCTTTAAAAGTTGTATAACTTTATCATATTTTTTGAAAACGGAAGGTTTTTATAAAATTAACTGTATTCACCAAATTCCATAATATTTTGAGGTATATAAAGAACACAATTAAGAAATTCACTAAGTGCGAGAGGAATTATGGCTGTCTTATTTTAATACCACCGCTTCAATTTTTGTCATAAGTGTAGTTCTTTTCCCCGACTTCTTTTAGTGATTCTCTATAGATTGCTTCATCTTGCATTTGCTTACTCTAGTTCTATTTGAATAATTAATATCACTATTCTCTCTGCATTGCCTCATCTTGTAGGTGCTAACTCTTCTAGTTGTATCTGAATAAATAATTTTAAGTGCCTAAGTTTAAAAAAAATGACGAAGAATGAAGAATGGTGATGAAATGTGAAGATCTTCCCAATTGATACCGGAACATGTCTTTAGATATTTTATAGCCATGTTCTTCAATCTGTATAGGAGCTTTATATTAGTATTAATATACCTCGACTCTATCACATTGGTTAAAGTGTTTTTAAATAATAATAATAATAATATATTATTATATGGTCTAAGAACAAACTTTAAAGTCTTGTATCTTTAATTAAAATCATACAATTTTAAAAGAGGACATTGATCTAGTGCATACAATTTTAAACAGATTTATTTAAAAGATTTTATAAACCATCTTACCAACTAAACCTAACACTAATTTGTATGAAAAGTATTTTGATTTTGGTTTCAAAGATATAATCCCATGACCAAATTTTGAGATTTTACTAGCACGTAATTCCATTGTAACGATAAATAATAGGCTATATTATCGTTGTATGGATTTAGTTTAACGTATTTTAACGAAATTGATTTACAATATTGATACATACAAATTGTTACTTTATTTATTCAAGTAATATGCATTAGACTTAGTTTTCACTTTAACTAACTTAATGAGTTTATTTTGGAATACAAATTTTTCTCGTTTATTACTAAACGTGTATCAACATAAACAATTGTGTAAGTTAGAACTATTGATACCTATTCCTTCGTAATCATGGCTTCATGTAGATAAAAGTTAAAAAATGTCTATCTTACAGTGTTATTTTTACTACATGGCTATCATGAAAAATCGAGAAATACTCTATTGAAAACGTTTTGTAATAAATTAAACAACTCTGACTTGAAACGTACACAAATTTACGTAATAAAAATTATATTACTAATAATACTCACTAAAAATGGCTGTCAGCAACTTTGTAATTATAGACTACACACATGTTTGAATATTTGGTCAATGTCGACAGTCTCTTCTATATTTTCATGCTACCATTTAATTATTATCATTTACTCCACTTCTTACTACCCCCGAGCTATGATTAAATTAGTTTATTGCCCTTAGTATACACTTTACACACTTAAGTGTTCTACTGTTGTTAATTGTTTCTCAATGCCTTATGTTAATTTGTCATCTCGAAACTTTCTACTTTGAGAAGGGATGAAGGTCAACTTTTACCTCTCAAATATACAATATATTTAGGCAAGAGAGATGAATATAAAGATTTATAAACTGCTGCCAAAAAAAAACCTCAAATCATCTCGAGCCAACTACATATCTCAATGACGTTTGAGCCACGTGTCTTTTTGGCCCTCGAGCAATTCTCGACGTGAACCGAGAACAAAAACATTTATCTTTATAAGGGAAATATTTGATCCAAGGTACACACTACCTAAGTTAGGATCAGGCATGATACCATTTCAGATTAGTGGATAGAATACGTTCACGGCTACTTTGATATTTTCTGAAAGCTGATATTATTCTAAAAAAAAAAGTTCCTTGTTCAATAATCTCGCAAATGTTTTTGGTAATTTTGACCAATTTGATTTTTTTTGCCCCACCCGTAAGAGTTTCTAATGACATGTAGTAAGTAGGACCTAATTATTATATTAGAAATTAATTTAATATAAAAAAATATACCTTCATTCACGTGGCGGGAGGGGGAAAACTATTTCAGTAAAAATAAACGTGTCCAGTACACACGCCTGGGAATCGAACAGCGACCTACCCATCACCAGCAAACTAAATGAGCTTGACATTTAGACCGTGTGCCCACCGGTCTATCTATGTAGGCAAGTGATGTAAGCTAAATTCACTTAATTTGTCAAAGTGATGAAATATTTGCGATTTGTAAGATTACAAAACTTTTTTTAGTATTTATTTGACAGTCAAGATGGATTCACACTTCTAAGACTGTGCGCCGGCCAAGCCGTGTCGTTAGGATTCAGAGGATGGTAGCAGCACAGCCAGCGTACAGTCCTGCGAGTGTGAATCCTACTTTAGAACAGAATATTATATTACCCACTTTGGTGGCCACATGATCTAACGCGCTACTCTTGCAAAAGAGTAGATTGTCGATGACGGGGAGATCGGGTTCGATCCTGGTAGGCTTTACTGAGTTTTTTTCCCCTAAATAGTTTCCCACTCTCTCCCTTTACGCAAATTCTCCCCTACATCAGCAGGCCATTCTAAAACGAGAGTGACGTCTTAGACCATTTGGTCACTGAAGCGGGGGGTGGCAGTCTTACCTTGATGGATTACACAATGACCCTATCTTATAAGCTATACCATAGCGGAACAATGCAAGGTAAGCGTTCTACTTTACAGGGTAAATGAAGGGTACATCTAAGTTACATCCAAATTTGGTTGAAACCCAATAAACATATTTTTCAATATTGGACTACACCTGAACACTTATTTTGATGGAGTCCTTTTCCCAAATTTTGTTTTCAATAAAACACACACAATCATGCTCAAATCCTTACATTATCATTAGGCATAGTCATCTCAGAATAAGGCTAAGCAAATATTATACAAACAAGTATTGAATATATAAAGTTATCCATGACGTCACATTGAATCTATGTAAAGGGATTAAGGGACCAGCCTTGTGGTACAGTGGTCAGAGCCCAGGCTGCTAGCCTAGAAGAATCAGGTTTGATTCCCGGCTGGTACCGGGGGGTTTTCTCATAAGACTAATTATTATTATTATTTTATTATTATTATTATATTATTATTAGCACGCGTCTTACTACCGTTCGGTTGTACGCACTTACGCTAATGTGCAATGGTAGGGTGATTGTGAGATGAATGGAGGACCTACAGTTTAACGTGGATCCGAACCACGGTGGAGCCTGCTTCCACACATTCACAAGTTGTGATTAATACACGTCTTGTCAGAGGTGAAGGAAGGGTTTGGCAATCAGATAAATCTGTGCGGACCGGGGATTGAACCCGACCCTCACACAGAAGTCTGACACCTTACCCCTAGACCGCCAGGTCACCCCATAAGACTAATTAATAATTCTCATGATCACAGGGCTTGTTTAATTAGGCTTAAGTTAGGTTAAGATCTCAATTGCTTTGCTCCGTCACGTTCACTATAATCATCCCCTCATCTCATAGAGACATGGAAAAGCCTCCACGGAAAGGATGTACGATCAGTACATTCGGGGATCCCCTGGGCAACAGTTCATTAGTACTGGCTAACCTTTCCGCAAACTAAGCTATAGATTGATGTAGCCTAGACACGCCATTGTTATTAATGGACCTGCTCACGGCTGATTAGACGGGAGATTAGAAACAAGATTACGCTCGAATCAGAAAACTTATCGAAATTAAGTTTCCTGCATTCTTCATATCACCAGTGAAATTGAGACCAGCTTAATAGCTTTCGCATTTATATAATCTTAATATTTCAATTTTGTTTTATTTTTAAAAAAATATAATAAAATTGTACCACTGGTTTTTATTTAATTATTTTTTAATGCTAAATACAGTAAACCACAATGTGATGCAACATAAAGTACTACCGGCCAAATTCAGGTTAGCCCACAATTATAGACTTAACGGTATATTGGAAAATATCCATACAATTTTCAACCTGTAAATTAAATGTTTTACAACTTATTCTTAACCATTTTACTATATTCGTTCAAAAAATATCTTAAAGTTCCCAAATTTAAAAAAAACTCACTGAAAGTCACTCAATTTAATAATGATGTAGTTGAAACGATTAAGTCCACGAACAATTTTTAGTTTTAACTTTCGGATGGTAATATTATATTAAGAAGTAGCACACGTATATATTTTGGAATACAAGTACAGCAACATTTTGTCCTCATATTGAGGAACATATTCATAGAGCCAACTTTATTTTAATTTCCAATAACAATACTAAAATATGTTTAGAAAAACTTGCATTATTCACTCAACTAAACCGGAAATCAACTTTTTAATTTATCACTGATCTTATATATAAATAGGTCCTAGGACTATTGTCACCACGTCTTACTACCTGTTCAGGTTATATGCATATATGATACTTACTCTAATAGGTAGGGATGGGGAAGGAAGCATTTTAGATTCAATCTACCCACATTTATAGGCTCTGCCTTTAAATATGAGTGAATAATGACCCTGGGTACGGGACGATTCCTGGATAGCTCGGTGGTTAGAGCATTGGCGTACTAAGCCAAAGGTCCCGGGTTCGATTCCCGTGTCCAGGTGTCATTTTTCAATTTTCAAAATACCCACATTTACGTGGAAGGAAAGTGGAAAACCATTTATGAAAAATCACACTTAGTAGGCCCGACCGGGATTTAAACCCCGATATTCCCGTCATCAACAGACAAGTCTAAGATGGTAGTGACGCCTTAGACCATTCAGCCACTGAAGCGGGTGAAAGCATGTTAGAATACATAGTTATATATAGATAGTTACTTTAGGATACATTTGACATACTAAATGATCCTAATTTCATAGGAAGACGCTTATCTGACAGCTAGAAAAGTTACTAGATCTAATTTCATGTATTCATACATCAGGACACGTGATATGTAGCTTATATATATTTATATACTAATCTATACCTATAAAATTACACCAATAATAAAGTAAAAGTCATTATTATTGACTGCAAAAAATGTGTTTGTGTTTTCTAAAAGTTTTTTCCAATCAAAATTCTAGTATAGTAGTATTTTAGAGTCCTTATAATAGGAAAAAAAAAATTGAACTCTCTTAACCTCTTTCTAATAGATTTAAAAAAAATTTGTCGTTTTAGGTAAAATACTTTCATTTGTAAGACGTGTTTAAATGTTGTAGACGAATGTGTTAAAAAGAGAAACATTAAAGTCTGCATGCCTCAGTGTATGGATGTTGTTGAAGAGAAGGGAGTATGAAAGGATAGGGAAGTGCGGAGAGAGTTAGTGAGGATGGATTAGATACGGAGTGGTTTCTTGAGCTATAGGCACAGTTTCTAGCCTACCCCTTAAGGGAACGGCGTGATTATAGGTATGATTTTGGTAGGAGAACAGTAGAAGTTAGTTACTAAAGTTACTAAAACAATTTTAATATATTCATACATAAAGTCATGTCATCTCCAGATGTTACTTTTGATAGATATTATCAATACCTATAAAATAACACAAATAATATAAGAAAATGTTATCAATGTTGGCCTTAAAAGAAATATGTTTTGATTTTCTCTACTGTTCTTCCAACCAAAATCAGGGTATAGGTATGTTTGTATTTGTTTGTACCTACTTTAATATTTATAGGGAGAAATTCTCTGTGATAAAAATCAATTTTAACACAAATGATAACGAAATTTTTCCACACCCATCAGCTAAAAGTGTGTGAATTGCCTAAAGTCTTTTTTTCGCAATCATAATCACATGACTCTCTAAGATCATAATACTTTCTCTATACCATGTACACACGAGAGGAGAAGAAGAAGAAGGATATAAAGGTTTACTTACAGGACAACCATGGTATCCAGACTCGCGGAATATTTCTCGGAACGCCACCACTACCCAGAGACGTGTCACAAGCGGTCTCTCGGTATGTTGATCACAAGACACACGTCACACTACTGACTGAATGTATGCATGTAGCATCATCATCACCATCATCATCATCTCCGTCACAACCAC
Organism: Timema podura; assembly: GCA_033556935.1. Lineage (NCBI taxonomy): Eukaryota > Metazoa > Arthropoda > Insecta > Phasmatodea > Timematidae > Timema > Timema podura. The sequence continues at coordinate 19,586,217 of JAVRXN010000005.1, read as the reverse complement.
CACTGCAATCCATCCCCCTGAGATGGCAAAATGAGAGGGGGGCAAAGCTCCTCCCCTCCCCACATCGGTTAATTGAGGGAGAACCCGCCGACAACCAGTCACATCACGGTATTGTCCTCGAGTAGACCACGCCCTCCCCTTTTTTTTGGCGGGGTGGGGAACTACTAGCACGAGACCAACGTTAAAAAAAAAACCAACACACATGTAATATATATGAGATATATCGACCTCTAAACTAAGCGCACTTATGTTCATAGTGTGTCGAAAAATTAGAAATCAAATGTTGATAAGTAAAATAAATGGTATTACGTACTTTCCTCTTGTCTTAAAAATAAAATACATTTATTAAAAACTCATAAGATTCGTGAAACGAAATGATATTCATAGTTCAGAAACACCACCAAAAAGCATAAATGAAATAATATACACTGTTGCAGGAACATTAAGAAAAAGAGGATGACCTCTGTCCACCAAAGAGCATAGCAATCAATTTCATATTTCAAATTACTTTATAAAATATATTTAGAAATATTTTTGTTTATAGCTTAGGAAACTATTAGTTTTATAAAAATACATTTCAAATTAACATATTTTTTATTTTTATCAGTACCAACACTTTACAATGGTAAGCTATTTCATTATCTGAGATAGTTGTGGAGATATGATGAAAATTGGAAATTTCAGCTTCTCTAAAGTGTCAGTGTCTCTAAAGTCATTATCACGGGTAAACGAGATTTGCCATTAAAAAAAAAATTTGTAATGCTTGATCCGAAATTAAAAATCGGTCAAAGCGGATTTTGAGAAAATCTATTTTTTCTATTTTTGCCCATCGGTAAACTACCGTACCCTTAATTTTGGGTTAGATATCTAATTCCAAAAACTCCTCGGGGGATCCTTACGAAAGCCTTAACTAAATACCAAGTTTTACCCCGATAGGTAAAATGGTTTCGGCTTAATCTGAGAAACAGACAGACGACATCGCAAAAATTACTTTTTTCGGTTACATGGGGTCATGAAATGTCAACATTTATAAAAAGCTCTAGTTTGATTTTTTTGAGGATCACGGTACTTTATCTCCAAGGGGTCAAGTGGCAGTAAAAATTAAGGAGGTGTGATCCTTAATTATCACAAAATAAAAACTCTGAAATAAGACGTGACGATAATTTTTTGCACCAAGTAAACACGATGACCTTAAGTCTGTCATTATGCTTGATGTCCTAAGGTGATGTCCTTCAAGTTTTGTTTAGGTTTAGTTTTTTTTTATAATTGTGTTTTAATAACTTAAACAGATTAATCTAAATTCGCATTACTACTAACCGTTTATAGTATATAATCATGAAATTGCTTTTGGAGCACAAGTTTTTTGTAGCGTGTCTTTAAACTAGGGTTTTAAATCGATTATTATATATCGTTTTTGTAACTTATCCCATAGGCCTACTATTCCTTACTAATTTATATAGACCAAATTATAATATAGCAACTCAATAATTGTCTTGTTTTAAGAATATTTCGGTTTTGAAAAAAAAAAAGCTCATTTTTAAAAAAAAAATATTCTTACAGGGATTTGAACATTTGAATGTTATAATCCCAATCCGCTTGACATCTTTTTGATCAACATATTTTAGTTTTGTTTGTTTTTTGCGTTAGAAAATCAGATGTATTTAAACTATTTCAAAATAAAAACGTTAATCAGCGTTTGTAATTTGTCAACCGCGTTGATGGGCAACTAAGGGGTTAAACTCGTCTGATTTGGTTCGCCGTTAGTGGGTAGGTCCGGGTTCGAATCCCAGCCGTTTGTACTGAAGATGATTTTTTCCTAAATGGTTGTCTCCATTATCCATGCGAATGAGGGTACTTTTTTTTAGAACTACATTCCTTATTCCTGACTGATTACTGTGAATATTTAGATATTCAAATGAGTTGGTTGTAAAACAAGGCGCCAAAAAAAAAAAAAAGCCAGAACCGGGTCCACACATATCAAATCGTATCACATTTTCTCGAAATATGATTACAGTTAAAGTAACCAGTTTTTCGAGAATATTGGTACCACTCTAGTAAAAAAAAAATCTTCCAGCAATAACAAGTTTATAATTTATACTAAACTAGTATTTTAATTTATTTTTTATTTTAGTTAAAACAAAAAAAAAAGTTTTGAGTAGGCTATCCCGAACTTATACTCTTATACCAAAAGGAATATGCCTTGAAAAAACATAACCATCCGAAACAGGTTTTTTAATATCAATTACATCTTCTATGAGGACAACTCACCTATTGTATGTCAAGATTAACTTCTTTTTAGGTGAGTAAAGTATGTTTGTAAACATTTAATAAAATCTATTAAAAAATTTTACCCGCTTCGATGGTCGAATGTTCTAAGACGTCACTAACGCAATATACTGCTGATGACGGGGAGTTAAGGGATCGAATCTTTGCCGGGTCTATTGAGGGTGGTTTTTCCTAAATCGTTTCCCAAATGCAGGTAGATTACTTTTAGAATGCTTCGTTCCTCATCCCTACCTCATTAGAGTAATTATCAGACAAACGGTATAATCTGAACAGGTAGTAGGTAAAAAAAAATACAGCCTATATAATTATAATAATGGGAAAAAGAGGAAATATTGAATCAAGACCTATACAAACCATACAAACTTGTATTATTGTATTTACATAATAATTATAATCTTTCATTTTGATTGCATTTATTTTGTTGCTTTGGCCACTCATTAATTCGAAAAAAAAAAAGTCAAACAGTGATTGAAATGACCACTCATCCACACATTTATAGCTCATTACAAAATAATTATTTTTGTTCCTTAGAAATTAAACTGCACGTCAACTTTTCGTTAGCATAGATTAACCGCTTCAGTGGTCGAATGGTATAAGGCGTCACTCTCACAATATACTGCCGATGGAGGGGAGATTGGGGCTCGAATCCCGTTCGGGTGTATTGATGCGGGCTTTTCCTAAATGGTTTTTACACTCTCCTTCCACGAAAATGAGGGTCATCTAAATAAAACCTTAATAGCTTAGACTGCATACGCGTACAAACCGACTATGTAGTAAGACGCGGTGATTAAAAAGTGGCTTACACAATTTTATTTTTTAAGTTGGTATAAGAAGGAACGGTAAAGGCTACATATTTTATGTAATTTTTATGACCAAACACTATTTTGGCCAAAACAATTAAAACATTTTTTCAGTAGATAGTCTACATTTAGTTTAATTTTCTTCATCTAGTAATATCTACCGCTATTGAATATTTGTCATGATCATTGAGGCATTTGACTAGACATTCTGGTCAAAATTACGCAATGAACATGATATATATTCAAAAAATGTTAAAATTTCTGTTTCTAACAAATTAATCTAAATGTTTCCACTGAAACACTGTTTTATTTATTTTGGCCAAAATAATAATAATTTTGTCATAAAAAACAGAAAAATTATCAAGCCCAATGAGCTTTAGCTTCCATCCCACCTAAACAGCTCTCACTACTTTATTTATTCCTCATTATTTTAAAATAAACTCTACTTTTTCATTTACTCTATTAATATAGGCCTATGCTAAAGGAACAAAAAATACATTAGTTGTGTACTAAATGAGGAATTATTATATCTATTCTTGTATTTTTGTTTTTAAATTAATGTTTGTTTTAAAAATTGAGATTATATATTGAATTATGCTCTAATGCCCATTTTTTATTTAATATTTTGTCACCTCTTTTACAAGTGTCGCCTTTATGAGTGTATCAACATGCTTTGCGCTATCGTTTGAACTTCAATATCAATATTCATGCTTTTCCAAAATTGTTTATACCCTTGGCCTAGTTAATACAATACGAGGGGAACAAAATACCGGTAAGCTAATTATGTTCGAGAATCGCACGTAGTGAGATTTTTTGTATACTTAGTTGGATCGAAACTACTTTTTCTGGCAAATAGCCATGTCAGAAAAAGAATCAACCGGTAGAGTTTTATTAAGAGTCAACAAACTCGACTGCCGTGCTCAGCTTTAAGCCGATAGGTCGAGATTGGTTCCGAATAACGAATGGGCGATTTTAGGGAGGGGTTAACATATTGTGATTTTAACGGCTCTTTTCCTCAATCTATTCCTAAAATTTCTACTGGCATCCCTCTTTAACATTAACTTTCTTCATACTATACAATTAAATTAGTGTAATATGAGTATGAGCTGAAGGAACAATACGACACACAGCACCAAGACCGGTGACAAACTGACGTTTTGGTCGCGTATTTTTGTTATAGTTGCGACCAGGTTGCTCTATAGCAGAGGTCTCCAAACTTTTTGCTACGTGGGCCACCTAATATATTTTACACATTTTTGCGGGCCAAAGTAACGTTAACCTGTTCTTAGAGTAGCATTATTTTTGCCCTAAATGCCTTGACATACGCAAATAGATCATAAATCCAATTTATTTCAACATGCGTATTTAGATTCAAGTCATATGGCCAGTCGCGTCTCTAAAAAAATTCCACTTTCCAAGGCGAATCGGTGTTTGATAAAAGTGATTGACGTTGATTCTTCTCTGTGAGAAATGAATCAATTTATATGTAATAGATTATATTTATAATAATTAGTCAATATAATTACTTGTTTTTAAATTAGGTAACATCTTTCAGAACTTTCCTTTGATAACCCTCTGCCGGGAGACTTGGAACTACCTAAAAATCGTCAGATTCAAGCCGTTCTGTTGTCGGTATAAAGAATGGCGCCTGCGACTGAAGCTTTTCTTGGGCGTAGCGACCCTTCTCATCTGAAACAATTCAATACGCCAGAGCGACAAGGTCGCGGTGTTTGAGCCGCAGCGACCAAAACGTGAGTCTGTCACCGGCCTAAATAAAAACAGCATGAGAAATAAGCTAACAGTTTCTGATTCCAATTCCTTACTTTTATGAGCCAAAAGTTAAGCTACCACCAAATGATTAATAGCCAAGATTGACATCCACGTTTTCTATGTACTGAAAGCGCACAAGTTGAATTTGTTTACCTTCTTTATAGTATATCAAAAGCGTACAAGGTAGCTGCATCAAAAGGGCATAATTGTTTGTTGTATCTGAGCCACATATGGCAACAACTATTATTATTTATTTTGAACTCAATCCCTCACCAGCTGTGAGCCATAGACGTGGTGGTGACAGCGACTATTAAAGGCAAAAATGTATATTTTTTTCAAAAATCACAACTATCGTTAGTTTCGTGAATTATTCCGCTATCAACCTAACCTAACCTAACAACTATTGCAAGGAGTAAGGGGGTAAGACATGTTTGTAATGCTGCCACGTTATGCCGTTGCGGCTTTTTCCCTGTGTGCTTTTGATACAAGATCAAGGTGCGCTTTTGATAATCACCCGAAAGGGTAGTAAGACATGGTGCTAAAAAATAAAAAGTAAATTAGAAAGTTATGAACGCTTTTGATGTTCTCTGGTCACTTTTACCAGGCAATACAAACTATTTATTTTTAGGTTCTATATTTGCACATTTTTTAAAAACTTAATCAAATCCTAGGTTTTTAAAAGAACTAAATATATTTTGATTAGGTTGTATTCTTTACGTTTGCTTAGTAAAAAAAAAAAAAATTGGCTCGACCATAAAATGCTCTTTATCTTCCTAAAATTAGTAATGAAAATCAAAGTACATAAAAAATATTTAGGAATTTCATGTTGTTTGTTGTTTAATATTTACCTACGAAGAGTGCCTAATTTATTGGTTCTTAGCAATTTTAAATACTTGTGTTTTTGTTCGTACCGCGTCTTACATCATATCCGTTCAGCAGCAATAAATATTCACTTAGTGATAGGATTCCATTCCAGATTCCTGAAAACCCTAACTTTATGTAATTTAAGATCAACATTATTCTAATGATGTGATGCAGTACATCAGAATACGCCACCATTGTGCTACCGCTGTCGGTCTACATAAAACTAACAGTGCAATGGTGCAAAGAGGAACTTACTTTCGTTAACTTAATTGGATTGATTGTTTGAATTTAATAAAGTACAGTCATTTAATGGATTGATCAATAGTCCATAAAGATGAGAAATTATTAAGTAACAAAAGTACCGAGTACATTCAATATATTATAACCGTTTAGTGCTAAAATAAAAAAACTGTCGTGCAAAAAGGGGGACTCCAAATATTTGGGCCCGGGCCTTACATTTTCTTTACACAAGAGTGAGCGAGTCCGTGAGTGAGGGAGGGCACAAATTCGTTAGAAAAAAAATTAAATGTTAAAAATAATTCAAAACTTGTTTGAACACCATTAAGCTACGACCGGGGATTTAAACGGGGTTTACTTGACCTGTGAACCATCTGGTCATGTTAGAGGGAGAAGCAGTTTTTTTTTAAATCAGTACGTTCTTCACCGAGGTTGTTTGGATTAAATTGGGGATAGGTGGGGTTGATGCGGGAGGAAAGACACCTACAGTGTTATCGGCCGACATACAAAGTCTCGACTTGCCCATCAAAGACAATCTAGTCTAATACGCCGCCTCGAGGATCGAAAGCTCTAAGGCAGGGGTCCCAAACTCTAATTAGTCGAAGAGACAAATTCACAAGGGCCACACATACTATAGAAACATGTTTGCTTAAGTATATTCTATACTTTGGTTTTTGAATCGCGTCTTACTACTCGTATCGACTACGAACATTTTTAATCATGCTAAAGGATGAGGAAGATATAATTTAGAGAAAATGTAAACGCATTGAATGAATGGAACGTGGGCAACCATCTAGATAAAACCACCCTCTGTACATCCGGCTGGAATTCGAACTCTGACCTCCGTGACACCAGAAGACTAGACCAAAAGATTCTGACTTTAAATCTGCACGCCCATCGATGTAGGCCTATACTGTATACTATACTCTAGTTATTTAATGGTAAGTATTTAAAATATATAAAAAAACTTAGGGCCTATATATTCCCAGATTTTTTTTTTGGGGGGGGGTGGGTTTAGAGAAATACTCGATAAGTATTTACTAAAATATCAAAATAAAAATTCCCACAAACAAGTAGGCATTTAAAGTGATAAAAAAAGGACAGTTTAAAATACCGTATTTATTCGATTCTAAGACGTCATCAATTGTAAGAGGCAGCTTAATTTTTCACTACCACCAACAGAAAAATAACTTTGATTCTAAGAAAATAAATAGAAATAAAACCGCTAAAATACCCTATATTTAAGAAAGATTTTTATTACATAATTCAATTTACTAACAATAGTACCTTATTTATCAGTAGGTATTTTTTCATACTTTCCTTCTGAATTATTATCCGTCTGATTCTTTTGAGCCGTTTATATCTGCATCTGAATCAATATCAGAGTCTACTTCACATTCAGAGGGCCAGTTTCATAGTCAGATTTAGTACGCCTAAAGTGCGAGTCGATACTAAATACAGGACGACACCTACCTAGACCAAAATGGAATGGGCCAGTTTCGCATATGAAACTGGCCCATTCCATTCAATTTCAGGTAGGTGACGTCTTGTATTTAGTATAGCGCCGCACTTGAGGCGTACTAAATCTGACTATGAAACTGGCCCAAAGTCTGATTCTTCTGAGTAGTATTTATCCTTACTTTCCAATAATAAATTATCTCTGAGCCATCGAGATCATTGGTCTAAAAATAACTGTGATTCTAAGACACACCTTGGTTTTAGAGACGTTAAAATGGGGGGGGGGGGGGGGAGTGCGTTTTAAAATCGAAGAATACGCTCAAAGCGTTTTTTGTTATCCAAAATTATGTAAACACCAAAATTAAACTATTATAGTCTGTGTTTGTGTAAATTATTGCAGGCCATATTAATATAAAATGCGTTTAACCTGATCAGGTAGTAGGAAGTGGGGATATATACATATATATAATTATTACAGACGAGTGGGACGTTCATATATGTCTCGCGGGCCGTGAGTTTGCGAACTCTGGTCTAGGACTTCACTCTCGCAACAGACCGGTGATAAGAGGGTTTGGGTTCGAATCCCTGTTGGGTGTGCTAAGGGTGGTTTCCCCTAAATGGTTTCCCCCTAAATGGTTTCCCACCCTCCCTCCACGCAGATTTGTGTACAATTACTCTAAAATTTAAACCCTTCTCATTCCTAACACATTAGCATAGTTAGTAAGCTACAGATGCGTTAAGCTCGAACGAGTAGTAGAAATGCGTGGTATTAAATAAAAATAAAAACATTACGAACCTTGCGAATTATATATACGGTGTGACCACCAGTGCGAGTGAGAAGCAGGTGATGATACTTGTAAAAGTGCAACAGCTATGGCGGAAGCATTATGTAGCATAATGTCCTATCAGTTGCGTGATTACGAGCGTGTGTTTCGGGCGTGCGGACTATCGCCCTAGTTGAGTGAGTCTGTTTTTTTTGTTTTTTTTGGTGACGTGTGATGCGTCTACCGAGACGAGATGCGGGCACACGACCATAGAAAGGGTCACAAACTTTTATTTCTATTATTTTTCAATGATTCCTATGTTGAATGAGTTCACGAGTTGAATATTTTTAACGCTAGGTATGCTTGCAGGGACAACCGTTGTGCCACTTTAGATCGTATTACTAACGTATTTAATGCTATTAAGTCTTTAACATCTTTAATTCCAAGATAACTATAAAATATTCTCACAAAAGGCGAAGAAAACATTTTAATGGTTATTTAAAAACTAATCTTAAGTGACGACACACGAACGTTTTAAAAACCAGTTTTAAAATGAATTATATTTTTAGTGGAGATTTAACACACCGGTCACAATACGGTACGATTTATCGTATTTATCTATTACAAACAAAATGTTTACTAAAACATTTTTAACCGAACCGGTAGTCATATGGTCTAAGACTGGTGACAGTAAGTTCGAGGTTCGAATCTTATTTATTTGTTTAATTATGGTATTTAACGTATACTTTCTGAATCGACTGATCGTATCAGCACACGAGAATGTATATGAGCAAGAGAGAAAGAGCCTACCAATTTTGACGGGAAAGGTATTTTCACATAACTTCCAGGGCTCTTTTAAATGCCACAATTGACATGGGCTCGACGGCTTTACTTCCCCTACGGATTTTTTTATCGCTCTAGAAAAATCCACTGAACCAAGCTGGGCTTGAACCCACGAACACCGGGTCCAGAGGTAAGCACTATACCCCAAGACCACCGAGGTCGACGTTCGAATCTGAATGACTGGGTGGACTGTGAGGGTTTTTCCACCTCTTCTTCGCGCAAATGCGGGTGGCTTTACTTCATATTACTCTCCCAATCCTACCCCTTAGTATAAGTTAACAATTTTGGTGTTGAACGTACATTACTAAATAACTTTATTTTAGCACCATCTCTTACTACATGCTCAGGTAATACGCATATGTACTAATTACGCTAATGAGCTAGGGATGAGGAAGATTGATTTCAGAGTAAGTGTACCCGAAGTTGTGTTGGGGGAGAGTTGAAAAACAGTTTAGGAAAAATCACCTTAAGTACACACGACTGGAATTCGAACCCTGATCTCCCTGTTGGCAGTCTAGTCTATTGCGAGAGTGCCGCCTTAGACCATGCGGCCACTGAAACAGGTTTCTAACTAATTAAAATAATACTTAAATATTTGAACTAATGTAGTCTCTATGAATTATATCAATATACCGGTGTTTCAATGTTCTGTAGTAGATTCCTAAAAACTGTAGAGTTCAAGAAAAATTTAACAATTTTTTTTAGATATTAATATTTGAAGTGCACTTTCTGAACCGACAAATTACATCAGTACACAATCTATACACTAAATTAAATCTAGAACAAACACAAAATCCTGTTCCCCGGTTGTGAATTCTTCACTGTGAAAAAGTAAATATACATTTCAGCAATGATACATTTTTCGGCCATCCCGGGAATCAAACCCGAGTGCATTAACATAGTAGGAAAACACAACCGACTAAGCTACACGTCGAAGAACAAAGTTACTAAAAGCCACAATCTTACTAAACAACGTTTAGGAAAAAAGCTAATATAATTTTTTTATTTTTTATAAAATGGTACTTAAATCATATATAACTTGGGGAAACTTTTACTATCGTGGCTTTCATAATTTTACCTTTTTTACTAGTGATAATTTTCTCAATAAAACTAGGCTATTATTCTTAAAGAGATGTGTTTTTTAACAATTTTGCCTTTTTATATTATGTTAACTTACGGATATTATGACATTTTTTCACTAGGCTTAAAATATAACGATAAGTTAAGATATGTTTTTGGTCTCTCTAAAGTAAAAATCAATGATATTTTAAAATGCCATAGATACAAATACACAACCAAAATAGAAACGTATTTTAAAATAAAGCTAATTTTATGTGTATAAAATGCTATTGTAGCATTGTCTTGATTCCTTCTCCGTACCGTGATTTGAAGATTTACTTGTTCCATTTGGGGTGGTTGTACACTTTATAGTTATACATTTATATAGACACACAGACAAACCCAAACTGAATTAAAGCACCAACAGAGGCGTGGCGTGGAGTGTAGCAAGGGTAAGCAGAGTTACTCTAAAATGTACCTGTAAAAGTTCTTCACTCGGTAGAACATTCATGGCTGGTAAAAGCGAACATACATTCCTCATGTGAGATATGTAGGAACTGCTTCGGTGGCCACTAGGTCTAACGCGCTACTCTCGCAGTAGACTAGACTGCCAATGACGGGGAGATCAAGGTTCGAATCTCGGTTGGGTGTACTAAAGGTTTTTTCCTCAAAATGGTTTTCCACTATTCCTCCACGCAAATGCGGGCACACTTCCTTTAAATATAATTTCCTTCCTAATCCCTAAAACCATTAGCGTAATTGATACATAAGCGTATAACCTCGAACGGGTAGTAATATGCGGTGCTTAAAAAAATGTAGAACAGAGCCTATTGGTCGGGACCGAAACGGGGGAAAACATATCACAGGTAGGGTTAAAAATAAGCTATGGTTATCCTGTCAACCCTCCACTACACGCCACTGAGCAGAAAATATCTATAGTTGCTAAGGCAAAGAGCAAGAGCGGCACGTGGGTCGTTGCCAGAGCAAGAACAATTTAACAAGACTGTACTAGTAGAGCTTTCCTTCTCCCTCACTATCCATTTGACCAACCACACAAAGAGTGGTGTATATGTATTGGCTTTAAGGGCCAGTTTCATAGTCAGATTTAGTACGCCTCAAGTGCGGCGCTATACTAAATACAAGACGTCACCTACCTGAAATTGAATGGAATGGGCCAGTTTCATATGCGAAACTGGCCCATTCCATTTTGGTCTAGGTAGGTGACGTCCTGTATTTAGTATCGACTCGCACTTCAGGCGTACTAAATCTGACTATGAAACTGGCCCTAAAAGTATAACTCTAAGGCGAGAGTGTAGGGCACGCGAGAAAAGGTCAGTGTTTTTGAAGTTTTTACAGAAAAACATTGACTCAAAAAATATCAAATATTGCTTCAGTAGAAACATAGATTTTAATTTTCTTCACATGGTCACCTCAACAGTTCTTGAATATCTGTTAAGGGTGTCCTGGAATTTAAAGATAACTTTTTCTCTTCATCTAAAAAGTTTATATTATAATGCCGCTATGCTCATGACAGATATTCAACAACTGTTGATATATCCACGTGAATAAAATTAAACTCTTTGTTTCTACTGGAGCAATATTTTATTTATTTTGGTAAAAAAAAAGTTTTGCTATAAGAACTGCAGAAAATACTGATCTTAACTCGCGTTCCCTACATCCCCAATAAATACTAAACGGGAGGACACCATTTACAGGTTTATTCTCGTCAATACTGACCTGCCACCGATCGACAAAAGTTTTATAATATTTAGTAAATATAAAAAAAAATCTGAACCCATATTGGTGGTTGCATGGTCTAACTAAAGCGTCACTCTCGTTTATATTGGCTTGCCAGTGACGGAGAGATCGGGGTTTGAACCATGGTCGGGAGCAAGCACGAATTTAGAAATTGTAAAAGGGGGTTAGGGGGGCACAGATAATATATTGAATGGAGAAACATTTCCCCTTCCATCCACGATTCGTTCATTCGCCCATGCTGAGTTCAAGCCCAGCTTCACTCCCCCCAAGTAATTACCTGTACTTCCACACCAGAAATTAATTTACAACCTCATTGGTTGCTGCCAAAGCCCTCACCCTCCACTTCCATTAGTCTAAAAAAAATCAAATATTTGACCTAATGGGGGCATGTGTCCCCTGTGCCCCCCTTAAATTCACGCTTGGTTGGGAGTATTTAGGGTGTTTTCCCCTAAATGGTTTCCCACTCACCCTCCACAAGAATGTAGGTGCATTTACTATTTAATTTTATCTTCTTCATCTCGCTTCCATTAGCGTGATTAATGTATGTGTATAATATAAACGGGTACGAATAAGTTATGGAAAAAATCAGATTGCTTAAGTTGACTGCAGTGGTTGGTTAGGTGTGAGCTAGTATGCGTGACTTTGCTCTGGAGACCACGGCTTGATTGCCGGCCGGGGGCATTTTTTTTTTAGAACTGCGTCTTACATCCTGTTTGAGCTATACGCATATGTACTAATAACATTAATGTGTTAAGTATGAGGAAGACTGAATTTAGAGGACGTGTACCTTCATTTTTGGGAGAGAAAAAGAGAGTGAAAACCATTGATGGAAAACCACCTTCAACACACCCGACTGGAATTTTAACCCCGATCCTAGTCTATTGTGAGAGTGACGCCTTAGACCAAGTGGCCACCGAAGTGGGTAATATGTTATTACTAGGCCCCTTCCACACGAGAGGGATTTCCTCGCGCGGTGTTTATGCCACGCGAATTTTATTCGCACGGACAATATTCTGACGTTCCTTTTACGAGAGAGGGAAGATTACGCTTGTTTCCGATCCATCCATGTTCAGTTGTGCTGTTTATTTATTTAGCACTGCGTCTTACTACCCGTTCGTGTTATACGCTTGTGGGTTAGGTATTGCGAAGGTTGAATACAGAGAAAGTGCGTTTGCGTGGAGGGATAATGGAAAACCATATATGAAAAACCACCCCCAGTTCACCCGAGCGAGTTTCGAACCTCGTATCTCCCGTATTCGGCAGTCTAGCTCAACACGAAACTAGCGCGTTAGCTAACTGCGCCAACGAGGTGGGTCAGCTATGCTGTTGACGAGGGGGAAGGATATATCAAGGCTGACGACGTGAATCAAATGGCTTTTTTATTTGAAGCAGGTATAATTCTACAACCCACATTCAATCTATTGTACACTTCCTGCTATGTCTCTTCCTTCTTATGACGGTCCTTGTAAAGATCGCTAAACACATTCCATAATATAGCACGAGAATGAATTTAATTGATCAAAAGCTCTATAGCTATAAGCGTTTCCACAAGAACATCAGCATTAGCTTTTAAAGGCACATCGCTAGCTTCTGTAGAATACTGAGATACATCTTTCTTTCTTTAGAACCGCGTCTTACTTTCCGTTCGGGTAGTACGTTCATGTACTAATCACACTAATGTGCTAGGGATTAGGAATGTTTAGATTTTAGATGAAGTGCACACGCATTTGCGTGAAGAGAGAGTGGGAAACCATTTAGGGGAAAACCACGCTCAGTGCACCCGATCGGTATCGAACCCCGATATCCCCGTCTTCGGCAGTCCAGTCCAACACGAGAGTAGCGCGTTAAGCCACGCGGCCACCGGAGCGGCTTTGAGACAAATAATTTTCAGAGTTTTTTTTAGCTGATTTACCTAGAAACAGCTCCAATAGAAAACCCGAAGCGCGGTTTATTTCTTCTCGTCTGAAAACATGCATTTGAGTCGATGTATCTCAAGGTCGATATGTAGTATTTTGCCCACGCATCAGGTAATTTCGCCGCGGTTACAAGCGGCTGTTCTGGTCCGGTTGCACGGGAATTTTGCCACGCGATTTTTCCCCCCTTTTTGTGAACGCTCTTATTTGAACCAATGTATTTCTGGGAGGAAAATTCGCTCTGCAAAATCACGCTGCGGGAAAATTCCCCTCGTGGGAAAGGCTCCTAGGTAGCAGTAAATTTTATTATCTCATTTTATTCTCGAACCATTAAGTTACATAATAACTCATATTAGAAGCAGGAGAAGAACATTTTTTGAATGAAGCCAGTTAACACTTTATTAAAGCAGTAGATCTTAGCAGCTGCTTCGGTGGTCGAATGGTCTAAGACTCTAAGGCGTTAGTCTACCAATAGACAGGCTTGCTGATCACGGGAAGATTGGGGTTTGTATCCCGGTTTGATATACTGAGAAAGGTTTTTCTTAAATGTTTTTCTACTACACCTCCATGCAAATACGGGTATGATTCCTCTAAAATGAAATCTTCCTCAACCCTAACACATTAGTAAATATGCATGCATATGAACCGAATGGGTAGTAAGATGAGGTGACAAAAATTGTTAGCATTTTATAATAAATATAAAGTTATTATAGCAAATTCCATAGTGACTAAACTATTTCCAGACTATCACACTTAAAAATCATCTCTATGTTTCTAGAAATAGTTCTAACAATTATTACAATAGGTTTCAGGCCACTGTAAAAAGCATATCTTCCCACTTCGGGTCGAACCAGGGTCCTCTCTCTAGAAAGTCAACCCGGGCTTTCTGCCGCTAAACCATGTACCTTATGTCCTTCCTTTTAACGACGAGTTCGGAAGCGTCCCGGAAGCGCAACATGAAATCTGTAGTGTCTCCTTTATCCCCGCGGAGTCATGAGGGTCACGATTGATGGATGGGAGAGTGCGATAAACAAGTCCGTGTGTGTGTGTGTGTGTGTGTGTGTGTGTGTGTGTGTGTGTGTGTGTGTGAGGGGTTGAATGGACCACCATGACGCCTCCTGGCGAGGGTGTCATAACGAGGTGGCCGCGTGCGAACCACACCCCTTCCCCCCACCTGTATGGCCATGGGAATATCGCGTCAAACATAAGGTTGATATACACATACTTATAACACTATATAGAGTGGCTCGTGTGAAAACATAAGGTTCAACTACTCGTATCTCTGAAACTACAGAGGGTTTCTAGTGTGGTTAGCACGACTGACCCAATATAAATCATAAGGGCTCTCACTGTACGAACACACAATTTTATTCCTTGAGGTTTCCAAACACATGCTGGTGGTTTTGAAGATATAGCCTATCAAGAAGTTTGGACATATTAATTAAGTATTGGACATAAGCCTAGTTCGATTATTCTGCACAACCATAAATGTTTTTTTTTCACCCATCCAGATTTCTCAGTTGCCTGTGCATGTTTTGATGCTTTCAGGAAAAAAAAAAATCACAAAAAAACTCCCATAAACTAACAATTTGGATATATATATATATATATATATATATATATATACATACCGACGACGCTGGGAAAACATGGCAAATACACATACATATATATAAACTGTTGTGTGCTTACGGAAATATACATCATACACAGATTGTATTTTTGCCACATAAATCTATTATCCCAATTAAAATTTTCTCCCAATTTGAAAAGACACTAATAGTTCAATCAAATAAAAATGTATAAATTATTTTAACATCCCTCCCCCCTCCAAAAGGAACCTACAAGAATTTCTAGGAGTTACTGTACTCCTCCAACCCCCCTCCAAAAGGAACCTACAAGAATTTCTAGGAGTTACTGTACTCCTCCAACAGTTCGGTCACATGTATGGACCAACAACCTTCTCAGCATATACTATTACAACTTACAAGAATGTTGTTGATTTTTGTCTAATTCATCTAATTCATTTATGGATGAGCTGGGACAGAGGCGCGCATAGATATTCTTCTTTGGGGAGGGGGAGAGGAGGGGTCCAAAGTAAAGAAGTTACAAGTCAATAATCAATTCAATCCACTACTAGTTTAAGACTTATACTTTGAACAAATTACAAATTACTTTATCAGGCTAAATAATATACTAGACAGTATAACCCTAAGCGTAAGATATAGTTATTTACTGTAATGATAAATAATATATTTTATGTTCGCTGGGGGGAGGGGGACCCGCTGGACCCCTCCCGTGTGTGCGCTACTGAGCTGGGACGTAGATTATACTTGTCCAAACAGAAATATATAAATGGGCTACCCTCCGTGCAAAGAGTATTATTTCATATTGAATATTGTTATTGAATAATAAGTCACTGAGCTATCACTATTAAAGAAGAAAATTTTTCTCCTAGCGATATTTGTCACTGTAACATGGAAAGACAGGTCGACCAATGATTACGATGGATGTCCCTTCGAAATTATTGTCGGTTATTAAGTAAGAAAACGCACGCGGTAAACCTGTTGAGCTTTTTCCTCGTCGGCCCGCGGGTATGGGTGAAACGAATAACCGGCTGGGTGGGATTATTACCACCAGTAAACATAGTCCCCAAGTGTGTATGTGTATGTGTATGTGTGTGTTTGGGTACATAATATAGTGACCACCCTCCGAGCTTGGTTTACAGTGGGACGTTTTTAGATAGATAAACTAACATTACCGAGAATATTTTAACTGGCCCGTTTCAATGACCGCATGGTCTAAAGTGTGACTCTCGTGTTAGACTAGATTGCCGATGACGGGGATATCGAGGTTCGAATCTCGGTCGGGTTGTACTGAGGGTGATTTTTTTTCTGAATGGTTTTCCACTCTTTCTTCACGCAAATGTGGATACACTTCCTATAAATATAACCTTCATCCCTAAAATCATTAGCGTAATTAGTAAATAAGCGTATAGCCCGAACGGTTAGTAAGACGCGGTGCTAAAAAAAGAATTGAATTGGCTCAAACCATTTAATTTATTTAAATTAACTTAATTTTTTGCATCACTTCTTACTACTCGTCCGGACTATCTGCACATTTACACGAGTTTGATAGATATGAGTAAGGTAGCATTTAGAGTAGATGTACTCACATTGGAGTGGAAGGAGGATGGAAAATTATTTAGAAAAGATCACCTTCAAAACACCCGGTTGAGATTCGAACTTTAACCTTAGCCTGCGTGCCCACCGGAGGGGGTTATTTCATTTGGTTGGAAAAAATAAATATATTATTAGTTTTTTCCTCGTTTATATTAAAAATATTACCTTTCTATTTGTGTAAGGCTGCGTTTGGATAGTCATACCTCCTAAGTAATTAATTTCAGAGCGGCTCGAGGAGGTAGTCGTTTGAATCCTGGGTGGATGGGCCAGGATGGTTGTTTAATTTATGAATTTTTGGCCAATCTCCAAGATAAAACTGGTTCATTACCCACAGTTCATTATCTTCATTTTGCCACTTACATCAAATATAGTAAATCGTCAAAGTAGAACCTTTTAAAAATATAGGTCTATCCTCATAATCATCTACTGTAAATAAAATATGTGTTTGCCCCTTTGTGCATGGTCTGTTAAATTTGAATTTAAAAACCAAGAAACCTAGCCCCGCCCTACATTGTAAGGGAAAATTGGAGGGGGTGAAAACCAGGTTTATTTTACTAAACCCTTTTTTTAATATTAATTATGAGCCTGAAAATTTAAATAGTGCTATCACTTTTTTGTGTTCTTATATTGGTATTCAATATTGTTCCCTATCAGTATGTGCTGTTTAATATAGTAGCTATTTGTTTTCTATCGAAATTTAACATAAGGATAAATTTTACCCTTAAATCCAAATACATTGCACAAGATATTTTACTTTGCTTGAACCTTTGGCAGCTAGTAATAAATACATGTAGAGCCACCAAAATTGACAAAAAACAAACAACATATTTAGAATAAAGATGTCAAAAATATTACATGTCAATTATCTTAGAAGGGCTTTATGTGATGGATTGAAAATGAGTTTACATAGGTATAGGTATCTGTTACATGTAATTCAGTAGCATTCAAGTCACGTGATCTGGATGATGTCACTAATGATAAATATTATTAGTACCTATGAAATAACACTACTAAAATAGCAAAATGCAATCAATTTTGTCCGCAAAAAGAATAATTTGTGTTTTATAAAAGGCCCTTTCTATCTAAATTGGACTGAATATTCATGGTTTTGCATTTTAATAGATTCACGTGGATTTAACCATGGCTAACACTCGCCTGTAAAACCGGAAGAACCTTGAAACATAAGGATTTTTTTTTGTGTCTGGAAAAAAAATAGGAAAACACAGGCAACATTGTCACCCACCTTAAAAACTGGGCGAACCGTGAAAACAGAGGGAATATACTGTTTCCGAAAAACGGGGAAATGAAGGGAGTCTCACAATAGAGAAAAATCTGGGATATTTGAATAGTAAGCATTTGCATAAAAGAAAAAGCTAACTGGATAAATAAACACGCTGATACAAATACATGTCTTATCTCCCATCCCTTTTTTGGTCTTTGTATCATCGGGCTGCATGAATACATTTTCTATAAAGGTTGAATCAATCTGTTCTTAACAGCAATGTCATGACTTAAATATAGTCATTTTTATATTTAAAAGAAAAAAAAAACATTTTATTACTCGATACTTCTCTTGAAAGAGTCTAAAAAAAATGTTGGTTCCTTTTAGGAAACCTGGGTGATACAAGGAATTTTATATATAGAAAATATAAATGCTTAGAAATAAGTTAATTTAAAACATTTAACTGAAATATTTAAACTGAAACTAAAGTGAAGAGAAAAACCAGAATCAATGATTTAAAAACATGTCTTAGACCCCAACCTCCTTCTGAAACTTAAAGCGTATGGTATCTTTGACCAAGAGAGTTATATTATCTATTTTAATTGCCTGTATGTAGACTATTCGCCGCTCTGTAGGCACATAATGTTGCCAGGTTACACCTATGGAGGTTGTCTACCCGTCGAACCCACAATGAGTTGATGTGATTATGAAGGTGTGGAACCAGGAGTGATCTTAAATCTTAATTTAACCCTGACTGACCAAACCCTGGTGACCGCTGGAAATATTCGTCTGATGGAAAAATAAAATACCCATTTATTCATAAAATTGAAAATCTAAGTTTGAAGAAAGGAATAAATGATTTAAGTAAGGTAACTTTTTTATATTTGTATAGCTAATTTTGTTTTATTATTCGTGTTATTAATATGGTACAAAATCACTTTTATTTTTCCAATCTAAAGTGAAAATGGGGTTAGCTTTGTCCACGCCTTATACATTAGAACATTGGTTCCAAAACATTTTAGAGTCACCACTACCCTAGTACCCGGTCCCCCCTACCCTAATCTACATTGCTCAGAATACCTGTGCGATACTTACTAAGGAAGATAATAATATACTAACATTCAAAACAGTAACATTTAATCAATGATACATTTATTAATAATATAATTAAATCTCTTTAGTTTTAAGTAATTTAACAAAATTGACTAACTTTATCTAGTGAGACCAGCTTTACAGATTCCGGTGGTTACATAATAAATCTCTTAGATCCACATTTAGTAACTACTTCCCTGTTCAGTATATTCTAATTGCAATGGATGGGTCTGATGAAATGGCACCAAGGTGGAAGTGAAGGGGAGGAGAGTTAAGGGCAGTGTTTATGCATTTTTTATAGTAAACACTTTTTTTAGCCAAAATGAATAAAATATATCAGTATAAACATAGAGTTTAATTTTCTTCATATGTTTATATCAACAGTTATTGAATATCTGTAAGGATATTGCGTTATTAGATGAAAAACTTTTTAAATTAAGAAAAAAGTTGAGTGCCCCCTGCACTTGTCTTTTTATCACTCCCCTAGAGAATCTTACCAACCCTCAGGAGGTGATAAAGTCCACTTTGAGAACCACTGGCTTAGAACATGCATTAGGGCAACGGCAGGAAGATAACGCAAGCTTTGTGTTCTACTGGAAACTATGACTATTCGCATTGTCTCGGATGGTTTCGTCGCCTCGTGACTGGGGCGGTCGAGTTCCTACCCTAGACTTGGTTCAAGCCCTTATTCATAAAATGGTCCCTTAGTTCCATAACTGAATTCTTCCACTGAGGAGGGTGTGTTCGAGTTCCTCCACATCAACTCAAGGAGTAGTTTTGAGTGCAATAGCTTAGTAGAAACTTTACTTTTAAACCTTCCATAATTTAAATATATATATAATTATGGTTCTTACTCAACCTAGTTCAACCTAACCTTCCATGCGTTAGTGAATTTTGTTCTTATTTAATTTTGTAATTTCTTGTGCGGGGTTCCTCCTATTCCCATGGACTTCCATGCAACGGAGATGGGTTAATTCTCGCCTCCTCCCTATAAAGGGGAGGAACAATACTATTGTATCGAACTATTTATCTACGTCGACACCCCCATCCCGTTGGCTAGTAAGCATATAACAGTTTCATAAACCTGCACCAGCGGGAATTTTGACTATAATTCAAGCTCGTCTAACCTGGTTTGATGACGATGGGGAGGTTGGGGCTCATTTCTTGGTCGGGCGTACTGAGGTTAGTCTTGTCCACTCGCCCTTCAAGCAAATACAAGTACGTTTCCTCTAAATTATAATTTTCTTCGTCTCTAACCATTGGTATAGTAATTAGATGCGGAGCAGCAAAAATTAAATCCTAGCCAAGACGTCTCGCTTTCTCTAACTTGTCTTAATTTGTCTGGGGACTGTCTAGCTCAAAATGGTTCGACGGAAGTGTTTGAATATAAACGTACGTAGGGGAAGAACAAGAATAGATAGGTAAATTAAGGATCTAGGAGAATGGTGAGGAATCACTTTGAGTGATTGTTTTCCTCACAGTCTACTCCATTAGTGATTGGCAACTTCCTTCATCCATTAAATCCAATATATTATAGAATTTTGCGTCAAGAGAATTAAGTAGTTTTCGGGTGACCTGGTGGTCTAGGGGTAAGGTGTCAGACTTCTGTGCTAGGGGTCCGGGGTTCAATCCTCGGTCCCGCCACAGATTTATCTTATTGCCAAACCCTTCCTTCACCTTTGACAAGACGTGTATTAATCACGAACTTGTGAATGTGAGGAATGCCAGGCCTCCACCGTGGTTCGGATTCCACGTTTAACTGTAGGTCCTTCATTTCATATCACGATCACCCTACCATTACACATTAGCGTAAGTGCGTATAACCCGAACGGGTAGTAAGACGCGGTGCTATTAATAATAATAATAATAAGTAGTTTTCATATAGTCCCTTATTACATCATAGGATCTGTTAATAATAAGCATTTAAGTTGCCTAAAGCTAGATCAAAGAGGAACTTATTGCATTCATCGTTTACTATTTGTGTGGCCTACGCCGCCTGTAATAGTATTCATATACTGAAACATTTAATCCTTATGATTCATAACTAGCACAAAACGATATAATGAACACTTAACAGGTGCGTCAATTGGACACCTTTACCCTCCTGATCCGGAGGGGGTAATATCTACCTATTGGACCACCGACATCAAGAGCAAGGCAGTGTAGAAAAAAAAAAACTTCCCCCAGCCCCTTTCAAAACATACGCTCGAGGTAATTTAAGACCAAAACGTGCGTAGACCTGTCCCCCTGGCGGGAAGGATATCAACTAAGATATTATTTGTTTATTTATTATTACTGAATCTTACTACCTGTTGAGGCTATACGCAACCAAAGTTATTGAAAGCCTTTTTTGTCGTTGTTGAAATAAGAAGGGACGACATCAACCGTTTTCTTACGTCGAGTTGAAGAACCGGTTGCTTACTATCATCGTACGTTGATTCTTTTAAATGATATAAACAATAAACGGGATTTCCCCCACCCCCCATCCTTTTATAGTATAAAAAGTCTTAATCAATTTTGAATGTTTGTTTACGGAAGCTCTTCGACTATTAAATATTGCTTTAGGTTTCATAATTTGAGCCGTTAATCGTGCTGCCAAATTCACGTATCTACAAAACGTGTATCATGTTTTTCTAAGATTTTTTCACAACTTAAAAGGACTCAACGAATGTAAACTCTTGAAAACTATGGACCATTATATTTAAATTTAGCTAAACGTAGACCTTTAACTATACATTACAACTATATTTTTAGCTACATTATACAATTCGTTTATCCTGAAAGGCAGAAAGCTTATCTTGCATGGTTCTACTATGGCACAGATTATAATATAAGGTCATAGTGTAGTCCGTCAAGGCAAGACGGTTATCAAATGTTTAATGTTTTACTTACTTATTAGTTCATTACCGCACTTACAAAAGTACGCCACCTATCCTTATCTTGAGCTGGTTCTATCCAGTCTACCTCATTACATCCTATCTCTTTCAGGTCCATTCTAATGTTATCTTCCTATCTGCGTCTAGGTCTTCCCACTGGTCTCTTCTCGTTGGGGTTGTCACTCAATACCCTGAACAAGGGTTTAGATTCGCCCATTACCGCTGCATGTCCTGCTCACCATAATATGCGAGATTTGACTATTCCAACACCACCTTGAATAGAGTACAGGGTATGAAACTGAGCATTATGTAACCTCCTCCACTTCCAAGTACCTTCATCTCTTTACGGGCCAAAATATCTCCTAAGCACATTTTTCAAATGCTTACATATAAATTATAGTTTTAAAAATAATATTTCTGAAACACATTTTATTACTCGTCCATGTCAGCCACCTATTTACACTAAAGGAGTAGGTATGAAGACAGTAGAATTTAGAGAAAATGTATTAGCATCTGCGTGAATGGAGAGTGAAAGGTTTTTTTTAAAGGAAAACTACGTCTATAATCTACACCCGATTAATTCATGAATCCGGCCCTCCCGACCCTGAGAAACTATATTATATGAGACTAACGCCTTCTCCCCGTGCCTAATGGTGTGGATTTTAAGTCGCCTATATTATTATTAGCACCGCGTCTTACTACCCGTTCGGGTTATACGCACTTACGCTAATGTGTAATGGTATGGTGATTGTGAGATTAAATGGAGGAACTACAGTTTAACGTGGGATCCGAACCACGGTGGAGGCCTTTCATTCCTCACATTCACAAGTTGTGATTAATACACATCTTGTCAGAGGTGAAGGAAGGGTTTGGCAATAGATAAATCTGTGCCGGGACCGAGGATTGAACCCCGGACCCCCAGCACAGAAGTCCTACACCTTACCCCTATACCACTAGGTCACCTTAAGTCACCTATAGCTTATGCTAGTTTAAAAAATAGTGAGGTTAGAATCCCGGTCGGATGTACTTAGTGGTTTTTACAAAATGGTTTTCCACTCTCTCTCTCAAAGCAAATGCGGGTACACTTCCTCTAAATTCAACTTTTTCATCCTTAACTCATTAGCGTAATTATTACATTAAGAATAACCTGAACAAGTTGTAAGCCATGCTGTTAAAAAAAAATCTGATCCTTTCCTCTGAGCGTTTCTCAGATCACGGTATTTAGACGTTATATCTTTAAAACTCGCTGAGTAAAACGTAAATTCATTAACATGGGAAATCCTATCTTGACCGCCGTGACGTCACAGGTAGGCAACTTCCTTAAGGAGTAAGGAAAGTGTGTTTAAAGAATGAAAGCGTTCATTAAAAAAAGCCTAGTGACCCATATTGGTAGGCACGCATACAAAGGCCTTGTCTTGTTTGATTTGACGGTGATGGGGAGGTCTAAATTCGAATCCCATCCTGTGTATTATGTTGGGGTGGTTTTTCCTTGATTGGATTTATTTCTCCAGTCTTTTTTTATTCTATTAACTAACAACTCTTTCAGGAGTTCCAATTTAGGGCATCCATCGAGTATCAAGTCTTAAGCGTTTAAGTTAGCTCAGATTGAGAATACTCTAAAAAAACTAACGGAACAAATATAATTTTAAGCTACCCATTTTTATCTGTAAACCAACTGAAATATTGGTGACTATATATAAAAAAAAATTGCTGATCCTATCGCTTTTCAATATTAAATATTTAGGACTAAAGATACGTGAATTCTCGGTGGGGTGGACGATTTTTTTTGCACGAAATCTTACCATCCATTCGGGCTATCACATAGTTGTACTAATTACGATAATGTGTTAGTGACTCGGAAGGTTAAATTTAGAGGAAGAGTACCCACATTTGAGTGGAAAGAAAGTGAAGATCCTTTAGGAAAAAAACAATCTCAGTGCACCCGACCGGAATTCTAACACCGCTCCCCGTCATAGGCAGTCAAGTCTATCATGGAAGTGACGCCATATATTTTAGACTACTCGACCACCGAATCAGGTAAGGGTAAGCAGAGTTAGTTTAAACCTCACCTGTAAATGTTCCCATCACCATAAACAGAATACTCATTGGCTAGGTAAAAACGAAAATACATCCCTATGTGTGGTATGTAAAGCAAAAAGGCTATTGCATAGTTGGTCAAATGGGGAGCAAAGTTGATAGAACTTATCACAGGTACAGTCCAAACAAATTCTGCTTACCCTGGCAACACCCCCAAAGATACATGATTTCCGTCACGTTCTCTCTGGACCAACGGACTTGAAGGTACGAGTTCATTCGCGGATCACAGAGCAGCAGCCATCGTGAGTGTTGGTCACACTGTGTAATGTGCCAACTGATGCAGCAGGATGATGTTTTATTTCCCTCATTACGTCAGGCTATACGTTAATAGTGTGTTTTTTTTAAACAAGGGTGAGGAAGGTAAATTTATAATAAATGTACCTGCGGAGGAAGGATGAGAAACAATTTAGGAAACAGCTCGGTGCATCCAACCGGGATTTGAACCCCAACCTCCTCGTCACCGATAATCCAGTAACTATATTTAGAGTTGATATGGGTTGAGATGGTACATATTCAATTCCAACCGTCCTGCATAAATGGATGCTATTATCGACTAAAGATTCTCCTCTCTTCTCATAGATCACTCCTAAAGCAGTTCCTTATATAGTTGGGCCCCATTGGAAGAATGTTACTTGATAGTTTTTAATTATTAAATTTAATACAAAGATTATCAAGAGCTTAACCCAACGGGAAAATATAAGATGAGTTGTTTAAGAGAAAGTTCACCCCGCTTTGCGTGGAGAGAGGATGGGATATTACATTACTAAATACATTTTTTTTAAACCATCCCCAATGCACCCGGCAGAGATTCGAAACCTCAACTTTCAGTTACCGGTAATCAGAGTATTGAGGGTTAACGCCTTACTATCACGTGAAAATCGGTGAGGGTTTATGATAGGTTAAAAACTATTAGGTTTACTTTCATATATTCTTACGCCAAGCCATGCATTCTTCAGCTATAACGTTTGACAGACTGAGTCAATGTTGACAGCTGTAATATAGGTTTTGGGTTTTTATAAAATGTTTGGATAATCTACATACTTTTTTTTTAATGCGTTAAAAGGTTCTTAGTGTAATGATCAAAAAAATGTAACCCCTGTTTACTTCTTTTCTTTGATTCAATCCGTAACTAACCTTGTGTTTGAAAACTATCAACTATGTATTAAAGAACGTACAAGTCTAGGGAGTATGTGAGTGTGTCATATGTTTTGTCGAGAAGACAACTGACGCGTCTCTTTAGGCCGGACAACAAACGTGACGCGTAGTCTCGGCACCTGCCCCCACGACGTCAAGTAGTACCGAGTCGGGCGAATGTCACGGACACGAGCCTGGCATGTTAACCATATATTATTCACCCACTGCTGCTCTCCTGGTAGTTTACCATACACTCCTTATTGGTATGCTCGCCTGGTGAACGATTCAAAGTAGTTGGAATAACGTCGACAAAACAAATTGTACACAACACTTTTTTGTTTATTTTTATTTGAGGAGAAACCCACATTTCACCAATAATATAACTTTCGGCCAAGCCGGGAATCGAACCCGGGACCCTTAGTTCAGTAGGCAGATGTGCTACCGACCAACCTAAGGTGTCGGACTCAAACTTTTTTTGAAGTGAATTTAAAAAAAAAAGAATTTTACCTTTAGAAAGTGGTTTTCTTTTTAATACTAACAACTTATGAGTTAGATACTTGAAGAATACCTTAGAGGAAATGCACCCACATTAGCGTGGAAATGGGATGGGAAAACCACAGTACTAAAATCACACAGACAGGGAAAACAACTCCCAGTACACCCGGCCGGGATTCGAGCCGTCACCCTTCCCATCACCTCTCCGGTCTAATAAGAGACAGACGCCTTTGACCGTGTGAGCGCCAGTGTATGTAGTGGAAAACTACTCTCGGTGCAGACGGTCGAGCTACTCGGTTGGTTTAGAAAATGAACGTTAAATTCATTTAAAAAAATATTATGACCGACATAAGTTTGATCGGTCATAATACGTAACGTCATAAGAAAATTAAATGGCTAACATCAAAATTAACTTTTTATTTAATTTATACATTTTTTCTAGGGAAGGTAGGAACATAAGTTTTCTTTTAGTTAATGTTAAAGAGCCCATTTCCACGAGAGTATTCAGCAGCGCTGCTTGACGATATTATTACCGGGTTTTAAATGGTTGTTTCCACGAGCGTGTGCGGTTGAATAATTAGCAGCGCTGCTGCCGCGCACGATCGCTCGTCCTCGCGACTAAAACTGCGGTGTTTCCTAGCAGCGCTGCCAGTGTAAACACATTAAATTAAATGGTCCTGTTTCCACGGGTGGCAGAAATACGCGCGACTCTTTCAAAACAGAACCACGTGTTATTGTGCTAGGCTAATAATTACAGTATTATTTATTAGTTACTATAAAATGTCATCCCAACAATCCTTTGAGAGCTTAGATGCGGAACCGTTTATTAGTAAGCTAGAGATTCTACCAGCCGTTTGGGATTCAAAATCATCTGAACACA
Source organism: Timema podura (assembly GCA_033556935.1). Classification (NCBI taxonomy): domain Eukaryota; kingdom Metazoa; phylum Arthropoda; class Insecta; order Phasmatodea; family Timematidae; genus Timema; species Timema podura. Next base: position 19,559,487 of record JAVRXN010000005.1, on the reverse strand, counting down.
GCAGTAAGCAAGAAAAAACAAGATCATAGGAATCATTGTGAAGAAAGTTTATTCCAAATTCAAATATTACGTAACTATCTGGGGAGGGGGGGGAGGATCCGAACAATGCTTACGTATACACAGAGATACAGGAAAGAATGGGGGAGGATGAATCGTGAGTCAATTAAAAAATACATTTTACTGCTATAAATTTTTAATTTTTACCAGTTTAATATAATAGATTTAGATTTAATGTACAACATTGTTTATTGTGAAGTTATTTCGCACCATTAATTTACAAGTTTCGTTATAACTGCCAGTAATTTATATGATGCATTAAAAATATCTTTATTCTGTTAGAGGGAGGGAGAGGGGGGGTCCAAAATGGTCAAAATATTATTTTTTTACTGAAATCTTAGAAGAAAACATAGGTTTGATATTGCAGCGTCGACGGCAGCTCTGCTACGGTGTTAGCAGCGCTGCTAAATGCGCTCGTGGAAATAGGCTCCTAACCCGCCTCGGTGGCGTAGTTGGCTAACGCGATAGTTTCGTGTTGAGATTGACTGGCGAGGACGGGGAGATCGAGGTTCGAATCTCGGTCGGGTGAACTGGGGTTGTTTTTCCTAATGGTTTTCCACTCTCCCTCTTAAGCGTATAACCCGAACGGTAGTAAGACGCAGTGCTAAAATAAAATAATAATAATAATAATAATAATAATAATAATATAATATGTTAAAGGTCTAAATATAAGATGTAGAGAGAATTTAAGTCAAAAGTAGATTGGAGAAATTGATAAGTGATCGTGGCACCTTTGATAAGTTTATAAGTTGATTGTGGCTCAAAATGGTGGCCCACCAATGAGCTACACCATAGTAGAACAGCAAGGTACAGTAAGATTGCCGATGACGAGGAGATCGTGTACTAAGGGTTCCCACACTCTATCCACGTAAATGAGGGAACACTTTCTCTAAATCCAACCTTCCTAATCCCTAACTATTAGCATGATTAGTATATAAGCGTAGAACCCGATTGGGTAGTAAGACTAGGTGCGAAATTAAAAATTAATCATAAAAAGGTAAAGCTGGTCAGCTTACTACCTTTCAGAGCACACGGAAAATAAAATTATAAGCTAAATATTTTTTTAAACATAAAACTAACTCCTTGCCTTAGTAAACGTACAAGGACATAATTCTTATAATTTTAAAGAGTATTGTAAACTTATTTCCATATTCTAAATCAGTAGATTGTAGTTCACTTTCATTTTTAAAATTAAAAAAAAAACCCACTTCATGTGTAAGTTAATAACTTTTTTTTTTCTCTCGTGCGTGCCAACTTTATTTTTTGTCAGTTCACATGTTCAATCTACGTTTATATCTAACAATGGGTGTGTAAATACTCAGCAATTAACACTTCATGTAACGTACCATCTTTTTATTTTAAAAAAATGAGTTAATCCATTTAAAACGAATGTATCTAACGAACGTGTAGTAAAAAGAATAAATAGAAGCATTGTATAGCATTCACACATTTTGACATTTTCAACTTCAAACATCCCAACCGTATTTCCCCCCCTTCATGTCGCTGTAAAAAAAGAAAGAAAAAAAGGATGAGGCCTTTTCCAGATTCCCAAACTGTGCAAAACAAATATTTTGAGGCTAATTAAAGAGAAAGGCAGCAGCAGAAGCAGGCAGACAGTTGGTAGTGTTTGATTGAAGTTTTGGTTCTGAAGGGGGTGGGGGATGGTGAAGGGGTGGGTGGGTTCATCAGGATCCCCCCGGCCATCGGTTCCGTTCCCACCGCCATCACCCGATCAAAGCGTTCGCTGAAATGTTAGCCGATCTCTCTCTCCGCCTCGCCTCAGTTGGTAGGACTGCGACTCGCAGACCTCAGTGCAACGACAGCCTATGTCACACACAAGACAAAACATCTCATGTAAGATATTTGTATTGTACTTTCAAACAACATTTTCACCTATCCGCCAGCGAAAGTTATTTGTTCCACATCGTACTATTCGCTCGGGCTATACGCATTTATTATTATTATTATTATTTATTATTATTATTATTATTATTAGAGGTATTTAACGTGTACTTTATGAACCGACTGATTATGTCAACATACGGCTTAGTTTTAACATAGATCTAGAACAGTCGCAATAATCTTATAGTGATCCATTTCAGTGGTCGCGTGGTCCAGCGCGCTACTCTCGCAGTAGACTGGACTGACGATGATGGGGAAATCTAGGTTCGAATCTTGGTTGGGTGTACTGAGGTTGGTTTTTCCAAAATGGGTTTCCACTCTCTCTTCACGCAAATGCAGATACACTTTTACTATAACCTTTCTAATTCCTAAATCTACTTGCGTAATTTAGTACATGGGCTTATAACCCGAACGGATAGTAAAATGCGGTGCTCAAGAAACACAAAGTATGTTTTTTATGTTGTATTTTAGACACCAAAATATGAAAAACAAACTTCATCTAGAGTTTTATATTAATCTTGGAAGGCATAATACATTTCACTACTTGGCTAGACAGGTTTTAATACTCAAGCCTTACTTTTAACCTAAAGTGTAACCACCCTTCTTCGAGAAGATAGAAATATGCTAACAATAACGTGTCGCGCTCAATTGAACAGATTAAATAACCGTTTGTCAACCATTTTCATGACCCGCCAAAAATGTATCCGCTACTCACGTATTTGCTAGCTAAGTGATAAAAAAAAGTGTCGCAAACAAGTGGGCCGGTCAGATATGTCTCGTGGGCTGGGCGTTTGCGATCCCTAATCTATAGGAACTACCCCCTAGTGTCTTTCCATTGAAGAGATGTGACAATTTAGAAGCTCATTTAATGTGAGAGGGTTTGCGGCTCTCCTATTCAATAGTTTAACTTCCCATTCTATTGTCCGTTTATTGCTAGATTCTCATTCTTACGCAGCCATGCCATCCCAATTACCTCAGCTCCTATTCCTACGGTAGATTCCGGATTATCCAGAAGGTCGGATAACCGAAGTCTTGGATAGTACGGAAACAAGGGGTGGGGGCTGAGACGAAACAAATAAAACTTGAATGGAAGTGATTCACTTCAGTGGCTGAATGGTCTAAGTCGTCACTCACGCGTTGGTCTTGCCTGCTGGTGATGGGAAAGATCGGGGTTCGAATACCAGTCGTGTGAACTGAGGAAGGTTTTTCGTAAATGGTTTTCCAACGCTCCTTCCACGCAAATGCGGGTATATTACCTATAAAATCCTTCCTTCCTTCCTTTTCCCTAGCCAATTAAAGTAATTATCGAATATACATATAACCCGAACAGATAATAAGATGCGGAAAATAAAATGTAAGTTAGTGTAGAAAAGGTATGAAATAAGGCTTGTTGGTAAGTACTCCATAGTATGAACTATTCACTAAATTACAAACCAATTATTGTACTCATGTAAACATAACATTGGATTTTAAATTAATTAAATGCGACTTTTATTATATAGTAGGCCTATGCAAAATGCAAAAGTTGCCGTTTAAAAATGTAAGTTAGTTTTCTAGCTTCGCTCCTTGCGGCGCGGCGTGGTCACGCCAGCGTATTAATACAATTACATCAATAGCACTTTATTTGGATATTTCGGACAGTCGGCGCTCTACTTTATTTACTTTTCTTTCATTTGTCATAGGCTAGATAATTTATTTTATATCTAGGATGCCAACAACAGCATTTGATGTAAAATTGTCTTTAAAACCAAATAACCCGCCTCGGTGGCGTAGTTAGCAAACGCGCTGGTTGAGCTAAACTGCCGAAGATGGGGAGATCGAGGTTAGAATCTAGCTCGAGTGAACTAGGGGAGGTTTTTTTTCTAAATGGTTTTCCACTCTTTTTCCATGCAAATGCGGGTTCCTTCCTCTATATTAAATCTTCCCAACCCATAACCCATTAGCGTAATTAGTACTTAAGCGTATAAACCGAAAGGGTAGTAAGACGCGGCGCTAAATATTTAATTATTTTTATTCAAATAACAGTATCTGTATGATTGGTTTATTCTAGATTAAATCTAAAGTAGGACTCTAATAGCGTGTTTTATCAGTAAATACCTTTAAAAAAGATATATTTGTTATATCACCTCCCAGACGTTACTTATCTTATGTCAAAGTAATATAACTGAGAAAACAATACAGAGCTCCACTTTAGCTTGAACTATAGAATAAAAAATGAATTGGGTGTGATGTGGTGTTGTTGCTTTGAGACAGGAGACTGGGGGGCAATTTGCATGTTGGACCAGGCGAACCGAATCACACACACACACACACACACACCACCCGCCATCTGACGGATCGCTGGCGATAATCCTCATATGTCATCCGTGACGGGACATCCTCAACATGTTGACGTTACATATATATGTATATGTCATTTGGTGGATCACCGCTAATAATCCCCACATGTAATTTGTGATGGGACATCCCCAACATGTTGACGTGATATACATATATATACCTATGTATATATATGGTTATAATCCTCAAATGATATCCGTGACGGGACAACTCCAACATGTTGAAGTGATGTATATAAAATAATATAGTTGTCTTCTGATGAATCACTGGTGACAATACTCGCATGTTATCCGTGAAGGGACAACTCCAGCATGTTATATACAGTATATCCAACATAAGAGGGGTGAAAAACTACAGCTAGTAAAAGTTACCAGATCTACTTTCATGTATCTATACGTCGAACCATAGGAACTGCGAGACCAAGTGTTGAGCAGCTGTCACTTTTGACAACAAAAATTTTGATAACAAAAATATTTATATATTCTCTTTATGTTTTAGGTGTTTTTGTATTAATACTTTTACTTTCTAATATAAAGAGAAAGTATTGTGAGCGTGAAAAAATCGATCTCCAGATTATGACAATTTTTACGTTTTATGTGAACACGAAACCCAAAAAAGTTGATTTTACAATTCTGTTGTCCCCATGACTGTTTATCTGTCCCTGGCCACGAATTCTAAACGGTTTGATGGATTTTATTCAAACTTTAGCCCTTCAATTAATGGTAATTTACTGATGAGTAATTTATTTGAATTCCAAGTGTTTCGAAAATGGTTCCAACGATTTTTCTTTAAAATGCATATCTAAGATTTGTTTGACATGGCATGACAAATACCACTATAGTAAGTAAGACGCGGTGCTGAAAAAGAAAAACATCTATATTATTCTAATAACATCTGTATCTTTGTTACATAAATGTATGTAAAGTGAATCTTTAATATACGAAAATGAATCTACCTAACCTGTTTGACATAAAACAACTCAATATTAATCAATTTCCTTCTGGCTGCTGTTGGGGTACAGTTTCGTGTTTGGTATTCGTTCACAAATAAATCTTCCTTCTCGTGATTAATAATGATTTGTGAATATACATTATTGAAAGCACGCCCCCTTTGTACGCGAGACCCATTATTTTTGGTCATTCAAGGTCAAGACAGGTATATTTCACTAGGCGTATAAATAGTATGAATAACTAAGGTGGGGTTTCTTATCTGGCAAATAGTTTATTAGAATACTCTTCCGGGTTATCCGCATTTAATTACACTAATAGTACGGGCTTGAAAAGGTATAATTGAGTGAAAATACATCCGAATTTGCCTGGAGGGAGAGTGAGGAAATAAATAGAACCCCTCACACTCTCCAGCTGGAATTTATACCCAGTTGTTCCCGTCATCAGAAAACTAGGCTTGACGAGAGCTATGATAACCAAACAGGTTAATATTTTTCAATTAAATTTATGAAGAGTAAATTCATTTTCCCGTATTTGTAAGTATATTATCAAACTGGCTATTATTGTTTAGTGCTAAAAAAAATTGATAAATGATGCTAAGTGTTTTTAAAGACAACGTTAATTCAGTGTGTTCTATTCTATACAAACACGTAGGTCTATAACCCAATGAGCTGACACTTGGAATTGACTCAGGGAATCTTAATTTTGCTTCAAGGTCATACATATTTTTTAGTGGGTTAAGGTGGGGTGAGGGCTCTTACCCGTGGTGGCTTAGGGTAAAATCCCTATATGGGAAGTTTAAAATTTTTTTACTAACACTAAGGACTTTGCCTATCTGTGACGTCACGGACCGGTCAAGATAGGATTTCCCATGTTTAATGAATTTACGTTTTACTCAGCGAGCTTTTAAAGATACATCGTTGAAACACAAACCATAAATTCTTAAATAATTCTAAAATAGTCCTACAGTGTCACAAAATTATTATTTTTATCTTTAAGTATTTTTTTTATAAAAGAATTTTTTATAAATCCTCTAGAACTTATGCTATTTGTCTTTGTTACTAAAATGTCTTGTAGGAGTCTTCCTGCCAGGATGTATATTAAAAAAGTCCGGGTAGCATATTCTATCTAGAATAGGAAACAAGAATAAGGTCAAATTAAAAAGCAAGTCAATGTTTTCAAGGCGAAATATTAAGTGACTGAGTAAACTCGTCATAGGAAGAGGGAAAGGTCTATCAGCAAATAGATAAGAGCGCTCTAAGGGTGAACTTTTCAATTTCTCCTCCTATTTCTATTTCGTTCATTGGCGTTTAAGTGTGATCGAGCTTAGACCGCTTAGGTACGTCAAGTTAAGATGCAACCCGCTTCGCAAAATAGCTTTGAAATCTCCAAGTAGGCAATGTCTATATACAAAATATACACTCTATTTTCAAACTTATTTTTAGAGGGAAGGTGGAGAGGTTTTAGCTACCAAACCTTAATTCTCATCCCTTGGTAGAGTCTTACTTAGCCTGTTGTCGGTTTCGTTTACCTCTCATTTACGTGTTTGGACCGCTATAAAATAATGTGGCCCTGTAATTATGCTTGATCATGTTTTCTAACATAACATACATAACTGTATCATGACATATTTTGGTGATTTTTTGTAGGCCTATACAAAATTTATTTTTTGTGATGTAACAATCATAATGGTCATAATGATATATGTTATAAGTTAGGTAAATTGCGCCTTAAACGTTATTTACACTACTAAGCAAACAACGGTTGAATAATTAAATCTGTTTATTTTAATTATATTTTTAGATTTCTTTCAGTAATATTTATTCATCCATAAATATAGTAGTAATTTTAATGGGTATCTTTCAAGCTACTTTATTAATTTTCATGGTCCACAGAATTGTTTTACTTACAGTCTTAAAAAAAGAATAAAGATTTCCAATTAACCTTTTTCCTATTAATGTAGTATAACTTATGAATAATTAATAGTGTGGTCTGTCTGTGTTTATGTGTTAAATAAGCAATTGATTTAGTCCAATCTCGGCCACGTTTGTTTTGCAATATTTTAAAACTATAATAAACAAATAATATGTAGTAACACAACCTTTTGGGATTTAGGAGAATATATTAAATATGACAAACTAATTTTCATCTTAGGAAATATATATTAAATACGACCTATCTTTTTATATTGGAAATGTATTAATTATGACAAAACCTCTATGCAACTAATCGAATATGCCTACACATGACGAAACCTGTTTGAATCTTGGTGTTTATGTTAAATATGACAAACGCTTTTGAGCTATGGAAGTAATTAAATATAAATAAACCTCTTTTTATCTTCATAAATACGCTAAATATTAATTAGCCTCTTTGGATTTGGATGATTATAATATTTACATATGAAAAAACCTCTTCGTATCTTGGAGAATATTAAACATGATAAAATCTCATTGGATCTAGATTATAGAGGATATATTACATATTAGACACCTCTTTGAATCTAAGGGAAATTCTATGTTAATAATTCTATTTGTTTTGTTTTATAAACTAACTGCAAAACTTAAATTGTTAAATACATCAAATACATCATTATTACTCTCAAAAACCGGGTTGACATTTCTATCAATCGGTTAATGTTAGGCTGAGAACGCCAAGAATAAAATAATTGGTTGTCATAAATGTATTTAATATGGTTAAACGTGTTTCCTTAATTGTTCTGGATAGTTTAATTCAACCTAAATTGAGGGAAGAGAACATGACAGCGAAACATGTTTACCGAGAAGAAAATATAACAGCGTCACACATGTAGATTACTGGGAAGAATCATGATTATTATTATTATTATTATCATCATCACCGCGTCTTACTACCCGTTCGGGCTATGCGCACTTACGCTAATGTGTAATAGTAGGGTGATTGTGAGATGAAATGGAGGACCTACAGTTTAACGTGGGATCCGAACCATGATGGAGGCCTGGCATTCCACACATTCACAAGTCGTGATTAATACACGTCTTGTCAGAGGTAAAGGAAGGGTTTGGCAATCAGATAAATCTGTGCCGGGGCTGAGGATCGAACCCCGGAACCCCAGCACGTAAGTCCGACACCTTACCCCTAGACCACCAGGTCACCCTTACTGGGAAGAAAATATGATAGCGAAACACAGTTAATAAAAAGGAAATGTGACAGTGACACATATAGGCCCCTACACTGTGAAAAAAATCATGCAACAGCGAACATATTTACTTGGAAGGAAATGCCACAGCAAAGTATCTGTCTATAATTAATAATAAAAGGAAGAGTTTGTTTGTCTGTATGTGTTTGTTTGTGTGCGATGCCCAGCCAAATCTACGGCACGCAGAAATCTGAAATTTTAAACATAGATGGATGGAAGGGGGGTCCGAATGCACCTAGAAGCTGGATTTTTAAATTTTTAATTAGATTTTTAATTAGGCTATTTTTAACAAATTTTTGAGGAAAATATTGTTGATCTGGTATAGAAATAGGTTTCAGAGATATATCGGGCACCGTGTCGGAGAGGGGTGGGGGGTGGGCTTATATAATTCTTATACCACAGTGGGTCTCGGGCAACGCCGTGCGGGATTGATAGTTTTTAATATTAAGGAAACACGACAGCGATACCTATTTATCGGGAAGCAAGCTATCCCGGGTGGTCATCCTACTAATAAAAACAACCCTTTAACACATGCATAAATGTGTACTCTGAAGAGTCACGTGACCAGGGCGTCGTACGGGACCCAGCAGAAAACACACGTACCGTCGGTAAAAACAACTTAGCGACAAACCTCCCACATCCATTGTCGGCGGGAGTTGAACCCACCATCTCCACGAGAGGGATCGAACAAAACAGCGGCGGCACGCGCTATTCACAAGGGTCGCGTGACATCTCCGGACGATCGGCAAAGAAGCGAAGCTAAATTAACAATAATATGAATACAAGATTTATTATTTCTCGCAGGGAATGTAGGAGGAGGAATTTTTTTTTTTTTTTTTGCTGGTGATAGGAAAGGGGTGAGGAGGGGTTTGCTTTCTTGTGTGTAGCTCATGTGAAGGCATCGCGGGGGGTCTTCGAGTCAGTAGTTGCTGGGTGTCTAGGGGTTGGTTTTAGGGAGGTGGGGCGGGTGCGGTGGCAAAGGGGGAGAAGGTTGAAGTACTCGTGTGTTGCAAAAGGGGACTTGGGGTTGAATACATGTTATGGAAGAGGGTATTATTATACGGATCTCTGGTAGTTAGGGGGCTGGTGCGCTTTTAGAATAATGTTTTGCTTGTATTGTGTGTTTGTGTTTGCCCATTTGTGTGGAATAAAGCTTTTGTACGAATTCACAATTGCGGAACAGTTTGTAGTGTGTTAATACATCATTTTAAAGATGATTTTTATCTACTTTAGGTCTATCAAGCGTTTGATGGGAAAAAAATTTTATGAATGGACGTGAAGTTCCACAAAATCGCAGACCAATTTATTGCGGCAAAGCTTGTATACATGTGTATGTATATGCCCATCCCACAATTGCTTTTTCAGGTGGATAATTTATTTTATACGTATTTATATGACTAGTCCCCCTTTCTAACTTTTACATCTAAATAAATTACTATTCCTCCTAGCAATTCAATGCATTCAGCAACTTTACTAGGATCACTCTGTATATTCAGACCAAATTGTTTTGAGTTTCTTATTTGACAATACATTTGGTGAGTGCGAACTACGGTGCTTCCCCCCCTCCCCCATTTAAAATGATCGTTTAAATATTACTTTTGTTTGTCTACTTCGTTTTACTACGAGTTCAGTATATCCGAATATTTACACTATTAGGAGAGAGAGGTAAAGTTTAAAGGAAATATAACTAAATTGTTTGAAAGGAAGAGGAACAATTTATAGAAACAATCTTAATAGACCTCACCGGGATTCGAACCATGATCTTAATCGTTACTGGTAAACTAGACGAGGCGAGACATAATTTCCACACATTTCGAATGGTTCCGAAATAACCATCCAAACGTTGTATTAACTCGACGATTGTAAAAAGTAGAATTGGGTCGCATTGCATGATGGTTCATCATAAGGTCCACGGGCCGTTAGTTTGACATGGCTGCTTCACTCTCGTTATAGACTGGGCTGCAATGGCGGGCAGATCAGGGTTCTAATCCCGGTTGTATGTACTAAGGGTAGTTTTCCCTTTTTTTCCCCACTTTCCCACCACGCAAATGCTGTTATGATTCCTCGTTAACTCTCCCTCATTCCTATCATATTAGCGTGATCAGTAGACCTAAATATGCGTAGGCCTATAACCCGAACAGGTAGTAAGACGTAGTGCTAAAAATATTAGGCTAAGGAGGCAAGGATGAGGGATGTAAAATTTAGATGAAAAATAACATGGGCGGGGTGATTGAGTGGTAAACCACTTAGGAAACTACACCCTTGGTACATACATCTGGGATTAGAACCCCAACCATCTCTTCAATGGAAAACCAGACTAGACAAACCTGGTATATAGTCCACATGTCCACTAATGAGGGTGACAATTTTGTTAAATCATGCAATCTCTAAGTGGGTCTATAGTTCAATTACATATTTATATTCATGTTTTTACGTGACAAAACTTCCTTAGTGCTTCAGAAAGATATTGAGCCCTGGACTTCTGAGTCAAGAGTCAGACACGCTAACCGCTCGAACAACTTTGTCTCTCATTTGAAGCCCCCTTGACACAAAGTAGACGGGCTTCGAACCACAGTTCTCCTTGGTGGTAAAAGATCTTATCTCGAAATGGACACTTTTACAAGCTATAAAACGCTGAAAAATGTAACGACGTTGATCATACGAGGAAAAAAAAAACACACACACAAAAAAGTGAGTGCTTCAGTCAAGGCAGGCACGAGTCGCCGACAGATATCCGAGGTGACGTTTTGTTTTCTATTGGTCTTGATATTTATGAAGTAGTCTTTGTTTATGCGGGTAGAACAGGTGGTTTACGGTTGTAATTATTACGTACACTTTTTAGCCCTTACCAAATGAAAGATTACCTTTTATCTTTGTTTAGGAGCTAGTTTCGCAGCTGTTTGTGTTATTTCGTGTTTTTTTTTTACTAAACTCAACTTGTCTGCTGAAATAAAAGTTATTTGCGTCTGGGTTTGAGACTAATCTCGAATGTCCGAAAGTATAAATTGAATACAATGCTAATAAAAAATAAGTTCTACCAAAGTAATTATTAAGATGTCTCCCCAAACCTAGCTTAAATAATATATCTGCACATTATAAGGAAGGAGGTATTTGGCTTAGACCAGTTTTGGACCACTTTCCCGCCCTTCATGGTTCCATAAACAAATTTCCAATGCCCTCAGCCCAAAAAGCATTATTCAAAATAGTGGTTTGTATGACCCACTAAGGAAGAAAATAATAAAATAAAACAAAAATATTGATATTTAATGGAGTTTTTTTATTCCAATTCAAATTTAAAACTTGTTAATTTAATTATCTAAACCAAGTTGATTAACTTTTTCCAGTGATACCAGCTTTCCGAAGTTATTTAACAAGTCTATTAGATACCACTTTTAGTAAATACTTCACTGTTCAATAAATTGTTTAAGCTACGGAAGGGTTTGTTAACGTAACTTCAGTTTCCCAATGTCTGGCTTAAAGCCGTTTATCGGGTACCTAGTATACCTCTGCCTCTTAATCCCCCCCCCCCCCCCGCCTCCCTAGGTAATCTCAACATCCCCCAGAGGGTGCTACAGCCCACTGGTTTTAAGCAGCATCGTTAATTTTTTTTTGTGAATGTAAGATTATGTGCCAGATTATTTTTTTATATTTGCCTTTGTAGTCAACAAATGTATATAAATCGCGTGCAAAATAACATTATATTTGATGGCGAATAGAAAATTCATTCAGTTAAAACTAATAGAGTAGCCCAGGCGTGGGTAACCTTTTGGCATTGGAAGGCCACATGTCGTTTCACGGATTACTGCTAGGGCCGCACCTCACACCTCATGTACGTACAGGAAATGTTTCCAAAATATTATAGATTGCGAGAAAATCATAATTAAATTGATAGATAAGAGAGCTTAACTTTTTTTTAAACAATATGCCTTAAAAATGATGATTTATTTTATTTAGTTAAAATATAAGACGTTGGAAAATGTATAGTTTTTAAACGATGAGGATAAATAGTTGATAAAAAAATTGTGCAAAAAGGCCTCAATCTAGCATCTCAAAGGGCCCCAGGTTTTCCAACCCTGGTGTAGCTTGTATAATAACAACTACGATTCTAATGGTTTCAACACTTCCGAATACAACATTATATCAGCACACAACTTACAAGCTATCTCGACTTGTGATGTTGGCGAGTGTACAAAGTATTATAGTAAATTTGCATTGCGATAGGTCGCCCTTGTTTGAGAGGCAGTGTTCGAATCTCGGCAGGTTGAATTGAGGGCGCGGTTTTTCACAAATGATTTCAACTGTCGTATTTTTCCCCCGTTCTAATTCGGTTGAGTGTCACCCACGCTACTTTACTCGTGTCCATCCCTTGGGTCTAAGTAAATAATAACATTCATACACACCAGTGGTCACGTGATATAAGGCGTCAGACTTGCAATTGACTTGATTGTCAGTGATGGGGAGGTCGAGTTTTTCTGTTGGTTGGACGCACTGGGAATGGTTTTACACATATGGTTTATGACTGTAGTTTTCCCATTCTCTATCCTCGCTAATACTGATACACTTTCTCGAAAAACGTTAAAAATTAATTTATTAAAATTGATGTTAAAAATATATTAATGACTCTTGTCAATGTTAAACTAAAATAAGCTAGGGAACACCCCAAATACCGCACACCTAACTCTTATAAATCGTAATATTTGGGACACAGAGAAGCCATGCTTATTTGGTAATATTAGAATAGAGCTCTCAGTAGACCTGCAGTTAACTTCTCTAACCCCTCGACCTTGACGATGGGTTTGCAAGAATACATAATATAGTAACATTTAAGTTATCACCATCTTCAAGACAGTATAGAAATATAATATAATATATATATAAAATATCCCCATGTTGGGTGAGTGGTGTTCGAATCCCGCTCGGATATATTGAGGGTATTTTTCCTCAACTGGTTTCCCGCACAAATGTGGGTGAATTTCCTTTAAATCCTAGCTTCACCATTACCACCCCATTGACGTAGTTAGTGTATATGAGGACAACTAGAACGATTATTAAGACGTGGCGAAAACTATAGTTAAAAATACACCCAAGCTTTTCAATAACTAGACAACCCGAAATCCTCCACTGTAACGCGGGTCAGCATGCAACAGATCCCATCAGGAAAACGTTCCTCTTAGCGCAATCTTTCACTTGTCGACACACGACACTTGGAGGATTGAAAGTGATATACATAGTCGAGAAATATTGAGAACAAGAGACGAAGAAAATCGCAAAACTACGCAGTTTTAGGCAGGATTCTAGGAAACGAGCCCTAATCATGCAACATCAGCCAACTCAAAAACATTGACCTCATTTCTACGTAGAGCACGTTACAACTGATCAAGAATATATCTGTTGAATGAATATTACCCTAGCACAACTACTACGACTACTACTGACTGCAACGCTGCCTGATAAAAACAGATATAAAATAAACGTCCCCTCTTTCCGAACCTTGGTTAAACTCGCGTACACTTGATATTATCGCTGATAGAACTGCTTAGTTACTATTTTTTTTTAGCACCGCGTCTTACTACCCGTTCGGGTTACACGCTTAAGTACTAATTAAACTAATGGATTAGGAAATGGGAAGGTTGAATTTATAAGAAGTGAACCCGCATTTGCGTGGAGGGAGAGTGGAAAACCATTTAGGAAAAACCACCCCCAGTTCACCCGACCGAGATTCGAACCTCGATCTCCCCGTCCTCGGTGGTCTGACTCAACACGACTGGCGCGTTAGCCAACTACACCACCGAGGCGGGTCATAGTTACTATTGGAGAACAGCGTTGTAAATAGTTTATGCGTGGTCAATCTCCCCTCAAATATAATACAAGTTTCGCAATGCTTGTTAGTCGAGTTTACCAGTAGCTCCTTTTTACCCCAGCGCACCACCTTCAGACATAACTGAGAGCGAGGAGATTTGGCAACAGTGAACCGAGAGAGAGAGAGAGAGACAGACAGAGCTAAGACAAAACTTTTCTCCATAATACCTGCAGTTACCTCAGAGGTGATATTGGATGTAGTACTTTTCGCGTAATCTGGCACTATCCTAACTGAAATACACGGGTAGTTTGTATCAGGTTGGTCATATAACATTTGGCGCAGGTGTAAAAACACCTGTGTGTTTGTTCACTTCTGACTTGCGTTTCTATAACTTGATAGTTACGTTAGGTTGGACTAGGTTTTCGAAACTGAAAGGGAATCGTCTAATTCTTAGGTTATGTTATGCTATGTTATAGTATGATGGGTTAGATCTGTAGAAATTGAGGGAATTCGCTTGAGGGTTAGGCTAGGCTAAAATTAGATTATGTTATTTTTGAAAAAAAACAAACATTTGAATTGCTTAGTAAGGAACGTTTGAGAGTATTTAGAAAAATAAAATTCAATTTTAAGTGAATTTAAGTTGGACAAGTTGTACTAGATTGACGTGAAAGAAACGTAAATATGTAATATAAATGTAATATATATGTACAATATATAAATGATATTTGTAAAAGATTGGTAATATTAATTACAAGTTATGATAAATTTTAATTATGAACATGTTGAAATTGTAACAAACGTCTAAAAATTAGGTACATTTTAAAATAGACATTTGAGTCATAATTACACTTAAAACTAAGTTGATAAAATCAAAGGATGATGTAATTGTGCACTTATTGAATATTAATGTATTACTCTTGAGAATTGACAGGAAAAGGTTATTAAATTTGAAAAGTGAAAATTAAATTTATTTCTCAATTGTAGTTCCCTATTATATAATTATTATTATATTATAATTAATTAATGGTAGTAAATTATAATGTTGAAAAAATAAATAATTATGAAACATCATATTTACCTGAATTTAAAACTGTGTGCTTGAGTATCCCAAGCACACAGACTCAAAAACACAGTTTTGAATTCTGGTAAATAGGATTTTTCATAACTATTTATTTTTTCAACATTATAACTTATTAACCTTAATTAATTTTATGTTATACCACATTGGCTGGCGCATTGTGTCTTAATCATACATTTCATTCTGTGTGTTCTTTCTTTCTCATCAGACCTGAGGATAATGCCGCTGATTTATTGAAACATGTCAAAATAACTGTGCCGCTCTTGCAGGCAAAAATCAAGTAACAGGGAACTACAGCTAAGAAATAAATTCAATTTTCACTTTTCAAATTTAATAACTTTTCCCTGTCAATTCTCAAGAGTAATACATTAATATTCAATAAGTGCACAGTCACATTATACTTTGATTTTATCAACGTAGTTTTAAGTGTAATTATGACTCAAATGTCTATTTTAAAATGTACATAATTTTTAGATGGTTGTTACAATTTCAACATATTCATATTTAAAATTTATCATAACTTGTAATTAATATTACCAATCCTTTACAATAATCATTTAAATATTGTACATATATATTATATTTATATTACATATTTATGTTTCTTTCCCGTCAATCTAGTACAACTTGTCCAATTTAAATTCACTTAAAATTGAATTTTATTTTTCTAAATAGATTATGTTAGATTAGGTCTACATAAACGAAAGGAAGAATTACATTCATCCTTGGTCCAAAAGACCTCTCATTTACCTACTAATACTGCGTCAAACGTCGTATAGTCAGGCTAAAGATTGCTCCGAACGGCGCGCTTTTCGGAGGGGGGGGGGGGACGAATATGCCAAACGTCCAACGGCCAATCAAACTATCTTTCTTTTTACGTACAGTTCGGGTAAACAAAAGGTGCCCAACTTTCCAGACCGCTCTACTATATGTCAGGCATTCTTTGTGACCTAAACGGTACCAATTTGCGGCTATGTGGTTATAACCTAGTTTTATTTGTACGAACAGTTTACAAACATATTTCTTTACGTCCAACATTAATGACATATTACTATATTATTAGTGTTATTTTATAGGTATTAATATTTTAAGATAACCTGACTTGATGTATGAATATATTAAAATGGTTTTAGTAACTAACAAATACTGTTCTTCCTGCCATTCATAATATCGTCATGCCTACCATTTTTCTGTGACCAAGTTTACCTTTTGTGAACGCACTTGCGAGGTCACCCAAGTGAAAGTAAAGTGTAAAAAGCACCTGCCCAATTAAGTCTGATTGAGTTTTAGATAAATAATCAGTTTTTAAAACCGGTTTACTTTAAAGCCGGTCGCAAGGGCCTACTTATATTTTATTCCCCGTGCTCCACTTCTTTCTACCCGTTAAGAATATCTAAATATTCACACTAATGGTGTAGGAAGGAAGATATTATCAATAAGAAGTGTACCCGCAATTGAGAGGGGAAAGAATGGGAAACCACTTAGGGAAAACTCGGAACATTCGGCCTGGATTTGAACCCTGACATTTTCGTATTCCGAAAATCTGACAAGACAAGCCTAAAGCCTTTATACATGGGTTCACCATTGTGGGTTTTAAGACTTATTAATTTGTTCTATATTGTTTTTTCTGCCACATTCTATCCACACGACACTACAATATTCTGCTAGAAAGGGCCTTTTATATAAAATACAAACATACATTTTTTCGTTAAATATAGGTAATACCTGACTATATTAGTATAACTACCTATAACATAATACTAATATCTATCAAATGTGACATCACATAGCGTGATCTGTGAATATATGAACTTAGTTTTTGTAATTTTTAAATCTTTTGGATTCAGTCTTTCTTACCAGAATCCTACTATAGATATAGGCCTACTAATTATCTTGCTCTAAATCAACTGTTCCATATCTTAAGCAATGTGTTTGGTCAAATATCTATAATTTTACATCCTTTTATAAGCAAATCATATTACTACGATTGTTATCTGTTAAGTTTATTTAGTATGCTCTTTATCACATAGTCAACTACAAACTCATCCAACACTTAGTACCTTTAGTATAACTTTACAACATATTGTTGAATTAAAAAAAAAAAAATTTCAAATTTTCAAAAATAAATTATTTGTAAACCACCTTAAAATTATTTATAGCTTATAAAAATAAAAACGTATTCTTATTTATCATGAAAAAATATTCCCAAATACCCATTTTGAACTCAACCCTTAAGGGCAATTCCGAAAAATTTAATATTTTCTAAAAATTGTTGTAAGTAAACTGCCGTTAAATTAATTTATTTATAAAGAATTAAGACACATTATTCATTATCATATAAAATACTTTCCCTATATTTATTTTTAACAAAATCAGTATGAATATTTTCAAAACTACGCAAAACTTACAAAAATAATTTTTCAGTGAATTACTTTCTCAAAAACAAAATACACGGTGTTATTTGGGAGATCAAACGCTTACAAATATCCATTTTAAACAAAATCATTAGTGATTTGAACCGTTTTTAAAATAGTTAAAAACAAAATTAGATACATTTGAAAGCAAATTGTTAGATGCATTTTCGAAAAATATATAATTTAAAAAAATCACTCATCAGAAAACTACCCTTAATTTGAGGGCTAAAGGTCAAAATAGAAAAAAAAACGCCTCTCTAAAATCTAAATATCATGTTTGAACAAAATTCATACAAATGTTTTGGAGCAGTGGACAGAGAAAAACAGACATGGGAATAGATATAATTATAAAATCTACTTTTTTGGGTTCGGGGTCACATAAAATGTAAAGATTCATCATAATCTTGAGTTTTTTTTTTCATGATTACAAAACTCTCTCTTATTATGAGAAAGTAGAAGGTCCCAAGTTGTAAATAAGCTCAGGTATGGTAGGGGACGTATGAATGTTTATTACTCGCCCCCTCCCTCTCCAAAACTACCCTTGTGTAAAAAATAACAACTTTAAAATCTGTCACTAGAGTTCAGTAACATAGCATATAGCCGGTTAACCTCCGCGATGAAGAGCGACAGTCTTCCCTCGTCAAAGGCACGTGGGCTTCTAATGTTAATTACGGTGAGCACAAGAGTCATTTGGTCCAAAGAAATTGTCGAGCAAGCTCACTACACTTAAAATTATAATATTTGGTCGACGTAATGTGAATATGATTTGTGACGATTTTTTTTGAGACACCTTCAACACCCTTAAGTTCACTTGTCGACAATGTGATGGAGCGCCTAGGTTTGATACACTACAGTTAAATTTTCATATATAAATAATTTTAGAAAAATCAAATATTTGCAGCCAAAATTGATACAATTCTGCCATATTATTATTTTTTTGCGGCCAAAATTGATCAAATTTTAATATTTTATTAGTGTTGTTCTATCTGTATTGATAATATTAATTAAAAAGTGACAGCTAAATATCATATGACTTGGCGTATGAATACGTGAAAGTAGAACTAGTAACAGGTTATTATGTAAACCAAATACCATGGCCATTGTATTTAATTTTAACGCTAGCCACTGTGTATTTATTTGAATTTGTTGCTCTCCCTCCCTTTCCCATTCGTGTAAAACAAAAACAAACTAAAACGAATTGTGAAAACTTGTTTTTATCAGGACCAATAAATTGTTAATCATGTCCAGACGGAGATTCACATTCATTGAATTGTGTAAATATCAATAGGACATTCAAGCGTCTGTTGGATAATACCAAGAGATTTGGCTTAGCGGACTGGGCCGGACTAAGGGCTGTAATCCCCCGGCTGGTCATTTAATTTAACACATAGCACGCATTCATACGGGCTACGTATCTTTTGTTTTCTCTGTAAGGGTGCATTCCGAACAGAAGGAACAGGAGTCGAGAACACAATTCATTAGTAATGGAACCGGATCAGAACATTTAGAAGAGGATGAAACGGGGGGGGGGGGGGGGCGGGGGGGGGGAGTGAATCAGGTGCAGGGTTTTATATCATCGAACAGGTTCCGAAGGTTGTGATGATGGAAGTTGTGACTTTGAAACCTCAGCACGCGAGCTCGGACCGCGGTCCAAAGGAAGAGGGGTTGGAGAGGGGGGTCACCGAAAATGTTTGGTGCTCAACGGTAGAAGCGTGCTATGTCCACTCATTTCCTCTCGTGGACGAGGTATTTCTTGGGTCTCGAAGGTTGGGCTCGTAGTGTTGCCACACACCCTGGAAACCAGGGAAAATACAAGGGTTTTTATTTTGTATCTGAAAAAAAACCCCAGGGAAAATACAAGTGATTTTAGAAACAAGCCAAGCAAAGTCAAGCAAAATTTATTTATTTTGGGGGCTTAACTGGGATAGTATCAACTATATTAATCCTAAAATAAAATGTAAAAAACATTTTCTTCCTCTGGTGTCGTTTTTATGATACCATAGTGCAACCTGTAATCATGCTCGTCAATAATCCGTAACGAATGTACCTTTTATGACACCTCCTCTCCCGTTCTCAGATAGGCTATATATAATTTTTTAAGAAGGCCAAATCATCTTGTTATAAAACACTACGCCTAATATTTCACACACACTTTTTTTAAACCAAATTTAATTTATATATAAGCCTAATTAAATATAGTGTCTGAAAAAATGGAGCTTCCTTCTGAGAAACACACGAAATTTTATCGTATGGTTACCTTGGTTTGTCAGGTTCCGGAGTTAAAGGTTCGTGGTTCTGTCCACGTGATCATCTGACAATTTTTTACCCTCTATCACAAGACAATATATAGATCTTGAAAATAGGTAAGATATAAACCCCGATTTTATATCAAGTTCACTTTCGACTACCAACATTTATTGAAAGTAACTACAATTTGGCATATTATAAATATGTATTATTTGATTTATTAATTATAAAGTTCATCTAAAAAGTTTTCAAAAGCTTCTAATAATTCTTACTTAAGGATTAAGGTATAATTTATCTTTACACTAGCAATCCCGCACGGCGCTGCCGTGACCCACCGTGGTGTAAGAATTATATAAGCCCCCTTACCCCTATGATGTCCGATTTCATTTTGAAACTTTCTCTCTGAAACGTAATTCTAAATCAGATTAAAAATATTTTCTTGAAAAATTTGTTAAAAATAGCCTAATTAAAAAGCTAATTAAAATTTTTTAAATCCGGTCTTGAGATGCATTCCGTCCACCTATGTTAAACATTTCAGATCTCTGCGTGCCGTAAATTTGGCTGGGCAACACACACACACACCACACACTATATTTTATTTTTATTATAGATAACTAATTTAACGGGCTAGGAATAAATATACAATCATAGTATTTTTTTTCCCACGTCATTGTGGCAACATGAATTTCAGTCGTCATATAACGACCTTTCTATGAAAGTCAGACTTAGTAGGACTATTTGACGGGAATTAATGGGTTGGAGAGCTCAGCTCAGCTCGTCATCCCATCACTTGCACTTGCAGGGGTTGACTAAGCTGTCCCGCAAAGTAGTCATGCTAAGAGGGTTGTTTGAGATTAAGGGGCACCTATAAACTTTTTTTAGCACCGCGTCTTACTACCGTTCGGGTTATACGCCTATGTAATAATTACACTAATGGGTTATGGATTATTAAGGTTTAATTTAGATGTGATACACCCGAATTTGCGTGGAGGGAGATTGGAAAACCATTTAGGAAAATAACACCTCAGTGCACCCGACCGGGATCGAACCCCGATCTACCCGTCTTCGACAGTCTAGTCCAACACTAGAGTAGCGCGCTAGACCGCGCGGCCACCGAAGTGAGTTATACATTATTAATTGATCCATGTCTTTTTTGAACAGTAGACCTTGATTTACATTTGGAGCACTTTATATATAATTTTATAAACACTTTTTTTGCGGTCAACATTAATACTATTTTAATAATATATTATTAGTGTTAATTAGATATTGATACAATTGATCAAACGTGACATCTGCCAGCTTACATGACCTGACGTAGGAACACGTCAAAGTGGACCTAGTAACTTTTTCTAGTTGTCAGATATGTCCATTATTAAGAAAATTGGGATGTAAAATACATATAATAGATTATAAGTTAGACCTGAACCGAAACTTTTAAAAACTTTAATTAGAGAGTGCAACCTGCTTCGATAGCCGCATGGTTTAAGACGTCACTCTCGCAATAGATTAGATTACCGATGACAGGAAGATCGGGACTCAAATCCCGATCGGGTGTATTGAGGGTGGATTTTCCCCCAAATGGTTTTCCAAACGCCCTCCGTGAGAATGCAGGTACAACTAATTTAAATGTAACCTTGTTCATCCCTTACAAATTAGGGTAATGAGTACAAATTCGTCTAACCTAAACAGGTAGTAAGACGTGGTTCTAACAAAAATATTAAAGAGCGAACATAATGTGGAGATGTGCCACTGTTCCCGCTCGATAGAAAGATTTTTAACCTATTTAAAATCCCTCCCCCTCTTTCATTCTTTCTTATTTCCCCTTAACCCTCATTGTAACCCTTCATTAAGAAGGGTCACGTGATGACCAAACAGCAGGGTGTAATCTGCCTATTGTGCTATACCCTCCCTTCTGACTGACCGAGCGGACGGCGCGTACCGAACAAGTCACTTCATAGAAAGACCTACACGTACCCGTCAATTACTCTTCGGCACGTGTTAAGGGTCCAGCATAAACCTCGTACTTTTTTTTTTACTTTTGTAGTTTTGTTTTATACTCTTCAACGGATCGTAGTTTGGAGACTGACGAAACGGTATTCTGACATTTCCATTGTGAGCGGAAGCGATGTTCATTCATTATTTGGATATTGTGTTTCATGTTTTAATCTCTCATAGCTATTTGAGATTTATGATTTTTAATTGACCGTGGGAATAAACATTTTTATTCATTATTATCATCTATGAAATTATTTTTTCTTAGATCATCAACGGATACAAATGTGTGTTACCACGGTCATTTAAAAATAACCTATCTCAACTATGACCACGAACGAATTATAAACTATTCTTTTAGCACAGGATAAAATTGATAATTTGTACGCAATTATTTTCACTAAGTGTGTGTTTGTTACGTAGATGAGTTGCTGAACGCTATTTGGGAGGTGAAGGCTTTAATACAAAAAGCCTGGGACACTTAGGTTAGTTGTTACGTGCGGGAGGAGATTGAGTTAAAATAGTATTGAGCCACAAGTGTTAGCACGTGCTTGACATTTCACGCCAGTATCCAGCCAGTAGTATCAGCATGAATACCAATGTAGCCTATAGTTAAATAATATTATCAAAAATCAATTTTTGAATTTTCATATCGTGCCCTTTTGTGCTATAGGACTGTAAAATTTGAGCTCATTCCAACTAATTTACCCATACCCATACGACTGAGCATTCATAAAAAGGCGTCAGTCTCGTCTCATCTAGTTTGGTGGTGACGGATAGGTCAAGGACATAGTATGTGCTGAGGTAGTTTTTACTAAAGGTTTTCCCAATATATCTCAACGCAAATGCGGATACATTCCCTCTAAATTATATGTTATATAATCTTACCTCATTAGTGTTAACATGCCAGTAACTTAGACGATTAGCGATACGTGGTGAACACACATTTTTTATTAATTTTAGTAGCATTCCTAATCCTCCTTGATAACTTGAAAGTGGTTTCCTGGGATGTAAATTTTGGACTATTGGCGACTGCCTCCTGAACATTATTTGGAGTTTAATATGTATTCATCCATATGTGTTTTAACATCGTAGGCCAGTAGTGGAAAGATTAGCCAGTACTAATGTACCGTTGCCCAGGGGACGTCCATTTGTACTAATCGTACATCCTTTCCGTGTCCCGATGAGATGAGGGGATGATGTGAGGAACCAGTGGAAACACTTAAACCTAACTTAAGCCTAATTAAACAAACCCTGGTGACCGTTGGGGTGATTCCTCTTTCGGGGAAACTACCCAAGGTACCAGCCGGGAATCGAACCCGGGACCCCTATACTGCGTTTTAGACTGCTTTAAGATTGAGGTCAGTGCAGCTGGAGTGGGGAGTGGAGGCTCGTCACATGCTCGGACAATCCGTGAAGGGTGGTTGTCATAGCAACTGATGCACGTTGCCGGATTTCTTGACAGGAACTGAGCATGCTTGCAGAGTAGTAACGCGCAAACTCCCACTATGTGGCAACTATGCTACCCAGCCTACCCACCCCGCGGATCCCAAAGCGGTTTAAACCGCAGTATAGGCTCGTAGCCAGGTGCACTGACCACTACAACACGTGACCGGTTTGTTTATATAAATGATGTGGAACCACATTGTAGGGAATATGAACATCCAACTCACGCGGATTGGCCTGGAACCCCTGACTACCAAGTTAGTCTATCACACTAACGTATACTTAACCCTGATGGTTTCGGTTGCAACGTGCGTAGATGTCCCTTACGCACTCGATCATTTTCCATCAAACGTCGGATATAGTGTGTTAGTTGAACGCATGTAAAAGTATTGTGAAAGAAGCGTGTGACCTGTTGAGCCACGTGCTGGCGGTCCTTGGTTCGGGAACTGTGTGGGATACTGTTCCGGACTATTAACTCCCCTCCCCCGTGAGTGAATAACGCCTCCTCCTCTACTGTCCGTAACCGATCCATCAATCAGGCCGCCACTCGCTACATGAAGGTACAAGGAAGCCTCTTGTAAGAACGTTCTCACACATCCATTATGGTCACTGGCACGAGCCCGCTCTTTGGGAAGCAAAATAAATACAACTACCTTTTTGCCCTTGGTTTTTTTTAATTAATCCTTTTAAAACTAGGGATATTCATAACCTAATTCAACCAGCTCTGGTTCCCACATAGCCTAAGGCAGCGGTCGGCAACCTATGGTCGGCAACCTGAGGCCGGCCAACCAATTTTATCTGGCCTGCAAATGCTTTAGAAAACAAACATAAGATAATCGCTTACCTCGTCATTAACAATCTTTATAATATGTATACGAATACAATCTTAACGGTTAGTGTTAAACTATCATGTCGTAATGTAATTTTAATGTAAATGCTGCCCACACCGATGAGCACGCTGCCTGAATATCAAGCTCACCTAGTCTGGCCGCCAGTGACGGGGAGTTTAAAGTTCGAATCCCGGACGCAAGTACTAAGGTGGGTTTTTTTCCCCCTAAAGGTTTTACCACCATCCCTTTACGTAAATGTGGATACACTTCCTCCAAACTGTACCATCCTCATCCCTAAAGTATTAGTGTTATTAGATAGAACTACTTATAGCACAAACAGATAAAATTTTTAGAAACTATATGATACTCTTGTCAAATATATTTAAAGGCACAAGTTTATAGATATTAAGAAACAAGATAAATACTAACTATTTTAATTTATTGGTTCCGTGAAAAAGAATTATTAAAGATTAACAGATGGATAACATAAACACACAATTAATAACCCTCCAGCAAAAATTACTATTTATAAACCTATTTTATTTCCGACTTCAGTCTACAATCAATGTCAGCATCTTTCTATATGAGGGGGAAAAAAAAGTACAATAAAGTATAATTTTACAACAAATGGACGGTTCATCGTAAGCTCTCCCATTGAAGCCTGACCACTTTATTAAGAACAAATCCCTATTGTCTCGTCGGAGATTCTATTATATTACGATCTTTTATGAATTGACAGGCTTCAATTGGGATTTGAAGTGGCGAATTGAATCCCCTTTTAACCGGATTTAATTTCCTCCCCTCCGTGGCTTCCCAAGTCACGTGACTGTTCAGGCAGGCACACTTCGCCGTTTATAGCCTCAAAAACTTAACCAAACCCTACTATTATGCACTTTTCCTTTCGCGGTAAAAAAAAAATACTTGCATCTGAGCGTAATACTTTTTTAATTCAAAGGAATATAATCCAATTATAAATGTCAGATTTGAGAGCTATTGTTATGTTGAGAGGTAGGAGGCCTTTTCGTAAAAAAAAATTTATCACGTCATGTGTGGTAATAAGAATAATAATAAAAACTCTTTCATAAATACATGATAAATGCTCAAAAGAAATGCCAAAATGTTGCTCCAGTAACTTAAAATCACCTTTACTGGTGGTCACACTGTCCAAGGAGTCTAGATATCAAGAGATTGGTTTGCTGGCGACGGTAAGGCCAAGACTAAATTCTCTGACGGCTGTACTAGGGATGGTTTTACACATTTGTGACATTTCATGGTGTTTTTCCCATCCTCTTTCAAAGCGGATGTGGGTGAATTTCCTCTCAAATTACTTACCCATTCCCTACCTGTTAGAATAAGTCATAATTAACTTTGGTGTGAATGCACTAATACAAAATATTATTAAATAATTATTTAAACTTGACACGGAATCATACTTAGAAGAATCATAATCCTTGTTTTTTTTTACCACACAGTTTCTTTTAATTTCTTTGTTTAGAAATAACTAAGTATGATTTTATTAAGTCAATAACTCAGAATAATAATTATTTGAAATTAATTACTTGAAAAGATTTTTTTGTGTGAATGAAGACAATTTTGACATCGTATCCAAACATATTTTGTAACATGAATTTTTTTTAAAAAATTTGTTGTTATTAAAAAACTTTCCTTTTTTCTACCACCGGATCTTACTTCCTTTTCAGATTTTACACATATATGATAATTACTCTAATGGGTTAGGGATAGGGAATAAGAAGGAAGCCTTTGCTTAGAAGGAGCGTGGGAAACCATTAAGGAAAAACCACCCTTAGTATACCCGACCGTGATTCAAACCCGGATCTCCCCGTCATCATCAGGCCGATCTAACACACGAGTGATGTCTTACATTCGGCCACTGAAGTGGGTACACAAATTGGCCTATGCTCTCACAATTGCAATAGCTTTGATGTATTTTTATTTTCACATGTAAACAAGTATTCTAATTGTGAAATTTTTCAACCTGGAGATTATGATGGCCCAATTAATTGACGTTTTATGTCTTC
This sequence comes from Timema podura, assembly GCA_033556935.1. Classification (NCBI taxonomy): domain Eukaryota; kingdom Metazoa; phylum Arthropoda; class Insecta; order Phasmatodea; family Timematidae; genus Timema; species Timema podura. Next base: position 19,533,214 of record JAVRXN010000005.1, on the reverse strand, counting down.
TCTAACCACCTAAAAATGAGTCTTACAATTCTGTCTGGTGAATTTTGGTTCAGACTTGATATTTAAATGTTCTATGTTCATATATCGGGATGTTTATTAAAATTATTATTCTAGCCCTTAAATTAAGGGTAATTTATTGATCCCAATTTAATTTTGAAAATTTTAACATTTTTTGAAAATGAATACAATTTTGATATAAGATATATTTTTAAGTAGTGTTTTACATGATTAATAAATTTTTATATTAGTTTTTGAAAAAATAAATAATTTGAGGGTGGCTTACTGATGAATGATTTTTGAAAATATGTATAGTTTTTATCTACTAAATTTCTATGGCAATTTTGTTCAACCTTTATATCAGAAGAAGGTTTCATACGATTATCAAAATAATTTTTTTTATGAGATAAACTAACTTAGTATAGTTTACTGATAGTTGATTTTTGAACATTTTGTTTTAAACTGCGATAGACTAAATTAGAAAGAATGTACGGTTATGTTACACCATTCATTTAAAATTTTGCTCACTTTTAGTGGTTTTTGTTTATTACGATGATGGTCGTTCTTGTGTCCTCACATCTTTAAATCTAGATATTAACAATAGTAGTAATAATAATATATTATGGGCCTAGATTTGATTGAAGTAAGGCTCTAATCCAAACACCCTCGCTGCTCATTAGAGGACTAGCTAGCACCATAGAACACCAGTTGGTCGGTCTTATCCACCCGCACGCAAGCACGCTGGCGTGATGACACCGCCGAGTTTAGGGAGGACCTACACACACACGTGCGACAAGCGCATGCACGTACACGCCAGGTGAGATGATGATGCGCCGAGCTGTGACGTCATAACTGCAGTCAGCTGTCTGACTGAAGTGGCAGAGATGGCGACTTACTGATACATAACTTCCACCCCCACCCCCCCCCCTTTTCATCTCCCTACCCTACTCGATCCTTATCAAAACACACTTTCCCACACTCATTATGACTAGACTTGGATATGAAGTGGTGGCTGTTAAAAGTTGATGGGGGGGGGGGAGGGGGAGGGAGTTTACGCTTCTCTATACTGTCCTGTTCCCCCTCTCCCCTCATCTAATAAAATATTCATGTTTTATTCAAACACATCTACAAGCTTACTACTGTACAAGCGATGAGTAAGGACATTATTTGACTTGGCACACTACCGGTGTTTGAAATACATTTAGTAACGGACTTTGTTTAGATGGACGATTATTCAGTGTTGACTTAGGATAGTGTTTTTTTTTTGTTGCTATAAAGTGATGGTGGGGTGGTTTACAGGTTTGGTATTACAGTCCTAATATTTTGTTAAAGCATTTGAATGTACGCTAGGCCCCGTGGTCTTGGTGAAATTAGATATGCTTATTCTTTTAAAGAGGAGCTAAGAGTGATTTTTACTTGCTTTAGTTAATCAAGTGATATATAACCATGTAAAATAAAATTAACGATTTTGTCGTTGATGTGTTTACCTAGAATTACCAAAAAAGTATATATAAATAACATTTTAAGAAAATGGGAAAAAATATATAAATAAGGTATAAAATTAGGTATTAGTTTCTCCGTTTTGTGACACTATTCATTGATACAGTTGTGGCTGATTTTACAATTTGTAATAATAGCTTATATACCTCTGGGCATATTTGTGGATCACACTACCACTTAATACCAATGTTACTTTACTCCTTTAAAACATATTACTGTAATTAAATGCGCAAAGCCCAAAACAGGTTGTAAGACTAGGTGTAAAAAAGAGAAGAGAGAGAAGAAATAATGATATTTTGTAAGCTCTTTAAGCACTTGAATGATGTGAATATAGTAAGAATTAGGTAGGAAAGGGAGTACCTGGCAGTTGAAAATACTACCAGATGTATTTTCATATATTCATACGTCAACCCCCCACCTCTCCGTCGCCGGCAAACAATACGAAATGAGCTTGACATTTAGGTCGCGTGCCCATCGGCGTTAATAGCTTTCACACGGACACTAAAAGCCAATTTATATCATGGCCCAACATGTCTGTTAAAACATTCGTGGACCATTTATAGCTATCGGAAACTTAAAATATTTCATCAATGGAAACAAGTATTTTTTTTAAATACCGCGTCTTAATAACCGTTCAGTCTAAACGCATATGGACTAATTACGCCAATAAGTTAGGGATGTAGAAGGTTGAATCTAGAGGAAGTGTACCCAACTTTGCTTGGAGGGAGAGTGGAAAACCATTTTGGAGAAATCACCCTCGGTAACCCGACCGGGATTCGAACCTCTATGCCGCTGTTATCAGCAGTCTAGTCTAACATGAAAGTGACGCCTTATAACAAACGGCCACCAAAGCAGGTACTACACAAGTAATGTTAAATCTAAGAAACGACACTGGATAAAAGATGTGGATACATTGCGGAAAACCCTGCTTCAGTGGCCAAATGTTCTAAGGCGTCACTCTCGTGTTAGACTGACCTGTTGATAACGAGGAGATCAAGTTTCGAATATCCAGTCAGGTCTACTGAAGATTTTTTTTTTCCTAAATGTTTTTAACTCTAAAGCCCTTCCTCTCTAATCCCCACCCCATTAGATTAATTATCACATGCGTACAACCTGTACAGGTAGTAAGGCGCGGTGATAAAATAAATGCGGCAAAATTGTTCCCATAAAGTTATTAAATTCAAGGTTGAACCTATGATAACAGAATCGACACACTAACCGTTGAGTAGACACTGCTGTTGATTTATTAAATTCATATTTACCACATTTTAAAGTGAAAGTAATCAAACGCTTGTATCAAGTATTATCTTCATTAATTTGAAAAATTTCTCCTGAACATAGGAATCGAACCAAGGACCCTTGCTTAGCACGCTAATGCTCTGCCACTGTGCTATCCAAGAATAGTCTAGGGTCATTCTTCACTGGATAACTCAATGGTAGAGCATTGGCGTGCTAATCCAAGCGTTCTGGGTCTGATTCCCACGTACAGGTTTAGTTTTTCAAATTTGCGAACATTTTAAAGTGTTAAGCATTATTATATTCCGATGGATTAAATAGCTAGGCTATTATAGATGTTAATTACGGTTATAGCCGCGTCTAAATATAATATTCTTTATATTGATTGGTGTCATTTTTCAATTAAAATAATATTATTATATTCCGTTTAAATAACGCCTGTTAAATTTTTCTTTCAATTGGCGATGACAATCTCTCGCCCACGTATATATTTCTTCGCAAATATTACCCATGTTTATACAACATATGTTTGCACAAAAGTAGACTCTCCACAAGGTCTCTTGATCAATGTACAGTCAAAAGCGCTAAACATGAGAAGCGAAAAGCGAGAGAAAAAATATAATTGAATTATTTTTTTATTAAATATTGCTTTCGTCTAGCCTGGTCCCTTTGAATGCGTCGTGGGTTTTTTATTTTGAAATGGATTTATATAGTATTCTTTGCTATTCATTTATTGTACTTTGGTTGTGTAAAATGATATAACACATTGATGTTTTATGTATTTTAGATATCTTTACTTTTTTTATTATCTCAATATAACGACCTCGGTTTTATTTTATTTATTTGTATTTGTATTTGTATTTATTTGTATTTTCTGTTCTTTCTCTAGTAAAACATTAATTTATCGCGCTAATTTGTAAATGTAATCATTTTAATAGTCTTTTTTTACTATTAACATGTTTGTATTAATGTAACTTGTATTAATATGTAATTAATTAATTGATAATAATACTCTCTTTTCGAAATCTCACCTTCCGACATAACTGTAAGTGAGGAAATTTGGTAACTTTTAACCCAGAGAGAGATGACAAAGCTTTTCTCCACTAGAACTGCCGTTATATCAGAGAGGTTATTTATTCAGTCTAAGCTGCTTAAATTACCTGGAAATGATGACGCTTGGCAGTGGCGCCAACTTAAGATTTAAAAAATGGGGGGTGGGGGGGTAGGGCATAGTTAACTGGTAACTGGCACCATTTTAGGAATGTGGACTCTCCTCCAACTCCTTGATCTTACTTCTAATCACAAATGTGCCCATTGCTTCGGGAATTTTGCGAATTATGGCAAACGAATTATAAATAAATGATGTACTGATAGTTTATTTATGCTATTAAGGTACTTCAGAAGGGAGCGCAAGTATTTTTACAGTTTTTATAGAATATACATTTTTTTGGAAAAAATAAATCAAATATTTCTCCAATAGCAACATAGAGTTTAGTTTTCTGCACATGCTAATAGCAACAGATCTTGAATATTTGTAAAGGGTGTTCTGGAATTTTGTCAAAACTTTTCTTCTCTTTATTTAAAAAGTTTTGACAAAATTCCAGGACACTCTTGACAGATATTCAAGATCTGTTGATATTAGCATGTGCAGAAAACTAAACTCTATGTTGCTACTGGGGAAATATTTGATTTATTTTGACCAAAAAATTGTAATGTTATAAAAACTGTAAAATTAATCGCGCTCCCTTCTGCCGCACCTTAATAATGACACAACAACGACAGAACTGAAAAATGACTCGGACACTATACGACATAGAATATATAGGGCGGAATAAATTGAAAACTTTCATAGTCGGAATTTGAACGGTGACTTCAGCGATCGGGGTGGCTGCTAAACTAATACCATCGAGTATCGACTACTGAGTAAAAATAAAAATAAAAATAAAAATTTGTTCATAAAAACTTAAGTCATAATAATTAGAGGATTATGACAGTTTTTATAGATTTTAAATTATTTTGGATATTAGTGTATTTCTTTTGATGCATTTGCATATTTCAGTACTTAAATTTTCCAATTTTCCCGCGGGAAAAACCAATAGACCCCACTTGGTTGGTCAGTGAAACTAAACCCCCCTCCCACAAACGAATCCTGGCTGACTGGATAAGAATGGGCTGAAGGCATCATGAGCTCTTATCTCTAATTACAAGCATTGTACGTTTAATGTTACACAACTTTAAAATGAGTGTGTGGCATCAAGAATGTTTTCCACCCATTTCTCACTATGTTGAAGGCCTGGGAAAGTTAAAAGAAATTAAAAAAAATGCTCATCTAAATGAACACATCATCCGTTTCAATTAATGCAAATCTATTTTTACAGCTCCGCTCAATAAATTTTTTCCTTCCCCCTTTATTAATTGTAACCCGTTTGAATGAGTACGTAATCTATTAATGACTTTTTACCATGGTATGATTTATCATGACGTAAAAGTTTTCCGGTAAAGCTTTGTCAGTTTTTGGGGTGGTTGGTTTATAGAGGGGGCGGGGAATAGAACGAGGGAAGCGGAAGACAGATGAACAAACGAGGGAGGAAGAGTTTAGGAAAGTGGAATAAAAAAAAAAGACAAAGAGAGAGAGAGATAGAGAGTAGAGACAAGCAATCTAGCGATTCCCCCGCACCCCCCCCCCTTTGTCTCGTATTGTCTTTGTTCTCTCAGATTACTCACACGTTAAGTAACGGGAATCAGGAGTGTAGATAATCTAGCCCTATTAACAAACCCCCTAAGGGCGTCTCCGTGCGATACAGTCATATCTCCCCTGTAAAGATATGGCGGCATTCCACAGCTTCGGACTGACTCTGGTGTATTTAAAGAAGGGAGTCAAACTGGAATCTAACCATAGCCTATAACCGAAACCAACAGCTATTTTTAAGGAGCCAGAATCGGAGCAAGAACCCTAAAAACAAATTGCCTGAGATCCAGAATTGGAATCGATATATTATATTAGGTTCATTTATAGGTTCTTAAATTATTTTTTGTAATTGCATTCTATGCCCTTCTTTCTTTAACTTCCTATTAATTTTAAATACGCTATTTTTCCTTTTCTCGGGATTTTTTGTCTAAGTCGGATGTATTCATTTGTATATTTTATATAGATAACTTTTAATTTGTTGTAAATTATTTTTAAATTGTTATTCTATTTACGAATTTTATATTGGTAGTATAGTTATTAAATTTAAAAAAGTAAGAGAATCAGAACCTAATAAGAACCAAAAAGAACCCGAACTTTTATTTTTCTCCAACTAGAACAAGCCGAACCTTAAGGTACTAACTGAAAGGAATCGGAACAAGAACCAGAACCGATAAATATTTTAGTTCGACTCCCTGAATTAAAGTGCTCTTTCTAAACACGCAGATCATGTAAGAACACAACCAAATAGAGTTAGGGCAGCTCAAATTAATAGTTGGATAGCAGGGCAAACCTGTGTTCAAATAATAAATATCTTTTTAGCACCGTCCGAGATTTATCTAGGGCAGGGTTCTTCATCCTTTTAAGGTCTCAGGTCCAAAGTTTCTGTCTCTTGTTGGCTCACAATACTGTACCGACAATATTCGGATTGAACACTGAATATAATACTTTTCTATTGGCGTCCCAAGTGTCTCAGCGGGGATGAGCGAACACGAACACTATCACCCGACTATGTTCGAACACTCCCGACGAATAATGTTCGAACGGACTCGAAATAATACCAGCTCCATTGTATACTAGAGTAGGTTCAAGGTAGATTAATTTTGTATAAAAATTTAATATATTTGTCTTCACGAATAAAGCAATATTATATATATTATTTAATAACTTAATAATTATGTATAGTAAAAATCTGTATTTGTAATTTTTTTCTCTTGAAATAATTTTATATTTTTCATGAGCCGGCAAGTGACTCATGAGGCAGGGTTGAAGATCTCTATCTAGGGTATAATCTACTTTTTTTTCATCGGCAAACAAGCTTGACATCTAGTTCATGTAGCCAGTGGTACGAGTTCCTTAGACTTAAAATTTGACTATTATTACCACTTAAGACCGAAAGGATCGAAATTTAAACCCTAACAGGTGTAATAGGAAGTTTTATCCACTTCACAATTAAAAAAATTAATTCCTTGCTCTTTTCGTAAATTATTCTCTTCTAGATATTGCTTTCATAGATTAGGTAATCAAAATAATTAATTAATAGCCAGTATGCGTATAATCTGAATAGGTAATAAAACGCGGTAATAAAAAACAAAACACAGCCAGAAATTTAGTATTAAAAAAAGTGAATTGGTGGATGGTATAGGAAAATTTTAACTCCAGTAAAGCAAACATTAATTTCATTATTTAAATTTATTTATCTGTGATTACTATTGTTTATATTTTGCGTGATGGGAGAAAAACAATTAGAATCTGGACCTTCCGATCTTTTTCACTCTATCCAAATATTTGTCCTAAATATTGTGTACAAAAATATCACCATTTTAATTAATGTAGTAAAGAGTTATTAAATTTTGTGTTAATTTTAGACTTTTTAAATTGTTTAGTATTTTTATAAATGTGCTTGTAGAATTGTGTGTGTAAGGGTACCACTTATGATGGTTGAAATGATTAATTTTCAAGACTAATTCTTAATATTAAATATTTTCCGAAGTGTATAGCCACAATAGTATCGTGCTATCACATTCCATCCTATTACATACTGTCCAATAAGAATTATCGATGTAGGCCTCCCTCTATTTATCGAGTTATGCCCATTTGGCCCAAGTGACCGCCTTTGCTTGTTAGACCTCCCGCCACTTGCACCCCTTAATAGGCGACTTTTTATTAGCAGTAGCATCACTCACCCTAGTTCCCGAGTTCACCCCATCCCCCGCATATTTCTCTTTATTCCTCCCCAAACCCCTTTTCTACCCTAACGCGCGCGTCGTGATGCTCAATTGTCTCTCAATTAATGCCGCCACTGCACGCACTCGGACTAGTCATCGAAAATATAATCGGGGAATATTATTTCTGACGAGTTGTTATCGTGACCTGGGATTGTATAGGGGCCACGGCGCAAGTCAGGGAAATTACGGGGTTTGACGTGTAATGAAACGGGTCTTTGGAAGAGTTAACTTGTGAAGTTTGTAGTCTGATTATTATGATTCACTCAAATTAGAAAGTACCTTATTGGACATATTGTGTATTAAAAGCGTTTACAAATTGGGGTTTCCTAAATTGTCATACGACTAAGTAATAATAGTTATTACAATTAGTCGGTCACCCTTTGCCATAATTGGACGTGTTTTTACCGAGCTATTTAAGTGACCCCATTCTGTGTTAGTTGACCTGCCCTTTGGCCGGGTAAGTTGATTTCTTTCAAATTTGATGGTCAGTGAGGAAATTTTGTGCAAAGTGCGCTTATGAATTTTTTTTGCGTTTATGATATGTTCAGGGTCTTACAGCTCGAGATCTCACTTGAACTGTCTTAAAATTAATGTGGCAGATTATTAATAATATTTAGCATCGCGTCTTACTACCGGTTTGGGCTATATGCTTAAGTACTAATTACGCTAATGGGTAAAGAATTGGGAAGTTTGAAAATGGAGGAAGTGAAACTACATCTGCGTGGAGGAAGAGTGGAAAACCATTTAGGAAAAACCACCCCCAGTTCACCCGAGCGAGATTCGAACCTTGGATCTCCCCGTTCTCGGCAGTCTAGCTCAACATGAAATAAGCGCGTTTGCTAACTACGCCACCGAGGCGGGTGGGCAGGTTTATAATTCTTCATTAAAACTAGGAAATTATACTTTTTTTAATCACCCCATCTTATTATCTTTTCAAATTATACACATATACGATAATTACTCTAATAGGGTAAGGATGATGAAGGAAGCATGTTTAGAAGTAATCTATCCGAATTTGCATGGAAGGAGAGTGGGAAACCTTTTAGTTAAAACCACCGTCAGTAGACTCCGCTGAGGTTCTAACCCCGATCTCACCGTCATTAGCAGGCCAGTCTAACACGAGCGTTACACCTTAAACCTTCCGGCTATTGAAGTGGGTAGTTATACTTGTGACCCTTGTTCTAAAAAGATGAACGCTTCATTTGGGAATATTATATATTTCACTAAAGCTTCTTCTACACCAGATCTCACAGATAGGTTTGCTAAGAATGAAAAAAAAAACCCAACTATTCCTCAAGTAAGGCAGTCATATAAGAATTTACTTGGCTTCTTCATGCTAATCAGTAAGCAGTCACCATACTGTTGTAAAATTCCTTGATTAAACTTGTCAGTGATTTCTCTTTTCAGGTCAAGGAATTGAGCAACGATAACGCTGTATTAAATTTAATTTGCTTATTTTCACCATCCTATGGTAGCACAAATATATCGATCACTAATAAACATTTATATCATTATCTCATCGGCCTTATTATCACACTGAATATACCCATTGTTATTAAACACACATATCGACTACGGCCATGATCACCATTTTAATCTTTACGATGATCTGCTCGATGCTGGTTGGTCTTGTTCAACTGCTGTTAAAACTACTCAGCTACTTTTAATTTTACCAAATATTCCGAAGGAAAATCAATACGCTTACCACCCAAATTAATATTCAAAATACCCACTTTGGGTGCTGCACGATCTCAGTAGACTAGACTACCAATGATGGGGTGAGCGAGGTTCGAAGCTTGATCGGGTATACTGAGGGTAGTTTTCTCAAAATGGTTTTTACACTCTTCCTCCATGCAAATACAGATACATTTCCTATAAATATAACCTTCCTAATCTTTTAACCCATTAGCGTAATTAATACATAAGCGTCTAACCAAACGGGTAATAAGTCAAGGTGCTAAAAAAAAGTATTCACAATATCTCTTATTCAGTTTCCGAATTGATTTTCTTCTACACTTAAATTCTATGTTGGGGAAAATTAAATTCTTCAAATATAACACTTTTTAATTTATTATTGTCTGAAAATAACTGTTGTATTATCAAAACTGCCAAAATATGTCTTTTAACTCACGATGATTTCAAAAATTTTCCTTAACTGTACGGATTACAAAAAAAGGTTACACATGTCCTCCCTCTCTCCAGGCCCGGATTAATCCATGTGCCAAGTGTGCCACCCGCCTGGCAAATAAATCTCTTTGACGTGTTATATTTATTTTATGATAATATTATACATCAGTATTTCAATATTTTTTAATGTTTTTTCGTAAAATTGATCCCAAACTAATCTAGAAATTCTCTAATCGAAAGGCGCTGGAGTCCGACAGTCCGTGCTTAAAATTTAACGCAACTTTCACTTTTGGCAAACCGGAAATACTACATATCTGCAGATGGTACCGTTAAATTTTGACAGACAAATAAACATTGATTTTCTATTGACAATAATTTCTGAGGTAAAATAATAAAATTATTAATATTCAAGAGTTAACTCAATGCGACGTGAGCAAAACGCAATTTTTTTAAAAATAATAAAATAATTTTTACTATACTAATACTATTACTATTTTATCTGTAAATCGCGTACTACATAAAATGCAATTACAATGAAATAGTCTATAATTATATAATGTCCAGTACTATTAAATTATTAGCAATTAATTTAAGGTACTATAATCCACTCAGTATATAATAATAGACTTATAGTTAATGATTACTACAGTATTAATAATTAATCTGTTTATAAAAATACTCATCATGATTGCTTAACATTTTCAAATAAATTGTCTCTCTAAATAAAATTATCCATGTATGATGTACTATATTATGTAAGATTCATAATCATTCAACTTTTAAGGGCCCCAAGCTTTACTTGGCACAAGGCCCCCAAAAGAGTTCATCTGGGCCTGCCTTTCTCACATTCACACACACAAAACACACACACATACACATATACACACACACACACACACACACACACACACAAAGCTAATGTCGTGATTTAGAGATAACTTGGCGGGCAGAGCCAAACTGAATTTCTAAAAGTGTGTTCACGCTTGTTTTGTATGATATACATAAATCCATAAAAATTCTATATATATATATATATATATTGTTATATTTTACTTAGCTTCAAACTGTGATGGCTTCATTTTAGACAGAGCCCTTACTAATCGGGGAATATCTTTAACAACAATGGCACCGGCAAGGAAATAAAACCCTCTCTTTCAACCCAAGTTTTCCACCAACCACAAGCCCATAATTTGTTCCCTCAAATTTAGTTTCTATCAATTTAGTATCCCTATTATTGGTATTATATGATGTTGGTAATATAAGTGTTCAATTTACAGAGTACGCCCTCATGAAGGGGAGATCCGTGGGAAGGCGGGACTCAAGACTAGGAGGCTGTAGGGGGTGCGCAGGGGTGTGGGCAGATTGCCCGCCGCAAATTACCACCAGAGGGTGGTTTGTCGAGGGATAACAAAAGCGTGTTTATTTTTAACATCGTCTTAGTACACTTTCGGGATACACGCATCCATTAATTACGTTAGTAAAATACGGATGGGGAAGGTATAATTTTAGAGGAAATACACCCGCATTTGAGTAGAGAAACGGTGGCAAACCATTGAGGGAAAACCACCTTCACTGTACCTGAGCGAGATTTGAACCCTGATATCTCCATCGACGGAAATACAGTCTAACACGAGAGTGACGCGTCAGACCACGTGACCCATGAGGATCTGATGGATGATGAAGACTCAAGGAAACAGGTTTCTACCTAAGATATATCATAACATTCAAGCCGACACTCTCCAACGTTCGACTGAGTTCAACCAAGACCCGACCAGCGGCTTGTCGTATCGCAGTGTGTTGCCAGGATAAGAAAGATTATTAAAATTGCACTTGTGATATTTTCTCCCCACGTGGTTCCCATTTTACCAATCATACATAGGCTCTGCTCCACACACCTCTCATGGTATTATATTGTTATTGATACCTGGACAAAGAGTGTTTAACTGGTTGATGAGAATTATTCACAGATATAGTTTCAACTAACTTCGCTTACTTTGGAAACAATCCATGACACGCCACTGGACCTGGCAGGTTCGAATTCCGGTCGGGTGCACTAGAGGTATGCTTTTATTTTACCATCTTGATTTCCACTATGGCCTTCATACCCTCTCTCCAAGCGAATGTTGATGCGTTTATTAGAATCCACTCTCTTCATATTATATCGTGTACTTAAATTAAGGGTGACCTGGCGGTCCAGGGGTAAAGTGTCATACTTCTGTGCTGGGGGTCCGGAGTTCAATCTTTGGTGCCGGCACAGATTTATCTGATTGCTAAACCCTTCCTTCACCTCTGACAAGACGTGTATTAATCACAGCTTGTGAATGTGGGGAGGGCCAGGCCTCCACCGTGGTTCGAATACGACGTTAAACTGTAGGTCCTCCATTTCATCTCACAATCATCCATCCTACCATTACACATGAGCTTAAGTGTATATAACCTGAACGGGTAGTAAGACGAGTGTTAATAATAATAATAATAATAATAATAATAATAATATATAGTCTAGCAACGAGAAATAATCAGTCTCGGTACACCCCTGGCTAACCCAGTAGCGCAAGGGGGAGCGGGTGAGAAGTAACCCCCACCCCTGTTAAGTGGTGCCACCTGGGGAGATGGGTTGAATCCACCCTCCGCGTGAGTGGTTAAAACGGGATGAATTATCTAATTAAACAGTCGTTTCAATGTTAACTTTTTTCTTCTCTCTCTTTTTTATATATATATATTTCATTCTTGCCTTTTGTTGTTATGTAAATTGACCCTTAGGGGACTGAAAGAACATATTGAGCGATTTTTTTTTTAGAGCGTTATGTTAAATAATTGATGATTGGTGCGATGCGATGCGATGAGTTTTTTTTAAAGCGTGCGAAGAGTGAAACCGTTTATTATAGGTTTAGTCACAGAACATATGTCTCCACTGTTCGGCAAACTTGGGTGAAGGGATCCGTATACACTGCTAAAAAACTATTTTACCAGAGTAAGTTGGAGGAGTTTTAGTGAGATTCAAAAAGATTCTTATTTCATCTTTTATTATTAATATATTTTAAGAGCCATTGACACAAAAGCTATTACTTATCGAAACATTAAAAAAAACCCAATAATAATGAATAAAATAATCATACACAAATAAACCAATACAGTTCTTATACAACGATCAAAAAATCTAAAAATATTTTTTTTTTAAACTAGCATGGACTTAGTTTATTTTTTTCAAATAATATTTTAATCTATTATAAAATAATCTTACAATATTAAAGATTGTTTTATCGTCACAGTTTTATTCCTTGGCCTTGGCTTAGGTAAATAAGTTCTTTATTCGAGGTATTAACGTGCACTTTATGAATCGACTTATTTTATCAGCACACGACTTATACACTAACTTAAATCTTGAACAAACACAACAATCAGACCCCAGCCATTAATTCATCACCGTGAAAGGGGAAATCCACATTTCAATAATGATACATTTTTAGGCCATGACGCAAATCGAACCTGGGACGCTTAGTGTAGGCAGATGTAAGTAATAGACTGATATTGCTACTTAAAGTGTTGAACATGTTCTGGAAAATATTATATTATGATAATTACGTCAACAGATAATAAAAAAGTAAAGGATGTGTGCTTTTATTTAGTACATTAATTAGAGGTTCATCTACATAATATTTGATCAGCGTTGGATATTAATATGTCCACAGGATGTTTGACTGAGATTTATGACAGGTATGAGATACGTTTATGTAGAAGATGGTAAACTATATAAAGTGGGATGGAGAGACGAAAAACCTTTTATAACCTAGAGCAGTGCTCACAGACGGTAGGCCGCGGCACACTTGTGTACCTCAGCGGCTAATTAGGTGTGCCGTGCTGCCGCAGCACAGCACAAAGCGCCGCACATGAAGTTGGTACGAGCGGTAGCCACGTGTCATCCGCGTTTCTCACTTGGTCACACTTACTAGTATTTTTAATACATTTGATAACATTCAAAAGCTTTCACGTGAAGTCAATTATGGTTTTTCCTAAATTAATAATGGTTTGAACGAAATGTTTCCAAATTAATGTGAAGGAACCGGGGTCAGAAAAAGAAGTTCAACCTTTAATATTTATTGAAACAGCGTACTACCCGAACTGGTAGTAGAGCACGGTGTTGAAAATACATTGGAACATTTGAAGTTTCTTCAGAAAAAAATATACCATACTCTCCCAATTTTTATTTACCGTGCAACCGTAGAACTGGGGGGTGGGTAATCCATTTTTTTTGCTGCCGTGATGTGTACCCAAAACAAAACATTATGTCGCAGGAAATTTAGGCCTAAGGCTACGGCCAGGCTTGCGACCTGGTCGCTGCGACCAGGTCGCGGGGAATTCTTTTTGTTGTTACCGGCCACGCTTGCGACCTGGTCGCTGCGACCAGGTCGCGGGGAATTCTTTTTGTTGTTACCGGCCACGCTTGCGACCTGGTCGCCGCGTTTTATGACCAGATGTTATCATGGCACCAAGGCGTGAAGATGTGTTACTAGTAGAGATAGGGTAAATTCGCTTTTGCGAAAAACGCGAAAAAAAAAGAGGGGTCGAAAATAGGGTATTTATAAGTTTTCTTTGCGTTTCATGGCATTTGAAAGTATTTAAAGCCATTTTTATTTCGCGAATTAACGCGAAAAACGCGATTTTGAGAGTATTTAAAAAAAATTATTCTATTTAGCGAAATAGACGCGAATTCCCTGAAAATGCTGTGCATTTAAATAAAATGCGGAGAATTTCTATAAAACGATGTTTTTCAGTGGAAATAAGTGATTAAAAAATCATTGAGTTTCACTCGTCTGTGTGCTTCAGCTCGAGTTTTACTTGCATCCTCTGCCTTCCACAGCCAATCCGGCTAATCGTAACATTTTGTGTATATATTAACTATTTTTGACTTTCACTTTTGTGTGAACTGATACACTTGTATTTAAAATATGCACACTTATGTCATTTTTGTTACCACACTATTTTATTTGCCAGTATTTACTATCTTTGACTTGCACATTTGTTTGAACTGATTCAACGACACCAACTATCTACGATACCAGCTATTTACTAAACTATTTTTATTTTTGTACTGTAGGCTACAATGATTTTTTGACGTTACACATAGGTGTAAAATAAATTATGCCAATTGAAGTCATTCTGCATTCTTCTGTTTGTGTTTGACACCATCTTCCAGTTTCCTTCCTTATTAATTTAATATTAATTATTTATAATTATAATCTCTCACATGAAAATAATTGCAAACGAAGGTTAAAATACCCTTCGTATTAATGCATACATAAATTTTATCATAAATCCTTTGTATAGGCTCTAAAAACATTGACGAAAGACATTTTTACCTATTTTACTACAAAATGCTAAATTATGCCACAAAACGCTAAATTTCCAATAATTAATGCTAAAATAACTGAAAATTAATGCTATTTTACCCTATCTCTAGTTACTAGCCATAGTAGTATCTAGTTATATGAAGAAGAAACGTACATCTAAAAAATACGGTGTCCACCCCATTAATATGCAGAGACGTACTTATGGACAGTTTCACACCTTATTTAATGAACTCAGAAAGGCTGAAAATAAATTTTTTCAGTATTTTAGAATGAGTGTAGCTTCATTTGACGAACTTTGCTCATACGTCAGCGAGGGCATTGAGAAGCAAAGAACGAGAATGAATAACTCAATTCCAGTGGAAGAAAGAGTGGCGGTAGCATTGAGGTAAGATGAGACATGGATAAACAACACTTTTTGCAGTAGAAATGTCTTGTAAAATTTACTTGAAACTGTGTATACAAAAACAAGTTAGTGAAAATGCTTAGTAGAAGAGTGATAACGTGGTCCCGAGCACCTTATCGGTCGACATTTTAACCTAGGATGACGCAAGCAAACCCACACAAGTGTCCAGTGTTCTCGCGACAGGCTGCGACCCGAACGCAAGTGTGGCCACCTCCATAAGAAATAAAGGCGAGCGTATTTGTCGTTGCGACCTGAAAA
The DNA here is from genome assembly GCA_033556935.1 of Timema podura. NCBI lineage: Eukaryota > Metazoa > Arthropoda > Insecta > Phasmatodea > Timematidae > Timema > Timema podura. The sequence goes on along the minus strand of JAVRXN010000005.1, from coordinate 19,517,428 downwards.
CGCTCACGAAAGCGTTTTGAAATCTGTCGCTGTCGCTGGTCGCCAAGCGTGGCCACCCTCATAAGAATCAATGTAATACACTACTGCGACCTGGTCGCGGCGTCCTGGTCGCGGCGACCAGGTCGCGGGGAATTCTTTTTGTTGTTAGCGGCCACGCTTGCGACCTGGTCGCCGCGTTTTATGACCAGATGTTATCATGGCACCAAGGCGTGAAGATGTTTTACTAGCCATAGTAGTATATAATCTTAATAATAGAATTCAATGTAAATGAAATCAATTAAAAGTTGGTAAAAAATTGACATTTATATGGGTCATAAGACTAATAGGTGAAATATAACATGATTACTATGTATGTATCCTGTCTGAGGTCAATGGACATTATAGGACAATATACTGATTGTATCTTGACAAAATATAAACATAGGTCAAATTACACATTAAAAGATATACACTAAAAAATGTAAGTAAATTCATATACACAAACAACATATTAAAAAAAATTAACTAACAATATACGAATTATAATAAAGACTGAGTATTGACAATTATTGACCAATATAAACATGTTATAATGAATATTTACGACAGAGAAGGAAATGTCTTAGCTAAGGTAGTTTTTGATTAATTAAATTGAATTCTATTCTTATCTTGTGTTGGAATTCCCTTGTTCCTTATTTAGCTGAGTGTGAATCAGCCACAAAATCTCGACATGTTTCAGCGCATCGTCGGCACCATCCTCAGGACTGTATTGAAGAGAAAAATTCACACCATAACCTATGTTAATTTTTCTCTTCAATACAGTCCTGAGGATGGCGCCGACGATGCGCTGAAACATGTCGAGATTTTGTGGCTGATTCACACTCAGCTAAATAAGGAACAAGGGAATTCCAACACAAGATAAGAATAGAATTCAATTTAATTAATCAAAAACTACCTTAGCTAAGACATTTCCTTCTCTGTCGTAAATATTCATTATAACATGTTTATATTGGTCAATAATTGTCAATACTCAGTCTTTATTATAATTCGTATATTGTTAGTTAAATTTTTTTAATATGTTGTTTGTGTATATGAATTTACTTACATTTTTTAGTGTGTATCTTTTAATGTGTAATTTGACCTATGTTTATATTTTGTCAAGATACAATCAGAATATTGTCCTATAATGTTCATTGACCTCAGACAGGATACATACATAGTAATCATGTTATATTTCACCTATTAGTCTTATGACCCATATAAATTTCAATTTTTTACCAACTTTTAATTGATTTCATTTGCATTGAATTCTATTATTAAGATTAACTATTGTTTCCTTACTACAATTAAACATGTTTTTCAAAAATAGTAGTATCTAGTTAAATGAAGAAGAAACGTACATCTAAAAATACGGTGTCCACCCCATTAATATGCAGAGACGTACTTATGGACAGTTTCACGCCTTATTTAATGAACTCATAAAGGCTGAAAATAAATTTTTTCAGTATTTTAGAATGAGTGTAGCTTCATTTGACGAACTTTGCTCATACGTCAGAGAGGGCATTGAGAAGCAAAGAACGAGTGCGTAGTCTCGATGTTTCAGATTCCCCAGTGGCGATCTTGCATTTACTTCATTTATAAATAGCTCGGTATCAAACATTGCTAAGTACCGTACTCTACCGAGTGTCAAACTCCAGACGGGCGGGAAACACTGGACGGCTTGCAAGAAAGTTAGTGAAAATGCTTAGCGGAGGAGTGATAGCGTGGTCCCGAGCACCTTATCGGTCGACATTTTAACCTAGGATGACGCAAGCAAACCCACACAAGTGTCCATTGTTCTCGCGACAGGCTGCGACCCGAACGCAAGTGTGGCCACCTCCATAAGAAATAAAGGCGAGCGTATTTGTCGTTGCGACCTGAAAACGCTCACGAAAGCGTTTTGAAATCTGTCGCTGTCGCTGGTCGCCAAGCGTGGCCACCCTCATAAGAATCAATGTAATACACTACTGCGACCAGGTCGCAGCGTCCTGGTCGCGGCGACCAGGTCGCAAGCCTGGCCGTAGCCTAAGAGTACCGTGAACATAAAAATCCTAAGGAACACTTCCAGAATGTATAAAAAATAAATGAATTGTATACAAAACTAACAAAAGGTTGTCATACTTGTATTATAGCTGTAAAAACTTGAACCATATGATAAAGGGGACATCTGGCTATGCAAGCATGTATGAGAGCAGATATTGTTGCTTTTTTTAAACAACAACACAAGATTTTTCCGCGCTCTGAATCTTAATACCTTAATAGGAAGTGATGAGTAAGGTAGAGTTTTGAGGAAGTGTGACTCAATTTTCATGGAAAGAGCATGGAAAACCATATAGTAAAAACACCTCACTATACCCGGTCGATCTGCATCAGAAGAAAGATGTACCAAGGCTTTAGTCTCGTCTAGTTTGCTAGTTTTTAGAAAGTTGGGGTTCAAATCCCAGCTGTGTGTTCTGAAGAGGGAATGTGAAGCCACATTATAAAGATGATACCATCGGTTTGTCTGCCCATGATAAAGTGTAGGCTCGCTGAATCGAAGGCAAGGAAACTAACCGTGTGGCCAAATGACGAGTTCAAAGCCTTAAGGTCATTCGACCATCAAAATTTTATTGCATTATTTTACTAAGTGTATGAATATAAGTTATAAATATTGATTCAATGATTTCAAATCATTACAGTTCTCGAGTTATAAGTAATCAAACTTACTATTTTATCCATTTTACGTACTAATTTTAAGGTAAAGTAGTTAATGTATGGGGATTAAATTTATTCTAGCTAGACATTCATATGAAGTGTATGCAATGAAGTACTTACAATATTTTAAATAAAATCAGTTTTTAATTTATAAGCTATTTAATAGTTGTAAAATTACATAATTTTTGATCTTATATAAGTACTTTTTGTTTTATACCCCGATACTTTGTTTTTATATCATTTTGTAGTACATAGTGTCGCTATTTCAAATTTGTTTGGTTTATTAGTCCAACTATACTCTTTTATTTTATTAATTGCGCGGCGTTGATCAATGCAAACGTAAATTGGCCATGTCCATTTCCTGAAACTTCTTGTTTTGGCTGTACATACCAATAACACTGACCAACCGACCAAGGAAGGGTTGGGCTACCCCGGTCTCCGACTAATGACTCACCCCACGTCTTACTACCTGAGTGACGAGTTGTGACATTTATTTTGTCTCTTTTTCCTTCCTCTAGTAATTTGGCACTTGGATAGTATTTTTACTGTTTTAGTTTTATTCTTCAACTCAAAAGTGTCAGAGGAACTTATCTCTTGTTACATCAAGACGCGTAATGATTTTAAACCTAATGTTTATCTGCAGTTAGGTAAATATAGCAAAAAATGAGTGCGCATGCCCTTAGCATCAAGGCAACTATAGTGCTCCGTGACAAATTTCTCTCCTGAAAAGTGCTCCGCGATTCAAGAAGTTTGGGAACCGCTGTTTTATACCATTACTTCACATCATGTCACACGTCTGGGATATCCACCTAACTTAGCACCGCGTCTAACTACCCGTTCGGGTTACACGTTTATGTACTAATTACTCTATGTTCTTAAATTTAGTACAAACACAACACCCCCCCCCACCCCCAGACCCTAGCCGTTAATTCATCACTATGAAAGGGTAAACCCACATTTCACAAATGATCAATTTTTCGACCATGCCGGGAATCGAATCTGGGACCCTTAGCTCAGCAGGCAGACACGGTACCGACTGAGCTAAGGCGTAGGACTCCACCTGACTAATTTTGAAGGGCAAGTTAAGGTATATTTTTAGAAAATGTTTCAGCATTTGCGTAGAGGTAGAACCGAACACCTAATTACATCCTGCTGGGATACTAACCTTGATCTCCTTGTCATTGGCAGACTAAATAAGATGAGACTGACTACTTTACCCTCGTTACGGGTGCAGGCAAACTGATCAATCACAAACTTGTCGACATGGGAGGACAAGGTGAAAGACAGACAAGTGATCGACAGCAGGAGGAATGTCGATCAAGTGGCCGACACGAGTAGGACATCCCTTGTACCAACTGGTTGAACAAATGCATATGCGAACAAAATTATTGATAGCCAACTGGTTGACCCAAAAAAAAGACTTAGAAAATTGATGCCTTACTAATGATGATTTTAGTCCACAAAATCAGCGTATACCCGAAAGGGTAGTAAGACACTGTGCTAGAAAAAATCCACTAACTTGGTATTTTTTCCCTTAGCTTCTCACTCCCAGTTTGAGCTATACGCAGGATAAAGAATGAGAAAGGTAAAATTTAAGGAAATATGCAGTCATTTGCGTGGAAGGATAGTGAATAAGATTTTAGGGGGTAAATAAATACCTCTGTACTTATGACCGGGATTCTAACCTCAATCTCCTCAACACCGGCAATCCATTATAATGGGATACTGACGCATTGGACCATGTGACCAAAAATGTGTTTATTTATTAGAGTTTCAAATTATATTAAAAAATAATATTTCATAGATTTTACTTATTATTTTCCGTTTACGATTTTGTTGTCGAACACGTTGTTTGCAATGTATTAACTTGTCGGTCAATTGGTTCATTGAATCCATCTCAACTTTTGTATTCCAGCTGGTCCTCTCATGTCGAACAGTTTTATATCTTATCACATGGTCCCAAAAGTGCCGATCAATTGACACACTCAAGCTTTGAAATATTTTTATTTATTTGGTAAACCAATTGGTTGTCGATTGCTTTGCTTTCTTATGCACGTGGCATTCTAACATTTTTACAGTTTGTAAGGGGCTCATCATGAGCTCTGTTAACTATTATAATTATAAAGAAAAGTAATACTTTTTTACTATAAATAAATAACTCTAAAACCTATCCCGGTACTAACATGGTCTCTAAGACATCACTCTCGTCGTAGACTAGACCGTTGCTAGGACAGATAAATCGGTGTTCAATCACGATCGGGTGTACTGAGGGTAGTTTTATTATAAATTGTTTCCCACTCTCTCTACGCTAATGCGAGTGCACTTCCTCTAAATTCAGCTTTCCTAATTCCTAACTAATTAGCGTAATTAGTACATATAAGTATATCACGAACGGATAGTAAGATAAGGTGCTAAAAGAATAATAAAAGAGCCCTTAAACTTTCATCAATCAAATATTTAATTAAATTGCTTAGTAATACCGGTACATATTTTTTCTTCTAAAAACACATTTGATAAATATGGGCCTAATAGCATTCGATACAATAAATACTTTGCGACACATGTAATAAGTTCATTATTTTAAATTATCAATATTCTATGAATCTTAGTAGCCAGGATTCAAACTCAAGCCACAACTCCCGGGCGAGCCATGCGGTGACAATTCATTTTCTAACAGTGAAGTTTCTTAGCGGAAAAAAAAAGAGGTAGTGCTATGACAACACTGTTAGGAACAAAGAGCTGGCAGTCCCGGCTTACTTTCCCACTCCAACTGCCCATTCCCCCCTTTACAACACAACACCACCCCATCAACCATGTTACAAATTCCCTGTCAAAATGTTATAGCCTATTCATTCTAGGAGAAGCTTGCTGTCCGAATGACCTTAAGGACGTTGCCTACAAGTGACGTCACGGCCGGTCAAGAAAGTATTTCCCAATGTTAATGAATTTACGTTTTACTCAGCAGGTTTTAAAGATATAACATTGAAACAAAAACCATAAATTCTTAAATAATTCTAAAAATAGTCCTACAGTGTCACCAAGTTATTATTTTTATCTTGAAGTAGTTTTTTTGTAAAGGTATTTTTTATAAATACTCTACAACTTAGGCTATTTGGCCTGGTCACGAGAATGTCCTGTAGGAATCTTCCTTCCAGGATGTATATTAAGAATGTCCGTGGTAGCATATGTCTATCTAGAATAGGAAACAAGAAACAAGTAAAATTATAAAGCAAGTCGGTGTTTTCTAGGAGAAAATATTAAAGTGACTGTGTAAACTCGTCAGAGGAAGAGGGAAAAGGCTATCAACACATACACACGATCTCCCGGCACAGATTTATCTGATTGCCAAACCCTTCCTTCACCTCTGACAAGACGTGTATTAATCACAACTTGTGAATTTGTGGAATGCCAGGTCTCCACCGTGGTTCGGATCCCACGTTAAACTGTAGGTCCTCCATTTCATCTCACAATCACCCTACCATTGCACTTTAGGGTAAGTGCGTATAACCCGAACGGGTAGTAAGACGCGGTGCTAATAATAATAATAATAATAATAATAATATAAACAAGAGCCCTCTCAGGGGGAACTTATCATTCATTCTCGTCCCTCTCTTTCAATTTTGTACATTGGCGTCTAAGTTTGATAGTGCTTAGACTGCTTATGTGCATCAAGCTAAGATGCAACCCGCTTCGCAAAATAGTTTTGAAATCTCCAAGTAGACAACGTCGTTAATTACTCTTTCAATAGATTCCTATGAGCTAGAGTTTTTATAGATCGGATTGTAACAGTGTAATTGTAGACAAGTTAAGTGTGTGGAGTGAGGGTGAGAAGGGGGTGGGGGTGGGGAAGGTGGTGATGAATGATTCATGGGTATGTGTGCAGCAGGCCACGGTCTGTCGAGCGGGATAATTTCACAACGAGCCAGCACGAGATGAGGCTACTGGTGATAGGGATGGCACCGCGCCTGATCTGGGGGGGGGGGGGGGGTGTTAGCACATATTGTGTCCAAATTGCCCGTAACCCACACGTGCAATTTGTACGAGTTGATCGTCACTTAATGGATAACATGTGCCGTATGAACAGATGCTCCAAGTGGTCAGATATGGAATCAAATTGCTTTTTTATTCCTTCATTATGCCACACAATTAAGTTAATTATTTTTTTAATCTTTGATATGTATCCTGATTCCGGATTAATTTGTTTGATACATAAATTATTCTGACTTTTAAAATGAATGGTAAAATACTAGAACCCACAACAACTTAATTTTTATTAAATTATTTATTTGTAAGAAGGAATTTCTAAATATTAATTTGTATTCAGCGAATATGTTTTAAAGAAATATTTTCTTATTTTAGATTTGGTTTTGAAATAGTAATATTATCTTTATTTTTATACCTATGTGTCATTAACGGTTAATAAAGATTACCACCTGCTTCGGTGGCCGCATGGTCTAAGGTGTCAATCTCACAAAATACTAGACTGTCAATGACAGGGAGATCGATGTTCGAAACCCGGTCGGATGTACTGAGCGTTGTTTTTCCAAAATTGTTTTCTAAATTGTTTCTCACGCAAATTTGAGTACACTTTCTTTAAATTCAACTTTTTCATCCATAGAACATTATCGTAATTAGTGCATATGCGTATAACCTGAACAGGTAGTAGGATGCGGTAAAAAATTACAATTTTCACAATTCTTCCCCTCCCTCTATTTTGGTGTATTTTAGGGGTACAAAACGGGTGTCAAACTATTTAGCAAGTATTGTGGGTGCCTGACTACCTCTGTGGTCCTGGGTTAAAGTGCTCTTCTCAGGACTCAATGTTTGCTGATTCAAATCCAACTCAAGTCAACGATTTTTTTTTACAAAGCAATAATAATTCATTGCACAACTTTCTTCGGATGGGAAGTAGAGCCGTTGGTTCCATGTCGGTTGCAGCATGTAAAAAATCTCTGGGAGATATATGCGTAGGGTACTGTTTTTGCAAGCTGGTATTTTTTTTTGGGTGATGTTATTTGGTCCTACATAACAGGTGGTGGTGTGCCCATAGGTGCTGGTTTTTAACCCAATATTTCCAAAAGTATTTCATTTTGAAGTTAGAGTACGTAATATTTCAAATTGAACAGCGAGGAACATCACCGAAGTTTTTTGCTTGTAATGCTACGTATTATTATAATTTTAGTACTACAGTTTGAAGTAATTAGCAACTAACTTCTATAATTTATTTTATAAGCATTAATTAAAGTCAAGAAAAAAATATAATTTATTTATGTTCGGTTCGAAAAAGGTTTTTCTTGATATTAGGATCTGTTCCATGAAATTGACGATTAAACTCATGCCCTTTTACGTATTAATTGACGTTATATAACTTTGTGTTAGGTGAAATTAACAATGAAAAGCTAGTTTTAATGAGTAGTTTTGTTTCTCAACTACTTTTTTCTTACTCCCTTGGTGTTTCTAACCAGTCGAAAGACTTTGTGTTTGTGAATTTTACACAGAAGTATAGATTGTTTGCTTTACTTGTTTATTAACTGATTTTAACCTTTAAAGAATTTCTCACAGTTATTTTAGAAAGAAAAAAAAAAGAATAAAATATTATTTGTGGCAATATTGTATTGAGCTATACTAATTTGTTGCAGAAATGGTTTACAAAATAATCGAATTAAAGTTTCTCAGCCTAATTTTAAATTAAATTTAAGCCTTTTAATAGAATAAGTTTTATAATTTATTTGAAATAACTGATAATCTGCCAAGAATTATATGGCGTGATTCCAACGTTTGATTATAAAATGAGGACATATCGGGAATTATTAGAAGCCTTTCAACGACTTACAAATACTTCAACATCAAAAACACGATTTACTCGCACGTATCCCCACTCTCCAGACATTTCTCAAAGCTTGAGAGTAATTAGAAACTTCTGGAGGAAGAGAGAAGGATCTTCCTATAACTACTTTCTGGTGATCCGTCGAAGCGAAACCAGACACGGTAGAGAGATACCGTATCTTCAGTTATCCGGCGAATGTTCGGGAAATGTAGTGAGCGAGTTGGGAGGGTGTAGTCTATATAGTCAAGCGCTAAAGCCAGCCAGCGCGGTACCTCGTCTTCAACGACGCAGCTGATAAGCTCGCTAATAGATTATATCACTCGGGGTGTTTATCGGCGCAGACGCAAGAGTAGTTTTGGAATAGGGTGAAGCTACGGCTCAGCCATGTCGTCACAAAGCCCCCCCCCCCTTCTCTATCTCTCTTTTCCCGTTCTGGAGACAAGTTCACGTGTTATCAGGTAATTGTCGCGCTGTCTGATCGACATCGTTAATTAGACCTCCGAGCTTCACAAAGCTCTCTCTCTCCGCACTTCCTCCACCTCCTCAACCCCCCTGTCCCCCCAACTTTATCTCTCTTTTCTTCCAACGTTCGCAGACCCTCCCTCCACCCCCCACCCCATTCCTTCGCTCTTTGCCCTCAGATCCTACAACCGGATCTGTTCAGGCACTACTGTACTACTTCGTGTTCCTTTAGCCCTGGGATCCATGCAGTCCACCTGACGGGGATTAAATAACCTTTATTTGAAGTTGTTTAAAGCTCTGAGATTAAGTGAAATTTCTATCTTTGTTTTTGGAAGTCTAGTAGGATTCTGAAAAGAAAGAACGCCCTTTTTAAAAATACATATTTTTTTCCGACTATAATCTTACAATTTTATTAGTGCTCTTTTCTAGATATTGGTACTATTTATCAAAAGTGATGGCTGAATATCACGTTACTTGATTAATATATGGAAGTAGCTTTAGTAACGTATGTAACTCTCAGATACGGCCATTGCTACTAATTTACTAACATAATTAAACTTGCTTCGGCTGCCGCATGTTCTAAGGCGTCACTCTTACAATAGGCTAGATTGCCGATGACAGGAAGATCGGGTTTTGAATCCCGGTCAGGTGTACTGAATTTATTTCCCTAAATAATTTTCCACTTTTCCTTAACACAACTGCACGTACACCTAATCTAAATTCAACCTTCCTCGTGCCCATATCAGCTAAATTAATACATATGCGTAAAACCTGAACAGGCATTAAAACGTGGTGTCCATATATACATATAGCGCGTAATGTTATACTTTTTATTTGTTTTTAAAGTTTATCTTATTCAAATATGGTTGAGATTTCCAAGTTGTTAGGCTACTTCTAAAATATTGATCAATTCTTGTTGACATCAGTGGTCTTGGGGTAAAGTGATAGACTCAGGACCCGATGTTCGGGGGTCCAAGCCCGGCTAGGGTAGACGGATCGTTCTTGAGTGGTAAAAATCCGTAGCACAATTTCCTTCGGAGGGGAAGTAAAGCTTTTGGTCGGTCTCGTATCGATTCTGGCCTGTAGAATAACCCTGGAAGTTATGTGAAAATACCTTTACCGGTAAAACTGCAGGCCCTTTCGCTATCGCTCATAGAAATTCTCTTGTGCTGGTATAATCAATCGGTTCAGAAAGTGCACGTTAAATACCTCAAATAAATGATTAATTCTTCTAAGCGGTATCGATTAATTTCAAACCCTTCCTATAAAATATAATATCCTTAAGATAAAATCTCTTTGCTATAATATTTGTGTATTTGCTTAAGGGGATTATTTGCACTATTTGTATCATTCACGATGTTATATAGTGGATATTTGATTACTATTAATACGTTACTACTATACACAATATAAAAGGTAGCTTACACTCGAATGTGCCAGATTATGGCCGGATAGATAAATGAGGCTTTATTCTTTTCCTCCAAATAGAGATTTTATTTTCCCTTCCTTCTAAGTGACTATTAAACTACTTCTTATTTACTTTCAGGACTTATTCTATGAAGCTCATTCGAATGATAACCGTTTGCTCCTTGATTTTTTTTCTATTTTCTAGGTATTTATAACAGACACAACATACAGCCCTCCAGGCGTTAATTAATAATTGTGAAAGGGGAAAGACGAATTTCACCAATGAAACATTTTCGGCCATGCCGGGAATAGAAACCAGGACGCTTAGCTTAGTGGGCAGACAGACATGCTACCAACTGAGACAAGGCGTCGGAATCGTGCATGTAATCTCTATGCATCTAAGTATGGTCGACACTCGAATTACCTTTATAGTCTCAGCCTTTTAAATAAGCTATGAATTAAAAAAACTTGTGTTTACAACTTTAAAGTAGACTGTACTGCGCAAGTCCAAATGTCAACATAATATTCTTGAGTGGGCGCAGTATTCTCACTTTTAACTTCCAGGCGCATCAGGATTCAAGTCTAGCAAGGATGTTGAACGGGATGCATAACCAAGCAGGCGAGTTCTAATGTGAGTGAAGAATGATCCCTTAGTACGGTATAACTCAAAAGGTAGAACTTGCGCGTTTAGTTGACGTTCTCAGGCTTGATTCCCATGTAAGTATTTAATTTTTCAACTCGGTTTGATTTAATTGAATTTCCCACCCCGGTGCGTGATTATATTTTTATCAGAGTTAATATCCATCTACATTTATTAAGTATGGAACCAGCCAGAGACAAAACAATAATTTACCACAAAGGTATTTTTGTAGATGTGGCTTGTAATCAATTAATATATAATAATAATAATAATAATAATAATATAATAATAAGGTTTAACTTTATTATATAACTTGTTTTACAAATTATTTTTAAACAACACAAGGTGGAAACATTCTTATTTCAATGTAGATTTTTTTAAACGACAATTTAAAACGTAAACAGAAATAAATTAAAACCCTGCATCGATGGTCACATGGTCTAACGCGTCTCTCTCTCGTGCCAGGCTGGGATACCAGTGACGGTGATATCGGGGTTCGGATCCCGGTTGCAAGTACTGAGGAAGATTTTATTTAATGGTTTCCTGCCAACCCCGATATGTTTCTTCTTAGTTTCCACTTCCACATCCATATTATATCAGTGTAATTAATGAATGCGTATAACCCGAACGGGTACTAAAATGCGGTGAAAATAATAATTTTATTGAGAGGTTTCTTGAAATATTAGATTGTGTTTTATTGGGTTCTATTAATACGTCTAACACAAGGGTTAGTAACACATTATCTAAGCGTTATAAATAAGAAAATAGTTCAGAAAGGCAGTAGTATTAGCGATGAAGGTGGATGGTGCTACGTGCTAAAACGGTCACAAGCTATTACAATCACGCTAATACTTGTGCACTTCCTCCAAACAACCCTTATCCTACTTATCCTTTGGACTAATAACCGGGGCAGGGACTTTGATTACCTAAATTACCTAAACAAAAATTTGTTATGAATGCACACGATTAAATCAAACGCGCACTTTACCGAATGGAAACAAAAATATGTATGAAATGAAAAGCTTTTAACAATTAAACTCTTGCATTCTGCTAAATATATTGATTTATAGATTTCTGCTTTGTAAGAAAATCTAGCCCCTCTCAACAACCCTCTCCAGCTTAGTTGCAGTCCCTCACCAGGAATGTGTATTTTACAACCAAACAAGCAAAGAGGATACAAAGTTCATTGCCTACATTCTCTTCTCATTCTGACAATTGTGTTGAAAAAAGTCTTATGTTTGAGTATTTATGCGTTTATAAAATATCAGTATTATTTAAAAATAGGCCTATACTTATTCAACATAAATACATAAACTCTAATTTTTTTCTTAAATGTCTGAAAATTACTATAGATGCCTAAAAAAAAAAGAAGACGAAAACCAAGAAAATATTACTTAAATATCAAATGACAAAAAAAAAAGACCTAAAAATTTAAATATAATTTTTTTTTCCACAACCAATGTATCATGAGCATAATGTATGTACTGTACAAACGAGCATTGTCTGTGATGTACCCCCCCCCCCAAAAAAAAGATGACATGTCATCGAATTCTGAGTCCTGTTAGTAAAAATATCCTAACTGTATTAATAAATAAAAATAGTTTATCATTAAAACAAAAAGAAAGAAATGTAACAAAGCATACACGGAGGAAAACAAGTACTTTTTATTAACTATGTTACGTTTATTTTACTCTTAACTTTTTTTAACATTGTGTCTTACTACCCATTCGGTTATACGCTTATGTAATAATTACGTTAATGGTTTCAAGAACTAGGAAGGTTATATTTATAGTAAGGGTACCCGCATTTGCGTGGAATTAGAGTGGAAAACAATTTTTGAATAAACCACCCTGAGCACACCCGACCGAGATTCGAACCTCGATTCCCTCGTCATCAGCAGTCTAGTCTTAACACGAGAGTATCGCGTCAGACCATGCGGCCACAGAAGTGGGCTATTCTAAACGTTGTTCATTAGAAGTGCGTCCTCTACAAATGTCGTATAAGCTCCCCTCTTCCCCTCCCGGTGGTTTATCTTCCTCTCTATACTACCGTCGTGTTGCAGCGGTTGTAACAACGCACGGGAGATTTACAACAGAAAGGGGGAGGGAGAGAGAAACCGCAGCTTCCGAGACGGGGACAACAAATAGCTATCACAACCACACACACAAGTCATCTCGTCCTCAACACTTTGCTTCTGAACGGAATAAAACAAAGACATTCTCATCAGTCATAAAAAATAAATACATATACGGTGAAACAAGGGACTAAGTAAAGTAACGTCTTATGGTTCACGGAACGTAGATAAGAAAGTACGTAGTTTGGCGGTGCTAAAAAAATCAAATAAAAAATCAAACACGAGGCATAAATAAATTTAATGACTGTTCGAATATTAAAAAAAAAAGTTTAATGCTGGATACAAACATTATACTTTGCATAACTAACTTATGTAAATTTAGGTACTAAATATAATTGACGAAATGCTATTATTAAATTATAAAAATTTAATAGATTTGGTTTTAAAAGGATAAATTAAGTTACTATTACAAAATGTAATTTAATTATTTTAGAGTTTTTTTTACACGAACACTAATTTGTGATGGAAATAACAGTAACAATGAAGTCAAAACTTCGCACGTCCCTTCTTATATATATATAAAAACATTAATCTGTGAGAATTATAAATTTTCAATTTAGAATATTTGTTTACAAACTCGAATCGAATTCGATTCAAATATTTTTTAATTAAGGTTATGTAATCAAATCTAATTCGAATGTTAGGCTAGACCTTACATTACGTATTAAAAATATTTACCTGACGTCCTGACAAAAACTTGTGAAATTCTATCAAACTACTCTAAATAGATTTTAATTAAATTATGACCCACTTCGGTGGGTGCATGGTATAAGGTGCCACTATCGCAATTGAGTGGACTGTCGATTACGGGGAGATCGGGGTTCGAATCTCCTACAGGTATTCTGAGGGTGGTTTTCACTAAATGAATTTTCATCCACACTTCACACAAACATAGGTACACTTCCTTTGATTTCAACCTTCCTCAAGCCTAGCACAGTGGCGTAATTAGTAATGCTTACTAAATATGCGTACAACACGAATGGTTGACAAATAAAGTGTAAAATATCAGCTGTGATGGGTACGTCAATTAAAACATAACCGTTTTATATTATAGAAAATATTTAAATACATTCACTTTGTATAAAAGGTTTATGAAAATGTAACCTAAGAATTTGAGATAAAGGGTGTAACTTTAAAGAAATGCACCCACATTGAACTCCCTCCTACAGTTTTTTTCAAACAAAGTACGTGGTTCAACAAAGTAGAAAAATTTATTTTAATCTTATGCGTTTCCTCTTTTGTTTATCAAGCTTTTTAAATGTACTATAAAAATTTAATGTACATCTAAATTATAAGTGGTAGAAACCAAATAACAGTGGAATAAATATAGTCCCTAGAGCTTTCACAAAGGTATCAACTGTAATTCAATTTCTTAACTGTTTATTTTCACCCGTTCTCATGCTAATACTACAGGTTGACAAACATAAATATATCTCTTTTACGTCAATATAACAGGTCTCTTAACATATTTTGTCCCAGACTAATACCACAGTCGTTGCCTGGTAAGAGAGGGCCACGTGTGTCTCAAGGAGGGTCTTAACACACAATAAACCTGTGAAGACAGTGGCGTAACTCGATACTGGCGTCATTTAAGGAGGTCGTGTGTGATGCGTACGCGCGTTTAATGCTCCCTTTTCAATGGCCCAGTACCCCTTTACAAGAGAGACTGCGTCACAGATTAACTCAGCTCTGACGGCTTGGGATTGTTTTGAGAATATCACAGGGTACTGTGAAGGAATGTATGTCAAGATAGCCTACAACCGGTAGGGTTGGCTACAGTCCAATTTTCATAGGAACAACCTTATCTGACAGTTAACAAAGCTACCAGATCTATTTACATGTCAATTCAAACAAATTCTTTCAAGGAAATTCTCGGGTATGCTTTAAACGTAGTTTTCTAATTTTCTTTTATTTTGTTTTTCATTTTTTATTATTAGTTTATCTAAAACATCTATTATTTATAGTTTTTGGCAAAACATTGTTTACGGTTATTATTTTATTATTTGCGCTGCGGAATGTTTACTTATAATTTTAATACTAACTCTAGGAACTTTGTAATCACATTGTTGGATCAGCACATAACACCTAACTCAAGATGAAACTACTACTAACACTACTACTACTACTACTACTACTACTACTACTATCACTACTACTACTACTATCACTACTACTACTACTATCACTACTATCACTACTATCACTACTACTACTACTATCACTACTACTACTACTACTATTACTACTACTACTACTACTACTACTACTACTACTACTACTACTATCACTACTACTACTACTATCACTTATATTTATTACTTGCTGCGAAATTACTATATAATACTAACTACTAGGAACTACTTGTAATCACATTGCTTGATCACACATAACACTAACTCAGATGAACTACTACTACTAACACTACTACTACTACTACACACTACTACTACTACTACTACTACTACTACTACTACTACTACTACTACTACTACTACTACTACTACCACTACTACTACTACTACCACTACTACTACTACTACTCACTACTATACCTACTACTACTATCACTACTACTACTACTACTATACTACTACTACTACTACTACTACTACTAGTATTGCCACTAATAATAATATTTATCTATGTATTTAAAGACTGTGTAATTGACGGAACTAATATACAAATATTTAATTATTTAATCAATCATTTGGGTTTGAACCAGCGTTATATAGATTGTTGTCTACCCTAGATAGAAGATTATCCAAGCTCACCTGTTACAACTAACTCAGTCTTTTGGATTTGAGTATGTGACATATCTATTTTGTAAGTTATCTTGTCACAAAGAATGACAGTAAAGGACAGTAAAAAATATTACTAAGAGGTGCTACAAAATACTGAGATGGTATAACAGATTTTATAAGTTGACCCCATCAGACAAAAGGCTCAAAGACGTGTTGTAATGTTTATGTTTAATATAGGTTTAATTTTACAATTTAGTGTCAATACCCGCTGAAATACTTTCGCCAAGGTAGGTTGACAAAAGATGTAGCTCAATAGGCAAGTAAAATGTAGTGTGTCTTTAACAAGCTCATCAAATATCTGCAGACAATGGGCCTGCGGTTTAATTCAACGCATTGAACTCCTTTCGCTTGAAGGATAAGCCATTGTCTAAAGGTGGCGCCAGCTGAAGAGTTTGGCTTCAGGCGACAGATATCTCATGACAATTATTAGGCTATCGGAGATCCAACGTGCCATCCTATATCCTTTCATCCTTTTTACTCAACTCGCTGCAACTATACTCGTCTCGACTAGCAACCCTTTTCTCCCGTCCGTAGTAGTCTCAGCGCTTCTTGAGTTTCCTCTATTGTAGACGGTTTCCTGAACAAGAAGATGATCCTGTATGAAAAAGGTCACAAAAGGAAAACCCCCGCTTCTTACCTCCCCAACGTGCTCTTGTCTTCGATGATCATCTCCGTCATCGTAAAGCAGTTTCATCAAGGAAAAAAACATACCCTGATTTTGTTTTCTTCTTCTTTTGGAACATTTTGAATTAATATAAAAAACTCGTAGCCTTATTTTTTTTCAAACGTTTGCGTTGTCATTCATATAGAAGAGTTTGTTTTTCTTCTATTGTGGACGTCTATGTTTTCAGACCCGTACGTTGCGTCGTGCGCGTGTCAATAGCCAAAGATGAACGAACGCTACGGATGCTGTTTGAAGTCCCGAATGTCACCTGGACCAAGCAGAGAGCTGCTACCGGCCACTGTTCCACAGCCCGCCCCGAACACGTCAACCGGCAACGTGAGTCAAACATTATTTTATAGGATATAACTTATTCTATCTGAATATTAAATAACAGCCTACATATTTTCATTTTACTGTGTCCGAATTTGCTAAAATGGAGTTTGAGGTGTCAAGACCACTTGAGTCGTTATATTTATGTGATCATTGGATTGTGTCACATCATAACTATTTAGTTGAAGAATTGGACTTGTAGGACTACACGAGATTTAGTGGGTCAACGCCTCACCACTGGGTTTGACCAATTAATAGAAAATTATTTTGATCATTGGACAAACGTGGAGGATGTCGATATCAGAGCAGAGACGAGCAAAGTCAAAGGTTCAAGGTTATTTTCCCTTTAAATAGGTCTATTAGACGTTGGGATCATAATGTTACCTAATCAGGTATAGTAGCGATTATTAAAACACAATTTTTTTGAACTATATTTTAAATATATAAAAAAACACAATGGTTTTAGAATGCAAGGAAACTATATTGATCAACTGGCAGCCGTCGTTAGCCATGATAATGCCACCATTTACAGGTAGAGGCTGTCATGTGGTCAGCACAATGAGCGCTCCGGCCGTTAATCTCAGTTTTCTAAATCGAAGCTGCTACTTCTTTATTCAAGTAGCTCGTGAGCTGTCCTGCTGATGACAGGGAGATCGGGGTTCGAATTCTGTTCTTATCTACTGATAATGGATTTTCCTAAATGGTTTCACACTCTCCTCCCACGCAATTGCTTCCTCACATATCCCTACCCCATTAGAGTAACTATAATATATGCGTTTAACCTGAACAGGTAGTAAGACGCGGTAATAATAATAAGTGTAAGCATTTAATAGTTATTATTTTATTGCCACGTCTTACTGGTTTTACGCTTATTTACTAACCACACTATTGTATTAAGGATGAGGAAGGATTAGTTTAAAGAAAGTGTACCTCCATTTAACTGGAAGGAGTGTGTGAAACAATTAATGAAAAACACCCTCATTACACCCGACCAGAATTTGAACCCCGGTCTTCCCGTCATCAGCAGTCAAGTATATTGGAAGAGTGATGCCTTACACTATGCTGCCACCTATGCGGGTCATAATTAGTTCACTATACAATCGTACAAAATTTGTTGTTGTTGTGGTTTGTTTATAATAGTATGAATATAGTTTTACAAACGCAAACAAGGATCACTAATATATTTTGGTGACCTGGTTGTCTAGGGGTAAGGTGTCGGACTTCTGTGCTAGGGGTCCGGGGTTCAATCCTCGGTCCCGGCACAGATTTATCTGATTACCAAACCCTTCCTTCACCTCTGACAAGACGTGTATTAATCACAACTTGTGAATGTGAGGAATGCCAGGCCTCCACCGTGGTTCGGATTCCACGTTAAACTGTAGGTCCTCCATTTCATCTCACAATCACCCTACCATTACACATTAGCGTAAGTGCGTATAACCCGAACGGGTAGTAAGACGCGGTGCTAATAATAATAAACTAATATATTTTAATATTTTAAATGTATAGCGGTGATTTTGCCCACAGTCAGGTGTAGATTCATTGACCCTTTTCCAAATCAATCGAGGAACCACCATACATCAACTATCACTGAGGGATAACTCTGTACTTCATTGAAATCAATCAGTCTAGAGTGCTTTGGTATACGGGTCGCGAGAAAGCTCCGGCGGAGATAATTCCGTTTTAAAATGAACTGTTATTTGGAAATTTCCCATTTAGTTTCATATCAGCTTTGGGAAGTTATCTCTGTTGGATGCGGGACTCGATGTTTTCGCTTTACGGGATTTTTTTGTCAACTTAAAATACAGAAAATTAATGCTGTGTGATGATTTGAGTTTTGTTTTGTAATGGATACTTTCTAATGTTGTAATAGTGCGTTAATAAATAAGCCCATCTAAGCTTAACAGTTATCTTTGTTATTCGCTAAACCGTTCACGGTATGTTTGGCCTTTTATAACAGACGGACATTAATTAATATATCACCCACTTTAGTGGGCGCGTGGTCTAACGCTTCACTCTCGCAGTAGACCAGACTGTCTATGACGGGGAGAACGAGGTTCGAATCTCGGTTGGGTATACTAAGGGCGGTTTTTACAAAATTGTTTTCCACTCTACCTCCATGCAAATGCATGTACACGTTCTTTAAATATAACCTTCCTAATCCCTAAAATATTAGTGTAATTAGTACGTAGGTGTATAACTCAAGCGGGTAGTAAGGCGAGGTGCTAAAAAAATAATTAAAATTCGTTAATTATCCACCCGCTGGGGTGCTTTTTCACTTTATCAGGGGATTTAGAACATTATCTTCCCATGTATGAGAAAATATATTTGCGAGGCTGAGAATAAGAAGTGGTTTTTAGCAAATTTTAATTTGTCAAAAAAGGCCAAAGTTGCTGTAAACATACGATACATAAATATTAATAATAATATACCTCGAAACTTTCGCACATTCCACCTTCCCCCCCTCCCCCCCAAAAAATATTTAGTCTTTTGTTGGGTTGTTGAAATTAAATACTCAACGAATTGTATACACTAAATAGCAAAGAGTTGATTTTCGGTAATTGATACAAAAAATATTGTTAGATATTTCTGTTAACTTAAATTTTAAACAAACAATGTGTTTTAACGTAAACTGAGTATGCTATGTCAGAAGTCGGTAAAAAAATCCTATCCACTGTTCATGTCACGATGAGATGAGATGATAGTAGTGAATATATGAGGGGGTGAACCCAATGTATATCGCCTAACATAAGCCTACCGAATTAACCAAACGTTGGTGGCCATGGGAACTATTCCCCTCTCGAGAAAATCCCTCGGTACCAGCCGGGAATCGAACCCAAGACCTTTAGGTCAGCAGCTAGGAGCCCCGGCCAGTATACCACGAGGCTGGTTGCAATTCTTATTACTCTCCCGACTCGTATTGTGTATTTAAAATATTTTGGCGTAGATTGAATTGTGTAGCTTGAATAGTAAGTAACTCGCGCATACACCCACAAAAATGTAACGCTCTGTGTGTTCAAAATTACAAACAATTTAAGAATGCTTATTCACTCAAAGAGAAAATTACTTAAGTTATCTTCAAAGTAGAACATTGTGACTTTCCTCGTATGTGTATTTTCCTAACATATAATTTAATTAACTCGTCTCTAGTTCGTTCAAAGGTCGGAAACATTGTTTTGTGGGTAACATCCAGAATAACACAAAACAGTTTTCATCTCAACCTTACGGAGTTGAATGTTGTTTCTTTTTCTCTCGACAAATATCTTTCCGTTTGGAATGGGACTGCTTTTATGCTCCGGTTAGAGCTTTCACGGTGCAGCGACCCCATTGAGAGTTAGGTAGATGAAGAGGGGATGAGGCGCAGAACAGCGTGAAGACCGCGACAAAAACAGCAACGATGACGCCATCAGATAGCGGCGCCCGACCTTACAATCGGTCTGAAAAAAAAAAAAAGGAGCGACGCTGTTAAGACCAAGCATGCGGTATTTTGTTTTCGCGCGACCTCTAGCCTTGGTTCCTCTTGTGGCTGGGAGATTGAGGGGGTGAAAGGGTGGAAAGGGGGACTACTCTAAAAGGGCTGATGTTTGTGGGGGTGAACAATAATATATGTCAGAGGCAGGTGACGGTGACATTACGAAAGATACACTCGTTCTGTGGGAATTGTTTTTCCCCTCCCTACTAAACCTACATAGATACGGTTTCTGAGAGGTAGTTTTCGTTTGGTGTAATTTATAGATCAAAGGGTTTGCATTTCAGAGTCATAAAATTATAGGTACCTTAAATAATTTAGGACTATTCGTTAAGAAAATTATATTGTTACCTTGAATGAGATGTTAAGTTTATCTTGAATTTGAACGATACTCTACAAATAATATTCCTCTGCAACTGTGTGAAGCAGCACATTAGTATGTATAACACCCCAATAGTGAAACTGCCCATTTCAGGAAATGTGAAATTTCTTTGAACTGGCTTCTTCTTCGTCTTAATATTTTACGAACTGGGCAAAAATTGCATTAACTCTTGGCCATGTCATGAATTGGAACTTATGATAGATACTATCTACTAAAAGCTTAGCTGAAATTCGTTTAAACTAACTCAACTTTCCATTCTAAAACAATTAAAAGTTAAATTAATTTGAAGACCAAACCTGTTCTTCGCTTGTCCGTTTCACGTCCCGTTAATGAATTGGATAATGATTGAAGCTGCCCATCTTATGAACCAGGCAGCACAAGTTCTGGACAATTTCATGAAATGAACCATTTTTCGCCCAGTTGGTGAAATGGTTATGAGGAAAGGTCGGTCCACATAAGGGCCAGAAGTTGGCCCGATTCATTAACTGGGCAAATTCACAAATGGATTGTAACATACACATATTAATGTTTGACATATCTTCTCTCTACTTGTGGCTGAGCTCACATCCCAAGTGCAATAAAGACTTTCTGATCCAGACTTTAATAAAAAGTGTGATGCGGATGTAGAGTAGTTCCATGTTTGTCTTGAATGTATTTCGAGGGTAAGGGGGATAATATCAATGTTGGTTCGTGTGAAACAAAGAGAGGTTAGGATTTTTTTTTCTAACAAAGACCCATCTTGAAGTAATCTAAAGTTTTTAAGAAATCATTGAGATTGTAGGATGTATGGATTGTGTGGACTCCAATAGTCTAATGACCTTTGATATTGAGTAAAAATACTTGATCAAGTATTAAAATTTGGGGGCGTGTTCAACACACCTTTTACTAAAACATTTTCATTAGAACATTTGCTGTGCTCCTGTGTGAGGCTACAGTAGTGAATGTTACATATTATTAAATTGATGTTAGATTTGTCGTAATGTTTTCACAATCATTTTCTTATGTTAAATTTTGATGTTAGATTTGTCGTAGATTTCACAATAATATTTACGTTAGCTAATAATCAGATGATCATATTTAGTGAAGACATCGTATAGCAAGGAGAGAGCATACAAAAACCACAGTTATGATTCGGTAGCGCGTTTGATTACAAAATTAAGGGTCCCGTGATTTATTCCTGGCATAGTATAACTCTAAACATACTATTATGGTGAACATTCAGGAGGAGACTGGATGTTGTATATGTTATAGAATTAAGTGAGTTTGTAAGTCGAGTGATAATATAGCTATTAGGTTCAGAAAGTCGACGTCAAATTCTCCTTCTCCCTCTTATTTAAAAAAATAAAGTGGAAGCCTACATAATATAAAGTCGAGATTCGAACATTTTCTCCTCGTCAACGGTGGCCTAATTCAATGAAAGTTTAACGCCTTAAACAGCACGTCCCCCTCTACCGGTATTGCTCGTTCTTCATGACGTGTTTAGTTATATGTCCTGCAGGTGAAACAAGAAACGCCGATTCGCGAGGTGGAGCGGTTACAATGATGGGGTCAGGGCGTGGCTGGAAACGAGGACGCGGGGTGTACCATTGTTACAACGTGGTGTGTTTTTAGCTGTGCTAAACTACTTTGCGCGTAGACTGTCCTAACTCCAGCACATGCACCTCTGTGGATACCCACTAATTAACTTCAACCACACACGTGGGTTGGCTCACAATTATTCTAGATTGCTCAAACCCACTTGAACCCGAATATTTACCTCACCTACGAATCTCGAATCAAACTCCTATGCTTTCAAAAAATATATAAATGTAAAAGATAAGTTTTTATTTAGTTATGATTGTGTTCGTATTAATTCCTAGAAAATAGAAATCGTTAATAAATGATTTTTTTTGTATGCTATAATATGAATCCACATTAAGTTGAATGGTAAATTAATGGTATGGGGTCTAGTTATTAGGTTTGTTCTTTAATTATATTATATTAATAAACGACTAGTATGCATCAAAAAATTAAAAAAATAATAATTTAAGTAGGATGTCGAATATCCTTAAAGATTGGAAATTTGAGGATTCAAAGATTCAAAGGACTTATACATCCCTAGTTAAAACACGTAGGGGTCACTAAAATAAATTATATTTGTTAGCTTAGAGGCATTTCAGTTGGTTAACCTTTGACCCTGTTTTTATGATAAGTTTAAGTTTATCTCTTAAAAGTTTCCAATCTAAGGCAGATAGGTATATTTTTAATACACCTAACAACATTCGTCTGGATAGAGCGTTGCAAACTTTGGTTGTAGGAATCCATGGGCGTCGTTAATGAGGGGGGGGGGCAGGAGGGGACAACCCCCCCCCCCACATCCCCATAATCTGCAAAAATGGGATACATTTTAGTACCATAAAAGAAATTGTGAATTGTTTTATTCAGAAAATTGAAAAGCCACCTTTGAAGCAATGCACAAATGATCAAAGTAACTTTTTATGTGACAACTCCGTATCGTATGGTTCGTGTTATTGATTTGGTACGAAATAATTGCTTTTATAATTTTAAATGGAAAATGGTTTCATCCTGTCCTATACCCCCAAGGTTAAGAGCTAACGATGCCAATGGATAAATCAAACTAAATATTTACCATTTATATAAAATTAAATACTAAGAGGACGACTATTATAAGATTGAGAAACAAAATTAAACTTTAACCAAATCAAAACTACACCAGTAATAGTAATAATGGTTTTAGAAGTCATATTGAAATTCTTATGAATTTAGTTTCTAATTATTCTAAAATAGATGAAGTTTTGTTTTGAAAACTATTGTTTTAATTTTTGTTTCAAATTTAAAACCATAATATTTTACATCCTAATTTTACATTCAGGTCCTATTCAAAATATATAAACTAAAAAATATAAAAATTCAATAAATTTAAGTCATTGAATTTATATATGTCTGTCTCTAAACACAATAATACTTTACTCAATAATTAAGGTATCAACATTAAATCTTTATCTACAAACCCGCCTCGGTGGCGTAGTTGGCTAACGCGCTAGTCGTGTTGAGCTCGATCGCCGAGGACGGGGAGATCGAGGTTCGAATCTCGGTCGGGTGAACTGGGTGTGGTTTTTCCTAAATGGTTTTCCACTCTCCCTCCACGCAAATGCGGGTTCACTTCCTCTAAATGCAACCTTCCCAATTCCTAATCCATTAGTGTAAATAGTACTTAAGCGTATAACCCGAACGGGTAGTAAGACGCGGTGCTAAGTATTATTATTATTTATCTACAAACATGATCATGTTTCTGTTAACGCCTTCTGTTGGGTATCAGAACTTCTTGAAAAATTTGAGAGGCTAAAAAATTTCCCCTGACATTTTATACGACATATTCTTTTAGATTTCCTTCTTTCCGAGACCCAACACTTATTTTATGATGTTCAAAAAAAAGAAGATAATAGTTTGTGTTTAAGCCCCTTTTGTTCGTAGAATCATATTAACATGAACAGGTGATGTCAAAAGAGCAGATGACATAAAACAATGTAGACGGTGCTCATTTGGTTGACAAGTAGATTTGTATGACTTACACACACTCCCACGCGGTTCTGTCGCGACGGCTTGCCGGGGACTTGCACGCTAGGTTAAGACATCAACTGGCTTGGCTAAGAGAATGTGACTGAGGGAGATAATGTTCGTTTACTTTTTACATCGGGGGACCTGGTGGTCTACGGGTAAGGACTTCTGTGCTGGGGGTCCGGGGTTCAATCCTCCGTCCCGGCACAGATTTATCTGATTGCCAAACCCTTCCTTCACCTCTGGCAAGACGTGTATTAATCACAACTTGTGAATGTGTGGAATGCCAGGCCTCCACCGTGGTTCGGATTCCACGTTAAACTGTAGGTCTTCCATTTCATCTCACAATCACCCTACCATTACACATTAGCGTAAGTACGTATAACCCGAACGGGTAGTAAGACGCGGTGCTAATAATAATAATATAATAATAATAATAATAATAATAATAATAATAATAATAATACAGTGGGGGCCCCTGGTGGTTTAGGGGTGAGCTGTCCGGGTTTCACACCCTTGTCCCGGCACATATTATATTTAGAGGAAGTGTACCCGCATTTGTGTGGAGGGAGAGTGGAAATCAATTTGGTTAAATCCACCCTCGGTACACCGGACCCAGATTTTCACCTCGATCTCCCCCCCCCCTCCCCCCCCGTCACCGGTAGTCTGATCTCCTGCGAGAATACTGCGTTAGACCACGCGGTCACCTAAGCGGGTTCACAATCGGAACTGTTGAAATTGTTCTTTCAAAAAGATAATCATATTTATTTATGAAAAGCCAACTAAAATTATGTGACAAATAACTGCTCCCTTCTTAAATAAAAGGATATCTTGGTTCGAAGAAACAGCTGAGGTTTGGGATGAATCGGAGTTGTGAGAACCACCCCTACCGTGCCGTTTTGACTCCCTTGACAGATAGACAGTCGGGCAGATTTTAGTGACCTTCCCGGGGTGAATACCACTTGAGGGTTCATTGTTGTCTCGTACGAAAAATTTGATTTAAATCGACGTTTAAGTCTCCCCCCTCCTCCCCTTCTACACTTCATCCCTTTTCTCGCTGAGTTGTATCCTAATTTTTCTCTTTGTCCATCTTTTTATGCCTTCCCTTCTTTGCAAACCATAAAAAAAAGGGTAGTCTTCCACTTTTTTTTTTTTTTTGCGGAAGGTGATATTTTTTTTCTATAAGCGTAGAAGTGTGAGTGGATTTTTTTTTTTGGAGGGTGGCATTTATGAATAGTGGTTAAGTTATTCCCTTATTTATGTCGTGTGTCCTTCATTCTTCACTTCACAAAATGTTCCTTGTCAGTAAAAAAAACCCTCCCGTTTTACGCGCGAGCTGCCACAGTAAAGCTGTTTCTAATGTTGACGATAATAGGATCGGATTTAAGGGTCATTGTGAAATTTATAATACGATTATGAGGTCATTAATAGACTGCACGGGGAGAGGGTATTATTAAGAAAAGGGTATTTTAAATTTCAATAGTATATTAAACTTTTATTGATTTTTTGTCATGTATATGCTATTTATATAAATATGTATTTTAAAGTACGCCATGTTTTATTAATAATGTATTTTATTGTTTTATAATAATTGTTTAATAGTAGTATATTATGAAAGCTTTTCTTTGAATTTGTAGAAAATTCTCATGACTTATTGTGCCTCTAGAATAAAAACTAAATAAAAACACCTACTGTAATTCTTACAAATTCACCCAGGTTAATTTTTGAATTTTTCAAGATCTTCACATTTGATTTCAATCATTTAAAAAATTGTAACATATTTTATTCAAAGGTAAATTATTACTACCCGCTTCAGTAGCAGAATGGTCTAAGGCGTCATTTTCGTGTTGGACTGGTCTGCTGACGATGTGGATATCGGGGTTCGAGTCCCGGTTGGATATGGTGAGGGTGGTTTTTTCCTAAATTGTTTTCCACTCTCTTTTAACGCAAATGCGGATAAATTATCTCCAAAACGTTTCCTTCCTCATCCCTCTCTCTTAGATTAATTATCATACATGCGTATAAGATGAACAGGTAAGTTGCGGTGATAAAAAAAGGTGTTTCTTTTTCACAGAAGGAAGGAATATTTTTCTTTTTAAAAAGTACTTAAACTCCATTTGAGAAAACTGTATCGATGCCAGGCTTGTCTAAAGCTTTAAAATATTATTTTCACTTGATCGCTGACGAAGGGAAGATCGTAGTTCGAATACCGGTCAGGTGGATTGTGTGTGGTTAACCTGTCCTCTCTTAACGATAATGCAAATATTTCCTCTAAGCTTCCTTACTCATACCTGGTTCTTAGAATAAGTCATTAATGACCCTTGGGTGGACGTAATTTTAATAAAAAAACAGATTCGGTGGCCGCATGGTCTAAGGCGCTTCTGTCGCCATAGACTAGACTGCCAAAGAAGGAGGGGAGATCGAGGTTCGATCCCGGTCGGGTGTACTGAGGTTGGTTTTCCTAAATGATTTTCTACTCTCCCTCCACGCAAATTTTGTTGCCTACACTTCCTCTAAATTCAACCTTCCTAATCCCTGTTACATTAGTGTAACATAGGCCTACAACTCGAACGGGTAGTAAGACGCAGCGCTAAAAAAAAAGCTAGTTTCAATGTTTATATGATTTAAGACGTCACTCCTGCAATAGGTTGGATTGTCAATGATGGAGGGATCTGAGAAGTGAGTTTCACTAAATGCATTCTTTTCTTCCTTAACGCAAATGTGGGCACACTTCCTCTAAATACGACATTCTTCTTCCACTAACCCACTAGTGTGAATATGCAAGTAAGCTGACACGATGCACCACACACACACACACACACACACACACACACATCTAACACATTTTTTAATCTTTTACTTGGTTTTTATCGTAAAGCTAAACATATTTATAAATTTTTATTATTATTATTATTATATAATCTCTTAATCGCAACGGCACATTGAAATATAAAAAAACTATCTTGGTACCCCAGCGTATTTCATGTCTACACTTTCTTTATAACAGTTTTTTTTCCAATCGTACATCTTTTATTTCCTTAACCACGGCCTTATTTCTGGTTTTACTTTAAATTTAGGACTTCTTTCACGGAAATTTAATGAAACACCCTTTTAAAAGGTAAATAAATGGAATATCAAAATGTCACGGCACGACTACAGCTCAATTTTCGTAGGAAGAATCTAGTCTGACTGCTAGGGAAATTAGATTGGCTTTCGATCTAGTTTCTCATATTGATAAGTCAAATCACGTGGTCTAGAGCTGTCACTTTTTGTTATATATTACTAATACCTATAACATAACACTAATGTTGTTCAATGTTGACAGAAAAAAACACTATTTATTGATATTTTCTAAAAGGATCTTCCTGTGAAAAATTGACTTTAGATTGACGCCACAGCCTCGGCACCCCATCTGAAAATCCCTTCTTGAGGCGCATGGTGTTGCTGTTCCTCTATTCGACCTTCCTCACCCTTCATACACTTATAAAGTCGTTAATTAGCTTGTGCTACAAAGTATCACTAAACACATACCATCTTAATGTCCACTTTCTATTTTTAGGGTCAAGGTAGATATGTTCACACTCGCGTGTGTCATGCCTGTCTACGTGCTCACACACGTTGTTATTATCAGAGGTTATTATTCTCTGTCTGAACAAGTCCAAAATATCATAATTGTGGGGAACTACCTATGTTTATCTACACGAGTTCTGACCAAAATATTTTAACTTTTACTGTAAAGTGTCTATCTTTAAATTATCGTATATTTTATTGTGGGGGTGTGTGTGTGTGTGTGTGGTGCGTGCGTGGAGAAAGAGAGAGTAAGAAAGAGAGAGAGGAAAGAAAGAAAAAGGATTGAGACGTCTCTTCCCACTGGGGTGGTCTTCGTCGAGTAAAATCACCTCTAACCACCCGAGGTGAGCAGTAACTTCTCTCTCTCTCTCTCCTCGTTCTCTGTGGGACGTTGCTAGCTCCCCATCTTGTTCCTTATATCGTGGTTCACTCTTTCTCTCAGTTTTTGTAGTTCCATTTCCTTTTTTTTTTTCACGCTCTATCCATATTTTATTTGCCACTTCCAAATCCATTGACAATCCTGCATGGATAGAGAGTATCGTTAATCAGTGTAACATTTTTTTTAAGCACCACGTTTTACCACCCCTTCAGTTTATTACGCCTGTATGCACTAATTACGCTAATGGGTTAGGGATGAGGAAGGTTGCATTTAGTGGAAACGTACCCACATTTGCGTGGAGTGCGTGCAAGTGGTAAACCATTTGAGGGAAAACCACCCTCAGTACACTTGACCGATCGAACTCCAATCTCCCCGTCATCGACAGTCTAGTATATTGCGAGAGTGACGCCTTAGACCATACGGCCACCGAAGCGAATGGGTGCTAACTTTGAATAGCAGAATAACATAGAACACTTTTTCGGAAAATTATATTAAATATAATTTTTTCTGGAAAAACTAAAAAAAAAGTATGAATAAAAGTAACTTTATACAATTAAGTATTTATGAAAACCGATGGATGACTGATAATAATTACTGAAATATCCTCCAGGCTATCAAACTATTTATATACATGACACAGATGATAAAGCTAGAATTTATAGGAGGGAAAGTGGGAAACCATTTAGGAAAATAAAACCATTTAAGTATACCCTGCTAGGATTCGAACCCCTAACTTTTCATAGGAATACAGTCCCAGAATGACGCCTTTATTCGCGTTCCACCGGTAGAATTGTTTCAATGATTATCGTTTGTATTTCAGCTTTAAGTTCACTTATATTTATAGGTACTGGGTACTTGACACTTGAACCAGTCAATTTATAGAGACGGTTGTAGGTGAACATCTGATCGCAATGTCAAACTCGTCTAGCCTGGCTTGCCGGTGACGGAGAAGCCATGTTTAGAATCCTGGCCGGGTGTGGGCTACTGATTTTAATTTAATGAAATTATTTATCACTCTCTTTTACGAAAATTTGGATGCATTTCCTTTAAAAGCTACGTTCATAATCCCTATGCCATTATTGTAATAACACTCTGGTAACTTCGGTGGTCGCGTGGTCTAACGCGCTACTCTCGCAGAAGACTAGACTGCCTATGACGGGGAGATCGAGGTTCGAGTATAGGTCGGGTGTACTGAGGGTGGTTTTTACAAAATTGCTGTCCATTCTCCCTCCACGCAAATACGGGTGCACTTACTCTAAATGTAACCTTCTCATCCCTAAAACCACTAGCGTAATTAGTACATAAGCGTATACACGAACGGGTAGTAAGACGCGTGCTAATAAAAAAAAAAGGTATTTCGTATGGATAGTATAGTGCGGTGCGATAAAACTATTTAAGTAAAAGGATGATGAGTGTAAATTCTTACACAGAATTGGTTTTAGCATAGGTATGGAGATCCCTACCTAATAAACTTGGCTTAAACCACCAAGCTCAAAAACCTTCAACCTCTCACCTAACCATCCGGTAATGCTAATTCAAGTTTAAGTGCTAGAGATGTTTAGTTTTTCTTTTATTGGTAGCCCATACATAGCAAAAACCTTTACATTTGTGAGTCCTTTCCTCCTCCCCCTCCTCAAGTCCTCTTTTTCTTCCTTGATCGTATTTCTCAAGCGATGATGAACGAGTGAAAAGGTTACGGCTGTCACCTTGCGAGATTTCAGATTACCAACAGACACGCGCGTGAAGGTCCCATACTGCCCCCCCCCCTCCCATCTCTTCCACTCCTCCAGAGGTTATAAAACATCTTAAAACCATCACATTCTCGTCACAGCAGCGCTACGGGTGTACAAAACGTTCGGCAAATAAGTCAGCATGGGGGAAGGAAGGATGTAGGAAATTAATGACTGTTGAACCCCGAACGCACGCCAAAATTTATTTTTAGTGATTGTGTTTTGATAGCGGAGTTTGGTGATACATCCCGCCGTTTGTTTACGTTTTACAGTTTTAAGGGTAGATTTATTTTAGATGGGCAGGCATCCAAATATTTTGTTTTAAAATGAAAAATTCATGAGGTAAAAAATAGATATTAAAAAGCAGATTCGTTCCACCATCGAATGCAATTTTATGGTACGAAACATAAAATATTTTATTTTCACAATCGTAAAGTTTTGGATTTAACACATTCAAAGTGTTTCGTATACTTAAAAGTTCAATTAAAACATAGTTATTAAGTATTAACGATTCAGATAAGGAAAATACCCAAGCTTGAAAAAGCCTGAAAAAAATCACAAAAAAGGTGGAAAAAATAATCTTGGTACACTCACTCCGAATTGAACCCCGAAACCACAGGTTTTAGCTTCAGATAAATAGTATTGTGAAGTTAGCTAGGAAAAATACAATTTAACATTGAAAATAAATAAATAAATAAACTTTATTTTATTAGTATACATACAAAATTATACAATCCGTCAAAATTGATATCTGCAGATTAACATGATTTTAAACTGTAAGATGGTGCCAGGCTGGATTCCCGGCATGGCTGAGAGAAATATCAATAGTGAATTTGAGGTTTTCCCTTTTACAGTAATGTGTTGATGGTTTTGGAGGGGTAAGGGGAGGTGTTGTTCTAGATTTTTTTCACCACTTCCTGCTACCAGTTTAGGCTATACACATAATTATGTACTAATTACATTAGTTTGTTAAGAATGATGAAGGTTGAATTTAAAGGATATGTACTCACATTTACGTGGCGAGAGAGAGGGAGTAATTTTTTTTAGGAAAAAACACCCACAGTACACCCGACCGGGATTCGAACACCGATTTCCCTGTCATCGCCAGTCTGGTCTATTGCGAGTGTGATGCCTTAGACCATGCGGCCAGTGAAGCAGGTTAGTTTAGTTCATAAGTTGTGGTTATCAGTCTGTTTATAAAGTTCACGTTAAATAGATAAAAAAAACTGTAGGAGCTACTTTATTCGTGTAGTAGGCACGCAATATATTATTATTATTAGCACCCGTTTGGGTTATACGCACTTACGCTAATGTGTAATGGTAGGGTGATTGTGAGATTAAATGGAGGACCTACAGTTTAACGTGGGATCCGAACCACGGGGGAGGCCTGGCATTCCTCACATTCACAAGTTGTGATTAATACACGTCTCGTCAGAGGTGATGGAAGGATTTGGCAATCAGATAAATCTGTGCCGGGATCGGGGATTGAACCCCGGACCCCCAGCACGGAAGTCTGACACCTTACCCCTAAACCACCAGGTCACCATGCTTGCACTATATTCCAGAGAATCGAAATGGGAAATATTCACTACTGGGGTCCACTTAGCCAATTTTGCTTATTTTTATACCAAATAATAATGGTGCGAGAGTCACACGGATAATTTAATTTTAATTTTTTTTAAAGAAGAATGATTGATTAACTTTTAAAGTAGATATATTCATTAATAATTCATATTTGATTGGTTCGAACAATTATAATTTAAGTAACAAGCTGATCCCGCAACGTTTACAGTACCGTTTCGGGAAATAATGGTTCAAACCTCTTAAATATGATTTTACAATTAACTTAACTTGAATAAAATCCCACAATTAAGCCTGATGCTTCCTCTGCATGCATTCTTTGTAAGAAAATCCGTGTAAGTGGTAGGTAAACTACACTTAGAATATTTTTCAAGCCGCGTGGGCGATGAGCGCTGCGATATGCCATGGTGTGCGCCTACCTTAAGTTCTCATTAACATTATCAGGGTCATAAGTTGACTCCGCTAGCCAATGAATCACGAGAGCAAGTTGTAAACTTCAACAACCTCCCTGTGCCGCATTCGGTGGAATGGACCGTAGTCTCGCAGGTACAGGAGACAGCTAAACACTATTCCTGGATTGTCTTCTAGTGTAATGTTTTGGTCATGATTGACGTGTCCTTGTATTGGCACGAGACTCAATGCACCTGCCTCATGCAAGGTGACTAATGGTTAGGTGGGACAGCTGGAGCCCTACTCACCAATAATTACTGGCTTAGGTGATACAGCTGGCCCCTGACTCACCAATAACTTATTAGCTAGGTGATACAGCTGGCCCTGACTCACCAATAACTTACTGGATAGGTGATACAGCTGGCCCTGACTCACCAATAACTTACTGGTAGGTGATACAGCTGGCCCCTGAATCACCAATAATGTACTGGTTAGGTGATACAGCTGGGCCCTGACTTACCAATAACGTACTGGTTAGGTGAGACAGCTGGGCCCTGACTCACCAATAACGTACTGGCTAGGTGGGACAGCTGGGCCCTGACTCACCAATAACTTACTGACTGGATGAAACAAAGGCTGCACCCCTAACCAATATCCAACATGTTGAAGGGGGGGTGGAGGGGTTATAATGTTTCATCACCCCTTATTGACCAACAACGTGCTACCAAGTGGAACTGCTGTAGGTTTCGGGTTGTTCTCGCCATTATTTAGAAGTGTCATATATATATATATATAAAACCGTAATCTAAATGGGTTGAGGCCTTAGCTAACAATCGATTAAGAGTTATGGAAATGTGTAAGCGGTGAGATAAAGGCTCATATCCCACTTTGATTATAAAGGACCATCCACTAAAAATTAAGGTAGATTTATATTATTCTACAACACAAATCTTGAAACGGTGACGGCGCACTCGCACCCCTGTTGCGATCAAACGTTGATGTTAAAGTTTCATACAGTTAACAATTATTTGTATTGTGTACACAGGATGTATTTTAATTGCCATCAAATATTCTAGGGGTGTATTTTCATCCACCAAACATTTAGAGAAGCTCATATAAATATGGGTCTAGAAACGCTTATTTTCTAAGTTAGAAAGAGATTTACTGTTCAATTAATAAACAATCCAACAAAATAAGTAGGCTCTAATGCAATGAAACAAGACATGGTTCAACATAAACAAATAAAAACACAAGACAGAACAGTTTGTTATAAAAATGGGTACAAATTGTGTTCTCCTGCTTCGATGCATCATCTGAGCCTGCGTTCCACGCTTTGTCGTACTTTGTTGAATACATTTGAGGTGTTAAGTATTTGCTCATATCCACTTATGATACGCTCTCTTGAGACCTCAATATCAGACACAGAGGTTGCGTAAACAATGGACTTTAAATGTCACCAGATAAAAAAAATCCACTAAATTTAAATCTGCTGATCGAGCAAGCCATTCAATGGATCCTCCACTGCTAATTAACTTTTGAAGAAAACTTTAAAAACCCTAAAAATAAGCCTTTCTAAAACGAATGTTTGTATGGAATTTTCTTAGTGTTTGGTTGATGGGAATATTTGACACGAATTAAAATATACCCTGTATAGTAACACTAGACTACTACTATACCGGCTTCATTCGGGACTGAACACTTATTATGTGAAATATGAGATGAGCGTAAAACACGAACGGAGCGGTTCTTTATTTCGTGACAGTCCTACTTGTCATGGGTCAAGTTAGTTTTACATTATTCAAATAAGACTTTACAATAATGAGTTAATTA
Organism: Timema podura; assembly: GCA_033556935.1. Lineage (NCBI taxonomy): Eukaryota > Metazoa > Arthropoda > Insecta > Phasmatodea > Timematidae > Timema > Timema podura. Next base: position 19,483,562 of record JAVRXN010000005.1, on the reverse strand, counting down.
AAAAGATAGGTGTTCAGTCCCTAGCGAATCTCCACAACTGTTATAGGTGTGGGTATGTTATCCTGTTAGTGTGGGGGGGGGGGGGGGGTCTTCACAGGGGCACTAAGTAACAGGTTCTTAAACCTTTTTTTATTTGTGATTCCTTTTCAGAAGACAAAATTACTAGCAACCCCAGGCAGTAACGATTGAGTTTTTTTTTTAAAACTCTAGTGTCAGTTATTGAGCAGTTTAATTATCAGAAGAAAAGTAGAAATAAATGAACATATTTATTGCAAAAATCCATACGTGCAGTTATATTAATTACTATTTATTACATGTTTATAATCTAAAAACTTTAAGAATGCAGGTGGCCAATGGAACCAATTAGTCTATCTAAGTTAACTATACCAATAATTATTATATTAAAATGGTGTTCATGTAATCATGCCGGGCAACGTTTAATTTCATAATAATTCCATAGAACAACTGAATTAGTGAGATTCCAGGTTTGGCTGTATCATTTACATCCTTCAGTTTTAAATACTTTGACGACATTCAAGGAAATCATTATTGTTTTCCCAAGTATTTGGATCGTGTTTAAAAAAATTATTGCGGTATAGTAAAAACAATAAATAATTTTAGAATGTTTTTTGACATAAAATTGTACAACTGCTTCGTTTGAGCTGCTGTTGCCTAATCTTTGATACGTCACAGAGGGTTGTATTCACCTTTCTTTTCACCGTCGTCACTTTCATTCCAGAGGAAGCTTTGAAGTCGATAAATGCTAATCCAAAACGTATATATTAATTTACTTAGGTTTGCCAAAGTTTGCCGCGACCCCAGGATATTTTTTGCATTTTCAGGGGAGTTCGAGGCACACAGTTTAATAACCTGTGGTCTAAAGGATATCTACTGTAAGTCAACCCTACACACTTTTTGGATTCTCGATTATCTCTCCTCGATTGTCTCCTCAACAATTTTGAGTACTTATAAAAAATAAATAAAGACATAAAAACTTGGCATTCACTTAGCCTGCCAGCGCAACCCAAAGAAAAGCATTCCAAAATGTTACAGGCTTTAATTTGTATTATTTTCAATATTAGTAAGCTTAAATAAAATCGTTAAATTTTATAATAAATACATTTGAGTTACACTAAATTAAAGTTTGCGAAGTGTTTAATAGATATTTAAACATAATTTTTCAAAAATAAATCTAATTAATAGTCTCCTAGGTAAAATTCTTTATAATTCTAATTTGTCGAAAATTCTTAGGTATTTCAAGAAAAATTTACCGATAATTTATTATCAAAATATATACAACAATAAAATCCTGAGAATGTAGATAAAAGTTTTGTTGCTTTTAAACAAAGTGTTAAAATTTAGACAAAACGATAAAGTTGATCTTGAATTCAAGGCTACAACTTTAATTATTTATCGGTACACTCTTTTTAAGATAAGATTAATCTTATACCATTATTAAAATATAGCAATATAATTATATTTAATATAAAAACTTGTATTTATTTGTTTTCTAAATAACCTGGATTCTCTTTATTTGTATTCTTTATAAATTTTCTATAGCATTTGTTAAATCTAGACTCGACAATCTAGTATCCAAACAGGCGTAACTTAACACCGCGTCTTACTACTTGTTCGGGCTGTACACAAGCTGGCGTGAACAACTCGTTTGATCATAATGCACAAGGGACAAATTGTGTAATATACATTCTCAGGAGGGCCGCATTAAAAATATCGCCATATTAAGTTTTAAAAAAAATCCATTTTAAGACCTACTTTCTCTTTTCCCCCATAAATATGAACTTTTTTATGCGCAGCAAGGGTGTGTTGGGTAGTGGAAGAGTTTAAATAATGATGAGTTACATACCATGAACTCATCACAAGACATTGTTAGAGTAGTAAAATCTTGTAGATTATGGTGGGCAGGACATGCAGCTCGAATGGGAGAATCTAGAACCATGTCCAGGTTATTGACTGGTAAATTCAATGGGAAGAGACCATTGGGAAGACCTAGACACAGATGGGATGATAACATTAGAATGGACCTGAAAGGAATAGGGTGTAATGAGGCGGACTGGATGTAATTAGTTAAAGATAGGGATAGGGTGTAATGAGGTGGACCGGTTAGAACTAGCTAAAGAAAGGGATAGGGTGTATTATTATTTATTATTATTATTATTATTATTATTATTATTATTAGCCCCGCGTCTTACTACCCGTTCGGGTTATACGCACTTACGCTAATGTGTAATGGTAGGGTGATTATGAGATGAAATGGGGGACCTACAGTTTAACGTGAAATCCGAACCACGGTGGAGGCCTGGCATTCCTCACATTCACAAGTTGTGATTAATACACGTCTTGTCAGAGGTGAAGGAAGGGTTTGGCATTCAGATAAATCTGTGCCGGTACCGAGGATTAAACCCCGGACTCTCAGCACAGAAGTCTGACACCTTACCCCTAGACCACCAGGTCACCCGATAGGGTGTAATAAGGTGGACTGGATAGAACTAGTTCAAGATAGAGATAGATGGCGTGCTTTTTTTTAAATTGCGACAGTGAACTCTTGAGTTCTAAATTCCCTAGAATAATTAAGTAGGCTAGGTTTGGTTAGATTTTAAATCTTATGTTTAATTCACTCTAATATTGATGGAAAATGTGTGTATGTAAGCCTTTATATCTCGTATGTTTGTTCCTTTTCATAAGAGGAAACAACTGTTTGGACACTTAAGTGCTGCCAAAAATTGCACATATTTAGAAGGCAAATTTAATAATGTTTAAAAATCTATTTCTGCTGATTAAGTACATTTAATTTGATACATCACAAACCTCACTTGCTAGATTTTCCTAAATAATGCCCTTTTGCAAAAAGTCATTATCCAAGATTGTGTATTTCTGTGACGTTTGTTAAAAATAATAATCAACTCGCATTGTATGTTGGTTCATTATTAAGTCCGTGAGGCACACATAATCCAGGATAGGGCCAAAGTTTTGACATACCTAATCTAAAGGATAATCAAGGATTATAAATCAACTCATTTAAAGAGACTGACGTATTCACTGTGGCAGTTCACAAATGAAAGGAAGAGGTGCATTGCAGTTGAAATCGTTAAGCCCTCCGTTCTTGTGGATCGATCCGCAGTCTTCGCCTGGCTCCTGTCCTGAGTTGTTCGGCTCTTTGGCAGAACTCCATCGGTAAAACCCTGACTCTTTCAATGGCTGACCTGTTGGCGAAAAGTTAGTCATGTAACATTTTAAAACTAGGTACAGAGTTTTAGCAACCATTTAGAATTTAGATCAAACTACTTTTGAGTGTGTTTCATTTCGAGATAATAAATAAACAAGTCTTGAAAAGAATGTGTGTTAAACGGTGGTTAAAAGAAAATGGGGGAGGGATAGAAGGTATAATGAAAGATAAAACCATATAAAAATATCTACAAGGGGTGGGAAGCTAGTAAAGTGTTAAAGGGGGCGGAGAGTACGGGGCTGGGAAGTTGATAAACCTGAACATTGATGTTTAGGTAAGTAGGTTTTGGAACAACAAGCAACATTTTGCTATGAACAGATTATCAACGCAATAGTCTAGACCAGTGGTTCTCAAACTGTGGTACGCGTACCTCCAGGGGTGAGCGAGCATTTCTTGAGGGAAAAATTGGCAAAAAGACAAGAGAAAAAAACGCGGTGGTGAGTTTTCAAGGCGATGATTCGACGAGGGATATTTTCTCTTGTTTACCTGACATTTGACTTGTTATTTAGGGAATTTTTTTTATCATGGGAGTAAATTAGAATTATATCATGACCTACCACAAGCATTACTCTTTCCCGCCTGTGACCTGGGTCAGTTTTTTTTATTCAAGCCATAATTATATTTTCCACTACCGGCTGTCTAGTCCTGTTGTAGTTTCATATGCCTTATAATCTAAATTAAGACTAGAACAGGCACAACATCCAGTCCTCGACCGTTAATCAGTCACTGTGAAAAGATAAACCTATATTTCATCAATGACCAAATTTTCGGCCATACCGGGAATCGAACCCGGGAGCTCTAGCTTAGTAGGCGGACCCGCTAACAAGTGAGCTAATGTGTCGGACCTTATACTTATGAACAAGAGGTACAATCTAAAAAAAAGTTGAAGATCCACTGGTCTGGACTACAAATAAAAATAACTAGGCCAACATAACTTAAGGGCCTCATATATGGTCGAGAACGTTGACGTGATTCGATACGACACAAGATGTCTCATCTTAAATAAGGATTATATACCCCGGTTTGGTTGAAATTTATCCTTATGAGATTCAAAATCATGTGATATAGAACCAATAGCTCGCATCGATGGCCTAATGTTCTATAGAGTGTATGGCAGATAATGGGGAGAATGGGGTCCCCGTCGGATGTATTGAGGGTGCTTTTTCCTCCATTGTTTCCCAATCTACCTCAACGCAAATACGGATATATATCCTCTAAATTCAAACTTACTCATCCTTAGCCCAATATTCTAAATATGCGTGTAGCCCAAACGAGTGGGAAACCATGGGGCAAAAAACAACAACAAACTATTCTTGATTCACTAAGGGCGAAATCCAAGGCGTTAACATCGGATTGTAAGGTACGCGAGTTTTGGGCAGTGTTTTCTCACTTTTTTCTAGCTAAACTTTTTTTTGGTTCACAATTAATCAAATATTGTTCCAGTAGAAATTAGAGTTTAAATTACTTCACATGGTGATATCAACAGTTGTTGAATATTTAAGTGAGCATAGCGGCATTAGATGACAAACCTTTTAAATGAAAATAAAAAGTTTTCATTAAATTCTAGGACATCCTTGACAGATATTCAACAACTGTTGAGGTCACCATGCGAATAAAATTAAACTATCTGTTTTTACTGGATAATTATTTGATTCCTTTTGACCAAAACACCGCACAATACTGCCCTTAGCTCGTGTTCCCTACATTCCCACCTTAACAACCTCACGTAACTTAATCACATATAAAACCTATCATCTTAATGCTAACAGGACCTAACCTAATAGAGGAGAAATAATGTACCAAATATGGTGACAAAAGCGCCCTCGAGAATAGGTCGTGGAATCCGATCAACGCAAAGCTCGTCTTTGCTTCCGATTCAAGCAGCTTCTGGAGAGCTTTGGACTCTTCCTCAGAGTTTACGATCGCAAGATGGGCCCCTTCTTCCGTGCAAGCGCGCCTTGCATCATCCCACTTCTTGGCTTCAGCGTGCAGCTTGTAGTATCCTACTCCGGGGAACAGTCGGAAGCCCGACCGGCGCGGCGAGGAGGGGCTGAAACAGAGAGGAGAAATATATTTTACTGCGTCTTACTACCCTTAAGGCACGTCCGTGAAAACGAACATTTTTGCAGAACAATCCGGAATAAACGAAGAACAAACAATTGCAATAATAAAAAACTTGAATTTTTAAAAGTGGGGGGGGGGGGGGGGGGGCAACTTCATGGACGTCCTAAGGCCCGTTCCGATGCGCGTGTTTGGATGGATTTGGCTCGTAGATTGCATTATCACAGGTCGTGGGACCGATAGGTGCGCGTTGGCTTGGTACGGCTCGGGCGTTCCCGTGGATTGTCGGTAAATGCTTGAAATATCAAAGGCCTGTGGCTTGGTCACCTGCTCCATCCCCAGACACGAGTAGAGCAAACCACTCGTCGTGGGAATAGTTAGGCTCATCAATCTACGAACCATGAGCCGTTCGCGACTTGCTATACAACAGGTCGTGGGAACACGGCTTTACGGACTATCCGTACCAGGGTTGCTATTCATATGGAAAACTGGGAGAGCCGGGAAAACACGGAGCATTTTTATATCTTTAAAAAATAGGAAAATACAGGAAATTTTGCAAAATCTATTAAAACACTGAAATATTAAGTTAATTTGAAACATTTAACTGAAAGCTTGGACAAAATAGTATGTCTTTGGATAGAATAAAAAGTGGACTGAAGAATTAAGCACGCAAAAAATTCAAATAATCCATGCACGCCCGGTTTTTTTTTTTCGCATGACGTTTCATTTTGGTTATCAAATTTATTATGTAATTTGATACTGAATAATCAAGATAAAATATATTAGTAACTTCATAAAACAATAGTTAATCTTTTCTTTTGAGCTGTGACTTTTTCCAGAACTGTTGCGATGTATTTTGAGTTTAACTCAAAATAAATAATATATTAGCCTTTCAATATTTACTTTAAGGCAGCTTTTTACTATAATTTTCCAACCTTTAATTACAGTTGTTTCTTGGACATAGCATATTAAAAAAAATTGATATTGACAATCTCTTATGTTGTAATAAATTAGGTCTATTGTTGGGTTGTTTAATTCTTGAGCTAAATATTATTTGAACTATGAACTACAATCCTGAAAAAGTCCAAACCAATAATATTTTACGAAATTATATATTTTCATCTTAACATGGGATTGTTTTCACGATTCTATGTTACCGTCTTCGTGATATAGTGGTCAGAGCTCCTGGCTGCTAACCTAGAGGTCCCGAGTTCGATTTTCCGCTGGTACAGAGGGACTTTTCTTGAAAGGGGAATAATTACCATGGTCACCAGGGTTTGGTTAATTAAACAGGTCAGGTTACAATATTCATTGACTCCACAACCTCATATTCACCATCATCATCCCCTCACCTCATCGGGACAGGGAATGAGCCCCACGAAAAGGATGTACGACTAGTACATTAGGGCGTCCCCTGGGCAACGGTACATTAGTACTGGCTAATCTTTCCGCAAACTGAGCTACAGATTGATGAAGTGCAGATTTGCTATCATAGTTTTATTATTAATTATTATTATTATTATGCTATATTGTTTTCATAATTAACAAATTAAAATTTCTTAAAAAAGTAAATTCTCACTCCATGTCATAATCATCAACTTATCTAATGTTGAAGCAGCTTTAACTTTTATTGGTCAGGGTTTGAATCCCAGCCTGGAGTAACGAAGCTTATTTTTCCTAAATTGTTTTCTACTTTCTCTCTATACATATATGTGGGTTCATTCGATATAAATTATACGTTCTCTATCCCTGTTCAATTAGTGTAATTAAATGCGTTGGGGACTTTCCAAATTTGAATCCTCACGATTGAGGAATACCCCACTTTGATCATTTAAGTAAATTATTGATGAACTTATCTCCCATAGCTCAGCAGAGAAGCACTTTCGTAAAGATCGCCTATTTACCTATTAGCTTAAAAATTATAAATATAAAATCTTTTATTTACACATAATTATACATATAGTCGTCACCTGTGATTGATGCAACCATTTTAACCGTCTCCCTCCCGTCGCAAACTGCTGAGTCGTGCTCCACATCGACCTCAAAAGGTCCGGCTTCAAGTTCTTCCGCAGAATCGCTGCCACCGTGGTCGAATTTTATCTAGGAAATATAATTACTTACTTAGTTACTGACTCAATAGCATTAGGAACTCGAAAACTTATTGCACCATTCACGCCACCCATTCATATCTTGAGCTAGTTCTATTCAGTCCACCACATTACTCTCTATTTTTTTCAGGTTCATTATTATGTAATCCTCCCGTCTGCATTTAGGTATTTCCAATGGTCTGTTCCCATTGGGTTAGCCAGTCAATATCCTGAGCATGGTTCTAGATTCTTCCATTCGCGCTGCATGTCCTGCCAACCGTGATCCTCGAGATTTGATTACCCTAACAATGTCTTATATATATATATATATATATATATATATATATATATATATATATATATATATATATATATATATATACATGTGTGTGTCTGTGTGTGTGGATAATTTAATACTTTCTAGAATTATTCTTATTTTTACTTAAAATATAACTTAAAGGCTACATTTCATGCTAGCATTTTCCTTTCAATTAAAGTTGGTAACTTACATGGTTGTGGTTGTCTTCTAATCCAAACATTATATTTATTAATAGCTCTATCATAATATGTGATGACAATTTAATGTTTAAGCGTTAAATAATCATAAAGCTATGTATAATGTCAGTAAATAGGCTCTAAATAATTGGAATGAAGATTGTTGACCTCGATGAAAAAATAAAATTATCGTTTCGTTAAACATATTCAATATTTCACAACATTGCAACGACGGTTTTATTTTCCTTACTAAATATTCCTAATCACACTAATTGACACTGATAAATTTAAAGAATTTTTCTAAAAATAAATACTTTTACTGAGGCCATACTAATACAAAAATGACTATAGATTTGCTTACAGTACTTTATTCAGGGTCATCTTACATTTGTAAAACCGGGAAATCTCCAGGCATTTCACAAAAAGAAAAACTTTTAAAAAGACAGGAATATTTGTGAATTAGAGATCTATTAAACTGACTGATCCATTAGGGCCCTCGCATAGAAGAACTAATCACGTTGTTTCGTGTACATGTCCTCCCCCCTTCTTTCCCCCTTTCCTCCCTGAAACATTGGCTTCAGTAATAGTAGTAGATATTTCTTCGTCAAGATCCGAACATCCCATTCTAAACATAAATAGTAACTTCACACAAGCCAATTTTATGTAAAATGAAATTTCATTCCTGTATACTACTCTTTAAAGTGTCTGAAAAAATTGTAATTCCTTCTGAAAAACCTGGAAGACACCTTGAATATTGTATTGAGAAAATAACAGTAGCAAACCTGTTTATTAATAATATCTAAAAAAAATAGTCCCCAAGTGATTATAAAAGCTAAATTTTTTTTTACAAAACAACCACGAATATAGTTACCTGGGCCACCCAGTGTCCAGTATGATTCCGTTGACTAATTATGGAGAGTTTCAAAACAGGAGACAATGCCTGACAGAATTCGGAACTACTCTCCTTAGGCCAACCGCTCACACATAACATTATCACCACAAAGTAACAAGTTTTACTCATGATTGTACTTTGAGAAACTAATCAATAAATATATGTCCTTTAAAACTAGTTAAAATAAATTTGTTCCTATCAACGAAATAAAATGTAGGTGATACCAAGTCGATATTCATTCAGTTTATGTTTGAGTTCTTTAATATCTTGACTTTAAGAACTAAAACATATATTTTATAACTTACGTCACTCGTATAAATTTTTTTTATCTTATTTTCTTTTGAAATATAACATTGGTGTGGTTGTATACAAATAATATCTGAGACATATTTATTTCTCGTGGGTTTTTTCTCTCGAATAAATGCAATACATTATTAAATGAAAATGTTTGAGCACCTTTATCTAAAACTCACATAATCTCTTTAAGCGCAACTACGATAAAGATATGCTAGGGCATATTTTCCTTTCTCAGGAAACCTATAGACTTATTAAATCTACAAATGTAAGGCAATGTCGACATTCTGATAAGAGAGTGCTCGACTAGTTTGAGTTAGTGACAAAATACACTTTGCATTCTCAGGGACGCACCTGGGGAAAATACAGGACATTTTTTATGTCTGGGGGAAAACAGGAAAAACATAAGACATTTTGGAAGATAATTAAATAATTCTGATTTATCTATGTGGGATAGAAACAGCTTGCTTTACACAATGGGCCTTTGCACGAAAAAAATATTACCACAAGTTTTCTCGTATAGTGTATTAAAGCTTGGAAAATAAAACTCCAAAAATAACTTATTTGTAAAGTACACTTAAATGATTTACGTATATTTGTACAAAAAAACTATATTCTTACTTATCATAATAAATTATTCCCAGATACCCATTTAAACTCCATCTTGAAGGCCATTTGCAAAATAGTTCAAATTTTCTTAAATATGTCATAAGTAAACTACCCTTAAATTGATTTATTTTTACAAAAATCCAACTAACCTTATTTATAATCATGTAAAATAGTCTCCAAATACAATTTTTTTACAAACCAGTAAGAGATAATTAAAAAAGCATTTCAAATATTGCTGAGCCACTACAAAATTATTAATTTTTTTTCAAAATAAAACAAATATATAATATATAACTATTTATAATGTAGAGGACTTAACAGATAACCATATTAAACCAAATCTCCAAAGACGTTTATTTAAGTACTTGAATTTAAAAAAAAATCGGTCATCAGTAAACTATACTTAAACAAATTTCTCCCCCTAAAAAATGTAAACAGTTTTATTTTTCATGTTAAACATTCCCCAGATATGGTTTAAACAATTACATTGTGTATATTTAAATTATTTTGGCAATTTTTGACATTTTTTAAAGTAAATTAGATCACTCGCTTTTTTGTAACAGATGGTCACTTTTCCAACTATTTTTAAGCCGTGTTGGCAGTTCCAGCCCTGATTAAGTCCTCCTTTAGTAGCTTTATATTCAAACAAAATCAATGTTTCTTCTAGTCATAGCGATTATTCTATCTTCTTTTGAAGAATGTGGAAAATCACGCTTGGTTTGATCTAAATAATATTTATAAATTAGTCTTTATTTGTCACGTCATAAAATATATTAAAATAATCATGTGAAGACATAATAAATATTGGTTATATTTTTCTCTTTTATGATAGCTCCTTAAAATCAATAATCACCTAACAGTAATTAGATAAATAATTGTGACAGTTAAAGATTCTCATAAGTCTTATTTTCTTTTATTATTCCTATTAAAGGACTTCAATAAAAAATTAATCGTTGAAAAATACTTATTTACAGCGCCAATAATTTTTTAAAAATTTTGCACGCACACACCATAAAACAGGTCGTCCTAAGAATGTTCAAAATGATCGTTTTGTAGAAAATAATAACCTAAAACACCTCGGAAACAGGAATTTAAATATTATTAAATAAAAAAATAAATATTGAAATTCCGTCCCTTCATTATAAGGGTGCTAATCCTCCCCTAGTTAAATTTTATTTATATATATATGTATATATATATAAATAAACATACATATATATGTATATATAAGGCCAATCCCGCTCACTCATCCCCGTATTTATACAATCCCTGGGCTTGGGAAATTGAGATTTTGCGTGAAGGTTTCTTTTAGGTACTTGGCAATAGATAAGAAGGGGTTTTATGAAATGTCACCTCTAAGGGTTGAAAAAGAGAGGTTGATATTTTTCAAAATTCACTGATGTATCTTTTGAAATTTAAAATAAATGTTCCTTCCTAGAATTGGGTGAGACGTTTGAGAGGGTTTTTAAAATTTCATCCCTTCAGAGGGTGTAGAGGGGCAGTAAGATGTTGGACTCATTGAGTTACTTATCACTATATTCCCCCAACCCTAGGGCTTAGAACAGTTAAATTTGGCTTGATACGAAGTTAGCGGAATTTCTCTACATAACCAGAAATATATAAAATTGGGAAACTTCAAAATTGGGCTCTATAAAATGGGGAGGCCTATAATTATAAGAAACATTTAATTTAATGTAGAATATTAAAATTTGGTTGACATGTAGAGAGACAACTCTAGGTAGCTAAATAAATATTAAAATTTGAAGTTTCTAAGAGTAAATTGGAAAAAAGGGGGTGGAGCAGTTCAAAATTTCAAAAATTTATAGGAAACAACTACCGGTGTGGTAGGAAACTGAAATTCGGCAGTCAGGTAAAAAAATGTTTCAAATAGATATTAAGAGCTGAAAATATTACCTTTTTAATTGAAACTAGGGAAATAGGGGGTGGAGGGTGTGAACAGAAAAAAACAATTTTCAGTGTGGTAGAAAACTTAAATTTGTCAGGCAGGTAGAAGGACAGTTCCAGCTAACCATATTCGTCTTAAAATTCTAAATCTCTAAGTAGGAGTTGTTTAACTTGGGGGAAGTGTTAAAATTTCTAAAAATAGTAGAAACAACTACCTTTTTGTGTGTTAGAGCTATAGAGAAAACTCAAAACAGCCATAAAAAATAGAAAATTTTGGATTGATAAAATAGGGAAGAATGGGAGGGGAGGGAAGTGTTGTTGAAAAAACTTTTAGGTGAGGCAGTAAATGTAAATTTGCAAGGATTTTTTAAAAAACAATTTTAAATTACTGAATTGCAGAAAATAATAAAAGATTAGAAAATATTTATTTCCTGTTGAGGAATGTTTACAGCTATGTAAGCAGTTAATGAGAACTCAACTAAATGGCTCAGTCTATCCCCCCATATCTTATTTCATTTAGTAAAATTCTGACCAGGCTTTTCAGAATTCTCCCTTAGTAATAAATGTTACAGCCGGGAAGTGTAATTATACCTGTAAACCTGTTTTTATAAAATTCACACAAACGCTCAACTGATAAGGCTAGCGGATATTGCTTTCTTACAAAAATGGTCCCACTCATTGACAGAATTAAGTCAATAAAGTAATTAGAAAAACAACGATGCACCCACAATTGCTAATTACTTGGAAATCGTATTATTTAACTAAATCTAACAATCCAATGGACTGAATTTAATTCTTTTTTTCATTTAAGCATTGCTCAGAAATACTATTCTAAAAGCCATTTAGAAATACCCTTATTTGTTAGATGTGCATATCATAGGAAGTTTTTCAAATTGTACTGGTTCCGGTTCTAATTTCAATAATCCAAGATAGTCTTGGTTCAATACACCTCGAAGTATCGAGGCATTACTACATATGTATGTATTAAAACATAAAAAATAAAAATAATAACCGACAACCGGCTTTATAGTTACTAAAAACTGATCCTAAGGCAAAAACTGAGGTGTGGAAAAATCAAACCGATCCATTCCTTATTAAGTTATGTCACACATTAAACGCATGCCAGAGTTCTATAACTATATTGCATGGTTAGTGAATTTAAAGGCGGTAATGGACGTGCTATATCTCAAGTCACACCATCTTAAAACAGTTCTACCCCCCCCCCTCCCGAACACCCTATTTGCCCCCCATACCTTAGTGACTTGAGTGCTCACTCTTCTCGCCAATATGATTCTACCATAAGGAATTAACCTTATTATGTTGCTCCTGATTCCCTCTTCCGCTTTTACATACACATTTCTCTCCTAAATCGTTCCCAGTAAGTCTGGGCGTGGTCACTTAAAACTAGAGATGGGTTGAATCCTATATTTCTCAAATCCGAATCTTAAATTTTCTTTCGAATCCTTGCATCTTTAAAAATGTACAGAATTAGTCAACGTGAGATTATAAAATGTAATCAAAAATAGAAGTTGTTTGAATATTGATGTCACTACAAATTATATTTGGTTTGTCATGTCTATTAAGTCATAAACAACAAAGAGAAAACTTTTTTTAGTTAAATTAATTATATTGATACAATTTTCTACAAGTTTATAAAATTCCTCCGAACAATTTGCTTAAAATCATTAATTGAAGTAAAGCTCATCATAATTGTATTCGAAATATTTTTTCGAGTAATTGAAGAACCTCAAATTTATCAAATACCAAAAAATTCGAATAATTGAAGATTTTAGCGTCCCATCTCTACTTAAAACACATTAATCTTGCTATGTTATTAGGAGTTGGACAGTAGGTTTTGATAGCTTGCTATGGCAATGTAAAGTCTGAATAAAAATTCTCGATTCTCGATGCGTGCCAGACTTGTCTACTCTCCGACCTATAACTCTATTTACTTGTCAAGAGAGCGGTCGTGGCTTACATCTGTCTGCGGTTTACTCGATCCTGTTGCCGACCACAATATGACAACCCTATAATAGTTGCCCTAGGTTAGGGTTGCTACCAGTGTTGTGGCTAGCTTGTGGAAAGACACCGGTACTTATTTTTTTAGTGGCAGATTATCTTCACGCAATATTTCAAGGTTTTTTCCTCTACTAGTACAGGTTTTTTTAAAAAAAAGTTTCTTTCGAGACAGCAGCTCTCTTTTTTTCTCTCTAGACATTTAATCCTTGTCGTTTGTGTTTATCCTCAGCCGTGGGCAAGATAGTTTTTAGGCGTTTTACTGCAGGGGGTGACAAATCACTTCTGAGATACTTTGGTTTGAACCCCGGCGAGTATAAATTTAGTCTTATAATGTTGCTTAAATAATCGCGTTACGAATAATTTGACCCAATCCAGTGGGCGAGCGAATAAAGGCATCAGTATCATCTTGTCTGATTTGATGGTGATGGTTAGGTTTGAGTTTTAATCCCAACTGAGTGTAAAGAGGTGGTTTTTCCGAAATGGATTTTCCCAATCTCCTTCCAAGCACATTCAACTATATCAGATTTAAAGTTTACCTTCCTCATCCTTATCCCACTAGCCTAAATATGTGCATAGCCCAAACGGTTGATAAGATGTTGAGAATGGGGAACGAGTGATTTGGGGCTCAATTAAGACTCTTATAGTTCGAGGGGAAAAATGTTACGTTAGTCGCACAAGCACTTTTAAAAACAATATAATATATGTGAGTAAAATAATCAGTGTTAAAGTACACATTGAATAGTGAAAAAAGATTTTGTTCGTGGGTCAGATTTCATTTAGTTTTTAAATTGCATGAGGAAAGTGTTATTAAGTATTCACAGTTGTGAATATTAATATATTTAAGGTAAGTCCTATATATTCTAGCCCTTGTGTTTGTTGTCCGTGGGGTTCTAAAAATAAATAAAAACTATTTGTTCTTTATATAGCTCTGCAATAAAATCAACTCCCGCAAATAGATCCAAGGCCCTCACACTTGGGTTCAACCCATTTCATAATTTAGCTAATAATGGTAAGAATTGCAACAAATGAACGTTAAAACTACTTTTAGTCGCACATTGTATTCATAAAACTCGCAACAGAACATTTACCCACTGACACACCACTCATTTAAGAGTTGCCATTTATTAGAGAACAACTTGGTACACCCATCCGGGATTCGAACCCCAACCTCCCCGTCACCGACAATTCAAACTAAATGAGACCGACGTATTTGACCGCGTGCCCACAGGCATGGATCTCATTCCAGCTGTCAGATAGTTCACTCTCTTAAAATTCAATATCTTCATATCAGTCCATTAAATCAGATGGTTTAATTTGCTGATTCATTTACCTACCACTACTACTACTACTACTTATTTTCTATTACTAAACTTACTACTACATTGCACAAAAATAGCTATTCTCAAATTTAATATATTAATCACCCGCATTGGTGGCTGAGGCCAAAGCATCATCTCTCGTATCAGACTGGATTGTTTTGTGACAGGGTAGATCGGCGTTTGAATCCCGGTTGGGTGTACTGAGGGTGTATTTCCTAAATGGTTTTACACTATTCATCCACGCAAATAGGGATAAATTTCCTCTAAAATTATATCTTACTCATTCCTATTCAATCACGTAATTAATGTAGGCTTATAACCTGATATATATTATATACAAAATAGGGTTATTTTATTTATTTGAGGTATTAAACGTGCACTTTATGAACCACTGATTATATAAGTACACGACTTACAAACTAACTTAAACTAGAACAGACACAACTTCAGCCCCGGGCCGTTAATTCATCTATGTGAAGTTTAAACCCTTATTTAATCAATGTTAGATATTCCAGCCATACCGATAATTGAACTCGGGGACCCTTAGCTCAGTAGACAGACATGATACCGACTGAGCTAAGGTTGGACTATAGCTATTTGCTTTTTTAAAATTTATTTACAAAATATACAATTTCTAATATCTTATATTTACTTATCCCCCTAATAGGCCTATCTATTTTATGCTATTGTCAAATTAGACCGTCCCTTTTATGATCACAAAAAAAAAAGAGTGAGTGTGCAGAATTGTTTTAAATGTAGTTTTTGTTGAAGGATTGTTTGTTGGTTATATCCCCTACATATTTATTTTTGTAGGGCTTAATTTTATTCCTGAAGCAATGTTCGTAAGATATCCATACGTCCGTACCTGAGACGGAAATACAGCACGAAAGGAACGGGTATAATTTATTAACGGTATTCGGTAGCTCCTTTGTGTTCGTTTACAATGCTTGTACTAATATAATTAGAGTGATTGATGCTTACCTTTAGTTAGCTTATGCTATACGGCAGATTCATGACAATACAGCACGAACACTTTCAAAGCGATTAAAGAGCTTATTATGCATATTCTATACAAGCTAGTGCATTATACCTGTCAGGATATAAGTAAATTCAGAGCACTGATGACCAAATATAACAAATATGAAGGTTACAGGGGAAAGAGGATGAAAGTCACATTTCACACATTTTCCAGAACAACTTTTATATACCCGTTTCGGTGGCCGCGTGGTCCAACGCGCTAATCTCGTGTTGGACTAAATTGTCGAAGTCGAGGAGATCGGGGTTCGATCCCGGTTGGGTGCACTGAGGGTGCTTTTTCCTAAATGGTTTCCTAAATGGTTTTCCACTCTCCTTCCACGCAGATTCGGGTGCACTTCCTCTCAAGTTAAACCTTCCTAACCCTTAAAACCATTGACGTAATTAGTATATAAGCTTATAAGCTGAACGGGTAGTATGACGCGGTGCTAAAAAAACTTTTATGTCTCAAATCCCGTAGGGACCTCAGCATATTCTTAACCATAATCTAAAGTACAATAAAAAGGTATCATGATTGTCTAACAGATGGAAGCACTATCTCAATTAAGCTAAAACTGGGTTTTCCCCTTTTTTCCCCTGTACCCTCCAAATGTAATTTAAGGGTGCTGCCTACCTGTGACGTCACGGCCAGTCAAGATAGGATTTCTCACTGTTAATGAATTTACGTTTTATTCAGCGAGTTTTAAAGATATAACGTTGAAACAAACACCATAAGTTCTTAAATAATTCTAAAAATAATCCTACAATGTCACAAAATTATTATTTTTATCTTTAAATAATTTATTTGTAAACGTATTTTTTTTATATAAATCCTCAACAACTTAGGCTATTTGACTTGGTCACGAAAATAGCATGTAGGAGTCTTCCTGCCAGGATGTAGATTAAAATAGTCCGGGGTAGCATATGTCTACCTAGAATAGGAAACAAGAAGAAGGTAAAATTAAAACTGCTGAGGTGCGTCAAGTTAAGATGCAACCCGCTTCGCAAAATAGCTTTGGAATCTACAAGTAGGCAATGTCGTTAAATCACCTTTTATTTGCATCAGTGGGCACTTGAACTTTTTTTCCAGCCCGTTTTATTACTCGTTCGGCAGTATGTATTTCTATCAAATACGATAGACGGCTAGTGAGGGTTAAGATATAATTTATATTAAATTTACCCGCAATTGCGTAAAGCGAAAATAGGAAATCACTAAAAAACACACTGTACACTAGGCTGGGATTCGAAACCCGATTTACACGTCACCGGAAAATCAAAATAAATGAGCTTGACATTTAAACCACTTACTCGGGTAGCTCGATATTGATAGCATCTATTCTTGTTTGCTGGTGACAAACAGGTTGGGGTTAAGAATCTCGGCCTGGTGTTCTAAGAATGATTTTTTTTTTTTCAAAATAGTGTCACACTATCTTTCCACACAAATACTGTTACATTCCCTCTAAAATATGCCTTATATATTCCTAACAATACGTTTCGGTGGACGCGTGATCTAACGCGCTACTCTTGTAGTAGGCCAGACTGCCGATGAAGGGAAGATCGAGGTTCGAATCTCGGTCGGGTGTACTGAGGGGGGTTCTTCCAAAATGGTTTTCCACTATCCCTCCACGCAAATGCGAGTACATTTCCTATAAATACAACCTTCCTAATCTCTAAAACTATTAGCGTGATTGGTATATAAAAGTATAAACCGAACGGGTAGTAAGACGCGGTGATAAAAATAACTATACCTAACAATGGCGTAACTAGAACGCGTATCGGTAAAATGCGATTGAATATAATATCACCTCTCCTTGTGTATAGACTTTAAAGGCCGATTAGATGCAACACTGAATTCCCCATCTTCCCAATATCTCTTTATAAATATGTCAACAGAATGTACTAAGAATAGTGACTCAATACATATTCATTCGTAAGGTTAAACTTTGGTTTTATTGTTTTAAACTCTATTCGCAGGAAGAAACATATTTTATTTTTGCCAAAAATTAGAACACTTCTTGATTTTACCATTTACTAGTAATGCAATGATAATATATAAAATCAACAAGAAAAAACTGAATTGAAAAATATTATTCTACAATAAAATATATCAATATAAACTAATTTTTAACCTTCAACTAATTAACTCTTAGACAAATCAGTGTGGCAGAACAAGTTGGAAGCTCATCTTATTATTAAAATAATTACTAGATAACTAATTATAAATTACAATAATTAGAAAAGAGATTAGGTACGGATGACTGACAGCCATTAACAATTTTTCAATTTATATTATGGTAAATTAAACCTGGACACAAGAATCAAACTCGGGGATAGTTATACGTTTGTAGAATACGTGCTCCCTGACACAACTTAAGGTGGGACAAAAGAAAGTTTTTTTACAGTTTTTATAGCAAACTTTTTTCCCCTCGGTAAAATATATTACATCTGCGGTAGAAACACAGAGTTTAATTTTCTTCACATAGTAAATCCAACAGTTGTTGAATATCCGTCAGAGGTGTCCTAGAATTTGATAGGTTTTCTTCTTCGTTTAAAAGGTTTTTTTAATCAAATATTAATATGCTCATGACAATTATTCAAACATTGTTGACAGTGCTATGTGTAGAAAATTAATTTCAATGTTTTTTACTGGAGCAATATTTAATTTATTTTGTTGAAAAAAAAGTTTGTTATGAAAACTGCAAAAACACCTACACTTTCTCGCGTCCCTTTCCATGTCATTGCGCGCACATGAAAGTGGCTGAAGCTAGCGATATTGTTTTGAGTGCACAGCAATATTAAATTGTTGCATGTATTAGGGGTTTTTCTGTTCATTTAGGGAGAGAGGGGATGACAATTATATTTATAAATAAATATACAAATAGCGTATGTCCCGAGGATGAAGTAAACTCGACGCAAAAAGCTTAAGGCGTTGGCTCTTTTAATTTGGCGTGGAAATGTAGAGCCATGGTAATAAATGGTTATCTTCAAGAATTTTTATTGTTTTAAAATTTTCTTTTCGGAAACAGTTTGTTCAAGAATAGAAGCATGTTGATTAAGTTATACTTTTTATATAGACTCCTCCTCTAAAGTTTTAACAGTGATCAAATATCGATAAAACTGACATTTTTCAATAGATAACTGCCGGTTTCATAACAAAAAATAAGAAAACGTAACAATTAATAAACATCGATACACAATCTTAGAAGGGGTGTTGAAAATATTAATATTAAAATTTCACTCGTCTTCGATAAAACTGATATATACAAACGAATGATTTTCCCCCAAGACCTGTCCGATAGTTAGCACCATCTAAGGTTTCCGTGATCCATCTGTTCTTGTTGGCGCGGAAGGACATTTGGTCGGTTGTGAAGCCACGCCACGCCTTTCACCCTCCCGCCTACAAAATAGGTTTTAGACTTGCACTCGACAGGGCCAACGGCCTTAAGGGTAGCCCTAACAAATCGGCGAGTTTCATGCTGGCGACCAAATAGTTTCTAGTGCAGGCCTGACTTTAATATTTTATATATAAGAATACTAGATTCGTTTGCCATTAGTTTGAATATGGTTTGGTTAATTTTTACATGGCTTTTGTTTGTAATAGATATCGCACTAAAGCATCTGAAATCGCAATCAAACTATACTTGTATTTTTTCTCTCTCCAAGGACAACGAGTAAGTCCATATAATAATTCATTAGGAAGAATAATGCGTAAATAGGTTTTGTCTGTGTAGCAATGATTGAGTATGAAAGCGTTTCACTTTATGTTCCTGTGCACATGCCATCTTTGCTGTCAACTAGAGGACTAATATTAATTATTGCCTTTATTTGGGTGTCTGTCTCGGAAGTATAGAATGATATAATACGACCTTGACTGTTGTTTATTCCTATGTATACATACACCTTATATTTAGTTCATTGTTAATTTATTTTTGTGAATATCTAGTTTATTACTCGTTATATGTTGTAGATGTTTTTTTTAACAACTTCAACACCATCATCATTTTAAAGTCTATAAACTATTGCGCTCTATTATTTAAAAGCGCTTCAGGGGTATGGTGGGGGGATGGGGTAATTTATTATATTATTTATTGTAATAGAGAGACAAAAATAAAGGGAACCGAATTGAGCAGAACACTAAACGTTGATTTGCATTCGTTAGAAAAACATATAATAAGGTCTTATCACCCATAATATTAGTGGCATCTGCACGCTTCATATGGGTGCATTTGCGTTTTTTCCTCTCTTTATTAAGAGTTTCCAATGGTTTTTAAGCTAAGAGGCCAAGCATTTCCATTAAATTTTCCCTCCTCCCCCATTGGTGCAAGCTGTGAACAGTTCATATAGGAGGTAATAAACGTAACATATTATTTTTTTAATACGTGGCTACCTTAAACACACGTTGCAAAGTTAGCTCATGTAAAAAACAAACTGTCACATCATGATAAATACACCACTATTTTCAGTCACTTAATCACTTTACAAAAATTGTGAATTGTTCCTAGTTAGTTAAAAGTTATTCCCTTTTTTTCGCTTTCCTGCTGCCTTTTGTTTATTTATTAAAGAGCAATTGGAGAGTAATACATTTGTTTATGGAAGGAGATGTGAATAAGTTTAGGTATTTTTAGCACCGTGACTCACTATTTTTTTCGGGATATCTGCAAATTTACAATAATTGTGTTGGGATTAAGAATGTATGATTTAGAGGATATGTACCCGCAAATGTATGTAGGGAAAATTGGAAAACCCATCCTCTGTAAACACTACCAGGACTCGAACCCTAAACTCCCCATCAATGACAATAAATTATATTGTGAGGCTGGCTCCTCAGACTATATGACCACTGAAGCTGTTGTGAATAATGGTTCTTGGTTAATAATGTTACTGTCTTCCCCTTCCCCTGTTTTAATAAATGTTTTCTCCTCTGTAGGCTGACCGTGCTGGGTAATGGAAGGAGAGGCAAATAAGTAGTTTTATATAAATTTGTTTTATTTTGTTATCTTTCAATGTAGTTGATTTGTCTCTTAATATTTATTAGTAGTTAAAATGAAGATAAATAAGGCATTTATTGAGTGTGTTTGTCCAAGCTATCTGCCACACACTCTTCCGTGTTCGAATGGTCTAAGGCGGCGTCCTCGCAATAGATTAGACTGCCGATGACGGGGAGATCGGGGTTAGAATCTTGGTCGGGTGTACTGAGGGTGGTTTTCCTAGATAGTTTTCAACTATGTTAATATACTTCTTCTATATTCAACCTTCCTAATCCCTAACGCATTGGTGTATAGCCCAAGCGGTTTATAAACAACAGCAACAAAAAAACAACAGAAATCTGACAAACAGCACTCGCGGGGGGACTTCATATATTCTAAAGGATGATTATTTTGTGATGAATTGGCTCCCAGATTTTACCCGTTTCGTTGCTGGGTCTAATTATTCGAATTCGATTCGCGGAATCGTAGACCGTTTGGTCTCCAAAAAATAAATGTAAACGTAACATCACGAACTAACTAACTAATGATACTTAAATCACACATTTTTAATCTATATAAAATAATAACTTATATTTCTGTCGCTTCTTAAAATGCTTTTGGCTATACGTAAATATTTAATTCATTTTAATGGAGTTGTGTGGATGGAAAGTGAGAAAAGGTTAATGAAAACCACCCATCAGTACATGAGCCGGGACTCAAAACCCCAACACTCCCGTCACTGACAAACCAGACTAGGTGAGTTTGACAGCCATACCACGTGACTACCATCACGGGATACTATATTATATTTTTTAGTGAAAGTAATATATTCAACTATATAATATTTAATTATTTTTCTATCACGTATTTGTATCCGTTAGGTTTGTACTAATTAATAATGAACTACGTTCATAAATTAGGAATAAGGTTCTGTCACCTTAGCTCTGTCGGTAGCCTGTCTGTCTACTAAGCTAAGGGTCCCGGGTTTGATTCCTGGTATGGCCGAAAAATTTATCATTAGGTAAATGTGTGTTTACCCTTTCACAATGATGAATTAAAGGCCGGGGACTGGATGTTGTGTCTGTTATAGATTTAAACTGGTGTATAAGCCTGTGCAGATATAATTAGATGATTCAGAAAGTGCATCTTAAATAAAAAAACTTTATAAATTTCATTGTATGTACTGCACGTGTTTATTAAGATTGTTTTAAAAACTTATTATGATCTGAAGAAATGTGAACTGACACACACACACACACATATAAATATTATAATTATATTATATTATATATATTATAATATATATTATAATTATATTATAATCATATTATAATATATTACAATTATATTATATTATAATCATATTATAATATATTACAATTATATTATATATTATAATATATTATAATATATTACAATTTTAATTTATTATAATCATATTATAATATATTACAATTATATTATATTTAATTATATATATTATAATTATATTATATTATAATTATATTATATTATAATTATATTTATTATTATATATTATAATTATATTATATTATAATTATAATATATTACAATTATATTATATTATATGTCAGTTCTAGTGTCCTCAATTCTTGGATACATCCATTGTGTTATTCGACTATGAATACAGAAGTGTAAACTTAAACTATTGGAGACCGTTGCCCTTTCTTAAAATATGGGGGCATTAATCTCAAACAAGTTTCACTATTCAGTAAAAAATAAGTTGTCACTATAACATTTTTAAGTCTTCCTTTTCTCCTCTTAATAATTGGGATATAAACACATGAATGCCAGCCCGCCTGAAGCGGTACCTAACATTAGGCTGGTGGTGGGAGGGGCCAAGATTAACCAACTAACTCAACAATAAAGATACAGTATTGGTCACAAAACAGGGACCGGATTTTAATGGGAGCTAATCTTAAAAACTGGCCATTTTTTGTGACCACTACTGTACAATGTATGTTTTTTTGGGGGGAGGGGGGACGGTGGTAGCCACTTAGACCTGTGGTAATAAATGTTTGTTTGGAAGAAAAAAAACCACCTCGACTATTTCACGGAAGAAAGATCATCTTAGATTAAAATCCGCGCCAAAGATTTCCTTTTATTTTTAAGGGGGGGGGGGGGCAAGTTGTTACTCAAGGTCATGGACTATAATTTAATGACAATACAAAAGTTCTATTCATAAAATAATTTTTAAAAATTTAACACTAAGCCGTGACCGAGCTAGGCAATATTTACTAATATAGGGGGGGAGGGGGACTATTTTGAGCTCATGTGGTGCCCAAATTGATTTAATATTCGTGTTTATAATGTAAAACTCACAATTTACAGAACAATAATTTTACCGGTTTTTCTATACAGATGTGAAACGTCATCCCTTATCTTACATGACAAAAGCAGCTTTAGGGTGAAAACAGGTTGCTCGGAAATATATTGGTCCAAAAAGGGATGAAGCCACTGGGGAGTGGAGGAGGCTACATAATAATCCGTTATATACCCTGTACTCATCACAATACATTGTTACGATGGTCAAGTCTCGTATATTACGGTGGGCAGGACATGCAGTGCGAATAGGAGAATCTAGAACCATGTTCAGGGTATTGACCAGCAAACCTAATAGGAAGAGACCATTGGGAAGACCTATACGTAGATGGGAAGATAACATTAGAATGGACCAGAAAGAGAGAGGGTGTAATGAGGTGACTGGATGAATATCAAGATAGGTAGAGGGTGTAATGAGGTGGACTGGATAGAACTAATCAAGATAGGGAAGGGGTGTAATAAGTGGACTGGATAACTAACTCAGATAGTGGTGTACTTTTGTAAATGTTGCAATGAACTCTTCCTAATCGCTTAGAGTTAGTAAGTAAGTAAGTTTATAATCATCTTATCTTGGTAAATATCATTTCCTAAAGCTAGGTGTTTATTGGTAACTATATAATTCAAATTTGTTTGTTTTCGCTCCGCGTTCTAGGTTCTAATTGTCGAGGCTGTATGCATTTAACTATAACTTTATTTTTATAAGAGGCCCACTTTCGACATGAAACATTGATTAAAAATAACTAAATTAAAAAAATTATTTTTTTCTTAGCACCACTCTTACTACCCGTTTGGGCTATATTCTTATGTACTAATTATGCCAATAGTTCTAGGGATTAGCAAGGTTATATTTAGAGGAAGAGTACCTGCATTTTCGTGGAGGGAGAGTGGAAAATAATTTTGGGAAACCACCCTCAGTACACCCGACAGAAATTCGAACCTTGATATCCTCGTCATCTGCAGTTTAGTCTCCTGTGAGAGTAGCGCCTTAGACCATGCGGCCACTGAAGCGCTTTAAAACGTAGTTAGATTGTCCCTTATTTCTTATTTTTATTATTATTATGTTTACTGTCAAAAGGGAAAGCTATTTAACATATGGCTTTTCATCTCAAAGTTTTGATGTATTAATACATGAAAGTAGTTCTAGTAACTTTTACAGCTATCAAATAACGGGCTTCCTATGAAAATCTGGGTATAGGCCTACACTAAATGAAGCAGGGATGACGAAAGCAGAACTTAGAGGAAATGTACCCGAACTTTATTGGAGGGTGAATGGAATATAATTTAGGTGAAAACCTTATAAATACATTAAGCCTGAAAATTTAACTCCATCCTCCCCTTCATCAAAGCCGTGGTGATCTATTTACCTTCTCATTCATTTCTCCCCCTAAGATATTACGGCATCATTAACCTTGTATGGCCCTAATAAATCACGCCTGGTTAGTTAACGTATGACCTGCTACGGTTGCTGCTTGGTCTAAAGGTACGCTGTCCAAGCTGCGACAACTACCAGTTGATTGCGGCTGTAGTCCCAATCTTCGCGCATGCGCAGTTTGAGTCTGGTCTGCCACCCAGACGTTGATGGTTCGTTTCACAGCACTGGCGGAGTGAGCAGTGCTTGCGGCTGGAGCCGCAGTGATATTCTTTATTTATTATAGGATTTTTGTGTTCATCTATTTAAAAAATGTTTAAACAAATAAAACGAAGGTGCTAATGACACAATCGCAGGACGTGGTTCTGTGTGAGTTAATTAACCCAAACATCCATGCATATTTACCTTCTGTATTTTCTTTCTACTGTACAACCAACATTAAAATTATTTCGTCATCTTCTTCCTACCTCAAAATATCCAAAAAGATTCTCTCACTCACGCGGATCACCTGTACTCTCCA
This sequence comes from Timema podura, assembly GCA_033556935.1. Lineage (NCBI taxonomy): Eukaryota > Metazoa > Arthropoda > Insecta > Phasmatodea > Timematidae > Timema > Timema podura. The sequence goes on along the minus strand of JAVRXN010000005.1, from coordinate 19,458,424 downwards.
TCCATCTCGAAATCTGCTGGCGACCGCAGCTGGAGTCTTGGAAAACACCCCCATGTGACTGTCGCATGCTGCTAGTATCACCATGGGCTGTTGTGGCCATAGCTGTGCGACTCCAACAGCAGTCGCAGGTAATTGTCGCAGCTTGGACAACTCACCTTTATAAGGCATCACTCTCGCAAAAGATTAGACTGCCGATTTCGGGGAGAATGGAATTAAATCTCGGTCGGTGTATTGAGGGTGGTTTTTCCTAAATGATTTTGTATTCTCCCTTCATACAAATACGACTATACTTACTATAAACTCAACCTTCCTCATCCCTTACACACTAACGTAAATAGTACATATGTCTATAACCTGGGTGGGTAGTAAGACGTGGTGATAAAAAAAGAATGGGACTTTCTGACTAACCCTCCTGTTGCCATTGGTTTCTCTCAATCAGATATTGGAACACCAACCACTCAAAGATTAACCAACCTACCTTTTATGGGGGTGATAGGCCACGCGACGCCGACACCGGCGCCGTAAAAAGGCTACGAAGGTAAAAAACACGATTCATTGTTTTCAACCATGGCTGGATATATTTGTCTGATATCGACGCGTCTTACTACCAGTTTGAGTTTTTACGCTTATTTAATAGTTACTATAATGGGTTAGGGATGAGGAAGTTTGAACTTAGAGGAAGTGTACCTGCACTTGCGCGGAGAGAGAGTGGAAAACTATTTATAAAAAATCCTCAATAACCCCGACCGGGATCGAACCATGATATCCCCGTCATTGGCAGTCTAGTTTATTGCGAGAGTGACTCCTTAGACCATGCGATTATCAAAGCGGGTCAGATAAAGTTGGATTAATCAAATTACGAGATCCGTGACGCTGATTATTGGAGGCCATTGAAGGCTTTTTTTTAACGAAGATAATATTATTATATAAATCGAAACCCGTTAGTCATGTCCCCGTCGTTTTAATACTTGAGGCTACCAGACGAGACATCTTCACCTCGCCAGCTAATGTCGGGCGGCCTCCACCAAGGTCCTCAAGTACTCACTCTACTAGGTCTCACCTGTCTTGCATGTTACGTGTGTGACCTTGAATAGTGGCACGCTTCAACATTATAAAATTCTAGTTCTATGTTCTTTTGCATGGCTCGGTCAACGATCAAATGCAATCAAGACCCGCGTGAAGAACTTGATATAGCTTACAAGGAAGATGTATTTTTTTTAATAAATATATTTGTAGCTTTAATTAAAAGTAGATATTAGTGAATTTGAAAAATGACCCTTGGACAAGGGAATATAACCCGGTACACTTGGCTTAGCGAGCCAATGATCTACCGTCGAGCCATCCAGAATTAATTCCGTGTTCAAGGTCATTCTTCACTAATAGCTTAAGGCTATATCCGTAACCTCAAGATCGTTTAGATCTGCCCTAGCATAATTATTTAAAACAATTGTTTAACACCGTGTCTTATAACCTGTTCGGGTGATACGCATATTTACAAATTACGCTAATGGGTTAAGGATGCGTAAGGTTGCATTTAGAAGAAGATGCCCGCAATTGCGTGAAGGAGAGTGGTAATTTATTTAGGAAAAAAAACTCTCGCAGCACATCTGACAAGGATTTGAACCTGATCTACCGTCATTGACAATCCAGTCTTCTGGGAGAGTAGCGTCTTAAAAACTCGGCCACCGAAGCGAGTGATATGATATTCATGTGCAAGTAATTGAAATATAAAATTGTAGAAGGAAATAGCTTATTCGACCTTAATAAATTAAAATAAATTATTAATCCTAATATCACACCGATGGCTATACGAACAAAGGCTCCAGTCTCGTTATAGTACTCATTTTAATGTAATAATGTGGTCTGGGTTCGAATTACGTCCGGGTGTACTGAGATGGTTTTTCCTAAACGGTTACCGACTAATCCTTCCAGCAAATGCGGATATATTTATTTAAATTTACCTTCCTCATCCATACCTCATTAGTGAAAATATTCGGATAGTCAGGTTGGGTGTTAAAACTATAAGTGAACCCATTAAAAATTATAAATATAAACTAAATTTAATTCACACCCTTACATTCTCTCTACAACATTATTTCTCTTGTGCTTTTTTCGTCGTTAACGTGGTCTGGATTTGGAATATTTTTTTTTTTTTTGCTTATGGCAATTTGACCGTGAGAGATATCGTATTTAGTTTGTAAGTCGTGTGTGAAGCCGCTATGCAGGTATATTTTGGGGGCTGTGTACACGTCATAACAGCAATAAATGATGTGATGAAAATGTGGAGCCAGTGGAAATCTCGAACCTAAATTAAGCCTAGTTAACCAAACCATGGTGACCATTGGGACAGTCCTACTTTCGGGAAAAGTACCTATGGTAGAGCCGATAATCGAACCCGGGACTACTAGATCATTAGCCAGGGGACGCTGACTACTAACCAAGAGGCCGATATACTATTTGGTGAGTCCTGTCCAGTGGCCATAGGAAACTTAAAACCTCACACCCTAAATAGCCATATGAGAAGGATACATTTTAAGTAAAGTCCGATAAATCTAAGTGGGATAATATCCACCCCGAGGGTATCCAGTAAGTTTTAGCTCCGACTTCATCCATCAAGTTTCGCTTCATTATCCTTACTACGCCTAACCCTGGTTGTTTCTTCACGTTAAGGTATGAATACGCGTCGGTGGACACGTGGTCTAACTCGCTACTCTCTTAGTAAACTAGACTGCCGATGACGGGGAAATCGAGGTTCGAATCTCGGTCGGGTGTACTGAAGAGTTTTTTCCTAAATAGTTATCCACTCTCCCTCAACGCAAATGCGGGTACACTTCCTCTAAATATAACCTTACTAATCCCTAAAGCCATTAGCGTAATTAGTATACAAGCGTATAACCCGAACGGATATTAACTAAAAAAAGTATGAATATATTCTAGGATGTTAAATGAGTCATTGTAATCTTGCTTTGATTAGTGGTTAGCAGTGTTGTCGTAGCCGAGAGCAGGTCCTATACTTCTGGATGCTCTGGGTTCGAATCTTGGACGTGACCATGATACGAGAGGGTCAACAATTTGTGATCCACTGTGATATAAGAATTATATAAGGCCCCCCTCCCCCCCCGTGGTGCCCATATCTGTGAAACATAATTCTAAACCAGATAAAAATATTTTCTTCCAAAATTTGTTAAAAATAGCCTTGTTAAAAATAGCTAGTTAAAAAGCTAATTAAAAATGTTTAAAATCCGGCTTGGAGGTGCATTCAGACCCCCTTTCTGTCCAACTATGTTAAAAATGTCATATCTCTGCTGTCATAGATTTGGCTGGGCATCGCACACAATGGAAAACCATTTTGAAAAATCTTATTATACCCAACCGGGATTGGAACCCCGATCTTCTTGGTATCGAAAGTCTAGTCTTTTGCGAGAGTGATGCCTTAGACAATTTGGCCGCTGAAGCAGGTTTATCTGTCAGTTGAAATAACACTTTTAATATAATATAGTAATTATTTCTAACTAGTTTTAAAAACCATTTGAAAGAAATGTGAAATAACTTATAATTAAATAAAAAATGCAGAGTTTTTAAGTAGCGTTTCTCGTGTCGTTTATAACGTATAAATTGGACTGCAGCTATTAATTTAAAATACTCTTTTCATGCTACAGCTTGCCACCGAAATGTAAGTATTTCAAGGTTATTTGGTCATTATAATATTGCATCCTGTAACATAAAATAAAACTGACATTTATTCTCAGACATGCAAAAAACGTTATTTTTTTTACGGTGATTAATTTTTTTTCTGCGAATAGCCCGAACGAATAGTAAGACGCAGGACAACAAAAAAAACTTGTTTTTTTGTTCAATCATGCAAATTTAACGTTCAGCATGCTTGTATTCCCAGAAAAAAAATTAGAATATGTTTAATACTAATGTTTATTTAATTGAATAAATCAAACGATTTATTGAAAATATCTATTTTAAATTTTTATTATTATAGGGAACCTTAAGCATGAATTTAATCAAAGATAATATTTCTTTGTTTGATATAACTATTCCAAGTATAGCTAAACGAATAGCATGCATAATGACTGTGTTTATGTCAATCCAAACATGCTAGCAATCTCCAAGCAGACTCGCTTCAGTAGCGTATAACTCAAACGCGTAATAAGACGCGGTGCCAAAAAGGTCTCCAAGCACAATTTAAACAAAAACCAAATCCATCAATTTTCAACTGTATCAGCTTTCTTAGGGCATATTTAAATAGAAGATAGATTGTTAACACTTAATTCTCAAAGGAAATATTGTAATCGTGAAACATTTTACCTCAAGATTGTTATACATATTTTCGTTTTGTGTGACCCCAAAACCCAAAAAGTGGTTCTTACAATTCTGGGGTATAAACAAAACGGTTTGATGGATTTTGTTCCAACTTTATATTTAAATAGCGTACAACCCGAACGGGTAGTAAGAGGCGATGCTAAATATAAAAATTAAAACAATTATATTTAAATGCTCATATGGTCATACAAAGGATAATTTATTTAACTTTGGTAATTTAAATAATGCCAACACCAATATATTTATAACTTAGACGTATTTTATCATCTCAGTCAACCAACACATGTCAAAATAAACACGCCATATTTCTTGGCACCTATCGCTAATGTATTATATATATATTATATATAATATTTATAGGCCAACATTAATTACTAGGCCCATGTCTCTACATTCGATAGATAAATCAAATTTAGTAACATCTTATTTAAAGAAAGTTGTATTTTTGTTTTTCAACTTTTAAGTAAATCGAGTGCAAATCTAAAACCTATTTTGTGGGATGGTGGGCGGGAGGGTGAAAGGCGTGGTGGGGCTTCACAACCGACCAAAAGTATCCATCCGCTTCAACAAGAACAGATGGATCACAGAAACCATAGATGGCCCTAGCTACCGGACAAGTTTTGTGGAAAAATCATACGTTTGTAAATATTAGTTTTCTCGAGAACAAGTGAAATTTTAATGTTAATATTTTCAACACCCCTTCTAAGATTGTGTATCGATGTTTGTTAATTGTTACATTTTCTTATTTTTGGTTATGAATCCGGCAGTTTTCTATTGAAAAATGTCAGTTTTATCGATATTTGATCACTGTTAAAATTATAGAAGAGGTGTGTATATAAAACGTATAACTTAATCAACATACTTCTATTCTTGACCAAACCATTTCCTAAAAGAAAATTGCAAATCAATAAAAATTCTTGAAGATAACCGTTTATTCCCACGGCTCTGCATTTCCACGCTAAATGAAAAGGGCCAATCGGCTTAAGATAGTGTATTTAAAATAAAATAGCATCACCTTTAACTATAAGCCCAGGCCACATATTTACATTACTTTATTGCGATGATATAGAAAATGTACCCTCATTTGTGTGGAGGGAAAGTTGAGAAACAATTAGGAAAAAACACTCTCAGAGGGGAAAGACTAACACACCAGCCTCAAACATTAACAGCGGATAATTAAGAACTAGCATTTAAATAAGTTACTAAATGAAATAAATGTATTGAAGATACATTTTTTTCTAGAACCTATTCAGGTTATAAGTAAATGTACTAATTACACTAATGTCTTAGGGATGAGGAAGGTTGAGTTTAGAAGACGTGTAATTGAATTTGCATGGAGGGAGAGTTGAAAACCACTCTCATTACACCCGACCGGGATTTGAAACCCGATCTTCGTGCCTTCAGCAATGTAGTATATTGCGATAGTGACGCCTTAATCCATGCAGCCACTTAGGCAATTTATTTTTAATTTAATTTCGAATAAAGACATAAATATATATTATGTTTATGTTTAACTGCAAGTTTAAAGTTATAATAACATTACCATTACACTTTTGTGTCTTCAGCCCAAATATCATTAAATACAAACTGACCAACAACGATGAACAATAATAAATGCTTTAGGACAGATAGTACTTTTGAAAACTTGTGGATTTGACAGCTCTACTTAGGGAGCGGTTAGGGTATATTCTTTGAGTCTCAAACTAGATGGACCAACATAGTGGCATACATCTATTCGGAAAACGTGCGCTTGAGATTAACTGCCTGTAGTTCCAGGTATACACATTATTAACAGGTTTGGGGGGCGATTAACCATTTATTTCTATGCATTTTTCTGTAAGCTATTTGATAATACATATCAGGGTTCTACTCTACAAAAATTGATGTTTTTAGCCGAAAGTTTTGATTTGCGTGGGATAAATCCACCAAAGCTACAATTGTTCAGTAATAAATTTAATTACGTTCTATTTTCTATAGTAATTAGTGTATCCGCGTGAGTCCTATTTCCTTCCTCCCCTTAGCCGATAATGATGCGGCCTGCTACTATACTCGTGGATTCGACTGAGGCCCTTGGTCCTTTTAAATTGGAATCCCCTGGTTGTACAGGGTGTCTACCATGAGACTCCAAAATTTTAAGCAAATACACTTCAGTAAAGCTAGTTTTATTGTGAGCACCCTGTTTATCTTCAACCCAAATTAGAGAGTAGTCTAAATTTTATGGGATTTGTAGTCTATCGTGACCCTTCGGGTAGAGGAAGTATTATAACCTTTAAAAAAACTAAATTCAAGATTTTATGACTCCTTGGACTCTAAAAAGTTGTTTTTGCTAGGCCGTTTGTCTGTGTGTCTGTACCTCGGTCTAGAACCGAAACCTTTTTACAGATCTGGGTGAAACTTACTATCTAGGGTTTTATTGAGGTTTATGGAACTATCCCTCCAACCCTAGAATTAAGGGTTGTTTACTCAAGGGATAAATAAGAAAAAAAGTTTTTCTCGAAACATTCCTTAAGGATTTCGATTAAAATTATTATGTAGGCACTGTTTAACATTACAAACAAAATGGCACCACTCAATTTCCCAGGAAAATAAGTTAGAGGGTAATTTATATAAGCATACATCTCCAATTTGGATAATATCTCCACCACAATTTGCGATATTACATAACTCATAATTGAAAAGTAATAGAACGATTATAAATAAAAAAATATTTGAAATATTTATTTATAAAACCAATAGTTTCCAAAATATAAGGAAATAAATATTTTTAAATAGAAGTCTGGATAATCGGGAGTTGATTGCTATGCTCCTTGGTGGACCTAGCTGTTCCTTTTTTTAAAAATATGTTTTCGCAACCATGTAAATTATTTTTCACATATATTACGAGTTTAAGTAAATGTCTCTATTTGTATTAGGTAAAGAAGTGAGAAATTCTTGGTGGTGGACCATAACGTTTATCTTTATTAGTAGGTCTACGTATAAGTACAGGGTTATAACAGCTTAATATAGAGGGATAAAAGGTGAATATGGTAGCTCAGACAAATTGCACCCTCATTAGCGTGGAGAAGATATGAGAAAACCCACAGTGATAAATGTACCCTTGGTGTCACCCGCCGAGATTCAAACCTCAACCTCCTCATTACTGTTAATCCAGTTAGTTGAAAACCTGATGCCTCAGACCACGTGACCATCTGCGAATATTGTTGCTGAAATGGTGTGAGTTAAAATTGTACTTAATAACAAAATTACTTTTCCTTCAAATCAAACTTTTAGCTCAATATCGGCACAAAAGGTCTTTGTTCTCCAAAGAAATGAGACTTTATTTTTTTCTGAATTTAAGTTTACACAGGCGTAAGTATATGCGTTCACATCAAGTATTCACGCCCCAGCCCCTCCCCGCACACTCTTAATTTTCGTGAGCTCTATGAAGTCACCCTGTATATGCCTGTGTTCAGGACGCTGCACCGAGCGGTTAGGAATGTGTGAAAACAGGAAGCGTGCCGACGAAGGTCGCCCCATCTCGACGCTTGCGCCCGTCATCTCGCAGCTGGCCACTGGGTCACCTTGGTGGGGTGGGGTGGGGAGGGAAAACTTAACCACCTTCCCCACCACTACACTCTCTTCCCCCCACTCACCCTTTCATTACTTGGACATATGTGATGGGAGGTAACCATAATATCCCACCACCCCGCACTTTGTCGAGCATGGGTGTTTCTTAGTGAGGTCAATCTCTAACGAATCCGGTAACCTAGCGTTTCTCGCTGTTGAGTGGAAGGGGGGAGGGGGGAGGAATAAAAGTGATACCCTACATATATTTCCTTTTTGCTTGAATTGTAAAATATAAACACTTTTTTCCGCGCTCCGCTAATTTTGAAACCCATAGACACTTGATTTTCTTATTCCCTATTCCCTTCTTTCTTTCACTCTTCGTTCGCTTTAATTCCTCATGCAATGGTAACGTAGTTGGGTAATAGTACATTTTATTTGTTTTGTTTTGAAACATGTAACATTTCTTAGAGTGGCTGTTAGTGACAATTAAGTTTAATTTTCATCTTTCATTTGTTTAGAAATTTTAACTAGTTCATTAAAGCTGAATGCCAATATTATTGTGCAGCAAACAAACATAACGACGATACAGTAAAATACTTTCCCCAAGTATTTGTTTAAAATATTCTCATTTTGGTAATAAATATTTGGCATTTTGATGCAATAATAATTAAAAATATTTTTATATTATAATTATGTATACTGTGAATTCGGTAACTTAATCTAGTTCTACCTCAAACAAAATAATATAAATGTAATCAATTGATACATCATTAATATAAATGTAATTTATTTGTCATCATCAAACTTTCAGACGTTCATTGAAATTATGTGGACATATTGCATATGGGTTTAAATTACACTGATTACGTTATTATTGTTTAAATTCTACAAATGCGTCTAACCAACTTTACCTCATTCCAAAATTACCAACTGCCCATTCAAACGTGAAGATTCAAAAAGAAAAATGCATTAACATTAGTAGTAGTTATAAAATTGATAATCTTTTAAAGAACAGCCAAATAACTAGTCTTCTATTAATATTCAGTCTATCAAAGTAATTACCAATGTTATCTTTACCATAAATATATAAACCGGTTTATACCGGTGGAATGAGGCACGACATTTTTAAAAAGTGGAAAAAGAGTTTTATATATTTAAGATTTTTTATTAATTTATTTTTACTTTCGAATTGTATACATGTATGCATTAAAATAAATGGTACGACGTACCACACAAATTTTCTAGTTCCTTTAACTTTTAATTGAGCAATTTTCGTATAACTCTGAAACTGGGAGGTACTTTTCATGACCACGTGTAGGAAAATAATATTTACATAAGATTAAAAGAGAACAGTAAAAATAACTCTAAAACATTTATAGCAATTAATAAATAGAAAAAATGAACCAAATAATACCTCGCCCCTGTGTATGTCAACTAATTAGTGCACAAAAGGACCTAATCAATATTATACAAAGCAACTTGTGCCTAAGATAGATCATAAGTTTATTAATTCACAGAACGTAGTTAGGTGCATAGGCGCCGACTTGTAGAACACATTGGGGGTGCTCTATAAAAAGCGGGTAGGGGTGGTATAACATTTGCAAATTTTCAGGCGCCGTATTTTGAAAGTATTTTAAAAGTGGCCAAAATTAAGGTGCAATTTTTTTTTTGGTCTCAATGTATGTTTAGTAAAATAAAATAAAAATAAATTTAATAAAAGGAAACAAACATGCACAAACAACACAAAAAATAATAAATAATTTACGAGTATTGCCACTAACTAATCCTGCCACTAAGTAAATTATAGTGAAAATATATTGACAAATGTCAGGCTGTCGATTCACGAGTGGTGAGCGCTACCAACTTAATCACGCTTGCTTGCATATCAGATGTAAGTACCTGACGTTTGCTACGCTATAAAACACTGTTCGCAGCGCAACCCTATATCCAAGAAATAACTAGCGCCGTAATATCAAGGTTTTAAAAAATACTTAAATAAGGGGGTGTTGACTATCCCTGAAAATATTTTTGGGGGTGCATAGTAAATAAAGCACCCCAGCAATCGGCACCCATGGTTGGTTGTAAAATAAATGCCTCTTAAACTGAAATTAGTTTTAAAGCAAAGAGTGAATGTTTTAAATACGATTAAGTCACGGCCACAAAGGGCTAGACTTATCAACGAGTTGTGTGAATAAATGGGGATTTACTTTTCCACACACAAGGACGCTGGTTCTCGAGAGGAAAGATGCTCAGAAGATTCTTCGAGATGAGGAAAGATATACAACTATTTCTTCAGAACACTGACGAGGCCAGTAAAAATAATATCTATGAATTAAATTAGCTAATTCAAGAAGTGGATCGCAATTATATGTTAACGTCTTGAAAAACATAAACATTTCTCTTCAGAGATGCAATGTCACTATTTTAAATGTGCATGATAAACTATCAGCGTTTCTCCAGAAGTCTGAACTATAGTGCAAACTGCTTGAATGCAAAGAGCTTGACACTATTTTCCCACAGTTGACCATTTGTTGCGCTTTTTGAGGGAAGAAATTGATTATGTAATAGTGGAAACATTCAAGCAGCACATCAAAATGCTCCAACAGAATATTAAAGAGTACTTTCAAGAGCTAGATGCAATAAAGGTATGGATTAGGAACCCATTTTCCACTATCTCTCGAGTGGAATCATTTGGTCTGCTAGCACGTGAGGGTGACATGCTCATCAAGTTAGCTTCACTTGGGGTGCTAAGAGTCATCTTTGGAGAAAAGTTATCTCTAAAATATTTAGGTTCATGTTCAACCTGAGGTGTCCTGAACTATCCTGAACTATCCTACAATGCTATCAAGTATTTGCTGCCATTTCCAAATAAATAACTTAAAATTGCGAAGTTTGATTTTCTACTCTTTTAGAAATGAAAAATAAGAAGTAGAACCGTCTGGACGTGAAACATAACCCACGGCTCAAACTGTCCGCCATCGGATCGGATATTTGTAAGCTTGTGAGAGATCAGAAGCTGCATCATCTTGCTCCATTGACGCACAAAAATGAAGACTGACAGTATTTTATATTTTTAATTGTTTACTATTAATGTAATATCGAATATATATCATATTATATTTACCAATAGTTTGCTTAACACAGTCAATTTAAATACATTGGACAGTTGAATAGCTTACAATAAAATAACTTTCTCTTTATGTGTGTGTTCGTATTTCTTATCGCTGTACTTTGCACCACAAGTGTGAAGGTGGAAAAAACTAAGTTAAATAAATTGATGTATTTTATTGCTTGATACACACGTAATAGGTATATCAATAGAATTTTCGACTTCTGTAAGGGGACAGATAGATAGTATATTAAGGGGCGTGGTCCGCAATGCATTAAAAGCTTCTCAATTGGTTCACTACCGTAAAAAGTTTAGATAAATACTGATCTATGGTATGATTGTACCTCGAGACTAAATAATAGTTCTGATTCTAGCTCTAAAACTAAAGGTAGTTTAGTGATGATAGCTTTTGCAAATTGGATTTTATTTATAAATTTTCTCTTACAACGTTGCTCAAAATTTATTTTAAAGAGTGTTTGAGATATTTTTCATTTTCAAGTTTTAAGTTTAATTTTTCCTCTAAAGGGAGGCCCTTGGGCAGGGCTCCTCTGGCCCTAAACACCTTGTCTTTGGACCACCCTTAAGATGACTATGGCTGTACACACAATTAATTAAGCTAGTGGAATATACATGAGAGAGGTAAGATTTTAGATGAAATCTACCCTAACTTCCGTGAAGGGAGGGTGGGAAACAATGTACAATACCTGAATTTGGGAAACTGTTTAGGAAAATGCACTTGTGCGCCCGGTTGGGGTTCGAAACCCTCACCTCTCAGTCACCAGCAATCCAGCACCAAAGAGTCGAAAAGAAATATTTATCGGTTCTGATTATTGTTCCGGTTCTTCTAGTAAACCTTCAAAGGTTCTGTCTGGGTTCTTGTTCCCGGGCCTTCAAGTAAACATTTAAAGGTTCAGATGCTTGTTCCTTTTAGAGAAAAATAAAAGTTCCTGATCGTTTTGGTTCTTATCAGGTTACGATTCAGGTTCTTTTAATTTTTTTATTTACTAGCTATAATAAAATCATTATAAAATTAGTAAATATGAAGTTACATTAAAAGTAATTTACAACAAAAAAGTTATCTATATAAAAAATAAACAAAGACTTATATCAAACTTTAAAAAAAAAAAAAATCCAAAGCAAGGGAAAAATAGTGTTTCAAAATAAGATAAAGCTAAAGAAAGAAGGAAAGGAATAAAATGTTTATATATAAAATATTTAAGAGCCGATAAAAACCTTTATAAACCTAAAAAAATATCGATTCCAGGTCTAGTTCTTATGCAATTAAATTTTAGGATTCCTATTCTGGTTCCTTAAAAATAACTGTTAATTTCTGTCATCGGTTCTGGTTCCAGTTCGACTCCCTGATACAGACTATGCGGGCGTGACATTTAGACCTTGTGTCCACCGGCGTAATTTTTTTTTAAACTCAAGTTATCTCATGATATAAATTATAATGTTTGCTAAAAATGACCTAAAGGGTTTGGTGTTTAAAAATCAGCTAGACATTTTGAACACACTAATTTATAAAAATATATAACTCTTGACAGGCTATATTTTGATTACATGCTGAAACAAAAATTGACAAGATAATCTCCGAAAACTTTTGTCGCACTGATTTTTTCTTAAACTGAGAGAAATTATAAATTTATTTTTTATATAAAAAAATTAAAACATATACAGTAATTATATGTAAAATAACTGTTGAAAAATGAAGCAAAACATATAAATCCATGATTGTAAACGATTTGTTCACGTCACTGATCGGATAATTGTGTCCGGTAGACATGGAAATCATGTCATTTTGTAACCAAAGTCCAATCATCACTCCTTCGGACCAGCAGAATGTGACATGTTTGCACGCAACCCCTCTGGCCAACCTTAGTTTTCATTCCTACACGTTAAACAAACTGAAAATTCTGCGTCAGTAGTCATTATTATTTTTGATTGATATGTTTATTTAGATTGGAAACTACGAAAAGAATACAGTCAGGAAATGCATGCTATTACTCGATCGGCAAGTTGTTGACATCTTGCCCGCTTTCAATGAATATAAATCTCAGAATATAAGAAAAAATAATTTTACCGGGTGTTCTCTACGGGTGTGACCCGCCTCGGTGGCGAAGTTTAGCTAACGCGCTAGTTTCGTGCTGAGATAGACTACCAAGGACGGGGAGATCGAGGTTCGAATCTCGCTTGGTTGAACTGGGGGAGGTTTTCCCTAAATGGGTTTCCCACTCTCCCTCCATGCAAATGCGGGTTCACTTCTTCTAGATTCAAACTTCCCAATTCATAACCCTTACCGTAATTGGTACTTAAGCGTATAACTCAAACGGGTAATAAGACGCGGTGATAAGTATATTATTATTATTATTATTATATTACTATCTACAGGTGTGAAACGTGTTCTCTTAGCTTACATTACGAAGACAAATTTAGGGTGTTCGACAACAGGTTGCCTATAAAAGATATTTAGTCCAAAAAGGTATGAGGCTACTGGGAAGTGGAGGGGGTTACATAACACTCGGTTACCTACCCTGTACACACCACATCACATTGGTAGGATATTTAAGTCTCGTATATTACGGTGCGCAGGACATGTAACGTGAATGGGAGAATCTAGAACCTTGTTCAGGGTTATTGACTGGCAAACACAATGGGTAGAGACCTTTGGGAAGAACTAGACGTAAATGGTTGGATAACATTAGAATGGACCTGAAAGAGATAGGGTGTAATGAGGTGGACTGGATAGAACTAGCTCAAAATAGCGAAAGGTGGCATAGTTATTTTTTGTAAGTTGAAAATAAGTGTATCAGTATTTACTTGTAGAGGATGGACAAAACGGCTTTGGTGGCCGCATAGTCTAAGGTAGTGATTTGCAACATTTTCTTCCCCCCCAAGTCATGGTATATTTAAGAAGGAGTTTTAACTATCAAGGCGTTTTAACTATCAAGGCACACCATAAGTTTTTTAAAGAAATATTTTATTATTTAAAAACATTATTTATTTCTAAGCTTGTGTTTAAAAAGAATAACTAATATCTAACAATAATAATTGTGTGCTATTTTTAAAAATAACGTTGATCATGTTTTCAAAGATATTTAGTTTTATTTCTCAAATATTCTATCGCTTCGTTATAATCTTCCTTTAAACACCCGGGGCACACTGGTTGAAAGCTACTGGTCCAAGGAGCTGAGCTACTCTAGCAAGAGACTGGACTGCTGCTGATTGGGAGATCGGGGATCGAATCCCGAGATGGTCTACTGATGGTGGTTTTTCACAAATGGTTTTCTACTCTCCTGCTGCCCCAAATGTGGGTAAGATTACCTCTAAAATGCTTCCTTCTTCATCCCTACATCATTAGAGTAATTATCACATATACGTACAACATTAACAGGAAGTAAGACAAGGGGATAAAAAAACTATTTACAGAACGATTGTATTTAATGAACCTAATTAATGTCTATACATGTGTATATGTATATATGTGTATATGTATATATGTATATGTGTATGTATATATGTATATGTATGTCTATGTGTATGTCTATGTGTATGTGTATATGTATATGTGTATGTATATATGTATATGTATGTGTATATGTATGTGTATATGTATGTGTATATGTATGTGTATATGTATGTATATATGGTATGTATGTATATTGTATATATGTATATGTATATATGTATATATGTATATGTATATATGTATATGTATATATGTATGTGTATATATGTATATGTATGTGTATATATGTATATGTATGTGTATATATGTATGTATATATATGTATGTATATATGTATGTATATGTATGTGTGTGAGAGAGAGACAAGTCCAAGAAGATATTTTCCTAGATTATTTTACCCACTGACAAACTAAGAGAGGTAGTGTAAAAAGTAACAGCAAGTAACCGCCAAGTCCAAGTGTTAAGTTTGTCTCTCTCTTGCAGATCTGGAAGACACCATGTAACGGCCAGCACGAACCTTTTAGCCCTCAATCTAGATTAATGATGAGGACACCCCATCCCACCCTTCCTCCCTTACAGCATCCCTTAACGAACACGATAGCAAGAAAGGGGGCTAGGGGGGGAAACATCGCCGCGTGAATGTAAAAAAAAAACACGCAGTTTTTACGGAACTCATTCTACTTTTTTGGGGGGGTAAGATTCTTTATCAAGATGGCCGGCTCAGAGTGTGGTTTGGGGTCGGTGGTGGACTTTATCAATAGCTCTTCACACTTCTCAGTTGGAAAGCAACCCTTTAATACATAATGCGAGCGCTTCCAACCCCCATCATGCCTCCCATTCCACGCCTGCATAATAAAAATGAATCAGTGGTAACCTTGACGCGAACGGCACTAATTGTCCTCTTCGTAAAACGATCGGAGGATAAGATACCAATCGAGCGCTGAATGTGTGTGTCTGTTTCTATTTGGCTTTATATCCAGCAGTTTAAAGTAAATTCGTTCTCACGTCGGTTAAATGGTAGCACTTTTTTTTTTAATGACCGTTAGTATAAATGTGTAAATTAATATCAAGAGGAAGGGAGGCATAATACGAGTAGGTACATATTATTTTTGACGTAGCCCAACTAAAGTAAATGTTTTTATCTGATTGGTATGACTTCTTTACTCGTGTCATAATTCTAATGAAACAAATTTGGGAGATTTAAACCCTGATACCAGTAAAATAAGAATATTAATTGAAAAACATAGTCTCTGTGAAATAAAAATACGTTGAGGATTCCACTGATATTTACGTTACTATCACGTAGTTTTGAACTAATTTTTGCGCACATTTATGTTTACTTAAGTACACACATACACATTTTATATATGTTTAAATAAAAACAAACCTAATTTTTTTTTTATTTAGCACCGCGTCTTACTACCCGTTCGGGTTATACGCTTAAGTACTAATTACGCTAATGGGTTAGGAATTGGGAAGGTTGAATATAAGGGAAGTGAACCCGCATTTGCGTGGAAGGAGAGTGGAAAACCATTTAGGAAAAACCACCCCCAGTTCACCCGACCGAGATTCGAACCTCGATCTTCCCGTCCTCGGCAGTTGAGCTCAACACGACTAGCGCGTTTGCTAACTACGCCAGAACAAACCTAATTGATCTACAAGTGGGATAAGACACAATATTCATATTATTTAGTTTGCTAGTGTTGGGGAGGTCAGGATTCTAATCTAGGGAGGAATATTTTTTCAAAGTTATTCTCTCCTCTTCACGCAAATGAGAGTACATTTAATCAAAGCTATATCTTCATCGTCCTTACCCCATTAGTGTAAACATGAGGGCAGGTTGGAAAAGTAGCAAGAAGAGGTGTATAATATAAAAAGTATCTATATCTAAATTTGCTTACAAACTAACTTAATTTAAGATAACACAATTACAACTTGACTCACAGGCTTATCGTTAATACAAACCGGCAAGATTCAACTAATAGATAGTACATACAGTACATCGGCCTCTTGGAGATTAAATTTGATTCACCTCTTCGTATATTGTTTCTTCGGACCCCGTACCCTAACCACCTCTGCCCCCCCCCCCCCACATGGTGGTTTCCAAATATTATCTCTAAGAGAATACTAGCGCATTTGCTTTAATTTAGCATCCTATTTCCCTAAATTAGAGCCTTTTTAAATCATTGATATTGCAATGTACGGGTAGAAAATAAAAGAGTATCCGGTAAAACTAAAGTCTCGCCATCTAGTGAAAACTAACCTCTATTCAACCGAAAAACCCCTCCGGAAAATATAGTTCCCCCCGTGCCCCTCCATTGGCCAGATAGTCGTGTATTACCGCCCGTGAGATAAAAAGAGGACGTGATGAAGCGGACGCAATTATTTGGGGCCGCACTCTGTTAATTGACGAGGGATTTGCTAGGTCCACAGAGATAAGACAGAACGGCCGTAATGTTTGGGGAATAGTCGCCTTCTTAGAGGGAACATTCGTTCGAAGCTGCGATTCTTCAGGCTCACGTCTTCTATTTCTGGCGTACCCGGTTTTCTCACCTCAAAAATTACCCTTCAACACTTTTTTTTTATTGTCTATAGCTTTCACTGGTGGATGACGTTATTAGAAATAAAATTAATGAAGAGCTCTCATCCTGAGATGATGAGTCATAATTTTTATGAGTGTTTGAACACCACTGATGCCGCAATTATTGCTAACAGAAAATTAAAATAAAAATAGTTTTACTGCAAATAAAAAACTCTATCAAAATTTACTATGCTAGTATTATAATTTAATTCTTTGTTTTTATAAACAATAATATATTAAGATTATGTATTAATTTTATTAGTTCATGTTGTGAAATTTATTAGTATTATATGCTTTGGTATGCTTAGTTTGTAAACAAATCTCCCTTAAACTATGAGTGCTTACCGAGCCTGTCCACTGTACAAATCCTGGATAGTTCAGTGATAGAGCATAAGAGTGCTTATCCAAGGGTCAAGGTTCTGATTCTCGTGCTTGGGTGTAATCTTTTAACTATATTTCAAAGGATAATGTGCAAGACTGACAAGTATTGCACTCAAATTTGAACAGCTATAGTGAATGTATATCGTGATAAAGGTGTACTTGCATTGAGTAAGCTCAACCAATAGAGCAGCTCGGGAAAAAAACCACATTAAATACAGAAGTATCCCTGAATTAACAAGGTGAGTATTGTGGGTCCACCATGTGACTTTTGCATGGTTTATTTTTTTAAGAACTGGCCCCGTGGTTTAGTGGTCATTGCACCTGACTACGAGTCTAGGGGTCCCGGATTCGAGTCCCGGCTGGTACCTTGGATATTTTTCCCTTTAAGGGGAATAACCCCAACGGTCACCAGGATTTGGTTTATTAGGCTAAAGTTTGGTTAAGACTCACACCGGCTCCCCAACTCCTTAATAACTGTCATCACATCACATCACATCATGGAGGGTAGGACGTGTAGACAGCCTCCTATGGTGTACCCCGGGTAACGTTCTGTGCCACCAGAGGGTGCTAATAGTCTACACATGAGGTGACCTAGCCTGGATGTCATGTCCCTCCCGGTCATATATGCCTTACGATTAAAAAACTAATAATAATTGTATGTATACTTTTTATTAGCCTCAACTCACCCAATAAAAAATGTGGATATATGCTTTCTAAAACAACAAATTTATTTCATTATATATATATAATAATAAATTTTATATATTTATATTATATTTTTATTGTATATTATTTTTTTATATATATATTTATATAATTTGTATAAATTTATATATATATATAAATCTATTCGCTATTAATTATAATAATATATTGTATTAATTTATATAATGAATGATATTACACAATATACTAATTTATTTATATATAAAAACTAGCTAATGCTTCATATTTTAAATTTCAATAAAGAGTGTTAGTTGAGCTAAGCAGTTCATAAAATTAGATTATTTAATTTACGTTAAAAAGAACATAAGTAAAATGTCATAGTAGTAAAATTTTAGTAGCTGTTCTGTTGAAGATAGGACCTTGTGTCTACATGCTCCGGTAGTTTTTTTTTTTATTTTTTTTTGGAAGTGAGGGGCTCACTGAGATTGGGGGCCTTACCCCATAAAAATTTTGAAAGCTGATGACCCTCCAATCAATTTTAGGGAGTTCTATTCATATGTATTGTCATGCCTTTATTTGCCATGGTGAATAGTAATTCGTTAGAAAAGGTGTATTAGAAAATAAACATTTTTTTCTATTGCCAAAACTGGAAAAAATAACATATATATTTACTTTTTTGTAAATAAACTGCCCATCAAAAGTGGCCGCTTTATATTTCATCGCTTGAAATATGAATAAATATAATCTACTCGGCCTTATAAAATTACTACTCATACTGACTGTGTGGGCCGGAGTTTAATTCCTACCGGAGGCATCAGGGGTGTCTTGCCATCATCCCTCCAGGCGAACGTTTGTATTTCCTTAAAATTCCCTCTCCTTACCATCCCGTTTCCTTAGATCAGCTAACTCAAGTCTCAGATCCTCGCACGTTGTACGGGTTGTCTAGCAACACCACGACATGTTAACAATATGTTCCGATGCCACGCGCCAGTTTTGTGGACGGGCTGTTTAATTTCCACCTTCAGGTCCTGACTGGCCTACCTTGAATTTCACTCGCTCCTGTAACACTCTTATGACCAAAATTAAATAAAAAAAGGTAATAAATATATCTATTGATTATCTCATGTGTTATATTTTAGTGAAGAACGGCCGAATATTATATTATATTGACTAAAAATGTTTCATCAATATTTAGATTGTCTACGTCAGGTTGATTATAATATTAACAAAACCAAACCTTCAATTGGTAAGCGCAAGGAAGTTTGGGCTTTGTTTGTAAAAAAACAAACAAAAAAAAACCTATCTTACCGTCAGCATTTACGTAAGAGTGGATAAAGTGAGAGTGAAGTAAATTATTTTTATTTTAAACATAAAAAAAATCAAATAGAAAATCTTACTCTGTTATGATCTGTCCCGTGTACACAGTTTCAGTTTCTAGGTCATCTAGTCATCTAGGGATTTCTAAGGGATGTTAAAAGACACACACACACACTAGGAAATTAATTAGATATTAATATACATAAATACTGTATATATTTATGTATATTAATATACATAAGTATTATATATATTTATAAAATAATTAAGTTAAAAATAAGAAGCATACATCAAATGAAACTAACAATTATGTATTCACAGATATGTTTTCTGCGGATATTAAGTTGTAAATACATATAAAGTATATATATATATAGATATCTGCGTGTACTTATTTGTTCATTTTATTTTAATGTATTCTTGTATTTTTAACTTAGTTATGTATGTATAGAAACTAAATAAACACGTTTAATATTCTCTTTGCTACCATTTAACAGTTCATTTTTATAACCCATTTACATTGTTCTGTCAGATACCAAGTGGAAATATTACCACACTATTAATATAATAGACAGGAATATCGGGGTTTTAATAATCATCAGGTGCACTGAGGGTAATTTTCCACTCTCCCTCAACGCAAATTCGGAACATTTTCCATAAAATTATGTCTTCCTCACCCCCATTACATTAGTTTAATTATTGTATGCGTGTAACCCGAACGGGTACAAACCAGTGGTGAAAAAATAAACTACTGTAAAGAAACTGGAGGGGGGCATAAAGGATGTTAATGGGATATATTGTATCCGTCAATTGTTTTATAAATAACAAAGCTATTTTCTAGAGTATTAACTGCACCCACGAACATCGGGCCCTAAGGAGAGCACTTTCGACCACCGAGGTCGACCTTTTCAGTTCATACGCATATAATGATAACCACTCTATGATGACGGAAGCATTTTATAGCCAGCCATTTGCGTAGAAAGAGAGTGGGAAATCTGTTTAGGAAAAAAAAAACTGTCTCAGTAGAACCGCCCGGGATTGGAATACCTATCTCCCCGTCATCAGCAGGCCAGTCTAAAACGAGAGTGATGTCTTATACCATTCAACCACTAATGCGGTCTGACATTCTTTGTCACTTTTCTTTTCACTCTTTTGTTTTAGTTCTCCTATTTAAGGAAATCATATTGCTAGTTTGATACTCCTTCTTAAGGTTAATAATAGATTGAAACTTGCCCACGGGGGTTAGGAGGAAATGACTGATTTTATTCTAAGTGGTAGCCATTATCTCTTTGTCCAGCGGCAGTAGTGTAAGGTGTGAAATGTAATCCTTCTATTTAATTGTAATTGTTTGTTCCTCTCCTTCTTAGTCGTGCTTCTTATATGCCTACTTATCTTTAGTTTGGGTAATTTGAAAAAACACTTAAATCACTTTAAAATTTGGTATAGTGAAAGTGCTATTACCACCGCTGTATAGTAATAAAAATACGTATTTGGTTGATTGAAGGGCTTGGGGTAGTAATGTGCTATGCCACATCAATAATAACGGCTAGAGTTAATATCTAATGGTGTTCCGATACTTAATTACATGGAGCTGAATACATATTTGTTTTGATTTTTTAAAGTTCAAAGTGTGTTATCATATGAATGCAAAGGAAGTAGAATTAAGGCTTATGAATTATTTTTAAAAACACCGAAAATATTTCTATTTCATTATTACGTTTATGTGGCATAGCATATTATTGCCCCAAGCACTTAAATTAATACCGTTATGTCTAACATCCTATACTTACTTTTTCATTCATGGAAACTTAAAAATGTTCTTTGTTCCTAAACTATGAATGCTGTTTCTGAGTATGTAGACATCAACACGTATTTTTACTAGGAGCTAGTAGTAACACCTCGCGGTTAAAGGTCAAAGAGACGTGTGAATGGACCACCTGTTTCATCAAAACGTCTGTGTTAAGCAACATCGTTGGGACCTCTAAAGTTAGCTCGGCTTGCTCGACTGTCTGTTTAGTTCTAACTCGGCAGGTCAAGCTTTAAATCTTACCAAGTGCGCTATTTTATTTTATACCAATGATGGTGTGCCATCTTATCTTCAGGTGAGTACTTTAGAATTCCCTTGATATCGTCCACATTAAATTAGTATAAGTTTAAGATTGTCTGAAAAGGCAGTAAGACTGGTACTAGACCAATGTATGGGAATTAACGGCATATATGTTTGCACATTAGTAATATATATATAATTTGTCAGCTCTAGTGCCACCCGGATAGATGGACTTACTTAATCTATTGCATTAGGAACATACTCCATGGCATTAGGAACGCGAAAATTCATTGCTACACCTACAAAAGAACGCCAACTATGTCTATCTTGTGCTAGTTCTATCCAATCCAACTCTTCTTCAGGTACATTCTAAAGTTATCCTCCCATCTGCGTCTAGGTCTTCCCAGTGGTCTCTTCCCATTGGGTTTGTCAGTCATTACCCTGAACACGGCTATAGATTCTTACATTCGCGTTGCATGACCTGCCCACCGTAATCTGCGAGATCTTATCACTATAACAAGGTCTTATGATGAGTACAGGGTATCTAACTCATCATTATGTAATATCCTCCACCCCCAGAATATTTCTTCCTATTTTGGAACGAACCTTATTTTCGAAAACCCTACGTTTGTTTTCGTCATTTAGGGTAAGAGGTTGATAGGTCGACACAAAGACTAGAAGTCAGATTCATCTAGTCTATAATTCCGGTAACGGAGGGAGGTCAGGATTTGAATTTTTTTTATGTATACTGATGGGGGACGGGGTTTTTCCTAAAGGGTTGCCTACACGCCCTCCATCCAAATGTGAGTAAACTTATTCTAAATATTACCTTCCTCATCCCTAACCTTATTAGTGGGATTTTAAATGTGTATAGCCCAGGCGGTTTGTCGGATGCAGTGCAGGGAAAAGAGCTTATCGTAACAGTGTTATTATCAGCCACTTAAATAACTAACGTTATGTATCATAATGTTTGGTAATTAGTGGTGAATAAAATACATTATTTAAAAAATAAATGTATCATAATTCGTCTGAACATGATATATCAAATAGCGCCTAAAAACACTGGAATTTAAACTATATCTCAGAAGTCGGTCAATCAGGAACATTATCTGACCGGCCAACCCAAACAGTCCGTCTGTAAAATGATTGAGGTTGTGTACAAAAGAAAACAAGTGGATTTTTTTTCTAAATCTTATTTTATAGGCAGAGCTATAAATTAGTCTTGAGGCATCCAGCAAGTGTTTGCACTTAAAATACTCACAGCCGTTTGTCGACATTTATACTCCATTCACGTAGGAATTATTCTCTGAAAGGTCTTTTTTCCTACCAATATCCTATTATGTAATAGCTTTCTGGTAGGAAAAAGGCCTTTCAGAAAACAATTCCTACGGTGAACAGACTTTATATTGTTTTGACCCATTTATACTCCTAGGAACTAGAGAATGTCCCAAAAGTGCAAAGTTGAACTAAAAATATTTGTGCCATTTATTTCCTAGACAATAAAATTAATCGCACAATCAAAGCAGATACATTATTACTATTACAACATGGACGTTAATGACTTAATCTGTGGTTAAGGGTAATGTAGGACAGTTAAGAAATTGTGCATCATTTGGAATTGGGATTAGGAAAAACACAGTGACGAATCACACTTGACAAAAAAAAATTATTGCACCAGGCTGAGATTCAAACTTTGACCTCCCTGTCACCAGAAATACAATGCTGTGTGAGCCTGATGACTTTGATTGCGTGATGTGATTATCAAATAAATTTTCACTACGGTATTCTGGATAACTTGTGTAGTACCTAATCTTTCTTACCTTGAAAATAAAGTCAAACAAAAAATATATTATTCCTGCACTGATGGTATCCTCAACTATCCTTTAGTATTTACTTGTTAAGTCACTTTGAAGTAGGATTCAACATATAGGATTGTGCGCCAGCTATGTCATGTTGTAAGCCATCTTGAACAGGTCATTCCCATATGAGTTATCTTGTAAGACTTGTTTGATCCATATTGAGCGTCGACCGTGCTGCTACCATGCTCTAAATGCTAACAGCTGGCACACAGTCGACGCATAGCATAGTAAGTTTTGAAGCATTGCATATATTTAGTATTAATATTTACAGAATTTATGCATCACAGCTGAAATACGTAGTAAGCTTCACTTAGTCTCACTTTCTCAAACCAGGCTAGCAATATATTTCATGTGTGTTAGGATTTACTACCCTGACATAAAACTAGCAGTTGAGAACAAGACATTCTTACAAGATCTCCCTGACTCCGAGGTGCAGTTTTTTTAAGACAGTGAAAGCGACCTTGACCGATTTATTTTTATCAAGGGAAATCGACCAAGTGTGTGATGAACCCTCCTTCGGACCGCGAGGGTAGCTGGAGATCATGCGACTCATCAGAGCAACACTTGTGGTCAAGCCATCAACCAGAATGGGCGTATGATAGGTTCGCGCAGTTAAAGGGTATAGGGTTGGAATAATCAAGCTGATTTTCACTTTTATTTATTTTAGAATTTTCTCACTACTCTTCGTCTCTGCCCAGCTGGTTATACTTGAATTGTCCTAATCTTGTTTTACCTATTCTTACATTTGCCTTCATTCAATCTCTCGATTTGTCTATTCATTCCCTTTTAGAGCGAGGTGCAGGGGGTACATCTTACCTGGGCTCGGGGTCTAAAAGGGGCTTGGGATTTTCCTGGTAGCTCAGAAAATCTTTGCATACGTTAAATGCTAGCATTTACATTTTCACTATTTCACTGGATATCATTGCTGAGGGTACCATTGGGTAACAGCTTTGTCACTCTCTCGTTTCTGTGTGGTTAATCTCCACTTACTTATAAAAGAAGTTTAGCAACGCTGGTTAGTCGAGGTTGCCACTAGTTCCTTCTTACCCCGGCACACCACCTTCAGACGAAGCTGAAAGCGAGGATATTTGAGGATAACAGTTAACTGAGAGAGAGCGAAAATAAAGCTTTTCTCCCTAAGACCTGCAGTTCCGTTGGCAATGATATTGGGTATACTATTACTAAATTATTATCATAGGTATTAATAATATGTTTTGTCTTTTTTTAGATGTACCAGTATAAATTATATATATAATTGTTTAGTCTTTTTTCAGATAAGATTAATTAATTTTCTACCTTTTTTTTATACAGGATTAATATAAAATGTAAGAGGGCTCGAAAAAACTTTGTAACCTCTGATAAAACTTTCCTCGGAGGCCCTGTGTCTATTACCATGCATTTTGTATTCTTTGTGTTTATTTTTAACTTTAACTTTCCTAAGATTTGGTTTAATATTCCAAGAATTCTTTTAATTACATGTAAGGAATCTGCTAATATTGCAATATTGACTGCAAACCGAATACTGTGAACCTGATTTCCATTCATTTTGATTCTTTTTGTATTCGCTTTCATTGCTGTTATTGCACCTTCTACGAACAAGTTAAACAAGTAAGGCGTTATAGGGCACCTTGACTCAATCTTCTTGTTTTTGATTCTCTTCTGCTTCCGTTTAATCTCCACGGAGCACAGTAAGTTAATATTATAATTATCAATCAAAATCTACGTTTGAACGTAACAAATCAAATTCAATTTTCATCAACAATAGTAATCATTTAAATGCTAACCATAATCATAGTGTTAAAAACATAAACCCAAATAATTGTGAAATTAAATATTGCTTCAGTACAAATATAGAATTTAATTTTCTTAGCATGGTGATATAACAATTTCTTAAATATCTTTCAAGGGTGTTCTGGAATTTAACGACAACTATTTTCTCCTAATTTAAAAAGTTTGTCATCTAATGCCTCTATGCTCATGACAGATATTCAGGAACTGTTGCTATCAACATGTGAATAAAATTAAATTCTATATCTGTACTAGAGGAAAATTTTATTTATTTTGGCCAAAAAACTTTCAAAAACGTTGGCCTATTCTCGGGTCCCCTTACATCCCATCTTAAAATCGTTTAAGATCACTTTTGGGGGGATACCAACTTATAATTTATTTTTCTCTTATATACGGATATATTTCTAACGCCGCGGCCTAATATCGTTTGAGTTTTACTCATGCGTACAAATTACGCATGAGTTTTACTCATACGTACAAATTACGCTAAGTATCTAGAGATGAGAAATGTTGAATTGAGAGAAAGTGCACCCGCGAAGGGAGAGTGGAAAACCATTCTAAGATAAATCACTCTTAGTACAACCAACCATGCTTATGTTTTTTCCAAAATACACAGGTACACTTAACGTTTTTCCGGAAATCACTGGTGGAGGTTAGAAACTAACACTCATTTCCGACATCCACGAGTGTGAACCAGTGAATCCCTGAATTCGTGGTCGATTAACGGCACTGGCGCAGCCAAGGAGGGGGGTTTCAGGGCTGAACCCCTCCCCCCAGACCTCGCTACCCACCTACCTCTTTCTCGTCCCTAAAGCCGTTGAAATCATAGATGAGGAACTCTACAAGTGAAGACAGACTTAACGGTCTCCATGTACTTACATCCGGAGGTGTCAGTTACGGACCCATGTGGAAAAATGCCAAATCTGGCCCAGAACTGGAATTGGCCAGATCTGGATATGCCAGATTTGCCCCAGATCTGGGCATATCTGGCCCAGATATTATTTTTCCACATGGGGAGGATGAAGTTCTCAATGAACTTTCTACGAAGCCAAGGAAAATTAACATAAGACTAAAGTGAATTAGTTCAAAAGTGAGTTTGTGAGTTAATAGCTAGTACAAGTTGTTTATTTTAATTTTCATATTTTAGCTAATAAAATAATTTTATAAATCAAATTTCCAAAATACAATTTATTGAAACTTGCATTTGTTCATGAAAACTTAATAGTCGTAATAATTACAGAATTATGAACATTTTTATAAGCTTTAAATTATTTTGGATATTATTGTATTTCTTTTGATGCATTTGCATTTTGCAGTACTTAAATTTTCAAATTTTCCGAGGGAAAAACTATTTGACACCGCTTAGTTGGTCAGTGAAACTCCCCCCCCCCCCCCCCCCCCACACACACACACACAAACGAATCCTGGCTGCGCCAGTGATTACCGGTAATCGATTATCACGTTTTCAGTTTTCACGGTAACATATCTATATTTAGCGAGACTATTGCTTCTCAAATCAAATGTAGTATGTGTTTATACATTTAGTTAAAACTTGTTGCCTCTTTGAACAAATGCATTAATTCTTATGCGATTGACAGCTCTGAACCATCAACACCACTAAAACAGTCCCAAATCATTTTAATTTTCTGTTAGGTCCCTGTGGAAAAAGTACTTGATCTGTTTGAGGAAAGCTAAATCTAAATTTCCTACGATTTACCTTATTCTGTGGAAAAAGTACTTTATCTGTTTGAGGAAAGCTACTATCTACCTTAATCTCAGAAAAACAACATTTCGCGTTAAACGCCGTTGAATATGACATATCTCTTCCTTTGCATGCAATTTTATTAAACTATGCAATTCAAAATACAATTTTTTTAATCCTGCAGGAACCTGTTGATAACTATCGCCTCCGTTTTTTCACTAGCCGTATTTTGAAATAACAAACCATTTCTTAATTAATTCAGGATTTCTGAAAGCCTGCAAACCGTCATTTTTTCGGTTGACAAGAGTTCACACTATATACATTTATACCATCAATTATTTGTTTTTTCATGCACTTAAAACAAGCTAAGGGATTTTAACTAACTGCTGAGACCACAATTAGGCTATATAGTGAAGTCTGAATCACTGGTACCCACCTTTATTGCACCACGTTAGAACTAAGAAACATCGATTCGACCAGGATTCAAAACATATAGCTAGATAACTATAAACATAGGTGACCTGGTGGTCTAGGAGTAAGGTGTCAGACTTCTGTGCTGAAGGTCCGGGGTTCAATCCTCGGTCCCGGCAAAGATTTATCTGATTGCCAAACTCTTCCTTCACCTCTGACAAGATGTGTATTAATCACAACTTGTGAATGTGAGGAATGCCAGGCCACCACCGTGGTTCGGATTCCACGTTAAACTGTAGGTCCTCCATTTCATCTCACAATCACCCTACTATTGCACATTAGCGTAAGTGCTAATAATAATAACTATAAACATGATTTGTCATAGTCACGACAGAAAAAAAAAGTGTGTTCATACATTACTAGGAATGTTCATAAAAATGCTGAAATTTATTATGTTTTCACAAATCTATTTCCAACCAATCAACTGCAGTTTTTAAAGAGATTTGTTTGATCAGTCTAATTATTCGTGAACCGAATTGATGGCTACGAATTGAAAAGTTTAATCCTATACCCAGAACACAATCCCCCCCTCGAGTATGTTTATTCTGGTGACGCCTCTAAACGAGCCTTTTGGAAGTAGGCTAATTAGAGGCAATCCGTAATGTCTTTTGTATCGAATAATTTTTTATGTGACAAGAGCAAACGAGTGTAAAAAAAAAAGTCTCGCACACTTCACCTGTGGTGCAACTTATGCGGGTACATGTGTTTCGCTTTGTCACAGCTTGTGATCTCTGGGCAGGCTTCAAACTGTTGCTACCTGTCAGGGCTCTACGGCAGAACACACTAGATACGTACTTATACAAACATGTAGAAATATATCAGGCGTTTTCCACTTCGAGCTGAGTTCAAATCGAGTTTGAATGAAAACATCAGAGTATTTTATTTCGACTTCGAATTACATGAAGCCCTATTTATACCTGAAATATCTCAGGTTGTAATAGATACATATATAAATAATTAATAAATACAGACAAAGTATTTTTAGAATAAAATTTTTTTTTGAAAAAAATTTTAATCACACAAATTCAGATTTTTAAATAACAAAATGTTAAATACAATTCTTTTAGCCCCGCGTCTTACTACTTGTTCAGGTTATAAGCCTATCTACCAATTAAACTATTGGGCTAGGGGCTAGGAAGGCTTAATTTAGAGGTAATGCACCCGCATTTGCGTGGAGGAAGAACCACGTGCTGACGGTGTGCTGAATCTTCCCTGGAAATACAACCTGTAAAAAAAAAAGTTTTAATAATTTGTTGGGTAGCTACAAGACTTAAGTAATCAGTGTGCGAAGATTGATCTTTGTACCTGATCGTAAAGTTCGTGAAAAAATTCTGGACAGACACCACAAAAATTTTAATATATCGATGGTATATATATATATATATATGGGATTATGGGAGAAACCCGCTTTGGTGGCCGCATGGTCTAAGGCTAGACTGTGGATGACGGGGAGATCGAGGTTCGAATCTTGGTCATGTCTACTGAAGGTGGTTTTTCCCTTCCCCCACGCAAATGCGGGTATACTTCCTATTAATATAACCTTCTTTTTTCATAAAACCATTAGCGTAATTAGTACATAAGCGTACAACCCGAACGGCTAGTAAGACGCGGGGGTATATACTCGTGTATGAATGTATATATATATACATATATATACATATATATATATAATGGGAAAAGCCTATTCGGGTGTTTTCTCACGTTGTCATATATTTTGTGAGATAATAATTTGAAGAGGACACAACGCGATAAGATTACTTGTTGGGTGTTTTTAATCAACACCCCGCCCGTAAGCTAAGTCGTAAACAGACGATTCCGGGTCCCGACATCGAACTGGTGAGTACCCACGATCGGCCGCAATCCGGGGATACAGGGACCTCCTCAGTTGGGAGGAACACCCCGCTGACCTCCCGGCGCTGAGGCAAAACAGGGGCTCGATCGAATTTAAAAACTCTATAGCAGTTCATTGAAATACGGGGCAGCCATGCACTTAGAAAACCCGAAAAACACAGGGATATTTCAGGTATTTATAAATTTAGGACATGAAACATGAAGCTTTAAATCGTAGTTCCTTGCATGGAAAAAAAATGGACTTAAAATAAGTTCGCTTATTTTAACAAATGTCTTATCTCCCACTCCATCTGTTTTATCTTTAAGACGTTAGGTTGAGTAACAACTACATACATTTTCCCATCAAAATCAAATCATTCTGTTCTAAGCATCAATGGCAAGACTTTACAACAGTCATTTTTTTAAATAAAAAGCTGAATAATATACTTAAATGTATGGAAATCGGAATTCCTTCTTTAATCCTGGAAAACACGGGGAATTTCTTATAAAGAAAATAGTAGCAACCCTGTAAGTAGGATTTTGATAGAAAGAGACCATTTTAAAATACCAACATGTATTTTAACGCTTACATTATTTACATTTTACTATAGTATATAAGTTAATTCACTCTCTGAAAATCTTTTGTTGGCACGTAAATTAAACCTCATTTACTCGAAATGAGCCATAGTAAAAATAACTGGATATCGTTTATCTTTTCCCCATTAGAACTGTATACAAGAGTTTGTATATCCATTCTCAAAGTTCATCAAATAAAATAAAAAGTTCATCAATGTGGTTGCTATGATTTTTCCACTTTAAAAGAGGGTAAACAACAGTTATTCGGCAAAATGGTGAATGATTCGCAACAACTAATCAAAACTTGGGTTATTTTGGTTAATTGGTTAGCCCCCCCCCCCCCAAAAAAACAGTGTTAGCCCAAGGCCCCGAGAGTTAACGGTCCTTCCCTGATTAAAAACATAAATAAAAATCACGTAAGCTTATTTTATTTGGTCTGTGAAATTCGATAATGTTTTTTATATCTAACTACTTTTAACGTTATTTATGTATGAAAATTTGTCATTAAAACTATATCATGTCGGTTTGAATTTAAAACTACCTTCCAATCAGTCTAATGGAAATCGTTTGTGTCAAAATACTTACTACGGTTAAAATGTGCTTCCTTTATTATAGGTTTTTGTACATATTGTTGATACATGTTGTTATACGTTTAGATAATGTTGGTGCTTATATTAAAGCCAAATTAAATATTTATGGTTTTTACCTTGCCATCCGTGTAGTTAGAAGAAAAACATGGTTTTAGTAAGGATAGATAATATTTTATTAGTAGGCCTACCAATTTCCCCCTGCAGTATGAATTAAAATTACTAAAATAATTTCACAGCCTAATGTGGAGTAGGAAGGGTAATACAACAGGCTGCTAGACAGATTTTTACTTTAATCTTTATTATGCCAATAAAACACCCAAATAATAAGCAAAACCATTAAGGAAATAAGTTTTATTTTTTCCTCAACCTCCAGTACCATTCTAATACCAATCTACAAGCTCAAAACTTTAAAACCCGCCTCGGTGGTGTAGTTAGCTAACGCGATATTTTCTTGTTGAGCTAGACTGCCGAGGACGGGGAGATCTAAGCTCGAATCTCGCTCGGGAGAACTTGGGGTGGGGGGGGGGGGGGAAGTTCCTAAATGGTTTTTACACTTTCCCTCCACGCAAATGCGAGTTCACTTCCCTTATATTAATCCTTCCCAATTCCTAACCCATTAGCGTAATTAGTACTTAAGCGTATCACCCGAACGGGTAGTAAGACGCGGTGCTAAATATAAGTATAACAACTTTAGGAATAATATTTCATTTCTAAGTGCAACGCAATTTTTGTTAGTTTATGTTAAGTGCGCAGGTACAATTAAACCATATTGACGGTAATCGCGGACCGTTGTTGTCGAACACCTGCCCGTGAAGTGTATTGCTACCCTCATGTATGGTGATCTCGCTAGAAGGCACGAGCCCGCCACACGCCACCTCGTGCCTTATTAATACTACTAGTATTTTTTACTAATACGGTTCCACCAAACGACTTTTTATCTCCCTTCCCCTCTCGCGCTAACCTGACTTTCATCCATCCAGTTCGCCTTGCTTCCTCGTACCCGTCCAACGGACTGGTACCCCTAAACAGTACCTTTGACAAAAAGAGATATTAACGACTTGTTTGGAGAGGGGAAAATATTTGAATAAACACGAAATCATTTGTGGGAAGAAAGTAGGAAATCCACAGTGAAAATAAGAAGATTTACTTTATCAAATAGGGAAATAATTTACACCCGTAAAAATCTTCGGCATTGAGATTATGATTAATTTGGGGGCGCATATAAGGTCAAAATTCAACACCTGGTAAGACAACAAACATTCTCATATAGTTTACTATAGCTTGAGACAAATTTTCAAAAATAAGATTTATGTAAATTACCCCTAAGTAAGTTTTCCTCACAAAAACAACCCCATCAGCTTGTTAATCACAATAAACACTCTTCACATATAAATTCTAAACAATAGTCCAGACAATTTTTTTATGTCATATTAAAAAAAAAGTTCTCCGTAAGCCATTTTTAATTATTTTTGTAAGAAAAACATACCCATATAATCATGTATAATATAAAAAAATCAATAAACTACCCCTAAACAAATTTTCTCCCGAAAAAACAAATATAGTGTTATTTGTAAGGTCAACAACTCCCTGGCTATCAATTTTAAATAAAATCGGTAGTCTTTTTGAAAAATGTGTAGTTACAAAAAATTATTAATTAGTAAAACTACCCTTGGTTTGAGCTAATGTCAAAACCAAAATAAATTCTTTAGTTAGTCCTTTATTAACTAAATATCAAGTTTGAACCAAATCCACTCAACCGTTTCATATATAGGCCTATGGTTAAGGACAGACAAACAGACATGGGGCAGACAGGTAAAATAAACTTTTCAGTTTCGTTGGCATCTGGAACTTAAAGATTTATCATAATCTTAAGGTTTAAAATGGTAAGGATTACAATACCTTCGCTTTATATGAAAAAGTAAAATAATGGGTCTCAAAATTCTGTCTGTTTGTCCGTCCGTTCGTCCCTTGGGTTACTGTTGAACGATTTAAAGGAGTTTTCTTAAAGTTTATGGTCATAGCTCAGGGCGTTTTTGAGTCTAGCTCCCAAACTAAGGGGATCATACTGATTTTTAATTTTTGAACATTTCTATAACGATTGTGTCAAAAGTGTATATCTATAAAATGTTTAACATGACAAATAACACTCTATACTTGTTTTTCGAGGAACAAATTGTTGAAAAGAGATTTACTAGTGACAATTTTTTTAAATATGGCTTTTTTTTTCGGAAATGGCTTTAATGTTTTTGTTAAAATGAGTGTGTGTATATATATATATATATATATATATTTGTGTGTGTGTGTGTGTGTGTAGTATTTTCCATAGTAGATAAGAACATAGGTTTTTCTAAAAACAAAATGCATTTTAGGGTAGCTTACAGAGTACTGATTTTTTAACATTTTGTAATCAACTATATAAATAAATATATTATATGAAATGGTACAACATATTATGTTGTACAACTTTTTTAAAATTATCATGTTCAAAATAAAGCTTACAAACGGATTAATCCCAGGGGTAGGATTTAAAAGTACTTGAAAAGATCCACATCCACATGTATCTACATTAATGTGTAGAAAAATGAGAAAACATCAGTCGGTTAATATATCAAATCAGTAAAAACATTCCAGTGCATCTGAGAATCGAACCTTTAATTTCCTGTCATCAACCATCCAGTCTATTGTGAGCCCGACATCTTAAAGTATGTGCGGTCACCTGCGTGAAAATGAGAATAACAATTTGGGGAAACAACCCCATATTATGCTCGGTTGGGATTCAGACCAAGTCGAATCCCGAACTTCCGGGCCAGAGCCAAAAGTAAAATTGCAATACCGTCCCAGAAACGGCCTACGTTGTTCTTGTCAGGCAAGATTAAGCTCCTGGTTTAGTAATAAGGTATTGATTT
Source organism: Timema podura (assembly GCA_033556935.1). Taxonomy (NCBI): domain Eukaryota; kingdom Metazoa; phylum Arthropoda; class Insecta; order Phasmatodea; family Timematidae; genus Timema; species Timema podura. The sequence continues at coordinate 19,425,254 of JAVRXN010000005.1, read as the reverse complement.
CATGCCCCCTCCGCCTTCCCCCATTCCTCCCTCACATAAAGGTAAGCAGGATAGTATTCCATAAGTTAATACATCTCACTTTTACTGAACAAGATTTTCAGATACAATACTATAAAAGGAGTCAATTATTTAATAATTATAAATTGTGTCACATATCACAAATTTTAATTTATCTTTGAACTAATATAATTATATGTATATTTTATAAACTGTCAACAACTCTAATAGGTAAGTCTTGAAAACTACCTGTAGTCAACTTTCTTGAAAGATGAAGTTTAAAAATATCCATGGAACCATAATAGGTATATCTAAAATAAAAATACAAAAGCTATTTTTTAAACTATAATAATTGATATATTGCAAGGGTAGACATTAGACTGAAAACTAAAGCATTGTGTGTATGGAAAATTATAAATGGGAAATATTAGGTGTAAGTAAACAAACAGGTAAGCTGGGTTACAATATTTAAATCCATGAAGTAAGCAACATTTTAAATAAGCAAGATGGAAGCATTTTACTGACCTGACCCGGCCACCGGCTGGAAACATTTGATGATGATGATGATGATGAAGTATTATTATTATTATTATTATTTAGCACCGCGTCTTACTACCCGTTCGGGTTATACGCTTAAGTACTAATTACGCTAATGGATTAGGAATTGGGAAGGTTGAATTTAGAGGAAGTGAACCCGCATTTGCGTAGAGGGAGAGTGGAAAGCTATTTAGGAAAAACCACCCCCAGTTCAACTGACCGAGGTTCGAACTTCAATCTCCCCGTCCTCGGCAGTCGAGCTCAACACGACTAGCGCGTTAGCCAACTACGCCACCGAGGCGGGTATGAAGAAGTAAGCAACACCGTCAAGCACACCAGAACTCTCTATCTACGACTTAACTACATTGTTAAAAAAAAAAGGTTGAACAACAGAACAAGGTTCTATTTTAGAACTTAACCTACATTCGTTTGAGAGGAAAACTGAAAAACACGATTATGACTAAACAGTTCGCCAAAAGGCAGGTGATCAGGACTAATACTGGCCTCCCAGGTCAAAGACAGGTGTGATAACCACAAGTGGCTTAACCCTGCCGGAGGCTAAAACGATCATGGCAAGGATGCGGGTATATTAATAACAATTCTTTGAATTGCTATACCGAGTTCTCGATTCCGGAACCAAACACGGTCATTTTATAATACAAACGATTATATTTTAAAATTAGATTCTCAAAAGGCAACGGACCATTCTAAGGGCTGGTTTAACAACATAATATTGATTCTTCAATCACCGGATTGCCGATCAGCTTGATCATAGACCAATAAATGTTTGGGTTAGTTAGGGACCACAGATTTGACCAAAGAATCAAATAAAATTAACATGGCAACGCTGTGTAAAGTTATAATTTTGAATATATTATATGTATATTAGCATAGCCTAATAGTAGCCTATACACAAAGTTGGCTTTATTAATATATGTTTGTGTATTAATCACAACTTGTGAATGTGAGGAATGCCAGGCCTCCATCGTGGTTCGGATCCCACGTTAAACTGTAGGTCCTCCATTTCATCTCACAATCACCCTTCCATTGCACATTAGCGTAAGTGCGTATAACCCGAACGGGTAGTAAGACGCGGTGCTAATAAAATAATAATAATAATAATAATAAATTAATAATATAATAATAAATATGTTGTATTTTGTTTGTTTAATTAATCTCCATAAATTTGTTTAAAGCTATTAATAGAAATTTGTATTAATGGATTATCATGGTTAGGCCGATGTGGTTTTTACCGGTGCGACAAAACCAGCCCGGTTCGACGGGATTGCCTCAACGAGTCACATTTTGTCTGGTGGAAAGGATAGTTTCCTCCCGCCAGTTCGCCAAGAGCAGTAGGTAAAGAGATGATTTAAGTGATAAGTAATGTTTTCCCAATTGAAAACAATTTGTCCTCTTGAAGCTGAAGGATTATTGAATGATCCAGTATTAGGAAAATATTGAGTTCATCCTCTCCATAACGAACAAGATTCGAGTGAAAATGTTACATTTTACGGTAATATTCGATAACATGCAATATTTATCGATATCGATCAGAAGCAAAGGAAGCGGACCGGCACAACCGCACAGTGTGACCACCTGCACTTTAATGAATGTGTCGGTGCAGATATTCAGTTGTCCGGCTATCCCGCAGCACGATGCGGCAGCACTGCAGTAGTGTAACACCGGCCTTAGGTTATAAAATTAACTTATGAAGTATTTATATACTTCCAAAACTATATGATGATTGAAAAAAAATCCACAAGTCCCAACTTTCTTCAAATGAGCGTGTCTTTTTGCTGTACCTATTTGGAAAATACGTATTGATATTATAAAATAAAAATAAACTGGTGCGGTAACAAGTAAACAGAAAGAGGCGTAATGGAAAAGTTTGGCCGATGACATTAATAAACGCACCATATTGGTTCAGAGTTCCTCAAAACCATTAAAAATATACTGTGAAAACTGTAAGAATAAAATAAAATAAAGGGACAAGGTAAAATATTTACTTTTCTGCAACACTTTATATTAATGTATAGTAGTGATATAACTATTTCAATAATTTTCAATATTTGGCTAGAATTAATTAAAAGCAGCTGTTTGGTTTGTTTTATTTTTTGAAATAATTAGTTCAACTTTATATATTAGTAAACTTAAAATTTATTTTTTAGTAATAATAAAACAATTAACTTTATAGTTTCATGAATGTAATTGTATTTGTCACTAAGCTTGACCTAAAACATGCCAAATAATTTTTTTAAATATGAATAATTAAATTGGATTCTTAAAGTAGGCCATTGACAAAATCTTAAAATATTCAAAGAAGCTTTGAACCTTTTTTTAATTACTGTCCGGTGAAGAGGAATGAAAACTTTCTGAGTAAATTTGTATCAAAAGCAACAAAAATAAGAAAAACAGACATATTAATAATGGCCAGTAAGGAAATAGGTTTAGAAGTTAACGCTGAAAAGACAAAATATACGATCCCACAGGGAACAGAGATTGGGGTCAATAATTTTGAGATCACCACGAACAACATATAATTTGACTTAGAAACAATTGTAACTATTAGAGTGAAAATTGTGAAAATGGTTGGGAAATGCATGCTATTACTCGGTTTGTAAGTTGTTGATATCTGCTGTCAAGGAATGTAAAACTCAGAATATAACAATAATTTTACCGGTTGTTCTCTATAGGGTGTGAAACGTGGTCTCTTAACTTACATGACAAAAACAAATTTAGGGTTTTCGAAAAGAGGGGGCTTATGAAGTTATTTGGTCACAAAAATGGCTACTGGGCTACTGAAGCTACTGGGGAGTCAAGATGTTTACATAATAATCAGTTAAATACCCTGTACTAATCATAAGACATTGTTAGGATAATCAAGTCTCGTAGATTACGGTGGGTGAATGTGAGAATTTAGAACCTTGTTCGGGTAGTGACTGGCAACCCTACTGTAAAAAGACCATTGTGAAGACCTAGACACGGATGGGAGGATAACATTAGAATGGGCCAGAAAAAGATAATCTGTAATGAGGTGGACTGCATAGAACTAGCTCAAGATATGAATAGTTGGCGTACTTTTTTAAGTATGACAATGGGCTTTCTAGTTCCTAATGCCTTAGAGTAAGTAAGTGATGGTTAGGTAAAATTAAGTTAAGTTTGGGTGGGTAGCTTTAATGTATTACAGTACTTTTTGTTCAGTTCGCCCTACTACCCACACGGGATATCCACATATATACAATAATGAGGTGGAGAGAACGTATAATTAGAGAAGAAGTAGCCGCATTTCCCTAAAAAAAATATAGTAGAAAACCATTTAGAAAAAACTCGCACTGGTGGGGAAAGACGTCAGTCTCGGTTAGTCTGGCTCGCTGGTGATGGAGAGGTTAAGGTTGGAATCTTGGATAGTTTTACTGGAGGTGGTTCCATTTGTGGTCAATTCACCCCTTACATCAAGTCACTCACCGGTTAGTCAGCATAGTTGTGCACGCGTAAAAACGTCAAGTTGATCTAGTTTGAGTCTGCCGATGACGAGAAGGTCGTAACTCGGCTAATTGACACCTGTAGACTAATACTTTTAACGATGGGGATAATCATACCAAGTTATACCAACGAACCACCTTGTAGACAAACACAGGTGAGCTGTTATTTTCTGTACACGCCTCGGGGTATTTGAATCGGGTGTGGAAAATTTGTTTACATAATTTTGAGGCAATATTCCGAGACTGGTCGGACGAGGTCGGGATTAATGATGCTAACCGCCTGGAGGTTGGTTTGTGGTTTGTCCACTCGTGGCGGTATAGTCGGGTCGCTGTGTTATTTTGTGAGGGGGGAGAGAGAAATGTTGAATTTTAAGGATGTTTAAGCGCCTTAGTAAAAAAAAAGTTGAGCTCTCTGGAATAAATATAATTTCAGGGGATCTTTCTAAACATTTTCATTGACATAAAAACATTATTTTTCAATTTTTATATAATAAGGAAAATATTAGGGAATGTCCCGAATAATGTTTATTTAAGAATACAAGTTTGTTAATTGAGATATAACAAGGGGGTTCCCCCCAAAAAATATAGGCTGAATAATAAACCAAATATATTTTGGACACCCATTAGGACCACAGTTGCGAACTTTGGTTTCTTTCGTTCATGGTAGATTTCAAACTATCTTAATACAATAAAAAAAAATTCTTATTCGTCTTTCTTGTCGGCTCATGGTAGGACTCACTGAATGACCTTATTGTGAAATGAGGGTCTGATAAAGCCATTACAAACAGAAGCAATCTATATTTTAGTAGCCACGGGTGTGGCGAATGAAAAGTGAAATTCGCCACACCTTGTAAACATTTGAGAAATTAGTTTGCTCAATCGAATATTTAAAACAACACATCACTGTTTGAACGATTTTATTCAAAACATGTTTACTTTGACTACTCACTTTCAACTGCCTAACCCGCAAATGACGGAAATTGTTTGAATTGAAAATATAAGAAAATTTAATGCAAAATTTCACAATCCTTTTGTCTGACAAGCTTCATAAACATTGGCTGAATATCTTCACTTTATGTTTATCTTATCTCCGGCTTCAAATAGTATTTTGACTTAAACACCCACCTTGATCCAAACATGGACAATAATTTTTAAATTCCCGATTTAAAATCTGGGAGATGGTTGTCGAGTCATAATATATTTTCACAAACCTGTAACCGGAGCATTCTGCTAAATTAACAAGTGTTCCAAACTTTGAAGAGAAATAAGTTCATCATCAAGACCACGCTTGTCTAAAGACAGATGGCTAAAATGTCTTTGTTCTAATTTAAATAGTAAAATTGGGAATCCAATTTGAAATCGCACAAAAACTTTATTCTAATTACTGGGACAGTCTTTGTCCAGTATACAAAGAGTTGCCGCTTTACGTTGAGTAGATCCCACTAAAGGGAATAGCAAGCTACAACCAGCACTCGCCGTCAGGATAAAGTATATATTTTACTGCGAGAGTTGACAAACTCAAGTTCGTAACATTGATGGGCAATTCGCCCCTTGTAATGATCGGCTACAGGGTTGCCCATCCGGCTCCAGTATTTGGGTCCTATTTAACTTTTACCACCGCGTCTTACTACCCGTTCAAGTTATACGCATAAATGATAATTACTTAACTGGTGTAGGGATGGGGAAGGAACAATTTCAGAGGTAATATACCTGCATTTGCTTAGAAGGAGAGTGGGGAAAACGCTTAGGAAAAACTAACCTCAATAGAGCCTACCGGAATTTGAACCCCAATCTATCCGTTATCAACAGCTCAGTCTAAAGCCCCGTCCAGACTAGAACAAAACAATGAACAGAACAACGAACACGAACATGTTCGTTACAAGTGTGGACGGTTTTTCCGGACAAAACATTGAAATAAAATGTGTTCGTTGTTCTGTTCAGCACTGATCCACCAGTTGTCGGTTTTTGCCCGTCTCATAAAGGATGTTCGTGTTCGGTGCTGTGCTGGTCTGAACGCCTCTGCGAACTTAAGAATCATTGGCCTGACAGTAACGGAGTCGCACGTGTGTTTTGATTTTTGTAAGTAAGTCAACATTTATCTTTTGGCGAGTGTTTGTAGACAAATGGAGTGGTCAAAAGAAGAGCAAATGAAGCTCATAGACTTCTATAAGCCACATCAGGTAATCTGTAATCCTATGGATCCAGATCACTATGATAAAATAAAAAACAGGATGCGTGGAGGAAATTGGGGCCATCTTGGACAGGGAGGGATGTGAATGAGTGCAGGAAAAAAAAATGGAAAGTTTGTTAGACTTCCTTGGAAAGGAAAAGAATTAAATAAAAGATACCATCGGTACAGGAAAAGTTAAGGAATTATTTACAAATTATTATTTATTTATATATATATAAAACATTTTTTGTAGGTTAAATATTTGCTTGAATCAGTGAGCAAAATACGCCCTAAGTACTTAGCGACAAATAAGGGGGGATTTTTTGGCACCATCTTACTAGGCGTTTAGGTTATACGCCTATGTACTAACTACATTAATGGGCTAGGGATGAGATAGGTGTAATTTAGAGGAAGTGCATCCACATTTGCGTGGGGAGCGTGGGGAAACCATTTAGGAAAAACCACTTCACTGCACCCGACTGGGATTGAACTCCGAACTCCCCGTCCTCTGCAGTCTAGTCTAACACTAGAGTGACGCCCTAGATCTTACGGCCACCGAGGTGGGCTGGGGGAGGGTTAAAGACATCTTTTTTTTACCTGATTTTCTGTTAATGAGGCTGCACCTTTTTTTGCCTACTGCTAATTTCCCAATCAGCATACCTCATTCTAATAAAATGACTTAATAGAATGATTGTTCCCAGATCTTTATTTCCAGAAACGCTTTTTTTTTTTCCAATTAAGATACATTGTTTGTGAAATTAAGATAGATAAAATTGTATGGTTAAACACATAAACACACACGAGCTTTTTTGTTCTCCAGTTGTTTAAGTTAATATTTGTTTTATTTGTTAGTAAAAATAATTTTTAAAATAACCAAATATGGGAACACGTTGCGAGCATATTTGTGAACATGTTCTGTTCAAGTCTGGACACTCGGCCACAGCGAACATAACAACGAACATTTTCGTGGAAATGTTCATGTTCGTTGTTCTGTTTTAGTCTGGAAGGTTTTAGACGATGGTGACGTCTTAGACCATTCGGCAACTAAAGCGGGTCCTAGTTAACTAAATCGATATTTTATTTAGTCATTGTAATAGGAGAGCATATCGGTTTTGGCTATGAAAGTTAAAGAAAATTAACAAACCTTTTAAGAGTCTTTAGTTTAAATTCCGATGGTATCAGTTAATTTTAATTGCCACGCTCAAAAACATGACAGTGTTATTAATAATGTAGGCTCTAATCTAAGAAGTTATACATTGATTAAATAAAATTCATCCTCTTTCAACTGGAAATCATAATCTGTAAAAAAAAATAAAAAATCCCCAACTCATCCATACCGGGGTCTGAGTCGAAAGAACAGACCTCCTGTCCCAGAGTCAGAATACAAACTACTAAGCCTAAATCATCCCTGTTAAGCCTACGGGGTCAAGACTATTGTCTTTATGCGGTGCTAACTTAAACAGCTACAAATGATTCGAAGTTAGCTAAAACATCGCAAGGGTGATCATCTGGTCTAAGGCATCAGTTTCACAATGGACTGTAATTCTTGCTATATGTTGAGGTTCTATTAAAGGCCGCGTGTTCTAGTGGTGGTTTTTATACATGATATTCATCACTATGATTTTCCTATACTCTCTCCACGTTACTGCTGGTGCACTTCTTTTAGCCTCCCCATTAGATTAAGCTGTTAGATAACCGTTGTGTTAAATAGTACAACTAAAACAAGGTGGCCACTGATCGAGAAAAACTGGAATAATGTTTGTATTCTGTGCATCTGGAGAAAAAAAACCGGGAAAAGTGTTTGTATTTCGCCGTTAATCGGGAATTTGAAGGCTAGTGCCACTCTAAATAGCTTATGGGGGGATACAAATTTCAAAAACTTGCTGGGGATAGACCATTCCTAATAACTTTTAGAGGGATTTTATTTACTAAAATTTTCCAGGAAATAACTACTTCAAATATCTTCTAAAAGCCTCAAATAAAAGAAAACAGGTTCTAAATAACTTCTAGGAGTATTAAATTTCTTAAAGTTTTCTGAGGGAGTATCACTCCAAATGTCTTGGAGAGGTACTTATTAACAATACCATCTTAAGTACTAAAATTGAGGGTGGCCTGTTTAACACATATTTTACGAAAAAAATCACTAAAATTAATTTATTGTATGTCTAACAACTGGAGTAAAAGCCTTTCAAAAATCGTGTTAAAAGCTTAATTTTAAAATATAATATATTCTTGAAAGAAAATACTTTTAGGAAATGAAAACATGTTTATTTTCTTTCTATATTGATATTATTTTACTATACGATTAGTGTTATTATATAGGTATTGGTATTGTATATCAAAATTGACAGCGTAAAATCATATGGCTTGACGCATTAATATATAAATGGTATTAGTGAAATTTTTAACCATACATTATTTTTACACTATCTAACTAACACTACAACTTATAGGTAAAACCTTTTCAGACAAGTTATTTAGCGATTAGGAACTTTTAATGCTCTAAACACCACCACCAAAATTATGGGCAAGATGGACAGTTAACCTTTCATTTCAACGTGGATTTACGAAGAAAATATACCAAATTTAATCAAATTCTTTAAAAATAAAAACCCTATTAAAGGACAAACTTAGAATAACTTTTTAATGTCCCCTCCCCCCCAAAAAAATATATTTTTAATCAAACAAAGTTGAACTTTGAAATACTTTTTTGAGCGTCTAATACGATGTCTAAAGTTTGTTTACGGTTAGTTAAATGTGTTTTTTATATTGTTAAATCTGTACTCATTTGCTATGCTTTTTAAAGTTTTTTATTTCTATTTGTTGATTAAATAATGTTACCCATACATTAGAGGTAAACTAACGTTGAAAATGTATCGTTCAAATTTCTTAGTTATTTTGGGTGAGTAAAGTTTGAGGTGAATAATAGTAATTTTTGTAACTTTGGGCTCTCATAACCAAAATAGCGGCTATTAGAAAGATAAAAGGATAAAGTCTGGTTTAGATGAGAAATACAAAAATAAAATAATCTTAATGAGGAAGGATGATTAATTTTATTAAATGACCACGTCTAATTTTTCCTGTAATGTGTGTTTGTCTCAGAAAAAGAGTAGACACTTAAATTTTAATCATTACTGTCATTAAATATTAAGCTTGTTGCGACTCGATTATACCCTTATTATCTCTGTGGTCGGCATTCTAATTTATTCCCCGGCAATCTCATGAGTGGTGATGTTCGCCAGCTTGTCAGACTAATAACTACTTGAAGGCTGTTTTTACCTCACTGTTATGTAAACATCGTCAAGAAGTTGAACCATTTGGTGGTGCAACTCAACAGATTCGGCTATTAACATCACGGCGGTAGAGACTCGGGAGTCCCAATTAATGTGTTAGCTACGATCATTGACAAATTTTTATGTTTGGTGAATAAATTAACACCACTTTCATTAAAAAAAACTCCATGGTGTCATCTCGCAAGCGAGCTATATCTACCGAGCGCCCGACGCATTTTGGCGAAGAAGTACCAACATTTGCGGATAGAGGCTGTCATGTGGTCAGTCAACACAGAACGGTCTAAGGCGCTACTCTCGCAGGAGACTAAACTGCTGATGATGGGGAGATCGAGGTTCGAATTTCTGTTGGGTGTTCTGAGGGTGGTTTGTCCATAATGGTTTTCAACTATCGCTCCACGCAAATGATGATACACTTCCTTTAAATATAACCTTCTTAGTTACTAAAATTATCGGTGTAACTCTTACATAAGCGTATAACCCGAACGGGTAAGTAAGACGAAGTGCTAAAACAAACCAAACAAACAAACAAACAATCATTAATAGGCTCTGCTCTATAAACCACACACGCCATATTGTTACTATTAAATACCTGACCAATGAGTGTTATACTGAGTGATGAGAATCGGTTCTAGGTAAATTTTCAATTAACTCGGCTTTCCCTGGCACACAGACGAGGTATACACCAGCCTTAAGCATTGAGCCAGGTTGAATCCATCAACACCGGGGCTCGCTAGTGTCAACGCCGAGTGATGAAATCACTTCCAAATATGTGGCTGTTAGACGACTCACTTTCAACATGTTCATCATTAAGGGACCATTGTAATCCTAATGTGCAGTTTGATTAAGCTATTTGTAACTATCTAAAGAGGGGGTTGGGTTGCTACCTGGACCTAGCTTTGTGAAATTTGGCCTAAGGATAGTTGTGTCTCTCTAGGTGAACCCATGTTTAAAATTAGGTGTTTTAAATGCCCCTTGATGACAACTAACGATCCCCATGTTGAAGGCCTCAATCGCTCCCAAGGAGTGCAACCATTTTAACCTGGTTGATGTGGGTCTGGTCTATATCTTGTCTGTGCCCTGGAAACACTCTATGCTACGCCACTGCTCAGTCGAGACCACAAACTATCAAATAAATGCGGATTTGCAAGCAGTGTACTGCGTCCGCTAGTTTATTACGACTTGGTTCGCACGTGATTGGTAGAACAGGGTGGGAGGCTTTAGTATTTTCAGACGAGAGAAAGGGACAAGGTGTTCTGTCGGCCAGGTGATCCGTCGGTGACAACCGGTGTGCATCGGTGGCACGCGGACCCGCATGGTAGGTCTACTACCGGTCGAGACTCCTTCCAGACGTAACTATTAGTCCGATCTCGACGTTTATATTTTATCGATGCGCTCAATACAGGCTTATTAGAGAATTGTCCTTGGCCGTTTTCAAGATCGTTGAGGAATTGTACTTCAATCGATGTCCAACCATCTTTGATGTATAGTGGTCGAATATTTAATCTTCACCCGATTTTAAAACAAAAGGGGGTGATTCCAAGTTTTGCTATTAAATGTGGTCCCGGGAACTTGTAGCCCATCACGTAAGCCACAAATATATCCTACACAAAGGTTTGAACGGTCAAAGGCCGTATTGCACCCGGTCGCCTTTGACAGAGAGGTTGGGTTTCGAATTCAGGCCTGGTACACTTGAGATTCTTTTTACATATATTATTCGTATTGTTATTTTTACAATTATCTCTCACGCGAATGCGGGTTCATTTCCTCGAACTACTCTTATCAATCCTAGCCTTTAAATGAAGTTGTTAATACGCTTTTGTTACAATAAAACATATATGGAAAAAACTAAATAATATAAGGAAATGAAAAGAAAGACGAGAAAAAATACTGATTTAAACTCACTTGGGAATCTTTTAATTACCGCAGAAATCATATTTTGGGAGCGGCCAGTTATGGTTGAATTATGATCTCTGAATTCTTTCATACACTAAATTAACGATTTAAAATAAGAACATTTTGTAATAGCAATTTTGTGTGCCTTTTTGATCGCATTTTACTTTATTCCAAGGGGACCTGGCGGTCTAGGGGTAAGGTGTTGGACTTCTGTGCTGGGGGGTCCGGGGTTCAATCCTCGGTCATGGCACAGATTGTATCTGATTGCCAAACCCTTCCTTCACCTCTGACAAGACATGTATTAATCACATCTTGTAATGTGTGAATGCCAGACCTCCACCGTGGTTCGGATTCCACGTTAAACTGTAGGTCCTTCATTTCATCTCACAATCACCCTACCATTACACATTAGCGTAAGTCGTATAACCTGAACAGGGTTAAGACGCGTTGATAATAAATAATAAAAAAATAATAAATACTTTATTCCACGTATTAGAAATTTAGCTTAACGCACAATATTGAAAAAGACACCACAATACAGTAATACATTTTTTTTAGCACGTCATCTTACTACCCGTTTGGATTTTACACCCAAGTACTAATTACTTAATGCATTATGGATTAGGGAAAATTAATTTAGAGGAAGTTGCACCCGCATTTGCGAGGAGGGAGAGTGTAAAACCAGTAATACAAAATTACTTCCATCCAGATAATAGAATGCGACCATTTACACATCTTTTTAAACTTCTAGAATAGTACAGTTTACTTTCTGCCAGGTTATAAATGCCTTAAAACATGTCTAAAACTCTTTGGCATTACTACTTAGCTTAACAGAAAAGAAACATAACATATCCAATATTCGCCCTACCACCTTCAGCTTAGCTAGTTTGCAGATGTAGCTGACAGGTGGATTAACGTCGTCTTCCAACAAGGGGTTGTCCTTGATATGACAAATTATTCTAAATACAGTTGATTCTATTTAGTGATCGAATTTCGAATATATTTCTTTTTTTTCCTCACTCAAACAACCGGCAACTTCCAATCAATTACCTTTCTCCCTGCAAGTCTATAGCCTATAGCTATATAATTAATTCAAGGTAATCCACATAAATTTTTTCTTAATTACATTTTTTTTAACTTTAAGAAATCAGGTAATATACATGGTATTTATTTTATCTTTATTCTACCTGATTAAGTGGGCTACAATCTAAAGTGGCAAGTGGCGTTCAATTGGGTATTGATAACAAAAATTAAGTTTCATGTCGCCTATTCGCAGTCACAGAAAATAGATTACATTTTTCAGCTACCATTGCTGGCGGATCAATATCTTGGGATAAATTCCAATGATTGTCTTCCAAAAGCATTGTGGGTTAGAATCCTTTTGTTACTAAATTTCCAAAACATATATAATACATTTATTTTAAAATGGAAATGTAGATACAACAAATTGAACCTACGACCTTTGGAGCTAAATTAAATAACATTTAAAACATCTGTATAAACTTATTATTTAAAAATGGTAATCTGTAACCCCAAACCATTGATTTTACAAACCGACGTTCAAACACTAAGATACAAGCACCATCTATTATAGACTTACGTCTAATAATTAAATAATAATCTCGGCCACAAAATTCAGCCAATTAGCTCTGGAGTAGATTAGTCAAACGTAGAGAAAAATGTCCTGATTATATTTCTGTGTTAGAGGACAATTTAAAAAAAAATACACGCATAAATGGCATTGTTGGAGTTTCCTCTTTGAGTAATATATTAATTATTATATCTAAATGTTAAGTTTAAAGGCTATTTCGTGTATATATAAAATAGTAAAGTAAGCAAATGAATAAGGATTATTTAAAAAAACTTAGATACAAACTAAAATTATTTGAGTTACAGTAATATATTATCCCAAAGCTATTAGTTAAATTTGATTTATCTTCGATAGTTTAATCCATACTGAAGGCTTGTGACATAGAAATTAACTATTCTATAGATCTTAACTGTATTCAACATTTCAAAGGTTTTCTAATGATTCATGCATGACATGTTAATGTTATAATGCACTCGGAAGTAAACAATAAATTCTACCTACCCATAGTTTGATTGAAATTAATATTTGTAATATTAATCTTCAAATGTTCCTTCGGTGTTTCAACTTAGGGTTATATCAAGTTTTTTTTATATGTAGAACAATATTATATATATATAATTATTGTTCTACATATAAAAAAAAACTTCATCCAAAATATTATACTAAGCAATAAGTTTTAAATGAGTAATATACATGCATACGCCACACTTACGACATTTTAGGTAACAGACCACTGTTGGAACTTGAAGATCGTTGCAACTCAAGTAAATGCATTTTCTTTTCACTATATCGATGCCTGCACTGCACTGCAATCGTCTTATACGGACTTAAATATCGTAAGGAACACATTTGTAACTGTCGTAAATAGCACATTTGTAACTAAAATAAATAATCTAGTCTTAGGCCGTATATTTATAAAAAGGGTAAGTGGTTGAATCCGATGCGAGCTGTAGCGTCATATCAATTAGGTGTCGTATCTGCTAAACAAGCGCCTCAAATTCTGAGCATGGCTGGCAATTGAAAAGCGTCGTAAGTGCGAGGCGTCGCAAGTGCATCGAGAGATTAGAGATTCGCAAAAATCTAAAAATTATCTCGAATACAATAGCTGATGACCGAGACTTGATAAAAAAAAGTTAAGCCATTAGTAAAAATAATTATATAGACCTGTGTAGTTTGAAAAATAATAAACTCTAAAAATAAGGATAAAATTGTATATAATTGAATTACTAAAAAAAAAGTTTTCTCTTTATTTTCAAAGACTCAAAATTTGGAAGAAAATTTAAAGATTTGAATTCAAGAAATATAGAATTCGACCCATCTCGATATTTAACAAAGTAGATTTTTTAAAAAAAAGTCGCGTTTAGATATAAAATTATAAACCCATTTTGACTACCCGTGCAAATAATATTGAGCTAATAGTCCAAGAAAAAATATTAAAAAACTTAAATATTAACATATATATTTTCATCCGTTATAATTTATATATAGACAAGTAAATATCATTCTTGTCTTTATTTTTAGTCTTACAAACCATTCCCCACCTGTCAACAAACTCAAACAAATTATGCTACCAATATATATTCATATGTTTTTATTTTATTTGGAAACGGGCCATAAGAATGCAGCAGGTGCTTGTTGTGATGACGCAATCCACTGTTTAATATGTTTGGCGTGGTCCTTAGTTGAAATGTTGGAGGGGCAAGGGGGGGTCGAAGGGGAAGTTATTTGCCGTGACCTAATGACGAGAACAATACCTTGGTTCAAGATGACAGACGGCGGCGCGGGATCTCTGCTGCATAGTCATCACGATGGCGCGGTGGCGGCGGCAGCATCCATCCACCCACCTTGGGAGTCGCGCACCTGTCGCGCATGCGCATACTGACCAGCCATGGAATAAAGATATTGAGGATATGTCATTGCTTAGGCTTTATTATGTTTGCAGTATTGATGGACTATGTCAAAAAATATTAGAGTAATTAACGGCTGAACTAGTCGAATCCAGAAGAAGAATCTTTTGAGTAAACTTTCTTACATGTTCAAAGGACAAGGTTTATAGTAGTAGTAATGATAATAATAATAATAATAATAATAATAATAATAATAATTTCAATTTCCTTTATTTTAGTGCTGGCCAACAGTCGTAAGAGCCTATAAAAGGCCAGTACTGAAAAGTACACAAGTGGCTTACAAATACATATATTTACATGAGAAAATAAGATAAACAAAAATGGCTAAATAATGGTATAAACTGATGAATAGTTACAAAAGAAAAAAGAAGTAATTAATAATGGTAAGAATAAAAAATAGCGTTAATAGCAGATAACTAAAGAATGGTTATAAGCAGTAACAATATGCAAAAAAATAGATAAAAATATTGTAAGTTTAAATATTATAGGCTAAACCTCTACATGATAAATTATTGATATGGGATTTCCTTAAATAAACTCTCTGAGTTTAGCTTTTATTTTATGATAGAAGTCGAATTCGACAAATCCAGAATTGGTGCTATGGATACAATGACCTATAGGGCTTACCTTATAAGAGCTATTGAGAAAAAATAATTTTGGATTACGAGAAGCCCGAGAAGGGATATGAACGCCTACATGATCAAGACCAAATTTGCAAGAAATTTGGTCATTGAAAAAAAAAATATATATATATAAGGGCATCACAATAAAGTCTACGCGAGAAGAGAGTTTGGTACCCTAAGAGGTTTCGAATTCTTTCATAATCATAATAAATCCGGTTACTAAAGAATTTATCATAGCACGCAGCGACAAATTTTCTTTGAACGTTTTCCAACCTAAGAGAGTCAGTTATGGTAATGGAATTCCAAGCAACAGTAGCATATTCTAACTTAGATCTAACCAGGGCATAATACAGACATAAAAAACAGTCAACTTTCTTAAATGATGAAGTAATAAACTTAATAAGTCCAAGTGATTTCAATGAATGGGAAATTACATGGTCAACATGATAGTGGAAAAAATTTTGTTATCCAAGAGAACACCAAAATCATTAATATAAAGGGTGCGAACTATGTTTTCATAATAATAATAATATGCTTATGGGCTACATCATTTAGCCCAGTAGTGGAAAGATTAGCCAGTATTAATCTACCGTTGCCCAGCGGATGCCCAAATGTACTAATCGTACGTCATTTCCATGGGGCTCTTTCCATGTCCCGATGAGATGAGATGAGATGAGATGAGATGAGGGTGATAGTGAGTATGACGGTGTGGAACCAGTAGAAACATTTAAACCTAGCTTAAGCCTAACTAACCAACCCCTGGTAATCGTTGGAGTAGTTCCCCTTTCGGCAAAAATATCCAAGCTACCAGCCGGTAACCGAATCCGGGACCCGTAGGTTCGTATACAGGTGCACTGACCACTGCACCAAGAAGGTTTATCAATAGTAATGCCTTGCGACAGTTCAAACGTTTTGTGATTTTTGTACAAATCTGCAAACCAATACCTTTTATTTAGAGACCTCAGCTATGTCAATATACTAACCCGCATCGGTGGCTATGCAGGCTAAATGTAAAATTCATATATTAGGTTTTGCTGGTGAGGGGGAGGTTGTGTCTCGAATCTCAGGCTTCCTTGTCTACTTTAGATATTTTTTTCCTTTAAGTAAAATTACCACTTTTCCTTCATGCAAATTCGAGTACATTTTCTCTAAATTATACCTTTCTACTCCTTACTAGCGCAATTCACTGTAAGATGAGGAGACGTGGAGCAAATAAAAAACTCTTACCTTTTGGCTACACCTCCACTGGAGCCGTCTTTCGCCCGACCCGACTCCCTGGCCCGATCCAACCTGACTCTCGAGCCTACTGGACACGTATGAAAATAGCCAGTTTGGCTTGAGATCCTTCTATCTGAGAGCTTCAACAAGGCCATAGATAGGGAGGGATTGGGTTTTGGGGGTTCAACCCCCCCCCCTCGAAAGTTGACTTTTTTATATCGTGTATGGTTGAAACAATATCAAAATAAAGGCACACAATAAGAATTGTATTATTATTATTATTATTTAGCACCGCGTCTTACAACCCGTTCGGGTTATACGCTTAAGTACTAATTACGCTAATGGATTAGGAATTGGGAAGGTTGAATTTAGAGGAAGTGAACCCGCATTTGCGTAGAGGTAGAGTGGAAAACCATTTAGGAAAAACCACCCCCAGTTCACCCGACCGAGATTCAAACCTCGATCTCCCCGTCCTCGGCGGGATAAGAATTGTAGACCTAGTCTCTGACACCATTATTATGTTAAAATACATTATTACAACTATTTTATGTTCCGTAAATTGGCCAGATAACAATCTGGATGTAATGTAGGGAGAGTGATGAAAGTGGTCTTTAAAATCAGGAAAAAAAACAAAAACCATTCAACACAAAACTACTTGAATTGAAGACTTCCGAATACACATGGCAAATTAATTAAAAAAAAGAATAATTAAAGGGAGAGTTAGGTTAATGATGGAAGGTGGGTGTTCTTAATTATCAACCCCTAACTTGCAATTTGAGAAAATATAAACAGCTACAGTTCGAGAACAGCGAACCTGGAGATAAGTGCGTGCTATAAATAGTGTGAAGGGTAAATTCAAATTATTAGTTTAATCTGTAGTGTGTAATAGTGATTATTAGTTAATACTTGTATACTTATTCCAAATGCTACATTTTTACTGCCAAGCTATTAATATAAATTCCAATATCCAAACAAAACTCTCTAGTTTACATTCGTTTTTTGAAGAGAGAACCTTTTTAGCAAACAATACATATTTTATATTCTGAAAATTGAAAAATGACACCTGGACACGGGAATCGAACCCGGGACCTTTGGCTTAGTACGTCAATGCTCTAACCACTGAACTATACAGGATTCGTCTCGTGCCCAGGGTTATTCTTCACTCATATTTTAAGGCAGAGTCTATGATGGACTTAGCGGAAATCGTCGGCTACAATTTAATAATTGTACAAATGGCAGCAATATGCCTACTACCGAGTCTTTTATCCAGTGCCATGCTTTACTAGTGGTAGAGCACTAGGCGTACAAAGCCAAAGGCACTGGGTTTGATTCCCTTGTCCTTGTCATTTAATTAAATTATGATTCAGTTATCAGGACTGATCCTTTGGATAACTATCACATATCATTTTGTGATATACATTAATTAATAATTGTCTAGTCTTTTATTCAGACTAGTTTGCCGGTGATAAGATTGAGTTTCGTATTTCTGTTGAGTGTATAGACTTTTTTCCCCCTAAACGATTTACCATACACCTACACAAATGCCGGTACATTTATTCTCAATTATATCGTAAACATCCATATCTTATACTTGTATTTAAAGGCAAATAGCCCTGGTGGCTAGTAAGACATGACACAAAAACTATTAAAGATGAACCTACTTAAGTGGCAGTATTGTATAAGGCGTCACTCTCGTGTTAGACTGGCCTGCTGATGACGCGGAGTTCTGGGTTACAATCCCCGTCGGGTATATTGAGGTTTTTTTTTCTAAATTATTTTCCACTCTCCTTCCACGCAAGTGCGGGAAGATTAGATTACTTCTTAAATTCTTCATTCCTCATCCCTACCCCATTAGATTAATTTTTATATATACGTATAGCCTGAATAGGTAGTAAAATACGGCGATAAAAAAAATTACGATGAAAAAACTTCTGTAATTCACAATATAGAAAACCGCTCTTCCAGGACTAGAAACCAATTACATTCAGACCATCCGGTTCATAGTCTGGGGTGTGAACCTCAACGTGAACCTCAACACACAACCCGCCAGTGCGACTAAATATTTCAGACAACGTATATTGGGCGTTCTTTTCCGAACAAACAAGCTGTGTTCTTCTTTTTCTGCTACTTTTCAAGAATGTTAATTAACAAACTTTCAGTTGATGAAAGTGAAACAAGGACTTCAACTTGTTTTAACGATAAATTGAAAATAAAACTAAACAATATTTATCTTGTCTTGTTTTCTAGCATTAACACAGGGGGGACCGGATGGACGTGAGGGGTAAGGGGATTCAGTGACACACTCTTACAGAAAGGATAATACGTACAAAAAAAAACCTCTTGAGATAAAATTAACAGTGTGCCCATTCGGGATTGTCTCAGCCTCCCCTGTTCACCAAGATCCTTGCGGCACACTTTGACAGTTCTAACCATGGGAAAAATATGCCCGTGTTTTAATTCCGTTAATTGGTATGCGCAGTTCTTAAAAACAAGACAAAATCAATGCACTATTTCCAAAGTAACCTTAACCCTTTAGGGGGAGGATGTAGGGAACTTGAGAAAGGGCAATATTTTTGCAGTTTTTATAGCAAAATTTTTTTTACCAAAATATTGCTTCACTACAGATATAGGGTTTAATTTTCTTCTCATGGTGACCTCTACAGTTGTTGAATATCTGTCAAGGGTGTCCTAGAATTTAATGAAGAGGTTTTCCCTTTATTTAAAACGTTGCTCATCCAATGCCGCTATGCTCATGGCAGCGATTCAGCGAATTTTGGTATCACCATATAAGAAAATTAAATTTTATATTTCTAATAAAGAAAGATTTGATTTCTTTGGACCAAAATATTTTTTTTATAAAAAACTTTTTTTTTACCTTTTCTTGCATCCCCTACAACCACATCTTAACTCAAACATTACACCCAATAAAACACCCGATACTATCACCATGTATCTGTGGTGAATGAAGACATGCGGATACTAAATTATTTTAGGTAGTGCCTGGGATCGAACAAGAATCTCAAAGATCTATATTCCCCCCCCGCCCCCTAAAGTCACGGTGATGGACTCCACAGGTTTAAAATTCAAGATTACTTCTAATAAGTGATAACTTATTTACTTTATTTTTGTGCACCTCATATTAATACTCTTTCGGAATATCCACATTTGACTTCACTAATGGGGTCGGGATTAAGAAGGTATCATTTATTGGAGATGTGCCCACATTTACGGGGAGGGAGTGTGGAAATCTATTTATGGTAAAAACACTTGGTACACTCAATCGGAACTCGAGCCTCGGACATCTACTTCACCGAGAAACAATTCGTGGCAAGATCAAACACCTTTATCCGCATGATTACCGATGTAGAATATAGTGTATTAGATTCCGTTTTAAATAATAAAATAGTGTTGGGAAATACTATAATATCCCCCTCAACAATTTAACTCTTCTGAGGTACAATGTACCTACCACCTCTTCAAAATATATAAAAAGTAAAACTATCCTATTATACACATTTTGTTTTCCCCAGTTAAAATAAATGTTTCTTTCGGTACATTAAAATCTTCTTGTGTGGTTAAATCAATTACAATTTTAAATTCACATACACACACACACACACACACACACACAAACACCATCAAAGAAAAACAATGTCAAGAAAATGAAAGAAATAAAAATTCAATGCGTAATGAATTCAAATTTATTTATTTTTTGTATTTTTTTTTTTTTTGTTCTTCTCCATTCACGGCTGTGTGTCTTGTAAAAAGGTCGGGCGTTATTTGTCAGCTCTTCCTAATTTGGTGCCAGACCGAGGGCCGTTTGGTTAATGGGTCGGCGCTATGCGGTAATCTTGTAAACAAGGACCCATTCACAAGAGATGCACTTCACGTCTCTCTCGCTCTCTATGGAGACTGTGCTGCTCTCTAATTGGCTTGAAAGTCCATCTCCACGGCCGATTAAGGGGGTCATCCATAAGCCACGCAACGCTGTATTGTAAGGGGGCTCTAATGTCTACATGGTGTTACATAGGGGGAGGGTGGATATTTCATAGTGTTACGTAACACAGATACTAGATTTAAATTATATTTTTGAAAAAAAAAAAAAACATTATTGTTCATAAATAAAAATAATAAAGTTTTATTTAAAAATTCTTTCAAATCATATAAATTCAAGATTTAAAATTGATTCTGAATAGTATTAAATTTGAATCCCTCTTTTAGCGTCACAAAAGCTTCCTTGTAAAATAATGACATTCGCTCTTGATTTGTAAAGCTACTTCATAAGTTAGAAGGGGGAAGGAGGGAAGAGTAAGGCTAAATATTCCTTGGTGATAAGTGGGTGAAGGGGAGGGGGGGGCTCAAAATTTAAGAAAAAAGCGTTACGAGAAACATGGATGGATTTTTATATCGAGCCCTTGAACCACCACCAACATTGATTTGAAAGTTACTAACAATTTTGCATTGTATAAATGTGTCTTATTTGATTATTAGCTATAAAGTTAATCTAAAAAGTTAACATAAGCTTCAAATAATTCCATATGGAATACCTTATCATTTCTCTCTGCATTATTAACCATACGGACTAAGAATGTATATGCAGTTGTATTCCCCAACTCCACCCCCCGTCATTGTGGCAACATTAGTTTCCAATCTGCAAATAATGAGCTTCCTATGAAAATCAGATTAAAGTGTAAAAGATTAAGCTTGAACCAGAAAACGTATCGCACTATTGCGCTTTTGTGTTATCCATTTGTCAACAGTGCAATTGAGAGAAGTTCAATAGTTTTTTCATTTTAAAATAATTAACCATCAATTATATTGTGTTTTTTAAATACGGTAAAAAAGTCACTGGTTAACTATAGTGTTTTTTTTAAAAATAATAATATTAAAAACCACATCACTATGCGACATCGGGTTCGAGTTGCTTTATCTACCTAAGTTACAGTCCAATTTTAATAGGGAGGACCTTATCTGACAGCTAGAAAAATTATTAGTTATTCTCTTCGTGTATTCATACGTTAAATCATGTGACGTCCAACTATCACTTTTATAGATATCATTACCTATAAAATAACACCAATAACATAGTAGCCTGCTTCGGTGGCCGTATGGTCTACGGCCTTATTTTCGCAATAGTTTAGGCTGACAATTATGGGGAGATCGGGCCTTGTTCCCGGTCGGGTGTACGGAGGATTTTTTCCAAAATTGATTTACACTCTCCCTTCATGACAATGCGGGTACACTTCCTCTAAATTCAACCTCCCACGTTCATATTTCATTAACTAGATTTGTATATAGTCGTATAACTCGAACAGGTAGTAAGACGCGGTGTTAAAATATACATGTATTAAAAATGTTGTCAATGTTGGCCGAGAAAAATATGTTTGTATTTTTTTAAAGTGCTCCAAATGTTAATTTGCAAGAAAATCAAGGTTTAGCTAATTGGGTCTCTTGTTTATTGTGCTAATCACATCAATTGTGTTGACAAATTTTCGGACCATAATAATAACTAACTTTTCTAGTTTAGTAAAATAACGAAGCTCAAGTTAGTATACAACCAATTGAATGAAAATGGAAGCTTCTCAACGAGTGTGGATTGGGAAACATGCGAGTTAGGGCCGTGACAGGTAAGCTCCTCCAAAACCAGCCCACTCACCTGAGACGATACCCTCCAGACAGGTTGTCCAACGAGTTCTCACGGAATCCGCACCGGAGTTGGCTACCAAGTGGGTAGTCAATAAATAGCTCCATTATCGAGGGTAAATCATCGGCAAAGGCCTGCGCACACGCTTTGTGTGGTTATTTTGCTGTTGTTTTTACCATCCGTTCGGGATATGCGTCTGATTACACTATTGTGCTAGGGATGATGGAGGTTGGATTTAGAGGAAGTGTACCCAAATTTGCTTGGGGTGGAAGTGGAAACACATCTAGGAAAAACCATCCGCAGAACACCTGACTGGGATTTGAACCTCGATATCACTGTCAGCGGCAGTTTCATTATCAAGAATTAATTATTTACAATATATATGATGAGCAGACCTATAAACCTATTAATTTATAAAATGGCTGTAAACTGTTCTTTTTCCAAAGGTTCTAAAAGAAATGTGGTTCTGAGATTTATAGGGCGTGGATTTGTTTGGAGAAAGTCTTACCATATTGTTTCTTATTTTCTGCTTTGTATTAATTTATTTATTTATTGCACAAATAATGTGTTTCATAGTAATTTTATGAAAATACAGGGCGCATATAGTTCTGGTATACATTTATTTTAAAAAACTAAAATTTGTTCAAATTATTTTTTATGTTTCACATATTGCTGAAATTTGTTCATTTTCAGACATGTTAAGAGTTGATTACAAAACTCAATCTATTAAACATTAGAATTAATTTCCTTCAGTTTAAAGTTATCATTCTTTATAAACTGCTATAAACTTGGGTACAAACTTTTTATTTGCTTTCCCACGATTATGTCTCCTCATTTTCGAAACATCTTTCTTGACCCCAATTGAAAAAAAAAATACCGTTTTCTCCTGGATCACAAACAAAAAGAGAGAAAGAGAGAAAGGTAAAAAAAAATGAGCGTACAAACGAAATCATTACGTCTCCAAGGCTCTCAAGAGTCGAAAGAACGATTAGCTATGCGCTTCACATCGCCTGCCCAAACCCTTGTTGGAACATGTCACTTTTTAACTTTACATCCATCGTGTTGTCAGATGACAACTAACTTAAACATCACCCAGTCCGGTGAGGGATGGGTTACATCTCTGCGCCCGAGACAAATGACGGATAAAATTTTCGTTTTCTCACTCTTTATCTTCATTTGAGTCGCTTGTTGCGCGGGGAAAGACAAAACATCGCGCATCGCTGATCACACGATCATCAGTGTCGTTGTCAGAGCCTTTTGGACCAAATTAAGGTGGATTGAAAGGGATGCGAGAAAAAGTCAGTGTATTTGCAGTTTTTATGGCATTTTTTTTTTGTCCAGAATAAATAAAATATTGTTCCTGTACAAACATAGAATTTAATTTTCTTCACATGGTGACATCAACATTTCTTGATTATCAGTCAAGGATGTCCTAGAATTTAATGACAACTTTCTCTCATTTAAAAAGTGTTGCATCTAATGCCGTTATGCTCATGATGGAATTGTTGAATAGGAAGAAAATTAAAATCTATGTTTGTACTGGAGCAATATTTTATTTATTCTGGAGAAAAAAAGATGTTTTGCCAGAATAACTGCAAAAACACTGGCCTTTTCTCGCATCCCCTTTCAATCCACCTTAAGTGTTTGGATTATTTTATACTAAGCGATTTTGTTAGGAAGGAAAATCTGAAAGGACTTTCTCTTATCAGAATCCTACTATATAGCATGATTTTGGTAGGGAAAAAGATAATTTATACAGACATTCCCGCGAAAATGAGATGTATGGCAACCAGTTTCTGCTTTAGTTTGGAATCAAGAGCATTTTAGCACTAGGATTATCATATAATTTATCCTGCACTGACTATATGGGAGGTTTTAGGCGTCAACCTTGCCCATAGATCGGATTAATGGTGACCAAACGATTCAAGGTTTGAATCTCGGCACCGTCCATACACGTATTTTGACACCGTGGTTTTTCCCATCCTCCATTCACGATAATGTGGATGCACTTCGTATGACCCTATGCTTCCTATTCATACCTCCTATATTGTGTAGTTTTATAAGCCTTGTATTAATTAATCAATATAAATAACGATCTGAACCAAGTGCACCCAACGGAGAAGTGAATGTATCCCTCTAACAGGAAAGTATAAATGGCTTCAAACACAGTTTTTGTATAACTATTTTCTCTTCGTTGATAAACGGGAACTAGAATGATTATTTGTTGTGTAAACTAAAATAATTTGTGTGTAAAATATAGTTATTTTTTAGCCCCTTTTATTTAGAGGGCTGACTGGATTACTTATTTTATTTTTGAGTACATAAATTGTTTAATATGAGTTAAGAAGTTAAAATGTTTTGAAAATACAGTATGTATTATGGAAAAAGTGTATTTTGTATTTGCGTGTAGGTTAAAACATAAAATTGCTCTTTTTATTGTGTGCATTTAAAAAAAATGTAGGCCTATGTGAAATGAGTGAGATGTATAATTTATAGTAAATGAATTCACATGGAAAGAGTGGGAGACCTTTTGGTTAGAAAAAAAAACACCTTTAGTACACCCTAACAAAATTTAAACCCAATCTACCCCTCACCGGCAATACAGTCTGGAAGAGTTAAACACGGGTCATAAGAGTTTGTATTTTTAGCACCGCGTCTTACTACCCATTCGGGTTATACGCTCAAGTACTACTAATTACGCTAAATATAATAGGATTGGGAAGGTTGAATCTAGAGAAAGTGAATCCGCATTTGCGTGGATGGAGAGTGGAAAAACATTTAGAAACCCGCCCCCCCCCCCCCAAGTTTACCCGACGCGAGATTCGAACCTAGATTTTCCCGTCCTCGGCAGTCTAGCTCAACATGAAACTAGAGCGTTAGCCAACTACGCCGCCGAGGCGGGTTTGTCATTATAGTTGTACTTGTCAATTGTTTTACTACCGCTCACAATACCTTTGTAGTTTTGGAGTGAAAAACCTGTGTAAAAATAAGCTCTCTTCAATCGAAGTTGATAAATTATTTTGAAATACCTTACATATATTTTTTTAATTCCTTTTCTGGACGTATATAAACTGGAGAGGACCTATAAATTATGGTACAAGTATACATACAATAATAATATGTTGTAATCAATTGGATAGAAGTGAATCTTATTGTATTTAAAATTCTACATTATCTTGGTACATATAATCTAATATAATATATATATATATATATATATATGTATCTATCTATAATAATAAAAGGAAGTGTTTGTCTCTGTGTGTTTGTGTGCGATGCCCAGCCGAATCTACGGCACCAGAGATCTGACATTTTTAACATAGGTGGACGGAAGGGGGTCCGAATGCACCTCCAAGCCGGATTTTTACATTTTAAATTAGCTTTTTAATTAGGCTATTTTTAACAATTTTTGAAGAATATATTTTTAATCTGGTTTAGAATTACGTTTCAGTGATAATGTTTTAATTTATATAATTCTTATACCACAGTGGGTCACGGGCACGCCTGATAGTATATAAATATATATAATTTCCTAATGTGTTTGTTTGTGTTTGCACACGCTCGAAAAGCCCCTAAATGACCTACAAAGTTTAAACTTTGCATATCCATAGTATAGACATTAGGATAGAACCTAATTGAGCCAAATTGTCAATTTTCGATTATTTTTATTTTTACTACCATTCATTAACAATATAATTAATTTAGTTTAATCTCACTTTACCCACTATTATTAATTACTAACAAAATTTTTTTTTTCAAACAAAGTTCAACCTTCCATGCGCATATTTGAAGGTTAGATTTGGTTAAGTTGGTTAATATTATGATCAACATGCCTTACACAAGTCTACTAAAATAGTATACAAATATTATGCTTATAGCTATTAGAATGTGGATTTTAAATAGATTTTAAAACACAATCGCATAAACTTTCTCATATTGTGTATTAGAGCTTCGTAGAAAATTTTCAAAAATAGGTTTTCACTAAACCGTCCTTAAGTAAGGTTTATTTATTAAACAAACACATCTTCTTTTTAATCAAAATAAGCACTTTTGATATATAAATTGTAAACCAAATTGTTCAAATATTATTAACAAATTTCAAATTTTCAAAAACAAGTTATTTTTAAACTGACATAAAATTATTTGTAATTTGTAAACATTAAAAGGTATTTTTATTTGTCATAAAAAATATTCCCAAATACTTATTTTGAGCTCTCCCTTTAGGGTCAATTTCTAAAAATTTCAAATTTTAAATAATTTGTCGTAAATAAACCATCATGAAATTAATTTATTTTTAAAAAAAGATGCATAATTATTGAGAATGTAAAATAGTTCCGCGATACCAATTTTTAACAAAACAATAATAACTGTTTTCAAAAAAATTCAAATTTTTTCAAAATTCAAATTTTACAAAATTCATCATAAAACTAGTGTAATTTTTTTAATATTCAAATAAAAATGGCATCAGTAAACTACCCTTAATTTGAGGGTTAGGGTCAAAATAAAATTATAAACCTTCCCTATGTATAGCCCAAGCAAATCTAACTATCAAGTTTCCATATAAACGTTTGAGATCCGTGGCCAGGGACAAACAGACAGACATGGAAACAGACAGAATTGTAAATTCCACTTTTAAGTTCGGACGCACATAAAACGTAAATATTCAACATATTCTCGAGAGCAATTTTTTTTTTTCATGAGGTCAATAGTTTATCTTTATATGAGATGGTAAAATAGTCATCTTGTTTGTCCCTACATATTATATATATATATATATAGTCTGTATATAATAAAGCAATCTGGTTCTCTTAGCACCTGCTCCTAACATAATAGCGCACTTGATTGTAACGCCTAATCTTCTTTTTCTGTGTGACAGGACAAACCTGTGCACTAAGATAAATCACCCAGTACTAAACTGGTCTTGAAAGTCAAACTCTCTATACTCATCCACAACCTCTAAGGCAGTGTTCACCAACTTCCGCCAGTCGTGTACCCCTTTCGGAGCCATGGCCTAACCAAGACACCCTTTCCAACTCTTTATAAACATAAATGTCACGGTGCGCCACACAGATTTTCTCTCTCCTACATCTTAAAATAGAATAATTTACTAAAAACTCGTAAGATTAGCAAAACACTCCCCCAAAGAACATAAATGAAATAATATATAATGTTACAGAAACAATGAGAACAGAGGAACCTCTCCACCAAAGAGCATTACAATCAATTTCATTTTTTAAGACTTAAATACAAATATATATGTTTTCTTAGAGATCAGAAACTATTAGTTTTGTAAAAATATATTCCAGGTTAAAATATTTTAATTTTAATAATACCACAACTTAAAAACGAAAAGCTATTTTGTATTTCAAATAGTTGCCGAGATTTAATCAAAATTGGAAATTTCTGCTTCTTTAAAGTGCCCTTAAAGTATTGTTCATGGGGAAACGAGAATTGCCATTTTGTTTTTAATTTTAAACAATGCCTAGATACAAAATTTAATCAAAATCTTTATAGTGGATTTTGAGAAAAGATTTTTTTATCTCTTTTCACCCTTCAGTAAACGACCCTTAACGACCAATAATATCAGCTCATTTAATTTAAATAATAATTTTTTAATCAGTAAAAAAACTACATTTTGTTGAAAAGTGCCCTTGGGACCTTTGTGTCTTAGACCAAGGGTTCTCATACTTTTTAGATCAAAAGAACATTAAAAAAATCTGGAGCCCTCATACTATCTTTACACTAATATTATGAACATTCAATAGCGACAATTAAATTTTACAAGTATAAAATTATAAAATAAACGGAAAACATCATATGTTCTGGCTCCGCCTTTGGCAAATGAATGACCTTTATTTAGATCTAAAAACTGCAATCTTAATTATTGATACTATTATGTGAAGAGCAAATAAAGGATATTCTAAATGGCCTCATGGAGCACAGTTTGAAAAACGCTGCCCTAGGTGACCGCCTAGGTTCACCTAATGGCTCTGTCTCTCTCGATTAACGAACTTTTATTTTAAAATAAATATTTTTGGGGGACTTTCTATAATATTTCGACTATTTCCATCTCCATATAAAAACACTATCTTATTTATTGAAGACTGTTTTCATTTAATTTATTTGATATATTGTTAACCTTCTGAACTTATTGATTATATCAACACACGACT
Organism: Timema podura; assembly: GCA_033556935.1. Lineage (NCBI taxonomy): Eukaryota > Metazoa > Arthropoda > Insecta > Phasmatodea > Timematidae > Timema > Timema podura. The sequence continues at coordinate 19,396,726 of JAVRXN010000005.1, read as the reverse complement.
TTTATAATAACTTTAATCTAGAACAGACACAATATCCAGCCCCCCGACCCTTAATTCGTCACCGTGAAAGGGGAAACCCACATTCCATTAATGATAAATTTTTCTGCTATGTCAAGATTTGAATCCAAGACCCATAGCTCTGTATACAGATACGCTACTGATTGAGCTAAGGTATCGGACAAGTTTTAAAAATTATTGCTTATGAAACCTCTATAAACCTCAATAAACACTTTAAAGTATTTAATAACAGATGTTAACAAAGGTCCACAACAGTGTTTATTTTAGAACAAAGGTTTTTATAGCACCGCGTCTTAATATCCGTTCGGATTATACGCCTATGTACTAATTAGGCTAATGGTTTTAGGGATTAATAAAGTTATATGGAGACCCATTTTGGATAAACAGCCCTCAGTACACCCGACCAAGATTAGAACCTTGATCTCCCAGTCATCGGCAGTCTAGTCTACTGCGACAGTAACGCGTTGTTAGACCTTTTGGCTACCGAAGCGGCTAGCAAAAGTTTATTAATCTAAAAAGTAAAAACAAGATTCCTAAAAAAAATTATTCAATACTCTTTTGTACACCCTTGCCAGGGTTGATACAGCAGTCGCATAAGAGGTTTTCCCTTTGCTCTCATTTCCTAGTTTATAAATCTCATACAAAATAGTATTCCATATAGAGTCGAGTAACATTATCTTTCACTTATGTTCAAGTGTTTTCTCTTTCTTTGAATACAATGAATCTTGCAACGTTGGATTGTCGACGTCGCAAGTTTTTTTGTCCTATCTCATGTTGAGGGGACAAATTTTGGCAACAACTAAGCGAAGTAAATCTTTCCTTCCTAAAGACCTGCTGTAGTACATTCAAAGGCTGTAACCGTGTATAATAAGGTTTTGTGTCACACTACCTGCTAGCCGGTAATATAAAGCGACAAATTAAGTTAACCCAGAGGACAACATTCAAACTAAAATAGGATTTTTATTTTAAAACATTTGAAATTCAAAAAGTATTATTTATTTTAGTCAAAGATTCTTCCTGTCATATCAATTCCACTTCAGTTATAAATACAACGAGAGTCAATTGATATAGAATTTTCATTTTAAAACCTTTGAAATTCAAAAAGTATTATTTATTTTAATTAAAGATTATTCCTGTCATATCAATTCCACTTCATTATAAATACACGAGAGTTAGTTGATATAGAATTCTCATTTTAAAACCTTTGAAATTCAAAAAGTATTATTTATTTTAGTTAAAGATTCTTCCTGTCATATCAATTCCACTTCATTATAAATACACGAGAGTTAATTAATCAACGAGACGACGCTTGTTTGACTAAGAGATATATTCGTGTTACTAACCATGAAGAGACGCACGCTTTTAACTAGGGTTTCACAAATTATAATACAATCTAATTATACCATCCAAATTAGAAACGTGAGTTAATAATGCCTATGACATATTTTAATTTAAGTTACAGTTATACTCACGTCCATTAAAGATAATAATTATTGCATAGGTTTTAGTAACATTGTTTATTTTCACAGCGTCTCATTACCAATCCCGACTACAGTAGAGTACCATATCCGCGGATAGTACGTTCCTAGATCTACAGCGGTTACGTGAAACCACGGATAGTACGAGCTATTATAAACGTGGTATTCAATAACATACATAAATACGGTAAAGTGTGGTTGATAAATTATTCACAGTGAGACATTACCAACATTAAATAAGGTAAAAATAAAGTGTACTTACTTCTTGTTGCAACGATCAGATGATGATGATAATAATGATGACGATGATGATTATGATGATGACAATGATATGATAGCGAAATTCCCACGATGCGCTGATGAAGTGGGGGGAAGGTGTAGGCATTGTGACTTATAAACATTTTTCTCTTTAATTAAAAGTAAATAAAATCGGGCATGGGAATCTCATATAATTAATAAAATCCTTATGAAATTTAAAAAAGGTAAAAAAAAAGGCTAGAATACCTTTATTGAATATACTTTTGACACCTTATTCACATTAAAAAAAATTCGTGAAACCAAGATATAATTGAAGAAGTATTATTTAATGTAAAACAACGATATTGTTTCTTTGAATTAAGTACACATTTAAAATTAAATGTAACCTGAAACTTTACAAAATACAGTGATAATTGGTATTTGCATGCTTTGGCACCACTGCAAGCAATCAACGACTTATTCGTCTAAATTATGTTAACATTATGAAGGTTGTTAAAGGAACGGTATTAATCAGGAAAGAGAGAGGAAAAGTCATACTTGTTTAGGAACAAACCTTCGCCTCTTGGGTCAGAATAAACAACTTTTCTGGCTGAATGCATTTTTGATAAAATTATTTAAATTCTTTTTTTGGAAAACGTACAATAACATATTATTTTACTGGTGAAATAAAAATCATGGTAATATAATAAGACAAATGGCTATTTTGGTAGTTTGACTCTGATAAATTTGTCATAGTTATATTGAAAATAGTTCCACCTAAGCGATGACTGAGTTGTCTTAGGGCGCCATACCCATATTGCACTTAGTCATCGTTGGTGATGTTAGGATTTTAATCCCAGTTGGGGGTAGTAAGGATATTTTTCCCGTCCCCTATCGACACTATATGGATACATTTTCTAACGTCTTTCCTCCTTATATCTACCTCCATATGTCAAGTGAATTAATAATTATTGTTTTAAACGTAAAAAAAATCAAACTACTAAGAATTTAAAATTAATGTTTATTGAATTACTTCACTATAATAATATACAATAAAGAAGTGGATAAACTAAATTTATTTAATAGCCAATGATTTATATTTTATTCAACCGAATTTATTCAAAGTCTGAAAACATTGGTCTTGACAAAACACATATTTTATTGCGTCGGTTAACTAGGACGTGACCCGCTTCGCTGGCCGCATGGTCTAAGGCGTCACTCTCACAATAAACTAGACTGCTGATGATGGGGAGATTAGGGTTCGAATCCTGGTCTAGTGTACTTAGGGTGTTTTTTCCTAAATAGTTTTCTATTCTCCCTCTAGCTAAATTTGGGTACACTTCCTATATATTCAACCTTTCTGATCTCTAGCAATTAGCGTAATTAGTACGTATCCCAGACGTATACCAAGACGTGGTGCTAAAAAAAAAGGAAATTAATTAATACGTGGAAAGATTAGAATTTACACCTTTTCTTTGTTCTGAGGGGTCTTGTAGTGACAGAAAAAAAAAAACCACTTTGAATATTTAGTTCAGAAAAGATTTAACTTGGTTGTTCTCATGGTTTGTCTTTTTCAATTTAAATGTTTTGTATAGTCAACACAAAAACAATGTTTCCTATTTATCTTAGACATTGTATCTTACCATAAAAAAAATGTTTATTTCGATCGTATAATATATTAATCTACAATCCCATTTAATTATCAAACTGTTAAACTAAGTGGTAATTTAAAGACATTTGAATAATGACTCAAACAAGGGAATTTCATTTTCATTTTCTCATGTATCTATAGGGGATGTATTGTGTTACTGAACAAAATATATTTTGATATTTAAGGAATAAAATTTTCTTTTTTTGTGTCCCAGATCTCGAAAATGTTGTTTTGGATAACACTATATACTCGTGTGTCTGTGCACTTCTGTAAAGTCTAAGCGATTGTTGCACATTTTTGTTTCCAAATTAATAAAAACTACCCCCTAAGAAATATCTAGGTGTGTATTTTGAAATGTAATCTAACGAAAATACTCGTTCTTCCATCCTTGGATGTTTGTGATGTCACATATCGCTGAAAGTAACATATTGGCGACAAACTAATGGAATGCTGATGAGCTAATGACCATTCTTTTTTTTTTTTTTCACGGTGACTTTGGAGAGAATAAAGTCACGTCGAATGAACTGCACGACGCCATTGCGGTGTGACGGTATTACCATATTCACAGTTTTGAATGTCCTTAGTTAGTTAAATTGTTTTTGTCTTGTGTGTTTTTTTTAAGAGTGGAATTACAACATATTGGCTTCGTAAGATTTCTTTAAACTTCGCGACTTGTGAATGAACTTTTTTTTTTCGCATCGTGTCTTACCACCCGTTCGGGTTGTACCCCTATGTACTAATTACACTTATGTGTTGGAGACTAGGAAGGTCTAATTTAGAGGAAGTTCATTCACATTTGTGTGGATGGAGAGTGGAAAATCATTTAGGAAAATCACCCTCAGTGCACCCGACAGGGATCGAACCCTGATCTCCCCATCTTTGGCAGTCTAGTCCAACACGAGAGTAGCGCGTTAGATTATGCGTCCACCGAGGCGGGTATGAACATTATTTTAATCATAATGTGTGCGTATGGTTGTGTGCGTGGTCACATTCACAACTCGTGGAGGATTTAAGGGGGGGGGGAGGTAACGCGAGTAAGGGTCAGTTTTTTTTTTTTTTTTAAGACTTTATAGAAAAACATTTTTTGGCCAAAATAAAATATTTTTACAGTAGAAACATTGAGTTTAATTTTCGTCACATGGTGATATCAACATTTCTTGAACCCGCCTCGGTGGCGTAGTTGGCAAACGCGCCAGTCGTGTTGAGCCAGACCGCCGAGGACGGGGAGATCGAGGTTCGAATCTCGGTCGGGTGAACTGGGGGTGGTTTTTCCTAAATGGTTTTCCACTCTCCCTCCACGCAAATGCAGGTTCACTTCCTCTAAATTCAACCTTCCCAATTCCTAATCCATTAGTGTAATTAGTACTTAAGCGTATAACCCGAACGGGTAGTAAGACGCGGTGCTAAATAAAAAAAAACATTTCTTGAATATCTGTCATTATTATAGTTGCATTAGATGAAAACATTTTAAATGAAGATAAAAATTGTCATTCAATTCCAAGACACCCTTGACAGGTATTCAAAAAATGTTGAATCTACCATGTGAAGAAAATTAAACTCTATTTTTCTAAATAAGAATTATTTGATATATTTTTTTCCAACAAAAGTTTTGCTATAAAAACTCTAAAAACACTGCCTCTTGAGTGGAGTTTCCTGCATCCCCACCTTGAATAATATTTCGTACATTTATTTAAATGGCACCTAATCATTTATGTGATTAACTCCCCGTCCTCTACTATTGATTTGAAATTGTTGTCGCTAAAGATGGGGGGAGGGGGGGAGCGAAACGATCAAACGCACATATCCCCGCGACCTCGGAAGGTTGTCTGTTTAAAATGGCGCCAAGAATGAACATAGTATTTTGTCAATATAATTGCTCAGACTTGGTTGACACGAAACGTATTTTTTCTAACTCCACTTTATATTCAGAAAGCGCTTATAATTAAATTAGCATTTCACATTTCCTCCTAATGATTTAAACACTATCTACGCAAGATCCTTGAAATGTCCACTTTCTTATTCCCCACGCAGGTAGGTCACCAGGGGCGATAGTGCCGCCAAGTTGATAATTTAGTGAGATTTTCCCTTCACCGCGTCTTAGATCCCGTCCGGGCTGAACGCATTTTAATCATCAGGGCCCGGATTTCGATGACATGTCATCTTTTTTCTATTTCGTCACATACAGTGCTCATAAGTACCTATATGAACTCTGCTCATTATCCCATTGTTGTAGAAATAAATATATTCTATAGGTCATTTTTTGGTCATTTTTTGTCATTTTGGAATTTAAGGTTGGTTGGTTTGAGTCATTTTTAAGCATTTTAAGGGATTTTAAAATAACTTTTAGGTATTTTTGAGTCATTTTAAGGCATTCATGTTGAGTAAGTATATTTTTAAGTAATATCTATATTCTATAAATGCCTAAATGCTCAAACAGATTCATTCAACACACAATTATTGATTGGGGTTCAATACAGGTTGGGTGCATTGAGGGTGGTTTTCCTAAGTGGTTTTTCCACTCTTCCTCACACAAATTCTGGTGCACTTCCTCTTAATAAAACCTCCTAATCCTTAATCCATTAGTGTAATTAGCACATAGGCGTAAACCCAAACGGGTAATAAGACGTGGTGCAAATAAATTTAAAAAAAGTAAGTCGCACAACACTATATTCGAGTTTTGACGTTAGTTTAGTCTAACCAATAACCAAAATTATTTAGTACTACACTCCAAAAACTAATTCCATCAAGTACCCGTCCAACACTACGCATTATGTTATAATCGCATTTCATAAAGCCATCGTTGAAAGAGAGGTTGGGTTTCATATCCTTGTCAGATGTATTGGATCTGGTTCACCACGTGTGATTTTACTTTGGATTTCACCTGATCGGTGTTCAATGATTAATGCGTCATCTTGGTTTGCATAATTGCTGGTTTAGGGAGATAGGGGCTCGAATCCCGGTCTCTGTGATTTTTCCTACATGTTTTCTCACTATTCCTCCACACAAATGCGGGTACTTATGTTCTAAAATCCTTTTACTTAAATCATATTACCTTAGCGTAATTAATATAATATGGTATAGCCTTAACAGGTAACAAGACACGGTGAAGTAAGAATTTTGGATTTTATTCGTCTTCAAATATGTAGGCCTAGCCTTCGTTTACCCTATAAGCTTACCTTGCATTATTCCACTATGGTATATCTTATAAGATAGGGCCATAGTGTAGTTCATCAAGGTAGGACCACTACCTTGCAGGGTGAACGGTAGGAACCTTCAAGTTGTATAGTCCCTTCAGTAAAATATGAGCCACAATGATTGTCCATTATTTTTTTGTGCGAACTGTACGATGAGGTATCCATTCCCTACCGAATATCTCGTCCGCGGTAACGAAAGACAGGCAGCTTGAATACCCGACCGGGGGTTTCCCTCCCACTCCGGACGGACAGGAAGATGCGGGTCAAGCTGCAATCCAGGAGGTGGTGTTTGTTGGTGATAACGACAAGCTCCCGTCGAACACCCCGCGTGCAGCCCAGCACGCGACCAAGAGATCCGCGTTATGGGACTCCCACAGAGTCGCATGTCCAGGGGACCTCACACTAAAATTACTGGTTTGGATACAAACAAAAAAATCCCAACCCGCGTCGGTGGTCGCATGCTCTTACTTTAAGGCGTCATTCTCGCACTAGATGACTGCCGATGATGGGGAGATTGGGGTTTTAATCCATATCGTGTGAACTGAGGGTGTTTTCCATAAATGGTTTCCCTCTCTTTTTTCCGGCAAATGCCGGTCCATTTATTCCAATTTTACCTCCTTTATACGAAAAACTCAGTGTAAATATAAGGTCATCACGATCGGTTCGTAAGACACCGTGCGCCTGAAAACAATTTCTTGTTTCAAACTTCAGATTCTACTTTTAAAGGTATTTTATCAAATATGAATTTGTTGACACGATAAAATGGTGCCAATAAAAGGGTTTTTTGATTAATTTTCACAACAATTTTTTTTGCTCTTATTATAATCACCGCGTCTTAACTACCCGTTCGGATTATACGCACTTACGCTAATGTGCAATGGTAGAGTGATTGTGAGATGAAATGAGCACCTACAGTTTAACGTGGAATCCGAACCACGGTGGAGGCCAGGCATTCCACACATTCACAAGTTGTGATTAATACACGTATTGTCTTTTTGCTAGTAATCATGTGATTAAGTAGATTTTAAATAATGATGAAATGCAAGTTTTCCACGCATTTGGAATATCGGGAAAACACAGATAATTGAAAAAAAAAAAGCAGAGGCTGTAAATATATACATTTTGGGGATTTAACTTCATGCTATAAGGGCTACGTGAGACTTGGGCCACCTAAAAATAAAGTCGTGGGATTTGTGTCCACCACATTCAAATTCGTAAGACTAATCACGTTTCAATACGGATGATACCTATTTTGGAACGTTATTTTGATCTGAGAGCTTAAATTCGAGTGTGGAAATGCACTAACGTTTGAAATGCCTCATTTTGATATTTTATTTTCCCCTAAGCTTACCTAACCCAACCTAACCTAAACTAACAAACAAATCTAACCTAAGCTAAACTATACCCAATCTAACTTCAACCTATAATTTGATATTTTAAGAGTTTATGGACGGAAAATACAAGAGCTTAGCCTCGCGAGAAAATACAAGGAAGACAAGGACATTCCACTAACATGCAAAATGTGTGGTGCCTTGTCCCTGATGCCCCTAACCATGTTGAAGGTGGATGACTTATCATCATGGCGGATGCTCCATCTGCCAAAAACTTGCCGTGGCCGCAAATCCCACTAAAGTATTATGGCTGGACGCAAATCTCACAGAAAAAGGCCTGACCGCAAATCCCACCGACTCATGTCCCATGCTACCTTTCTAAGTATACTGCGTCAATCCGAAAAAACTACTCATTTTTTTCCCGCCTGCGTGATATTTATAAAACCACAATGAATCCTTTATTCACGGACTTAAATAATATGTCACAAATGTACCTTTGAAAAAACCCTTTTTCCAAATATTATCAGATAGGCTGGATATAATAATTTAGCAAGGTCAAATAATCTTATTCTAAACAGAAGTGACATATGTAATTCTTCAAAAAACACATTTTTTTGAAAAGCGAAATTTAATTTCTTTATGAGCTTAATTTTTTATTTGTCTGTAAAAATGGATAAATGGAGAATGGAGAATGGTGAATTTTATAATAAGAAAATAGTGGCAGCCCTGTTACATTGACCGAATTACGAGATTACTCAACATAACCATTTAGCATGTGATATAAGGCGTCAGGCTCGCAACATAATGGATTAACCATGAGGGGAATACCAAAGTTCAATTTTTTTATGTTTGCAATGAGGATGGTTTTTTCGTGTAATTTATTACTTTGTTTTCCCATTTTCTCTCTCTGAGTTAGTGCGATTTCATTTCCTCTAAATCTACTCTTCCCAAACCTACCCCTTTAATTAAAACTAAACCCAAAGCTCATCTAAAATTTGTTTGCACCGTGTCTTACTACCGTTCGGTTTATATTGGCAAACGTTCATATTAAACGTACAAATAATTAAATAACTGCATTAACAATTTGGTTTACTAGTTATAAACCATCAAACGAATCAGAAAACAAAGGCTGGGAAAATATACAAGAAACGGGGTAGGAATGTAAAGTTACAAAATACAAATTTATTTTACAATATAAATTGAAAACATTTAATTATTTTATCAGAATTGATTAAATCCATCAAGAGTAACAACTGCGGAATATATGATTTGAAGCATGAAAACGTATAATAATTTCTAGTAACTTGTTGAGCTGTTGTATACAACCCATCTAACCGTGTTCTTAATATAGCTGTAAAATCAGTGACACATGGTCGATATGTGGTATCTAAGGCGCATATTAGTTAGGGCAGAGGTTCAAAGGGGACCAATGATAACGTCTGATTCTCTTCAAGATTTGTCTTTTTGTTCAGTGTCAGCAGTTTAAAGTGACTAAGTGTTGAATGGTGTTCCTCTTTTCACTTTAAACGCCTTATTCTATTTGTTCAGTTTACTTTTTCTCTATCCCGCTTTCATGTATCCTCTCCTATTACTCTCAAAAAGAGAGAAAGGGCTTTTCCTTAAAGAATGATAATCATACGATTTAAAAATATATTTACCGATAATTTAAAAAATATATATAACTATGAAATATTTCTTCTTCTTAAGTCAACAACCCGAAGGCTGGTTTGTTGTAATTTCTATCCATCGGGACCTGGGAAAGCACTAAATCCTTCGGCTGGTTAATGCTGCCTGCACCATCTGGTAGAAATCACATATATTAGGAGAGTGTGGTGGTTGGTTACCTGTTTCCTTCAACACTGAATTTATATGAGAGAGCACGAAAAGGCTTACCGATTTTTCTGGAAAGTTATTTTCACACACCTTCCAGGATTCTTTTATATCCCACAATGGGACCAATGGCCTCACTTCACCTCCAAAGGAAGTTGTGCTACGGATTTTTATCACTCAAGAAAAATCCTTAAGGCTTCGATTGGGTTTGAACTCACGAACATCGGCTCCTGAGGCGAGGACTCTACTCAAAGACCACCGAGGTCGACAATTGTTATAAATTATTAATATTACTGTGGTTTTTTTACATCTTCTTTATTGCAGTCAGTTCAAGGTCACTTGTTTCGGCGACACAGGAACACTTGCCGGCGGTGATTATCATTGACTTATATGATATATTATGTGCTTGGCGAACACAAGGCTGCTTCACTATTTATATGGTTGTATTCATACCTGTAAGATGACGTGTAAACAACTCTCGCAAATCTAGTAATTATACCCTCTAGTTGTTTTTAAAGTGCTCTAATGGGTCATGAATTAAATAGGCAATGTGCGAAAACTATACTCGTAAATATACATGTTTTACGCATATGTTAGTAATAATTACTATTTTATGACGAAGCATAGACTTGAACTTCTTCTATATTTATTATAAATATTGTTAATATAGACCTAATATAACTAAAAAATAAGCCATGTTTAATTTAAATTAATCTTTCAAAATAGCTCGAGTTCTTAAACAGGACTATAAAACACTGTCTTACATTATTATTCTTAGTTTTGTTTGAAAGCAAAGGTCGAAATATTCTAACAGATGGGACTCAAGCCTCGAATATTTGGATAATTAAATAATAGATTCAAGCTACGTTTTCAAATTATAGACGGGAACCAATAAGGTCGAGATATCTTGCGAGAGGATATAGATTAAGTACGATTAGAATGAATTAGGTCATATTCTTGAAATGAGACACGCTTAAGTTCTTAGTGTATCAAAAGCTGTGGAAATTTGTTCACGAGATCTAATGTTTAAGAGTGATTTAGATCAATTATTCTGTTAAGTCTTTGTAGTGACGTTTCTGAATATATATATATATATATATGTGTGTGTGTGTGTGTGGTGGTGTGTGTGTTGTTGTGTGTGTTCGGACCGTTCTTCGCACGGGTAAGCCGCATCAAAACTATATCAAATTAGGACGTTCAACATCCATTGATTAACATTTTTAAAGTTCCTCCTTATACAATCTTTAACTATTTCAATCCTAAGGCAATTGTTGCAATTACCCAACAACCAGACTGAGTGTACAAACGAATCTTATTGTTTGCCTAAGCACGTTAAAGTTTTTTATTTTTAGTTTAGCAATTTGATGTCACTTTCTCCTCCCTCCCCAACCTTTCATACATTTCTTGGATCCTTAGTGTTAAATTCCACTCTTTATAATTTTTGTTGCTATCTTGGGCGATTTTTTTTCACCCATTAGCTAAATTAAAATATTTGATTCCGTACTGAAAGGTAGATTTTCAATAGCTATGGAGGTATCAAGCTATTCTACCATACCGAAGATAGTTGTATCAATTTCGATCTCTTACATTTCTGGGTTTTAAATTTTGAAATTCATTTATCTATACATAATTCGGTTACCCGGTAGGTTATATTTACTTACATGCCAAATTTAAATTCTATCCACATCTAGAGGTTTTTTATATTATTTTAATATATTGTGTTAAAACAATTTTGAAGTTTCAAAATTTCACTATTTTTTCATTTTTTATAATTTGTGGTGGTTGTCTTATTTATATTTTCTAACACACCTATAAAGGTTTTTCAATTTGTTTATTTAATTTCTAGTTCTCCTTCAAACACGATCTTGATTTTAAAAATTTAGCAAAACATTCATATTTTATAGTTATCTGCGAAATTTCTATTTTCCACCATATCGAAAGATGGTGTTTTTATAAGTTTTGAAATGTATTCTCATTCCTCATTTCACCACCAATTTTTAATTTCAAATTTTAAAAATTTTGCTTTTGGGGTCTTTTCTTTATTATCTTAAAAAATTCAATTTCTTTTATCACGCGATAAGACGTTGATAAATTTAGTTTTAGAAATTTTCAGCCTTGACCATATCCCGTAATCCAGTTCAAATTTTAAATGTTCGAACTCATCTGGTTCTGTTTACATTTAATAAAAAAATCAATTATTTACTATACCCAGTAGTGTCTTATATTTTTTGAAACTTTGAAGGAAACGTTTTCCATTTTATGTCCAGCAATCACTTAGAAATTTTAAATTTTAACAATTATTTAGTTATCCGGAGGTATCCTTCTGCTTGCCTGCCAAATTAAATTTTATACATTTATTAGCTATGTTTATAATTAGCCCCTTCCCCATGTATCTTGAAGTTCAATCTGTATATTTAATGTTTTCAAACTTTTATGGTTATTTTAATTTTAATTTTCTACTTCATCTAAAAAAGTTTTTCTTATTACAGCCTCCTTCAACCCATTTTGCAATTTCCTGTTTTTCGAGTTTTCTAGTTATTTGGGTAATTTCCTGCCAAACTTCAGTTTTCCAGCTCATCTGGAAGTGGATTTTCATTTCCGGGCAGTTCTAGATTAAGCTTTATACATAGTGAGGATATATTCAAATCTAGATAGACGGAAGGTAAATTTGCAACTTTGTAATTGTATATATAATTTAGAAACTAACGCTGACAGTGCAACATTCTCTAATTTATTTTAAGCAGTTGTCATAACATTAGTCTTCCTTGTCATATATAAGCTATTATAACTAAATATCGTCAGTTTAGCTTTTTATTTTGTTCTGTTACGGCTTATCACTACCAATTCGACTATACATATGATTTACCTTCACCGATATATTTAATAGTTACTTAATATAGCAATAGTCTAGGTATTAACACAATAACTTAATTCTACCAATGTATTGAACGGAGTAATGGACAGGGATGTCAGATACAACAGCGAATCCATCAGGCTGGGTATCTGTGATCTGCTAGTGGTGCAGTGCGGGCATTCAAGACCCACTCCCACAAGGTTAAAGATCGACTCAATCTCTTGTTCGCCAAAAATATAGTAATATTATTATTATTAATTTATACGTAGTCTCCCAGTTTAATGGTGGGATGCCGAACGCCAACAGCCTGAATTCCACACATTCACAAGTTGTATTAATACACGTCTTATCAGAGGTGAAAGGAAGGGTTTGGCAATCAGATAAATCTGTGCCGGGACCGAGGATTGAACCCTGGACCCCCAGCACAGAAGTCCGACACCTTAACCCTAGACCGCCAGGTCACCAATAGAGAGTAGAATATCCGCAATGCCACCAATACTCTGTATGTTGACGCATGATGTACTGTAACGCAAACTTAAAACATCTGATTATCAACATATTTTATTTTTCTAATAGATAAATATAAATTTTAGATCTTGTAACTATTTGTTTTCAAATTACAATGCTGTTTCGTGGAACAATCCAATACATCAATCACACGCTTTCATTGACGGGATATTTCAAATCTCCTCACAACACCAAACGAAGCTGTCTGATTGCTACTAGCTCTACAACGCATGCGCACTGATTTGAGATGGTTGGTGTTATGATCTTTTAAATGAAATACATAAGCTGCAACTATAAGGTGTTTTTTTCAGAGGTGACAATAGCATTTAGAATTGTTCGCACCCTCCTAATAACAGTTGCTGAGGGTGATAGAGCATTCAGCAAGCTTGCTATGATTAAATATCACATGCGAGCTACGATGATACAAGACCGTCTTAACAGTTTAGCCCTACTCTATAGGTATAAACACAACAGATCACGCAGTATTTACTTTAGTGATGCAATTAAAGACTTTGCAGCAGTTAAAGTGAGAAGAATATTATAATATGCTACACATAAAAAGTGTAATTATTAGTTAATCGACTAATAGAAAGTGAGTCAACTACTAGAGGTATCAACTATCAAACATAATACAACAGTAATATTTAACGTTTTTTAATATTATTTTTAATTCTGCCCCTGTAAATGTATTAAGCGGGTGGGGGATGGGGTGGGAGGAGGGCTAGTGGTAATGGGCCCCAAAATTCTTAGTGTAACGGGCCCCAATATTTCTGTCGCTAGCCCTGTCGTCATGTGACCTTGTTTCTGTTGTGAGCTTGTTTTTAGGCGAAAGTGTGAATCCACAGTAATACATTCCGCGCGCCTCCACAAGTTTTCTTCTCTCCGACAGACCCTTGCCACCGTTTCGTACAGAGGTGCGCCGTGCACTGGCGTGATGGTCCCATTTAAATAACATGTAAATAATAAAACTTGTGGCGGCGTGCAGAGGCGCGCGTAGCAGTGCCGCACTGCTAGCCGGATAGCCACCGGGTTCGGATTACAATGGTCGAGATGCTGGAAATTAGAGGATTGAACAAAATTACCTTTATTTTTCATTGAATGTATCTTCAGTATCCTTAAGGCAGTTAACACACACAAAAAGTTTTAAACACATTTGATGAACACGGTTGGACCAAGTGAAGGTTTCATTTATATTCAAGCCAAGGTTTGTAACAAACAACCATGAATGGAATGGGGTTTTTATTTAAATTTACTGGGAGTATAGCGAAATTCAAAGATGTTGTTAGTTTTTTTATGTTTTATAGTCATAGATTGAGAGTTTTTTAGGTGTCTTTAAGATTATTTTGCAGTTACCAATCATGTGGTACAAAGGATCACATTATCTTATACACCGCACTATCAGTGTGATATATATTCCGGATTATCAAAGTTTTTACCGTGTTCAGAGAATATCAAGACAGATAAACAAAACCTTGCAGTGCACCAGAAATCACGCTCTCGTCAAAATTGCCTTTTACGTATATAAAATATATTAGTTATTTATTCTTGAGTTAAAAATATTCTCTTGTGTTTAAATAATATTGATACGACTCGCCTCGGTGGCCGCATAATCCAAGCCGTTAGTCTCGCAAAAGACTGGACTGCTAATGATTGGCAGATCGGTGTTCAAATTCCTGTCTCGTGTACAGAGAGTGGTTTTCCCTCAATGGTTTTCCACTCTCCCTCCACGAAAATGTGGATACACTTGCTCTAGATTCAACCTTATTTATTTCTAACATACTATCGTAATTAGTATATAAGCATATAATTCGAATGGGTAGTAAGATATGTGGTACTAAAAAACAAAGACCATTGATGCGTTCACTTTCAAAACCACTCTTTGAGTCCGCATATCTGTGAGCACTTAAGCTAAATATCAGGCTCATCTAGTCAAATTTGCCGGTGAAAGGGAGGTTGATGTCCGAATACCGGTGGGGTGTACTTACAATTATTTTCCTAAATGGTTTTTAACTATTTCTCCAAGCTAATGAGAGCAGATTCAATTTAATGCTACCTCCCTCATCCCTATCTAGAGATGAACATTTTCTGGGAAATTCTGAATCGGAAAATTTTCTGCTGTGGCTGTGGAGGGGTTATATAAGTAGAGGTGGCACCTAGATCCTATAATACTTAAAAATATAGTGTGTTCAGAGATGAGTGTGTTAAAAGAAGGGGGAACGGGGTGGAGAAGGGTAGAAAGGAAGCAGAGAGGATAGGGGGTGGAGACAAATGTCGGGACAACCTTAAAATTATTTTACTCAACTAATTGATGATAAAATAAATTCTCGATAAGCAACTAGTGAGGAGATGGGGGAACCCCAACCTGAGTGACACATTCAGCCACTAAGCGCTGTAGCTGATTCATGTGTGTAGTAACTAATAGCTGTTATTGGAACTCGTTTTGATTCTGTTTCTGGTGTTAACGCCCTTAGGAGAAATTAATCTGAAGTATAAACGTTGACATTTGGGATACTACATTACATTAGTTCCATTTTATCAGTTGGAACTATTTTACAGAAATATTAATTGAAAATTTACCGTTTTTGAAAATTTCCCGGAAAAGTTATAGGTAAAATTTTCCATCTCGCATTTATATCCTTATCAAATTAGTGTGGTTAAAATATTTCCAGACCAGATGGATACTAAGACTAGGTGATTCCCCCAAACACGTTTCACAACACACTAACTACACTATTGTAATAGGGTTGAAGAAAGTAGAGTTTTAGATTTATTGTATCATCATTTGCGTGAAATGAACGAGAAAATCTATTGAGGAAAAACCACCCTCAGTACAACCGACCGGGATTTGAAGCTTGACCTCCCCGTCGCTGGAAACCAGACAAAATGAGCTTGGTATTTCGACCCCGTACCCACCGTACTAAACTAACTGTACTAATATTTAAAAATTCGTTGAGTCAATTATGACATAACTCACTCTTACATATACAAATTATCAACCGTAATTAATTTAAGGTGGGGTGGCATGAGACCCAAGAAAAAGCAATTATTTTTGAAGTTTTTATAGCAAAACCTTTTTTTGTTTGACCAAAATAGATAAAATGGTTCTTCATTAGAAACATTGTTTAATTTTCTTCACATGGTGATATAAACAGTTGTTGAATATCTATCATTGATGTCCTGGAATTTAGTGGCAACATTTTCTCTTCATTTAGAAAGTTTCTCACCTAATGCCGCTATGCTCACGACAGATATTCAACAAATGTTGATATCACCATTTGAAGAAAATTAAATTCTGTTTATATTGGAGTAATATTTTATTTATTTTGTCTGACAGCTTATCTCAGTCGCTAACGTGTCTGTCTACTAAGTTAGGGGTCCCGGGTTCGATTCCCGACATGGCAAAAAATGTATCATTGTTGAAATATGGATTTCCCCTTTCACGGTGATGAATTAACTGCGGCTGGTTATATGTCGTGTCTGTTCTAGATTTAAGTTAGTTTATAATTCGTGTGCTGATACAATTATTCGGTTTAGAAAGAGCACATTAAATAGCTCAAATGAAAAATCATATATTTTCGCCAAAAAAGTGTTTTTCTATAAAAAAAACTTAGAACAATTTCATATATTTTCTCGCATCCGCTATACTCCTACTCTATTTAATTGGCGACTCTACTAAAATCTTAAACATTCACTTTTTTTTAAAATTAAATATTTGCAGTGATTCATTGTACAATATAAATTAAAATATAGGAGAATTGGGGTGAGGGGGGCTGGACGTAAGAATAATATTTAATAGTAACACAAAAGGTTAAAAAAAAAAGTTGCAAGCTTTTATCATCTAGTGCTTCGTGCATATATAGGGGAGACCCATCATTTATATCGTAATAACCTATTAGTGGCGAAGAATGAGGAAGGGGGGGGGAGATAAGGGGCGGTAGGTACCCCTTATGGCTCAAGTGGAAGCTAAGGGTGAAGGGAAACGAGGGAGGGGGGTTAACAAAACCTCGATGAGGGGAGGAGAAAAACAAATAAAAACAGATTGTGTTTAGAGGAGCCGCTACATTTCGCCGCAGGAAGTCCGAGCGCTTTGTCTTAAAAGTGGCGTCTCTCGAGAGGAAGGACAATGGCAGGACACTCCACTGTATCGCAGGACACTGTTACACCCGTGGGAATGCGCGGGAACGAGACCCAGGGGTGGCCATCTCGCGTGCACAAACATGGTTATTTAAAAAACGATTGTTTTAATTATTTTCCTTTGTAGGCCTACGTGAAGGGGATAGGGAGACCAAGATTCGGGAAACGGAGATAAATCAGATACGAAAAACCAAAACGAGTATAACTAACCGAGATTCGAACTTAATCACTTTTTTGCGAGTCAGATACGCTGGAACAGAGCTTTTTTCATCGCGTCTCACGCTATACGAACATATGCTGATGCTGCAAGAGTGAGAAAGAATCATTTTGAGCAAATGTACCCGCATTTGCGTGATGAGAAAGTGAGGTCCAATTTAGTACACCCGACCGTGATTCGAGCACATGCCACTCAGTTACTGGTGAATCAGACAAAATGGTCTTGACATTCATACTGCGTGTCTACCAGTAACTGGGTGGTACTGATATACAGTCGATTAAATAGGGAAATAACTTTTTTGACAGTCTTAAAAGCTATAGAAAAACATTTTTAATAATAGTGCAGTTCTCCCCGACCTTTTGCTGCCACACGAAATTCTCTGGCTTTGCTAGGTTTTCCAGGAAGTCGTGTGATGTCAATTCCAAATCCTGACAGATACAAAGCATTATCATAGTATTATTATGTTTTAATAGTATACTAGGTTTAAGGTAAGTTTGACAGTGACAAGTTTAACAAATGAATAATTAATTATAGGCTAAAAATAGTGATTCAATGATTTCAATTCATTACAGTTCACGAGCTATAAGGGTTCAAAATTTTTATTTTATGTTTTTTGCTTACCATTGTTAAGGTAAAATAATAACGTATGGGTCTGAAATTTAGTATAACTAGACATATATATAAGGTGTACACAAAGAAATATGTATATAAATAATATTGTTGTTATTAATCATAAAATAAATATGTATATTATGAATATTGTTATTATTATTAATATTATAAATATTTAATTGTGTACAACTCATATGAATTTTAGTTATATAACATTTCAGCCCCAAACATTAACCATCTTACCTTAACAATGGTACGCAAAAAACATAAATTAACAAGTTTGACCCCTTAGAACTCCGTGATTCAATGATTTCAATTCATTAATGTTCATATTTATAGATAATTAATTATACACTTGTTAATATTGTGCATATATATTATATATATATATAATTGTCGAATAACCTTAAAAGGGTTTTAGATATTTTATATTACAACATACAAGATTACAGTATCGTAAATATTTTATTTTGTACACATAAAAAAAAGTTAATGGGTTATGTAGCTAAGAAACTACAGTTACTAAAACTTGCCCACCCCTGCCTTTATTATAGTTTATCAAAAACAATATGCTTTTTTTAAAAAAAATAGTGCCTAAGTGATGACCATGAGAGGGTGTTTATGGGGTGGAGATGCACTAGAGCGAATAATCATCCTCCCTCCATTCCTTCTCTTCCTTACGCCTTGTTCCGGTAGTGATTCTGGCCTACCGCTGGGCAGTTAGGGAACCCGGTCCAATATCAGTCCAGTTCTACTCGTGGCATTGTTTGGGGACTCTGGTCATATTTCATGTTTCCTGGTCCTATTGTTCAACACTTCATTCAAATGAAAACACTTTTTACTCTTATTGTGTATCACCAAACACTTAACACTTAAATATTATTTTTTTAAATTGTCACTTGTGGGAAATCATTACTAAACAGATTCTCAAAACATAAATTAAATATATAATAATTATTGGTTTAAAAAAAAAGAATGATCTTTCAGGCGATAGCTAACACATTAAAAGCAATCATTTCGATCCCAACTTTGCAGAATTAGACCTATTTAAAACATTTACATTTTTAATTTAAATTAATATAATATTATACTTATTAAAATATATTTGATTGTTTGGAAACTATGGGCTTATTTAGTTTTCTAAACGTAATATAATTATGTTTAAATGTTTAGTTTCTTTCAAAATATATTTTATTTAAATTACACAATATCTTAATGGTACTGCTAATATACTTGTTTTAGTAAGAATCTGTTTATTATCGATTAATTTGAACCAAACCTACTAGCATTATTTGTGCACCATATCTCACTACCTGTTAGGGCTTTAAATAAATAATATATATATATATAAAATATTCTTTGGGTTTGAGGAAGTTTGAATTTAGAGAAAATGTACCCGCATTTGCGCAGTGGGAGAGTTTAAACCCATTTTGGACAATTGCCTTCTGTACACACATCCGGTAGCCGAACCCCGAGCTTTCCGTCATCTTAAATCCAATATTTTGTAAGAGTGACGCCTTAGTACTATGGCACCACCTAAGTGGGGCAAAACTCTTCTAGTATTTTAAAGAATATCAAAGGGAAGAATTTTCGATTTCCAGAATTTCCACTAAATATAGGAGGAGTACGTCCGTCCACCCATCACGTATTGTCCGTCATTATATTCGGGCATTTTTATGCTGATTCGCCAAAGTTGGATTCCGACCACTCTGGTAAAAAAAAGTCCTAACAAAACACTTTTATTTCGATAATTAGTTTTTATGTTTGGAATGATTACAACTTTACTACTTTATTGAGAGCTAGAAACATGAATTATTGTCATTAAAAAAAATCATCTGTGCTCTTTAAAGAACACGTGACATTTTGGTTGAACCTATGTAATTATAGATATTCTCTATTAATTTTTATTACTATTTTCATAAAATTACTATTATTATATTTAACATGAAAATTTGTATCAGGGGAGTTTATCCAAACGCGGGCGTTATTACAGATTCTAAAGAAGGTACAGTTTTTCTGAGTTTTGTTAATTCGTTTTCATTACATAAAATAAGTGCGGGTACTAATTTTGGTCAGAGACTTAAAGCTGATTTGATTGTTTGATTTATTTTAACTATCAACACGAGGTTTACTAACGACTCAACTTAAAATCAGAGTGTAGGAGACTCGAGAAAAAGGTAAGTGTTTATGAAGTTTATTTAAAGACTTTTTTTTTTTTTTGTGAAGAAAGAGATCAATTATTATTTCTTCAGTGTAAACATAGTTTAATTTAGTTAACATGGTGATCTCAACAGTTCTTAAATATATGTCCAAGGGTGTCCTAGAATTTATTGACAACATTTTCTCTTCATTTAAAAAGTTGGTCATCAAATGATATAATATGCTGTTGACAGATATACAACTGTTCACATCACCTTGTGAAGAAAATTAAGCTCTTTGTTTCTACTAGACAATATTTATTTGCCAGAAAGGTTTTACTATAAAAATACTGACCTTAACTCGCGTTTCCTATATCCCCACCTCAAAGGGTGGGAATTAGGACAAAAAGAGGTTAACTTGGAAGAAATGCTCCCCCATTAACGTAAAGTGAGGCCAGGAAAATCAGATGTGGGAAACAATCCTCAGTGCTTCCGGCTAGAATTAGAAACCTCAGACTCTCTGTCGACAGTAACCAAGTGCAACCAGAGTCCAGAGCCTTTAGAGTGCTCGGCCACCGCTTCTGGTCACTTCAAGAAGAGGTTCTTTAAAAACCAATACGGGTAGGAGGTCCCAAGCGTTGATAGCCCGACTGGGCTAGCTAGTTAAAAAATTTTTTTAAATAACAGAAGCTGATTTTCTCAGTTTTTTCAAACCACATGCGTAATATTGCTAATACAAGCTTTGGTAGCGTAGTTAGCTAACGCACTAGTTTTGTGTTGAGCTAGACTGCCGAGGAGGGGAGTTCTAGGGTCGAATCACACTCGGGTTAACTGGGGGGGTTTTCCTAATGTTTTCACTCTACCTCCAAGTAAATGTGGCTCACTTCCTCTATATTCAACCTTCCCAATTCCTAGCCCATTAGCGTAATTAGTGCGTAAGCGTATAACCCGAACGGGTAGTAAGACGTGGTGCTAAGTATTATTTTTATTATTATTATTATTATTATTATTTATTATTATTATTATTAATGTTGCGAACCTGTGAAACACTCTGATGAATAAATCGATTGCTGAATATTTTAACATCCCTCCAACGAGGTTATAGAAACAATGGACGAACGAAGAGGTGTGAGGTGTGAGAAAATATGTACGTCCCTAAAGAGCGAGCATCGCGACGGGTTTGGTGTATACAAACTGCACTCTCGGAGCACTTGAGTGTCGGCGAGGCTCGCTCCTGGGGCTCCAGTTTAGAGGGGGCCCCGGGGCGCTCATCCAACAAAGCATTGAGCGATGTTATCGAGAAGTCGGCGTCCAACTGAGCGTCTACATATCCCCCCTTTACCCCATCCCTCTCCAGTACAACTCGTGGAGTACTCTTGTCTCGCTGAATACAACGTACATCGCTCATATCTCAACTGTTCCGTACTTTGTTAAGCAGTTGTTCAAGGGGGGGGGAGGAGGGGAAGAAGTGCCGTGTTCTCGAACAATCGTTTCTGGAACAGTTTCTTTATATTCGTCTTTTGTCGATGGCAGTACAAGAGTCTCACACTCAGCGCAAGAGAGAAATGTGTCCTAATTCGCCCGAAACTCCGTTGGAAGGGAGATTTTTAAAAATTAGTTCAAGTATTTAACGTACTCTTTCTAAATAATCAGCACATGTTTTAAAAAAAGGAATCAACCTCGAACATTATACTAAATACTAGAACCAATCTTATCTGCACCCTTGAGCACGCAAGCAAAGGCGTTGATCTAGTATTGTCTGTTTAGCTGGTGAGATGGAAATCGAGGGTTAGAATCCCGTCTGGATGTAGTAATATTTATTTTTAAATAGTTTCTCCCTATTTCATTTTCAAATGGAGTTTAATTTCCTCTAAATATAACTTTGTATTCACTTTTTATATGTCTGAGATAGCTTTTATTTAGCTTGTACGTCCGGCACTGTGTCACTATTGGGCAAAATATTTTAACTTTAATACCTCGTATCTCGTGTTGGACTAGACTGACGAGTACAGGGAGATCGGAGTTCGTATCCCAGTCGGGTGTACCTAGGGTGGTTTTAACAAAATGTTTTTCCATTATTTCTTTACTCAAACTCGGGTACACTTCCTCTAAATTCAACATTACTCATCCCTAACTTACTAACATAATGAGTAAATATGCGTATAACCTGAAAAGGTAGTAAGACGTGGTGGTAAAAATATTTTTTAGATTTATTTTAAACATTCTCTAAATAAAAACCATTTCTTAGTATTTCCTTTGTTGAATAAACGAATAAACAAAAGGTTAACTATTTATCTACAGATTTGGATCAATTTGGGTTGCGGTAGTTCTGTGTGTTTACTAACGCATACTTTCTACATATAGCTTTTTTAACATGACAAACAAACTAAATAATAATAATAATAATAGCGTGTCTGGGCTACATCAGTCTGTAGCGAGGTTTGCAGTAAGATTATCCGGTACTGATGTACCGTTGCCCAGGGGATGCCCGAATGTACTAATCGTACATCCTTTCCATGGAGGCTTTTTCCATGTCCCGATGAGGTGAGGTGATGGTGATAGTGAGTATGAGGGTGTGGATCCAATGAAGATCTTAACCAAAACTTAAACCTAACTAACCAAACCCTGATGACCATAGGAATTATTCCCCTTTCAAGAAACATCCCTCGGTACCAGTCGGGAATCGAACCCGGGTCCTCTAGGTCAGCAGCCAGGGGCTCTGACCATTATACCACGAGGCCGGTAAACAAACTAATTTATAATGGGACAGTAGCATTCAACATTTAAGGGCTTTATAAATGTTAACGTGGCACGCACTATATTTCTTGAAAAAAAAAAAATGCATGCTAGTGGGCAGGAAAAGAAAATTTGAATATTACATTAAATATCGAGAGTCGAGTTTTTTTAAAGAAAACTATTTGGCCTTGGAAATAACTTATTTTAAAGAATTAATTGACCATATCATTTTAAATTGATGTACTATGACAGGTTTTAAAATCCATCTCAAAATTGAGATTTGAATATAGTTAAATGTGAAAATAAACCTTTTACAGAAAATAAGATAACTACATTTTAGTAGAGCAACTAAACAACCCACCCGTATTGGAGGGTACGTAGACTAGACGTCAAGCTTGTCTATTCTGGTTTGCTGGTGTCGGAGATCGAATCCCGGATGGTTGAGCTGAAGTATTTTATCCTAAATGTAAAAGCTTTCCCTTCACTCAAAACCAATTTATTTCCTCTAAATCCTACCTTCATAATCCCTAACACACTGGTGTAGTTAAATCCGAATTGCCCTAGCGGGTGCAATATTTTTACCATCATTAAACATCATCACCATTAGTTCAGGTTATACGCATGTATGATAATTACAATGATGAGGTAGCGACGAGGAAAGAAGTATTTTAGAGGTGATTCGCCCATTTTTGCGTAGATGTAGAGTGGTAAACCATTTAGGGAAAACCACCCTCAGTAGACCCGACCGAACCGAACCTCGATCTACCCTCATCAGCAGACTAATCTAACACGAGAGTGACGCCTTAAACCATTCTGCTGCTGAAGTGGTAATAAATTAATCAAACAACCATTTATGATATCTGAGCTTACACCTTAGTTTGTGTTCCTGCTTGTGTTATAGCGACTGTACGCCCACCTTTACTTCCGCCCGCCCTCTTGTACGAGTCCCCCACTGTGATCCCTTTGGCTTCTCTTCAATGGACCAGTTGCAAGTCGATCTTACGAGGTGCTACTTATTGTTAACAGCCTCTGCTGAGCTCTTGTGGCGCTCCTCTATTTTTACCGCGAGACCTTCATAACTAATTATTGTACGTTGTAAAGAAAACTCGTCGTGTGTTTACGAGGCTCTCCTACACATTCATGTCCTAAACTTGAGAGTTTATGAGTTTCTTCTCGCTTCATTAATTAATAAAATGGTTTATTGTGAATTTGTTGGACGTTGTAGGTTTTACTATCCACTCTGGCATATAAATGGCCTCCATCGTTAATTAAAAAGAGAAAAGGCTGTGTATTACTTTACCGTAGTAACATCAAATTTTATTATACGTTTTATTTGTGAGTAATGTAAAGACAATTGTTCTTCGAATATATTATTTTGTGACAGTTACCAGAGTCTATAACTCATACATATTATTCTTTCTTAGTTAAAAAAAATGATCTTTTGTAAATCTAAATTATTTTATAAAAAATATTGACAAAAAAAAAGTTTACATTTCTAAAAGTTACTTCTTACCAGTCCTACTATGGATGTGTACAGTATAGCGTTTACTCGGTTTAAGGTGGGGGGCGGGAGGGGGATGTAGGGGACGTGATAAAAGACCAGTGTTTTTGTAGTTTTTATACAAAACTTTTTTTGGACATAATAAATAAAATATTGCTTCATTAAAAACAAAATTTTAATTTTCTTCACATGTTGATTTCAACAGTTGTTGAATATATGCCATGAGCAGGCGGCATTAGACGAGAAACTTTCTAAATGAAGAGAAAAAGTGTCATTAAATTTCAGGACACCCTCGACAGATATTCAAGAAATTTTAATATTTTAATATCATCTCTGTGGTGGTACTGAAGCAATATTAGATTTATTTTTGACCAAAAAAATGTTTGTTAAAAAAACTGCAAAAACCTTAACTTTCTCTTACAATGCGCCCGCCTTAATGTGAATAGGTTTCGTAACTAGTTAGTAATTGTCCTTATTTATCTTTGTGTATCAAGTGGGCAAGGCCAATATTTTTCGTCATTAACTAAAGCACAAAGACGAACAATGTAATTAAGGAATTAAAGTCACATGTCACAATGTAACTGGAACCGTAAAATCTATTGCTTGGGTCAAGTTTAATAATTTCATAGGCCAGGAAAAATTACCAAAGATAATTCGTTTTTAACTAAAAACTTATTGTATATTTGTCATAACGTTTTAATATTATTTTGCTATAATATAGCGTAAAAATTAATATATGTGTTTCAAATTAGTTTAGGCTTAATTGATGTCCTATAAGGTACAAGGTTCTGTCATATACTTAGTTAAATCTCATTAATTATTTTAATAGTAAGGTTTATGCAGCAAGGGAGAAAACATTCACTAGGTATTTATTTCAATCCGAGAGAAAGAGTAACACATTAAGAGGACATCTTTAGAAAATGTGACACTGCAGATTAAATAAAATTATATATATTATATTAATTATATAGGGCCTATATATAATTATATAAATTTAAATTATATTTATTATTTTATAAATATATTTATAAATTTAATAAATAATAATATTATATTAATAAATTATAATTAAAATTATATATATATATAATTATATTATATATATATATATATATATATATATATACTCTACGTTACTGGTCGGTGTCGTTATATATTGGTAAAGAAGTGAGGGGCCCATACAGTTTGTGTTCCTAAAGACCCTTAAAGGGGTTTCAATATTTTTTGAATGAACAATAATTATTTATAAAAGTGCATAGCATATCACCCCTTCTTACATTTTATTAATGCAATAATTATTTATATTTGTTTGTATATCAAAGGAACTACAATATATAAAAACGCTATCTTTTGTATTTGCCTTTAATTCAGCTATTTACCAATCCCTTAAAAATAATGTACTAATTTTATTTTGTGCGCCCTGGTTCACTAGTCATATGTGCTATCCACATATTTTCATTCATTGGGTAGGGGCTAGGAAGGCAATATTTAATAGTAAATAAACCCTATTCGGTAAAAATCATGTTCAGTACACCCGACTTGGATTCGAACCCTGATGCATTTAAAAAATGTATTAATTGATTATATTACTTTATTAATTCGTTGAAAGTTTACAATGTC
The DNA here is from genome assembly GCA_033556935.1 of Timema podura. Taxonomy (NCBI): domain Eukaryota; kingdom Metazoa; phylum Arthropoda; class Insecta; order Phasmatodea; family Timematidae; genus Timema; species Timema podura. Next base: position 19,370,668 of record JAVRXN010000005.1, on the reverse strand, counting down.
AATAAGAATATATATAGAGCCTTATCAAAACTGAATAACAGACAATACATTTATAGTTTTATAATCTAAATCGGAACGTTTAATAAAATGTGTTTTAAAATAAACCAACACAGATCGGCAACGCTAATTATTTCATTTTGACTCTCTGATATGTAGTGCTTAAAAAGTATTTATATTAAGACAATATCATTAGGTTTTACTGCAATCTATAAGTTTTGTAATACAATTATAAAACTATACCCAGAAATGGAATCGAGCATTTGACTTTTGATTTTAAATCTGGGAAGCCTTATACTTTATGCCAAAGTTATGGCCCTACAGCTCTTATCCAAGTGCATTTTTTAAATATGTAACTTCAGAATTTTATGGTTTTTATGAATTAACTATTTTATAAAGTCCATATATTGTAACTTTGTGGCATTCTCCATAAATTTCCACGCTTTTCGAATGAAAATTAAAAGCAAACAAAATATGAATTATTCATTATAATTTTCTAATACCTCCTATATATCTTACTCATAACCGTACTTGGTGGTGTAGTGGTCATAGCCCAAGCTGTTGATTAGAGGTCCCGGGTTTGATTACCGCCTGTTATTGGGCATTTTTTTTCTTGAAAGGGGAATAGTTCCAATTTCACCAGGGCTTGGTTAGTTTGGCTTAAGTTAGGTTAAGATCGTCATTGGCTTCACCCCGTCACGTTCACTATCATCATCCCTCATTCTATCGGAACAATGGAAAGAACCTCCACGGAAAGAATGTACGATTGGTACATTCGGACATCCCCTGGGCAAAGGTACATTAGTACTGGCTAATCATTCCGCAAACTGAGCTACATATTGATGTAGTCCAGACACGCCATTTATTTATATTTAATCATACATGCAATAATCTCGAGAGATTGTCGCGATTTGTAATTTTCTATGGGCAGCTTTTTACTACTACCGCTTTGTTTGATTTGCTTTTTTTTGAACGGATAAAATACATAACAAGATTTCAAAAACATTTCCACTAATCACGCTACCTTTTAATTTTTTTTGCCTCAAGACAGACATTCTTAGCAAAAGATACAAAAAAATAATAATTATGAAACTAGCTTCTCAATGTTTACTTATTATTGGGATTATGTCGCTGAGCGTTTAAACAATTATCATTTCAGCAGTTGCCATGCTCACTCACTTAAAATAATGAGCTTTTCGTGTCGACGTGTCATTTCAACGCGACACATTGCTACAACGTGGAATTTTTTAAAGACAAGGCTGTCACATATTTTAATGTTACAAACTCCTTATTTCATGCATAATAATTTATTAATTTTATTTTTATTTGCTCTTTGGCATCAAGATAACGTAAACCTTGCTCGGTAAGAACGTAAGCTTGGACATGGCTGATTTGTTATTATATTATTATTAGCACCGCGTCTTATACCCTTTCGTGTTATACGCACTTACGATAATGTGTAATGGTAGGTGATTGATGAGATGAAATGGAGGACCTACAGCTTTAACGTGGGATCCGAACCACGGTGGAGGCCTGGTATTCCTCACATTCACAAGCTGTGATTATTACATGTCAGAGGTGAAAGAAGGGTTTGGCAATGAGATAAATCTGTGCCGGGGCCAAGGATTGAACCCCGGACCCCCATCACAGAAGTATGACACCTTACCCTTAGACCCCCAGGTCACCATGGCTGATTTGGAGTGCACTAAAATGCTGGTACCAAGCGCAGAAAAGTTTCCTTACATTAAAACTGGGGTGTGTAAGTATAGCAATTTTTCACTTCGAGTCGTAGTCTTTGGGTAACTTAAAGCAATATTTTTACAAGAAATGTTTCAAATTGAATTTCTGTAACCCCTGCATGAACCATAAATAAGTACAAAAATTATTTGTTTAGCTTAATACATTTTTGTGTAAAAATTTTTAACAATCGCATACATTAGAATTTTTAAATAAATTTAAATATTTGTGCAATTTTCTTAAAATTGGACTAAAGGAAATATAAGAGACTATTTGCTATGGAGTTATATCTTAAAATTGAATAAATTAATGAAACTAAAGAATTTTCGAGAAAAAGATCAAAAAATTCTGAGAACTCTTAATTTTTTGAGTTTAGTAAAAAAAAACTTAGTCAAATTTAAGCAGCAGCATCTAAAAACCAGGAAAAGCACGTGGATATTTTAATTTAATTTAGCACCGTGTCTTACTACCCATTCGTGTTATACACCTATATACCAACAACATTAATGTGTTAGGGGTTAGGAAGGTTGAATTTATAGGAAGTTTACCCGAATTAGCTTGGAGGGAGAGTGGAAAACCATTTAGTAAAACCATTCTCAGTGCACCTGACCGGGATCGAGCCCCACCTTATCTCCTCTTCTTCAGTAGTCTATACTCTATTGCAAGATTAGCACCTTCGACCATGCGACCACCAAAGTGGGTCACGTGAAATAATTTGTTTCCGGCTAACACAAGAAATGTCCTTAAAAAACTAAAATGCTTCAATATTTGTGAATTTTGACCATTTAAATGCAAGCTTAAAATAGTAGGCCTTTGCATGGAATAAAAAGCTAACTGAAGAACTAAACAGGTGGGTTATAACAAGTATTATCCCACTCTTACCTCCTCCTTCTACCCTTTTGTTCCTAAAACATTGGGTTGCCTAACTTAGAAGGGTCAAAATATTCTGTTCTAAAAACCAATCACATGACATCACACGTCTCTTTTATGATTGATGATATTTCATTTTTCTATACTACTACTTTCTTAAGTGTTTGGGAAATGTTGACTCCCTTATGAAAAACGAGATAATTTTTTAGCACCGCGTTTTACTACCCGCTCGGGCTATACGCTTAATTTTGTAGTAATAAAATAATCGCGAGTATGAGGAAATAAACTATTCGCACCTTGTAATGTGTGCATGTTCTTTGAGAGCTTTCCTATCAAGAACCTCGAGAAATAAAAAAGTTTGTATATCCACGATCACCTACGCCTTAGATTATGCGGCCACAGAAGCGGGTCACTCTCTCAATATACTAGACTGCAGATGATGGGGAGACCGGGGATCTAATCCCGTTTGGATGTACCGAGGGTGGTTTTTCCCAAATCTTCTTCCAATCTCCCGACACGAAAATGCTTGTGCACTTAATATAAAATTCAACCTTATTCATCTTTATCACATTTGCGTAGTTAGTGCATAGGCGTATAACCCGAACGGATAGTAAAACGTGGTGCTAAAAAAATCTCAAGATATGATTTATTACTGGTCTGCTGTCGTATTTCGCGAAAAATAAATAAAAGAGATTTGTTTTCAGCGAGAAACCGGTTTAAATGCGAGACGGCTAAAGATCGCGTGTGTCAGGAGAAGGTAACTAATAACATGGCGTATTGTCTCAATACTGAATATATTGTGCTAGGTCCGGGGTTCATTAAGTTCACGGATCATAAGACGACAAGGTTGACCGACTAGCAGCTGCAGTTGTTAGCTTCAATTCAACTCTGTCTAGTATACAATCTTGAACAAGGAAGGGCGAAAGTTTGCGTTTACTCAGAGGATTGAAATAATATAAATTTTACTAAAAATATTTCTAGAAGCTTATTTGTGACGTGGTACGAGAAAAGGGACCTTAACTTCGCCCTGGTCAATATTGAGTTACTGGTATCACTGGAAAGAACACAAATGGTTGAATAATGTGATGTAAAAATGTGTAAACGTATTCCAAGAATTGAGAAAGTTATTGATATTTGAACCAGCAAATTGAAAAAAGTGCGTTTTGAGAAAACAAGGGTTAAAGTTTTGCATTACAAGAACCAAAATGTTTTCTCTGCTGTCTAGGAAGTAAAATATGAACTGAAACCTATTTCTAGTTGTTCTAAGAGAGTGTCGGTAGCGTTTGCTGCAATAATTAAAAAATATTATATTTTGATCTTAATCAGTATTATCAGCTGTTCTGGAATATTTGATAAGGAAAGATAAGGTCCTTTTCCCCGCGCCGCGTCACATTTTATGGAGCAAAGCATTCATTCAACCCTTCAGCTTGTTAGTGCTGCCTGCACCATCTGGTAGAAATCACATTTACAAAGGGAGTTCACACTCAATTTCGATGAGTGAGCGTGAAAGAGTCTACCAATTTTGCCGGAAAATGTATTTTCACATACTTTTCAGGGTTATTTTACATAACACAACCGACATGGGACAGACGGCTTTTCTTCCCCTCCAAAGGAAGCTGTGCTACAGATTTTTATCATTAAATAAAGTCTACCTCGTTAGGATTTGAACCCATGAATATGGGGTCTGGAAGCGAGCACCTTACCCCAAGACCACCAAGGTTGACATATCACTATTATTAATGTAACATTTCATGTGTTTTATTAAATGTCTAGCTTGCATCTGTGAGCAGGAAAAATCGTTTAGTCTGATTTACTGGTAATGAGAAATTCGGGGCTCGAATTTCGGCTGAGCTTACTGCGGCTGATTCTTCCTAAATGGCTTCTCATTCACCTTCTCCACAAATTCGATAAATTTTCTTTTAAATTTTACCTTCTTCATCCCTTCCCATCTGTTTAATTAATTGTGGGTAGCCTGCTTCGGTGGCCGCGTGTTCTAAACGCGTCACTCTTGTGTTGAAGTTGAAGTTGAAGTTGAAGACTGCCGATGACAGGGAGACCGGGGTTCGAATACCGGTCGGGTGTAGTGAAGAGTCTGGTTTGATTCTGCATGGTGCTAAAGAATAAATTTACTATACGGGCTCGTCCTGCCATCTAATTAGTAAGGCTGAGTGTCTAGTATTAGGTTAAGTTATTCGGTGATTCGTGCTCTGATACAATATCAAGGCTGCCACGGAACCCGAAAATCCGTGAAAATACACACACACAAATATATATATTAAAAAAATGGAAATATTTGTACATTTGGGATACTAAACGGCAATTTTAAAGTAGGTCTATGCATAGAAGAAAAAGATAACTGGAAAGCACAATTGTTTGAATACATGTTTTCCATCTCCCTTTTATTTTTCGCCTTGAAACATTGGTTTGCGTAACAACTACGTAGATATCCCTATCAAGGTCAAATCACCCTGTTCTGAATCCAAATGGCACGACATCACGTTTACGATTTAATTTTTTTATTTATTTTTAAACTGAAATTTCTTACCTCTTTATCTTTTGCGTGTCTGTAAAACCTTAAAAACAAAGATAATTTAGCATTGAGGTTTTTACGAAATCCCGCTATTTTTTTATGTTCAGTTACTCGGCCAATGTTTTTTTCGCAGTCCAGTAGGTTAGGAGTGAGTTTAGGAAGGGGTAGTAACCGGATTCCCTTTCGCCCGACGGGTTTTAAACGACCACTCATCATCATCGGATTAGAACGTTCTAACGTAATTATTTCGTGCTTTGTCCTGATATCCTTGTTGAGAATATTAATCACCTTGCTATAAAGAGTAGTAAAAAAAAGTTACTACGCATCGGGAAAAACCAGGAAAACTCGGGATTTTTGAAAAATCTAGTAAAAAAATACTGGAATATTTGTTAATTTGGACATTTAACTGAAAGCTTAAAATATTAGGTCTTTGGATGGACATAAAAATGAGCTGAACAATTAAGCACGCTAATTCAAACATGGTTAGTACCCCTTAAACAAGGGTTGTAAAGTGACGGAATATGTATTTCCCCACCAATCTTAATTCAACGTGTTTTAAACGTCGGTGGCCGCATGGTCTGACGCGCTGCTCTCGCAGTAGACCAGATTGACGATGACTGGGAGATCAGAGGTTCGAATATCGGTCGGGTGTGCAGATTTTTCTAAAATGGTTTTCTACTCTACCTCCACGCAAATGCTGGTACACTTCCTATAAATATAACCTTCCTAATCCCTAAAACAATTAGCGTAATTAGTACTCAAGGGTACAACCCGAACGGGTAGTAAGATGCGGTGCTAAATAATAAAATAAAAATTCATGACTTCATACTAGTCAGTTTGATGAAAATATAAAATTTTATTTCTCTTTTCTTCTGCTGCCTGGAAAAATGGCAATTCCTTCTGGAAAACCCGGAAATCACAGAGAATTCGTCAGTAAGGTAACTAGTGGCAACTTTGTTAAGATACTATGGCCTAATAACTTCCAAGTAGTGCGTGACTTTATCGCTTCATTTGACCTTTTGAAACTTGATTTCTTTGTTGTTGTGAAGATCTAGTGTAACAATGGTTGGGCCGCCTCATTACTATAAAGATGGTGTTACTAATATGACCCGATCTTCTCCGCTCGTTCACCTCGTAAATTTATTATATATCACTACCGCAATTTGTTTATCTCGGTGCTGTACATTTATATTGCTAAAAATACATGTTCAAAACATATTAAATATAATATATGACTACTTTGCCTATTAGGCTAATGATTATGAAAAGATCTATTGCTGCTGTTTATTGACCTTGTGGCTAAAAATACATATTACTGCATCTATGGTCCAGTCACCTTATTGTTGTGAGCATATCTAAATGTTTTCTATGGCTTTTCCACAATGATATTTTAAAGCCAATATGGTTACCCCTTTATCGTAAATGTACTGAGTTCGTATTTCCAGAAAGCTCTGTTCACCCCATTATTGTAAGTATATATTGCAACTATAAATGTTTGACTTATTGTTGTAAGGCTATGTTGCTACTCTTGCTTTTTCACGTCATTGTTATAAAGATATATTTTTATAATTATTGTTTGTTTGATTCATTGTTGTTAATATTGCTTCTATAGCATGTTTGATTCATTGTTGTTAATATTGCTTCTATAGCATGTTTGATTCATTGTTGTTAATATTGCTTCTATAGCATGTTTGATTTATTGTTGTTAATATTGCTTCTATAGCATGTTTGATTTATTGTTGTTAATATTGCTTCTATAGCATGTTTGACTCATTGCTGTAAATATATATTGATTATGTAGTAGTTTTTTAGACTCATTGTTGTAAACTGCTTATCTGGCCTGCTCACCTTAGTGTTAAAAATATATATTGCTACCATGGTTGTTTGATTCATTGTTGTTAAGATGTATTGCTTCTATAGACTTTTCGACTCATTGTTGTAATTATATATTGCTATTACGCCGGCTTGCCACGTTTTTGTGACTGAATCGCCTCCTTGTGGCGAATATAATGTTCCTGATTTGACCTAGTCACCTCCTTGTGAAGGAAGGCCAGATAGTTTTCAAACAAGGAACCCGTTTCGATACCAGTCTTCTGATTGAAGTGATAAAAAATAGTAGAACGTGTCGTGGACACTGAATAGTCAGTTGTCTGTGGTCCGGGTTTTGGGACTACAGACACGCCAATCTGGCAAGGTCGACCGGGCGGCGATTGGGAACCGTTATGACAGCACTTTTAAGTATTCTGCTTTAAAATCTACTTAACAGGAACTTTCAACAAAAAAATTATCTCACATTATGCATCACTGCACATTTGACCAATTATCTGGACCCTTATTTCCACAAGGATTAATTTAAATTTTTTCATTCAGAATAAATTAAGTTTTATATTGTACCGGAATAACATGTTTGACTACTTTAAGCTGCTTGGAATTAATTTGAAATAAATAAATAAGTTTAAACCACAGTAAAATATTAAAATAAAAATACATACAAAATGTTAGAATTGCAGTTGACACACTTGTGTGATATGACACAAGAAATATATAGACTGACGTTGACGTGGAGATTGAGGTTCGACTCTCGGTCGGGTGTGCTGAGGGTAGTTTATCCAAAATGGTTTTCCCCATCTCCGTCCATACAAATGCGGGTACACTTCCTCTAAATATAACCTTTCTAATCCCTAAAACTATTAGCGTGATTAGTATATAGCTGGATAACACGAATGGGTAGTAAGACGCGGTGATAAAAAACTGAGGTAGACGCGAAGACACCCAATGTTGCGATAAGGCAAAACTTTAGCAATTATTTTTAATGTTTGTTCACTCATTAATTAGAGCCAAAATGTGTGTGTTAACTAATGATTAATCAAATAATGTGCTATTTTATAGCCCTCTAGTCTAACTAGCTTTTATAAAACCAGAGCTTAGCTCCTCCCATAATTTGAAAAATGGGTTCATTTAACATTTTGATAGTAGTACTTTCTAGCTAGCTAATAATATACTTGTTAAAAGCTAGTTAAATGTAAGTGTAATATTAAAGTGACTTTAGTACATTTCCCTTAATATATTTACTAGAGGTGTGCGAAGCATCAAAGCTTCATCTTGGCTTCGAAACAAATATCAGCTTTGACTTGTTTTCAAAAAATCCTGACCTCAACAATTACGAATCTTCTCCAATAATAGTCCATTATTTCCATTCTGAGCTGTTATGTACAATAAAAACAATATTAATATAGAAAAAATCTGAAGTAATTGGAATGTAATTTGTGATAGTAGCTTGCTTTAGTAAAATAAAACTAAATATTGTAGAGACAACTGTGCAATAAAATATTTTCCAAGTAATTTTAGTGCATGAAGTTTAAATAACTAAAATATAATATTTTTTCAAGCATAAAAAAACTATCAAAAAATACTCGAACTTTTATTCGCTTCGAGCTTGGTTCGAAATGAAAATGTGGACTGCGCACAGCTCTAAAATTTACCATCTAATGTAGACAAATTTTAAGTATCGAATGTCAGTGATATAGAGAAATACAGCAAATAAGTTTAATACCTTCTTAATTAAAGATTATTGTCCAAACCTAACTCGAAAGTACAATATAATAAACTTTTTATTTTTTCACTGTAACCAGATTTTAAATAATTTTTCATTAAGTCTTGTCTGCATACTTGAAATTATTATATTTTATCATCTTCCCTTTGATACTTTATTAAATTAGCTTATAATAGATTACGACAAACTTATATTTAAAATACAAGAATAAAATAAGGTATTAAAAGTTAAGTAAAAAATCTTCATTTGGATTAAAGTTAATTTATGAAGGTAGTGGGGATGTAGGAAACGCGAATTATAGGCAGTGTTTTTGCAGTTTTTTATAGCAAAACATTTTTAGGTCAAAATAAATCAAACATTTCTCCAATAGAAAGATAGAGTTTAATTTTCTTCACACGGGGATATCAACAGTTCTAAGTTCTTGAATATCTGTCGAAGGTGTCTTGGAATTTAATGACTTATTCTCTTCCTTAAAAAAGTTTCTAATCTAATACCACTATGAATCAAATAGCCAAAGCTATTAATTATGCTTTTAGTGAGGATTACTCCATCTAGATATCATATTCTGAAAATTGAACAATGACACTCGGACACGGGAATCGAACCCGGGACCTTTAGCTTAGTATGTCAATGCTCTAACCACTGAGCTATCCAGGGATTGTCCCGGGCATAATCCTGGATAGCTCAGTGGTCCGACCATTGACGTTATAAGCCAAAGGTCCAGGGTTCGATTCCCGTGTCTAGGTGTCATTTTTTTTAGTTTTCAGAATATAATACCACTTTATTCATAACAACTGTTGATATTACCTTATGAAGAAAATTAAATTCTGTGTCTACTGGAACAATATTTCATTTATTTTGGCTAAATATTGCAAACATACACTCCCACCTAAACTTATAGCCTCGGCACCAGAAATGGTTTCGCGGGACTTGGAAGAAGATAACCAATTTAAAATATAATTAAACTGGTGAGGGATGGCGGCTAACATACGTAACAAATTTAGTTTGAATCTATCGATTGATTCAAACGTTATAAGATCACATTGCTATTTTTCCTATCATATAAAATTATGTCAGATTCATAATTTAACCGCATAGTTACAATAACGGTAAGACAGCAGTTGCGATAAGGCCTGAACTCTTCCAGTAATATTGCTGGTTTTGTTGGAAGTTGGCTGGCTATGCTACCTAGCGGTAAATAATGCAACTGTAAATTGAGCTTTGTATTTCCGCCGAGAGACTTCACTAGTGTCTATAGAAATCTCTAAACATCCCCGACATCAAGCCGACGGACGCTGTTTTCTTTCTAACTATGTATGTTCAATGTATTGCTAATAATCGAGAGCCCTTAGAAGGCTGGTGTTTGTTAAATATAATGTCGATATGTGTTTAATGTTTATTCTATATATTGTTACAAAATGAATTAAAAAATCCACACAAACAATAAATCCATAAACGTTAAAATACCTTTCCCGTCAAAATTGTTAGACCCTTTCGCTCTCGCTCATAGAAATTCTCGTGTACTGATATGAAAGTACACGTGAAATACCCAAATAAATTAATAAACAAGCCTATGAAACATGTGTTTAGTATAACTTGGCAAATGTAATATATGCTTGCTATTAGAATTTACTATCTGGCCTCTTGCTCTGGTGATTCTGGATCGATTCCGGGTGGATCCATAGGCATTTTTCCTTCAGGGAAATTGATCCTATGGTTGCCATGGACCTGTTTAAGGTGCATCCGAGGGAGCGCAAGTATTTTTTTACAGTTTTTATAGAATTAACATTTTTTGGCCAAAATAAATCAAATATTTCTCCAGTAGCAACATAGAGTTTAGTTTTATGCACATGCTAATATCAACAGATTCTGAATATCTGTCAAGGGTGTCCTGAAATGTTGTCAAAACTTTTTAAATAAAGAGAAAAAAAGGTTGACAAAATTCCAAGAAACCCTTGACAGATATTCAAAATCTGTTGATATTAGCATGTACAGAAAACTAAACTCTATGTTGCTACTGGAGAAATATTTTATTATTTTGGCCAAAAATGTCAATTCTATAAAAACTGTAAAAATACTCGCGCTCCCTTCTGCCGCAACTTAAGTTGCTTAAGTTAGTTTTTAAGACATCTACTGGCATAACATAATAAGTAACCGCACCTACATGTTGCTACAACCTCAGAAGACGGCAACATATCCACCACTTCCAGTAGAAGACCAGGAATGTCTGCCGACAAACCCTGCTAGCATACGTTTAAAAAAAAGTTTTATTAAATTGCATTTTTTTTTCCAGATGATGTCAGAAACGTGTCTCAAAGAGCGCGATGACTGTAAAAAAGATTTGTATAAGAACTTGGAGGAAATTAAGGATCAGATTCGCCAAGAAATGAAATATGTGACACAGAACATCAAGCTGAAAAGTCCTGAGGAACTAAATGCAAGAAGGTAAATTAGTCGTTCTATATTAGTAGCTATTTTGTTTATGATCTAATCTACAACACTAACTCTTAACACAAACTGAAGTGAACGTTACTACCAATTAAAATAATATAAACACCAATCTATGCATTTAACCAAATTAATTTGTGTGAAAACTTTATTTTACATTTGAATTAATTTTATAAAAATTAGCCACGCCGGTGGGCACTTAGACTAAATTCCAGTCTCACTCAGTTTGGTTAATCTGTGACGGGGGGTTCTGGATTCTAATGCCGACACATTCATGCAATATTTATGATTTATTTCGGTAACAGATGTGTCGCTAGATCTTTTGATTGTTTAATATAAGTGTGGGTAGCTAATAGGAATTGAACAGTAATTTGATTAAAAAGAGGATGAGATTAATAAAATTAAAATTCACACCTAGTACACTCGATTAGAATTTGAACCAAGTTAAATCTTGATTTTCCTCTTCAGAATTGTTTTTCCAACCACTACACAAACTCCACCAGTCATTGAAGTAGGTACTCTTGCCATTGTTTGAAAGGATTTATGAGAGTGATATTGTTTCAGATCACAGCTGATATTGTCAGTGGAAGAGGTGATATTGCAAGTGTTTTAGAGGATATAAGAGTGTGATATTGTTTCAGATCACAGCTGATATTATCAGTGGAAGAGGTGATATTGCAAGTGTTTTAGAGGATATAAGAGTGTGATATTGTTTCAGATCACAGCTGATATTATCAGTGGAAGAGGTGATATTGCAAGTGTTTGAGAGGATATAAGAGTGTGATATTGTTTCAGATCACAGCTGATATTATCAGTGGAAGAGGTGATATTGCAAGTGTTTGAGAGGATATAAGAGTGTGATATTGTTTCAGATCACAGCTGATATTATCAGTGGAAGAGGTGATATTGCAAGTGTTTGAGAGGATATAAGAGTGTGATATTGTTTCAGATCACAGCTGATATTATCAGTGGAAGAGGTGATATTGCAAGTGTTTGAGAGGATATAAGCGTGTGATATTGTTTCAGATCACAGCTGATATTATCAGTGGAAGAGGTGATATTGCAAGTGTTTGAGAGGGTATAAGAGTGTGATATTGTTTCAGATCACAGCTGATATTATCAGTGGAAGAGGTGATATTGCAAGTGTTTGAGAGGATATAAGAGTGTGATATTGTTTCAGATCACAGCTGATATTATCAGTGGAAGAGGTGATATCGCAAGTGTTTGAGAGGATATAAGCGTGTGATATTGTTTCAGATCACAGCTGATATTATCAGTGGAAGAGGTGATATTGCAAGTGTTTGAGAGTACTGCCACGGGAAAGCCCCCGAAACTATTTATCAGGAAGCAAAGTGTTTGGGACCACAGCACATTCGTGGGAACGTGAGTTTTACCGCGAATATTTATATGTGTTTTAGATATTTCTTAATAAATTAACTTTGAAGCCACTATGGTATATCATCGTGTATTTAGAAGGATATCACTATTGATTCTAATTTTATAAAACACTAGCAATCCTGCACGGCGTTAACCGTGTCACAGTTATCTCTGAAACGTAATTCTAAACCTAATTAAAAAGCTAGTTAAAAATTTAAAAATCCAGTTTCGAGGTGCATTCGGACCCCCTTCCATCCACTTATGTTAGAAATTTCAACTCTCTGCGTGCCGTAGATTTGGCTGGGCATCGCGCGCGCGCGCTCACACACACACACACACACACACACACAAACCCTTCTTTTTATTATAATAAATTAACATTTCTATAATTTAAACAACTGGTAGTAGACAATACTATTATTGAATTACAATTGATTTATAAATGTAATTAAGAATTTGAAATAAAAATTGGAGTGAAATATTTTAATTAAAATTACTTTTTTTTTTAAATCTAATCGATTCTTTTTTTCCTAAGAAATGAGGTAAGACATAAATGACGACCTAGTCTGTATTTTAAAAATAATTTATTCATCTAAAAACAAACCTAACACACATAAAATATTATATATACTCACAATAATTTTCCAAATAAACACTAACAATTTAGGATATAATCAAATATTTTATGTTTATAAGGTTACCCTGGGTTTTAACAATTAATGAAAAGGTTGTCTAGTAATTGTTTGCCACTCAAAGCTTATTTCAAACTATTGAAAATTAATTAATTAGAGAATTGCTCACATTAATAACACAGGCACAAATATCTTAAGTCAAAATACTAACAATGAAATACGTATTTTGAAACGTGACTCAGAGGTTGAGAAACATTTTGAGCGATAACGAATTTCTTATCAAATTATAATCAAGTCTATATATATCCCTTATTTAGCAAGTACCTAGTTACTTTAAACTTTTTTTTTGTTGCGTTCCGTACCTTCCGATAAAAGATGATCTTAAATTAGGAAAAACTACCAATTATTATGTTTGATAACTAAGTAGAAAATCTCTTCAATTTAAAGCATGCTTCCATTATAAGCATCATATTTTTATTGACCATGTGAAGTTTTATATTTTACTTTTGATTTCGATACCGTGTATAATTTTTACGTCTAACCTTGAAGACATTAGCTCCTGTTCTCACCTATGGTCAAAACGATTTTATATATTTTTCTATGCAGCTAATAACTTATTACACTATTCATCTAATTGGCGTTTATTATCCTAATTTCTTAGAGTATGCCCAGCAGAAATGTTTTTATTCACACAATTATTTTTTTTCTCTCCAGTGTTACGATGAAGCCTTCTCAGCAGGCGAAGATGACCGCGGTTAGGTTCGGCAACCCCAAGAGCCGTCGCAAGTTCGCCCTCATCGTCCGACTGCTGTCCGATATCCACAAGCTGCTTCTCACCGACACCACCTCGACAAGGAGGTAACTTTTAATCACAATATTTACACTCGTGGGGTAGGGATTTGGAGGAAATATACCCGCTTAAGGGGAGTGGAAAGCCATTTATGAAAAGAAACCTCATTACACCCGGTTGGGTTAGATCCCTAACCTCCCTATCATTGAGAAACCAGACTAGACGAGGGATCGCCTTGTTCCATGTATTCGCCGATGCAGGTTTAACCATGTAGTGTTATTAAACAGGATGAGAAGGACTTTTAAAAGTATCACAATTTCCAAAATATGTAGAAATCACATACTCAGCTCTGACGGCAAAAAGTGAACCCCGAACCCTGGAGTGGAAAGAGTCATTCGTACTAACCGCTCGCCCAATTCCGTCCGCTCTAAAGTGAACATTCCTTGCGTACAGGGAGCTGTATTACCAGGATGTGAAGTTGGCCAAGTCACAGATTGCGGTGGACGCCGCTATGCGAGACGTCTGCTGCCTCCTGGACGCCTGCCCCTGGGAGCTGGGGGTGGTACCCACCTCCAAGGGGCTTGTGGCAGGACCCCTGGTCATCTTCACTGCAGACAACGAGCGCCTCGACTGTAGCGCTCATAGCGAGGGTGGGTGATATGTTTTTACTGACTCGTGGCTCCTTCTGTGTCCATCCTGTTCTTTATCTCTACTATCCGTTTCACAATTCTCTTGATCTGCGTTACTTATATTCGTAATTAATTTACGGAAATTATGTACCAATCAGCCTAAAATAAACTAAAGCCAGAATGCAAGAACGAAAAGAGTGAAAAGTAAATGCAAACGCTTAATGTTTAAAAAACAAAAACACATCGATAGTCCTGGAGCGACATCCTTAAGGGTGTATGGCCCAAAATTAATAATATAATAACTATATATTAGTAGGTCTTCTTAAACCAAACTTTGATCGGTGTATTAAATATAGATTAAATGTATATTTTAAGCACAGTGTTTACTCAAAGTGTGAAATTTTAGCATCTAATGCAACAATTTTTAGAAAAACCAAATGATGCAAAGATTTCATATTTGGAAGGTTAGAAGTAATTGATCAGGTTTATTAATTGAAATAAATATTATTTCAATGCATCTTCAATTAATTGAGTAAAAAATTGCCAAATAAATGCAATATTCAATTAATTATTTTGTATACTTAAACCTGTGTAATAAATGTGGGAAGAAAATCAATTAATGCCGACTTCTTTTAACTTTATAATGGTACTTCATTCACGTTAATATTCAATATGAAACTCGTGAAAACTGTTAGGCTACGGCCAGACGAGCAGCAAATGTTGCTCGAGTTTGAACTACAAATAACGCTCACTTCAAATGTCGCAGCACATGGCCAGACGGTGGAGTGAAATGCTGCTGCTACATCTGGATACACAAATGTTATGTTCAGAGATTTCTCAGATAAGTTAAGCTATGAATCTTATAGTAAAAGCTGCTTTATCTGTTTTACTTGTGCGACGTCGGCGCCGCCGAGGGCAAAGGAAATGGTGGATTCACCCTATTATCAGCGAAAGGTCAACAAAGGGAAAATTTGTTCTTATTCATGAAACACTTAAACTTTACCCAAACAAGTTTTTTGAATATTACCGTATGTCTGTAAACTCTTTCAATTATCTCTTATCAGTTGTGAGTGATAATTTGTTAAAACAAAATACTGTCATGCGGGAATGCATAGGAGTGGAACAAAAACTCGCAGTTACATTGAGGTAAGTTTATTTTGTGAATAATTATGTATATTACTATCCATTACATGATACTTATTAAACTGAATGCTATTACTACTTATATACTTTATAATTGGGTGAAATTAAATCAAAATATAATGTGTTTAAAGTTAGTTATCTTTTATAATTCGAAAAAGGACATAACTGATTCGTCTGACTCAATAGAAGATATAGAAGGAGCCAAAGGTGACGGTGTGTTTAGTTGTGGCTGAACTAGTGACTGGGAATCTGTCGGGAATTGGCTTGGGATGAAAGTGAAGGTGCCAGATTGTGTAGTATTTGTCAGCGGGGACATTTGGGTTAAGGGTTTCTCTCTTGGGGCAGAGGTATAACACTTCAATGTTTGCATTAATTTGATTTGAACATCCAATTTATCAGACTGTTTAACTTGTTTGAGGCTTGGTAGCAAAGCTAAAAGAAACATCCTATCTGGATCGTTCTCATTGGAATCGTTCACATTCCTCTCCATAATCTTAAGCAAATCACGTTCGAACGTTTCTCCCGATCTTTTCCGTTTTTGAGTAGATGGCTCTTTCACAGTCCTTGTTGCCTGACAAGTCAACTGCTCCTCTACCTGAGATGATTCTTCCGGTTTAGCAGATTCTAGGACAGCCTCACCATCCATATTCCCAAACGTCCTATTAGAAGTTAAGATTAGTTAATGAAACAATTGTTAGTAATACCTCAGTGTTTTGTAAGCTACTAATGTTTGTAATGTTTGTTAAATGATACTCTAAGTACCATTTCATTCTACTAGCTAAAATATTTTTTTCAAGCAATTTATTAAATATTATTAGAAGAGCATTTAATTATTACGTTATTGATTGTAGAGTAGGAATAAGGAAGCTCATCTGCTTTTGAAAAACATATGGTTTAGTTTTGCTTGCACCACTTCCACTACGGCCATCTTGATTTTTCAATGCTCTCAAAAAAGAATCCTTCAGAGATTTCCAACGTTTTTGTACCTCTTTCCCTAGAAGAACAGATTTCATTGTAGATAATGTATAATACAATATTTAGTATAGTAGTTATCTAAACCATAAGTGTATAATGTTTTCAATAACGTACCGGAATCTAATATTTTTCAGATTTCTTGGTTCTGGCTGCTCATTCCGATCCCTACATTTTGAGTTTCTTATTGGTCGGGCAACAATTGCAGAAATCGTGAACGATACATGTGGGGCCATATGGAATGGACTGTGTTTAGAATACATGAAAGAAAAGACCAAAGAAGACTGGATACAGATTAGTGATATGTTCGAAACCAGAGCTAACTTTCCACAATGCGTAGGAGCGATTGACGGAAAGCACATAAGAATAACTAAGCCATGTAATAGTGGCAGTGATTTCTTTAACTATAAGAAGTTCTTCTCCATAGTCCTAATGGCAGTAGCAGATGCTGACTATTGTTTTACCTACATAAATGTTGGGGCTTTTGGCAAAGAAAGTGACTCAAATGTTCTCAAAAACACAGACCTAGGTAAGAGTATTTATTCCAACACCTTAGATTTACCCGATTCAAAGCCACTTATTAATGAAATTGGAAGTGAACCTATCCCTTACATGTTCGTTTCAGATGAAGCTTTTGCTCTTTCGACAAATGTAATGAGGCCGTATCCTAATAAAAACTTGACAGCCGAGAAAAAAATATTTAATTACAGACTTACAAGAGCTAGAAGATTTGTTGAATGTGCCTTTGGCATACTAGCAAATAAATGGCGAATATTTCATCGTCCCATCAATGTAAGTTCTGAGTTCACCGACACCATCATTAAAGCATGCTGTGTACTACATAATTTTGTCAGAAAACGCGATGGATATAACTTTGAAGACACCTTATTATGCCCTCTAGAAAATATCCCTACGCATGGAACAAGAGGGAATCAAAATGGTATCAAAATTAGAGATTATCTAGCAAATTACTTTTGCAGCATACATGGCTCAGTACCGTGGCAAAATAACCATTCTATAATTTAACACAATTCGGAATTATAAAAACAAACAAGAATAATAAAAAAGATTGAAAATTATATATCAAACTGTTCAATTATGTATGATAAACACATCAAAACACCTGTCGTAATAATATTTTGCTTAGATTCAAATATATTAAATGAATTTTCAAGACGAATAAAATAATTTTATCACTGTTAGGTATTTTAAAATATTTGTTTGTGTTCTATCCGACCAAGTCAGAATGACAATCATTATACTTCTGTATTAATTGTTTAATAAAGAATATTTATTTTGTATTTACCACATTTATTTTTATCTTCATTTGACATTTCTTCCCACTTGTTTCCCACAATATTTTTAGAAACATTCATCCACGATTCAAGTTTCAAATTTCTATTTTTATAGTCGTCACATTTTGTACTGTACAAACAAGGCAGTTTTTGCACTTCTAGAATTAAATGTTCACTATCAATGTACTCCATATTACATTAATTAAAAACTTTTTAAATCAAGACAAGAGATCTCACTTCGCAACAAATAACGCCACGTGTGGCCACCCTACAGCAGTAAATGCTGCTATGAAAATGGACCCCGGCCTATTCGGGCTGCGTCATGACCTTGAAGTTGCTCCTTTCCACCATACTGCACAACATTTACTGCCTCGTCTGGCCTGTCGCACTTTAATACAGTGGGTCCATTATTCCTGCGTTATTTGTAGCAGCTTCCAACTTTATTTACTGCCTCGTCTGGCCGTGGCCTTACAAGCTGAGGTGCTTCATATTTTGCCCCCGGATTTTGAAAATATATCTGATACAACCCCGCAATAGCCGAAACAGAACGGCCTGGTTAGATTAGTGCAGACAACTCATCCCTTCTCACTCCAAGTTACTAGATGTCTGTCTCTTGAAACCATAAATATGTCACTAGTGGTTTTGGCATGTCTGTAAAGCTTATCGACCTGACCCATCACCATCTCACTTTAGGGATTGTTACCTGGCTCTCCACCGTTTTCAAGTCAGTGTGGCAAGTGCGACATTGATGAAAGGGTTTTTTTCAGTGTGGCTGAATGTAATTGCATTTAATGTCTCTAGGGATGGCTGAAGTGTAATAATAGTGGAAAAATCATTTCTATTATTTTAAAAAATTGCCCCACAAAAGTTTAAAGATGGCAGAAGAGATGTAAAGGGCAAAAGGCATAAGCATTCCAAGGCAATTAAACGCTTTTACGAAGAAATTAACAAAGCCCAAACCGCTAATAAGTTGGTGAAATGACTTCAAACCTATATTATGTATTGAATTTAAATAATTAACTTTTTTTGTAAATTATTTTGAAATCTGGGACCAAATCCGGAACCTCCAACTTAGCACGTCAATATCTTACCACTGAGCTATCTAGGGGTAATCCTGTGTTAGGGTCATTTATCGCTCATATTTTAAGGGTTAATCGGTAATAGATGTGTAAAATCTTCGGCCATTTAATAACAATCAGAAACACACTACATTCGTTGATCCATGGTAGCTTTATGCTGCCGTTTGAACTATTTTCATTAATTTTAAATGGTTTCTTTGATATAATTTTTAAAGCAGAAGTCACCAATCTTTATTTAGCTGCGGACCACATAAATATTTTACCAATACGCTGTAAACTACTTATTAACTATTTAGCAAAAAATGTTAGAAAATAATTTTAGGAATGACCTTGAACAAAGAATACAACATGAGACGTTAATATATATACAGTTGTACATATGTTAAATAAATAAAGATAGATAATTTTTAGTCATATTGGCCATGAGATTAAATTTTTAGGTTAATATATTAATATATAATATTACTTTTTACCTTCGCACACTTATCTGGTTGAGGTAGTAATTGTAAAAAAAAAAACTCGAGATTTTGATGGATGTCAACGTTTCATGACCCCCTGAATCAGAAAAAAGTGTTTTTTTTAATGTCCGTCTGTAGCTCTGACTAAGACGAAACTATTTTACCAATTGGGATAAAACTTGAGACATGGGAGTTTTCATAAGGTTGCTCATAGGTTTTTTAAAAATAATCTATCCTACCCTAAAATTAATGGTAGTATTTTTTAGAAAAGAAGAGAAAAAAATAGATTATATCAAACTCGACTCGATTAAAATTCGTATACATTTATTGTCTAATATTAAAACAAAATGGAAGTTCTCATTTCCTCATGGAAATAACTTTGAGGGTAATTTACACTTAAGGAAACTTCCAATTATTATCGTATCTCCTCACCTCTTTGAGATACGAAATAACTTATCATTTCAAAAATGAGGGCATATTAAATATAAAAATCATTATTTGAAATATATTTTTATAAAACCAATAGTTTCCGAATTATAAGTATATATATATATATATATATCTTATAAATATTAATATAAATTATATATATATACATATATGTCGTAGGTGGATTGGAAAATCCGGCCAACTGCAAAAGGCGCCCTCAATTTACAATGAGCCAGGCTAATTGGAAAATAATATTATATTTGCTTATCAGCCTGATAATTTTTAGGCTTATTGCAATAAGCCCATAAAGCCTTAAGCTATTAAGAAATGCAACTTTGTTCGCTCAATCAGCCTAGTTGATTCCAGGCTTATTGCAATAAACCCAAGATAGTGAAGGCTTATTAAAAAGTTTACAGCAGCGGTTCCCAAACTGTGGGACGTACTATTATTCTGATGGTATGCCGTGAGAAGCCAAACAAAAACAAACAATTTAAAGTCGTGAAAAATTGACTCATAAAATCTAATAAATATATTACATAAGTTCATACGTTGTAATTTTTATATGCTCAATATGGACATATTCAATAATAATGGTTGGTTAGGTAAAAAATACAAGTAAAAGCTCATGTTATGTTTTAAAGGAGTTTTATTAGTCTTAGGGCAAGAAGGTCACAAGTGGACCCTTGGTGGCGTTGGTTTGCTTGCGTCATCATAAGATAGTGCGTGAGCTCGGGACTACACTAACGCGTCGCTAAGCATCCACTCACATTAAGTGGCGTCCTTACATACCTCCCTTAGTGTGTTTCAGTGAGTATTTGACTACAAGTTAAAGATCTAATCGTAGTCTAAACTCTTGTGTTTAGGACTGTTAATACCTCAGAATGTCACGAACATCGCGCGCGTGGAAACCACGGCCAAATTCGTTCTCATTGTCGAGAAGGACGCGACGTTTCAGAAACTGATTGCTGAGGATTTCCTCAAGCTTCTCGGACCTTGCATTTTGATTACGGTAAGTGGCTTCAAATGGTTTCATTTCGTTTAAAATATGTTACCTACCTTAATTTTAAAAAACATTTAGACAAAAAATAATATAGGCATATTACAATTAAATTTATTAACTATTTCGTCCAATATCATTAAAACCAAATAAATTATTTTTACAAAACCAAGTAAGATAACTAATATTATTAAATTTTCTTAATCCTTGAGTTATTAATATATCGTGGATATTATTAAAAACATTTAATTCGGACTACTTTAATTTTACGTTATATTGTAACATAGCTTGTCATTAATTGAATTTATTTAAAGAAATCTAATATTTATTTTGTATTTAGTAAATCTTGAGCTACATAGAACCTCTTAGAAATTTAAAACATTCGCATTGGACAACTCAAACAAAGTTTGACTTTAATCCTTCTATTACGATATAAATCAAATATAATAGTCAATAACATTTCGTTATCCATTTAGGATATCGAAAATGCTTAAAATATTCACCTTAAACAGCTTTAATTTAATAAAGTATTCGTGACATGCTTGTAATCAATGGTCGATGATAATTAACTATGAGCAATGTAGACAATTATATTAAATAAAATATAATCATATTAAAAATAAGTAAAGCTAATTTGAAAAAAAAAATGCACTACATTTTATTATTCTTTGGCGCTAACCTCTTAATATGAATTAAAATGCAACATCATAAACAATTTTTGACGCTCAAATGGTAATAAAATACAATATTTTAGATTATGTGGATGTATTTTTTTATAAAAAAATTGTAACTTTTAAAACAATAGAAAAATCACTAATAAATAGAGTAAATCGTCAACATGATTTATACTAAATGGTTTCCGACCTTTTATTAGTCTAAATTGGATACATTTCTTCTAAATTCTACTTTAATCATCCAACCCATTAGTGTAAATAAAAGGATAGCATAAATGGGTAGTAAGACGCAAAGAGTAAGGGTAAAAGGAGCTTATTTTAATTTTAAGGTAAGATTATGATGAAGCTTAAGTCTAATAAAATGCATTGGAATTCATTAGTAGAAATAATTATATTATTATAAGGTGTTTTTTCATAGGATAGGTCCATTCCTTTTGTTAGTGAACTTAGACCCCAACGACCCAGTCCTTTGCCTCCTCCTTCAGCTCCCAAAATTTTATTTTTTCCTTCAAATCATCCAATATTTTAATCCTCCTTCTTCCTAAGCGTTTCTTTCCCTAACCTTTCCTTCTATAACGTCTTGCAGAAGACAGTTCCTTCTAGAGATGATTCAATCCATTTGCTTTGTACCAAAGAATTACATCCCAAATAGTTCTCATCTCACCCCTCTTCTTAGTATTGCTTCATTTATCCACCTGATCTTATCAAGTTTTCTCCAGTCCCACATTTCTAAGTGCTCCAAGTGTTTCTTCTCCATCTTCCTAAGATTCCAAGTTTCTGCTCCATAACAGATGCTCCAAACGTAGCATTTCATCAGTTTATTCCTCAGTTACAAACTCAACTTACTGGTCATCATTAACCTCTTCTTGTTGAAAGCTCCTTGTCCATAATGATCCTCGATCTAATTTCCTTGGTGCAGTAGACATCCTTTGTCAGCAGAATTTCAAGTACTTGAACTGCTCTAAGTTTTCCACCTCCGGAGATCCGAAAAGGGGATTAGTTTGCCTCCGGAAAAAGTCATCATTGGTTTTGTTACCTTACAAAGGGGTTTTCATGGAAAATCTCCACCATAGCACCACGGCCGAGCTACCACTCCGTGCTGTCACACCCGTTGCTGTTGATCTTGAACCATCTCAAGCATCATTTGCTCTATGCCTCAAGTCCAGATAACACTGCTTCCTGGTACCAGACACGTAACCCTGTGCAGGGGTACGTGATATACCCCCACGTACTGGTCCTTACAGAACTTAGCAGCCACCCTTTAACCTTAACGCAGCCGTTAAACTGCTGCAATGAGACTATGCTGTCATGAATATATGAAAATAAAAATGTATAAAACTATCACCAATGTACCCAGCTGGTATTCGAAATGAATCTTGACCTCCCGGATCAAAGCCGAATCAAACATGTTGTCATTTACCGATAAATTGTCAATGTTTTCTCAATTCGTGGGGGTCTATTGCACACACCTAGTAATAGGCTTCAAAGTTAAATGTAGTTCATGAAGAGCGTGCTTGATTTTCATTAAGTCCACTTTCACAAATTTGAGTCAATAAAATGAGTTTAAATGCGAAAATGTATATTTAAAATCATATAAAAGTTGATATTTTATATAAAATAATACTGAAGGTTACATATTATAAACAAAATTGGGCATTGAGTGAACTTCATATTGAGGTCAATAAACGTAAAAGATGTTTGCCCTGTGCAGTTGTCCGTTGGTTTGTACATTCCGTTTATCCTGAAAGTGATAAATAGCCATAATTTGGTGGACCACAGTGTGATCCTAGCCTATAAGCTGTGCCATAGTTGAGTTTGGAACTGAAGAATAAAATGATGAACTGCAATATTGGGAGCATCGTGCTGTATGGAGCAGAAGTTGGACTCCCAGGAAGATGGAAAAGAAATACTTTGAGAACTTTGAAATGTGGGGCTGGAGAAGACTTGATAAGAGCAGTTGGACAGACAGGATGACAAATGAAGGAGTCCTAAGAAAAGTAGGGGAGAAGATAACCATTTTGGGTGTGATGCTTCGGTGCAAAGAAAACTGGTTTGGACACAGTCTTCGGAGGAACTGTCTTCTGCACGATGCCATAGAAGGCAAGGCTGAGGGAAAGAGGAGCTTAGAAGGAGGAGGATTCAAATATTGGTGTTTGGAACGAAGGATATTCTGGGATCTGAAGGAGGAGACAGAGGACAGGTCGTGAGACAGAACACCTGATAAAATTAATAATAATAGTAATAATAGCGGAATCGGAAGGTAAGCTTGCTATGGTTCAGGTTAGACGAGGTTGATAGTGTTTGGATGCACGGAAACATTTAAACAGGTCTTAAATTAAAATAAATAAATTCCAATATTTTGGCATGAGCTTTTTTGAAATTCATCACAGTTTTATCACAAGAAATAGAATTGTTCTTCTAAAATGTAGTTCTAGACAAAAATAAAATAAAGCAACAAAAGGGTGTGCACTTTTATATGTTACTAAGTATCTGTCTATCTGCTTTCAGGGTAAAGGTTTCCCTGACATGAACACCAGGCTGTTGGTTCGACGCTTGTGGGAAACGTTCGGGCTACCCACGTTCGTCTTGACGGACGCGGACCCACATGGGATAGAGATCATGTGCGTGTACCGCTTTGGGTCTTTGGTAAGAAACAACGACACCCGCATGGTCTAAGGCTTCGGTCACTCCCACACTGCCGATGACGGGAAGATCGTGGTTTGAATCCCCATAGTGTGACACTTCCTCTAAATTCAACCTTACTCATCCCTAACACACTGGCTTAACTAGTGCATAGGTGTATAAGCCGAAAGAGTAGTAAGAAACAGTAATATTTATATAATATTGTTCTGGTAGGGAGAATGTTTAAAAAAATTAAATAATAAAAATAATTTTGCAGTCAACCTTGAAAACATTTTACTATATTATTAGTTTAATGGAATAGGTATTGATATTCTACACACAAAAAAAGTAACAGCTGCACATCACATGGCCTGACACATATAAAAATTGTTCAAGTAATTTCTATAACAGTCAAAAATGTCCCTTCTTATCTGGATCTGACTGTAGCTGCTTGCATTTCTTATCAACAAACGTTTGACCCATCCTCGGAAATAGGTGGGTTTATGACAAGTATACGGTACCCTGGTTCGATTCCGTTTGGTCCCGAGGAACACTTTTAGGCTGGTATTTGTACACACCCGCTTCAGTGGCCGCATTGTCTAAGGCGTCACTCTCCCAATAGACTATACTGGTAATGACAGGGAGATCAGGTTCGAACCCGGTCTGGTGTACTGAATAGTCTTGCACTAAACGATTTTCCACTCTCCCTCCACGCAAATGTGGATACACTCCCTCAATTCCAACAGTATTCATCCCTAACACAAAAATAAGTAGTACATAGGTTTATAACCCGAACGGGTAGTAATAATTATTAGTGCTTGAAAAAAAATTGTATCTTGTTGGTCCTGCTATCCATTTATTGGGTTTATTTCCATGCTTAGAATATTGCTGCTGAAGTAAGGCTAAGGGAGGTAGAATTTAGAGGAAGTGTACCCTCATTTGTGTGTGAAGTGACATATTGAAAAATACCTTGTTATATCCAGCCGGGATTCAAATCAAGACCACCTCGTCAATGGCAAACTAGACCCCTTAAAATTCGACCTTTTCCATTCTTATAGAGCTTCCCAGATCAGAGTCAGACACACTATCCGTGTGGCAAAGACTAGCGTAACTGACGTGAGGTCCGATATCGTAGCTAAGTCGCTATCGCGTCTGCCTACTGAGCTAAGGGTCTCGGGTTTGATTCCCGTCATGGCTATAGCATTTATCACCAGTGAAACGTGCGTTTCCCCTTTAAAAGTGATGAATTAACGTCTGAGAGTTAATTGTCGTGTGTTTTCTAAATGTAAGTTAGTTTATAAGTCATGTGCTGATATAATCAATCGGTTTAGAAAGTGCACGTTAAATACCACGGAAAAAACAGACATGGGATGACTGGAGTGTTTTTTCTCTTAGCGCATGTGCCACGAGGCGGAGTTCTTGGCCACCCCTGCGGTCCGATGGCTGGGGGTGCATCCCAGGGACGTCGAGACGCTGGGCATGGACGCGTCGCCTCTCTCTAGGACAGATAGGGACAAGCTGCGACATCTGTCGGAGCGTCCATACACGCTGGCAGACGCGAGGCTTAGCGGGCAGGTCAGTAAAATACTCCACATTAAGGGATCCTCACACTAGTATTTCTCATGAGAGTTACAGTTCCGATGCTGAGATAATTTTACCTTTTTTTTTATAAAATTACTTTAAGTACAAGGTTTTTTAATGCCGTAAGAACATGCTTTTTATACCTTTCACCTCCAATTTGATCTAAGCCACATTTTAAAATATCAAAACATTTCTTAGAAAAAAAAACCTTCGATTTATGAACGACTGAAATTAATCTCAGCTTTCTAGCGGGTGGTACCAATAAGGGACGTCACCTACTTAGCGGGAGATATCCTCTCACTAGGATATGGATTATGGAAATTGTATTTCTGAAGTTTCAAAACCACTTTAAAAAAAATACTTTTACATTAAAGTGTTCTATTGTTAATATATGAAAAATATCACGTTGTTTGATGAAGTTCGAGGATTTTATTCACTTCTATTTTCTTTTATTTCAAAACTGTGACATTTCATATAAAATAAGCCCATTTCATCTTTTCAAAAAAAAGGAATTCAAATGACCAAATTTAAATGAAAGCTTTTAATCATAAATGGACCTTTTACCTCTATTCGGTTTAAACCATATTTTAAAATGATGAATGACTTAAATAAATTAAACGAGTCTTGACGCTCTGAGAAAGCGAACTCATTGAGAACAGTTGACTCGAGATAGGACGTTCGAAACATTGATTTATCGAATCCCTCGATTAAAGAGATTCGATATTCGTAAAAATCTCAAAAATAGATCTTGCAAACAATTATGAAGGCCTTGACTTTAAATCACAATTTTAGTCAATTTGGTAAAATTAATTATCTAATACTTTTGTGATTAGGAAAATAAAAAATGACAAGATTGTATTAATAGTAAAAAAGGGCTATTTTTGGTTTTTTGAAGATATAATAGATATGACAAATAAAATAGCGTTTGTCAGTGGTATCAAACCTTTAACAACATTTTCAAAAATTTTGGATTACGCACCCAGTCCAACAGTTGTACGGTAAATCAAATTAGGAAAGTACAGTAAAACAGCCAATATTCGGACCTCTAGCATCCAAACATCCAAAACCCGGCATATCCAAAACGGCTAATAGCATTTTTGTCTATGTACCTTTTTTTTTTAGTCCTTCTTGGCCTCCCTTGCGGTTTTTTCTTACATACTTCTTTTCTATCATTCTCTTTGGGTGCCCTATCCTTCTCCATCCTCATTACATAACCATACCATTTCAATCTTACTTCCTCTACTATCTCATGTACTCCCTTCAATCTTTCTCTGATAACTCCATTCCTAATTCCTGTTTCTCCACGTGACAGATAAAATGCTCCTCACAAACTTTAAAAACTGTTTACATAAGTGCACTCAAAAAAATAAATAATAAACTAGCCGTTAAAAGGCCCAAAGACCAGATTGCTCAAGTTTTACCGATACAGCCCTACCCCATAACCCCACCAATTCACCTAGCTTGCAGTAACAAACACTTCTATTCGACCCAGGGACCTCGATTTTTATTGTTTCGTCCAGGTTGATCTTCAGCTCGAGTCCGGTGTCAAGGCGGAGATCGAAGGCATGGCCCGTTTCTCCCAGTGCTACCTTACAGACAGTTACATACCCACGCAGATTACAGGCCGACTATTCATCTAGGTCATATTAATATTGATCATTATAGTACGCCTGGTCATTAAGATATTTACCCCAACAAGTGCTTGTTTTTCTAGCTGGTTGATTTGTTTGTGAGAAACCTTTATGGATCAGCTTTGATTTTAAGTTTAAATGTTATGTTTATTAATTTCTAGAAGTCTGACAAAAATAATAATTATTATTCTATAAAATGTTATAATATTCACCTCACTTTAGTTGTAAAGATTACAATAAAAGATTAGTAGTAATTACCAAATAAAAATGTATTATTTCAAACATAATTATTAGACAGGGCTACCCTTAACTTATGCGGGGCCCTCCCTGAGCAAACTTCGTTTGCGAAGCCCCCAGTTATCTTCCTCACCACACTTCCTCCACAAAAAAAAATTGTTATTACAGTAGATTGCACCTAGGTAGTACCAATTTACAGCCGTATAAGGTATCAGGAAATCCCCTATAATGTAATTACATATTGTAACAATTAATGCTAAAATCAGTGTTTTTAAACATATAAGGGTTGATTTTACCCAACCCTTCTTTCAATTTTCTTGCCCAAAATAGCTTTAGCTGTATAAAGTTGCAGAGAACAACTGGGCCAAGTTTGAATAAAATCGGTCAATGCGTTCAAAATTTATCTTGAGACATCACATATTCACTACAGACAGACAGACAAACAATTTCAAATCTATGGAGTTAAAACGGAGAACTCGTTTAACTCGTTTAGTAAATCAAGCCACATGGTTATGGTTTTGTTTTAACACTCTGGCAATATTTGAACGCAAGCAATAATTTCCCACCTTAAATTGTGTTTCCCCTGTGTCCTGTTAGCGAGCGCGGGGCCCTGTGCGGCCGCACCCCTCCCACACGCCCAAGAGTGGTACTTTTATTATTATTGGCTAAAATTAGACAGACTTGTTCATATAGGTCTAGTGATGGGGACATTCATGATTATGACCAGCGGCAGCAGTGTAAATTGTGCTTCTCTTTTTCATTATTAATATTCATGTTGCTTTTTTTTCTGTCTTTCTTACCGTATCATATATTTAAAATAAAGTTATTTTAATTGGCAATCGATAGGCAGTGAGAATTTATCAATATTTCCCTCATTCAGAAGGAAGGTAAGGTCTTTTATAAAAAAATGCTTAGTTTATAAGTTGTCTATATATCCTCTAGTGTTAACGTTTTGAGCTGGATGCGATGTAGAGGTCAAGGAGGTCCAGTTACAGGGAACCCCCGGTTCTCTGACCATAATCCTTTGGAGTTTATTTTTTGTGAGGGAAACTTAAGGATTTTAGTGTTTTCATCTTGTATAAATGATTTAACAAACTTACAACAGAGTCTGAAAATTGAAAAATGACATCTGGACACTTGAATCGAACCCGGGACCTTTGGCTTTGTAATCCAATGCTCTAACCACTGATCTATCCATGAGTCGTCCCGTGCCCAGGGTCATTCTTCACTCATATTTTAAGGCGGAGTCTATGATGGACGTGCGGAAATCGTCGGCTTTATTCACGAGCTATCAGATAACGCAGCCATCTTCGACTCGGTAGTTGGCTTATTGCTGCCATTTGTACAATTATTATAATTGTAAGGGATTGCATGGGGCATGGGGCATGGGCATGGGGCACGGGCACGGGCGATTCCTGGATAGCTCAGTGGTAAGGGCATTGGCATACTAAGCCAAAGGTCCGGGTTCGATTCCCATGTCCAGGTGTTCTTTTTCCATTTTCAGAATATGATATCTAGATGGAGTATTACTCTCTAAAATGCACATATAATAGCTTCTGTTATTTGATTATTACAACAGAATGTTGAAAACGGTTATAAAGCGATTAGAAGGAAGCCAAGGATTTTTCAAAGTCTGATTCAAATATGTGAAATTTGTGTGTAAATGGAAGGACAACATGTAGAACACCTTTTTTTTTAGTAGTGATAAAGTAATAAATTGGTCCAATGCTGTCCAAATAAAATTTAATCTTTCATCCTAACTATTTTTATCCCGAAAGACAATTTTGTCTGTATCATTGTATGAGCTGGATTTGTGGACTCTTTATTAAGATTGTTTTACTCATTTTAATTAGTACTTTAAGATCCTAAAGTTCTAAACAATTTTTTAAACCCTGTATAGTAGATTCTGTTAGGAAAAAGCTCGTCCAGATGGTTATTTTAATAAGCTTGGACTATACAATTGTGTGAAACAAAAATCGGAATCACAAGCCCCACTTCATAGTAAGAATACCATTTTAAAAAAAAGGCATTTTTGATCGAGAATGCAGAGAAAAAAATTTGTGAAACCGGCCTCAATAGGCATGGCTAGAATTATAAAATTATTTTATATTTCCTTGTAAATTTATACAATACAAAACATAAACATGTCAAAACAATAAAACACTTAAAAATCTTATAAATTCATTATTAAAAGTGTAAAGCTCGTAGTCCTTTAAGAAATTATTTTTAAAGTCAATAATAAAAAATGAAATAGAAGGGATAATAGGGTGCAGTCAATTAAAAATTAATATATTTTATTAGAGTCCTGTTTTTTTTATGAGATAATAAGCACCCATTATTTTAAAGATAATATCAATATTATTAATATACGTTTCTTTTTAAAAATATTTAGTCCGGTCACCACTAGTTCGTTACTTAATCGTCTGTTTCTGGCGCTGTTGATGGCATATCTAAAAACAAATACTCGTCATAATCCCCATCATCCATGGACAACGTGTCTGTCAGGTCCAAGTTGTAAATCTCCGCCATCTTGGAAACATCTTCTAACACCGAGCAGTAGCAAGGCCCCAGCCCGCCGCAACTCGCTGTCCCACTGCACTCGCCGTGAAGACTTGGACAGCTTCACGTCCCTCAGGTCACTCGGTAAAGTAGGTTCGGACAGCAGGTCGCACTGCCCTCCAGACAAACTGTCGCAGGAGTGACCTGGCCAGTTCTCGGCGGGTACTTCTTCTGGCCGTATCGCCTCTGTGGAAGGCGCGACGAGGGCCTCCAGAGGACCTCTTGTCCCGCGATCACCGGAAGGGCGACTGGCCAGAGAAACGGCCGACTCGACGGGACTGCGTAAGGCGGACCTCTGCCCGTCATGTCGTGCGTTGGGGTCGACGGTGTAGTAGGTCGCCATAACGGGGAGGATGGTGGGACTCCAATCGGAGCCGCTATCCTCCTCCGAGGGATTGCTGGTTGAGGAACAGTGGGAAGAGACCGCGGACATATTATCCTCGCTTTCTGTCGAGGGAAGATACCCAGAGTCTGACGAGTCGTCGATGGTTATGCAAGGACACGTTTCTGGAAGGTCCCTAGATACACCACTGACTGGACTTTCTGCTGCGCAAGCGGGTGGATAAAATATTGGAATCCCCTCTAGATCTCATCCTCAGAATCCTTTGGTTTCCTCTAGAGCATTGGATGGTCCTTTGTTTACTGCCTTCTCGTGTCGAACTTGCCGGCTCGTTCGTAGCTGACGCACCCTTGGTCCTTTCCGGGTATTTTTTGGAGTCCTTACGGATGGCACTCTTGTTCAGCCGGGCTGGGCTGCTCAGGGCCATCTTGATCCGCGTGCATCCCACGGTTTTAGCCAACCTAGTGAGAGTGGCTCTTTTCTTGCAGGCGGGCTTAGGGAGGTCCTCCCGAGCTTGGCGTTTCCTGCTTAGGTACCTGTTGCTCGGACTATCCGCCAGCTCCGAGTTTGAACGGGTGGTCTGAAACGAAACCAAATAACAGGCCAATTTTCATAGAAATGGACCGTTTAAAAATCAAATAAATTTTTCTGCCAAAATTGATAAAGCTTTGCTCTAGGGAAATTGAGATTACGAATCTCAAATATGTCAGTATATTGAGGGGATTTTCTATATCTCATAATGATACTCGAACCCCGCCCCCCCCACAGGAAAATCGTACAAGATGAGACTGACACCTTAGTTGTTGAATACTTTGTTAAGAACTCGTTTTAGACCAAAAGAAAGTTTCCTTTGAGCTTAACTTACCTTGGTTAAAATTTTTAGGTTTTTGAAAACAGTCGATTTTTTAAACCCTAGCTGCAAATATTTTATTACCTGAAAATACACAAATTAATTAAGTACACACATAAAATACCATTAAAAAATGAAATGTTCTACATGATACTGATTGATTCGAGCGTAATCAACCCGAAAGATGGTTCCATGTGCTTTCTATCCGTCTTGAGATGGCATGCATGACCCTTTGGCTGGTTAGTGCTGTCTACACTATCTGGTAGAAAGCACATGTGAGGTAGCTTCCCGTTTCTTTCCGCACTGGATTTATGCGAGCGAGCGAGAAGAGCCTATCAATTTTGCCGGAAAATTGTCCCGATTTAACGAATCACTGAAATTTCAAAGCAAAGATATATCAACGATATTCCTGACTTAATTTTTACAAGTTATTATCCACGCATCACGCCTTACTACCCATCCATTCTAACCACATATCTACACTAGTTAGGTAAGTATGAGTGAGATACAGGCCTAATTTAGAAGAAATGTATCTTTATTTGTGTGAAGGGAGTGTGGGAAACTATAAATATTTAGTAAAAACAAACTTAGTACGTCCGGGAGAGATTCAAACCCCTAAAATCTCATCAAAAGCAAAGTAAACTAGACAAGACTGACACCTCTGTCCGCGTGACTACAGTCCAATTTTCATAGTAAGGGGATTTTTGGAAACAAAGACACATTTATTTGTGGTCAACATTGATAACATTTTACTATTATATTATTAGTGTTATTTTATAGGTATTGAAATTTTTTCAAAAGAAACAGCTGCAGATAATACGACTTGAAGTATGAATACGTGAAGTAGATCTATTATTTTTTCTAATGCAGATAAGGGCCTAACTATGAAAATAGAACTGACGTGTACTGGTATTTGCTAAGTAGGTAGCGGTCTATCTACTGAGCCATATAGTCCAGTGCTCAATAAACCGATATGACCGTTACAAATAACCCGTGTGGAGAATAAGTTGAGGCGAAGTAGTGAATTAGAGAGGACAGCAGGGGAGTTCGATAGGTGTGTAGTAGACTGCATGGAGAAGATAAGGTGCTGTATAGGGTGTATTATTA
Organism: Timema podura; assembly: GCA_033556935.1. Lineage (NCBI taxonomy): Eukaryota > Metazoa > Arthropoda > Insecta > Phasmatodea > Timematidae > Timema > Timema podura. The sequence continues at coordinate 19,338,131 of JAVRXN010000005.1, read as the reverse complement.
TGAGATTATTAATTAATATATATTATTATTATTATTAATTATTAGTATATTATTATTATATATATTATTATTATTATGTTATTATTAGCACCGCGTCTTACTACCGTTCGGGTTTACGCACTCACGCTAATGTGTGATGGTGGGGTGGATTATTGATGAAATGGATTACCTACAGTTTAACTTTGGGATCCGAACCACTGTGGAGGCCTGGCATTCCTCACATTCACAAGTTGTGATATACACCCGATTCTCGTGGGTTCAAACCCAGTTGGGGTCGATGGATTTTTCTTTAGCGATAAAAATCTGTAGCACAACTTCCTTCGCAGGGAAGTAAAGCCGTCGGTCCCATGTCGGTTGTAGTATGTCAGAGAACCCTGGAAATTATGGAAAATACCTTTCCCGCCAAATTGGTAGGCCCTTTCGCTCTCGCTCATAGAAATTCTCATGTGCCGATATAATTAATCAGATCAGAAAGTGCACGTTAAATACCTCAAATAAATAAGTAATTAATAACCGTTAAGTTAAACGTATCAGTTTAAAAATAATGCAATCTATCTGCGCATACATATCAGACACCAAATTAAAATAAAGATTAACATATTTTAATATGAATAATACAAACAAAAATAAATAGGCCTAGCTTTTTTACCTTGATTTTATTACGAATGGACGTAAGAACATTTTAGAAAATACATAGTTTTTTTTTTGCATTCAACATTAATTTCATTTATTAAATTATTAGTTTTATTTTATAGTACTGTGTTTATAACCTAATAGCTTTCAAAAGTGATAGATGAATATCACATGACCTAACGCATGAATATGTACGTTTTTCTAGCGGTCGATTATGTTCATTCATAAGGGAACTAGGGTAGACTCTAATTTCTGTGGACTACTTAGTTATATTAATTCCACTGACCAGTTTCTAAAGTAGGTTGAATACGAACCTATACATTTTATATCAGTTAATTCAGTAACACACATAATAATATATTCTAAATCTAGACCATTAACCAAGAAGCCAAAAATAGGCCAACTTCTAAAATTGTAGCACTTAGTGGATATTTAGGTCACGCTTCTAACATACCTGAAGTGTTTGACATTGAACTCTTAGGTTTTGATTTAATTTCAATGTGAAATGTGGTTCCTTGCCATGACAAATATTATAAACTATTTCAGAAAAAAAATGTAGCTCTTTGATTTTACATTATAGCTGTGACTTGAATAAATACAAATTAAGGACGTTTCCAACGTTATTTACGTATGTATTGTTGTAGTTTGTTTTTAATTGAAGCCGAACATGTGGGGGCAACAATATGCTGTATATAACAACTTCAACATAGCTATAGTCCATTCTCGGTAATTCTGCACATTTCTGACAGCTGACAGCTATCAGATATAGTTTGACACTTTCGAAAGTGATGCCAATTTACATAAGTTGTCAAAGTTATTAAGTATACTTTTTTTTAAGCGGATAAATATAAAACGTGTTTTTATGTTAATCTTTCACTTGTATAGAAACCAAAGTAAACGTGAAACTCACTATATTAATATTTACTAGTAGAAATTTAAAAAAATAGATTCGTTTATCAAGTAGAGGGACAAATTCTGTTGAATTAAGATTGGTTATCTCAAAAAAAAATTTGTTTCATCGCATCTTACAAACCGCCCATGTTATCATAATTCAACTAAACTAATAGGATTGAACAAGGAAGGTAGTCTTTAGAAAAACATGTACCCGAATTTTCGGGGAGGAAGAGTAAGGAGAAACCCAGCCTCAGTGGCCGCATGGTCTAAGGCGTTACTCTAGCAATATACTTAAACTGCCGATGACCATGAGATCGGGATTTGAATCCCGGTCGGATGTAATGAAGGTGATTTTTTTTAAAACTGTTTCCCTCTTTCCCTCCACGCAGAGTAAAACGCGGTACTAAAAAAAAGTGAAAAATAATTAATAAAAATTAAGCCTCCAGTTGTGAATTGAAACACGATCCCTCCATCACCGGAAAGCCCAAACAAATGAGCCCGACACTTGTTCCTCTTTATCACCGATGCGTGTAAAGTATAAGCAGTGTAAGAAAAATGATGTAGGTTCATTAAATAAAAGTAGGTTTGTTATAATCTGGACTACACTTGTGAGTTCATAATAGGTGCTTACGAGCAAATACACTATTTCAAACATGCTGGGATTAGAACCAATGTCTCTCTGGGAGATATCCGACGTACAACTCCTTCTTGATCTTGATATATCAAAAGAGTTGGATTCTATTCTTTAATATGTAGGCCTAAATCAAGTAAAATATCTATAAAACATCGTATACACACATATATCCAAAACCCTTGAGACAACAACCAACCAATACATTTAAAACTTCGAATTTTACGTTTATAAATATATTGGTATAGGGTCTAGAAAAGGGAGGTTAACGGCTCGCTGTGCTGACCATATGACACCCTATATCTGCAAATGTCAGCACTATCATCACTAACGGCGGCTGCGACTCGGTCTGTATATCTCGCCTGAGGACTCATGCCATTGAGGTGTTTTTTTTAATGCTCCGATACTTACTTGCGTGGCCAACATTGTCACGTTTCTATAATAATTCCTGCACTTGATGATCTTAGTGGTTGTCTGCCAGTTTAGTCTTCTTGCAACGAAGACAAGAGGACCAACGGTTGTCTAGAGAAGGACTTTTAGTCTTCGACGAATTATAGAGAGCTGAAAGTTTGCAAACAACTCCAAATATTCTCTCAGTGTGTACGTCACAGGACAGTCAGTTTCACTACCTGCGGACATTTCCCGGTTGATGAGACTTTGATCAATAGCTTCATAGCTGCTGTCACGACGTACTTCCTCATTATTTTTAAAAAAATTGTTCATTTTCAGAAATTTCCACCGCACGAGAATACCACTTCATTATATACAAATAATGTTATATTGAGTTTTATATACTAGGGTAGTCATTAAAAACATACTAGTGTACCGGTAATCATTATCGAAACCATAGTTTTCATCGCTGATTTATTTGTTATAGTAGTCATTATCAACATACAAGATTTCATCGTTGTTTAAAAGAGTGGTCAGTAGTATTGACATACTTGCTTTCATCGTTGTTGTATTTAATAGAGTAGTCAGTATCGACATGCTAGCTATCATCGCTGTTTTATTAAAAAGGTAAATTTTGTTCTGAATGCTCTATTCACATGAGAGGGACAAAGAGTATTTGTCTTCAAGTTTTAATCTAATATTTTATTTACAATAGTAACTAAATTGTTGATTGAAATCATATATAGCTTAGAGTTTTCACTGTAATAAACTCTTATTTAAATATTAATAAAAAATACGAACCTTAACTCGCCTTCTCTTCAATACCAATTTGCAAACCTATTCTTGAGAATTAAGAATGAAGTAAAATATTTGTTTAGAGTAGACTATTATTTTTACTCGTTATGTGAACAAAATTTACATAAAAAAATGTCCTGTGAAGAAATTTCACAGTTCTACGGAATATTTTAATGTTGTCGTTCTCAAATTAGTTTATGTTAAGTTAATTGTAGTGATTAATTTCCAGAGGATTGGGATGATGTATTCACTGACTCAATTTTAGAGTTGGGGGAAGGAGTAAAGAGAAGACAAATATACTCAATCATACCCTTAACAATGTAGTTTCTTTTAGTGTTCAATTTCCTACCCATGTCGGTGGACATACGGGACAGGTATCAGGTTCATTCATTAGGATTCACCGTCGATGAAAAGTTTGGGAATCTAATCTAGGATGGGTGGATTGGTTTTTTCTCCCACAAATAGTTTCCCCACTTTGCCACATGCAAATGCAGGTACATTCCATTATAAGTTATACCTTCCTCTTCCTTGACCTATTCGAGTAATTAAATGCTTATAGTCTGGACGGGATAGTAATATGCGGTGTACAAAAATAAATAATGACATGTTTAGCATAAACTAATAATATTATTGTAAAAACATGTAATATCTTTATACATATTTTAGATAACTTTGGTTGTGTTTTATAAATGAATTTATGTTATATCAGATAAATAATAGTAAACGTATTAAGGGGGAGATGTAAGGGGACGCGAGAAAATGTGTTTTTGCAGTTTATATATAAAAACTTTTTTTTGTCAAAATAAATCAAATAGTGTTTCAGTACAAACATAAAGTTTAATTTTCTTCATATGGTGATATCAAAAGTTGTTGAATATCTGTCAAGGCCCAAGGGTGTCCTGGAATTGAATGACAACTTTTTTTCTTCATTTAAAAAGTTTCTCATCTAATGCCGCTATGATCATGACAGATATTCAACTTACTGTTGATATCACCAGGTGAGGAAAATTAAAATCTAGGTTTCTACTGAAGCAACATTTGACTTATTTTGTCCAAAAAAATGTTTTCTCTAAAAACTGCAAAATCACTGCCCTTCGTTCCTTACAGCCTCACCTTAGTTTATGCATCTTCACATCCTTTGATTGACGTGTTTGGTTCGACGAGATTGGGAACACACAAGAATCAAGAAATAAATTCAAAATGCTTTAACAGTTTATTGAAAACAATTTTTTGCCATAATAATTTTAATGCTTATAAAACGGAACAGTTAATAATCAATTACGATTATTTAAATCTACTAAGTACATGACTTGGTGTGATTTTATCTTTTTTTTCTTTTTTTTTTTCTTACACCGGCCGATTGGCAACTTTTCAGACAAACGACTATTTTTTTCTTAGTAACAGATTGCAAACTGGATCAAAAATTACCTTGGTAAATAAGTTTTGTTTATTTTTGATATTTCAAGCTCATAAACACAAGCTTGGGAAATTTTCTCTTCGGATTGCATTTGTAGGGAATTTCTCACTGATTGTATGGTTAGGTCACCTTAAAGTTGAACGTTTATAACAGTTTTATTTCCACTGCGTCATATTATTCGTTTGGGATTTCCGCAAATTTACACTAATGGAGTAGCTAAGATTAAGATATAATTCACGTAAAACTAGACCCTAATCTACATGAAAGAAGAATGAGAAAACTTGCTTCAATGACCGAATGACCTAAAGCGTCACACACTCGCTAATGGCCTGCTGAAGACGGGAAATCGTAGTTCTAATCCCAGTCGAGTCAACTGAGGGTAGTTTTTTCTAAATGGTTTCCCACTCTCCTTCGACGCAAATTTGGGTAGATTACCTCTAAAATACTTCCTCCTTCATCCCTACATCATTAGATTAATTATCATAACCTGAACAGGAACACGGTGACAAAAAACAGAAAGAGAAAATACACTCTTAATATACCCGGTTGAGATTTGAACCTCATCCTCTCCATCGCCGGCAACCCATCTATTACTAGAGTGAGGCATTAGACAATGCGTTCACCGAGGTGTGTTTCATCCTATTGAAAATAAATTTATTCATTCAACGCCGCCATTTGTTTTGTTTCTTTGACACATCAAGTCATTTTACATTTTTTAACTATTTTTTTAGCACTCCATCTTACTACACTTTCAGATTATACGATTAGGTACTAATTACTATAATGTGTTGAGACTAGGAAGATTGAATTTAGAGGAGGTGTACCATCATTTGAGTGGAGAGAGTGAGAGAGATAGTAGGAAAACATTCAAGGAAAACCACCCTTGGTACACCTGGCTGGGATTGAACCTCGATCTCCCCGTCATAGGCAGTCTAATCTATTGCGAGAGTAGCGCGTTAGACAATACGGCTATCGAAACGGATAATGTCATAATTAAAGCAGTTATACTGATATTTCAAACATGGAATTTCCAAGTCAAAATAAAATCTAATTCATTTGTAGGAAATTGCTTACAATAATTTAGGTAAAAACCTATTAGATTATAAATTAATTTTCAGATTAATTATTTGATTCAAAGGGGGCCCCTTTTCTTTAAAAATTAGAGCAATTTAGCGGGGGATGGCAACGCAAATTAAGGGCATTGTTTTTGAAGTTTTTATAACAAAACTTTTTTTTTTTGCTAAAATAAGTACAATGTTGCTTCATTACAAACATACAAGAAATTTAATATTCTTTACACATGGTGATATCAACAGGTTGTTGAATATCTGTCATGAACATAGCGGTATTAGATGAGAACCTTTTCGAAATAAGAGAAAGAGTTGTCATTAAATTCCAGGACACCCTTGACAGATATTCAAGAAAGTTTGAGGTCACTATATAAAAAAAATTAAACTCTATATTTGTACAGAAGCCACATTTGATTTATTTTGAGATGAAAATGTTTTGCTATAAAAACTGCAAAAACGCTGACATTTTCTCCCCTACATTCCCAGCATAATAGTACTAGCTAATAGCTTGGCTTCACTCTGTTACCAAAAAAAAAGTGTACATCAGTCAACACCCAATACTTATATACACAAACAGTTTGCACATAACTCGAAAGTATTGCAAATGGTTCACACTAAACACTTTATATTGCATAATGAAGCCACTTTTACTAAAACAATCCCTTAAGCCCTTTATTTTTAAGCTCTCATTATTTCAACACTAATATACATTCAGCTGTTACATCATAATTTAATAAAACATATCAGTAAAATCATATTTCATTTATTTACAAACTATTTTAAAATAGATCTTAAAAATATGTTTTTTATAATATCAAAATAATGTTGATGTTTAAATATCGGTTTGGTGGGACACCATACACAGCAAGAAACTAGGCACTATTTTCAGAAATAATTTTAACAATGATAATTTTCAAACTTTTGAAAATATCCAAGATCACTTCGTAAAAAAAAAATTGTAACATCCTGGTCAATGTTGCACATTCTTTCGTTTACAGAAGCACACTCAAAATAACTGAATGACTATTTTTAAAATTATGATTATTATACCTCTTAAATGTATGTTGTAATATTATTGTTGTTGTAATACCTCTCTGTAGGTCATAATTGCTATTGTTAACACATTATATTTTACAGCTACGGAGAAATATTATCCAAAACGATGTCGTGCTTTACACCCTTTAATAATTGGCATTGAAATACAGTGAAATCTCTTAATAGCGAACACCTTCAGAGATAAAAAAATTGTCCGTTACTAGAAAATGTCTGTCATTTGGATATATATATATATATTTCTAATCATAATGCTTGGACACAGTTTAATAAATATGAACCTTAATACTGTGGATCTTAAATACAACACTCTAATTATTACATGAACTGTACAGTATTGTATGGAGGATATTTATGACAAATGAATAAATATTGTACATAGTTTACTGTACTTATTATATTATGCACATAACAATAAGCAAATAAAATTAAATGTGCTGTATATGTACTCACGAGCACATACAACTGGTGGAACATCCCCCCCGATGAAGTCTTGGAAGGGGAGGGAGGTAAGACCTTGAAATACCATAGTCATTGTTAATTAATAATTAGGCTATTTCAGAAAACTTCCCTATGGGGAGGAGGCGGGACTACTCTCACTTTACTCAAGATAATAGCGTTCCTGACATTCCTATAGTAAAATACTGTAAATGAACTGGTGTTTTCGATTTTTGTCCGTTGATCAGAGCTTTTTGTGCATAAATATGCATCTCTAGCAATGTCGGCGTCCGTTATAGGAAAGTTGTTTCACTGTAAGAATCAATCTTATTTTGCCGGGGAAATTTAAACTGTCCGTTATAAAGAAGAATCCTTTATTCAAAGGTGTCCATTAAGGGAGATTTCACTGCATTCAAATTGTACTTGCCATACATAGACTGTTGATAGATTTTGAACCTGATATTTGATACAGGAAAATAATGAAACAATCGAATAACTCCACACTAACCAGACAAAACATATTGTAATAGTTCAAAACCAATAATTAAATCAACAACTGTGCATCAAAACTGCACCGTGATAGAAATGAAAGGCAAATATGCATAGCATAATCAAATATACCTGTTCATCGCTGTGTCAATTATCACCATAATGACGACAAACAATTATATTTACCCAAAATCCTTTGAATTCGAGTCATTAAAATATAAGCAAGGTATACGATAATAGATATGAACGTCCTTTTAAAACACATTCAAAAGTCTTCCCATCTCACTGAATTGGTGAAGCTGTGTAGCTAGCATTTAAAAGTGATGATACTGATATTATTTATGTACTACATTCTTTTTACATTCGTGAATTCAATACTAGATCTATTTTATCAAGACCAGACAGAACCAGGTATTACAAAAACTAAAGCGAGTAAAAAGATTTAAAATAATCTTATATTTTAATACTAAAAAAAAAATTTACATCCATTAGGTTTTTTTTTTGTTATGAAAGCAATTTTATATATTTTATCAAATTCTAATAAATTTAGTAAGCTAAGAAATATTTGTAATGTTTAAAAAGCTCAATGAACAAATTTCCTTAGATTTATTGTGATAAGATATTTAATTTCTACTCCTTGGATTACCTTAATGTCTGTATGTATGTACGTTTTATAAACAACATAGTAAGCAGTCAATTAGTATAAATAAATTGAATTAAAGATATAATAATATATTCATTTATATTAAACTAATATATAGATTTGTTAGCATTTTTGTGTGATAATCTTGTCAGGTCTTGATAAAAAAAATACTCTAACGTGACAAAATAAATTACACTTAATGAATTCTAAATAGAAAATACAAATTCTCCCAGAAGGCCATAAAAAGTAGCTATCATTATAATGCTGTGAATAATACGTTCATACGTTTTTAAAAAAACACGCATTATAAAACAAAATAATAAGAAAGTCTTTTTGCTCTGAAAATTCTAACTACTCTATCAAAAAGCTGCACTTGATACTCCAACTCTTTAAAATTCACTGTCCACCCATTCAATCTTTTTTTAATGATTTTGGTTTTATCCTATAGGTCGATCATTGGAAACTGTCCCCACCCTTTCTACATAATATTATTTATTTTATTATGATCTACTCCTAGTACAGGAGAAATAGAGTAAGTGAAAAGGTTAATAAAAGCGCGAATCTTATTATTATTAATGTTATATTCATAGCAAAATGTTTTTCAGGTGGTTTATTTCACAGTACGAATTCGGCTAAGAGCTGCCCCTGTGTTAGGTAAAGTGGATGGATTGCATTGATTAGTATAATATGTATACGTTTGAGAGAATGTTATTTTAGGAAAAATTACAAAGATATTTAAAGCGCAACTTTTTAAGGAGAGATAAAATATTTTATATAACTACACGTGTTTACACAAAAATGTAGGATTTTATTCATATATATATATATATTAAGTGAGCATTTATATAGAAACAATAAATTGAGCGGGTAACTTATTTTTTTCATTTTTCTATTCATTATATTGCTACAGTTTTTAAATTATTTCTATCAGCTATCAAAATTTACTCTTTATAAGCGTTTATGTAAAGTATAAAATTTATTAAGTGGTTTAGGCAACTTATACCCAAATAAAAAATAGTGCAAAGAGCTTGTCAGCCACTCAAAAGGATTGTCTATGTTATGCAGTCTTCAGGTAAAGTTGTGGTGACATATTTATGACACCGTGAAATTTAAATTTATCCCAAGCAAGTTTAGTCCTTCAATAACATGCTCGACGATAATTTTAATCGACCTTTATATCGACTTAACTTGATGCACTGAAAATAAAACCAAACCGGTGTATATCTATAGGTATCTAACATTGTTTTCACAGAACAGGTCTCTTAAGCAATACCTTCTGTCGGAAAGGAAGTTTCACAAGGCTGAAACTAACTTTCCTTGTAGGACCTAGGAGGGCAGGGAAGTTTTTGAGTTGAGGGAGGGGGGAGGATGAAGGGAAGGAGGCAACCACGGGGGTGGAGCGTATCTATTTAAAAATGACTAGCCCGAAAAGAAGTAAGGTTGATTTTGGGGTCAAAGTTCCTCTCTCACCCCACCGTTGGATGCAATAGATAGCCTAATTTTAAGAAGTTATTTAAGAGGGGTTACATTCAACTATTTGTACTAACATGGCTACAACTGAAGCCCCCCAGAAATGTTAAACCCAGGGCACAGACAAAAAAAAACCCAGACACTCAACCTCCAGGTTAAAATGGTTGCTCTCCTTTTGGCAGCTTGAGTCCTTCAACACTAGGATCGCTGCTGTTAGTCCTATCATCACCCAGCAGTGACACTAGCGAAGCCCAGTGGTGAAGGACTCAAGCTGGCAAAAGGAGCGCAGCGAAACCCCCGTAAGGTTGAGAGTCTGTTTCTTACTTGTCTATCCCCTGGGAGAATGTATAAAAGGTGTACAAAAGGTCAGAGAACCGCTTAGATAGGGCTCGTAATGTTAAGATCCTTTATAGGCCTACATATTACACTCAACGTTACCCTTTTACACTCAGACATACAAAATTTTAGCCATACTAATGTACCGTTGCCCAAGGGACTCCCCAATGTACTAATCGCAGCCTACATCCTTTCCGTGAAGGTTATTTCCATGTCCCCTATGAGATGGGGGGATGATGATAGTGAATATGGCGAGGATGAAGCCAATGAAGAACTTAACCTAACTTAACCCTAATTAACCAAACCCTGGTTACCATGGGAGTTATTCCCGTTTCGAGGAAAATCCTCCGATACCTGCCATAAATCGAACTCGGGACTTCTAGGTCAACAGCCAGGGGCTCTGACCACTATACCACGAGGCAGGTTTTTGGGGTTTGGTTGTTCTAAATGGAAAATACAACACAAGTTTTAAAATATTATCCCACCCCTTCTTGCCCCTCATAGTTAGAGCTCATCAAGAGGGTAAACAAATCTTCAATCCCCCCCCCCCTTTTTTTAACTCTCCTTTAGTTAGGTGCAAACTACATTAGAACCTAATCTATTTCAGCATCTATATAATATCTAAATCGTCAGAATCAAACTAGAACGACACCCAATGACTTGATCACGGTTAAATGTCATCTTACACCCAAACTCTTGTGTGTTTCCTTTGCAAATGCTGGGCAGATATATATATATAAGCGCGCTACAAACAATAGAGCGGGAAAACGGTGTGGACAGCTCCTAACGATATTCAAAACATGAACTCGAGTTTGGGATAGTAAATAGAGTAAGGGAGGGAAAATGTATGATCCTGAGGCTTTGCTAATAAAAGGTTAATTACAATTTTAGATAAATCTCATGTCTGTTAAGTACTAGTAACTACTTTTTTTTTTTTAATACGAGTTTTGCGTCGAAGTGAGGATTGTCTCTGGCATGAAGATCTACAGTCCGACAAAGAAGCACCCTCTTCTCTCTCTTTCTGATTGTGTCCGCACTGTCTGTCCGTAGAAATTAACAACAAATGGCTTCCACTTGTGGGATTAATTTTTTTTTACAGAGATATATATTTTGAGTTCATTTGAAATTTATGTTTCAGTTCCTTCTGAAGCAGTCTTTTATTTACTTGTACATTGATACTATGAGCAGTTTGAAATTATTAGTTTTTTGTGAGTCTTTGTACAATCACATTGATACATTTAGCTTGTTATGCTGTCGTTACATCTTGTTTGTTTTTTTAACTTACACTCCGATTATATACGTGTTCTTATTGTCACTTATTATTATTTGACTACAAATACCATGATTCCGTCGAAGAATCCTTGTCGTTTAGTCGAACCGTTCCAACAGGTTGCTGTGTCACGAAGGGAAAGAAATGGATCAACAGTAAGACTCATAACCTTGTTTATAATTTATTTTTATTTTTTTAGGTTTTGTTGCTACTCCCACTTTCTAAACTCAAACTCTATTGCAAGCTTATGCTGTAAGGTTTAGGTTGGCACACTATTTTCGACTAAACCGATACATTCAAATTTTATTTCTTAGTAGTTTGTTTTATTGCTTCTTAATATTATTCAATTTCTTATAATTATGACTGAATTTTAAATAATTTTGAGGTACAACGTTTACTTTCAAAGTAAAAAATAATAATAAATTATAATTTTATGAATTATTGTTTGTTTGTGTTTTGTTTTTTTTTGTTGATAAAATGCGATCACAATAATCTTAACAATATATAATTATATTTGCGAGTGCCAAGAGTTTAGATAATGATTTTTTGTATAGAGTTTTCACAACCATAAAGATGTAACCTTTTAAACGCCACTGTGTTCATGTATCTCGTTCATTCTCGTAAGAAGCGAGACTATGCCTGAATGTTCTGGGCTGTTCGTGTTATACTTAGGTTTGGGAGTCGCGTTTGAATCAACCTAGCTCGGGAGGGCTGGGTAGAAGGGTGTTAAAATGGGGTTTACTAGAATCTGAAACACCTGTATAATTAAGTAAAACTTTACGGTGTGTGGGATTAGTTTATTTTTCTCTAGTTTACTCAGCATCTATATTTAAGAACTACGCGTTGACCACTTTACTATTCTTTGAAATATATTGCTCTTAATTTATATATACGAGTTGGAAACATTGTACGCGTTTCACTGCTAAAAAATAAAGATGTCTACCCTAGACCACCAAGCGGTCAAGATGTTAACGGGACTGAACAAGTTCGTCTAGTTGACCGAAACAGAGAATCGAACCCATGCTTCGCCGGCACCCCGACGACGCGGTGGTAGATCCTATAGCTCGAGAGGTCGCAAGGGATGATAATAGTCAGCCGTGATGCGGTGAGGTTCCTCCAAGGTTAGTTTCACGACTGCTGCTGATCTTCGTCCAGACTAAGGCACTCAGTCAGGTAGTCCTCCATGGAGCTGTACACGTGTCCCAGCACTCCTTGAAGAGCGTAGCCTTCATCCGCGTAGCTCTGCAGACAAACAAGTAATATAATAACTGGCCGAGCGTAGACCATTTGGCATTGCGTATGGATGTTTGTTCCGCGATAACTATCAAGTACTTGGACCGAATTTAACTAGATTTTACCCTCCACGGTGGCGTAGTTGGCTAACGCGCTAGTCGTGTTGAGCTCGACCGCCGAGGACGGGGAGATCGAGGTTCGAATCTCGGTCGGGTGAACTGGGGGTGGTTTTTCCTAAATGGTTTTCCACTTTACTTCCACGCAAATGCGGGTTCACTTCCTCTAAATTAAACCCTATCAATTCCTAATCCATTAGCGTGATTAGTACTTAAGCGTATAACCCGAACGGATAGTAAGACGCGGTGCTAAATATTAATATTATTAAATTAACTAGATTTGCAGGGACATTCTTTGGAACTACGCCGAACAACGCATTGCATGATGTTTTGAATTTATTATCCATTATAAGATGGTGGATGCTTTAATGTTTATTTATTGGTTCAGCAACAACTGCCAAATGCGAGGACAATTTTTAACTAAATTAGGCAGAGACATTCTTTAAAGTTAGGCCGACCAACGTGTGTGTGTGTGTGTGTGTATGTGTGTATATATATGTATATATATACATATATATATACACATATAAATATAAGACTATTCCACTTGCGCTGCCTGTCCTGCCAACTGCGAGACTTGATTATACTAACAATATATTGTAATGAGTACAACGTATACAGCTCATCATTATGTAACCCTCTCAACTCCCCAGTAGCCTCATACTTTTTTTGGACCATTTATAATTTAATTACTATATAGGTATATTGTTTATTATATACATAAGTGGAAGAATTAATTATTTTAATTGGTTGGACCTGATATCGGAAAATGACGCCGGCATCCGCGAGTGCTCTGGCCAGAGCGACGCCGTGCTGATAGGGTGCTGAGACGTCAGCCAGGCCGTGCATCAGGTACAATGAATGAGACGGGACGTTGCGAGCTCGTTGCGTCGCATCCGCCTCCACGTAGCCTTTATAATTGTCTCCAGGGAGACCAAGGATGCGCTCCGTAAACGCAGAGTCTACACAAACATACAAACAAATATCACAGTTTAATAACTCCACGATGACTATACTGATCTGCATACTTACGTTAATAGGGTAGGAATGAATAAGGTACAAGAATTGTTTAAGGCTTCACTCTTGTGTTGGACTGGCCTACTGAATATGGGGAGATAAGTGTTTGAATCCCCGTCGGGTGTACTGAAGGTAGTTTTTTCTAAATGGTTTCCCACTATTCTTCCACGCAAATGTGGGTTCACTACCTCTAAAATGCCTCCTTCCTCATCCCTACCCCAGTAATTATTATGCTCATAGCCTGAACAAGTATTAAGACGCAGTGATTAATAAAAAATAAAGATTGAAGCCCAACGATTCAGCTCAGTCGGTATCATAGTCTGCCTACTGAGCTAAAGGTCCCGGGTTCAATTCCCGGCATGGGTGAAAAATATAGCGATGATGAAATGTTTGTTTCCCCTTTCACAGTTATGAATTAATGGTAGGGGGCTGGATGTTTTGTATGTTCTAGATTTAAGTTAGTTTATAAATCTTGTGATTATTTAATCAGTCTGTTCAGAAATTGAAAATTAAATACCCCAAATAAAAAAATAGAATCTAAAAGAAATAGAAAAGAGTGTGAGGAAAGATTGATGAAATGCACTTACATCCGATTAAGTTTCGAACCTTAACCTCCCTGTCACTGGCAAACCAAACAAGCTAAAACTGACGCCTTCGTCCGCGTGTTCACTGATGCAGTTTCCACGATGGCATCGTGAACATGCACATATCTAAAAGTATTACCTTTACTCCTAAAAAACTAAAAAACATGTTTCCACTCTTACTCTACACTTTTTTTCCCCAACATTGTCACCAGTCTCGTAACCCTTTGAGGGCGATGGCCCATCAACGTACTCCTTCCAGATCTCCTTGAAAAATAAAAGTTACCTTTTATTGCTAAGTACAAACGGTAATTCCATATTTTAACTAAACTTTAGTCCCATTATGAACACATTTTTGAAGGAGGAAAAGAAAAGCTTATAAAATACCATGATCACGTCGTAATCTGCGGCTATTTGTTTATCATTATTACCAACAAAAATATTATGACTCATAACACCCCGTGGTATGTCGCGTACCCCTTAAAATCCTTCTCGCACTCCTCAAGGTACGCGTACCACGGTTTGGGAAACACTGCTTTACACGAAGTTCAACTCGCTGCCTTAGATTTCAATTCTTCAAAACCTAAGGTTATCATGAGCGAATATAGAATCAAAGAGTAACTCATATTCTACATGATTCTTTTCTCTATTGGTTGAAATCGACGATGACAGTCCTGTATGGCCCTGACCACCAAGACGCATATCAGTATATTACTGTGCCCCAAAACATCAGTAGCGACTCATGGATTGCTACAAGCTGAAGCCAGGCTTGATGATACCACACCTGAAAATGGGTTACTCCTATTAATTATAAAACTTTACTCTTCGAGGACAACGTTCCCTTCGTTTACCCCGGAAGGTAGCGAGCCTACTTTGCAAGATTCCACTATGGTATAGCTTATAAGATACGGTCATATTGTAATCCGTCAAAGTAAGACTGCCACCGTACAGTTTAAACAGAGTGTACATACACTCGCTCATTACGTTTGTGTATGAGAGAGTATGTGTGAGAGTGTGTGTATTTAGTAAAATACACAGTGAGGGGGAGATAATGTATATTATTATAGTATCGTCAAACCTTACTTGCCTGGAAATAAAGGACGAGTCTCTATTGAAAAATATATTAGTAAATTATAATTACTTACCCTCTCCTTTCTAATCCAAACAAAATACGGGCGTGAGTGAAATATATTTGATCAGACCACAGGCTGTCAGACCACATGTCTTGGAATCTTAGCTGAACGAGATAAGCGAAACAAAGCAACCCGAAGATTTCAGTGCCATCCGATAGCACACCAATATCTAATGGAGGAATGTGGTCTGAGGTACTTACTGTAGTAAAGCCAGTCGGCGATAGGCGATACGGCTATACCACACTTGAAGATATTCTGCTGGGAGCCCAGCAGCATGGCTGTGACGTAGCCACCATACCCCCAACCCCAAACCCCCACCCGGGTCTCGTCTAGGAACTTGCGGGTGTCCAGCAGGTGCCTGTTGTAGGACAATCATCAGTATTAACCGCTTCATTGCTGAAGCTGTCACTTTTGATATTTACTATCAATAACTATAAAACAACACCAATAAAATATTAAGATGTCATTAATTTAGGCTTCAAAAATCTTTGTTTGTATTTTCTAAAAGTTCCTCTTTTTGAAAATTTGACTGTCACTTACCTGAGTACCGTGACCTGGTCGTGCACCTCGGCGCCCCCCATGCGCCGGAAGACGGGGCGCGTCCCTTGCCCTTTGGCGCCCCTCACGTCCAGTTTCACGTACACCACGTCGTTATGGCTGGACATATATGTGCCCCAGTTTATGGAGAACTTCTCGCTCACTGATTGGCCGCCTGGACGACCGTTCCTGTGAGATACACGAGCACACTTGGGTCACACACTCCTGGCTCGGTTGGTACTAAACTAAGGGTCCTGAGTTATATTTCTGGCATGACCGAAACATTTGTCATTGGTTAAATTGAGGCTTACGATTCCTTTCATAGTGATGAATAAACGCCCATAAGGTGCCTGGCCGGTATTCAAAATTCAAACTCTCTCTTACCAGCAATCCTATCCATTACGAGCCTGGTACCTTAGCTCACGTGACTACCTGTGTGAGAGTGAGATTAATTGGGCGGTAAACCACTAATTATGTACCCGGCTAAGATTCAGACTTCTTTAGCACCACTTCTTACTACGCGTTCGGCTTTACGCTGATTCAAACCTTGACATACAGTTCAGTCTGTTGTTAGCCTACGCTTTAGACCGCATGACCATCATAAAGGGTGTGTATATTTATATATTATATATGATCACACGTTCTTACTACCTGTTCGGTTATAGCCGATTCAAACCTTGACATACAGTTCAGTCTGTTGTTAGCCTTACGCTTTAGACCGCATGACCATCATCAACTGTGTGTGTGTGTGTGAATGTGTATACATATATAATATATATTCACCACGTCTTACTACCTGTTCAGGCTATACGCATATATAATTTACTCTAATGAGGTGGGGATGAGGACGAAAGAATTATAGAAGTAATTTACAAATATTTGCTTGGAAGGAGAGTGGAGGAAAAAACACCCTCAGTAGACCAGACTGGGATTCGACCCTCAATATCCCAGTCATCAGCTGGCCACACTAACATGAGAGTGACGCCTTAGGCCATTCGGCCACTGAGGCGGGTGATAATAGAATGGTTCAGTGTGACTTACACCTCTACGAGCACGGGGAAGGCAGCGTCCCTGAGCTCCTCTCTCCAGCTGGGAGGCAGCAGCAGTTGTACCTGGGCCACACAGCCCGGAGATAAAGGCACCTCGAAACTTTGCATGGTGGGTAAGGCCAACTCCCTGAGTCCGGCGGTCTTGTACGGCCTCATGTTGTAGAGGACCCGGAGCAGACGGTGGGTCACCGCGGAGTGGATCCCCGCCAGAGGAAGTCCCGGACCCTCACACTCTAGCACGTAGTACGACGTGGTACCGGCCACGTGGCCCGGGCTGATCGTGGCGAAGAAGTAGGTGCAGTTGGTGTACCTGAAACATTGGCTCATGATTTCAGGAGACCAATGGATACGCCATGGAAGTTAATTAATGCCCAACCATCCAATTAAATCTGCCCACTATATTTAAACATTGCCCGTTTTATTCGTGTAAATGTTTGAAATTGGAAAATAATTGAATTTGGGATTGTCTGAACCACTTATCTGAGAAATATCAATAGAGGGATTTTTTTCCCCCTAAGTGGTTAAGTCAATAAATTAAGCTACCCACATCGATTAACAAATGAACAAATTAATATGTCAGGCTAATATAGCCTTATTTTCCTGTCACGATTAGGTTGAATTTGAATTCCCGCTAAATGTATGGAAGTATTTATAAATTGATTCTCACTTTTATTACATGCTAATGCAGGACTATATCTTACTACCTTACTCAAATCTACTAAATCAATTTAAAACACGTATACCCCAAATGGGCAGTAACAGGCAGCTTAAGTTACGAAATGGTATACAAGGTTACTCAAAACTATTAATCCGATTTCAATTAACTATATTATTGGAGTTTACGAATACAAAGTGATTAATGATACATCGATCAAAAGAAAAACTCTCCAAGTGTTGTTCTCATCAAATAAGTGTTATATGAGTTTATGTGACTTCCCTTAGCTACACAAACAACGTTGAGACGATGGTAAAATTCCTCCCATACTTGCTTCCGCATGTCCATTTTCATTGACTTCACACCAGTAACAATTTGAATTTTGAGCTCATCCTAGATTGTGGCAATGGTGGCACATACATAATATCCTTAACGGACCCCAAAGGAAGAAGTTGTATGGTGTAATATCCAGTGAGCTAGGGGGCCAGCTGTAGAGTACCGAGCTATGGGGTCCACTGCGATCAATCCAAAGACGTGGGAGCACTTCGTTGAGGTAAAGGCGAATATTCAAATGTCAATGAAGGTGTCACCCCATCTTGCTGGAAAATGTATTTACCAACCTCTTTGTTCATTGGATAAATAGCCATAGTTGCAGCATATTCAGAGTGTAGTGACCGGTCACAGTTTTTTTTTTAAAAAAAAAGGCCTTAAATATTTCCCCGGGAAATGGCACAGAAGACGTATCTTTAGGTGAGTTGCGCTTATGCTCGATTGTTTTGTGGGTGCTTCCGTACCCCATTTGTGAAGATTGTAGCCATTCACCTTGCCACTTAAATGAAAAGTTGCTTTTGCACTGAAGAACAGGCAAGGAGCAAAATCGTTTTTCTTCCGGCACGCGATTGTAAAAGTCCAATCACTTTTAACAGGTCCCCTAGCCCTAATCCTGCAACATTTTAAACCTGTATGGCTTCATAATCAAGCGCCGTCTAAAACACGCCAAACGTCGTCTGATGAATTTCCATTTCTCTGCTGGCAAGGTTAATTGACTTCCTTGGGATTAGTTGGAAACTCTTTCTTATTATTTACACATTATCCTCAGCTACGTGAGGCCATCCTGTGATCATTCCTTTACACACACATCCTGTTTCCTCGAAACTGACAATACCACCGTAGGATGCTCTTGGTGCCCGGTGGATCTTTTCCGTAACGTCGACAAAACGCACGCTGCATTGTAACTATCTAGTCACAACTCGAAAATTGCAACACATACCCATCTTTCTTCTGTGGGCCATTTTCTCATTGACTGTCTGTTTGTTGTGTAGTAAAGTCGATAGTCAAACCATATTACGGCAACATTCCAGACTTGAAGATTTCATCTTTAATTTGGTGTATGATAAGTTAATACATATTTATAGGTACGGAATTATGCGTATTTGATATCAAACGGATAATTTTGAATATCCCTGAACATATATTGTGAAAGCAGCTAATACCTCTTGGGACTCGTATCCTGGTTACTAACACCTTGCTTTAACAAAGAAACTCATAGTCTTGATCCAGTCTTATATTCAAGGTCATTTCTCGAGATGACTTACCAGTATCTGCTACTCCGCAGCACCTCCCCAAGATCGCACGTGATGCATTGTGGCTCCAGACGCCGAACGTCGTCTGTGGAAGGGTCGCGCACCACGTACAAGTGACGCTGGCCAGGTTTCTCCGCGCGCGTACCTAGGTAGTATCTGAAGGTACCAGACAGATCTTAGACAAGTTGAAAATATGTTTGGTGCATACCTCATATCCTGTTTCAAACGAATCTTTCGAAATAGTTTGACTTCTGATGGTGTTTACTAGCATTGTAGATAGATCAACTTCGGTTCTATTCGGAAACTGGATTTATCTATAATTGTGCTTAAAAGTTATCAGTGCATTTGTTAGGATCATCCTTTCACTAAGGTACTGTATTGAAATTCATGAAAATAATTATATGGGTTTGTTGATGTATCCTGACCTACCTCGTCAGGTTATAATTCCTGTGCTAATATAACCAAGCACGCTACACTCAACGCAATATCTCAATATAATAAGGAATAAACTAGCAAGTACATCTATTTATAAGTAAATCTAATGATTTAAGAGTTAATTTATGTTAAAGCAAGTGAATCCGATGAAAATTTCCTAAAGTGAGTAAGCATTTATTACAATGTTTACAATATGGTACTTTACAAACGATACTATGGTAGTATTTTGGTTAGTTTAATCATTCTTTGTTTTGTTTTAACATAGCTTAGTGATTAATATAGCTCGAAAATTACCCCTTAGATCTTACACAATATCCATCTTAAATTTATCGACCGGTCTTGGAACCATAACAAGGGCATTCTCTAATAACTATGTATGGATTCGTAGTGACTATAAGTGGCCAGTAATAAGCGAAACAACTATTTATTTGCATTCAGCCTCAAGGAACGTATGATAATATTTTAACTGTTCTAAGCTGTAGCTCAGTCAGTAGCGCGTCTTGTCTATAGAGCTAAGGCTCCCAGGTTCGAATACCGGAATAACTGAAATATTTATTAATTTGGTGACATTGGTGTTTTCCCTTTGAAAGATGTGTGCTGATATAATAAGTTGGCTCAGGATGTCCGTGTCAAACACTCATTGTAATTAAATACATAAAATAGATGTTTTTAGTCATAAAAACACTCACGTACCTGCTGAATCCTACTTTATATCCACATTTCTAATCTTAGTGAGTATTGTATGGATAATTTATTGGCCTCGATATAATTTGACTTAAGTTTTAGCGATTCCAACTACCATTCAGAAATATTCACCCCACCACGTCTTACACGAGATGGTTGGTGGTGTCCCAGGACAGGATCTTGATGACCTCATATTTCCCGTGGCTAAGCACAGCGATCCTCTGCTGCGCTGGGGTCACGTGCTTGATGTGCGAGTAGTAGTCATTCTGGGTGCCCTCCTTTATTGTAGCCAGGAGCAGGAAGCTATCTCCATCCGGAGAGAAGACAGGGTGAGGCTGCACGTCCAGCCACGTGTCTTCTGAGGCTCTTTCCGTGTGGATCTGTAGGAAGAAACATCAATAAGCAGTTACTCTTGATGGTGAGCATGAAGTTATCTCCTTCTAGGGAAAATACAGGTGAGGCTGTACGTCCAGTCACGTGTCTTCTGAGGCTCTTTCCGTGTGGATCTGTAGGAATAAACATCAATAAGCAGTTACTCTTGATGGTGAGCATGAAGCTATCTACATCCAGAGCGAAGACAGGATGGAGCTGCTCGTAAAGCCACGTGTATTCTGAGACTCTGTCCAAGTGGACCTTTAGAATGGGATCTTACTTTTAATGTAACACAAAGGATTTAATATTAGCAGATAACATTCTATTAGGTGACGGAATGATTCACTAGTAAGAAAATGTCCCCTTGTGGCATATGGTACGGTATAGAGAAGTATGACATGACTAAAATCTAGGTCAACTGTGTCCTTTAGCTCATGTTACTTTCTTTAACTTGTAAATATTTATAAAATTCTATTATGCCAATTTATTTTATGGTTTTCCAATATGGGCATCAGAAAACATAGATAACTTATTTGTGTGAACTCTAATGTCATGACTGGCTACCAATGAGCATGGTATTCTACTTAAAATATGAAGATAAGAAAGGTAAATTTCTAATAAATAAACAACATTTAACTGGCCACTAGAGAAATAATGTTAATATCCCACTGGGGATAAAACAAGATTGTCATCTGGGTCTGCCAGTTCCGAGCCAAGAGTTCCAACTGCTCTCGCCCTGGCCTTGTTGGTTCTCAAGCTAAAGGCATTAGGATGTTTGTACCTCTGAGCAAGTCCAGTTGGGGGCGTGACACATGCTGACGATGCTGATGTTCTGAGCCCTGTTCATCCAGACAGCGGCCACGTTTACGTTTCCCTCGTCCACCCAGTTGGAAGACGTCAGGTAGTAGTCCCTTCAAGTAACACAACACACTCAAATACGTGGATCGGCTACCAACTTTACCGGTTCTATTACTTTCGTTCTCAACTCTCTGCTTCAAATTCCACTTAATCACACAGTCAAATACTAAACCAATTGATGCCTATAAAACACATTAAAGGAACTGATCATCATGTTTGGTTGTAAAAGGTAAGTATAGAAAATTAGAAACGCTTTTATGTCAACGATATGGACCTCAACTTAACACCTGTTTGGGCTGTACACATATTATATGATAAAATTACTCTAATGGGTGCAGTTGAGGAAATAAGCATTTTATAGATAATATAGTCGCACTTGTTTGGAAAGAGAGTGAGAAAAAATCTAGGAAAAAACTTAGTAGACCTGACAGGGACCCAAACCCCCTTCTCCCGTCTTCAGCAGGCTAGCCTAACGCGAGAGTGAGGCCTTATACCAGTCAGCCACTGAAGCGGGTTAAATGGATTTAATTGTATATATGTATTATGTATAGTACTCAACCCGAAGGTTGGCTGGATCCTCAACAGTTCCACCGTCAGCTGTAAGGCCTAGGTAGGCAGCTTTGAAGTACTAGGGAAATGAGGCGTGAGGTAGTTTCCCAATGCTTTCCTCTTGAGCCAGGAAGTACTATTGCACATCAGTCTGCAAAGCCCAACGAAAGGCAAACACCAACTGACCCTACAAGCGACACCTTCCCTCCATTTATCACAGAGACTGGATGTATATTGAATGTTATTACTAGTATCGTTCATACCTCTGCCACTTTCATATTTTTGTCAGAACCATAAGTGAGACAGATCAATGAAAGTAACAACTTGCTTTAGCCCATACTAGAAAATATAGTGCATTATAAACACTATATCTGACCAAAGATGGATCTGATTTTTGTATCTATTTATCATGGTATATTTTACTTTAGTTAAAATATAAATCAGTAGTCAAATATTTTTGAAATCTAAATTTGTGCACCAAAGAATCAAACCGGCCATCCTCTCTGTTGTTTATGGAGTGAAATGGGGAGGGAACGGGGCGTGTACAAAGGTACAATTTTAAAAAGAAGGGTTTGGATATATATCAAAATTAACCCTCAATGCACCCATTTAATCTTTTGAAACCCGACCTTCCGGGCTAAGTCAAGCACACCAGCTCTAAAACTAGCTCTGCTATCCTGTGGTTTACGCGTGGAACACAATCTTTAAGGAGATAAATTTGTACTCCCATAATTACACTTTCTTCCCAATATGATATAAAGCAAGAACATGGTAGGAAAGACAATTAAAAAAAGGTACTCAACATATTTAACATTTTTCAATATTCATTATTATTAATCATTATGGATTGAAACAAGGAAATGCACTTTCCCCATTACTTTTTAATTTAGCCTTATCAGGGCAATGCAAAAAAGTAGGGAAAGCTTGTCATTAAATGGTATAGTGCAGCTATTAGGATATGCAAATTATAGCTTTGTTGGGCTGTTTGGGCAAGGAAGTAGTTGGGGGGGATATGGGGGTTCAACCCCTCCCCCCCCCCCCCCGAAATTTTATGAACAAAATATATATGGCTTTATTTATAGTTCAAACCATATAAAATTAAGATACAAGTACAAATTAGGGGTCTGTGTTACTATAAAAAACATTTAAGATAGTTTCTAGAACTGTTTTACCATTTAGAATTTTTCTAGCTTCCGGAAATTAGGGAATGTGCCCACCAACTCTCCCCCCCCCCCCCCCTTGCAATTATTGGCTGGCCACGGCCTTGTGTTTGGGAAGCTGTTGCAAAAAAAAAGAAAATGTAGAAATTGTATTAGAAGCTAGTAAGGAAATAGGTTTAGAAGTAAACGCAGAAAAGATTACGTATATGATCACACAGAGGGCATAGATTGATGATAATAGCCTAATGTAAATATTACTGAGAACATATTTGACATGGTTAATGAGTTGAAATATTTAAGAACAATTTAAATAGCAATAACAATATTAGAGTAGAATTTAGAAAAAAAATACAGTCGAGAAATGCACGCTATTACTCAGTCAGCAAATTATTGTTAACATCTCGCCTGTTTTTAAGGAATGTAAAACTCAGAATGTACAAAAGAATAATTTTACCGGTTGTTCTTTATGGGTGTGAAACATGGTATCGTACTTGTATGACGTAAAGAAGTTTAGGCTGTTAGAAAACAAGGTGCTTAGGAAGATATTTGATCCAAAGGGGATGAAGATATTGGGGAGTGGAGGAGGTTACATAATAATGAGTCGCATACACTGTACTAATCTCAAAACATTGTCAGAATAATAAAATTCTGCAGATAATGAGGGTGCAGGACATATTTATATTTAATACAGGCCCTTCCTATGAACAATGGACTCTAATAACCTCTGTTTCCACTAAGGACAGAGTCAGGAAGCTACTCACTGGCCATCCAGTTCTTCCGGTGGCTTCACTTCCCATCTCAGAGGATCTGTCACGTTACTTACGTCCACCACCCACAATTTGACTTCAGGGTTCGTCGTCCCGGGCTGGAAACAAACCCACACAACATTAAACTGCGAGCCTCGTCAATACGTAAGAGGAAGGAAGGTCTGTCACTCGCTCGCTCGGACTGTTCTCATGTAATAACATATAACATGTTGTTTTAGCAACTGCCTCGTACTAGGCCAACACTAGTGGTTACAGGGTATAAGAGTTCGGCCAGACTGGCGAGCGCGTGATTAGCAGATAGCTCTCGAAAGTTGTTGACGAGGAGGCTCCGAATCTTGGCTCAGTGAACTGAGGGTGGTTTTTAACAATTGATTTATTGTTATGGTTTTCTCATCCTCTCTCCACGCTAATGGTGATTCTTATTTGTAAAGGCCTACTTTGATAATATTAAAATATTTTAACATATCAGTTTTACATATATATCTATACATACATATAGGTATGGTTTATGATCTTACCCATTAAATTAGGCCGTTAGTAGCAAGTGTGCTAAACCTATCGATAATTATAAAAATGTCAAAATAAGAGGTTTTTCTAGCACTCAATGAACCAACATACAATAATATTGCCTAGCGTCTGTAAACTAGACTGTACCGGGTCGAGCGCGCCCGCTTAAAAAATAGAACCAGTTCTATCTTTCAAGCGCGCGCGCTCAGTCGCTCGCTACAGTCTGGCCACCTCTCATTACAACCAATGTGTTCTATTTTATATTTTAGTCGCTCGCTCAGTCTGACCGTCTCCTAAGACGTAACGCTATTAATATACTAGATTGCCTACATGTGATGGGCTAGTTTTATAATTATCTACGGACATTTTATTTCATCGTGGCGTCCTAGGCCTACTGGCTGTTTAGGCTATATGCAAATATTTAATTACTCTAATGGGGCAGGAATGAGAAAGGAAGCAGTTTAGAGGTAGTCTA
This sequence comes from Timema podura, assembly GCA_033556935.1. Taxonomy (NCBI): domain Eukaryota; kingdom Metazoa; phylum Arthropoda; class Insecta; order Phasmatodea; family Timematidae; genus Timema; species Timema podura. The sequence continues at coordinate 19,312,891 of JAVRXN010000005.1, read as the reverse complement.
CTTGGACTTACGTGGAAAGAGAGTGGGACACCATTTAGGAAAAACCACCGTCAGTAGACCCGTCCGGGTTTCGATCCCCGATCTCCTTGCCATCAACATGATAGTCTAACACGAGAGTGATGCCTTAGAGTAGACCTTTCGGCCATTGAAGCGGCTTCTACGGATAATTCTTGCACTTTTTGCTGATAAGGCTTAGCAGTTTTTTCACTAGATATGTTTAAATTTTGCTTTCTGCACCAATTGTTTATATCAGCACATGATTTACAAACAAACTATATCATCACTGCCAAAGAGGAGACCCCAATTTACCAACGATATATTTTTATATCGGTAATCGAAATTAAGGTCCTATCTCAAAGGCAGATGCGCCATCAGCTGAGCTCAGGATTTGAACATGGCTTAGTCAGAATAGGAACTAATTAGAATAGATAAAAAGTAACTGCACAGGTATTTTTGCCTGAACGAAGTGTGGAAAGTTATATCGGAAATCCCATCATCCCCCTAATTGGTTCGGATTGAACTCTGTCCTCGGCGCACACTTGCTACTGTAGCATTTAATATTATAAGATAGTAGTGTAAACAATGGAGCAACACTTTAAGAACACTTTAAAAAATCCTAACTACAGTAATTTTGAGACCAAAATGAATGTCTGGAATTTTAATATAACATTCTATAGTAAGGCTTGGCATTTTACACGTTATTTATCCAAATGAATACTGATAAGAGTTCCTTAAATATTCACCTTCTTAATCCTGATTTAAAATGTGTGGTAGGAAAATTGTTAATACCTATCCCGTATTTGCTTTTAGGCCCGAGGCTATAATAAATACCACCACATTTTCTGAAGATGTATTTGAGAAAATTATAAAAATAAATTCAGAACAGGGAGTCGAACCAGAATCAGAACCGATAACCCAAACTAACAGTAATTTATTAGGAACCAGAACTGGAACAGCAATCCTGAAAGTAAATTGTCTAAGAACCAAAATTTAAATCGATATGTACAGTATTTAGGTTCATAAAAGTTCTTATATTTATTTAAATTGCGTTTTATGCCCTTCTTTCTTTAACTTAATTTAATTTTGAAAGACTTTTATTTCCCTTTTCTGAAGATTTTTTTTTGGTCAAAGTTGGATATATTCCTTTGTATTTTTTAAAATATAGGCCTCTACATCTTTAAATTGTAAATCACTTCTTAATGTATTTTTTATTTAAGAAATATTTTATGATGGCAATATAGCTATTAAATAAAAAATTAAAACAACCAGAACTGGAACCTTAAAAGTGTTTACTGGAACAACTGTAACACGGACCAGAAACTATTAATATTTCGGTTCGACTCCCTGATTTCGAACAAGTGTCGTGACTCACCGTGGGGTAGCGGACAGTCCTCGACTCGGGGAAGACTGACCAAGTCCCGGGGCTGCCGGTGATGGCGCCGCTCGCCGAGGAACCTGTTCCGAACCACGGGAACATGAGCACCCGCACGTCCGAGTCGTTGTACGACGCGAAGAGGACGTGACTACCGTCCGCCGAGCTCCACAGCGTCTCCGGGGACGACAGGATCTCCTCTAGGAGAAAAAACAACCAAGGACGGTGTCCGGGTTATTCAGTCGCGGTTGGCCGGAGAGGACATGAGGATCAAGGGTGAAGGATCAACATACTATTGGTTAATTAATGGTTTAATATTTGATTCAAGAGCCAGTTCCACAACCGATTTAATCGGGAAATTAGATACAAGATTACGCTCGAAACAAAAACCGTAATAAAGTGTATTTCACCGCTTTCTTCAAAAACAACAATTTATTTATTTTAAAATAATTATTTTTTCAATTTTGTTGCATTTTCCCCCCCAAAATTACAAATCTGTTTCACTGGTCTCAACCCCATTGATCTAAAGTAGACTACCTAATACCTCACCACGAGGCGACGCGTCGTCTGTTTCGAGCTGTATTACCTAGTTAGGTGTTATCCTTGGGGTGAGACGGGCACCTTAGGTTCTTCCTATGTTAAGGTAGTACAGTTTAGTTGCAAGTGGTCTGTGTTTAGTTTCAGTCATACTGACCTAGGTTAATATATAGTAGGAATGATGTTGAAAGGACGCCTATAACAGATACACATTTTACCAAAACTACTTTCAAATATTCTAAGTCCAAGTCAATGTAATTGTCAGCTGTCACCTTTGAAATATGGTATAGACACCTACTAAAATAATATGATAAAGTTGAGCTCAAGAAAATATATTTATGTTTTCTAAAAGGTTCTCCCTATCTTGTTTTTTCTGTAGTTTGTAAGTCGTGTACCAATATGAACCTTTGTTAAAAAATATGTTAAGTACCTCAAATATAAAATATTCTAATTTAAAAAGTGCTGGTGAAATACTTAATGTTTTGATCAACCTTATTTTTTTTTATTTGAGATATTATCGTGCATCTTATGAACCAACTGATTATATAAGCACACGAAATATAAACTAACTTAAATCTATAACAAACAACATCCAGCTTCCGGATATTTATTCATCATTTTCAAAGGGGAAACCCACAGTTCATCAATGATTAATTTTTCAGCCATTCCAGGAATCAAACCCGGGACCATTAGATCAGTAGACACACATGCCACCAACTGACTGTTGATAAAATATTGGTTTGTAATTTATTTTCAGATACATTCCTGCCTCAAATATAGCTAGTTTGTGTATATTTTATTTTTTATGTTGTTTGCCAATTATCACGAACAAAATAAAACCGCTGTTTGTTATTTTAAATAATATATTCACTTGTTTATGAATTCACAGTGTTCTGATTGACTGCCAGAATTTTCAATAAATTTTAATGTATAAATAACTTCTCCCTGTGCCTTATAACCATATACACCCCAATTCAAGGAAGCTATGCATTATCTAATGCTAGCTTTGTGGCGGGAACAGTGGCTGCGCTAGACAGCCATTACAAGTCCAAACTTCCGAGTTGAAGTTGTGAGAGCGGAAATTAAAACTTTAAAGCGTACACATAGGAGTGAAATATTCAAAGGCCGTAATCGGTAGTCTACTTGTTGAACTGCATTCTACATCAACCTGTTGGGACATTCTCATCACTTTTGGGCATATAATATTAATACGGCGATTTAGCGAAGAGCCGAAATATACATACTGTATATATCGAGGAAAATTTATGTGAGAGAGTTGTGTTTAAGTCTGTCTGGGAATGTCTCACTAAAAAGCTTATTCTAAAGCACATTCCCCACCCGAGCTTACTTGGGTGACAGCTCAAAAAGTTACTAGAAATAGTCCCTAATGTATCCCTACTCCAACAACTGAAATACCACTTTGTATGGCTGTAATGAAAACGTATGGTAATGAAGGAATGTGATAGTTAACCACAGTAATTTAGACCAATATTATTTATATTTATTTGAGGTCGGCCACATAGCTTATTTATCGTTCTATTCCTCTCCAAAAAATTATGTATTGACAGCACTTTCACATAAGGTCTAACAAATATTGACTTAAAACGTCGAATGACGAATTTATTATTATTATTATTATTATTATTATTATTATTATTATTATTATTATTATTATTTAGCACCGCGTCTTACTATCCGTTCGGATTATACGCATAAGTACTAATTACGCTAATGGATTAGGAATTGGGGTGGTTGAATTTAGAGAAGTGAACCCGCATTTGCGTGGAGGGAGAGTGGAAAACCATTTAGTAAAAACCACCCCCAGTTCACCCGACCGAGATTCGAACCTCGATCTCCCCGTCCTCAGCGGTCTGGCTCAACACGACTGGCGCGTTAGCCAACTACGCCACCGAGGCGGGTAATGACGAATTTAAATCATGTGATTGATCATGACGCAAACAAGTTCTTTACAATGGTGCACCCACGCAGTGGATAGAAATATTTTATTCAGTTAAATATTTTGAAATACGATAAAATAATCATAAAATAATCGGTTGTTTATTAACAAAAAATTACAAGTATTTTCTCTTTACAAGTAAATACAATGCCAGTATTAAAATATGCACTATATTACACATTATCGGTATCATTTCAAAACGAAGAATCATTGTATTATGTTTGGAAGAAGTTATAGGAAAGGTGGATGGAAAGATATAAAAGGGACGAACACAATATGGCTTTTACAATGAAAAGAAGAACACAGTTCACACTTTACATTGCTGCCATTGGAAAAATAGTTAGTGGTTACCTCGTTGTCCAATGGCAGCAATTTAAAGTGTGAACTGTGTTCTTCTTTTCGCTGTTAAAGCCATAATGTGTTCGTCCCTTTTATATCTTTCCATCCACCTTTCCTACACTTTCTTCCAAATATAATACAACTACCTCATAAAGCGAAAAGAGGTTTGCCTTATAGAGAAAACGAAGAATAAGTACTTTTAATTATATCTGAAATATTGTTTCGTATTGGATAACAAAGAGTGTTAAAAGTAATAAAATAGTGTGAGAAAATTTAAGCCTACGTTATTTTAAATGTCAAATATAACATGCAATTAAAAAACTTACCATTTTTTTAACAAAACAGTTATCTTGTACAAGTGTTGGCAGCCCCAAACCCAAACATATGATTTTTCAACTTTCATTCAGGTAAAAAGCTATTGTGAACATACTGTAGAATATCTCGGTGTGTAAGTTACGTTCTGATATTCTTTTGCTTAAACTCCATTTAACAGTCAAATCGCACTAGATTGTATAGGCAGTGAGTGAAAATCTGAGTTTTGAATCGGGGTTGGTTGTTTTAATGGTGATTTTCCATATGTGATGTAACACTATTTTTTTCCTCACCCTCTTTCTACGTTAGTACGCTAACCTCCCCATCTCCAACTTTGGTGCTAATGTGTACCTTCCATCTAACCTGAAAGGCATGGAAATTGGACATAGGTTTGTCTATCAATCTGACTGTCTATGAAATTGGTCAAAATATAATTTTAATTGTTTTATTCAAACGTAGTTAGCACCAAAAAAAAGTTATCAATATCTTAAGATTTTATATAAAAAAACCGTACAGATTGGGATCGAAGCTCTAGTTAGTTGGGTCAAGTTGCCTTATCAGCTTGACTAAAATAACCTTTGAATAGAAGTCTTTGTTCAGCATTAGCACCCGTGCTTTGTTTTACATCCATATTAACGTGTTGTGTGTTTTTTTGTTTTTTTTTTTTATTTAAAAGCGTGAACCCAGAACATAAAAATTATAGGAGAGAAAAGTAGAAAGTTGGATCCGAGGAACGAGGTTGGTAGTAGACACGCCTACCCTCTCCTATTCGCCTACCCCCCTCCCCCCCAACCCATTCTGCTCGTCCTCTTAAACCCTTACTTTACTTTCACCCCCTTTAACCTTCGTCAAGCAACCCACCTCGGTGACCCCTTCAGCCCTTTCTTGTTAATGAGGCCCGGGGCTGCCCTCCCCATCGTCGACATCTCGTTACTCGAGTGTAGCTCGCCATTAGCTTCGTGAGGGAACGACATACTACCCTGTTAACAAGCTCGGAACTGCGCTAGACTCCGGACCATGGTAAGCTCATTTTTACACAGTTTCATGACATGAGGGGGGCTCCGCCAAATCACCGCCACCTAACATGATCAAGTTTGATCCTATGACAAACTTCAATAGAGAGGTGCTTTTATTGGGGTTACGATGTGACTTTGCTATATTTCCTTCCTCTATTTCTCACTCTCACACACACACACATTTATCACACACTCTCACTCTCTCTTTCACACACACCTCTTTATCATACACACACACTCTCTCTGACACACACACACACACACACACACTCTCAGCCTCAACTCATCATCGGGCCATACAGACTAAGCGGGCCGCCCTCTGTTGGCGAATGTAGTGCCAACTTCTGCGGATAGAGGCTGTCATGTGGCCAGCACAACGAACCCTCCGGTCATTAATCTCGGTTTTCTAGACCGGAGCCACTACTTTTTCATTCAGGTAACTCCTCCTTTGTCCTCACGAGGCTGAGATGACTCCGTTCCAGATCCACTGCTTCACAGAAAATCTGGAAGTGTCGGGGTCGAGCCACAATAAAAAAAACAATAGATAACCAGATAACCAAATAGAAAAAGATAGCCTTCCGTATTACGAACAAAACTCAACAGGTGTCTTAGTGCAGGAGCGGATTGATGGGGGAGGGGGAGGGGCGTTAAAGGGTCAGTTGACTCCCCTGTGAAAGTTAGAAAATTAATACAAAAAACAAAATGAAAGTTCAAATTTTAGAAAGCAAATACAACACAGATAAATTATACAATTTTGTATCTTTTTTACGCGCAGGAACCTCTTAAGCTAGCGTGCGTTATTCGTCCACGTTTATTCAATTTTCGACATGACTCAGGCAAGTGTGAAAAAAAATATAATTTCACGTAAGAATATTTGTCGTGCATAGCGAGTAACGAACATTGTTCCTCATAGAGACGTAGACTACTACACATCAAAGAAGACTAATAATCGCCTGAGAGATTTCATCCACGAATACCGAATATAGAGTATGTGTGGCCAGTAGGAGCGGCGGAACTTGTGGGAGGCTCGGCCCTCCTGGAAATAATTTGCCCCTTCTTGGAATAACCCTCCCCTCCCCGTGGATATATTTCAAATCCTCCGATATTATCGAATATGAAGCTGAAACATGGCCTTAAATTAAACTCCAAATGACTTCTAGATGCATTATATTGTCAAAAATTTGCCGGAGAAGACCGCATAAATAACTAATGGACTAGAGGCAACTAACTGGCAAAAAATTCGGGGGAGGTTAAGCTCTAAATAGCTTCCAAGGTCATCCAATTTTCAAAAATTTCTTGGGTAGGACAATTCCAAATTCTGAGTTTTCTAAAAGAATTCCATTTTCAAAATTTTATCGGTGGAAGACCACTTCAAAGATTATCTTCTATAGGTATCTAACTATCGTAAAAAATTAAGGTGAGGCTCATTTAAATAGCTTCGAGGGGCATCCAAATTTAAAAATTTCTAGGTAAGGAACACTTTAAATGGCTTATACATTAATCTTGTATTTAAAAAAAAATCAAGTCGAAGACTACTCATAGCTTCTAGAGTAAATCATTTTTCAAAAAATTGTTGAAGGAGGGACACTCCAAATAGTTTATAAAAACTATCTCATTTTAAAAATAGGAAAGGATGACCACGGTTTAAAACATGCATAATATCAAATATTAATGAGAAGTTGCTGCGTGTGAAACCCTAATTCTAACTCTATGTTATTAACAAAGCGATTGCTGCTTGGCGATAGTGGCCTAGTAAGGAACAGTTCTAAATACCCCGATAAAATAGCATGTAGGGTAATACACAATAATCTGTTGTTTTCGGTGCGCTGTACACATTTAAAAATTACAAATCATTCACTCCAATGTTCAACCACACCGGTGGTTGCGTGGACCAAGGTGTCAGGCCACAATAGACTATCGCCGCCAGTGCTGAGGTTCTAATCTTGGCCGGCTGCACTGGGAATTGTTTTATACTTGTGAGATTGTATTGCCGTGGTTTGTCCATCCCTTCTCACGCTAATATTAGTACATTTCCTCTAAGCGTCCCCCCCCCCCCCCCGTACCTAATTTTTTATTAATCCGTTTCGTAACACGAAACATTTGAATTTTTTTTAAATAAGGACATTTACAGTTTAATTACCACTTAACTATTTGTAAAGGTATTGCATATGTGAAATTAAACCGGGATTTTTTTCTACGAAGTAAACATTTTACCACTAACATTGATTAAAAGTAACTAAAATTTGGACATTGTAGAAATGTCTTATTTGTTTTATTAATTATAAAGTTAATCTAAAAAGTTATAAAAATCTTCCAATCGCACTTCTGTAGGGATTACTGTATCGTGTCTATTGACATCATTAAATAAACGGACTATGAATGTAAATTTGTAATTTTTTTCCTGTCACTTTAGCAACACGAAATTCCATTTTTTCAAATAAAGGGCTTCCTATGGAAATAAGATTGTAGTAATAATATTGCCACCAGAGTTAGGGGAGCGGCTAGCACTTCTTACTCCTGCCAGCAAAGAGTTCGATTCCTATCACCCTGAACCGTGGACAGTGTTTCCACGAGGCACCGTGTTCGCCCTCTTCTTCATAATATTGGCAGATGCGGGTGCAATCCTTTCATACTTGCTGTCTTTATCCCCTTTCTAACTCGCTGTCTTTATCCTGTTCTCTTAGATTTATTAGTTAGATTTTCTTATCGTAATTGCTGGCATTAGAGCATACACATAAAATAAATATGGTGTTAAACAGAGGCGTAGGAACGCTTTTGGTTTGGGGGGGGGCTAGAGCCAAATAAGCTTGAGGTGCCCTCATAAAATTTTATATTATATATATAAATAAATATCTTAGCAACACGTATTACTACCCTTCGGGTTATACGCTCACGTACTATTTAGGTAATGAATTAGGAAGTGAGCCCGCATTTGCGTGGAGGGAGAGTGGAAAACAATTTATGAAAAACCACCCCAAGCTCACCCAAGCAAGATTCAAACATCTATCTCCCCGTCCTCGGCAGTCTAGCTCAACACTAAACCAGCGCGTCAGCTAACTACGCCACCGAGGCGGGTTTATTTAATAAAGGTGGCTCTCTTTATAAATAAAGTACGTTGCTGAGAGTGGTGCTCCTAACGCATAGTACGTAAGATAATTATTTGACCGTAAACAGTTTTTACGTGAACTAAAGAACTAAGCAGGCATCTTCGGTGCCCATATCAATATCTAGGGAAGGCTGACAGCCTGCAAGGCCTTCTCATTCCTCGTACCTACGACCCTGGTGGCGTACGATGGTAGCTTGACCCAAACAGACCACATTTCAGAGAATATTCGGTCGGTACTGGTCTAGACCGGCAGGACTAACTTAGATAGAAGCGTATTTGGCTCTAACCTGGATGCGGGTTTGGATCCCGGTCGGTTCTGGCCCCCGCCCTTCCTCCCACTCCCCACCCCAAATGGTTTACCCATCCTGTCTGTAGACACATTTTGATACGTTTCCTTAAAGTTTAACCTCATCTTCTGTAACCTAAGATTATATAGACAAGTTAGCCCAAGAGCCAACACAAAGTGGTTTCAAATAAAGCAAAGTAATGGTCACAAACCACAAGCACGGCGGACTGCCTCTGGTCGCCGTACTGAGAGATCCCGTCACAGCTGCTCACCGCCACTCAGGTGCTCTTGCACCGTGCGACCACCAGTAGCGCTGCGTGTATTGATTTTACACTAGCAACGAGGAGCTTTTCCCCCTTCCCCCGACCCCGGCCCTATCACGCCGGCAACCGGCCAGGTACGTGCGGACCAGGCGGTGATTTTGGAGGAGGGCATCCACTCCGGAGAGGTCGGCGATAAGCTTACCCTCACCGGTGGTCACACAGATTAAGCATCAGTCTCGTCTGATCTCGTTTAGCCAATACAAGGAGGTTGGTATTAGAGTACAGGCCGACTGTACTGGGGTGGTATTTTTTCTCTCTCCCTTAAATGGGTTCTCACACTCACTCTGCACTGATGTGGGTACATTTATTCTAGATTATACTTTCCTCATCCTTATATTATTATTTAAAGTAGAATATTTAGATAGCACAGATGGGCAATTTCACACTTACATTTGTAACAACTTATCAGTCAATAAATTTTATTTCAAGCAAATACAATTTTATATATTTTTTCATCAAAGCCTATTTCTATCAAAACTATATCTGTGTAGGTAGATTTCAATAATATGGGGACCCATAGTAAGAACCTGGTAGGAAGAACATTTATATAACACAAACTTTTTTACTATTATTATTAGTGTTATTTTATCGTTATTTTTAATGTGATAGTGACAATGATAAAGTGACAGTTGTGGATCGGATGGCATTACGTATGATTTATTTAATTATTGATAAAGTTAATTCCTATCTAAAGCAGACTAAATTATAGAAAAGCTACCTTCATGTATACATACGTCAAATAATTTTATTCTGTAGCTGACACTTTTGAAAACTATACTAACGTCACTCAATTATAGTATACCTACATTCAGATTTTTTTTATTTAACACCACATCTTACTACCCGTTCGGGTTATACCTAAGTATTAATTACGCAAATGGGTTAGGAATTGGAAAGGCTCAATATAGAGGAAGTGAACCCGAATTTGCATGAAGGCAGAGCGGAAAACTATTTAGGGAAAACCACATCCAGTTCACCCGACGAGATTCGAACCTCTCGTGCCCTCCTAGGCAGTCTAGCTCTACACGAATCTAGCGCGTTAGCTAACTACGCCACTAAGGCGGGTCATTCAGAAAATGTTGTCTGTAAAAAAAAAATTGTATGTACTAAATCTACCATCTTAAAGAGATTACAATTTTATTTGACTACCACGTTATATACAGGAACTACTAGCTAGTACTTAAACTAGTGAATATTAATGAAAAAGTTAACGTAGAATAAGTGCACCAGCAGTGGCAGGGATGGAAGATTTTTTAAAAAATGTTAAATTTAAACAAAAAATCTCCAAGTTGATCCGGTCAGGATTCAAACTCCAACTTTCCTGTCATTGGTGACGCAACTAGATTCATAGAGAAATGTATATTTTATTCCTTTCTCTATGCTAGGCGTTAGACACGCAGTTGTATGGTTGAGCTAAGGAACGGTACTTCCCAATATTCGAAAAAGTTAATTTTCAAAGAGGTCTAACATCATCAAAAGGAGACATCTGAGCGTGTTATCTTTAGTTTTGCCCGAAAAACGTCGAAACAATCTGTCGATACACACACCAGCGAATCACAAGTGAGAAATAGTCACATTACATGATCCAAACCATGAATCGATTATATAACTACCCGCTTCGGTGGCCGCATGATATAAGGCGCTAATCTCGCAATAGACTAGACTGCCGATGACAGGGAGATCTTGATTCAATTCCGGTTGGGTGTACTGAGGGTGGTTCCCCCTAAATAGTTCCCCACTCTCTCTCCATGCAAATGCTGGAATAATTCCTCTAAATTTAGTCTTCCTCATCCCTAACCCATTAGCGTAGTTAATACATAAGCTTATAACCGAATGGGTAGTAAGACGTGGAGCTAAAAAATTATAAAATTATTAATCTGTCTGTACAAGATTCCTGTGTAATTTGCTGTAAATAATGTGCGCAGGAGCAGCTGAGAGAAAAGTTTTTTTGACATCCATTACTGTTTCCAGCCTTTGGCCTATGCCAGTATTTTATTCAAGCCATATATGTTCCACTACCGGATTGCTAGGCCTGTCATAACTTCATATGCCTTATAATATAACTTAGGACTATCACAGGCACAACATCCAGTCCCCAGCCGTTAATTCATCACTGTTAAAGTGTAAACCCACATTTCTCCAATGACACATTTTCGGTCATGTCAGTATATAGACCAGCTCACACACAGACACGTTACCGACTGAGCTAAGGTACTGGTCAGATAGAAAAGTTACCAAATATAATTTTCCGTGTTCATACGTCAAACCATGTGATCTGTAGCTTTCAATTTTGATAGATATAAAACTAACATTAATAATACGGTAAAAAGTTATACATTTTGACCTTAAAGGTATATGTTTGTATTTTATATCCTATGAATATTGGACTGTACTTTTGAAGAAAAAATAAGTAAACTTATCAATACACGGATGCTTATTTGTTTTTCCTTATGAATTTTTAAAATATAAATTCACTCTAGAAAGAGGATTTAACTGTGGAAAAATGAACAGCTTTCAATCACATGTACAAGTAAATAGTCATGTATATTTTTATTTTTCAATTTTCCTGCTAAGAAATTATATTAATCTCAATTTGATAAGTCAATCGAAACTGATTTTATTTTAGTATTAAATTAGATATAATATTCATGATTTATTAACATTAAAAACCTATTAAAATTTAAAATCTATAATATACTATAATATTTTACTTCTTAATGTAAGTATTCAAAAATTTACTTTGTTTTTATTTAAAAAGTCAAAGTTGCAAGTAAATTGTGATATTATCATAGGCAGCTAAAAACAAAATGATAAAACAATTTGTTGTACATTTATTTAGTATAAATATATTTTTTTTTTAATACGAAATATTTCAATGATTACCGAACCACCGACCAAACTTTTTGACTTTGAGTTCTAAAACGGGCGTCATTTCTTCCTTCTTTGTATCGCATACATTCACCTCCTTCCCTTTTACAACAGTCGTATCTGTCGAACACCCCCTCATATCCTTCCAACGTAGTCACTTTTCACTTCAGCGCTCAAAGAGAGATGGAAGAACACATCCCAAAGAGACATTCGAATATATAGGTTGAGAAAGAGTGGGAAGGTGTCTCAACGCTTTACGTTTACTTGTAAGTTGTCTGGTTCAGTTATAAAGCTGCTCCGTAGCGATAATCTTGTGACGTTTTGACGAGCCAGTTACTTCCCTCGGCTCTCTCTCTCTCTCTCTACCCTTTCGCCTACCAAGAACACTGATACGGATCGATTTCCAATCATCTCTCGTTCCCAATCCCTCAAACACCCCACTCCCCCCCCAAGGTCCCTATCACCAACGTATCTTTCTTCACCCGGGCTCTCGATTCAAGGAAGACCTGTCTTCAGCTCACAATCGTTCTTACAACACCCACTGGATCTTAAACAAAAGAGGACCGGATGGGTTTATATCCTACCTCAGCCCTTTGGTGTCAAGCAGTCGATGATAATGCACAATCCTACCCCCGAGGAAAAATAAAAAAACTTTTAAAAAATTGAACAATAAAGAGGGATGGTATTATTTGATAAAGGAAGAATCAATGCTTCATGCTGAGCTTTCAGTTCTATTTCTTTGCTCGTATGCTTTTCGTCCTTTTTCTTGATTCTCTTTTCTGCAGAATGTTTGAAAAGTGGTCAAGGTTTCTACTTAATATTAAAATAATTAATAAATCTGACACCTTAGCTCAGTCGGTAGCGTGTCTTTTCTATTGAGCTAAGCGTCCCGGGTTCTGTTCCCTGCAAGGCCGAAAAATGTATCATTGGTGAAATGTGTATTTTCCCTTTCACAGTACTGAATTAAAGGCATGGGGTCTGGATGTTGTGCCTGTTTTAATATTAAGTTGGTTATAATGTATATTAAGCTATGACAGGCCTAGCCAGCCAATAGTGGAGAATATATGGCTTGAATAAAAAATTGACCCTGGCCACAGGCTGGTAACATTAATGGATATAAAAAATTAAAAGAATTAATACATGATCCAAATGAAATATTTCGTGAATCGTGCTTTACTACTGTATATTTGCTTCACTAATTAGGTAGGGATAGGAAAGGTTGAATTATAGGAAATGCATGTATATGGAGGAAAAAGTGGGAACAAACATATTTAATAAAAACCACCTCGGTACATCTGGCAGTGATTCGAAACCTAGACCCCCCGCCCCCGTCACTACTAAACCATAAAATACGATACTAATTCATTTACTCGCGTGTCAGCCAGTGATATTTACGTGCTATATGATAATTGAATAAAAGTAAATTAAATTTAAAAAGTACATCAATTTAACAGCGTAAAAATTAGCCTAAGATCTTTCATTATTATTCCGATTTAAGTAGTAAAGTAAATTTAAAAAAGTTAAATATATAGCTTCATATAAATGCATTGTACCATATTTTTTATAAAAAGATTGTGTAAGACATTATGCTATAAAAGGTTATGACGTAAGAAAGATTTTTATAATGCTGTATACAATTCTAATCTACCATAAACTCATGAATTAACGATGAACAAACTTCGAACAGGACTATTTGAAAGATTTGCTTTTTGTTTTATTTTGTAAATGAATGAGAAAATGGTAAAATGGGTTTAATTAGAGCAATATTAATATTTAAAAAAATTAATGTGATAAATATCACAAGAGCTACAAAAACGATTCTTTATACTTTGACGCATCTGTTTGCATTCCCTAAAATAATTAATTTACAGTCTTCCAGATCAATGAGTCAAACTGATTTTAAACTATTTGCTTGCGTTCCTTCTTATGTTTGCACAGATATCCCATGAGTTGTTTTAAATCCTGCCTGCTTCTTAACGATGTTGCCTACGTGAAGATTCCAAAGCTATTTTGCGAAGCGGGTTGCATATTAACTTGACGCACCTAAGCACCATCACACTTAGACACCAATGTACAAAATAAAAGAGTGGGAATAAAAATAGAGAAGTTCATCCTGATAGGGTTCTTCTCTCTGTGTGCTGATAACCCTTTCCCTCTTCTTCTGACGAGTTTACATAGTCACTTTAGTATTTGCGCCTTGAGAACATTGACTTGCTTTTTAATTTTACCTTTTTCTTGTTTACTATTCTAGATAGACATATACTATCACTGACTTTTTTAATCATACATCCTGGCAGGAAGACTCCTACAGGCATTTTAGTGACCAAACAAATAGCCTAAGTTGAAAGAGGATTTATAAAAATAAAACGCTTACAAAAAACTATTTAAAGATAAAAATATAATGTTGTTGACATTGTAGGACTATTTTTTAGAATTATTTATGAATTTATGGTTTTTGTTTCAACGTTATATCTTTAAAGCTCGCTGAGTAAAACGTAAATTCATTAACATGGGAAATCCTACCTTGACCGGCCGTGACGTCACAGGTAGGCAAATTTCTTAATCAAAATTAGGTTTAGGTTGAGATTAAAGGGAATCAGCACAGCTACATTTCTTGAATATCTGTCAAGGGTGTCCTGGAATGTAATGACAACTTTTTATCCTCATTTAAAAAGTTTCTCATCTAATGCTACTATGCTCATGACATATATTTGGGAACTGATAACATTAGCATGTGAAGAAAATTAAACTCTCTTTGTACTGAAGCAATCTTTTATTTATTTTAGCAAAAAAAAAAAGTGTTGCCATAAAAACCTCAAAAACACTGCCTTTTATCGCGTCTTCTTTCATCCCACTTAATTTTCTCACCCTTACACCCCTCCTTGAATGGAACACTAATACCTTATAAGACTCCGTCCATAGCTATTATTATACATCTAGTTATTTCTCAACAGAACAACTATCACATTCAGTGTTGTCAAACCTGGCTTGAGTCCTTACAACGATTTGTGTTTTGTCCCTAAATAAGTGAAGATTTAGTTTAGTACACCGAGATAATCATAAATAAAAAATTTGCGGGAATAGACATTTAAAGTATTTTTATATCGTTTTCACACTTATAAACTATCACTCCAATAGTTGTCAAATTAAGATATGAATGTTGGGGTTACATATATTTAATTCAAATTTCTTCTCAAGACTTGTAAGAAGATAATTTTGCCAATTTTCATCAAAATTGCGAAGGAGTTTTAGTTTTTACGGTAAAAACTTCGAATTCGCACACCATGTTCTAGAAATATTAAAAAATAGCTAATATTTTACTCCTCGAAAAGAATTATGAATGCATTTTTAAGCATTTTTAGGATGGAGAAAAATCCGTTTTTTCCTATTTAGAACAATTTTGATACTATATTACAATCAATTATGCTATAAGATTTAATTTGGTACACAAATAATAAAATACCTATAAAAAATTTAAACACATTATTAGAATCTCAGGTATTTACTTATATTGCTTGTATTTATTATTTGCGTCAAATTTGTAGACTCCTTTAAAAGTTAAGTAAACCAGATAGAGTGCGAGTGCAAGGTGTATTTTATGGAAGACAACGAGTTGTAAAAGTTCTCCTCAGTGCAGCTTTATGTCTGAGCTCAGTTTTTCTGCAACATTGACCACTGCATGGCACTCAAAGAAGCTGTAAAGCGCGCCATGAAAACACTTTAACCGCTTCCAAATTATCACATGAAGCATTCAAAGCTACGTAAAGTGTGTTTCCACTGATACCAACTCCTTGGGTGACCATGTGGCCACCTAACGTCTATAGTCTGTCTTCGGTTGAAAGAACAGTTTAGAAAACACAAACATATCGCCTTGCGACCAACATTGATGACATTTAACTATATCATATTCCGTAAATTGAAAAATCACACGTGAACACGGAATCGAACCGGGGACCTTTGAATTAGTAGGCCGCTGCTCTAACCACTGAGCCATCCGGGAACTATCCCGTGCCCAGGGTAATTCTTCTTTCATATTTTAGGGCAGAGTCTGTGATGGGCGTGTGAAAATCGTCGGCTACAAGTGTTTGATCAATTAAGATCACGAGCTACCAGATAATTAACGCAGCCTTCTCAGACTCAAGAGGGCTTTTAAGATACCAATAGTACAATAATAACTGTACGAATGCGCATATCATGATGATTAATTATTTAGCTGATATTTTTCACACGTCTATCACAGACTCTGCCTTAAAGCATGTGAAAAGAATTACCTTGTTCACGGGATGATTTTTGGATGGCTCAGTAGTTAGAGCATTGGCGTGCTAAGTCAAAGGTCCCTGGTTCAATTCGATTTAAAGGTGTCATTTTTTAATTTAAAGAATTTGATATTTCGATGCGGCTATAACCGTAACTATCAAATACTATAGTTTTGCTTTTAAATCCACCATTTTACTATGTATATTGTGTTATTTTATAGGTGTCCAAAATGTACATCATAAGTGACAGCTGCAGATAACATGACTTGATGTATAAGAGTAAATATATTATAATTGTTTTAATAGCTTTATTAACTAACAGATACTGTTCTTTCTACCAAAATCAGGGTATACGTATCATATTAATTGTAATCGGTAATATACGCCGGTTTACCAGTAGGTGGTAGCTCTCGTTCGTAATAAATATTACTTAGTTTGTATTGCTACAAATATTTTTGTCCCAATTACAATACTGTCTTTAGTGCGCGTGTGAAGATTTTTGGGATTTATTTGTTGAGCCTTTGTGTATCACACAGATAAACCAAATATGACCGTTAAAGGTGAATGGCATTCCGAGTCGTTTAAATTATAGAAACTGTGGGTTAACCCAACTAATCCTTCAAATTTGGAGCCATCTGAGTTGAAATGAGGACCACGAGCATATTACAGTTTAATATTCTCATTTGGTAAAACTGTGAAACATTTAAAAATTGAATTTAGGCCCAATTTTGTTAACTCTAAAGTACTCTTATGTATATTATCTTCCTTTCTCCATAGGAGAAACGTAACCTTTACTAAAGAAGTGTATTTACAAACAAACGTAAATTTCACAAGTGATAATTCACACCATTTGAATAAATTGCATTCCTAAATGAAGAGAATAATGTTAGATATATTTTTTTATCTGGCTTTCATCTGTATCACCATCAATATTAGCATTAGCTGTTGTCAAAGCTACTATATGTAAATAGGGTGTTTAGCCTCAAGGAAAACGCTTATAGTGGGATCCGAATTATTTCTACCTTTCCTGTTGCACCCAGGGAAGACTCCATCCAAGTTGGAAAAATAGCTAGAATGTGTCAAAGGGGACTGTTGAGTGCCAAAGATAATTCAATTTCAACCACGGTTTAGGTTGGGGCAGAATGGTGGAGAAAAAAAGTTGCAACAAGAAAAAAAAACCGGTACAGTTAACAAAGGTTTTTTAAGCTTTGCCAAACTCTTGCACCTTGAACTAAAGGTTGGGAAAATATATAAGTGTACCCCTTCAGCGTGATACTTTCCTTCCCCCCCTCCAAGGGTAGACTGGACCACCAGGATTTGGGCTGCCGCAACTACTTTAAACTAAGATAAATATTTATTTAAAAAAAGGTATTTTTATTAAATTTTAATCAAAAGTTCCAGAAAGTAAGTCTTAGATGCCCAGAATACATTATTTTGAACATATATAATGGGATTAAATTCAAAATCATCCCGTTTGTTGTTTCTTGGTGTTGTTTATGAATAAACGTAAAATCATCTGTTTAGTGATCTGAACAGTAGCGAGCTGTTGTCTAAGCATTTAGAAGCATTTTTGTTCGTGTCAGTAGAAAGTAGAAACTGATCATCGATAATGTAGCAGAAATGGTTTAGTGATTAAACTAACTAATAACACAGATATAAATACTTCTCCTCACCACTTCAGCTTACAGTGAAACATAGCTTCAGTGGTAGATATTAAAATATGCTAAGGGCCATCGTATTTGTAGACATGGGTCGCTTGGAATCTGACAGTCCACCCCTGCACTTCCACCCCCTCCCTCTTTGACTAGGGATGAAGGGATACCCATTTTGTTCCCTTTTCAACACTTTTGTTATGGTCATGCTGTTATCAACGGCAACATGTCACTTTTTTTTTCCATAACGGCATTTCGATAAAATTGGTTTCTTTTGTAATCCCACGTATTTTATTTTATGCATTTAAAACCATTATTCTGAGAAGTGGTCCAAAGGCTTAAACAGACTGTCAAAAGGTCCACGGCAGGAAAAAAGGTTCATAACCATCCTTATCTTTACCTTGGTAAAGCCAGTCGGCGATGCCATTGTACATGACCCCTGGTTGACCCGTCTCCGTGATGCTGTGGTCCTGGGAACCCGCGGGTGATAGGCGCAAGTAGATGTCATTCTCCGCCACCAACAGCAGGGCGCTAGTGTTCCCCAGCCACGTGACATACTGGAGACGTGACTGACGCACCTTGGGAGCGTCGTTCAACCGGATGGGGATGTGGTGACTGGAACATTAACACTCATTGCCATGACGGGTGTATATGTGCCTGAAAACATTTGAATTGAAGTTTTAAAAAAATATCAACCTTTTATTAGTTTTTTAATGCCGCTAAATAGGACGGTTTGATACTGATCAGCCAAGTCTATACAGAAGAATCCAACAGCTCGTATACCATTTTCTTGGAAAAACACATGAAATTCTCAATTTATGTTTTAATATCTAACTCACGCCCAAACTTTTATAACCTTAAGAGGAATATCTAAGAGCTTAAGAAAAGGTTAGCTCCCTATTAATCGGGCAACATGAAAGTTTCATCTTTTAAAACAGTTTATTTATTGATATTCTTTTTATTATTCCCATGATAAAAATTCTACATACTCATCTCATTTCCGCTGTTTAAATGTGATCTGATACTATATAAAAAAAAGTATTATATAGAAAAATACGTGATTTAAGGATTTCATAAGCCTGCATTTGATAGTTAATATTTTATTGTATTAAATGTATGCATTTTAAATATTAAATTATAAAAATATTCCTCGTTTGTTAATTTATCATCGTTTAGTATATGTGATTAATGCAGACCTACAATATAGCTATATTTACTTACTCATTGGAAACGTCATACACAGTGTAATGAGCCGTGAAAGTTTGCCGATACACCTAGAAGACAAAGAAAAAAATTACATATCAGTAATCGATTTTGAAAAATATTCATGGTTTGTAGAATGTAGAACCATAGAAATGTATTTCAGTACCACTTTCATTTTTATTATAACAGGACTGTAAATGTATATGGAAATGTAATCTCCTATAATGAATGTACTAGCATGAAGTATCTGGTTACGCAGGGAGGGGATCCCTGGATCTGCCAATGCTACATCATCTAAAAGTGTTTTTTTTTTTCTAATTCTAGCCCCCTTCCCTAGTTTCTTGTATCCCTATTTTTAAATTTTCCATTTTTATATTTTTCTTGTTATATGTGACAATACCTCTACCTGTATGAAAATTTAAGCTTTCCAGCTCATCTATACATTTTTTGGGGGGGCGGAAACACAATGTTCTGAACCCTGTTTAATTTCTTGAAAAACCCCTTGTTATTGAATGCCTACAACCTGAAAGAAATCTTCCTGCCAAATTCAAGATTTTATGTCCAAATGTTCTATGTTCAAAATTCTATGTTCAAGAAATACGGTTATAAGTCAGTGAGTCAAGAATTTCGTCTCTGTGTATATATATACATATATGCTCACTTTGGTCGTTGGGGGCTCCGTCCCCAAACCCCCAGTGAGTTTTCTTTGCAAGTGGATGTAAACTAATGTAATTCCAGTGCCGTTTTTTGATAGGCACCCGCCTCGGTGGCGTAGTTGGCTAACGCGCTAGTCGTGTTGAGCTCGACCGCTGAGGACGGGGAGATCGAGGTTCGAATCTCGGTCGGGTGAACTGGGGGTGGTTTTTCCTAAATGGTTTTCCACTCTCCCTCCACGCAAATGCGGGTTCACTTCCTCTAAATTCAACCCTTATAATTCCTAATCCATTAGCGTAATTAGTACTTAAGCGTATAACCCGAACGGGTAGTAAGACGCGGTGCTAAATAAATTTTGATAGGCCTTACCGTTTAGCCAAAAGAGACCGCCAAAGAAAGGTCCGCACCGACTTTAAAGTTGCTCCGACATTTTGAATTTTTTTCGTTGGTTAGAATTTTTTTTAAAAACCTATTGGAATTTTCCCGTCGGTCACAGGCTAGAAACTATAAGTTTGCCAAATTTCAAGTTTCTAGCTCATCTTTAAGTGTGTAAACATTAATGTCGGTGAGAGAGTCAGCCATGTGGCTTTATAGTAGTATAATATAATATTCATTTCAAAACAAAATTTTGTCGTATCTCCAATAGATGATATTAATTTGTTTATCGAAATATTAATTTCGAAGGAAAAAAGATACAACTGTCTACAAAATATTATTAAAACGAATCAAGTTCTTCATTTTTTTAATAGCCTTTTCCATAGGTTTGTGTTGCTAATGCGGTTGGGGGGAAAATACAAACAAATATCCCACGCAAAAGAGTTCCGTCAATATCTGTGTGCGAAACTTTGCGTCGCCGGAAGGTTGGCAACCCTCCAAGCTATTTATCATGTTGACTAGTTTGACTCGTAAGGCGCAGTGTGTATGTATGTGTATTATGTGTGTGTATGTGTGTTCAGAGCACTGACCGATATATTAGTTGATGTTTCCAAGTGATCTTGTAGAAAAGTAAAAAGTTTTTGGAGAGTTTGTTTTCTCTTTAGCTTATTCTTTCCCTTTAACCCCCTTTTTCCTTACCTCGAAAGTAATATCTACGATCTGAATTAGTTCCTCTCACGGAGTATCGAAGTCTGTAGAGGTGTTTTGTAACGAAATATTTATCTTAATTTAGAAAATAATAGTCGAGAGACCCGATTTCAAGCAATAATATATTTCAATTAATATTTGCATACATACATACATACACATATACACATACAAACATACACATACACATACACATACACATACACACACGTATACACACACGCATAGGCACACACACATACGCGCACACACACATACACACACGCACTAGCACAAACACACACATACACATACACATACATATATATACATACACATGCATACACACACATACACATATAAATACATATATGTATACCTAATTATGCTGTTCCCTTACGGGGTAGGCAAGAAAGTGTGCATATAGCTCAAAAAACAACTGCCTACTTAATCCATCCTCACTATCTTTCTCCACACTTCCCTATCCTTGCATACTCCCTTCGCTTCAACAACAGCCATACATTGAGTCATATATGCTGTTTTATTCCTAAAACTCTTAATATTCCGCTTTTTCACCAATTCTAAAGCCGCGTATACACAGGTGAACGAGGGCGAATGAAGGGTAGAGAATGAATTAGTTCGCTTGTTGTAAACGTAGAAACAAACACCACCGAACGCATTCGTTCGCCTTCGCCAAGGTTAACTCACTGGTCGGTACATCAAAGGATGTTCGCTAGTAGGCTGTTGATAGTCCGATACACGGTGATTACAAGAGTAGATTTAAAAAACTAGACGCCTGGAACGAAATAAGTGTACCATTCAAGCCAAGTGTGATCCAAATGAAGTTAAAAAGAAAGTTCATATTACATCTCGAGTCTAAGCTCACGCATTAAATCTGTCCCACCATACCGTTCTTTACTGTTTAAAAAAGTGAAGTCATCCACTAACATCGTTTTATCTTTCTCCTAGTTTGAACAGCTTCTTCTCTGATTAGTATATATGATGCACTAGGGATTATAATTAAATCTTCATCAGACATAATTAAAAGTAGAGCAACGCCAAAACTTCAACTAGACAACCAGCGAAAATGAGCGAACATCCGCGAAGAACATTCGGTTCGCTCAATGTGGACGGAAAGGCGGTATTGAACCAAACGCCGCGCCGAACAAATTCGACCGAATGCATTCGTTACCCGTCGTTCGCCTAGTGTATACGCGGCTTTACCTGGCCTACCCCTTCCTTTTGATCCACACACTCTACCTTCATATATTTGCCTCGTTAGCCGATCCAAATTTATCCTCTAAACATGCCCAACCAATATTTTGATCAGGATTATGTGCCATTCACATATTCTAGGGATCTTAGAGCTAAAGTGTCCTCGTCCCTAGTCTAGCTCAAGCAAGACTAAGCAATATCCTTAGTATCAAGTATAATAAAGCTTGAATTAAATAAAGACATAATTTTAAAATTTCAACTTAAATAAAAATAAAATATTATGTATATTTTAAAAATAAAGATTGAAATCGAAATTAAAACTACCTTATTTACAATAAAATTAAAATATTTTAAAATTAATTTGTTGAGAATAGTAAGGGCATATAATTTCAACTGTGCATTTCACAAACAACATTCAGACAAGTAGAGTTAAGAATAAATAATTATTAATCAACTTTAAACACAAACTTAATAGGTCACAGAAAAAGCCTTAAACGAGACGAACCTATAACACTGACCAGTTTGAATATAAGCGTCTATTAAAGGCTTGGAATTAAGCTCAAAATTCGAGTGTTAAGTTAAAAATAGAAACAAATCCACTCTTATCTAAATGGTATGGTGTAACAAATATAAATATTAGGGCTGAAGGGGGTATATACCAAATAACCAAAGATCGGAGGTTAAAAGGATATAATTAATTTGGACATTGTTTCTTTAGTTTCTTCTCTATATTTAAGTATTTAAGCCTTTGGTCATTATATTAGCAGGCCTCAAACTTATATTTTACTGATGTTATTTGGTAGAGGTAAGTAAATTTCTTAGACTGAGGTAAAACAAAATTGTTATTGGAGTATTGGCATTGTTAATTTACATTTAAATAAATGAGATTGGCCATAAATCCATTTAAAAGGTCAAGTAATCAATTTCTCGGAAAGATCTTATTTGGTTTTAATTCGCTTATTAACTAGAAAATGCTACAATGAACTTTAAATATGTTTTGAAAGCTATTTTGTTCAAGTAGTAATGTTTAAAAACACGTCTCATGAAATTTGGGTGACGCATTAATTTCTCACTTACTTACGTACTTAATAACTCTATGGCACTAGGAACTCGAAAGTTCATTTACGCACTTACAAAAGTATGCCACCTAACCCTATCTAGGGCTAGTTCTATCCAGCCCCTCTCATTAAACCCTATCCATATCTTAAGCTAGTTATATCCAGTTTCTGATTACACCCTATCCCTATATTGAGCTAGTTCTATTTTGTCCACCTCATTAATCCCTATCCCTATCTTGAGATAGTTATAACTAGTCCACTTCATTACACCCTATATTTTTCAGGTCCTTTCTAAAGTTATCCTCCCATCTGCGTCTCGGTCTTCCCAATGGTCTCTTCCCATTAGGTTTGTCAGTCTGTACTCTGAGCACGGTTATAGATTTTGACATCTACTCTCCATGTCCTGCCCACTGTAATCTAGGAGACTTTACTATCCTAGCAATGTATTGTGATGAGTAAAGGGTATATAACACATCATTATGTAACCTTCTTCACTCTCCAGTGTATTCATCCCTTTTTGGACCAGATATATTCCTAAGCACCAGGTTTTAGAACACCTTAAGTTTCTACTCTTAATAAATCACATGCATTTAAATAATAGTACTTTAGGTAATTCAATTTGGCAATAATTATCCTATCTATGAAGTGAACATTCATTCTTGTATTCAAATAATATGGATCTGAAAGCGAATTAACAAAACGTGCCATTTTAATTCATCGATTCTTTCTATAATTAGTTGTATGTATTTTAGACAGTAGATACATGAAATTAGAATCAAATAATCGATTCGTTTCAAGATGTGATTGATGACAGGTTTTCCTTGCGAGTGACTTACCACTTTGACATTGTGTCGAAACAGCACGTATCTAAGGTCACTCGAGAATTCGTACCCTTTCACTCCAAGCTGCCTCTGTAAACAATACACATGAAGTATAGTCACATTGGCATAGAAAGAGTCATTTATAACATATTAATAACTAATGGGAGGAAGAAAACCTTTTAAGCTATGTTTTATTTTGTTACTTTCTTACCAGGGAGATTAAACAAAAACTTAGACTCTCAGCACAAAAAATATTCGTATTGATTTAACTCTGTAGTATACACATCTCCCAGTATTCATTTTTTTTTACTGTAATAGGGGAATCTCCAATTTCACAAAATAATAATATATCTTTAGCTATGCCAAGAATAGAACCCGTGACTCTAATCTCAGAAGACATACGTGTGCTATACTCTAATTTTCACAGGAACCCCGTTTTAGAAAATACAAGCAATTTTTTTTTTTTTGCTGCCAAGATTGATAAAATTTTATTATATCATTAGTGTTACATTATAGATATTGATAATAGTAATATATATTAAAAGTGACAGCTGCAGATCACATGACTTGACATATAAATACGTTAAAGTAAAGCTAATAGCTTTTAAAGCTTTCAAATAACAAGCTTGCTATGAAAATCAGGGTACTAACTGTGCTAATTATAGACCTATTTTGTTTTTTAATTAGGGGATGATGTACAATAAGTTACTTCGTTTATAATAACCTAAGATAAAATGATAAGGATAATTAATGTTAAGGTAATGCACCAGCAGTCTACTAGAGAAAGAGATAAAAATAACCTTTTGGGGATTGTACCTCAAAGAACAAAGTATTTATTATTATTAAGTAACAAACACCATTGTTACTGAAGGCTTAATTTAGAGGGTAGGAACTAAGTTTGTTTGTACAAAAAAATGTATACCCACATTAGTGTGGAGATATGATAAGAAAACCTCATTTTATTAAACATCTACCTGGCCAAGATTTGAACCTAACGCCTGTGACCGTGTGACCCTAGTGTGATTAGGATCAGTGTCATTCATTCAACTCAGCTGAGTGTTGCTTTAAATTCATTTGAAAAAGTAATCAAATTGAGTGACCCCATTTTATTCTCGTAACACATTGATATTCAAAACCCATTAATGTTTTCGAAATGCAATCTATATGGAAAACCTAGAATGGGCTTCATAAAAGCCGTGTTTCAATGGCTATGTTGTTTACCAGAGTATTCGAAATGATACAATAAAATAAATTAATGCAAATACGATATATTAAACTTATTATGTTTTATGTGTATTGTC
Source organism: Timema podura (assembly GCA_033556935.1). NCBI lineage: Eukaryota > Metazoa > Arthropoda > Insecta > Phasmatodea > Timematidae > Timema > Timema podura. Next base: position 19,287,553 of record JAVRXN010000005.1, on the reverse strand, counting down.
TGGAAACTGCATTCCAGAAAGAAGTAGTAAATAACTCAAATATACAGTACATGATTAATTTTAAAGTATAAAACATGAAACTTAAGTAACTTTTTTAAAATATGTAAGCATGTATGCATTTATTTATTTTCTTCTTCTTCTTCTTCCCCAAGTATCGTACTAACAGTTCGAGACCCGCCTTGGTGGGATAGTTAGCTACGCGTTAGTTTCGTTAGACTGCCGAGGACGGGGAGATCGAGGTTCGAATTTCAGTCGGGTGAACTTAGGCTGGTTTTTCCTATATAGTTTTCACTCTCCCTCTACGCAAATGCGGGTTCTCTTCCACTATATTCAGACTTCCCAATTCTTAGCCCATTAGCGTATTTAGTACTTGAGCGTATAACCCGAACGAGTAGTAAGACGTGGTGCTAAATAATAATTTAAAAAAATAGTTCAAGATATACACTTGTTTGTTATTCTTATGAGTTAAGGATTATTGTGTAATTTAGAGGAAACGTTCCCGCATTTTCGTGGATGGATATTGGGAAGAACCATCTATCGGGATATAAAATCCTACCTCCTTTTCATTGGAAATCCAGACTATACGAGCCTAGCATATATTCAGCGGACTCATTGATGTGGGTGGGATGCAATAAAAGCTCAGTTCTTTAGTACAACTCAATTTTCAAAGGAAGAACCCTATTTGAAAGATAGGAAAGTCACTAGATCTACTTTCACGCATTCATACGCCAACCGCCAAATCACGTGGTTTGTTAATGTAGCTGTCACTATTTTTATAGAATATATTATAGATACCTATAAAATTATACTAATAATATATTAAAATGTTTTCAACATTTACCACAAAAATATGTTTCTATTTTCTAAAAGGTTCTTCATAGAAAAACCCTAATATATTTCTTCTATAATTGCTCCAGGAAATCTATGAATGTAACTCACTTTACAAGTATTTTAAAAGAGATAAAATCTTTAATCCAAAAAGAAAAAAAACGCTGTATTTTGCATATATTCAACTATTTGTTTGGTTAATATTTCAAAGAGGATTCAAGCCTATTTAGCATCAATTTAAATTACAAATAATAATAACAATAACAATGTTTATTTAATTTTATAGCTTAATCTAAACATAGATATGTTATCAATATAGTCACTTTTTTTAACAATAACTAGTGTCTGCATCCAGGTTGATTTAATGATCATCATAATATTCACAAAATAGTTTATTTCTACTTTTTTAGCACCTTTTCTTACTATCCTTTCAGATTGTACGTCAGAAAATAGTTAACTTGTGTAGGCTTAAGTACGTAGTTATTAAAGAGTGGTTTTTAAAAGTTTCTCTTTGTCTAGTAAAAAAGTCAACACTTAAACGATTTTTATTTGATATGCCCGTATGTCAATTAATTTTCTTATTGTTGTTAACTGGAAAACCGGAACTTGTTTAAGTTATCGAAACGCAGTTTTTAGTTAATTTATTTTGGGTTTTTACACACATTAGTAGCCTTCTTTAGCTATATACACGCTTTTATACTTTATCAAATATGTTGAATTGTTTAAAGTCCTTTTATTTATTTTTTCTGTAATATTTTGGACTAAGCCTGTTCGCCAGCAAGGCGTAAAATTCTGTATTATCAAAGGTACAAATATGTATTACCAACGGTACAACTCTGTATTACTAGGGGTACAACTATGTGCTGCCAAGGGTACAACTATGTCTTACCAGGGATACAACTATGTTATACCAGACGTACAACTATATCTTACCAGGGATACAGAGCTCTGTCTTACCAGGGGTACAGCTATATTTTACCAAGTGTACAAACTCTGTCTTACCAAGTGTACAAACTCTGTCTTACCAAGTGTACGCACTCTGTCTTACCAAGTGTACACACTCTGTCTTACCAAGTGTACAAACTCTGTCTTACCAAGTGTACAAACTCTGTCTTACCAAGTGTACACACTCTGTCTTACCAAGTGTACACACTCTGTCTTACCAAGTGTACACACTCTGTCTTACCAAGTGTACAAACTCTGTCTTACCAAGTGTACACACTCTGTCTTACCAAGTGTACACACTCTGTCTTACCAAGTGTACAAACTCTGTCTTACCAAGTGTACAAACTCTGTCTTACCAAGTGTACACACTCTGTCTTACCAAGTGTACACACTCTGTCTTACCAAGTGTACACACTCTGTCTTACCAAGTGTACAAACTCTGTCTTACCAAGTGTACAAACTCTGTCCTACTAGAGGTACAGCTCTGTCCTACCAGAGGTACAACTATGTATCACCAGAGGTACAACTCTGTCTTACCAGGGTGTGGTTTGTGACGAGAGGGGTAACCGTGTCGTTGGTGGTGTCGAGCACGACAAGACCCCCGTCGTCCGCCTGGTAGACGAACTTTGTGTGTGAAACCCAGGTGGGAGAGAGCCGGTAGGGGTTGAGGTCACCTTCCAGGTACTCGTCCAGTTTCATCCGACGGCCGCTCCAGTAGAGCAGCTCGTCCACGTAGCCCAGTAGATAGATGGCCGTCAGTATACCCGCGATCACCAGCCCGATCACCATCAGCGACAGCACAATGCTGCGCCAGTTGTGACCCTCGCTGGCCCCCGGGTACACCAGGTCCTGGAACACCAAGTCGTGTTAAAGGTCACTAGCTCGATCACCGTCAGGGGTACAAGGGCCCATTTAGAAGATGGATAGTAAATAACTTTAGGAGGAGGAAACGTTTTCACCCGCATCGATGTCACATGGTTTAGTGCGTCATTCTGAATATTAGAATGTATCGTTGGGGCACAGGGAGATTGCGTCTCGAATCCCGGTTGGATGTACTGAGAGTGATTTTACCTAAATAAATTTCCACTTGTCTTTCATGTATATGCGGGTACATTTCCTCTAAAATTCTAACTTCCTTAATCCCTATTAAAATAGTGTGATTAATGTGTGTGTATAACCCAAACGGGTTCTAAGGCGCTATTAAAAAACAAACTTTCTCAGTGGAAACAGCCGGAATCAAACTCTGGTTGTTTTGTATTCCCAATTATACATTAAGGCCCTTGGCCCTGTCGATTGCAAGTCTAAAACCTATTTTGTGGGATGTTGGGTGGTAGGGTGAAAGGTGTAGCGTGGCGTGGCTTCAAAACCGACTAAATTATCCTTCCGCGCCAACAAGAGCAGATGAATCACGGAAACCATAAATGGTGCTAGCTACCGGACAGGTATTGCGGAAAAATCGTACGTTTGTAAACATCAGTGTTCTCGAGAACGAGTGAAATTTTTATGTTAATATTTTCAACACCTCTTCTAAGATAATGTATCGGTGTTTATTAATTGTTATATTTTCTTATTTTTTGTTGTGAAGCCAGCACTTTTCTATTAAAAAATGTCAATTTTGTCGATATTTGATCACTGTTAAAATTATAGAGGAGATGTGTATATAAACAAGATAACTTAATAAACATGCTTCTATTCTTGAACAAACCGTTTCCGAAAAGAAAATTGCAAAAACATAAAAATTCTTGAAGATAACCGTTTGTTCTCATGGCTCTGCATTTCCGCGCCAAATGAAAAGGGCAAATTGCCTTAACAGTTTGTACAACAATTATTTTGATATGTCAGGGACTAGCCCTAATCTGCCCATGACAAGCATCTACAGCAAATCTCCCCCTTTACCTTTTAAGATTCCAAATTATACCGAACATTTCCTTTTAACAGATTGGTACAGTTTTCTAAACAACACAAACTACTATTAAATTACAAGTTAAGGTAGGTGAGTAATTTAATTAATGTTTACTTATTTTAGAGTAATTTAAACTTTATTAAAGTTTACATATGGAGCTTGACACTCAAAACACACAAAATATTAGTGATAAATGGTTTTGGTATTATTTCCCATAATATTTAAATTTAGATACTAACACTTTTCAAATCAACTTGAAAGTTATCTAGTCAAGTACTTAATTCTATTTTTGATAGTGATCGAAAAATTAATAACAGAAAATATATTTAAATAAAAAAATAACTCACTTTTTTAGTAATTTCGTTTAACATGTTTAATAACTTCTTAACCAAAGAGTAGAGTAATTAAAAGTAAATACACTCACAGTAATAAATTAAATATTGAAAACCTCCCCCCAATTATCGTGACAGAGATTCAAACCCTGATCTAATTCACCGGTAATCCATAATATTCGAATAGATGGAAAAATGACACCTGGTAACGGAAATATAACCCGGGACCTCTGGCTTAGCGCGCCAATGCTCAACCAGTTTGTTATCCAGGGTTCGTCCCATTCTCAGTGTCATTCATCACTCATATTTTAAGGCAGATTCTGTGATGGACGTGTGGGGACCATCGGTTACTAATACCTATCATTGATAACACAGCCAACGGCGACTCGGTTGTGGCATTATGTTGCCAAGAGTACTTCGACTTTCATACTTACTTTATTGTAAAGCGTTGCCTTCTTCCATATAATTAGATGTATAATGTCATAGCTTGCAGCCTTAGGTAATCTAGAGCATGCAAGAATGACCTAAGCCTGAGAACTCGTACTATCAATTGTTCTGAGACAGCAGTTACGTACTACCCAGGTCATGTTTTCAAAAACAGAGATTGTTTTGCCAATTAGCATCACATAGTGAGAGTAACGGCAAAACTATTAACTTAGGGTAAACACCCCTCCTTTTTTGGTATATAATGAGTTTTAGACTTTTTCAGGAGAAGGGGGGGTTGGAGAAGTGACTCCAGTTGTTAAGGGGGAGGCTAGAGAAGGACGCCAGTTGTTAAGGGGCTACTTCAAAGTGCTCTACACATTCAGATACCAAGTTAGAGAAACTTGTGGGGAGAATATCCTACAGCTTGAGTCCCTGTTCAGTACAGAGGAGGATGCCTCAACCCATCTTAATAGTCTTGAGTTAAACAACAACCGCACAACGCCGGGTGGCCGTGTGTTCGAGTCGAGTTAAAGTAATAACACAAAAGATTGGTCAGGGCGCGGAACTGCTGAGTAGGGACATTGATAGAACGAGAACCTCTTTCTATTATTATTATTTATCATTAGCACCGCGTCTTACTACCCGTTCGGGTTATACGCACTTACGCTAATGCGTGATGGTAGGGGGATTGTGAGATGAAATGAAAGACGTACAGTTTAACGTGGGATCCGAACCACGGTGGAAGCCTGGCACTCCACACATTCAAAAGTTGTGATTAATACACGTCTTGTCAGAGGTGTAGGAAGGGTTTGGCAATCAGTTAATCTGTGCTAGGACCGAGGATTGAAACCCGGACCCCAGCATAGAAGTCTTGACACCTTACCCCTAGACCACCAGGTCACCCACCCTCTTTCTAAACCCATTCAAATAGTTCTAAAACCTACATCACATTATTATACACTCGTATAGTAATTCATCTATTTCAATAAACAGGATCAAAACGAACCCCACAGTTATTTGCTGCTGACTACCCAGTACCCAACCCACTAAGTCACTCTAACACGTAAGCCCACGGGTCCACCGGAATAGTGACAATAACATGATTTTGGATACACCCAAGGAAAGTATTAATTTCCTAACTAAAGTGCCACTCTAACCACTTAATAGACTGGGCATCTATTTGAAACACACTCGGTTGAATTTGTTCGAAGCGGTGAGAACGTTGAAAGACTGTGTGGACGCTTACCGGTGAATCTCACCCCCCGCACCCTATTTCCTGACATAACCCCAAAACTACTGCAACGTCCATTAAGTTGATTGCTGGAACTGAGGAGAGTGAGCGAGGGGTTGGCTCATAAAGCGATGACCTTGTCTCCTCGCACAAAGTCATGTACACTACTTAATGACCTGGTCTTCAGCCTCATTTAGGGCGATAATTACACACTTGATGCGTTACTGAACGGGTCCGGCTCTGTTAACACCCTGAATGACGGACAATGGAGTCATTACTTGATTGTTCAAACTCATTTGGTGGGAGGGGGGAGGAAGTTTGCCATAATTTTACGATCATTCCTCTAATTTTAACATGTTTAACATCGCTCGCGCGAATGAAAACTCTAAAAGTAATAAAAGTAAAATAAATAGGGGGAATCGGGGTTCGAGTCCTGGTCAGGCCTAATGAAGGCTGTATTTCCTAAAATTGTTTCCCCACTTACCTTCCACACAAATGCGGGAGATTACCTCTAAAATGCTTCCTTCCTCATTCCTACCCCATTAGATTAATTATCATAATTATATGGTTATATCCTTAATAGATACTAAGACGCTGTGATAATTTTTTTTAAAGTAAATACAATGCTTAAAGCATTAATGTTTACATAAATAGTCCATGATTTGTTTATATTATATTAATTTGCTTTCATTAAATGTGATGCACTATTTTAGTAATATTTTTATCATATAGCAGTAGCCTTTATAAAAATGTTTGTGTTATTTAAAAATTGGACTCCCCAAAATTAAAATAACTGTGACAAAAATTGGTAATTAGTTAATTTAAAGGATATTTTACGTACCCGCTTATAAATAGGAATATTACTATTCCGGGATAGCGTTCAGAAGAAATATTAGTTTGAGTTAATCATTGAAACGTCCGGCAAAATCGACTCCTGTGACCTTCCTAGCTGTCTCAAAGCCAGAGCTATTCTATTTTATAAGTTTCTAATTGGCTCCAAACACGAATCTATGGAGACCCTTAAAAATCTCGAATGTAAGACCTTTACCTACAAGTAAGCTCCACTCAGGACAATATAGTTGACATAAATATCCAAATCAAATGTCAGGTCTTTGGTATCCGTGTGTCAGGACAAAGCCATACGTTTTATTAAAATATCAATTGGATCCTTTTCAGTTGAGATGTATTTCATAATTAGCTAAATATCATGTTAGTACTAAACTCAGACCTCACCTAAATTTGAACAAAGGTCTTTCAGAGGCCAATCAATATCAATAATCCTGACTAGAGCTGAGGTCTTCAAATGACAATTTAACGAATCGAACCGGAAGTTATGTAATACAGCTCTAAGTCTCTTTATCCAGTTAGCTACGGGAGCACAACATACTAACTTTAAAGCGTGGTTTATTGCGGCTCCTTACATACCGAGCCGAGCGAAGAGAAAAGGAGAGTAAAGAAAGGGCAATAAACCTGTTATATTGGTTTAGCCTGGGGATGTGCGAAACTCCTGTGAAGTAGGCCACCGGGTCGCCTTTTCTACTGAGATAAGTCCGAAAGGCTTTCTGGCGGGGAGCAAGGGGTATATTGTGGCACTATCTTGGACTAGTGCAAGAAGGGCATACGTTGACATTCACTTCTTTTATTTCTATCACTGCGTCTTACTACCTGTTCGGTTTATACGCACATACGAGAAATATTCTAATGCTGTAGGGATGAGGAAGGAAGCCTTTTAGGTGTAATCTACCCGCATTTGCGTTGATGGAGAGCGGGCAACCATTTTAGGAAAAACAATCCTCAGTCAACCTGATTGGCATTCGAACTATGATCTCCCCATTATTTCAATTACCTGGGACATAAAAATATGCAGTCCAATTTTTATAGGAAAGGTCTTATCTGATTGCTATAAAAGCTATTATAACAACATTCACGTATGTATGCGTTAAGTCATGCTAAATGCAGCCATCACTTATGATATATTTAATCAATACCTATTAAATGGCACTAATAAAATAATAAAATTTTATCAATTTGGTTGTAAAAAAATTTTTACATCAAAAAAGGCCCTTTCAATATAAATTGGACTGCATCTTGCATGTGAACTTATATTATAAGATATTTATAAATAATTATATAAGGTAACAGCCATACAATCAACTATACTTAGTTTATCACTTGTAAATATTTCGGTTCATTCAACAACAAAAATCAGGCGTGGAAATCGAAGCCAGAACTTTTGACATGACGCATCAACCCTATCTCCGATGAAAGGTGTAAGCTTGTCGCGTGCTTGCGATAGCTATTCAGGCTTTAACCAAGGCCTGAATCTTGTACGTGTGGGAACACTTTCATAATAAAATACTTACCACGTGTAGCAAAAATGTAGATTACTATTTTTATGAGATTCAAAATAAAAGGCTTTTCTTTTAAAGTTTAAAGATCCAAGAATATTTGGGCTGGTAAGTTATTAAAGATTTACACTTATATAATTATTAGGGACGTGCGAATATTCGAAAATTGGAGTTAGAGTAGCTGCTCGAACTCAAAAGATTTTTACAAAACTCGAAAAATCTGAATACTCAGAATTTTCGATCTTTTTCTCGAAAAATCCGAATTTCATTAACTTTATTCAATTTTAATATATAATTTCTGGGCAAATAGAGTACCTCAGTATTTCCTTTTATCTGATTAAAAAATAATTTTATATATTAATATTAAGTTTATTTAAAAATTCAATTAGTGTGATTATAATTTTTTTCGTAATGAACTGTAACTATAAAATAAATATGTTTGTACTTATTTATGGTTTATGCATTTATTTATTACGAAAAAATAAGCTGGTTTTTGTTTGAACTTTACTCGAAGTAAAAAAAAATGCCATCTCGCACACCCAGAATAATTATTATGTTGTTAATATTTTGTACTTTTAGACAATATTTTTACGTTACCTACGTCTTACTGCCCATCCGGGATAACCTCATATTTACTCTAGTAGAATATAGATGAGCGGTAGAGTTTAGAGGAAATGCACCCGTACATGCTTGTGGGGAGGATGGAAAACTATCTAGCCGGTATTAGATAGCCAAATACCTTATCACCAGTAAACCAGAATATATGAGACGATGACGCCTTTGACCACTTAATCACCGGTGTTGTTTGCCTCCAAACTTATCCGCGTTGCCATCGGATTCGTGTTGACAATCTCGCTCCGACTCCAATCAAGCTCGGGGTGTGAGCAAGAGAATATAAACTGGTTATTTGCAGAAGTACTAACTCGATTTATTCGTGTAGTCGGGAAGTATACATGGGAATATTAGTAGCGAGGCGAATGTGTTTAGATTTGATAAGGGAGAAAGGATGCTTACTGGCTCACAACAATCAGGGGTCATGATTTATTATACTCTCTGTGTTTTGAGAACTAGAGAAGTAGTGGCCTATATCTCATTTATACTTTTTTGGGTTAGGTAGCTGCGAATACCTGTTTATATTCAGTTATTGTTTTCACCTGCACTTGATTAAAACGTGGGGCTTTTAACATCTGGGACCACGGTTAAATTTAAATTCAAATTACCCGCTTTGGTGGCCAAGTGGTTCTAACGCGCCACTCTTGCAGTAGACTAGACTGCCGATGACCGGGAGATCGAGGTTCGAATCTCGATAGGGTGTACCTTGTTTGTTTTTTTCCAAAATGGTTATCCATTCTCACTACAGTCAAATGCGAGTACATTTCTTCTAAAATAGCCTTCAAAATCTCTAAAACCATTAGCGTAATTATAACATAAGCGTATAGCCCTAACGGGTTGTAAAAGAAATATTATATATGTACTTCGCTAGGATTCAAACCAAATGTCTTTACAAAGAGAATGTTCGTAACCTGGACCAATATCTATTAATTTTTTTTATAAATGTGTCAGGCTAGGGATTCGACTTCCATACTCTTGGATTGGCGCTCCATTACTTTACCGAATAAACTATCCGCTGATTTTTTCAAGCTCTAGAACTGCATGATGGGCTAAAAGTCACTATCCATTGAAAAACTTATTGGGTAAATCAGTACACACAAAAAATTACAAAGAACTAATACTTTATTGAAGCTACATGATTCTCTAACCCTGGAACGACATATTATGTAATCATGGCGGTGTGTGAACCCACGATCGATCATCGGGTTCTGAGCACTTTACCCCAAGACAACCGTGGTCGACATTTTTAAATAAAGATTTATCAACAACAAAATCACTTTTTATAGTTTTATGACATTTGGGGTCGCTTTGCCGGCGAATCACTTATGATATTTTATTAAAAACTTCCATAATATTAAGATAAAAGGATGTGAATTAAGGGGGATAAATTTTCACACGTTGATTAAAGGGGAGATGCAGGGTGTCACCTTTTTTTTTGTCCTGTATTTTGACACCTTACTATTATTATTGTTTTGCGTCACGCAGGGGGTGTAGTGTATTTACATTACACATAATACAACTGTGGCGCAAACTTTAAGTCTAGCCTAGGTCGCGTGAAACCCTTGCGCCGACTCTGAGCCCACTCTTTGAGAGAAGCTGATAAACTCGGCAGTCAGCAAGATAGGTTGATTCGATACCACCGTGGTAGCTCCCCCCCCCCCCCCGCCCCTTCCCCCTCCGAGACGTTTGATTGATTTCTGCCGACTGATCGTCCCACTCACTTTCCTTTACTGTCCCACCCTCCAAAGCAGGAAGTGATAGATTATAAAGAACTGCTGACATCTTCATCATCATTAAGTCACATCCCCGCCCTCGTCATACGATACTATGAGACTTACTGAATGACAAAGGGAAGCTGAGGTACATTGAAAACGTTCCCCAGACGGTGTACCTTTATTATGTAACTAGTTAAATGAGGTGGAAATTATAACTCACTCACAAGCTGTAGTTCGCGAATTTGGTGAAGGGTCGCGATTGACTGAACTACAGGCTGTATCTATATCGGTCGCGAACGCTGAATTTTCGTGAATGACTGAACTATAAGAAGTAGTTCGTCAAGAATAGAAGTAGCGAAATGAACAGCTCATTTCAGTAGACTAAATCCTTTTGAACTGTTCCCAACAGTGAGCTATACTGCCCATCTCTAAACTAAATAGAGAGAATAAAGCAGGAAATTCCGAATGCGAATGGTGTGAAAGATGAGAAAACGTCATCCGTACGCACCGCACAGATAGAATTTTAATCTGTCTCCCGGAATTCTCATCGGCATTGCCGACGTCCGTGCGATGCGTATGATGCGGGTAGGTGAACGCACTCTCGATCAAAATAATGCCAATAATTAGAAATTCTTATTCGTGCGATGCGTGCGGTCCGTTCGATGCGGGCTAGTGGATGCTTACCATTAATTCTCTTACCCCGAATGCCTAGAGGGGGTCATTTTTCCAATCAACTCTGATGTATCCTTTCTCAGACAGACCGCTACGGCGTGGACAGCTATGGTATTATCAAACGAATTAAATAAAATGTCTTGGGCATGAGAAAGATTGATTAAACATTATGTGCTTCAGCTGATAATTTAGATTCTGAAAATTGAAAAATGACACCTGGACACGGCAATCGAATCCGGGACATTTAGCTTTGTACGCCAATGCTCTAATCACCGAGCTATCCAGGATTCGTCCCGTGCCCAGGGTCATTATTCACTCATATTTTAAGGCAGAGTCTGTGATGGACGTGTGGAAATCGTCGGCTACAAATGTGTGGATTTATTAAGATCACGAGCTATCAGATAACGCAGCCCCCCTCGACTCGGTAGTCGGCTTATTTCTGCCATTGAACAATTATTATAATAGTAAGGGATTGCATATTTAAGAATCAAATAGCCAAAGCTGTTATTTATGCACACATTTGTAGCCGACGATTTTCACACGTCCATCATTGACTCTGCCTTAAAATATGAGTGAAGAATGACCCTGGGCACGGGACGATTCCTGGATAGAGTATTAGCGTGCTAAGCTAAAGGTCCCGGGTTCGATTCTCGTGTCTATTTGTCATTTTTTATTTTCAGAATATGATATCTATATGGAGTAATCCTAACTAAAAGCATAAATAATACCTTTGGCTATTTTATTCTGATAATTTAGAGTCAAGTGTAAGTGAGGATGAATAATTTGTAGTTTCTCCATGTGGATCAGTCTGGAAACGAGTTGCTTAGGGTTCAATAGAGTGGGACTAGGTTTTAGTAGTCATATTTGTGGGCTAGTATCCTTTACTTACTTATTCTATGGAATTAGGAACACGAAAACTCATTGCCGCACTTACAAAAGTACGCCACCTATCTCTTATCTTCAGCCAGTTCTATCCAGTCCACCTCATTACACCCTCTCTCTTTCAGGTCCATTTTAATGTCATCTTCCCATCTGCGTCTTGGTCTTCCCAATGGTCTCTTGCCATTGGGTTTGCCAGTCAATACCCTGAACAAGGTTCTAGATTCACTCATTCACGTTGCATGTCCTTCCCACAGTAACCTACGATACTTGATTATCTTAACAATGTCTTGAGATGAGTATGTAACCCATCAATATGCAATCTACTCTACTCCTCAGTATCTTCATCCCTTTTTGGATCAAATATATTCCTAAGCACCTTTATTCTTTAAAATATATGAATATGTTTACGCCTCAATTTCCAAATGCTCTAAGGAACTATAACTGTATAGCATTTGGTAGCTGATGACGAGTAGGTTGGGTTACAAATTTAGACGGGTGACCTGGCGGTCTAGAGGTAAGGTGTCAGACTTGTGTGTTGGGAGTCCGGGGTTCAATCCTCGGTCCTGGCACAGATTTATCTGATTACCAAACCCTTCCTTCACCTCTGACAAGACGTGTATTAATCACAACTTGTGAATGTGTGGAATGCCAGGCCTCCACCGTGGTTCGGATTCCACGTTAAACTGTAGGTCCTTCATTTCATCTCACAATCACCCTACCATTATACATTAGCGTAAGTGCGTATAAACCGAACGGGTAGTAAGACGCGGTGCTAATAATAACGTAATCCCTAGTGTGAGTATACGTGTTAATGTATAAGAATCTGATTATTTTCTGCCTATTCAATTTTATTTATTATAATTGGGTTTTCTTGTATCTCTTTAAAGTTAAAATGTCTGATGACTTTGATAGGAACCCCTTCCCCTCCCATACCCCTTCTGCATCCATCAGATGAGTTTATGCAGAGACGTATGAATGAGGAGAGAAGGTGGGCTGCAGTCTATTGCCTTCGGGCTGGGTGCAGCCCACCGACTGATTTTACCTGACCTGCAAAACATTTAACAAACAATTGTGTTTATAAAAATAGACTAGTAACTAGTTACTATATGAGAAATATAAAACTTAATTTTCTATCTCAATATTTTTCTCTAGGCTAGTCTACTAATTTTTTATTTTTATAAACCTAATCGGCTTGCGATATCAAAAAAGTTACCGACCACTAGCTTGTATTATGAAGCCAAGATTGAGACACGTTTCTCGGAACACTTGCGGAGTTTCTAGGGAAGAGGAAACTTTCGGGTAGAACAGAGCATGGACCAACGCAAGCGTGGTAGGGGAAAGGGGGGGAAGGATGTGGGAAATTGGGGTAACACTTGAAATGCTAGGTAAATTAAAGAAAAGTATCCTTAACAAGGCTGTAGCAAAACTACTGTAAACAAATTTTGTGTCATGAAAATTGAAGCTGGTAGCAGCGTTAATGTGACTAACCGCATCTGTGCTCGCACGGTCTAAGTCGTCACTCTCGCAATACACCAATATACTATATTGCCGTTGACGAAGAGTTAGGGGCTCGAATCCCGGCCAGATATACTCGGAATGATTTTTCCTAAATTGTTATCCACTCTCCCTATAGTATTATCCAAATGTAAGTTTCTGATAAAATTCTACCTTCCTCATACTTACTACCTTAGTGTAAATATGCGGATAGTCCGGATGGTTAGTAAGATGTGAAGCATAAATATGATAGTGTGACTAGTTCTTATCCGAGAGTCCAAGGTTCAAATCTTGACTGGTTGTTGCACAACCAAAACTCTTTTACATCTTAATGCGATTAAACTCTTGTATATCTGCCCCTCACAACTACAATATATTATTAATATTAATAGCGATATCACCTGCTTCGGTGGTAAAGTGGTCTAGGGCGTTAATCTCGTAATAGACCGGACTGCTGATGACGGTAATAATGGGGTTCGAATCCTAGTCAGATGTACTAAGAAAGCTTTTATAAAAAAAAATCCTCTATCGCTCCAAGAAAATGCGGCTACACTTCTTATAAATTAAACCTTACTCACCCCTAACACAGTGGTTTAGCTAGTACATGTTTTTTAAACCCGAGTGAATTATGCTGTGCTGAAATAAAAAAAATTACATCCATAAGTAAATATATAGTACTAACAAAAGTAATTTGTTTAATTTTTAACCGTTCCAGAAGTATTTGCTGATAACTTTATTCTCTTACTCGTTTTGTAATGTAAATATTGCCAAAGTAGACTGTCATTAACAACAATATTCAATATCAAAACAATAACATTAATTCTAAATAAAATGTACAATGTGTTTATTTATTCAGTAACGAGTAAGCTTGTTAACACGTGTTAGAAACAATCATGTTTGTAATGTAACCCAAAAAGACACAATTACCGTTGATTGGTCAGGGACTATACTGTTGAGGGGTAGTAGAAGCTTTCCCGGTGATCAAAGACCAAGGTCTTATGTCTAGCTCGAGAAGATCAGGAGCTCATAGCTCAGGAATTCAGAATCTCGATATCGTTAAGCTGCAGAACTCATGGCGGAGGCCAGATCTCGTGTAACTAACTCAGAGAATCGAAACCAGCCGAGTAGTTAACTGACATACAGAGAAACCGTGTACACGATGCAGAGGCGGGGGCGGACATCAGTGGAGACGAGTGGACCTCCCGGGTATCGACCCAGGTCCTACTTACTCTAGTACAGGTTGCTGACACGATGGTCTCACTTCTAACCAATCTCTTTCTTCAGTCATGACTATCATCACACTAGTTTATACATTTGCCATAAACGCTCTCAAATATTTTTTTTCTCGATAAAACCTTTATTAACTAATTTCAGTCCACTTGTCTCAATCGCTCCTTACCTTCCCAACACGACCATCCCTGACAGTGAGCACCTTAGGGGAGGCAGCAGAGACAAAGTGTAATTTTTAGAAACGAATAACGAAGCAGTCTCACTCCATCAAATTAGTGGGTGAGCTCGATGGTCTTTGGGTAAAGTTCACGCCTCAAGACCTAATGTTCCTGGATTCACACCCAGCTGAGGTTGAGATAAAAATCCGTAGCACAACTTCCTTCGGAGGGGAAATAAATTCGTCGATCACATGTCGATTGTGAAATGTAAACTGACCCTGGAAGGTTTGTGAAATTACCTGTCATGGTAAAATTGAGAGGCCCTTTCCCCCTCGCTCATAGAAATGCTCGTGTATTGATATAATCAGTCTGTTCATAAAATGCGCGTTAAATACCCAAAATAAATAAAAAATAAATTGATTAGTTTTTTACTTTAGTTTAGTTTCAACGTTATTACTAAGACAATGTTTAGTACTCTTTTGAAATGTTCTTGGTTAACGTCTAATTAGAATATAACATTAAATATTGAGATAATGTCAAGCAATATAATAAACATAGACTTTCAATAGGTTTTTTTTTTGTTCGTATAACATTTTGACTAATTTGGTAAAAACTTATTTTATGTCACTTTGAAAATTGAGTGTAAAACTCGCATGTTTAAATACATATACATTTTTTCTAAATGTTTGCTACCTTCACATAAACTACTAGATATAAATATAGCCTATTTATTAATTACGTGACTAAAATCTTTCCCCAAAATAGTAGATTATTGACATAAATTGTTTCCTCGTTCATCCGAGGGATGACATGACGTCAGAGTTTGAAAGTAAACAAACTAGTTTCCGTCAGTTTCCTCATCAGTCTGACTCCAAGCAAAACAACTTTTTTTTTATCCTATACGTAGGAAATCTTTATAGAACTCCTTAACCCTCCCCTCTCTTTCTCTATTCCAAGGAATCTTGTCTCAGTAAAAAAAAAAAAAAATCTTCTGACAACACCAACGTATATAAAAAGGGGAGAGGGTTGTGTGGAACTCTTGATCAAAACAAACCAATTCCCGACCAGAGAAAAGCAAGAGCTTGTATCATTATTATCGTCAGTATCAAAAAGGTTACAACCTAAGCTATTAAATCTGTGACGTCATAAACCGTACGATCTAAATTTGGTGGTGTACTTTTATGGTTTGATATTTAATTAGTGTTATACATGTGCGTATATTCGTAACGCATGTAAAAATTTAAATAATATATTTTATGTCACTAATAGCTACTGCCAAACTTGTGTTGAGTAGTAAAAATACCGAATATATTTTGTACACTCGGTTTTCACTGAAAGGTCCTACTTTACTGATTACACTATGGCCCTTTAGGCTTATAATAAGCTACACCATAGCGGACCCCCAAGAAAGGTAAGCCTATCACCAGGCTTGGATTTAAGGGAGGGCGACTAGGTATAACGCCCTCGGATCTCCAATTTAAATTTAAATTTAAAAAAATCAATTTTGGTTAGTTTGATAAAAATCAACTTTAACAATTCTTTTATATACAATTTATAAATAAAATAAATATTTTTATTCTCAAAATGTTGATTTTATTTTTTGTCCTTTTCAATAGTAATTAAAAATAGATGAAATATATTTTTTTAATGTTTTAAACAATATATCCAATATTATTCTTAGCATTGAGCATTTAACATTTAATTTTAAAAGATAAAACAATGTCTAATGGTTGAAAAGAAAAATATTTGTTTAATGTTGGGGTCTCCAATTTTTTTACAGCCCCAGGGCCTCCACAACTTTAAATTCAGCCCTTTTTACTACCTTTCAGGGAAACAGAGGGTGGTTTTAAAATATGGAGGCGTACTGATATTTTGAATACCATTTAAAGAACAAGATGGCGTCACAGTGAAGGATTTTGAATGTAAACAGGACTTATGACCAGAATGTTGGCTTCCCATCATTTGAAAACGTGACGATTTATAGTTTTGCATATGGCATAATCTTGCCTGTCATAATTATTGAAGAGTGGAAAGTTTTAAAGTACACTGAGTCGTACACAAACAAGTTTATTAAAATAAATTGGAAAATAATCGTCATATTTTAAGTATTAAATAAAACGAATATAACTATGGTTCCGTAGACGTTGGATTATGTGAGTAAGCTTTTCAATCAAGTAATTGAATCAATTATATCAATATTTAAATATCATCATTGAAAAGCTTCGAATAAGCATAACTTTGTAGATAAAGCTAGGAAGTTTTTTAAATAGATTTAAGTACTGTAGGATATAGTAGGGTTTCTGGTATATATTTTCCACGTGATGAGACCAATCTAGAAATTAATGTCTTAATATCCAAGCTGAGCTTTTTAATACGTGAGCATAACGTTAAAAGGTTTTTTTCTGCACTGTATTTTACTATCCGTCCGAGATATTAGCAAATTGTTTTAGCATCGCGTTTTTACTACCCGTTCGGTTTATACGCCTATTTATTAATTACGCTAATGTGTTATGCAATAAGAAGGTTGAATTTAAAGGAAGTGTACCAGCATTTAACTGGAGGTGAAGTTGAAACCCATTTAGTAAAAAAACCTTTATTACACCCGACCGAGATTAGAAACCTGATCTCCCTGTCATCGGCAGTCCTGTCTATTGCGACAGTAGCGCCAGTGCCTTAAACCATGCGGTCACCGAAGCGGAATATTAGCAGGTTTTCACTCTAATAAAGTAGAAAGAAATATGATAGAATTTAAAGTAAACAAATCTGCAATGCGTGGAATTATAGTGAGAAATTATTTGGAAAAAACCGCCTCGATGGCGTAGTTAGCTAAGGCGCTAGTTTCGTGCTAAGCTAGACTGCCGAGTACGGGGCGATCGAGGTTAGAATATCGGTTGGCTGAACTGGGAGTGGTTTTCCTAGATGGTTTTCCAATCTCCCTCCACGCAAATGCGGATTCACTTCCTCTAAATTCAATCTTCCCAATCCCTAACCCATTAGCGCAACTAGTACTTCAGCGTATAGTCCGAACGGGTTATAAGACGCGGTGCTAAATAAATTAAATAAATATTCGGAAAAAAAGTGCATCCTCAGTACACCCCGTGAGGATCTGACCCACGACCTCTTCTTTATCGGTAATTCAAACCAGATGAGCGTTACATTTAATCAGCATGCCCACCGAAGCGTGTGGTATAAATTATGGTAAGATAGAGTCGACAACAACGATAAGTAGTAGGCCTAGGTAGGAGCCTGAAATTGCCAACAAACACAGTCTGTGTTTTAATGGGATCGGGTAGCCCAGGACCACATGAGATCAAGTGGACTGCCTCCAAATCAACAAATAGGTGCATTTAATTTCATTATGACTTCCAAGGCCATAATGTACCTTTAATTCTTAGTTTGGCTTTCAGGTCACAAATTCTTACAATTAATTTAATTTCACCTCCAAGGCTGCAACTAGTCGGTTTTCTTGTTTATTTCTTCCAAGTCAGCAATTTTTTATTTAATTTAATGCATTATATATATATATATTATTACTAAAACAAATGTGTTGATATAAAAACATTACCACCCACAAATGTACAAACCCAACTCTAAATGTTTAATTATAACCTTTTTTAAAGACCGTCCACAACTATAAAATATTTCATTATTCGCCAAGGACAACTTTGTGAGCGGAAGGGGCCCGAATAAAATGTGTTTTATTTGTGGTTTCGCGTTGACTTTGTTATGAGCCTAGTGTAACTGCGTTACGATGTTTTTGTGGTGAAATGTGAGTCCTTGTAGGATCTATTCTTCCCAAAGTGTGCTTGAAAAGACGAACAATAGGCTTTTAGTAATAGGATGAGGTCATATAAATCTGTCCTAAAGTCGACGCACCATCTCTACAGTAATGGTGAATTTCGAAACTACTTTGTGTCCTGTGACTTGGTTTGTTCATTGTTAATTCTCTCTTGGCCTTTTTTTATTTTTAGTATAACTTCCTAGAAGTTTTGTGGGCCTCGTTTCTTAAGTACCTCATGTTAAGAATTATGTCATGTTCTATTGTTATTGCAGTCTTGATTATAAAAACAGAAAGGTGGATATTTTCCAAAAATTGTCGGAGAGCTATGAATAGTATATTGTAAATTAGTATCTATATGAAAAAAATTGAAGTCATTGAATTGCATGTTGTAATAACTTAATTTATCAGGTTAGAATGAAATATTACAATCATTTGGTCAGTAAATCCCTTTCTAAATAATTTTAGTGTAAAAATAAAAGTAGAATGTGTTTCAATTGTTTTCATGGCTGCATATTAATCGTAGCTTGATTAATGTTAATGGTGAATAAATATTCTATGTGAATTATTGATATTTATAATTGATGTAATATATTATTAGAGTATTCAAGATAATTAATTCAATAAATAAATAAGCCTTATTAGAATGAATGTAACGTCCTAAATCTAAAGAAGAAAATAAATAATCTTCGTACCCAATTTCACAAAGGCCAGACAAAAACTATCACTGGACAATCGTAACTGGTTGTGATACGAAATCTTGTTGGAATAAGTTTCGTCCTACAAACAATTGTCTCTTTCACTACCTTCTTCGCCACCTCCGATTCTTTACCTTTTCGCCAAGAATAAGATAAGACGCGGCCGCAATCGTCGTTCTCGATGACATCTTTGTAGCAGACTGGCGATTGGAAACAGAGGTAATTTTGTTGCTTTGGTGTAGATGCTTTGTAGCATGCTACAGAAATCACAAGGAGCTGTGTTCTCCGAAATAAAAATCAATACTATTTATATAACAATACAAAATGATTGAAATTTTTGTCCGGCTATTACGTTCATCGTTTCTTATCTGGTCTTAACCAAATCAATAATAAATGATTAGTAAGCTAAATGTTGTCCGGCTATTAACTCGTAGTTTCTTATCCAATTCTGACCAAACCAACAGTGCGTGACGGCTTCATTTTTTAAGCCATTGCTTTCTTTACAATCATCGAAAGGCCCGTGCCGAATAAAATATGAAGTGGAAAGGGAAGTGAAAATTGCATTACATGTACTTATATAACAATAATTCGTATACATGATGTTTTGTGAAATGTGTCTGTTGTAAGCAGAGTTAGTTGAAACTGAACCCTTGAAATGTTATCACTTAGTAAAGCATTCATTGGTCAGTTGTCAATGACAATATCATTCTCTTGTGAGAAATGTGGAGCAGAGCCTTTTATGATTGGTCAAGTAGGGAGCGAGTGGTTGAGAACGAATTACAGCTGCAGTTGTAACATGCTTTTCTTAGCCTTTAAACTCCCCACGACACATCACTGTTGCTTTATAAGTGTTATTATATTTGTGAGCTTAAAATATATATATTTATTTTTAGTTTAATGTCTTGTTTGGATGGACCCGTTGAAAGCCTTGAGCACTAGAGTTTAGAATTTGTGAGGAATGCTTGTGAGGACGCAGTTGGTGTACAAATGGACCATGTGAATTGAGGGTGCTGCTATATGTAAATGATCCCATATTAATGTCTGAGAATAAAAGTGACTTGCAGAATGCATTAAATTGCTCGACTATTGTGACAGGCAGAATAGATTTTCGTATAAATGTCTCCAAAACTAGGGTGGTAGTTTTTGATAAGGACGGATCAGGAAATGATTGTCGGCTTAGTATAAATGGAAAACTGTTGGAACAAGTGAATGATTTTGGGCATCTGAGCAATTGTTCTGTAAAAACTGAAGGATATATTGTGAAATCGAGAGACGGGTGAATCCATTTCTTAGAGTACTTGGGTGTATGTAGACTATTGCAAAGAGTGAAGTAGTATCGAAAGAGGCAAATATGGCAGTATATATGTGTGTTAACGCTAACATTGTTTTATGGATGTGAAGCGTGGTTTGTCAGGAGAAACACAAGAGTAAGGTGAATTCGGTTGGAATGAGATATATAGTGGAAATGTATGTGGAAAAACTCGTATGGACAGAATTAGTAATGAATGGGTGCTGAAATAGTGTGGTTTGAAAGTTAATCCAACAAGTAATTGTGAAATAAAGTCTTACGTTAGTTTGGGAATGTTGAGATTATGGGTGTGGATCAAGTGTCATTAAAATATATGAAGGTAGAGTGTGTGGATCAAAAGTAAGGGGTAGACTATGTAAGACGTGCTTAAATGCTGTAGATGAATGTGTGAAAGAAAAAACATTGAGAGTCTTAAGAATGAAAGAGTATGTATGACTCGGTGTATGGATGTTGTTGAAGCGAAGGGTATGCAAGGATAGGGAAGTGTGGAGAAAGTAGGTGAGGATGGAGAAAATGAGTTGTTTTTTTGAGCTACATGTACAGTTTCTTGCCTACCCCGTTAGGGAACAGCGCGATTTTTAATTCTAATTTTTAATATTGATTATTTATTCGGTTTACCCTATATTATGTTTATTTATTGTATGCTATTGAAAAGTAATTATATAATAAACCCAACAACAAGACTCCAGACCATTAAGTTACCATTAATGTGAACAAAATCAGTACTGAAGAAATAAAATTATACCAATGCGTTTATGTGCTATGCTTGTAATTTTTTCTAAGGTTCGGATTCTATATTTGGTATTCGGAAGTAAAATGTAAATTCGGATTAGGATCCAAGAAAAAGTGGATCCGACTTATCGAAAAAATATCTTGAAAAGGTGCATTTAGATTAAATGTAATACTAATTGACATTTTGGGGAAGAGGCGAGGTTAGAAGGGGTCAAGCAAGACCCCTAAGCTCGTGCCTATTTGGCCACGTGCCTGATAGCAGGTCAAATTTGTATTAGGCCTATACGTGTTTCTTGCTTGTTTCCCAAGATTGCAATTAAATACAGTCAATTTGTTCAAATTGATGTTTTCTTACCAAACTGTTGCTAAATGTTATTCAATTTTCAAATTACTTGTCTTATATTCTTTCTTATTATTACTTACTTCGCTTTCGGAAAATAATGGTTCACGCACTTCAAAAGCATTTTTTTCCCCTCTCACACTCCTGCCTCGGTGTTAAAATAGAGGAGCCCCATTAAGGGAAGTGTATTAACTCTAGTTTTTTTTAATCAACCTCCTGCAAGGCCTCCATTAGTTGCGCCCCTGTCGGCCCCAAGAAGAACTAGGAAGAAAGGATGAAGAAAGGATTGAGGAGGAGGGCAAATTCTTAAAAGCACGTTCAGCTGAGGAAATGAAATTAGTTTCTGTAAAAAAAAAGATGAAGTGTTAAAAGTTCGCATGAAATTAGAATGGTATGCCTTTCTAGACCTCCGCAGATATTAGAGCTAAAAAGGCGGACATAATTGTAGGAGCTATTTTTATAGGAAGATGACAGCTAGAAAAGCTACTAGATCTTTTTTCACTTGCTCATACTTCAAGTCATATGACTTTCAGCTGTCAATTTTGATACATATTATCAATACCTCAAAAATAGCATTAAAAATACTGTAAATTATTGTTAATTTTCGCTGCAAAAAAGTCTTTAATGGCAAAAAGGCTTTTTCTATGTAAATTGGACTGTACTGGATGTTCACTGGGAATGTAGCCATACTTCTCTTCAAACATGTCTTACTCGACAAGTATTTAAATAGGTAATACTATAATCCTGCCAACAATGGGCTACATATTCAGTGAGACGAAGTATTGCCTATCTGTGTGGGCAAGAATAATGAATCGTGAAGGGTTAACATAATGATGGCTGACACTTTCGTTGTTGTTTGTAAGTGAATTGAAACGTTTAAATGATAGATTATTAGGCCACGGCGTAAATGACTATATATTATAAACGCCCTATATACTATACTTATCTAATAAATACTTAATGGGACATTTAAATGGTATATTTAACTAGAAAGATATATCTTCCATTTAATGCTCTAGAGTTTCTTGTGGGCATTTATTGAACCACAGGTAAAACTTCAGTAGATTTTACTTTACGTCCACTAACAATATACTAACTTATTTCTACTCTATAGCTATTTTCATTTCTTAGTACATTCATAGATATTTTCGTAATAAAATTACTTTTACAACTTATGCTGTCAAAATTTTAAACAAATGATTAACTGTAAGCGGGATTGAATTCTGAAAACTTATTTGAAGTGATAAAATAAATCATAGATAGATTTTTAAAATAAAACAAACAAACTCTTTGAAAATAATTGTGAATAAGGTATGTTTAGTTGTTATATTTTAATTAATACGATATTTTAAAAACAGCTTTACAATTTGTCCGCATCAGTGTTTACGTATGCTTTACGTAAAGTTCGTGTAGACTGGTTGACAAGTTACTTGGAGGTCAGAGTTTAAACTTACACCGATTGTATTGAGGTTGGCTTGTATACATTATTTCCCATCCTCCCTTCACGCAAATACAGGTACATTTTCTCCAGAGACTACTTTACTCATCCCTATCCCATCAAATTTTTTTTAATCAACGTTTCTTATTACCTGTTCAGGTTATATGCATATAATGATAAGTACTCTAATGAAGTAGGGATGAGGAAGGAAACATTTTAGAGGTAATCTACTCGTATTTGCATGAAAAGAGAGTGGGAAACCATTTAGGAAAAACTACCCTCAGTAGAAACGACCTGGATTCGAACCTTCAATCTCCCCGTCTTTAACAGGCCAGTCCAACACGCTAGTGATGCCAGGACCATTTGCCCAATGAATCGAGTATATTCATTAATTATATGTCCATTCGGAGAAAAAGTGTCCGATAACATGCTTTATATTTTTCCACTGGAATATTTATAAGGTCCTTAAAGGTTGATGGGTGTTCTATCTCGAATCATTTTCAGCGTATTCAAATGTTCTTCCCGGACCAAACAAGTTCAGTAAATTAATTTTCTCGACAAAACAATTAAAATTAAAAGGTGATAATTAAATTTTACGCCAAGAGAAGGTGATTAATGATTATTTTCAGTCACAGTCTGGAATTAAAGTCCTTGGCCAACAAAACAGCCCCTGTTTTTGTCAACTTCGTCGTGAGGTCACTAGGGGGCTGGGAGGGGGGGGGGCGGGAGGGTGTAGGTGTTATTATTTTTGCGATCGTTAAGAGCGGTAAGCCAGATTCTGAAATGGAAGGCTTTGTTTCGATTTAGAGCAGGTGCACGAGTGGGTGTTTTTCTTAGAATGTAGTGTTCCATCTTCTGTTGAATGATGCTGATATAACTTCTTGAAATTTGACCTCCTATTTATATTTCCTTTAGTTAGCTACATCAAGTAATTTACCTTTGTTTGAATATAGTATGCTGATATATTCAAACTTAATATGTATATTCAAATGTAGGCAAGTTAACTTAAATAGCTAAGCTAATATATAGTATATATATATATATATATATATAATGTATATATATATTATTATTATTATTATTATTATTATTATTGCTACAATTTGTTTTATCAAGGATAAAAGTTAGATTCTTTTTATCAAGTTATGTAGGTACGTACTTTATAACATAGAAAAGTTTAAAAACTTGTTTAACATTGAGTTCAAAAGTTAACACCTGAATTTAGCAATCTATATTATACGCTCTTAAAGAGGATCTAAAACAGAGTTGGTCGCACGAATAATGCGCCTGACTGGCTCGCGAATCCAGGGTTCTGCAAAGTGGCTAGGCTTATACGAATGTCGGGAGTATTATTATAATTATTATTACCAACTACTAATGTCCATTTGTGTTAAACAATCTTAGGGTAAAACACACAAATATCAACGTGAGTGCTATGGGAGTTTTGAAATTTACTTTTCAAGGTAGGTTTTTAAAATTTAATCTGGTACACATGCGGGCACTTATAAAATTTACATCCCGACTTATTAGCTCAGTATGTAATGCATTTGTTTACTGAACTAAGGAGACAGAGGTTCGACTTCTGACACGACCGAAAAACGTAGACTTTATCAATCGTGAAATTTAGATTTCATCTTTCAAAGTAATGAATTAACAGTCATTGGTTAGGGTGTGTTGTCTGTTATATAGTTAAGTTAGTTTGTAAATCCTGCGCTAATATAATCAGTTGGTTTACGTTACACACCCCTCAAAAAGTTACATCTCGTCCCAATACCCATCTGGGCTATATACATTTAACCACACTAATGTGAAAGTGAGGATAAATGTATGATTAAGAAAAAATATATCCATGTTTGAGAGGAGGGAAAGTTGGAAATAATTGAGGGAAAACAACCTTCAAATCATCTGGCTGGGGTTTAACCCTGACCTCCTCGTCATCAACAAACCAAACTATATGAGCGTGAAGCTTAGTCAACGCACCTACCGATAGGTATATCTCTTATTAAATAAATATTAAATATTGTAGATTTGTTTTCAAGCAAATTGTTATTTACTGAGGCCTGCAGACTGTAACTAATATGTTTAATACAAATATTATAGGCCCTATATTAGTTTACCTTCAACGACGTTGCCTACTTGGAGATTTTTAAGCTATTTTGTGAAGTGGGTAACATCTTAACTTGAAGCATCTAAGGAGTCTCATACCTAAGCAGTCTAAGCCCTACCACACTTAGACGCCAATGTACAAAATAGAAAGAGAGGAAAGAAAATGAGAAGTTCACCTTGAGAAGGCTCTTGTCTACAAGATAACCCTTTATCTCTTCTTATAAGGAGTTTACACATTCACCTTAACATTTGCGCCTTGAAAACATTGACTTGCTTTTTAATTTTACCTTTTTCTTGTTTCGTATTCTAGATGGACACATGCTATCACGGACTTTTTTAAATATACATCCTGGAAGGAAGATTCCTACAGGCAATTTTCTTGACCAAGACAAATAGCCTAAGTTGTAAAGGGTTTATAAAAAAAATACGTTTAAAAAACTACTCAAAGATAAAAAAAATAATGATTTTTGACACTGTAGGACAATTTTTATAATTATTTAATAATTTATGGTTTATGTTTCAACGTTATATCTTTAGAACTCGCTGAGTAAAACTTAAATTCATTAACATGGGAAATCCTATCTTGACCTGCCGTGAAGTCACAGGTAGGAAGGTTCGTGACCAACCCTTTGGTTTTTTCGTGACACTCTGCTTGACACCGGGGAAAGGACTATACCAATGTCATTTTGAGTATTTATGTCATAGAGGCGTATTAATAGTATAAAATAACCAACCACTTTGGTGGTCGAATATTCAAAGGAATCAAGAAGATCGGGGTAAGAATTTCGGTCGAATATACCGAGGGCGGTGTTCCCTTTAGTGGTTTTACACTCTCCTTCCACGCAAATTCGGCTATATTTCCTTTTAATTTAACCTTCCTCATTCCTAGCACATTAGTTTAATGCGTAAAACCCAAACGTGTAGTGAAACACGGAGACAAAAAAAAATTAAATTGGTAAAAATAGATGTTCGTTTGAAAGAGTAATACAACTGATATATTTGTATGGTTCCATTTAGACGTATTTTAAAGATCAACGTGATTTAAATATAGAAATTACTAATATACTTTTTACACCTTGAAACTTTTTATGTTATCAAGTAATAATAAATAAAAAAATCAATGTTATATTATAATCAAATTTGTATTTTTCCTCTATATAGTATTTTATGCTGTTACAAACTAATTAGAAATTAGTTTTATTAACACCACGTCTTACTACCCGTTCAGATTATACGCTTATCTACTGATGACACTAATGGTGTTAGGGCTTAGTTAAATTATATTTAGAGGAAGTGTACCCAAATTTGCGTGGAGAGAGAGTGCAAAACATTTTTAACATCCGACCTATATTAAAACCTCGATCTCCCCGGCATCGGCAGTCTAGACAACTGCGAGAGTAGCGCGTTAGACCACGCGGCCACCGAGGCGAGTTTGAAATTAACTGAGTTACTGATAAGGCTTAGCATATTTTTGAGTATACTGAAGTTTAAAGTAGGTCGTCATATTCAGAGCCTATTGTACGAGTAAAGTCAGTATTCGCTATATTGTATTCTATGTTCTATATTAATCATCATATTTTTGTATCTGAGTGGGAGAAGAATAATTGCCTCAGCCAGTATAATAAAAGTTGCCCTACTTGTTATTGTGGTAGTTTGTTCTTGTGTTCCACTTTCTATCAATTGGATTTTATTTTGTTCCCATCAATCATTTTCATTTTTTAAATCCAGATCTTTTATGAATGACGTCGTTTTGCCTACTTTCCGTTGAAGTGGATATGTTTCTATTATAATTTTATAATAGTTTTATATCTATACATGAATATCGACTTTGTTTTGAATTTGAATTGAGTGCGTATGCAATAGAAATGGCCAAATTGGGAATGCCAGTGTGAATTTATATTTATTAACTGAAAAACAAGGCTTGCTGTAATATATTGTCATCCAGTACCAGAATGAATGGAGGAATTTCTCAATAAAAAAAACCCCATGTTACGTTTTAGTATCACGATTATTTTAAGGCTTACAAGAAATATCATTTTTGCAAAATTATATTTTAATTATATCTTGAAACTTTTTTGCCCCTTTTAGAATCCATTTGGGCACTACAAATACAATTTTTGGCTGGAATATCCATTTTATTTTTAAAAGTACTCTTTAATGCTATACAAGTAAAATAATTATGAATAAGTTCAGATTTTCAGGGCGTTTGAAAATGTAAACAAAATACCAATATAGCTATGAAGTAAATGTATTTATTTTATTGTTGTAAATTCTACCTCGCTGGTTTTGGGGTAAGCTGTTCGCCCTAGGACCCCAACGTTCGTGTATTCAAACCCAGTTGGGGTCGAAGGATTTTTTTTTTTGAGCGATAAAAATCCGCAGCACATCTTCGGCGGGGAAGTAAAGCCGTCAGTCCCATGTCGAGTGAGGCATGTAATAGATATGTGGAAATACCTTTCCCTGCAAAATTGTTAAGCCCTTTCTCTCTCACTCATATAAATTCTCGTGTGCTGATATAATCAGTCGATTCAGAAAAATCACGTTAAACACTTCTATTAAGTAAATAAAATAAATATTGTTTGCGAATATTCATAAAATAATATATTTTTTAATTTAAAAGCAAATAGGTTGCGTTATTTTTTAATCATACAATTTTGAATTATTACTACTCACAATTATATTAATATAACATAGTAACGTGTTTTAATTTAGGTTTATTCAACACTAAATGCATTTCCCCCAAGCCTATTGCCCAAACTTTTTCCATCCTATTACCCTCTTCCGCTCCCAAACACACACACACAACTACAGAAGTCGGAACGTATTGCGCATCAGTATAGAACTTCACTAGCTATTTTAGAGAGAAAAAAACCCACATAAAAATAAAGTTATTCAAAAGTTAGTTACAAATCGTTTATCAACGTTTTCCCAGTTCAAGTTTACGTAATCCCTGGAATGATTTGTTCATTTGGACCAGAGTTCGGTGATGTAATTTGGAATGTTACCAAAAAAAATAACCTCAAATGGGCTACATAAAATACGAGTGATAGCTTAGTATGGAAATGGTCTTTCTAGTAGGTAATGTTTTATGTGGCAACTTGTACCGCGTCAAAAGGTGAAACATACACCACTTGACATTTTGATACTTTCATTTACCAAACGATTTACGTTGTTCATTTGAAAAAAAAAAAATTAGAGACAGTAAAAAAGTTAGATTTACAGCTGACATGCTGAATGAACATATTAATGTAGCATTCATGTGAAGTAATTTAGAACGTACGAAATAAATGAGGAAATTTATGGCTTGTGCTTCGTCCACGTTATCTGTTTTGTGCTTCACATTTGCAACCGGATATCCGATCTTTTGGCTTTCGAAGAAGTTATGTGTATTTGTAAAAACAAAAATTTGTGTGGGTTCTAAAATATATAACCAATATCTTTCAAAATTATCCATTACAATTTATCTTTTTTTTTAACTATAGAAGTATTTTAACCATAGATTAGTTTCTGGATGTAGTTATTTTTTTAGCTCTGTATCTTACTACCAGTTCAAGCTACACGCATATAATATACTACTTACGTTAATGAGTTAGGGATGAAGAAGGTTGGATTTAAAGGAAATGTACTCGTATTTGCGTGGAGTGAGATTGCCAAACCCTTTTGAAAAATCATTCTCAGTACACTCGACCGGGAATCGAGCCCCGATCTCCCTGTCATCGGCAATCTAGTCGAACATGAGAGTGGTGCCTTAGACAATGCGGCCACTGAAGCAGGTATATAATAAGTAGCTAACTTTAATTTAAACTCACTAGGGAAAAATAATCAACATTAAAATTACCAATTTAAAAATAAATAATATGTGGTCCACGTATTTATATCCGTCCGGATTGTTCGCTTATTTACATCAATGGATTAAGGATGAGAAAGGGATAGTTTGGGCAAAATGTACTCAAATTTACGTGTAGGAAGAAAGGAAACCATTATGTAAAAACAACCCAATTCACCCGGCCGAAATATGAACCCTTACCCACCTGCCATCGGCAAACCTGACTAAACGAGACTGAGGCCTTTTTATGCATGAAAATGGATGCTAATTTCAATACGAATCAATTAGTTAAAATAAAGAAGCATAAACGTAGAGAGAGAGAGAGAGCTAAGGAATTAAATATTAATAAAGGTGGTTTTCACGTAAGTATATGATTAAAAATATTATTTAAATAAATTCTTGTTCGAAATTATGTAAGAATAATCTAAGTAATGTTTAAAATAGCGTTGATTATAAGTCGAATTTGGTAAAAACAAACACTATCATTTAAATTTAACCCGCTTCGTTGGCCGCATAGTCGAAGGCGTCATTCTCGCAAGAGCCTCAACTACCAATCACAGGGAAATCGTGGTTCTAACTTACTGATCGGGTGTAGGCCTACTAACGGTGGTTTTTATATATTAATTTTCACCCTCCCTCCACGCGAATGCTGATACGCCTCCTTTATATTCAATCTTTCACATCCCTAACACATTAGCGTAGTTAGTACTTAGATGTATAGTCCAAATAGTTAGTAAGAAGCGGAAATAAAAATAAACTATTTAAATTTAAAAACCACATATCCTTAAATTTGTCTTACTACGCGTCCGGCTTTGCCGAATTCAACTACACTAATGGGGCATGAATGAGTATGGTAGAGTTAAGAAGAAATGTACCCATATTTACGTGGGGAGATCTGTAAACCGTTTTGTAAAAAGCCTTTAATTACACCTGGACCTCAGCCTCCTCGTCACTAACGAACCAGACTTAACGTTTAGTTCGCATGCCTAGCGATGCGGGTTAAAAAAAACAATAAAGCATAGTTTGTGATGATTCAATTATTCATAAAAATATGCTTGGTGCTTGCTATAAATGTGAGTGAAAATAAATCTCAAACAAAAATATCATTGTTTGAAAAAAAAGAAAGTAAAAAATGATTGTGATAATTTTTTTTAAACACTTTGACTAAGTACCCGTTCGGGCTATACACTTATTTACTAATTACGTTAATGATTTTTAGGGATGATGTAAGTTATATTTATATGAAGTGTACCCGCATTTGCTTGAAGGAAGAGTGAAAAGCCATTTTGGAAAAAACCGCCCACAATGCACCTTACCGAGACTTGAACCTCAATCTCCCTGTCATTGTCAGTTTTGTCTAATGCGAGAGTAGCGCCAGAACATGCGACCAACGAAGCGGATGAGTACGATAAACTAATACTAGTGCAAACAGGAAACAAAAAACTAAATAAGAATTAATCCCAAAGTAGGGTACCCTACATTCTATTTACAAGTAAAACACATAATTTATTAAATCTCACGAATAAGAAAAACACACCCACGCCAAATCTTTCCAAGAGGTGAATATTTCACTGACTTTTTCTCACGTTTGTTTGTTTGTTTGCTAGTTTGTTTGGGGTGAGCAAGTATTCCACTTCTCACCAGAACCATCTATCATAACCTTCCTACCCCACCCTCCTCCTGCCTGCCTTTCAACAAACCCAACACACTCTCCTGTTTTGAGTGAATGCTGCTGGTAGTAAGGTATGATTTATGTTGAAGAAAAGGGGTTGAAGGGGTGTGGAAGACTTGGTGAGCACTTCTATTTCTGGAAATGTTACAAAAAGAGGGGGCGTGGCCCTTTGTCCATTTATAAGTAGCGACCCACTTGTGTAGATATAGAGATAAAGTTCAGAGGAAGGAGTATGATTGGACAATTTACTGAAAACAAGAATGGTAATGTTGTTGGTGAGCCACGACTTACCAACTTGAGTTAGGAGGGAAGCACGCAATATTTATTTGAAAATAAAGTCTTATGTACAAGTATTTAATATAATTTATAGGAGGTATTTAACGTGTACTTTCTGATCCGTCTGAATATATCAGTACACGACTTACAAACTAACTTAAATCTTGAACAGACAAGACATCCAGCCCTAAGTCGTTAATTCATCACTTGTGAAAGGGGAAACTCACATTTCACCAATAATGTTTTTTTTTTGCCATACCAGGAATCGAACCCGGGACCCTTAGTTCAGTAGACAAACCACCTACCAAATGAGCTAAGATGTCGGACTATGTACAACGATGTACAACAATACCACCCACTTCGATGGCCGCATGGTCTAAGGTGTCACTCTCGCAATAGACTAGACTACCGATGACGGAGAGGTTGGGGTTCGAATCCCGTTCGGTTTTCCTAAATGGTTTATCATTCTAACTCCACGTAAATGTGGATACATTTCCCATAAAATCCTACTTTTTAAAATATCATTATGTGATTATATTTCCAACGAATGAAATGGATGTTGTATATGTTACTATGAATGTGCTTAACTCGTTATTTTGTAAAATTACCGTTGAAGGTGTAATTTCCCCGAAAGCAATTTAACAAATAATGGTATTTATCTACATTTACCAGTGGTTTGTTAATATAGCTAATGTTTATGAAAGTATAGATCATAAATCCAAACTAACCTAACCTAACCTAACATAAACTTGCCTAACCAAACTTAATCTTGACGTGACTTACTATCATTCACCAGTGGATGATGGTAATTTTATAAACTCACCGGTGATTTTGTAAAACATTCGGCGAGAATGTGAAATAGTAAATAAATGTTTTACATTTCCCAAGTGAACCATCGGCTTTGTAGAATCACCAGCAACTGTGCAAACTCATCATATTCAGAATATAATCTCTGGTAAGTGGAAGATTATTAGGATGGCTTTAACTTCACCAGATTATTCTGAAAATTGAAAAATGACACCTGGTTGGACACGGGAATCGAACCCGTGACATTTGACTTAGTACGCCAATGCTCTCTGACCACTGAGCTATCCAGGAATCGTCCCGTGCCCACGGTAATTCTTCACTCATATTTTAAGGCAGAGTCTATGATGAACGTGCGTGATCTTAATTAAAATCCACACATTTGTAGCCGACAATTTACGCACGTCCATCATAGACTCTGCCTTAAAATATGAGTTAAGAATGACCCTGGGCACGGGACGATTCCTGGATAGATCAGTGGTCAGAGAGCATTGACGTACTAAGCCAAAGGTCCCCGGGTTCGATTCCCGTGTCCAGGCTTCATTTTTCGATTTTCAGAATATGATAGCTAGATGGAGTAAATCCTCACTCAAAGCATACATAGTAGCTTTAGCTATTTGATTCTTCACCAGATTAATTAAGGCTATTATTGTTGTTGTTGTTGTTGTTGTTGTGTGTGTGTATAACACGAACGTGCTCAAAGAAGCGGTGGAAAAACAACAACACATTTATGGTGTATTAACTTTTGATACTTTTCTTCGGGTACTCTCCGGGCTGTTCGTAGATCCGTCTGTTTTCGTAACGCGCGTTCATCAAATTCCGACCACACCTCAAGTCCATCGTCCGACACACAACGACGCATTCATTCTGTACACGTCCGAGGCTGTCCGAAGCTACTCAATGCTATCATCTCACCGAGCGGAGTCAAATGGAGCATCAGTAAATCTCCCACACAGATAAGCCTGGACTCATATGTTCGTCTGTTCCCCAAAATTAGTTTTCCTCCCCTCATTAATTCAAATGCCGGCTCAGGGAGATGATAACGAAGGGACATCCCTCTCCCACAATCCACGAGAGAATCTCTCCCACCGACATTCGTCGATATCTAAGAGGACAGGGGAGGGGGTGAACTTTATGAAGTTTTACGCACGCGAATTATGAGAAGAAACATCGGTAGTCAGTTAAATTCTTCCGACCCAACCAGTCCGGTTACCCAGCGCTCAACTTGCTTGATACAGGACGGCTCTTAGGTCGTATTTCTGTAGTTAAATTAACTACGTTGTATTTCTATATCCATCAATCTCCGTGCACGATGTCTGTATCTACAAGTTGAATAGTAACAAACGGACGTAAACTTTCAGAATAGGTATATCAATAGTATCATTTCATTATAACTTTTGTAATAAGTACTAGGCAAACCTACTGTGTAGGAGATTTTAGAGACAATTTATAGGTTGTGTTTATAATGTCAGTACGTCAGAGCTATAACCTCCCCCCACCCCCTCACACACAAACCCAGAGTGGAGGAGGGGGGAGGGGTTTGTGACGGTGGTAGCTCTCAGGGAAGTCCCCTCAACAGGAGATGGCAAGAATTGAGGAGGAAGCCATTAATATAGGTATTATTAATAATACTTTCGGGGAGACGGTGGGGTTGAATAAAAAGAAACCTTCCTCCTCGTTACAGCCCTACAACACGTAAAACTCAACTAGGTGTAACAATTATAAAAAAATCTACTGCACCCATAGCGCCCATTTCACTCAAAAAATATCATGTGGGCTAACATTAAGAGTGCGAAAGAAAGAACAGAGTAGAAAACAATTTTTTTTACTGTCTGTATTGATATTATACTATAAATACCCTATCCAAGGGGGAGGGGGGGCGCTTTGGGGTTCAACAGCCCTCCTCTTTCCTCGAAATTACAAATGAAATAATACATTAAATAAGTAGATTATATGCTTAGTTAAAATAAAATGAGTATCCACTCATCACTATCATGAGTATCGTTAGTGAAGGAAATATGAAAACAATCTATTGTTCTGTTAAAAAAAAGTTTTTATTGTTTCGACTAAATACATTCATCAATTAAAACTGCTAAAAAAATATTTTAATTTTGTTTCAAAAGATTTCAGTAAACCAAATAATAATACCGACGCTTTTTATTGTTTGGCGAAATGTAATACTTTTTAGGTTTAATAAATATTTACACGTTTTGGAGAAATTTTTTATTCTCACTTCCTCTCACAACGACCATAGTATACATGTCTCGGTGATCGAAAAGTCTAAGGCGTCATATTTGCAATAGACTGAATTGTTGGTGACGAGATGTCCTGCATTCTATCATTCCATTCCCGGTCGGGTGTACTGAGTTTTATTTATAGGTTTCCCACTCTCCCTCCATGCAAATTTAGGTACATTTAATCACAATATCCCTTATTCACCACTACCTTATTCGTACATGCTTATACCCCTAACATGTAGTAAGACCCGGTATCAAATTAAATAAAAGTCTTTAACCTCTATTTTGTTTTATTTCCTTAGTATTTTATTTTAACACCGCGTCTTACTACCCGCTCGGGTTATACGCTTATGTACTAATTACGTTAATGTGTTAGGGATTAGTAAGCTTATATTTATAGCGTTGAAAGTATATACTACTATAGAAGTATCGAAGGATAGGGAAAAACTCTACGCGGCTCATCCAAATTATTTCACTAGTTAAATATCTCGCCGTGAGAAAGCGCTAGTACGATAGTGGCGCATCCTGATGCCCAGTTATGGTACTCTTTGAATATTACTCTCCCTCTTTGTCTAAAAGAAGAGAGGAATACTTCTCTTGTAAAAGAGGGTTGGTAAGAATTAGGAGGGGGGGGTTAAAAGTTGTTAGAAAACTGACAAGGTCGGTTTTCTCAAGGTCTAAACTAACCGTAATGGATTTTAGGGGTCGTTTACCTGTCATTCAATAACATTGCATTCAAACCAAACGAAACTTATATTCTTAGTTTGTTAGGCTTCAAGGAAAATAAATCTTTAATAGTTATTTATATAAATGACCATTTTTACGTCCATTTAGTTCAAATACAAAGAAATATTTATTAATATAACTATCATAATTATATTAATACAAAACCTTTTCTATCTTAAGCTAGATGCTCAAATTAATTTTTTTTAAGGTTGCTTTTTGAGTTCACAATATTGGCCACTCGCGGTATACGTAGGCAGGGTTTCTCAAACTCACGGTCCGTGGATCATATCTAACTGGTCCGCTTGTCTGCAAAACTCTTAAATAAGTATTTGGCCTGCAGTTACACCCATACACACACACACACACACAATAATAGTTTAATTTTAGTGTGAATATAATATTGATATAAAACAATTAAACCATTTCAAATTGCGCTATTTTTTATCACTTTTTAAATAGTGGATTGTGGGGATTTTTGTTTACATATTTTAATAAATACTGCTCTGAGTGATTCTCTAACCCACATTAACATCTAGAAAATATAAGTTATGTAATATTTTAAATACATGACATCAAATAGCTACTATAGAGATACATCGGTGAGCACGCGGATTAAACGTCAGATTATTATAATCTAGTTAGCTGGTGTCGGGGAAGACGGGGCTCGAATTACATCTGGATGTACAGAGGGTGGATCTTTCTATTTATGGTCTCCCACATTCCCTTTTCTCAGATGCAGTTACATTTCCTCCACATTATGTTCCTCATCCCTTACTTACTAGCGTTATTAAAATATGCTTAGTCAGGATGGCTAGTAAGATGCGCTACAAAAACAAATGTATATTCTGTGGCTCTCAACACACCTCGAGTTTGTGAATCTGGACCTTCGGCTAGTTTGAGTTTGAGAATCACTGATGAAGGCTATAATTTTTTAGTTTACAGATTCTCACACACATTTTGAATGATTCATCTATAATTGCTCCAAATTTCAGCTTTCTAGGTCATGAAGAAATGTGAAAATTTTCTGTACTTCAATATTTACCAACCAAACTCAACCTTTTCTTTAATAATTATTGGTAGACGCATGGTGGGCTAGGTTTTGTTGTTGGGATAGCTTGTCTGTATAGTAAATATATGAGAAAAAAAAATTTTTTTTATTGTATTAGCGGTTCAACTTTTTTTCATAAGACATGTTTTTTCTTGCAAAACTGTTAGGTCGTGGAATACGTCCTAGTTACATGAAAAACAGTTCAACAACAAAAAATTAAAAATAATATAATGTTTATACTTTTTAGGTTCATGCATCTCACAGACATTATTTATTAAATTTTTTTTTACTAAACTAATAATGCAAAACGCCAATATTGGGTGAAAAAGTTTTAAAATCATGCATATTTATTTGCATAGGAAAATCAAAAATTATAGGGAGGGGTGGAAGATCCGCTAACTTTGCCTCCTCAACATTTTTAATATTAAATATTTGTTATTTAAAAGCTATTACGGTGCAAAACGCCATAATTAGGTTCTATACAGAAATACCCAATTTAAGAAAAATTTAATAATAAAAATTAAGACAGATAAACTTGAATATTTTGGGCATTTTTGATGCACAGTAAAAAAATTGGAAAAGTTTAGATACTAACAGAACAAGAGTTTTTAAAGTGGTATACGTTTATCTCTGTGGTCTATATCAGTGTTTTTCAACCTTCTTGAATATGCGACCCCTTTACAAGTAAAAAAATTCTGACGACCCCCTAGACGTAATAAAATTACATCAGTGATTTCAAATAAGACGTATTTGGCGTTGTTAGGCGGGAAGGGGTGAGTGCGCGCGCAGGTTGGTTGAAGGTCAACAGTCGTTTGTCAGTTGTCAGAGTAAAAAATAAACAGGCACAGCCTTCTCACTGAAACTATTGTTGTATTTTTAATGTAGTGTAGATTGTAGAACTTATATTTAAAAATAAACTTTTCTCTGAAATAGGTATATTTTTATTGTAGTATAGGACCTACACTTGCTTTTTATTTTACCTGGCTTGAGACCGCGACCCCCCAATAAAGCCCTTGCGGCCCCCTGGGGGTCGCGACCCACAGGTTGAAAAACACTGGTCTATATCATCCATTCAATTGAGGCCCCTACCTAAAGTTTGTACAATGACAAGATAGAAGAAGGTATGCATAAACAAAGCATAAGTTACACTTATAAGAATTGGCATAATGCAAAAATTTACATTTGCACAATTTGAAAATAGTTTTAACTATAGACTTAATTGTAGTTAAAATCTTAATTAGTATTAATTATTTTTTTATCATTGTTGGTGCACACATAAGTTTAGTCCTCCCTTATTACATCCCCATTACTTCAGTTATTTGACATCATGCATTAAAATCATTTCATTTTTTCATTTATTTTGAGTATTTAACGTGCACTTTCTAAACAGAATGGTTATATCAGTACACGACTTATAAACTAACTTAAATTTAGAACATACACAACAACCATTCCCCTGACAGTTAATTTAGCACTGTGAAAGAGGAAACGAACAGTTCACCAATGATAGATTTTTCGGCTATGCCGGGAATCGAACCCGGGACCTTTAGCTCAGAATGCAAACACACTACCGACTGAGCCAAAGTGTCAGACTGTTTATTAAAATCAACATTTAGAACGGTTTATGTGTTGTTAATCAAATATTTCTAGATTACTTGATAAAAAAATTACACCTCTGTACCTAAATAAAAACTGGTACCTTGGTACTAACGCTGTAAGCTACCTGGTCTCGTAAGTCATCACACTCAAAATATAACTTGTTTTTGGGTGACGTGGAGGTCGGGGCTTGAATTCCTGTTGTTTGTACTGAGGGACAATTTTCCAAACGATTTCCCTCTCTCTTTCTCCACTCAAATTCATGTACATTTCATTTTAAATAAACCTTTCTAATTTATTCAATTATTGTAAAGAGGCGGATAGCTCGGACGTACAGTAAGATGCGGTGTACATAAAAATAAAACACAATGCCATTGAATACTCATTATTTTAAGGAGTCTTAATATAACTTCAACCTATTCAACATCCCCTCAGTAAATTAAATATCCTAGCTACGCATATCTTGAACAAATTTAATCCAAGTTTGACACCTTACCTCAATTATAATCACTTCTTACCACAGAACTGAAGTCCCGAGAATCGATTCCCGACATGACCAAAACTTTTACCATTGGTGAAATATAAATTTACGGGAATGCGTATTGTGTCTGTTCTAATATTAAGTTAGCTTGTAATTCATGTTATATAACCTGTCGATTCTCACTAAAAATACAAAAATAAAAATTTAATTTTTCTATTCAAATCTAACCTAATCGTGCGAAGATTTTATTTCTAATCTAAAGATAGTATCTATAATGTGCGAAGATTTTATTTCTAATCTAAAGATAGTATCTATAATGTTTGAAAAAATAATATTATATATGTGTTTGTGTGTGTATTCCATCCAATGACTCACTCGGGAATTTACTTTAGGTAGGCAACTATCAAATAACGTAGTTTCTGTAAATGACTATTATTTTAGTTTATAGTAGGTAGTTATAATCAAAAGCACTCAAATCTGTTAAATGTATACACTGTTCTTTGGTTTGTGAATAAGGGAGAAGGAAAATGTATAGCTTTAAAAGATGGTGTTATTTATAACTCTAGAACCATTTTGAAAACATCTGCTCTTTATAAATAGCTAATTATTATTATTATTATTGTTATTAGCACCGCGTCTTACTACCCGTCCGGGTTATACGCACTTATGGTAATGTGTAATGGTAGGGTGATTGTGAGACGAAATGGAGGACCTACAGTTTAACGTGGAATCCGAACCACGGTGGAGGCCTGGCATTCCTCACATTCACAAGATGTGATTAATACACGTCTTGTCAGAGGTGAAGGAAGGGTTTGGCAATCAGATAAATCTGTGCCGGGACCGAGGATTGAACCCCGGACCCCTAGCACAGGAGTCTGACACCTTACCCCTGGACCACCAGGTCACCAATAGCTAATTATAGCTTCCAGATGTGTATGGGATTTTCTAAATTTTTCAGAGATTAAAGTTTGTAGGAATTTGTTATTTTATTATTAGATATTAATTATTATTGTTTGAAATACATTTTAATTCATCATCGGCTTCATGTTATGTTTGATTTTTATTGTAGCATTTTTCAAACTGGGCTCCGCCTTAGTTATCTGAGGCTACATGGGGCAATTACATAATGTTATTTAGTTTTTCACACTATAAAATAGCATCAGTAACTAGGATTGCCAATTTTTTTTTAAATCTAAATAAATTATATATGCCACACAAGCCACTAGTAAATAAATATATATTGATTTAAATTTTGCATTTTTCATTGTGAATTTTTTGCACAAATTGGTGGGGAAGTGTAGTTTTTCTTTTATATTTATTCAAGTATTAAGTTATAAAAGACTCGTGAGATTTAAATGTATATATTGAATGTTCATAATACTAGTGTAAACATTTTTATGAGAGTTCAAACATTTATTTTTTCTGGTACAAAGGCTCCTTCGGTCTAAAATGTGAGTCAATAAACGTTAATGTGTTGAATAGCACGCTTTGGTAGCTTTGTCAGTTCGAAGTACTTTAGTATTAACTTTAACCGAAATTGGGTGGGGTGCGAGTAATTCTGATGTTTCTATAAGCGAGGTCCTTGGTGTAATAACCCATATCTTGTGTTAAGCGCCTTAAAAACTAAAACGAACTTAATTACCAGAATGGTGGCTACTAGCCATATACATTTTCTTGTATACAATGTATGGAAGCTATTAAGGTTGTGCTTTTTTCAAATGAGAATATAAGTGGCAATTTTAATATGTGTATGTGTGTGTGTGTGTGTTTTGAATATAAAGTCTTAAACCAAGTCTTAAAATGGAGCCTATGTATCCGAATCATCTTATGTGGTTTATGTTTTAGTTATACAGTATATGATTTATATTTTATTGAAATTATTAGGGGTCATGGGGGAAGGTGCCCCGTTTAGTCCACCCCCTTGGGTGCGCCACTGGCTCTAAGTAAGCGCTTAATGAGAGAAGGGCATTTTATCATAGATATAATTAATTTATAAAATGTGACAGTTATTTCAATGGTTTTTATCAACTTATAATGCCCCTTCTTCTCGTCAAGTGAAAAAATCAAAAGTATATCCGTTAGCTTTTATTTAATTAAAGGACACTTAACTTTTAGTTCAACACCCTTAAAAAAAGGTTTAAACTCTATGTGTATAATGTTAATAATGAATATTTTTTGAACCAGTGTGTTAAAGGAGTCTCATTTTATATTATCAAGTCAATATAGGGAGCATAGTATTTATCTTAAAAATGTTAATTCAAGTTTAAAATTAATTATAATCATACAAAATGTACATTTGTTGTTATATTTGAATATGATTTATTTTCACTGTCGAAAATATGTTTTTCAAATAATTAGAGTAAGCTCTAGTAGTTTTGTTTTTGGCATTGTATTTCACGCCAGTCAATGCTTAACGCATTTAATAGCACATAGAAGGTTAGCTATGAGGAAGATAGAATTATGAGAAGTATCCTCGTTTGCGTGGAAATAGCGGGAAACCATTTAGGGAAAATTACCATCAGTACACCGTGTAATTGAGCAGCCGCGGTATGCACATTTATGTCCTCGATTCATTAATTCATAGTACAAATCTTTCTTTCAAAAATGAAGATGAATTATTAAAAAAATATATATTACTCAACGTTAAACAAAAATATACAAATCAATACATTATTTAATCTATAAGCCTAAGGGTGTGAAGCAAGACAGATGTGCCCGCCTACAGCTCGTGAATCTCAAAACAAATTATGTAAGTGGGTTTGAAAAAAGAACCAAAAGAGAGTTGCCAGGGAACAATGAATTTTTGACATGCCTTACTTCAAGGTCGTTTGCTATTATTAGGAATGGAGGGAGGAAAGGACTGCTGCCTAATCCACCCTTCAAAGTATCTTGTAGAGAGCGACGGAGAAGAGAGAAAGAGAAGATTTTAGCCTGTTTACCTCTAGGCTATCAGAGTGTCACTTTCTGGTGTTGGAGAACACAAGCGATCCTAGCGGCGAGATATTTTTTACCAACCAAAGCTCGTCAGTTTTATTTGCTGGGCTGGCGACTTCTAGTGTATATATACATTCAACGTTTATAGTAAGTGTACCCACATTTGAGTGGAGGGAGATCGGAAAGCCAATTTGGAAGAAAAAAAGTTTAAAATGAACTTTTTCTCAGCCCAGATTTGTTGTTAACAAGGAAAGAATGCATAAAGCTGCCCTCTAATGTGAGCCCAGGGTTTGAGATCACTCGTGTATTTAATATCTCCGTTAATCGGGCATTGAGATGAGTGCATGAAACCCCTTGAGCCAAGCTCAGAACCCTTTTAGTCGTTCAGGGTTTATATTTGTCCGAGAGTCTTACCTCGGCACTCTTGGAGCGCTGATCGGCGACCTGGACGGTGTCGTCTGGCGGGAGACGCCACGAATTGCGCTCGATGCCCACATTGGTGTGCATGGCTCCGTCCTTTCTCCCCTACCCCCGCCAAGCTCCACACCTTCCTGCAGGTCTGCCCTCCTGCGAACAACATTCCTTATCAGTACACTGTGACTCCTGGTAGGTTTGAACGCCTGTGAACAACAAGCAC
Organism: Timema podura; assembly: GCA_033556935.1. Classification (NCBI taxonomy): domain Eukaryota; kingdom Metazoa; phylum Arthropoda; class Insecta; order Phasmatodea; family Timematidae; genus Timema; species Timema podura. The sequence continues at coordinate 19,246,139 of JAVRXN010000005.1, read as the reverse complement.
CATCAGTACACTGTGGCATCTGGTAGGTTTGTACGCCTGCGAACAACATGCACCATCAGTACATTGTGAACCCTGGCAGGTTTGTACGCCTGCGATTAACATGCACCATCAGTACACTGTGACATCTGGTAGGTTTGTAACCTGTGACAACATGCACCATCAGTACACTGTGACATCTGGAAGATATGTAACCTGTGAACAACATGCACCATATACTTTAACACTACATGCGAAAAAATTCGGACCAATACTTTGTCATAACTCGCTATTATTTCTTTATAACGATGCCCACTTGTAAATAACATGCACAATCAGTATATAAGCATACATTCTTATCCATTTATGCATCTAAGTCTATCTGTAAATATATGAATCATCAATACACTTATAAACAACTTTAACCATTCATTCCTGCAGGTATGTACACCAACGAATAACCTGCACTATCAGTAAAACGTCAAACCACTTCATAACTCTCTGCAGGTGGGTCCGCAATACTCCGTACCAAATCTTCTTTTCAATAAACCCCGGATGGATCTAGAACAAAGGTAGTTTTGTCCTCGCCAATGTGTTTGACTGGCGTTTCTGTTTCTGACCAAGGAGGTAGAGGTTCAAGCTCCAATCTTGGCCAGATACAATGATTTCAGATAACGAGATTTTTTTTTTTCCTCTTTCAAGGTAACACTAACAAAAATCCCATCCGAATAAGTCGTTAGTAAACATTGTGTTTAAAACTCTTTTTTTTTCTACCCGCCTCGGTAGCGTAGTTGGCTAACGCACTAGTTTCGTGTTGAGCTAAAATGCTGAGTACGAGGAGATCAAGGTTCGAATCTTGGTCGGGTGAACTGTGGGTGGTTTCCCCTAAATGGTTTTCCACTCTCCCTCTACTCATATGTGGGCTCACTTCATCTAAATTCAACCTTCCCAATTCATAACACATTAGTGTAATTATTACTTAAGCGTATAACCCGAATGGGTAGTAAGACGTGGTGCTAAATTAAATTAACTTTCTTTCTTGAAACGGTAAGAAATTTTTAAATGTTAATTTCATATTTATTCAAATATGTTCTCAATTATGGTTATTTATGTAAGTATATAAGTTATATATCACATATTATGTAAAGGAATGTGTGTAACATAATCTAATTGATTGTAGAGGCCAAAATGGATACATTTTCACTATTTAAACTCCATTCCCTGAAAGGTAGCAATCTTACTTTGACGGCTTACACTATGGCGCTCTTTTATTTGCGATACCATAGTGGAATAATGTAAGGTAAACCTGATTGCTACGTTGCAGGGCTAACGGGCTGTACATATGGGCGGAAAATCAAACGACAACCTAGCTCAGTCGGTAGCGTGTCTGTCTACTGAGTTAAGGGTCCCGGGTTTGATTCTCGGTACGGCTGAAAAATGTATCATTGGGAAAATGTGGGTTTACCCTTTTCACATTGATAAATTAACGGCCGGGGATTGGATGTTGTACCTGTCCTAGTCTTAAGTTATTTTATAATATACATGAAGCTACAACAAGCCTAGCAAGCCGGTAGTGGAAAATATGTCTTGAATAAAAAAAACTGACCCAAGCCACAGGCTGAAAACAATAATGGATGTAAAATTTTTAAAAAAAATCTACACTAGAAGTGCTCTAGATGGGGCAGACCAGTCGCCTGGCCAGCACGTACTGCCGGCATTTCTCCAAATGACATTTTCCAATGGGATCGATCATCTTAAAGTGGAAATGTAGGGGACGAGAGTTAGGAGCAGTATTTTTGCAGTTTATATATATATAAAATTTTGTCAAAAGAAATCGAATATTTATCCAGTAGAAATAGAGTTTAATTTTCTTCACATGGTGAACTCTACAATTCTTGGATATCTGTCAAGGGTTCCCCAAAATTTAGTAATAGTTTTCTCTTCATTCCCTTCCACCCTACTTTAAGACTTGAGACACCCGTTGCGGGTGATGAGGAACTCATAGCTCAAATCATGGCAGCATGTGGCCACCCACAACCAGGACATACCATTGACCTTTGACCTCAGGGTGCGTCAAAACATGCTGCGCTGCTTTTATTTCTGCATTTACGTCGGTGGTCGCCGTTTACAACAGCTTATGTGATACATGAGCAGAAGATTGTAGGATGGTAGGGTGATTGTGAGATGAAATGGAGGACCTACAGTTTAACGTGGAATCCGAACCACGGTGGAGGCCTGGCATTCCTCACATTCAACAAGTTGTGATTAATACACGTCTTGTCAGAGGTGACGGCAGGGTTTTGGCAATCAGATAAATCTGTGCCGGGACAGAGGATTGAACCCTGGACCTCCAGCACAGAAGTCTGACAACTAACCTTTAAACCGCCAGCTCACAATTGCTACAATTTAATATGTGGGATTATATATATATAATATGTGGGATTATATATATATATATATATATATATATATATATATATATATATATATATATATATATATATATATATAATCCCACATATTAAATTATATATATATATATTAGCTAATGGCATTGCTGAACGGGAAGGACATCACATTCATTTAGGACGTCTGTATGTAGATTATTAGCCACTCTGGTGGCACAGCGCGTTGATCAGGGTACATCTATGGAGGTTATCTACAAGTCGTACTCGCAATGAGATGATGTGGGTTAATCCGGTGACCGTTGGGATAAATCCCCTTAAGAAAAACATACCTGAGGTACTAGCTGGGAATCGAGACCAGGCCCCTCAGGTCCGTAGCCAAGTGCACTGACCACTAAACCACGGGGTCGGATGTATTAGTGCCATGGAAAACCATCATTTCCTTTCACGAATATCCCGGTTTCTCATTATTGATTTGACGGCTTACAAATGAACATAGGTGTGTGCCAATAAAGTTTCTCTTTCGCGACGTAAATGACAAACGACTCAACTCTTTCACGACAGGCGTAATATACCCGCACGCCATCTATCCGTGACCAGAAGAAGTAACATGGCGACGCGGAACCGCAAGACTTGATGAAACAAACCCCCCCAATCCATCCCTACTACCCCGACACCCCCTATTTCCCTCTTTTCGGGCTCCCATTCACTCATTTCATGCCGCAATTAATCTCTGTAGAGCGTAACAAATTGAAGCTATTGTTTCGCTCCCACATCCCTCCACCCCCCACCCCCACAACCTCCCTCCTGAAGGAAGAGGACAGAGAGAAATAGAGCGGGGATGCGAATCATTCTAATTCAGTGAGCGAGCGCGTCAAGGCTCGATACTCGCCAAGACTTTCAAATTAGGGGCTGTGTTCTATTCCCCCCCCCCCCCCAACCCTTAGTCCTTATGATGTACTCTGTGTCGAACGTGATGGAACTATAGTGATGACGCCATAGCAATTCCGGGGTATACCAATTTTTAGAAGAACGAATGAGCCAGCTATAAAGAATATGTGAATTGGAAAAGGTCCCTTTAAATTTTTCTGTAAAATTTCCCGTCTAATTAAATTGTACGAATGCTACCTATAGTCCGATTTTCATGGGAAGAACCGTTTAGAGTAGTAAGACGCGGTGCTAATAATAATAATAATAACATTGATAACATATGTAACATATGTAACATTATAACGTATGTAAGGTATTGATCATTTCCATCAAAAGTTACAGTTGCAGATCACATGACCTGACGTATGAATAGATAGTTTAAATGTTTTAGTAACTTTTGTAACTGTTAAATACTGCTCTTCCCACCAGATTCCTACAAACTGGTATCCCAAGTTTTAAAGTTTGCACTTCAATTTAATACATCGTAACCTGCTTCGGTGGCCGCGTGGTCTAAAGCGCTACTCTCGTGTTAGAATAGACTGCTGAAGAAGGGGAGATCATGGTTAGATTCCTGTCGGGTGCACTGAGGGTGGTTTTTCCTAAATAATTTTCCACTCTCACTCCACTCAAATACTGGTGCATTTCCTCTAACTTAAGCCCTCCTAATCCCTAAACCCATTAGTGTAATTAGTTCATAGGTGTATAACCAAACAGGTGGTAAGACGCGGTTCTATAAAAATATATATATATATATTCGTAAGGACGTTGACACTAGAAACATGATCATCATGAAATACAATAAAAACACGCGTAGATGTCCGTATGGACCTAAAACCTTAATAAATAGGACAAACTGCCAATGGCGGGAAGATCGGGTTTCAAATACCGGTAAGGTGTACTCGGGGTGGTCTTTCCTAAATGGTTTATTATACACTCCCTTCGCGCAAATGTGGGTACACTCTCTCTAAAATGATACCTTCTTAATTCCTAACACTAAAACAGTGTGTATGTGTATAACCCTAACGGGAAGTAAGACTCGGAGTTAAAAAATATATTTAATTTTTTTTATAATAGAGCATCGAGGGTCATCCCAGTTCTCTTTTCACACTTGTTTATTAGCACAGCACATACACATGCACATAGCATATACTTTAAATACACTAATTTGCTAGAAATGATGAAGGTAGAATTTGGAAGAAATGTTCTCGCATTTGAGTGAAGGGAGAGTGGAAAACCATTTAATAAAAACTACCCTTGATGTGTCATACCAGGATTCGAACCCCGATATACTCATTATTTGCAGTCCAGTTTATTGTGATAGTATTTCACGACCAAAGCGGGCGGGTAAAGCGTTATTTAAAAAGGCAAAAGAGGCCGTGGTACATAATTTATGGTGTAGGGAACTGTGACTCTGGAAGTCGTGGTTAAATCCTGATCTGTTGCACATTAGGTTTTTATTTTAACCACACTGTGGTATCCCATACTCTCTCCAAGCGATTACCAGTGTAGTTCCTTATAAACTCGCATCTCTTAGCTCTCTACCCTGGGCCCGTCGTCCACAACCACCCTTGACATATAAATAAAAATAAGTTTTAACTAGATGAATAATCTGATGATGAAGTTATGCTATTATTACAATTATTATAGTTAATATACTATAGCTGACCCCGGTTGTCTTGGGGTAAAGGTCACACCTCATGACCTGATGTTCTTGTGTTCAAACCTAGCTAGGGTTGACGAATTTTTCTTGAAGGATAAAAATCCGTAGCACAATTTCCTTCGGAGGGGAAGTAAAGCCGTCGGTCCCATGTCGATTGTTAAATGTAAAATAGCTGAAAATTATTTGAAAATACTTCTCCCTTTTGCTCTTGCTCAGAATTTTCCGTGTGCTGTTACAATCAATCAGTCGGTTCAGAAAATGCACGTTGAATACCGCAAATAAATAAATAAATTAAAAATATTCTTTTAAACCACATGCACGTAGCTGTGGGATCATATTAGTTACTTACCAAATAATCAGTGGCATTTTTTTAAAACATGAATAAATTATATTTTTTTAATGATTATGTTCAACAACAAAATAGAAACGACTTAAACTTAAGGGTAGGAATGATATAAAAGCGCACACGCATCAGCGTAGGTAGAAATCAGGAAACTCAAAGTGATAAATCATATGAGGAAAACAACGGCACAGTTTATCTTGCGAGGATTCGGACCTCAACCTCCCCGTCAATGATAGCCATGTCTATCTTAAACCACTCGGCCAACAGTCAAACCTTATTGTTGCACATGTAATATAAAACTAAGGAAAGCCTAAATAAACTTACCATACTCTTTTATGAAAACGTTGCGGTTTTTCGGCGCTCTCTTTTTACGCCCTTCTCCCCTCCAAAACAAATGCGTCATTACTCTACCAAACTACATCTTCACGATGTGGGAATATTTTTTTTATATAACCTTTCCTTTTTTTTTCTTATTTGAGTGAGCGGAAAAATATAAAAGTTATTTCGGTATAATGTAAAAAAATGAAGGTTTTTTTTTTCGGTCTAACTTTTTTCCGAAGCATCCAATTCCGTAGGTTAGATTGGAAACAGAACGAACCCAATGTTCATATATTGAAAGAAACAAAACCAAAGGGTTGTTATGAAGGGCAGCGTTTTGAGAGTGTCTATATAGATAGTTTTTTTTTCTACAACGGGTGGAGAATTGGAATCACTGGGCTGTGTACGTGGGGGAGGGGCGGGGCTAGAATAAGGGTCATTTCCCGAATGGTATGAGAGGGATAGGGGGGTAAAGATATGGGAAATATTCACACGATTTGCAACTCGAATTTCTGGTCATTATTAAAAAAAAACTTTTATGAAAGGAATACGTTGTATGATTATTACAGGCACGGGTCAGATAAATAATTATATCTAAAACAAGAAAATGAGACTACAAATTATATAAAGATTGTAACTTAATTTCGAAAACTAGTAATTTTCATTAAGAACCATAAAAACTCGTATTACAGGAAATAAATTTTTTAACATACGTAAACACACAAACTGCTAGAATAGTATAGTTAATATTTTTCTTTTGAATTTATGTACATTACGTTTGGTCTTAACGGTAGCAAGCTAGCCTTGAAAGGTTACACTATGGTGCAAATTATAAGATAGGGTCATACTGAAATCAATCAAGGTAATACTGTTACCTGAAACGGTAAACGAATTGTACATACATTTAGGGAAAGTGACATAGCCTTATCATTACAATTTAGCCCTTCAACATTGATTTATAAAACCATAAATAAAATATGTTGGGATTTTCCCCGTAAATTTTGGGAAAGGGAAAATTTGAGTACTGTGCAGGAACTGTGAAATGTAGACAAGAAGTTGTTAAGTAAATTAATGTGTTATTATAATTATTATAAATTATAACACCCATACACACCCATAAACATGTATAATGTTTCAATGTGAAGAAGCGTCTGATGTCTGACGTTGGTTTAAAAGTCAGGCTTTAACATGAAAGCGGGTGAGATGGTGGTCTAGGGGTAAGGTGTAAGACTTCTGTGCTGAGGGTCCGGGGCTCAATCCTCGGTCCCGGCACAGATTTATCTTATTGCCAAACCCTTCATTCACCTCTGACAAAATGTGTATTAATCACAACTTGTGAATGTGTGGAATGCCAGACCTCCACTGTGGTTCGGATCCCACGTTAAATTGTAGGCCCTTCATTTCATCTCACAATCAGCCTATCATTACACATTAGCGTAAGTTTGTATAACCCGAAAGGGTAGTAAGACGCGGTGCTAATAATAATAATAATAATAATAATAATAATAATAATAATAATAATAATAATAACATAAAAGCGATCGTTTTATTTTGATTTTATTTGAAGTGTTTAACGGGCACTTTCTGAAACGATTGATTATATCAACACACAATAATTTCTATGTGGGAGAGTAAAAGAGCCTACCACTTTTACAGGATTTTCACATATCTTCCAAGGTAATTTTACATGTCACAACTGACATGGGACCAAAGTCTTTTCTTCTCCTCCGAATGACGCTATGCTTCGGATTTTTATTTCTCAAGAAAAATTCGTCAACTTCGGCTGGGTTTGAACCTACGAACATCAACTCCATAGGTGAGCACTTAATCCCAAGACCACCGAGGTAGACATAATTTATTTTTTAATTCAAAAGAAAGTAAATATAGTTGGTTTCGGTTCATTTAAAACGTTCTAGAGAAATAAAATTAATTCTCAATTAAGTTAATCTCAAATTTCGTGTTTTATCAAACATTTGTATATTCCAAAATAAAAATAAGAATTATTTTCTGTAGGCTTATGTGTGTTTGTAATATGAATAGACTGAGTGTAAAGAGATATAGATGAATTGTGGAATAGATGGATAGAAGAGTAGATAGTTTGATTTATTATTAAATATTATAAGGGTCTAAACTTAGTCTTGTAGAATAGTACTCCCAATCTATGCAATATCTACCACTTTATCAAAATGAGACGGGAAGTGCAGCAAGCCACGGCAGCGTGGATTGAATATATTAAGCAACCCAACATGACACGGGGGTGACCTGAGGATGGAGATAGACAATTCAACATTCAATCGCTAACTTAGCAGTACCTCGACTCCTTTTGATTTAGATTTCAGCTCCCTGATTGGTTCAGATGATCGAGAGGATCACTGGTAGGGTGAACACAATATCCTTAGCCAAAAGGGGGACACCTGACATCTCTCCCCTCCCATCAACGAGAAGAGGCAAAAATTGTTTGCATAAGTTTATTTTAGAACACCTGAACAGTATTAAGCCCCATTTACAGAGTCCGTAAGCTCCGCATCCTTATAGTCCTTAAGTCCTTAGAAATGTAAATCACGTCTAGGCAGTCCGTATCCGTAATCACGTGACCATGCCAACCAATGAGAAAGTTGGAAGCAACGTCCAATTAAACATTTCGAAAGGAAAAGTTCTTGAGTTATGCGCAGAGTAGACGTAATTTATGAAGCAGCCGAACAATTATTAACACAAGTAACTACACAACATATTTTGATAGAGCGTCCAGAATAGGGTACATGTAAAAGGTTGTAATGTAGTTGATTTTTGGACTGCTCTCATATATTTAAAAAGGTCATGGATGAAGGTATTTTTCTTTGAAGTATCTTATGTAAATTATCCTTTTACTTCATCCATGGAGAATCACGCGTTTTCGCAGAATAGTCCGTAAAAGGATTTCACTAGAAAAACTTGTTTACTTTTCTCAAAATATAACTCCGCAGTATTTAACAAACTAGCGAGAAAAGCCAGCTCCCTATATCCAATAGGAAGCTAGCTTTCACTGCACCTGTTGAAGAGAAATACCTGATTGGTTACTCTGGACAGCGTCGCGAGATATACAAGCAAGGGACACATCCACATATAATAAAAAATATACGTAGAAGGTAAACAGAATGTGCCAGTGAAGGAGAGAGAGTAGACGTAAACAGAATGTGCCGGTCAAGGAGAGAGAGTAGACGTAAACAGAAGGTGCCGGTCAAGGAGAGAGAGTAGACGTAAACATAAAGTATAAGTGATCACAATCAATACAGACTTTAATTTCATCAATGTGTAAATAAATAAGTAATAAAGAGTGTACAACATAAACAGTTTTATCAATATCAAACTTTCCAGAATAGGCTCCCCATCGCGGGACATTACATCGTCAAATCATCGATATCGGTATAATTGTCGCCCAAAAGAGGGGCAATTACTCTATCAAAATCGTCGATAACGTTACAATTGTCGCCCAATCGCGGTGCAATTAAATAATCACATCATCAACAACGGATAACGTTACAAATGGCGCCCAGCCGCGACGCATGAACTTCCAAACCCCGAGACAAGAAAGAGACTCTACCAACTGAGACGCACGGCACACTAGACGGCACACCACCAAGAACATCCAACCGAGAACCGAGGTGAAACAAGCAGACGTTTCACGCACGGCACACCAACGAGGAACATCATTCCGAGGTGAAACAAGCAGACGGCACACCAGAAGTTTCACGCACGGCACACCAGACGGCATACCAGAAGGCACACCGACGAACAACGTCCTACCGAGTTGAAACGAGCAGACGTTTCACGCACGGCACACCAGACGACACACCTAAGAAGAATCAATGAAGTCAGATAAGTCTTAGACAATTTTTTTTGTTGTTGTTTGTTATTATTATTATTTTTATTTCACAACATGAAAACTCTGTTGTAATACTGTATAAATCTTGTTAATATTAGTAAATTTTGGAAGGGAGGATGGCGGATTCAAGCTTAAATGATAATAGTGACACAAATAGCAGTGTTGATGAAACAGAGTATGAAAATGGACCACATAATCAGTTAGTTTTAGAACAATCAGATGAAGAAATAAGAGAAAGGGAGCAGCACAATGTAGAATCAATTGCAGAGGGAGATAGAGAAGAAGAGGCAGAAAAAGATACAGGAGGAAATTTAATTGACATAGAAAGTGTTATAGTAGATGAGAAAGGGCGAGAAATAGTAAAGGAACAAACAATGGTGGAACCCGTAGGAGATTCTAATCAGTTTATGAGGATGTTACAGCAAATAGTAGCTGGTATGGATGCAAATAAACAGGAAATAATAGTGGCAACTAATCAGAAAATAGATGAAACTAAACAGGAAATAATAGTAGCAACTAAGCAGGAAATAGACTCAAAACTTGAAAAAATTAATAACGATCTAAGTACTAAAATTGAACAAAGTAAGGAGGCTTGTGAACAGAGATTTGTTTATTTAGAACAAAAGTTCGACCAAGTAGAAATGGTTCATCAAAATTTGGCAGTACGGTTAAATGAGGTTGATAAGAAGGTAATAGAAGGAGAAAAGGTAAAAAAGGTTTTGGCGGAAAAACAAGAAAATTTAAGAAAGGGACAGTTCAAATTAATGGAACAGATAACAGCTAATAAAAATAAAATTGAAATAATTGAGCAGGAATCAAACAAAGGGTTAAAAGAAGTAGAAATTAAGGTTGGTAATCTTGACCTTCAAATAGAAAACACAAAAAACTAATGTAAAGGTAGTCCATGATAACTTGAAAAAAGAAATTGAAAAAGTGAAGGCAGCATTTGACACACAACAGGATACGAATAAAACTTTAATTACAACACAAATCGATGGGATTGTTACCGAGGCAGTAGAGAAATTAGATGAAATTAATCAGAAAATTAATGCAAAACTCGATAAATTCAATGATGAGCCAGGTGCTAAAATTATAGCAAATAATAGTAATTTCAATGAAAAGATTCAATCTGAGATCGAACCAGATAGTACGATTCAATTAGGTATAGAACCAAAGACTGTTATTCAATCCGAGATCAAACCAGATAGTATGATTCACTCAGAAATCAAACTAGATAATACAATCCAATCAGATATAGAACCAAATAGTGTGATCCATTCCGGGATCAAACCAGATAATAAGATCCATTCTGATATCAAAACAGATAGTACGATACATTCTGAGATCAAACTAGATAGTATGATACAATCAGAGATAACAGATAGTACGATCCAATCAGAGATAGAACTAGAGACTGCGATCCAGTCTGAGCTCGAACCTAAAACTTCAACTCAATCTAAGAGATCCGATCAGAGGTTGAACCAGAGACAATGCTCAAAAAAGAAACATTACCAGTTAAAACGATCCATTCAGAGATTGAACCAGAGACCAGGTAAGAAACTAAAAAGAAAAATTAAGGGTTGTTTTCAATATGTCTCACCAAAAGTCTTTGATCCAGGAGGCAGTCAATAAGCATTTAAAGTTCGGACCATTTAAATGTAAGAATCAACATTTAGTTTAACTAACGATTCTAGTTTTAAAATAAGAAAAATAAGGTTACATATAACTCAACCATAGTAAAAAATTTATGTAACTTCAATTAGCAGATAACTATTATAATTAGGCAACTGCAATTAGTATGTAACTAATTATAATGTAACTGTAGTTAATATAGAATATTGGTGGATATGTATAATATTCAAGCCAACTTTAGCTATAGTGGCAGAAGTTTCAAAAAAAAAAAAAAAACTTTTAAAAATATAAGCTCTGAGAGGTAAAATGATGTTTTCTCAGAAAACAAAATGCGTAGAATAAAATAGAAATTGTAAAGAAACATTTCCACGTAGCAGTAAACCCAAGTAGTTTAAAATTTTCTTTTGTGAAGTGAAGAGGGTGTAGATGTGACACGAACATCTTTAAAAACCACACCTTAAATTTAGTGACAGGTGACAGACATTGTTGTGCACTACTGGTAAACATCTTTTGTTCAGACAAAAAAGAGAGAGAAACCTCTGGCGCAGTAAGTGCTGACTTAAAAGCAAAACGTAGAATTCAAGATAATATATTTTCAATGAGTAAGAGTCAAACCCCGTATCATATATATATAATCTTTATGTTTAATTTTATAAATTTTTAAAAGAATCATAATTGATCAAGTGGATTTAAGATAATTATAGGAGGTTTAATTGATAATTATAAATGATAATTAACAAAAGTATGCTTATAGCAGGGGACATGAACCCTCAGAAGCATGCGAAAGGATAATAGGATAGGTGAGGGGTTGGTTATAATTTGTCAACTAAGGGAGCGTGAAAGTACGCGAGGAGAAATTATAGTGTGAGGAAATTCTACGGACATATTTTTATTAATTATATATTATTTGGTAAAAATTTTTTATCGGTTCAAAGTAACATAAGATTATGCCAAAAGGAAATTTTCAGTTTAAGACATTTTGTAGGTTTGACTAATTAGTTAGGTAATTAGGATCAAACTTAATTAGTAGACGATCTTGGAAATCAAAATAAATGTATCATTTCACAAATGGTGAATTTTATGTGTGGCAGTTAAGACACGAATCTTAATATTTGTGTGGGGGGTCATTTCAGTTTAATTTATATCAGTTTAACAAGTATTGGTTAAAACATTAATGAGTCGCATAATAGGCTGATGAAGTAAAGGATGGAATTTAAGATATCTAAAGAAGTTAATTTGGAGATTCGCGAGTACATTGTTACAGTAAGTTAAGGTGAGTGGAAACATGAGAGGCCAGTTATGTCTTGTTTTAAAACAATTTTTTTATGTAAGAATTAAGATACGTTGATTAAGAAGTGAAGGTATAACATAGGCATGGAGCAAGCCATGACCTATGTCAAGCGTCGTCATTTTGTATGTAAAGATGGCCCGAGGGCATCTTACATCGTTGAGGAGGAATTAAGTATATTGAGGATGAGTTAAGGTACATTCAGACATGGAAGTAAGCCATGATTCGTTTATATTGATGGTGTATTGATAGTGATTCAAGGAACCAGCAAAGAAAGGGTATTGTCGTCAAACATAGAGCTACCACAGCCTATGAATTGGTTAGTAAAAATGAGGCAGGCCTATATATTATTTTCCACGAAGATGTAATAAATGTCCAGCAGTAAATCTGGATTGAAACTAACAGATATTAAGAAAATTATAGAGAAGTTGAAAAGGGTTATCGGTGATTGCGTGATGAAAAGGCCAATACTAATAAAGTAACAAAGGGTGTAAGAGAGCTAAATAGGGTGTTATACCTAATTAGGCTACTATATTAAATTTTTAATTACAATTCCATTTTATGTAAGTGCCTAAGGCAACCAGGCAACATTTGGAAGGTTTTACTCAGTATAAAGAAGTTTTTCTCGCTAATGAGAAAATAATTAACCAATTAGAAAGGGAAAAATAATTTTGAATATTTCACAGTGGTGTGACATATGATTTCAAGCTGATTTCAAGCGTACTATAAGATTCCAAGATTGTTTTATCTAAGTTTCAGCTATTTTAAAAACCATAAGGTTGGAAGAATACAGTTTATTTTACTTCGCTCACACGTAGTTGACAAGTTAATATCGCAAAAGAAAGTTAGAAAGAGAGGGAAAGTGAAAGTTAGAGAGAAGGGTGAATAGAACAGCTGTGTTACTCGTAAAGGTAAAAATAAGAAAGAGGTAGAGGTTAGTTTGACCTTGGGTGAAGAACCCTCTAACAACAGAATATTACAATAACAAACTTTACTCTGAAGTTAAAATAAATGGATTCAATATGTAATCATGTAATATACTTTGCTCAGATGTTAATATAAGTAATAATCTAGATTGAATATGTAATGATGTAATATGTCTTGTTAAATGGCAAGTCATTAACAGTTGTTCTATGATAATAAATAAAGAATTGAGGTCACATTAATAAATAAAATCAATTAAATTAATATAAACTAAATAAAAATGTTTAAGAAAACGTGACTCAATTTTTCAAGTTAAGTTAGCTATTAAGAGTAAGTAAGATTTTTATATGTTAACAATTTAAATAAATATTTTTATGTTTAAGTAAGTAAAGTTATGTTGTACGGAAAGTTTGCCCTAATGCATTCAGTAAACAATGATTGGATAATTAACAAAACCCACATAAAGATTTGAGTTTTAAAAATAATTTTAACATTTATATTTCATTTTAGCATTTCAAATTTTAATTTGAACTTAAGGTACTTTGAGATACTTTAGTCAAATTTTTTATTTTTCAAGATTTTTCAAATCATTCAATTAAATTATAATTGAATTTAAACTTAACCTAATATTACCTAAGCTCAAATACAAAGTTAATTATTCAACCAAAGCAATTTCTAAATTTGTTAAAAATTTTATATTATCACCACTTCAAGAACAGTGCAATGAACAGTGCGACAATTTTTCAGTGTAATAAAAAATATAAGGAAATCAACAAGAAACACTAAGCAAATAAAAAGACAGAAAGTACTTTCGTTTCGTTTATTCATCAAGAATATTGGACATAAAAAATAAAATCAATCAATTGTGAAAATATGTAAACAATATATCATAGCTATTGTATTGTCATGATATCAGTAATTTTAAGTCAATGTTTACACACACACACAATTTATGTAACTTACACTTTACAAATTTATTTATGTTTAACTTTAAGGATATTGAGTGTCAAATATGACGTAAACCTTGCACAGTATAGAATTTGCTTATATCAAAATTCATTAAATTCTTTAAATTCTTTCAGATATAAGCAAATGGGGGGTATTGTAATGTAGTTGATTTTTGGACTGCTCTCATATATTTAAAAAGGTCATGGATGAAGGTATTTTTCTTTGAAGTATCTTATGTAAATTATCCTTTTACTTCATCCATGGAGAATCACGCGTTTTCGCAGAATAGTCCGTAAAAGGATTTCACTAGAAAAACTTGTTTACTTTTCTCAAAATATAACTCCGCAGTATTTAACAAACTAGCGAGAAAAGCCAGCTCCCTATATCCAATAGGAAGCTAGCTTTCACTGCACCTGTTGAAGAGAAATACCTGATTGGTTACTCTGGACAGCGTCGCGAGATATACAAGCAAGGGACACATCCACATATAATAAAAAATATACGTAGAAGGTAAACAGAATGTGCCAGTGAAGGAGAGAGAGTAGACGTAAACAGAATGTGCCGGTCAAGGAGAGAGAGTAGACGTAAACAGAAGGTGCCGGTCAAGGAGAGAGAGTAGACGTAAACATAAAGTATAAGTGATCACAATCAATACAGACTTTAATTTCATCAATGTGTAAATAAATAAGTAATAAAGAGTGTACAACATAAACAGTTTTATCAATATCAAACTTTCCAGAATAGGCTCCCCATCGCGGGACATTACATCGTCAAATCATCGATATCGGTATAATTGTCGCCCAAAAGAGGGGCAATTACTCTATCAAAATCGTCGATAACGTTACAATTGTCGCCCAATCGCGGTGCAATTAAATAATCACATCATCAACAACGGATAACGTTACAAGGTAGGTTAAATGCAGTCACAATTAATATATTTAAAACATGAGCTAGTTAGTGTAATTGCTATGATATGGCCATTGGTGCTTTCGTTTGAATGCGCACGCACGCTTACTTTGCTGTGATTGGTAGTCCTTAGCAGTCCGTATTGACTAGTCCGTAGAAAGTTAAAGTTAAATCAACTTCTACAAATTGATCAGGAATAAGGAATTAAGGATAATAACTCTGTAGACAGTGCAATCTGTTAGTGTTGAGTAAGATCTCTAATAGTGCTCCTACACGATCAGTCAGACTGTCAGTATTAATAAAGTAATAATTAACGTTGACAGTCTGATCGCGTGGAGGCAGAACTGATGTATGTATGGACTTACGAAAATAATTTTATGATTCGAATTTTCTGATCACCTCAGTATCAGTCCACCAGTCTTGCAAGTAGTGGGAGAGACCGACAGTAATACTGACCATGTTAGCGCGCTCGTCAGTATTTCCTTCAGTCTCAGTAGCAAACAATGGCTGTATCCGAATATTCCAAGGCTCCCTAGTCAGACTCTTGAGTTTTAGACTTGATGCAATCTTTATAAGTTTACACTTCTCGCGCTGTTCATGGTGAAGACCGCATTAAACTATTCGAACGGCAACAACCTTATTTAAAATGGCGGAAAACGTAAGTCAGTGCTCTAGCAGACGAAACGATAATACTAAAACAATTGCCAGTCAAACACCGCAACCGACACCGCGAGAACAACGCACGGCTGGTAGCCTTCGTATCCATGGTTACTGCATAGGTATCGTTCGCGAGTATTCGGACAGATCCACACTTGGTCACGTGATTGCCAATGTCGTTATCAAGGGCACGAGTCAAGGTGACGCCGCATAAGTAGACTATTCGGATACATCCTTAGGACCAGTTTCATAGTCAGATTTAGTACGCCTCAAGTGCGGCGCTATACTAAATACAGGACGTCACCTACCTGAAATTGAATGGAATGGGCCAGTTTAATATGCGAAACTGGCCCATTCCATTTTGGTATAGGTAGGTGTCGTCCTGTATTTAGTATCGACTCGCACTTCAGGCGTACTAAATCTGACTATGAAACTGGCCCATAGACTGCCCACACCTTTTTTTTATCGTCAGTTTTGTTGCACGTTGCATGCAGGAGCTGAGACTGATAAAAAATAATGATACGAAGACTGACCGTGTACGGTTTCGTTGTAAATACTGAGTGATAGAGACGGCAAAGTGTGTGACGTGGGGGCGCTCAACACGATCGAAAGAGAATTAAGAGCTTTCATCATAGCAGGTCCAACTCGGCTCCTGCGAAGTACGAGAATTAAAAGAGAAAAGAAAAGACTACAATGCGCCAGAAATGTGTGCAGTGCGTTCGTGTTTGAAGGTATACTCGAAATTTTCCGCGGGGGACAAAGTTTCTTGTTAATAACCACAGAATGTCCCTATTAAGACAGAATGAAGATTTGTGCACAGTGCTTATTTGTGAAGCCATTCTAAAATGTGTCAAAAACGGCCATTTCAATGCAGTTTTTATCCAAATATCATTGACTATTTCAACAATGTTCAGTATTAGGAACTTTCTTTATCTCCATTAATGTTTAATAAGAAATTATCCACGAGCAATAGTGTTCGTGTAAATTTACGATTTATAGCCGACTTTATCACATAGTTGATTGCGATGTGATGCACGCTCTTAAACCCCGACCTCCCATTCACCAGGTAACCAGACTTGACAGCTTTACGTTTATTTCACGCATCCATCCGAAACAGGTGGCATGATAAAAGTTGTTTAGTAGTTGTGAATATTTAACTAGATCAAGCTACACGAATTATTAAGTAATACCCGCTATGGTGGCCGAATGGTCTGAAGCGTTACTCTCTTAATAGACCGGACTGCCGATGATGGGGTTTGAATCCCAGTCGGGAATACAGATGATGGGTTTTTTCCTAAATGGCTTTCTACTCTCCCTCTACGCAAATGTAGGTAAAATTCCTTTAATTTCAACCTTCCTCATCGCTAACATATCACCGTGATTAGTAAATATGCGTCCAGCCCAGGCGTGTAGTAATACGCGGTGGGGTAAAAAAAATCACTCAATGCAAAAGATAAAACCGCAAAATATATATACAAGTAAAATATTTACTAGACCATGGTTCTTGAAAATAAGCGACTGTATAAAAATAATTATGTTCTAAGCCTTTGGCCTTTACTCTTAATTAATTGCGTCGCGAGTATTTGCTGTTCCATTAAATACAACTAATGTATAGTTCAAGTTGTATTGTTTACTGGGTAGCACAAGACTAAGACCGAGCTAGGTTCCCCTCAGTTTGAAAACTACACCACAAGCTAAGCTACGTAGTTCATCACAATCATTTATACTATTATATTGCTATAAACGATGGTGGCATCGCGGCTAAAATAAGACGATAAATTAGAACTTTCCAGACTGCAGTTAGAATACATCGGTTCAGCTTGAAAGCGAGCTAAGCTATATGCATTTGCGCACTTTCCTAAACACTGTCGATTGTAATATTTGTAAGCTTAAAATAACTAATATTCATTGGGATACCTGTGGCAGTTTTATTTACTACCAAGCCTAATGTTCTGTAATATTTTTAAAGCAATATTTACACGTGAACTGGTGAACAAATTTGAGGATACTTTTCCGTTCTTTGAGCTACTATAAAGCTATGCTCTAGAGTTGGGGAGGAAGGGTGAGGACATAGATGGGAGGTACAATACATAGGGATCCACTGTGGGGTTTAATCGAATACATACAATATATTTTTTCATTTATTATTAATATTATTATTATTATTATTATGTGTTCTATCTTACTACAGGTCCATTCCTTTTGTCAGTGAACTTAGACCTCCAATGCGCCCTGTCCTCTGTCTCCTTCTTCAGCTCCCAGAATTTTCTTATTTCTTTCAAGTCATCCAATATTTGAATCATCCTTCTTCCCATACTCCTCATTCCCTCAACCTTTCCTTCTATGACGTCGTGCAGAATACTTTTCCTCCTAGGGATGTGTCCGATCCAGTTTGCTTTGCACCGAAGAATCACACCCAAATTGGTTCTCTTCTCACCCACTCTTCTTAGGACTTGTTAATTTGACATCCTGTCTGTCCACCTGATCTTCTCAATATTCTTCAGCACCATATTTCTAAGTATTTATTTTCCATCTTCCTAAGAATCTTAGTTTCTGCTCCATACATCGCGATGCTCCGAATTTAGCACTTCATCATTTATAAGTTATATATTACCTCATTGGAGAACTTGACGTCTAGGAGGATTCCCTCTTTTTGGACAGCAAGTCCACTCACAGGAAGGGAGGAATCTAATGACATGTCGTGTTTTACTCTAGAAAGAACAGGATTTTTTTTAAACTCTTTATGTTTTAAACAATGGCTGCTAACGGATTATTTTATATTTATTTTTAGCACCCCTTATTACTACCCGTTTGATCTATACGCATAAGTACTAATTACTATAATGTGTTGGGGATGAAGTAGGTTGAATTTAGAGGGATTGTAGCCACATCTGAGTGTAAAGAGAGTGGAAAACCGTTTTAGGAAGAAAAAAACTCAGTACACCCAACCGAGATTTAAACCTTGATCTCCCCGTCATCGGCAGTCTGGTCTACTGCGAGATTAGTGCGTAAGACCATGCGGCCACCGAGCGGGGGGTTTCTTGTTAGTATTTGAATCTACCCCCAGATGTGTGTGGCTAGGTAGGGTTAGTGGGAGGGAGGGGATATGAAAGTGAAAGTACTTTGCTGCCCTGGTTGGAGCTGAAGGACTGTTGAATATATACGATCTTATTCCGCAGGTCCTGGGTTCGTGTTGATATCCGAGGAGAAGGGGAGGAGTAGGATTGATTTATGGGGTTGATATTTGAAAGAAGTAGAGTTTGAAAAGTTAAAGACGATATACGTTTTGGAAGTGGGATCAAAAGCTATATTTAGGAGAAAAAAAAGGGGACATTATTTATAAACCAATTTGTTTGAGCACTCTCTAAACTAAAACAATTATTTAAAATGGACCATGTTGTAATAATGGGCCTTGATTAAAGTTATGTGTGGCGTATCAACGATCCCTCTCTACCAAATTATTAATGAATTTTAAATATTTTCTGATAGTTAAAACCTACGGAGAAAATATTTGTATAAAATAATACAGCCGTAAATCTTCGGATATCCTCGTAGTCACTCGGAATATGGCGTTATCTAATCAGATCGTTAAACTACTAACATGGTAGATATGGTAAAAATGAAAGCGATATGTGTTTTGATAAGTCTTTGTAAATCTATATCAAAAAATATTATGTGCGTAGGCTCTAATTTGGGGTTTAAAACAACATATTCAGTTAAATTTCATATTTGTTTTAACTTATAGCTTTAACAAATAAAAATGTTCAATAAACTGTTCACAAATTATGCTACGAGCGTACGCAGAAGTCCCGAAAAACGCACGCGTCTTTGAACATGCACTAGTATTTAAAGAACCAACTGAGTAATTTTTACCATGCCCACTATATTAGTAATGTGAATGACCTGATAGTAAAGTAATAGTCATACCACATAAAACAAAATAATAATTTTATCTCAATTCTCAACTCGTTAGTTTCACCGTGGATAGTACAGACATTAAAGGAATTTCGAGTCCAAACGATTCTTGTACAGAAAATATAGGTTTATTTGTTTGTATTTCTGATTAAATTGGTACAATATTTATATAAGAATAAAGAGTAATCAATATTGTAACCAATCTGTAGTGTGTTCCTAAGGTTTAATTTAAATTCAAAAAGGTGTATTTATTACACCAATTTTAAATTTATTTCGACATCAAATTTTTCTAGAAAAACATTCTTGTAAACCTTCCATGGGCACATCTCCAAGTTAAGTCCATTGCTTGTAAACAGGCGATATAACTAAATGCGCCTCACGATAAAAAGTACACGCAACTTAACACTCGTTCATGTAATGTTGGTTGTGTATCAACAAGGCGTTTTACATAAATGACCCTCACGTTTGAAAGAAATAAGAGCTGTTTTTCTACCGTAATCTTTTAGGACCAATACAGTTTACAAGCGAACGTAAACCCATATAATATTAAGGGAACAGGTTGATAAGCATGAATTAACTGCGCCAACAATGAAGTTATGTTGATAAAGTAGGTCATGGAATTGTTATCCTTCCAGCGCGTCTTACTACCTGCCCGAGATATAGGAGCATTAATTACACTAACTGTGTGTTCACACGTTCACCAAAAAACTAGTGCAGAACAGAAACGTGGTCATGTGACGAGCTCTAAGCCAATCACAAGATTTCCGACTAATCGGTGCGAGCTGTTCTGCTGAAATTCAATTACTCGTATCTTTGTCCGCTCTGTCTGAGATGTTCGGCATAGGAGAACAACCAAATCTCAGAACCAACCATCTCAAATCAGTGCGCATGCGCATTTGCCAACGCATGCGCTCTACAGCCATAAACTAGCAAACAGCTTCGCTAGTCTTAGAGAGGAGATTTAAAATAACCCGATAATGTAAAGCGTGTGCATTGATGTAATGGATTGTGCCAAGACACAGGTTTTTAATTTAAAAAAATCCATCTGGAGAATGATGTAAAAAATATGTTTAAACACTAAAAAATAAAATACGTTTTTAATCATCTGTTTTAAGTTAGTGTTGCAGTGCATCATGGGTCAACATACAGCTAGTGAATACTGCACTATTCAGGCAGGTCCTTCTTTCTACTCTCGACGAACGTATGAATCAAGCTTAATAGAGTAGGGATTAGGAAGGTAGAGTTTAAAGAAAATGAACCCAAAATATCATGGAAGATTTTGGAAATTATTTAGTAAAAACCATCCCCAGAACCCCAGCTAGAATTTTAACCCAGCCTCCCCGTCATCAGCAAACAAGACTATATGATCCTGACACTGAAACCGCATGGTCATCCATGCGGATGGGGAATAAAAACAGCCTTAAAGTGGGACTGAAGAGAACACGATGGAAAGTCAATGATTTCACAGTTTTCCAAGCAAACAATTATGTTAACCAAAATCAATAAAATATTGCTCCAATAGAAACATAAAGTTTAATATTCTACACAGGGTGTAGACAACAATTGTAGAATATCTGTCTTGAGCATATTAGCATTTGAGGAGAAACTTTTTAAATAAGGAGAAAAAGTTATCATCAAATTCTGACAACATTGACAGATTCATGAACTGTCTAAATTACTATGTGAATAAAATCAAACTACATGTTTCTACTAAATATTTTATGTATTTTACTGAAAAAAAAAGTTTTTGCTATAAAAAACTGCAAAAATCCTGCCTTTAATTTGAACTCCCTACCATCCCAGATGAATGAATTGCATTTGGACCAAACATTCAAAGTGTGACACAGTATCACTAAAATAACAAAGACTTAATTTATTCCTACATAGCAAAATAAAATATACCTGGTTGATGGTGAAAAGCTTGCAATAGACTGACTTACTGTGATGGAGACTTCAAGGTTCGAATCTCGGTTGGCTGCATTGAGATTTGTTTTACATATCTGATTCATCACAACGGTTTAATCATCCTTTCTCCATCCTAATTCATGTGTGTTTACTCCTAATCTCTCACCCTTAGATTTAGTTGTAACCATGATGTTAAATGTAGCCTTCTACAGGAAAAAATAGTTACAACATATTAAATATAGCTTACCTTTTGTTTCGGTGACTACGGTTTTTTTAAAATAAATTAACACAACAACATAACAATACACATTTTATAAAAACATTTATTATTTAAACAGCAATACAGTATATTTGGAAACATTTTTGTTTGCACCACGTCTTACTGCCCGTTCGGTTTGTACGCTTATGTACTAATTATGCTAATGGTTTTAGGAAGGCTACATTTAGA
Source organism: Timema podura (assembly GCA_033556935.1). Lineage (NCBI taxonomy): Eukaryota > Metazoa > Arthropoda > Insecta > Phasmatodea > Timematidae > Timema > Timema podura. The sequence continues at coordinate 19,224,022 of JAVRXN010000005.1, read as the reverse complement.
GGAAGTGCACCCGCATTTGCATTGAGGTAAAGTTAAAAACAATTTTGTAAAATCCTACCTCAGTACACCCGACAAAGATTCAAAATTCGATCTCCTTGTCATCGGCAGTCTAGTATATTGCGAGAGTGACACCTTAAAACATGCGACCACCGTAGCAAGTCAAGTTAATGTCAATGTGGTTAATATAAATCAGCCCTCTTTATCAATTTCACCTTTCAAACAAACTATCCTATAAATATTTGGTAAAATACCAAAACAAACATATCTATTAAATCTTTCATTACCCGCCTCGGTGGCGTAGTTGGCTAACGCGCCAGTCGTGTTGAGTCAGACCGCGAGGACGGGGAGATTGAGGTTCGAATCTCGGTCGGGTGAACTGGGGGTGGTTTTTCCTAAATGGTTTTCCACTCTCCTTCCACGCAAATGCGGGTTCACTTCCTCTAAATTCAACCTTCCTAATTCCTAATCCATTAGTGTAATTAGTACTTAAGCGTATAACCCGAACGGGTAGTAAGACGCAGTGCTAAAATTATTATTAAATCTTTCATTCTGGTCCTGGACATATTGACCACATGATTGAGTTAAACACTTTTAGAAATAAATTGGCGGAATATAGTTGTCAATATTTACACACATCCGCGATCAACAACGACACTAGCCGAATATGTCGACTATCATTGATAATGATGATTGTGATTGGATAGAATGTGGGTCACCACCTTACTCGTAGATCTCCCCTCACCAACACCCACGTCCTGACTAGATCGGGAAAAGCAGAGCTATACCGCGTTAGTTAATCGACTGATTTAACACCACGAGATGGCTCTTATAGATTGGATAACTCTCCTCTCTTTTGCTCTCAACCTTTTGCTAAACAAACCAATTACTTTCCGATAGTAGTCCAATCACTCGCCCAGATGGAACGAGGGGTGGGGGATTGCCCTTCTATATTCTCTAATGAGGAGGATGGGTACGGGGTGGGGGTGGGGGGTATTAGTGGGGTGCATGACATCCTGAGGTTTATTCCTGAATGTTGATTGGCTCGATCCTGGACATTCCTGTGTGTGGGGGAAACCTCTCGTCTTTTATAAAAGAGATAATAATTACAAATACCACTGGACCCAACCCAATCTCCCCTGGAATGTACACTGTGTTTAAATTTAAAAATAGACCCTTCTTACAAACTATTGTAGCACGTGTGTCACAAAACAAACGAGTGGATGACATCGTCTCCAAATCGCTGGACTAGATGCAGGAGTAGGTTTAAGGTGTTCCAAGGAATATTCCGGTTTATAAAATGATTAAAGTGGATTTTACTCTTTTTGAGTGTGAGAAATAATTGAGGAAAAAGCACCCTCAGTATACATGGCTTAGATCCAAACTACGACTTTTTATCCAACGGTAAACTGGAATAGAAGAGCTTCGCGTTTAATTTTGCATGGCCACCGATGAGCGTTTTAAGAGCAATTACCCATCTATAAATAATTAAAGGTGTATATTTTTGGGGGGGGAGGGGGTGGAGAATGTGTGAATCTTTATACTCCATTATAATGCATTCTAAATGTTTGTACCTAATGGTTATATTAAGATGGGGGTGTAGGAAATATGAGAAAAGGTCAGTGTTTGTTTTTGCATTTTTATAGCCAATTTTTTTTTTTTTTGCCAAAGTAAAAAAAATTGCTTTAGTATAAACATAAAGTTTAATTTTATTCACATGATGATATCAACCGTTGTCGAATATCTGTCAATGGTGTGCTGGAATCTAATGATATATTTTTATCTTTATTTTAAAAGTTTGTCATCTAATGTCGCTATGCTATTGAGAAAATAGTCAATAACTGTTGATTTCAACATCAGAATAAAACTAAACTCCATGTTTCTAACAGAGCAATATTTTATTTATTTTGGCAAAAGATAAAAGTTTTTCTTTAAAAGATGCAAAAAACACTGCCCTTTTCTCGCGTTTTCTAGACCCCCACCTTAAGTCTGTTGAAAATATTTCCTGGTAATAAGTATGGTTCACTAAGTGCTTGTTAAAACAATTAACAACAAGCCGCTAAGAACGCTCAGTACAAGAAATGAAACGAAAACATTCTTCAAATGCTTTTAAAAAGGAAAATGTGTAAAGGAAATTATCTTTAAAATGTTAAATGGAAATAAAATTATATTGATGGTAATTTTTTACTGGTGTCTTGGCTATGAAAGAATATTTTCTTTTATGTTATTTCTTACTAAACTCCCAGCAGCTATTTTACTAATTTATTGTGAAAATGTGTATATTTTAATATTTTTTAAAAACTACCTCATAACAAGGTTATTCAATTCAAATGAAGCAGACTTTTTAAAGAACTTACAAAGACATTTTAATTGTAATTTAACACTTCCAATAGTTATAGAATACTTGTCTATTTAAATAATAACTTATCCTCGTTTACTGACAAACATATATCAAATGGATCTAGTTATTAAGATGTAGTGCGTATAACCCGAACGGGTAGTAAGACGCGGTGCTAATAATAATATTAAGATGTAGTTGACTTTTCCAAATAATTTTCTAGCACTGTGTCTTACTATACGTTCAGGTATACCCTCATTGCTTATTCTTTATCTGAAATCAACGTTAATATTCCACCACTCCAATTTATTAAATGATAAATATAAATAAATATTTACAACTAATATTTAAAAAAGAAACAAATTTTTTTATAGCCATATCATGTTTTCGGTATATGAACCCAGGTATTGAGGAAGGAGAGGAGGAAGGAATAAAAATGTCATGTATAATAAACATTATTTACTCCGTGGTAGAGCATTAGTGTGCTAATCCAAGGGTACCGGGTTCAATTCCCGTGACCAGGTTTCAATTTTTTATCAATTTTAAAATTATGAAACTTGATACAACAAATACGTAATCTATATAGATCATTTCGATCTCCCAATTTTAGTTATTCGTGTATAATTAATTATATAAGTGCAAGATCCCTTCATATTATTTGTATTCATCAAACAAAATAAAATAAATAGAATATTTACCTTATTTTAAATAGAATACCTTTAGAATATTACAACTGATAAATAATCAAAATTAGGGACTATCAACTAGATAAGTCCCATCTCGCGCATGACCAAAGATTTTAGGTTTAAACATATTTCCGGCAAATCCTCATATCTACACTAAGAGGGTAGCGATGTGGAAAATAGAATTTTGAAGAAAGATAGCAGAATTTGCTTAGATAGAATATGAAAAACCGTTCAGTAAAAAAAATTCACCTTGGTACACACGTCCGTGATTCTATCCACAACCTTCCCGTCACCGACAAACCAGACAATACGATACTTATGCCTTTTACCACGTTAAAAGTTAAACTTAATATAACTCTCATCTATGTATAGTAGAACTGAAATTAACTGGTGTAACCTTTTAAAAAAAATATTCTCGGCCGTATTCTAGTCGCAAATATCTCTTCTCGAAGATTAACTTTGCTTTGTTGGGTTTTTTTTACGTTCCTAGAGCCTAACTTTGGGAGGATCTGTAGTGTTACTGTGGAAATTAGATTCTCAACTCGGGAGACCGTGTCAAGAATCTCTTTTTCAACTTAGCCAAACGTGGTTACATAAGAACAAGGAGAAATTATTTACACCCCGTTGAAGTTGGAGATTACCTATAGCTACTTTGTCAACTCGCCAATAAGCTCTCGCAAAGTTTTCAAGACACAACTTTTTTTTTAGCACTGGTTCTTATTACCTGTTCGAGTCATAAGCCTATGTATTAATCACACTACACTAATATGCTAGGGATTAGAAAGGTAGAATTTAGAGTAAGTGTACCCGCATTTGCGTGGAGGCATAATGGAAGACCATTTAGGAAAGTCAACCTTTGGATATTCGACCAGAATCAAACCTGATCTCACCTTATGTGGCAGTCTAGTCTATTGCGATAGCAGTGCTTTAGACCATGCGGCCACCGAAACAGGTACATTTATATAAAAAAAAGTCAATTTCCATATTTTTATAACAATGTTTTAGTTGAAGAAACAAATGTTTAGCATTTTCACATCATTGAAGATGGAATTGTATACCCGAGTTGATAGTAAAAAATTAATGTTAAAAAAGAATGATTTGTTTATCAACTTCCTTCTATTAATATTAAGTAGAATTAAAAGGTAAAAAATGTGATTTATTTTATTCTAATTTGAGTAATTTTGGTTTAAAAATAAGGCTTTTAGAAATTCTCTCACTTATTGGTTTATATTTAGTTCACACATGTTTCACCAATGCCAATAAAATAAATGGTAAAACACCATCTCACTAAATTTTTCATATAGCCTTGAATAAAATGTTTTTCAAATATAGGTTTTCATTAAATTAGCCTTAAGTAAGTTTTATTCATAATAACAAACACATCACAATAAACAACACAATAACAACTATCGATTTATTTAAACTAAATTGTTGAAATTTTTTTAACAAAATTCAAAATTTCGAAATTAAGTTATTTGTAAAACTACCCTAAAATTATTTGCAATTTGTAAAAATAATCAATTTTCTTATTTATCATGGAAAACTATACCCAAATAGGGCCCAATTTTGAACTCAATTTTTATGGTCAATTTTTTAAAAAAAGTCTTTTTTTTTGTAATTTGTATTAACTCTTAATTAAACAACCATTAAATAAATTTATTTGAGAAAAATAAAATACGTTAGTCACTATCATATAAAATAGCCCCCAATACCAATTTTGAACAAAATCAATAAATATATTTTCAAAAATACTCCAAATTTACTAAAATCAAAATAATCTAGTACTAATGAGTATTTTTTAGAAAAACCAATACATTTAATTATTTGTTTTGTAAACAATTAAGAGATACCAATTTTGAACGAAATCGCTAAGGCAATCTTTTTAATATTCAAAAAAGTCACAGTAAGCTATTCTTAAACAAATATAACAAGTATAGAATTTTATTTGCCATGTAAAACCACCCCAAATATACATTTTAAACGAAAACTTGTTGGAACCATTTTCAAAATATTTCTTACTTTAATAATATTAATTCTAAATTTAATTTAGTTTAATTTAGTTTAATTTAATTTACAAATACAAATGCAATGTACTTACATTTAAATTATTTAGGTTAGTTTATATTTAGACATTTTATATTTTACTCAACAAATTCAGCCATTCAAATTTAGCCATTCAAATTTATTTTCTAAAACATATAAGTAGTATAGGTAGACATACTACGTACGAATAATAGTTGTTCGAATAAAAATTGACGAAAGAAGAAGTCATGCATTTAATTTTGTCACCCAACGATCGTAGTGTAGTAAATGTTATTTAATTTATGTGTTTAGAATACTAAACAAATAACAATTTTAATTTTGCATTTTCAACCCTAAACTTTTATTTTGTCTTCTATCACCCTCTTAGGCGGGCACGTGTATTAAGACGTCAGTCTCGTCTTGATTCCTTTTCGATGTGTTACACCGTCTCCGTGCCTTCTACTTAACGACCACAATTAAATAAAAGGGAGAAGGTATAATCTACATAAGGGCAAATATAAGCAGAATTAAAAATATAACAATAATATGGTTTATTCAGTATAAACGTAGATAAAGCAAAGTACAGTGGTCTCATTATATCATTCTGAATAATGCTGAAAATAATAACGTGAAGCGCAGAATGTAAACCTTCCATGTTTACATTTATTACAGGTCGTCTTTAAGAGACACAAAATTACGTAGATTATAACAACAAAAGCGAAGTTAAACTACCAAAAGTGAAGTGGAGTAAGATATCCACAAAAATGAAACAAACATTAAATATTCTTGCCTGATGGGCTCCTCAAACAACTACAAGTTACAATACGAAAATTTACAATTACATAAAACATAACGCGAGAGTTTGACTTCCAGACGCTAGTCAAAATCTCCCGGGACTAACTATATCTTAGAAAAACTTAAGAATGAAATTTGGAACAAAATTAAATTATATAAAAAAAATAACAAGCCTAATTTTATTTCTACAGTCGCGTGAAATAGCAAAATACAAAAGTCCACACATTTTAACAATTTACATTTAAATTCACTCAATACAAAATTACCAATGGTGGATTTCAAACTAAACTAATAAACTAACCAACTAACCAACCGCGCCTAAGTGGCGGCATACAAGTTACATTTATGCGACTGAGATAATAAAGCAAAAAGTTAAATATTAAGCAAAACACAAAATAAAGATTTTAACACGAAAATATTATAAGTTGAAAATGAATAGAGTTCTTTATAAGTAACTGCCAAAGTTACGTTCCAATTTATGATGTATGAATGTTTATCCGATCATTGTCCAGGTCGACGACAATGATCCGTCCTCGTTCGTAGATTTTAGATAGTCCAAGTTTTTTAGACAATGTCAGCCATGTTATAGTGATTTTCGTTGCACGGAAGAGGGGTAATTTCTAGCACGCAGTTGCTAGCTGTCATCGGTCACGTAGTCACTTTGTAGGGTTGTTCCATCGGAAAATTAGAACACGTCGGCGATCATTGGATGTTTGTGTTGTTTGGGGAAGTTCATCTGACATCCGTCAGAGGGCGGGTGGATTGTTGTCTTCTAGCGTTTTCCATGTTGTCATTCTTCAGAATCAATCTGACTAGACGGAGAATGACCACGCGTTGATTGTAGACTCTCGTTAGCTCGGCCCCATTCTGCACATGGCTGCACGGTGTCGTTCAGCTTTGGTGGCGGCTAGTGATAGAAGATTTCAAAGGTAAGTTCCTGAACAAATATGAGTAATATTACAGAAGATTGTACTGTATGAAATATACTGTGTCGTATTATCTTTCCGTATTAGCCTACAGGGACTACAACAGAGAAATGTACCATTGTAGGGATTCTATTTAGGTCGGAATTATTGAGCGGGTGGTATGAATTCTTGATAGTTACGTATCAACATTATAACGGGATGGATCCAATTGTAACTAACTGTAAGTTAACGTTACAAATGAATGAGAAGTTTTGGGGGTTAATCATGACAACTGTATAAAAACGAATTTCCCAAATGGTTTCTCACTTTTTCTGCACATAAATGCGAGTATATTTACTCTCAAATTCTAACCTCCTCAATTTAATTCCAAATAGCGTAAATATTCAAATGGCAAGACAGGGTGGAAATAAAATATAAATACTATATATCATACATAATCCCCCCTTTCTCCTAACATTATTTGAACCTACCCTCAATTTTCTAACAGCTTCGTACAAGTTACAAATAACTGCCAAAACACAAAATACCTATGATTAATAGATAGGGCTTATGTTTCCTTCCTTCCCTCCTCTCCCCCTTTCGCCTTCTCTTAAAACAAGATGAAGTACTATATATGTAGCTAAATTTACATCCAGACATTTAAATTTATCGTGTACCATATATCTTGCAGCAATACACACATAAATAACTCCAGGCTATATTTTTAGTTTTTTTTTATTGCCAGACGTATGTCTTTCATATGTTTCCAAATGTCACAAATTATTTAATTATGACAAAACCTTGTAATCCACTTACTAAAACATTTGGAAGATTTAACCCCCCCCCCCACCCCCACCCTAATGAGGTAGGAATAAGGACTAATGTGATGGATGTATAATTATGTGTGTCTTCTTGACATATTTCGAGCTAATTGAAGGATTTCATCCACCCTCTGATCACACTTAGGCCCTCTCTGTTGACATCTCAAACTATTTTTTTTATCATAACTCTGCAAACCATTTTGGTCGTTTTAAGTGCTATAGTCTTGAGTCATCAATCTAAATACCTTACGATAGTGTCAGACTGGTAAGACCTATTCGGTCTCATTCTGTCAGATGTAATTTGTGTTTTACTTCCCGTCCGAACTACTCTCTTGTTTTTTTTTCTATCACTAGGTTTTACTATATATTCAGACCCGCCTCGGTGGCGTAGTTGGGTAACGCGCCAGTCGTGTTGAGCCAGATCACCGAGGACGGGGAGATCGAGGTTCGAATCTCGGTCGGGTGAACTGAGGGTGGTTTTTCCTAAATGGTTTTCCACTCTCCCTCCACGCAAATGCGGGTTCACTTCATCTAAATTCAACCTTCCCAATTCCTAATCCATTAGTGTAATTAGTACTTAAGCGTATAACCCGAACGGGTAGTAAGACGCGGTGCTAAAATTAAATTAATTACTATATATTCAGGTTTTACGAATATATAATACTAACTCTAATGAGGTAGGGATGAGTAAGGAAGAATCTTAGAGGTTGTATACCCATTTTTGAGTGAAAGGAGAGTGGGAAACAGTTCAGGAAAAATACATCTCAGTAGACTCGAAAGGGATTCGAACCCTAATCTTCGCGATATCAGTAGGCCAGTCTAATATGAGAGTGACGCCTTAGACCATTCAGGCGCTGAAGTGGGTTACACGCATTTAATTAGACTAGTGGTTTAGGGATGAGAAAGTAGAGTTTAAAGGAAATGTACCCACTTTTGCTTGGAGAGAGGAGGGAAAAATTAACCTCACTACGCCCGGCTGGTTTTCGAACCCAAAATTCCCCGTCCCCAGCAAGCCATACTACGATTATCCTAATACTTTTGGTGCATGCTCAATGGTGTCTGTAGCCGTAGTGTTTCTAAGAAATGAATTAGCTTCCTTCACATTTTACGCGTGTCATTGAACACTACAGATGTTTTATACTAAAAAATTATTCTTACTTTTGAAAAGAGTATCTATAGACTATAGTTAACAAATCTTAACTCAAATTTTAATTTTAATAATATATTAAAATGGGTTGGTTTCTGTATATTACCCTTTTACGGAAAAAATTACCACACCAATTTGTGCTGAAATTTCACATATACAGTAAGTAACTCGGGCCATTCTGTTAACATGTAGGCTGATTAAAATTTACTTCCGCCTTTTGTTTCAAGATGGCGGCTACAAAACACTCCCTTTTTGATTATTGTATTTTCGTCGGACCAACTTTGAAAAGTTCCTAGCTATAGATATTTGTAGTATAACATATCCCATGATAATAACGGGTAATTGGCTTGTATATACAATATATTTAATTCAATATTTGATTCGGATTATGTGCCATTCACAAATCAAGCACAAGTATATGTTGGGTAATGAATGATACATGATAATGAGAATTGAATACAGGTCCATTGTGTATGAAAACAGCATGATTTCGCACCAAATATGAGTCTGCATGGCTGTGTTTTTGATAACTATTGAGTAAGTGACGATCTCAATTGTCCATCAAAGATGCTGCCTTAGAATGATGAATTACATATAACCCCAGCACAGAAAGTATCTTAAAATATCAGTGATAAAGCATTAACACGCAAAGGCCAAAGTCCCTATATTCAATTCTATTTCCCGGTTGTTAGTTAAAAATATCACAATATTATTGTTGTAAAACTTAAATAAACAAAGGATTGCTTTTATAATTAATTAAGTGATATTGTGTTTTCTTTAAATATTGCTATAGTTTGATATATTAAGATGGATTTAATTTAATTTAATCTAATTATTTGCTTTGGAGGTTAGGTTAGGTTAAGTTGAGACCTCCATGGTTTGGTACGCTCATGCGTAGTTCATTTCAGGCCTTAAACTAATACTGGCAGGCTTGTTTGAGGATCAGTTGATAGATTTTTTTGTTCTTTGGAAAAAATATTTAAGGTGTGTTCGATATAAGGTCTAGGAAGTAGGGATAAGGGAATAGGCTAAGAGTAAATTCAGCTCTATTTGCATGAAGGGGAGATAGGAAAACCAAAGTGAAAATAATAATGCGTACAGCTCCTCGAGTGAACTTAAACTGGATCCAAATCGAGTCCAATCCTGAGCTTCTGGCTTAGAACCAGGAATGGAAACTAATACCACTGCCTTGATAGTGAAAACAAGGGGACTACACTTTTGAATCTAAAGTCTAACTCATTTTATTTGTTTGATTAGTTCCAGCAAAGCTTAAAAAACCGTTCTTATAAAATTAAAGAATATAATACGTTGCAATCTTTATGAATAAATAGTTATCGTGCAACTATATCATTGGTTAAAACGGCTACGTCCTAACACTAACTACCTTGAGCTAAATCTAATTTGTAGTCTGATCAGGCTGTACTTGGAAATTCCTTTCACTAATTTGCATTTCCCTGTTCAATCTAGCTTAGCTCCTCTCTACACCCAACACTTTACCAAGTTGTATCTGCCCGCTACTAAGAACGAGATATATGATCCTGCGCAAGCTCTTTATTGTTAATTAAAACGAGAACGTTGGACTCCTCAAACAGTAAAAATAAACGTATTAATTATTTCCTTGACAAAGCAACTTTTACAATTTCGTGACCAAAAATGTTACCCATGAACAAATGTGGATAGAAGCATTTTTAAGGGTTATAATTAAACAAGTAATCCTTAAAAAATTTAAAGTATAATTATATACAATGGAAAAACCACACCTATAAATGAATCTTCAACAGCATTTTCAGTACAGGACTTAAGTAATTTTGCCGGGTTAAAAATGTAGGCAGAATAGAAAAGTTTGTTGTCTCTTTTTAAACTTTTAATTCTCTTACAAAAATTTTAGGTTGGGCTTAACTTAATTCTATGATAAATATATACATAAGATTCAGGGTCATTTGAAAAGTCATTAAAGCTGTTTGTTTTGTAGTCAATTCGTCTCTTTTAGACTCTACTTGAAACAGCTTAACTGATTTGATCAATTAAGTTTTATTTAAATTAATATTACAATTAAAATGTTGTGATACTTTAGTGGGAATATTTTAAAAGGCCCACGTTTATTTTTGCAGGTGCAAAAAATATATAAGTAGACTATCAATATAGTAAAGTGAATTTAAATTCTTAGGATATTATTTATCTTAGGTAAGGTTTGGTTATGTTGGACCTAAATAATTGATAGTAGAATTTTGAATCAAATTTGATATAATAGCGATACATAAGACACTGCTAACAGCACCTGTTCTTAAACTGTGGGTCGTGAACCCTTCATAGGTCGTGAAAATTATTCTGGGGGTCACAGCAAACCTTGACAAATGTGAGTGAGATAAATATTTGTTATAGAACTATAGAAGATATAACACACTACAGCATTTCATTATATAATTGTTTATTTTATAGCAGAAATGAACGTCATCCGGCATAATTACACCAATATTATTATTTAATGATTATTTGTATATTTAAAATATATATACATATGCATGTATACATATTATATACATATGAAAATGGTTTTAGTAAACTTTTATAACTGTCAAAAAAAATCTTCCTACCTAAATTAGACTGTTTCTCCTATTTTTGAAGTAATTTTACCTGTGACTTCCACATAATTTCTCCAAAGGGACCAGTTTATGATCCTCAACATAAGGAGACGTCGGCGATATTCGTAAAAAAGGACACCCGTAAGTTTCGTCATCGAGCACAATTAGAGGTACTAGTGTCCTTTATGTATTCAGATCATTGCGTTATTTCAGTAAGGCAGAGGAGATAGCATATTTAGTTGGGTTTTTTTTTCTTAGATTATACGTCTACATGCTTGAAATGTCTCCTTTAATGCCATGTTTACGTTCCAACGCGTTCATGAATGCGAAATTTACATAACACTCCCCCCTCCCCCCCTTTCCACATCGCAAGACAAACTTTTTTTAGTTTCGTTCCTTTGGTTCGTTCCACTCGATCTGGAATTCTTCCCCCTTCCCCCCCTCCCCCCAATTCTTTTTATGCGTGTGTGAAAAATTCAAGTTGAACTAAATTGCCATATTTCTGTTAATATATTTATATATTTTTTGGGGTTTACTAAGATGCATACCACGTATATGATAAAAATAATATGTACGTGATATGCATCTTAGTAAACCCAAAATATGTTTTTACATTGGGATAAAAGTGTATATGTGACGATCTTTGGAGTGTTAAATAAATTATAATATAAAACTATGGCTTTGCTCAGTTGAACTATATTTTTTTTTAAATAAAAATATATTAAGCTCTATTTTAAATTACCAATGCTATAATTTTGTAAAATAATGAAGTGAATTTTGTTTCAACGTTTTATCTACAATTAATTAAGAACAAAAGTTATTAAGGTATATTTTGTAAGCTACTATGTATTTAGTTTGTTGCGTCAAAAAAAATATACATAAATATATTTAGCGCCGCGTCTTACTACCCGTTCGGGCTATAAGCCTATGTACTAATTACGCTAAAGGTTTTAGGGGTTAAGAAGGTTATATCTAGAGAAAGTGTATTCGCATTTGCGTGGAGGGAGGGTGGGAAACCACTTTAAAAACTAACCTCATTACACCCGACCTAGATTCGAATCTCGCTCTCCCCGTCATCGGCAGTTTAGTTCACTTTGAGAGTAGCGCGTTAGACGACGTGGCCACTGAAGTGCGTGATATTTTATTTTAATTGCTTTTAAGACGTCTTTTTTAGACAAACTCTCTCTTCAATCTTACAAGTAATATTATTTAGTATTATTGTATATATGTTTGTAGGATGAGCTAACTCTTACATTTACAAAATTCTGTTTCATCTAATAAAAATAAATATACAAATTGAAGCTAGCTCCTCGGCAGTCCTTATACGTTTTCATATATATATTTATGACAAGTGTGAAATTTATTGATGTCACCAGAATAATAATAAAAAAAAGTGTAATAGAGTCCAGGAAATCTTCGTTCCAGGGCTGGATACAGCGACAAAACCAAGCCAACAGTAACAAAACATTCCCTTCCTCACAGCGCAGAGGGGGTTGGAGGAGGTCACTTCCTAATGCGGACAACGGAGACCGGCCAGCGGGTCCGCTCATTTATTACTGCCGGCGTCGCCTTGCACACTCCATAAAATGAAACACTACATAGACACAATCATAGATGTATGTGTGTTTTACACAAGCCTGAATTGTGTTTTATGACCACGATACAAAATGCGCTTTAAGAGAGCGTATTCCCCCCACAATTGTGGGCAGGCAGACAATGAGCCAGGAGTAATTAAGGTGGCTTTTTTTTTTCTTCTAATGGTTTCAAACTCTCCCTTCACAAAAATGGAGGTACACTTCATCTCATTTTTACCTTACTTATATTCACTCCACTAATGTAAATAAATGTGGATAACCCGGATGGGTAGTAAGATTCTAAGCATGAAAAGGAATCATAAGATAAGTTTAAATGTCGTTTAGTGGTATTCTTCTTCATAGAATATATTCAACTGAAATGTTATCTACTTATTAAAAAAAAGATTTGAATTATTAGGGTAGCTCAGAGTGTTGCAGTATTAGCGTGAAGGAAGGATGTGAAAATCACATGTGGGAAAACTCTCCTCGTGCACTCGGCCCGTATTCTGTCCCCGAAATCCCCTTCTCGACGTTGCCTATTTGGAGATTCTGAAGCTATTTCGCGATGCGGGTTGCATCTTAACTTGACGCACCTAAGCAGTCTTAGCACCATCACACGAAATAGAAAGAGAGGGAAGAAAATGAGAAGTTCACCCTGAGAGGGTTCTTTTCTATGTACTGATAACCCTTTCCCTCTTCCTGTGACGAGTTTACACTGTCACTTTAATATTTGCGCCTTGAAAACATAAGACTTGCTTTTTAATTTTAACTTTTCCTTGTTTCCTATCCTAGATAGACATATGCTACCACGGACTTTTTTAATCTACATCCTGGCAGGAAGACTCCTACAGGACATTTTCGTGACCAAGACATACAGCCTAAGTTGTAGAGGATTCGTAATAAATAAGTTTACAAAAAGTTAATTAAGGATAAAAAAAATTGTCACACTGTGGGACTATTTTTAGAATTATTTAAGAATTTATGGGTTTTTTTTCAACGTTATATCTTTAAAACTCGCTGAGTAAAACGTAAATTCATTAACCTAGTAAATCCTATCTTGATCGGCCATGACGTCACAGGTAATAGGCAACGTCCTTCAGCTCCTGCAAATTTCAATTCGAATCTAAAGCTGCGTCTTCACTGGAGAAACAGAGAGCAACTCATAGCAACAGCAACATGGTCGCAATTGAAAATATGGTATTTGTTGATGTAGGTTTCTGTGTGATGTATCATGTTGGTGTTTGTTGCATGTATCCGTTCGAAGCGATAAATATCAATAGAAAATATGAAACAGGGCCCAGCATTCAGTCGCATGAACAAATGTTTGTTCTATTTGGATGGTTTGTTTCAGTTGAAACTGGTACGTGTTGTAGTTGAAAAGATTTCACTAGTAATTAGTTTATCGGCATGGCATTTAAATGAAGCTCACAGGATTGCATTCAATTAATTGATAGTCACAAACAACATCTGTGTCCTTGGAACCCAAAAAGACATGAAATATAAAGGTAGTATTCCCTCAGCGCGTTTTGCGTCTCGCTTCTGCGACCGTAGACGTGGGGTGGTGAGTCGCAGCCGCAGGATATAGTGTTTCCCTAGATGCGTCTCTCGGTCGCCAATCCTGGGTAATTTTATGTACAGTACAGATCGTTTCTCAGTTATCAGAGTTTTTTAATTGTGATTTATTGAATGACCCGCCTCGGTGGCGTAGTTGGCTAACGCGCTAGTCGTGTTGAGCTCGACTGCCGAGGACGTGGAGATCGAGGTGCGAATCTCGGTCGGGTGAACTGGGGGTGGTTCTCCTAAATGGTTTTTCCACTCTCCCTCCACGCAAATGCGGGTTCACTTCCTCTCAATTCAACCTTCCCAATTCCTAATCCGTTAGCGTAATTAGTACTTAAGCTATAACCCGAACGGGTAGTAAGACGCGGTGATAAAATAATAATAATAATTTATTTAACATGCCATGCTTTTTTTTAATAGTGTGGATAAAAAATACTGACTTGATCGACCAACTATTCCTGAGATCTCTTTCCATGTGTTGTTCTTCACATGTTGGTCCCGGTACACTAGTGAAGATATGTCAAAATTTATTGGTGCTTTCTCACCTCTAAAATTTAAATTTTCGTCCTCTTCTATGGAGAAATCTTGGACCATTTTCAAAACCAGCCCAATCAAACATAAAACTGTGCCGACTGTGACCTAGGATTTCATCGAATAACGCGGTTCCTTGAACCACTTTTTTAAAAAGTATTTGTTGTAAGCAGCTCTTATTTATTTCCTGTGTCGCCAAGCAAATATGATAAAACTAAATACAACTATACTAAAACACACGCTTGCTTGGTGGTGCGTCTGTGTCCACACTGCTTTGAGACGCAGACGCAATGTAGAGACACTCATGGACGCGCACTCTGATCGCCAGTCGCAGTCACCTCGAAGGAACTGGCCACATAAACTATGGAAACTAGTCCGGTCGCAGACGCAAGACGCGAGACGCACCGAGGGAATCGTACCTAAAGGGCAGTGCCGGCACTAAAACATCTTATTCGTCCCACATGTTTACACAAACTATAAACCGTTTCTTCAGTGTGGCTTCTAGTTTTAATTATAGAAAACAAACATCAACTTGCTATTAAAACATTCTTCCAGTGTGTACAATTTGTTGACTGAAGTTGATTGAGTAATTTTCGGATGCTAAACATCTTACAACATAGTGCAACACAAAAGTTGCTCTTTGTTGTTTCAATGGCGTCACAGCTTAACGGCTAGGTTACTTCTGCCACCGCTGCAAGTAATTAAGTTACTAAATATAAAGAAACAAGAATAGGAAAGATAATGATAAGAAAAAGAATCCCCAGTATTCGCTAAGAGAGATGATGAAAAACCAATATAGATTCTCATTGATGAAAATCACCACCCGGGCGTTCGAGTGAACTAATTCTACCCAAGTCAAAATATGCCCTGGATCATAAAGGTGCGAATCACTACATCGGACAATCATTTTGTAAGCTGTTTGTTTAAATGTTTGGATCAAATTCCAAGCTTTATATGAGATAAAATTTAAAAAAAAAAATGCATTCAGACGCCAAACGCTGTGAATTACAATTGTCACATTTGAATATTGGATCAATTTTTACAGCTGTGAATTAAATTTAGTGAGTTTTTTATACTTACTTTGTTTATTTTGTATATCCTTAGGCCTTTTTTAAAAAAAATTTGATCGAGAGCCGGTTCTATTCCTGGCATAGCCAAAAATTTATTATTGATGAAAATATGGGCTTACACTTTCACATTGATAAATTAACAGCTGGGCACTGGGTGTTGTGAGTGTCCTAGTCTTAATAGATTATGAAACATATGAAGCTACGACAGGCCTAGCAAGCCAGTAGTGGAAAATATATGGCTAGAATAAAAAAACTGACCCAGGCTACAGACTACAGGCTACAGGCTGGAAACATTAATGGATGAAAGTAAAAAAAAAAATCGACTGTATTTATATGCGAATGTATTTAAATGCAAATGATTGTGTTTTTGTAGACAAATAAACATTTATCTATACAAATTAATAGAATGATCATCAAAAAACTAATCATAGAATTACTACTTTTACGATAGGGGTGACGTAATTTAGATAATGATTTCCTTATAAAAATATATATAAAATAAAAATTCTACAATTCTCAATGGTTTACCTGTATTAATATTATTTCATAAAAAGTACTGGTTGAGTATACACTAGTTCCTTTGCAAATAGCGACCGTCCTGTAGATTATGCGGGCTACAAATGTGCAAATCGCCCAAAAGAGAGGAAGGTCTCGCTTACTTGAGCTCTCACCCATTGCCACACCCCCTTAACTATGCTGACTAACCCCTTTCCAACCCAACTTGCCTCGGGATCTTTTTTTGTTAAAAAAAAAAAAAAAAGAAGTAGGTCGGGGATATGAGAGCAGGAAAGCTCACCATATTCATTATCTTTATGTTTTTACAGTGTAGTTCCTGAAATTGGTCGGGTTACGCCACTGGATTAATTTATATCCCAGGTTTTTTTTTATCGTCCCTCCTCCACCCCTCAACTTCTAGCCTCTCTCATGCCTTTCCTGTTATAATTTGTTGGGAAGCTGTGTAAGCGAAGACTTCTCAGTGGTATTTAGCGATGCTCCATTACTACAATTTTGACCCTCCCCCCCCCCAACCTTCTTTTCTCCCTCTCCTCTTTTTCAATGACGCAAGGGTTAAAAGCTGGACCGTGGTTCAATTAGTTGGATTATTTCATGCGTTGTGGTCATTTCTAGAATAGAACTAGTTGGCATTAAACGTCGCTCTAGTTTTAAGTTGTTATTTGCGTTACTATGATTTAGAGCAGAAGGAACTTTTTGAACAGTTACAAAAGTTACTTAATTTAGGTATTGTTTATATATATTTTTACTTAAGTCATGTGATCTAAAACTGTACATTTTCATAACTGATATTCATGATATTTCACATATTTCCTTAGTTGCGCCAGTACACTTATCGAATGGTTATTTATTTCCCAGTGTTTAAAAATGTCAACAAATTTCTTTTCACACCTTACCCCATCTTAAAATTTGTCCGGACTGTTAGCATTTTACTATGCAATGAGCTAGGTATTATAAAGGAAGGACTTAGAATAACTGTGCCTACATTTTCTCGGAAGAAGCGGGGAAACTATTTAGGAAAAACAAACAAACCGGAATAATTCTATCTCCGAAAGACCTATCGCTGGCAAACTGGACAAGATCATGACTTTTGCCCCAGTGTCCACCCACGCATGTTTTGTCAAACAAGAATTATTGCCAACTAGACCGGAATTAGTAGTCTAAAAGTTATATCGGAAACTTGTAGCTTCAGTTGTAAATCATATAGTGGGCATAGTCAAATAAAGGGGAACAGGACGTTGTAAATCTTGCGAGCTCTCCCGATTTATTAGTACATTTTTATGGCATAATATAAGTGGATTACTGTACTCTCTTGACTCTTGGCTGAATTAACTTACAGATTTGTTTAGATTTGTTTACTGTAGCACATCTATGATTTATTGTATTGCTTAGTGTTTATATACATATATAAATATATAAACAAATTAATCTTTGGATCAGTGAATACGGAAACTAAGCGTCTAATCTGAAGGTGAGGCCAGGATTTAAATACTGGCTGAGTATATTAGAAATATGTTTTACTAAATGGTTTCTCCACTTTACTTCCACGCACGTGCGGCTGTATTTTCTCTAAATTCTACCTTCCTTATGCCTATCCCATTGGGTTAGATAAATGTGATCGACCCAGACGTAATTGTATCGGAATGTATGAACTAAATAAATGGCCGGTTGCAATAATTTATATTTTCTTAAATATACTATTTTAATTAGAAAAAATAATTAAAAACTGGTTATCAGTAACCTAACCTTAAATAATTTCCTCGTAAGAAACCATTATGTAAATAATCATAATAAACACAATTCTGATATAAATTTTAAACAAAAAATTAAAGCTTGAAAAATATGTCTCAGCAAGTTAACCTCAGAAACATTTTTTAAATAAAAACTAAAATATATTCTTATTTATCTACTAAAACACTATCCAAATATACATATCAATAAGATCATCAAAGTTATTTTCGAAACATTCACCATTTTCAAATATCAGTCATAAATATAAAACACTTTACATTATTCATTTTGAACAATCTATCTAAATTCTTTTTTGGGATAAATAGAAAGAATTTCAATATCATTATTTGGTAAGCAACCATTAATTTTAGGGCTAGAATTAAAATTCTGATTCAACCTTGATATATATAACAATATACCATACAACTATAAGTTTTAATGACGTTGTCTACTTGGAGATTCCAAAGCTATTTTGCGAGGCGGGTTGCATACTAACTTTATGCGCCTAAGCACTATCACACTTAGATGCCAATGTACGAAATAGAGAGAGGGAGGGAAGAAAATGTTAAGTTCCCCCTGAAAGGGCTCTTGTCTATGTGCTGATAACACTTTCCCTCTTCCTCTGACGAGTTTACACAGTCACTTTAATATTTGCGCCTTGTAACTTGCTTTTTAATTTGACTTTTTATTGTTTCCTATTCTGGATAAACATATGTTACCACGGAGTTTTTTTAATCAACATCCTGGTAGGAAGACTCCTACATGCCATTTTGATGGCCAAGACAAATAGCTAAGTTGTAGAGGATATTTAAGAAAAAAATACGATTACCAAAAACTAATTAAAGATAACAAATAATAATTTTGTTACATCGTAGGACTATTTTAAGACTTATTTAAGAATGTTTGGTTTTGTTTCAACGTTATATCTTTAAAACTCGCTGAGTAAAACGTAAATTAACTAACATGGGAAATCCTATCTTGACCGACCGTGACGTCACAGGTAGGCAACGTCCTTAACGAAATTCATCAACCCAATTTAGCTGTATTATAAATTATCACCGCGTCTTACTACCTGGTCAGAGTATATGCATATGTTATAAATACTCTAATGGGGTAGGGATGAGGAAGGAAGCATTTTAGAGGTAATATATCGCATTTACGTGGAAGTTGAGTGGGAAAACAATTAAGAAAAAATACCATTCTCAATAAACCTGACCGTGATTCGAACGTCAATCTCTCTGTCTTCAGCAGGCCGGTCTAATACGAGAATGACGCCTTAGCCCGTTCGGCCACTGAAGCGGGTGTTTTAATAATGGCTTCAGCTATTTACAGTAGGACAGATAGATGGACACATTGACTTGTAAGAACAAATATTTTATTTCGGGGACACACAAAACGTCAAGATCCATCATAACATAATGTTCACGATTAATACTTTATTTACATGAGAAAGTAAAAAAAAGAACAAACCCAAAAATTATATCAGATTCAGTGGTTTCCCGTTAGTCCTAGAACGAGGCGCTAGTGTTGCTGCAGGCGCCCGCATTAACTGACTGAAACTTCGTGTTTTCCTCCATTAACTTAGCCGACTGCTCGTCCTTCTTTGTTCCTTAGTTTGTTAGTTTGTTCGTTTGTTTCTTAGAGGATCGATGCATTTACTTCACTCTCAACAAGTTTCACGCAAAAACTACATATGTATTACTTTATGCTCATTACAAATAATCTGCCCTAAATGTCAGGTTTATCTCCTCTGGTTTGTCGGTGACAGGAAAGTCAGGGTTCGAATCCCGCTTCTTTTTTTAACGGGTTACTCACTCTTCCACACAAACTTGAGTACATTTCTTCTAAGTTCTATCTTCCTCACCCCGATGCTTACTGTAAAATTTTGCCATTAGGTCACAGCACTAATAATAATAATAATGCTACATTTGTTTCAAAACAAATGGATCCATCCACGTAATTATGTTTTGACGTTTGTTTATTTATGAAAACGTTACTTTTTACGCTTTTGATGTAACACTTTTTATAGATATATGTGTCCTTAATGATAAACAATAACAAAATTATAGCTGAATTTTTTTGCAGATGAACCTCGCTGAGGAAGTGTAGTTTGTATCATAATAAAGATATTTAAAACCAAACAATTTATATATATTAAATATATGTGTGTATACATAAATTAATATATTTATGTATTACATATATAATATATATATACATAAATTAATATATTTATGTATATACATATATAATATATATATATATATATAAAATGGTCATGATGAACTATGATTAACTATAACTCTTTACTCATTTTCTTTTCACCCTGGGATATTAGAATTAATTTAAAAATTACCATATGCAAGCCTTACCAACTTTATATTTACATATTTTTTACGTTAATTTACATATAATTTAATGTTTCCAATATATTTTTTACAAGTATCATTTCTCTACTTTGCATTTTAAAATAGCTATTATAATTAATACAGAGTTGGCTCCGCGACATAAAAATAGATTTTTGGGTTAAACTCTGAGCTGGGAATGTTTAGCTTCGGTTCGAATTCCTAATAGATGTACTGGGTGTTTTCGCCCATTTTGATTTTCCTAACAATGGTCTACCTTTTTTCTTAAAGAAAATGTTAATTTATTTGATACTATATCCACGTAATTCCATAGTTTATAATTAAATTGCTTTAAATTACTGATACACCGAATAGGTGTTAAAAAGTGTCGTACCTCTAACTTGATAATATATTCGGCAGTGGTAGATTTAGTTTAGCTGTTTTAGTAGAGAATCATGGCCGCCTGATTGATATAATTTTTTTTCCACGATGTTTTTTCATCCTTACTCTAAGCTAATTCTGGTTAATTTCCTTTAAATTAACTCTTCAAAGTTTGTAAGTAGCATTTCCAAAAATGGCTCTAAAGATTTCGTTCAAATTTTTTAGCACCGCGTCCTATTACCTGATCAGGCTATACGCACTTGTACTAATTACGCTAATAATCTAGGGATGAGTAAGGTTAAATTTAAAGGAAGTGTACCCGAATTTGCGTTGAGGGAGAGTGAAAACCCAATTAGAAAAAACTACCCTCAGTACACCCGACCGGGTTTCAAACCCTGGTCTCCCTGTCATTGGCAGTTTAGTCTGTTGTGAAAGTGACGCCTTAGACCATGTGGCCACCAAAGCATAATTGTTCAAAATTGACATATTAGTAAGAAAGTTTAAAATTAAAATAGTCATATCCATTTTTGTTTGAAATTAATGTCTAAAGATTATTTATTGCAAGTACAAAAAATACTTTGTTTGTTTTTATGTAGAAAACCATTTTTAATGTGTACAAGTAGTTAAAAAAAATTACTTCCGTGAACTTAACATCTTAGTATTTATCAATTAACTTCAGTTAGTTTTTATCCCCCGCTTCCACGATAAGTGACCGAAGTGATTTATGTTATAGATCAAATAACAGCAGTTAGTTTTTATCCCCCGCTTCCAGGATGAACGACCGCAGTGCATGATGTTTTACCATAAATTGTTTTGAGGTCTGTCTTAGTTTTTACAGTCACTCGGTCCAAGCTAAAGCTTGATTCACACGTTCGACGAAAATAGAGAAAAGAATTTTCCTGAGTGGCGCAGCAATTCACACGCTGTGTGTGCAACACAAACTTAAACATCTGATTATCAACATATTATATTTTATAGTGGCTCTCTTAGATTATTCTCCCGATGGATGTTTTCAAATTATAATGCCTTGTCGTGGCACAATCCAATACATCGATACACACGCTTTACATTAACGGGGTAACCTGGCGGTCTAGGGGTAAGGTGTCAGACTTCTGTGCTGGGGGGTCCGGGGTTCAATCCTCGGTCCCAGCACAGATTTAGATTGCCAAACCCTTCCTTCACCTCTGACAAGACGTGTATTAATCACAACTTGTGAATGTGAGGAACGCCAGGCCTCCACCGTGGTTCGGATCCCACGTTAAACTGTAGCTCCTCCATTTCATCTCACAATCACCCTGCCATTACACATTA
Organism: Timema podura; assembly: GCA_033556935.1. Classification (NCBI taxonomy): domain Eukaryota; kingdom Metazoa; phylum Arthropoda; class Insecta; order Phasmatodea; family Timematidae; genus Timema; species Timema podura. The sequence continues at coordinate 19,201,713 of JAVRXN010000005.1, read as the reverse complement.
GCGTAAGTGCGTACAACCCGAACGGGTAGTAAAACGTGGTGTTAATAATAATAATACAATAAACGGGTTATTACAAATCTGCTTACGAAAGCCAAAGAAACTGCTGCTTAAGCATGCGTTGTCAAATGCACATGCGCACTGATTTGAGATGGTTGGTTTTGAGATTTGATTGGCTCTCTCGTGCCGAACATCTCAGGTAGAGCGGGCAAAGTAGAAATGAGTTGAACTTGAGCGGAACAACTCGCACCGGTGAGGTGGAAATCTTGTGATTGGCTTAGAGCTCATCACGTGACCAATTTCTGTTCTACTCTTGTTTTTCGGCGAACGTGTGAATCCACAGTTTTATACGGTCAATCTGGTCAACAAGTGGAAGATAACACGACTTTTCCTACAAATAATTTATGCTTGAGTTGGACTAGTTTAAAATTAAGACTATCATAGACGTAGAAAAGGGGGGCAAAGGGGGTTATGACCCTCCTTAGATTTAGGGATCCCTCAAAGTGGGAACTTCATATATATGTAAATAAACCCTAAAATTTGCTATGAGGTTTTATAATTTTAATATTTAGTTTACTATTATTATTCAAAACGAACAACAAACATACTAAGCAATGAATAAAAATACAGTTCGATAAATGTTCAACAAAAAAACTAATGTTTTAAAATTTTACAGGAATATAATAAATAGCATAATTTCATGTACAAAAAGTTAAAAAGATATATTTTATAGATTTGAATGGTAGAAAAATATAATGGTACTCAAATAAAGTTGTATGCAATAAAATATACGAATCTTAACAGTAACAAAGTACCTCTAAATGGTAGTCTATATTGATAACAATTTTTTTTATGTTGTTAAAAACTATAATAGAATGTGTTAGAAATGTATTTACTATCGTAAAAGCATTGATATTTATATCCATGTACTCATACGCTTTATTTATCACGGGGCTTTTGACAAATGTTGGTCATGTAGTTGAGGTAGTTATTATTATGTGTGTATAAATATGTTGACGTTACTAGCGAGTAGCTAACGCTAGACTGTATGTAAACATATACTTATAATGGTCCAGTAATCGTTGGATGTAGTTTATTTTATAAGAAGAAGCTTTCTGCTTCTACTACGGAGTAGGTGCTGATCGACTGATAACTTCGAACTTCCTGCTTTCCTGAAGGTGCGGCGTGATAAGAATGGGTGGGGGGTGTAATTTAGAATCATTAACAAAGTGTTATCTAATTTTTGGACTTGATTATCTTCAAACTAAATTTATGTATGTAAAACTGTTAATTACTTCAAAGAAACCATTTTTTAAATACCTATACACACCGGTGCCTTCACTGGTTATATAAATAACGTTAAATCTTATTAATTATAAATTATCGATCTGAGGAGATTTTTCCTTCGAGTCAATTGGTTTCTTAATAGCCATAGAAGATTAATGTTTTTTTATCCTTTACAAGGGCGTCTAGGAAGCGTATATTAAACCATTAATGTAATTTCCTTTTCTTTTGGACTTAGAGGAATTTATACTTAAACAACCTACGTATTCATACGATGCATAAAATACAATATGTATAATATTTTCATATTTAATATCAAGGTGGTATGTAAGGGAATGCGAGATAAGCTAAGTATTTTTGCAGTTTTTATTACAAAAAAACATTTTTGGCCGAAATAAATAACATATTACTACGTAGTACTCCAGTTTGATTTTAAACTCATGGTTACCACAAACTTCTTTATTATTTACACAAGCATAATGACATTTGAACAGAAACATTTTAAACGAAGAGAAAAAATAATGTTTAATTCCGAGATGCCCATGACAAATATTCAAGAAATTGTTGAGATTAATATGTGTAGAAAATTAGTTTAAACATATTTACTGTAGAACTATTTTATTTATTTAAACGAGAATTATTTTAAGAAACTGAAAAAAAAATAGACCTTAATTTGTTCTTAATTTTCTTCACAATCATGGTTACCTCAACAGTTATCTAATATCTGTCAAGCGTGTCCTGAAATTTAATAACAACTTTTTCTGTTCATTTAAAAAGTTTCTCATCTAATGTCGCTATGTCCACTAAAGATATTCAAGAACTGTTGATATCACCACGCGAAGAAAATTTAATTTTATGTTCATACTGGAGTAATATTTTATGTTTTTGGCCAAACATTTTTTGATATAAAAACTGCAAAAATACTGTCCTTAGCTCGAGATCTCTTTTTGCAGTTTTATTCAAAATTTTGTGGAAAACCCTTAACACACTAAAACTAATAAGACCTTATTCTGAGAGAGGTCTTATCCGGGACCCAAACTGGCAACTAGCCAGTTTTTTAAACTGTAACAAATGAGTGTTAAAGTTCCTTAAAGTCTAGTTAGTTTGCCAACTGTATATATGGAAGGCTTTACAGTATCTGAACAAATAGGGCAGGCACAATATGGCTTTTTCACGATGAATAGAGTAATAGAATTTACACTTTACACTCCTCTTACTGGACAAAGCGTAACAGAGTCCACACTTTTCACTGTCACCACTTGACAAAGAAGCACATAATGTAATCTACATTTTATACTGCTGTTATTCGACACAATCCAAATCTTGAACTTCTGCTACTGGATAAAGAAAGACTCAGATAGTCTACACCACTTTAAACTAATGTCATGGGCCAGAGAGGTAACGTTACTTTATAAAGTAAACTGTACATTAAGGTGGGTTTGAAAGGGACGCAAGAAAAGGTCAGTGTTTTTTGCAGTTTTTATGGCAAAACCTTTTTTTGGAAAAACTATATAAAATATTGCTCCAGTACAAACATAGAGTTTAATTTTCTTTACATGATGATATCAACAGTTCCTGAATATCTCTCAAGAGCATGGTGGCATTATCCAACAAACTATAAATAAAGAGGAAAAGTTAACATTAAATTATTCTAGAACACCCTTGACATATATATTCAAGAAATTTTTATATCACCATGTGAATAAAATTAAATTAAATGTTTGTACTGGAGAAATATGTTAATTATTTTGGCCTGAAAAAAATGTTTTATTATATAATACTAGAAAAACACTGGCCCTTTCTCGCGTACCCTCCCATTACACCTTAATGCAACATCATCCTATTAGGGTTTTTTCCATCCCAATTTCTGAGGAAGGTATGTTAAACGCCCCGCGCAATCCCTTTAAAAAATAAACCCAGGAACACAAACGTAAATGAAGGAAAATTCTAATAATAAATTACAGAACACATGTAAAAGACAAAAATTGTTAAATAAAATAAATATTAGGCAACCCAAAAGGTTTTCTCACTACTTGACCTAAAAATGGAGTCATTTGCTTATAAATCAATCGGAAACTGGGAGGTACCTTCCATATCCCCATGTAGGAAAATACGATTGATAAAATATGAAAAAATGAAGATAATCTCAAAACAGTTACTTTATTTTAAGCCAACTACCTGAAGATCGGTTTGATGTGATTTATATCCATCCGGAGCAGGGCATGAACTCAGCCCTTCGGCTGGTTAGTACTGCCTGCGCCATCTGGTATAAATACTATGCTCTAAGGGAGTTCAGGGAGTGTGGAGATTCCTTTTTGCCTTTCACACTGAATTTCAATGAATGAGCATTAAAGGGCCTATCAATTTTGCCGTAAAGTTATTTTCACATACCTTCCAGGGTTATTTCACATGCCACAATGGACATGGAACTGACGACGAATTTACTTCCCCTCCGAGGGAAGTTGTGTACGGATTTGTATCGCTCAAGGAAAATCTGTCGACCCCGGCTGGGTTTGCACCCACGGACATTGAGTTGACAAATCAATTACGGCAAATTATAAATTAAATATTTGGAACAAAACGGTAACTGATCTATGTAGCTATACCCAAACTAAGTGCACCAACGGACTCATTCCATAGACAATGCAATCTCTGTCTAAGATCGATAAGTAAAACAAAATAGTATACATTGTTACAGAAACACATTTAACCAAAGAGCATAATTTAAATCATACACAATGCTACAAAATATATTAAACCAGAACATCACGGCTCACTGCGCTATGTTAGCATGTGTTTATTTTATCGCTATGCGCTACCGTTTTTTATATTTGTTTTGTTTGTTTTCATTTCCCGGTTATTAGAGTTTACGAATTAAATATTTTTCTTTTTGTCTGGGGTCCTTTATGTTATGTAACTTCCCAGCTCTCAATTGACTAGGCCTCCATTAAAAAAACTATATTTTCTTATAATTTGGAAACCATTGGTTTTATAAAAATATATTGTGTGGATCAAGTGACGAAGCAAATATATGAAGGTAGAGTGTGTGGATCAAAAGAAAAGAGTAGTCCATGTAATACGTGGTTAATGTTGTAGAATAATGTATTAAAAAGAGAAACATTAATAGTTTTAAGAATAAAAGAGCATGTATGACTCGTGTATGGAGGTTGTTGAAGCGAAGAGAGTATGCAAGGATAGGGAAGTTTGGAGAAAGTTTGTTAGGATGGATTTAGTAGGCAGTTGTTTTTTGAGCTATATGCACACTTTCTTGCCTACCCCTTAAGGGACCGGCGTGATTAGGTATGTGTGTATATATGTATTTCAAATACAAGTTTTTGGTTTGTTGATACGCCTACATCTTTGTAATGATAAGTTTTTTGTAGCTTAAAGAGTTGTGGGAATATACCAAAATCAAATATATTTATTTATGTAAAGTACCCTCTGAATTATTTTTACGGAAAAAATTATTTTATATATGTTATGTCAAACTGTGCATAGATACAAATTTAAATCAAAATCTTTTCAGCTGATTTCGAGAAAATTGATTTTTTGTGTGTTTTTTTAACCCTTTGTAAACTACCCTTAATTTTAGAAGTGGGGAGATAATTTAAATAAAAACATCTTAAAAAGTATTAAATTCCCTGTTTCAGCCAGTTTGTATGAATAGTTTCAGCTCTAGGCCAAATATTAGACACAAGACAAATACACTAACAGCAATACGAAAACAGATTTTTGCTGTTTCAGGGGATCATGAAACTTCAACTATCTTTTTTTTACGATCACAATAATTTCTCTTTCCTAGGGGTCGTGAGAATGTAAACATACAGCTCATATAAATATAAGACTTTAAAATTACATTCCATCATTAAGTGGTAGCTTTGTTGAATTATAAAAACTATTTTTGTATACGTCTAAATGCCAAGTTTCTAACTTCACAGTTGATTAAACGAAGAATATTTTGGTCGGTGGTAAGAAGGGAAAGAGGGGATTCAAGAGGAACAAAGTCTAATTCACCTGAAGTAAGGGAAATTAAATACACTTATTTGAGTGAAACTTAAGTGGAAGGACTACCTTGTAAAATTTGAGAAGCGCTATCAGCGCAACTCCTAAGAAACGTCCATATATTGAACTATTTGGACTGTTTAGCCGACACCGAACTAGAGCTGCGATGTTGTCAAATATCTGCTAAGTTTGGTCTAAAAGAGTGAAGGGGGAGCGAGCTAATCTGTTGTTTACATGGGTCAAGTTTCTTGGAAGGGAAAGGCAGGCAAGAGTGCGGCTTTTATCAAAGACCACACTATGCAGAAATCTGCTGCTTTATTTTTAGCTTGAACTAATATAATCAGTAATATGGTTTTCTTAATATTTCTTACCTAGCGGAAGAAAACATTTTTCATTTGACTTTCTCGTATAAGACTGGTTTGCTGGTGACGAGATTGGAGTTCACATCCCAGTAGTGTATATTGAGGGTGTTTTTTTAAAACGGTTTCAAACACGCTACTATTATTTATTTATATCACTGCGTCTTACTACCCGTTCGGGCTGTACACTTATGTACTAATTACTCTAATGTGTTAGGCATCAGGTAGGTTAAATTAAGAGGAGATGCATCCATATTTTCGTGGAGTGAGAGCAGAAAACTATTTAGGAAAATCCACCTAAGTGCACTCAACTGGAATTGAACCGTGATCTCCCCGTCTTCAGCATGTCAGTTGAACACGGTGGGTAGCACACACTAGACTGGATTGCTGGTGGTGGGGAGATTGAAATTCAAATCCCAGTTGTGTGCAATAAGGGTATTTTCACTAAAATGGTTCCCCACTCTCACTCTACGCAAATGTGGGTACATTAAATCTAAAATGTTACCTTTCTCGTTCCTAGTTCATGTATGTGTATAACTCAAACTGGAAGTAAGTCGCAATGAAAAAATATATATTTTTGAGGAGTTTTTAGGGGAATGACTCCAAGCCAATGGGAAATGTTTGAAAATGGAATGCCACTAAAAGCTATTAGGGGTGGCCCTTAAGCATTTAAAAATAATAATAGATTGTTATAGAACCTATTTGAAATTTGATGTAAACCATCTTTCATCTTCAAACTAGAGTATATCAGAGGGAACTAAACAAACTGGAGGAAGACACATTTTGATGGGGGGAAGGGTGGAGAAGACATTGGTGGTAATACCCCGCCCTATCAAACCTCCCCCCTTCCCAGTCCACCCTCAATGAGTAACATTGGATATACAACTATCGACAGACACATCGTAGAATGTAGATCATTTCCTCAGCATCTGACATAACCTAAGTTATGAGGGGTTTCTTATATTACATCACCCAGATACAAATAATTATTATTATTTTAATATAAACTTAAAGATGCACTAAAATTTCCTATTGTAAAACTAGCTTGACCTACATTAGCTTGTAACATGTACAAAGGCGTAACTCTGCAGTGATGGACCCACGGTGGGTGCCCACAAGGAAAAAATACACCACCGTCCCCAAATCTTATGAATAATTGTAGATTATAAAAAAATATTTAGACATTTATTATTGGAATTATTTTATAATACGTATTAATATAGAGTAGGTAGGTTAAATTTAGAGGAAGTGTACCCACATTTGCGTGGAAAGATAAGAGTGTAAACCCATTGAGGAAAAACCACTCTAAGTGCATTACCATACAGCCATAATATTTGATAAAATTGTTGCTGAAAAATTTCAATATAATGTAAAAAACTTAATCTGAATTGAATAAAACAATATTAATAAATATTATAAACAAATCAATAGTCAATCATCAATATTAACACCTATAGAGGCTAAACAAACATACGTCTCTCTGAAATTGTCTACAATTTCCTCCAAGGACAAGCTACGGGTAGTAGCTCAACAGACAACATAGCTAATCCCTTTAGCCTTTATTGATTCATGTGCTTCTTAAATAATTTTTAGTAAAGTTTTGAAAATGACCTGTCAGCTGTTTCTATTGATTTTACAGAAAAATATGTACATACATTTTTGTACAGCATAAATTATGCGCAATAAAATGACTATTGAGTAATTTTTGATTGATTAGTGAGATCTTTATGAAACAATGATAGGCCTGAAAGACAACGCTTTCATCTATTACCAAATTAATTTTGGGTGGGTGGACCTGCGTGGTGGGCCCTATTTTGGGTGTGGCCCTGTGGAATTTTGCCACCATCCTATAGTTACACCAATGAACTTGTAACTATCAAGAATTTCAAACTCTATTAACCTATTTTTTATTAATTATATTCGATAGTCAAATACGTTTATACATATTTTAACATGGTGGCCTCATGGTCTAACGCGCTAATCTTGCAGTAGACTAGACTGCCAATGATGGGGAGATCAAGGTTCTAATCTCGGTCGGGTGTACTAAAGTTAGTTTCTCCAAACTGGTATTCCACGCTCCCTCCACGTAAATGCGGGTACACTTTCTATGAATATAACCTTCCTGATCCCTAAAACCACTAAAGCAATTTTTGAAAAACAAAATCTATTCACAAATTCTCTGTTTATTTGAAAAAAAAAATTAATCTGACCATTTACTTCAGGAACTGAAAGAAAATATTTTGGGGTTCACATCCCAGTAGTGTATACTGAGGGTGTTTTTTAAAACGGTTCCAAATACGCTACTATTATTTATTTATATCGCCGCGTCTTACTACCCGTTCGGGCTGTACATATATATTTATATATAATATAATGTAAATCAAAATATAATATAATATTATATTAAAATGTAAATAAAAATATAATATAATTAAATAAATAAATATTATATATATAAATATATATATTCAAATTTGAAGATAGCATATAGAACTATTTTCTGCAAAAATAAATATTTTATTTTTAAAAATGTATATTTTTTTATAGAATAAATATTACACTTATTGCCTCTACTTCAAAAATTATAAACACTAACTCTAAAAATAAGTATTTGAAATTACGATAAACATAAAGAAATATGCTGCAAGAAAAGGTTTTTCACCCAATTGTATAGAAAATATCAATCTATCGATTTTGACCAAATTTGATAGGCTTAAACCCAAGTTTTGCATTGAAGCATGATCATTTTATAATCTATTTCTCCCTTATCAATCACTTTTGTGTCGGGGACGTTCATAATATATATACACATCACTAGCTATTTTATAATTTTTGCTACACACAGTATAAATTAATACATCCATTCTACAACCTTATACATTCAAAGTCCTTCATCAAAACTTCTGCAATGAACACACTTAATATTACGTTTTTAATTTTAATTTTATTAGGGACCTGTGCTACAATTTTTGGTTGAATCCCTACCACGTGAATTGAGGTGTTTTTCCTCGTGATTGCTCATTTCCTCAACGCAAATGTGGGAACACTTTCTCTTAATTACCGTATTTATTATCTACCCTACTTTATTATTGTAAATTTACGAATAACATCGAAGAATATTAAGAAGTGAAGCATTTCTAATATCACAAGAACAAAAAAAAAAAAAAGACATGGAAATAATCTTTACACTGCACTCTCTTATATGTGTTGAGTAACATCCTCTTAGTATTTGTGTTCCCCCCTTCCCTTCCTCTCTAAATCTTACGTTATTTCCAAATCTTTGACTATGGCACGCGAGGGGTGCGAGAAAGTAAAAATGAAATTTGTGATGAAACTATTTTGTTAAATAATAATTGTCAAAATTAAATATGGATCTGTGTCAATGTTATTAATTTTAAAAGAGTGGTGGTCAAGGCATGTTCAATAGTCCCAATAGCAAAATAGTTTCAAGACATGTATCTATTGTGACAAGTGTATTTCTTGTTCAAATTACCAATAGTCCAAAATGATTTAGTTAGCCCCGTATTATCAATACCAAATTATTGACTCTGTTTACAGATCAGATTACCAAAGGTAGGGCCAAAGTGTTTGATTGGTACACCAAAGTGAACCGAGCCCGTGTGGGTTTTACGCCGATGTAATAATTAAGCTAATGTGTCAGAGAAGGGTAAGGTTGCTTTTAGATGACTTACACTCACATTTGCGTGGAGGGTGAGTGGAAAACATTTTAGGAATAATAACCTCATAGCACCAAACTGGGATCGAACACCAATCCCCGTCCTCGGCAGTCCAGTTTTTTTGCAAGAGTAGTGCCTTAAATCATGAGGTCACCAAAGTTGGGTCCTGTAATTATATTAATTAGGTATTCTACGCACATGGTTTGAAATTAATGGATGAATTTTAAACTACAGTATTAAAATTGTATTTTTCAAGCAGAAATTATAATAAATTCATGATACTTTTTTCATCCAATTCACAAGAGTAAAACATTTATTTTTCTTTCGTCTGGTTGAGAGATAAAGTAGTTTTTTATTTTATTTTCTTCGATATCTTTTTACAGAAACGGCTTCCATTGCAAAACACGTGGTATTCACACAACTGATTTAATAAATGAACGCAGTCGAGTTGATATTTTTCCTGTGAACATCTGCTCGTCACCGTGCAACGCTTGGCAACACTGCCATGAGTTTTATCGAGAGGTTCATTTTGTTCAACCTTACACCGCTAGGTCACAGGCTACTGCACCACAACACTTTTTTGAATCAAAATAAAACTGTACCACTTTATTTTAGTTTAGAACAATATGTATGCTGAAAAATGAAATGATAATTATTCTCAATCATATTTACTCGGTTTATACTTTGTCTGCAGATTTTTAAAAAAACAACACTAACCCAAGAAAATACGATCATGCAAAAATTATTTAAACAAAGCTGCTTACAAATATTTAACTTTTAACTGGCGTTAAATTATACTAAATGATAGAGAAATGTGTTTATTGTAATACAATGAAAACCGTTTTAGCCTAAGTCTTCCCACATTTCAATGACAAGCCCAGTTTGTTTCATGCAGTGATCTTTAAATTATTTTTTAAAACTTAAATTTGAATTGGCTGGGTGGATAGGAATAAACTATAAACCATGTAAATGAATTGATCTTTACAGTAGTAAAAATCTGATTAAAATATGTATAATAGTTTTCTTAGTAATCATGTACAGAGAAATCGTCTTAGAAACCGGCCGCGCTCATCTCTCATGGTGATCCATCCCCTTAAACACACTATTTGTGAATGTAATCATTTCCGGTTAGTACGCGCATTCTTGAGGATTTTCAATACATTATTATTATTATTATTATTATTATTATTATTATTATTATTATTATTATTATTACTATGCATAGGCCTTAAGCTTCATCATCATAGGGATTGGTAGTGTATCAATAATTAAATAAATGTATATATGAATGTCACTAATTTTTTGTTAATTAGTACATATATTATTGTTAGCCAGTTACATCGTTTTTCTATATCATGAATGATTCATTTATTATATTTTCAAAAACCCTCCATCTAATTAACATTCTTTAGCCTGTTCGTCCTTAAAAAATTATGAGGTAGAATAAAAAAAAACTGTAAGATAATTTAGTACTGTTTGAACGCTTCGTAAAATGTTTGCAGCGCTTTCGTTTTAAAACAACGTGGGCTGTAATTTTTTATGGCTGTTTCTCCTTTCTTTTTTTATTTATGCTGGGCCAAAGTAATTAAGATGTTTCCTCGGCTAGGGTTCAATAGTAAACTAGAGGAAAACCAAGAAAAATGGAGGCAATTTAAATAAAAGTCTAAACTTTGTTCATGAGAACTTAGTTGTGCATATGATTAGATTAATTTGATTCGTTAAATTAAGAAAGTTATAAACTATGTGAGATCAATAGGAGGTAGCCCACTTCGGTGGCCGCATGGTCTAAGGCATCACTCTCTCAGTAGGCTAGACTGCCGATGACATGGAGATCGAAGTTCAAATCTCGGTCAGGTGTACTGAGGGTGGTTTTTCAAAGCTGTTTTCCACTCTCCCTCCACGTAAATGCAGGTACACTTCTTTTAATATAGCCTTCCTAATCCTTAAAACCATTAGCGTAATTATTATATAAACGTATAACCCAAACTAGTGGTAAGACAATTCTAAAATAAAATAGAAGGAAAAATGTAGTCGTTCAGAACATGTTTTAAACAAATTTCTTGTCTGACATAAATTGATCGATTAGTAATATTAACTTATATCTTTTTTTAAATTTGAAACCAACCTTGCAGCTAGTAGCAGTTTTATCGTGTGTTTTGCCTGCAGACCTTGTCCCCCCTCCCCTATTCTCCCCTTTTAAATGCAGGTGGTTAGTATTAGAGTTTTGAGGACTAGGTTAGGTTATACCAGGGATGGGAGACTCGCGGCTTTCTTTTTGATGTGTTTAGTGTGTTCTTTTCACAAATTTGATCAATTATATCTTCATAGGTTATAAATTAGACATTCTCAAACGGCGCATATTTTAGTTAGTTAATTTTTTTTCAAATCATTATTTTTAAAGCCTAGTTATTACAAAAATAAACGCTTTTTTTTTTTAGCGTGGCGTCTTACTACTTGTTTGGGTTATACGCTTATGTACTGATTACGCTATTGGTTTTAGGGGTTAGAAAGGTTTGATTTATTAGAAGTACACCCAACCGAGAAAAAACATCACCCTCAGTGTACCCGACCATGATCGAACCCCAATCTCTTATTCACTTCGGTGGCCGCATGGTCTAAAGCACTACTCTCGTGTTGGACTAGACTGCCGAAGATGGGGAGTTTGGGGTTCGTATTCACTGAGAGTGGTTTTCCTAAATGTTTTTCCGCTCTTCCTCTACTCAACTGTGGGTGCACTTTCTCTAAATTAAACCTTCCTAATCCCTTACACATTAGTGTAATTATTGCATAGGCGTACAGCCCGAACGAATAGTAAGATGCGGTGTAAAAAAAACTTGATCTCCCCGTTTTCGGCACTTTAATATATTACGAGAGTATCGCCCTAGACCGTGCGACCACCGAAGCGGACTCTCACATGTTACGATAAACTCTATATATTCCATTTAAGATAGACAATCACAATTTTCTTGTTTTAAAAATCCCTCCTTCCCGTGGAACAATTTTAAATAATAAAACATTCTTGTATATATACGGTTTCCCCACTAAAACGATGATACGGGTGTCATGGCGTTGAGGCGCCACCGCCTACCTCTGTCGATGATTGTGACGCGCGCACATTCTTCTGTTCGCCGGCTGAATTCAAATATCTAGTAATCCCCCATACTCTCTACCTTTACCATCCTTCTATTCTATATCCTCTCCCCATCGCCCTATTTACCTCTTCTCACTTCACTTCGTGAAATTTTTATTCAACGTGTCACTAAAAAAATGGGGGAGGGGGGAGAGAAGATGGGAAGGGGAAGGAAGGGGGCGTTGGAACGCGATCATTGGTATTCTTAGTGAAAGGATTCGTTTATATTTCGAAGAGACGACAAAGATTGATTTAAAAACTTAGTGGGGTCTTTTAGGTGACAAAGAGATGGCTTAAAGGGTCGTTCGGATTGGATATAATAAGCAGAAACTAGTGATGGACCGGTTACGAAATGTCACCGTTAACGATTTATTATTATGGTTCTTGGTTTCATTTAATAATAAACTAATATACCGTTGCTTGTTCTTATCCATTACATGCAAACCTTGCGTTACTATTAAGTAGGCTCTTTTAACTAGTCTTATTATCTTATTTTTATATTAAATCAAATATTTACCAACCCTGCACTTAAAACTCTAAACACATAGACATATAAATTATAATCAAACTAAGGATGCACGTTAAAAGGAGGAAAGTTCAATTTTAACTCAAATTGAGATGGTACTGCCATCTATTACACAATCATGAGACCTTTCTAATGCACTTTAGATCACGGTTACCGATGTTGCCTGCTTGGAGATTCCGAAGCTATTTTGCGAAGCGGGTTGCATCCTAATTTGACGCACCTAAGCAGTTTAAGCACTATCATAGATAGACGTCAATATACAAAATAGAAAGAGAGGGAAGAAAATGAGAAGTTTGCCCTGAGAGGGCTATTGTTTATGTGCTGATAACCCTTTCCCTCTTCCTCTGACGAGTTTACAGTCACTTTATCTAATATTTGCACCTTGAAAACATTGACTTTTTTTAATTCTACCTTTTTCTTGTTTCCTATTCTAGATAGACATATGCTACCACTGACTTTTTTTTTATCTACATCCTGGCAGGAAGATTCCTACAAGCCATTTTCGTCATACAAAAAGCTACTTAAAGATAAAAATAATAATTTTGTGACACTGTAGAACTATTTTTAGAATTATTTAAGAATATATGGTTTCTGTTCCAAAATTATTTCTTTAAAACTCGCTGAGTAAAACGTAAATTCATTAACATGGGAAATCCTATCTTGACCCGCCGTGACGTCACAGGTAGACAACGTCCTTAAAAGAGGTTTACGTCATATTTAAATTAATTTAAAATTTACTGCGGCTCTTATTGGATTGAGATATAAAATATGTTGTCCTGTAAAATTTGTGTAGTGTGATTTTCTCCCTTTTCCCCCTGTACTCTTTAAATGTATTCATTTCATTATATTTTTTTGTGCGAGCAACTCTAATTTTTGCCTTCTCGGGCTATCCGCGTATTTACACTTTTAGGATAAAATTGAGGAAGGTAGACTCTAGAGGGAATGTACCCTCATTTGATTGGAGGGAGAGTGTAAAATAATTGAGTAAAAATCACTCTCGATACATCCGAAAGAGATTCAAACCCCAATCTCCCTGTAACCGGCAGATAGTCTATGGTAAGAGTGAAATCTTGAGGTGGGGGTGTAGGAAATGGGAGTACAGGGCAGTGTTTTTGCAGTTTTTATGGCAAAACTTTTTTGGTAAAAAAAAAAATGTTGTTTGAGTACAGACATAGAGTTTAATTTTCTTCCCATGATGATACCAACATTTGTTCAATATCTGTCAAGGGTGTCCTTGAATTTAATTACAACTTTTTCTCTTCATTTAAAAAGTTTGTCACCTAATGCCGGTATGTTCATGACAAATATTCAAAAAATGTTGATATTAGCATGCGAAGAAAATTAAATTCTATGTTTATACAGAAGCAATCTTTTATTTATTTTGGTGAAAAAAATCCTGCAAAAATACTGGCCTTTTCTTCGCGTCCTCCATATTCCTACCTTAAACCATGCGACCATCATCGAAGTGAGTCACAATTTATCGATCATTATTTTATCACTCTTAAAGAAAAAAATAGGGCAGCTCGTATTAAAAAAAAACACTGTCGAATATTTTTAATGCATCTGTGATGAAAAGCTACAAAGCCTTTCAAATGTAGAACAATTTTTTTTTAGTCTCTTTTTTTTTTTCAATCTACCCATTCAGGGAAAAATTCACAAAAGACTCCGGATGGGATTAGTAATATTTCTTTCTTTCCCTTGCTTTAGTCGTCGTCATCTTCCTTTTCATTCTCTTTGGACGTATTTACCTCTTGAGAGAGACTCCATGAGACGTCAAGCGGTTGGCGAGTATAAAGGGGAGAATGACTCGTAGTCTCGATATCCAAGAGTCAATACGAGTTAAGGTGGAACGGAAGAGAACGCGAGCTAAGGGCAATATTTTTGCAGTTTTTATGAAAAAAAATATTTAGGTCTATTTTAGACACACAAAAAATTGTTTTCAGTAGGTATCTTTAGTGTGTTTTTATACACATAATAATCTCAACAAATCTGTTTTCTGAAATTTAATGAGAAACTTTTAATCTTCATTTAAAAATGTATCATCTAGTACCGGGTGACCTGGCGGTCTAGGGTAAAGGTGTCGGACTTCATGCTGGGGGACCGGGGTTCAATCCTCTGTTCCGGCACAAATCTATCTGATCACCAAAACCTTCCTTCCCTCTGACAAGACTGTATTAATCACAACTTGTGAATGTGTGGAATGCTAGGCTTCCACCGTGGTTCGGATCCCACGGTTAAACTGTAGGTCCTCCATTTCATCTCTCAATCACCCTACCATTACACGTTGGCGTAAGTACGTATAAACCGAACGGGTAGTAAAACGCGATGCTAATAATAATAATCTAATACCGATAGGCTTATGACATATATTCAATAACTGTTGCTATCATTAATGTGAAGACAATCAAAATTAAAACCACTTCAGAGGTTACCATGGTTTAAGGCATCATTCTCACAATAGACAAGACTGCCGATGAGAGGAAGATCGGGGCTCGAATCCTGGTTGGTTGTACTAAGGGTGATATTTTCTAAATGATTTTTCACTCTTCCTCCAAGTAAATTTGGGTAAACTTTCTTTAATTTTAACCTTATTCATCCCTAACTTATTAGCGTGACTACTACATATGCACATGACCTGAACCGGTAGTAAGAGGCAGTGCTAAAAAAAACTATATTTTGACCAAAAAAAGTTTTTTCTATAAAAACTTGCAAAACACTGAACTTTTCTCAATTGCCCTACATGTCCACATATATCGTCTTAGGCGATGTTTGTTATCAGTGGCGCAGGGGTTTTTTCCATTTATTTAAGGTGCACTTTCTAAACTGACTGCCTTATCAGCACACGATTTAAAAACTAATTTAAATGTAGAACAGACACAACATTCAGTCCCCGGCCGTTAATTTTGAAAGGGTAAACCCACACTTCACCAATAATACATTTTTCTGTCATCCTAGGAATCGAACCCGGACCCTTAGCTCATAGACAGACAAGCTACCTACTCAGCTAAGATGTTGGACTGGTCACTTATATACAGGGGTGACTAAACGAAATATGACTTGGGGGAGAATGGTGCTATGGAAGTAGAATGAAACATTTTATGTGAGCTTATCAAAGCTACTATGTTTTATTTGTATTCAAGGCTATAATATTAATTCATCCAAACTGCGTGGACATATTATTTTGAAATATATTTAATATGATTTTAATTACATTTAATTTTAGTTGACCTAATCAGAAGCATTCGGAAAAAATTGAAGATAGCGTGTATTTTTCTAGCACCGCCTATTAATAACCGTTCGGGTTATACTCTTATGTAGGCCCGCTAATTACGCTAATGGTTTTATAGATTAGGAAGGTTATATTTATAAAAAGTGTACCCGCTTTTGCGTGAGGAAGAGTCAAAACTATTTTTGGAAAAACTACCCTCAGTACACCCAACTTAGATTCTAACCTAGATCTCCCCGTCATCAGCAGTCTAGTATACTGCGAGAGTAGTGTGTTAGACCATGCGGACACTGAAATGGGTATGAAAATAGTTAGTCATAATATTTGACGCTCAAATGTGTCTCAAATAATCGAGAAAAACTAATAAAATTTGTCAAACTTATTAATAATTGAGACACTGTAAATGAATAGGGTTGAAATAAGACTCAATTTTATAATGTTGTACAAAAGTAATGATTACATTTAGGAACACAGCCTGGACAGATATGAAGATGTGAAGCACGAAAAATAACTGTTATTATTATTATTATTATTATTTAAAATTAAAATTAGCCCTATAGCCTGTCGTTGATAAAAATGTACTACGACATTGATCGGTTTTCTTTCCTAGCCTTGTTTATATCCTAAGGTTTGGCGACAAGTCGACTGGTTGATTGCTCCTTACTTGTGATGTTCCCAAACCTCCTTTCTCCACCATTACACCAACTAACCTCCCTTACCCTATTGTTTCATCAACAAAGAGTCTAGGCTTCAATGCTGGATAGAAAGCCCACAAAGAACAGTTAGGATGATGGTATGATTTATGTTCGCTTAATATATCCCCCCCCCCCACTCCCACTAATATTGGATGGTATTTCATAAATGCAAAATTGAGTACTCCAAATTTTTTTTTAGTATCGAGTCTTATTTCCTGTTCAGGTTAGACTCATATGCTTTAATTATGTTAATGAACTAGTAAGGAAGGTTGAATTGAGAAGAAGTGTACCCACATTTGCGTGGAGAGGGGAGTGGAAAACCACTTAAGAAAACACTCCTTTTGTACACCTAATCGGTATTTGAACCCCGATCTCACCATCCCCAGACAAGTCTATTGCGAGAGTGACACCTTAGACGATACGGCCACCGAAGCAGGTATATTTGTTTATTATTATTATTATTATTATTAGTTTCATCAAAGGCATGAGCTTAAATCTAAAACGAACACAACCTCCAGTCCTCTAGCCATTAATTCATTGATCGGTCTTTCCGGGAGTCAAATTCGTGTTTCTTAATTGGATCAGTATTATGCTAAAGTGTCTGACATTTGAAGGGAAAAGGGGGGAAGTCAAATGTTAGCACAAATTTGGTTAGTGTGGCCATCTATTAAAAAATTAGGAGACCTTTCTAATGAGCCTTTGATTATGGTTAAAAGAGATCTCAGTAATTTTTAAAATAATTTAAAAAACATTTGATCAGTTTGTACACCTATGTACTAATTATACTAATGGTTAGGGATTATGAAGGTTTAATTGAGAGTAAGTGCACCATCATATGCGTGGAAGGAGAGTGGAAAATTGTAAAATATGTGTAATGTTATTCCCCTTTTTACCTTGTACCCTTCAATTGTAAACGTCTATATCCTTTCTCCGCGTCTTACTACCCATCTAGACTAACTACATATTTACAATCTTGCGGTAAGGAGGAAAAGGTAGACTATAGATTAAATGTACCCGCATTTGAATGATGGGGAAGTGTGAAACCATTTAGAGAACCCACCTCAATGCACCCAGATGGATGGGAATCGAATCCCGACCTTTCCCCTTGCCATAAAACCAGACAAAACGAGACTGATGACTTTGTACGAGTGGGCTGGACGTCTATAGATAGCAATCATTGAATCCATAAACTTTTTTTTAAATATAAATTTGTCTATAATTATTCTATAGATTATAATATATTAGTTAATTGAGGGGGCCTAACTTGCACGTTCATTGCCTGATTCCGATTCATTGTTTTGTCTAATTGCCAAGTAAAATTTAGTAAGTTAAGTTGTATAGTTAAATCATGGACGGGTGTAATATTGTGTTTATAAACTGTACTCAAAATCTTCCCTTAAAACAAATCATAATCTTTCCTTGAATAATAACTAATATATATATATAATAAAAGTAAGTAGATAATTATTCAATAAACTGTAACCCATCTCTGTGTTCAATTGTCTAAGGCGTCTTTCTCAACATATATGAACTCTCTAAAATGGGGATATCGGGGTTCAAAACCCAGTGAGTGTACTAAGGGTGGTTTTCCCAAATTGATTTTCCACTCTCCGTCTACACAAATACGGGTATACTTCCTCTAATATTCAACCTTCCTCATCCCCAAAAATTGAACGAAATTATTACACAAACGTATAACCCGGACGGGTAGAAGATGCTGTGCTAAAAAAATGTATCAAAAACAAATCATAATGTGTTTATTTAAGTTTTTATTCAAAGCGATTTTTTTACGCAACATTCTGGTCATTGAAAACAGTTTTCATGTGTTCCTCTCTATTCCATAAGACTAAGTAAAAATGGGTCTGTCCACTGAGGACACACGTGACGCTGCAACCAGTAGCGACGGCATCACTGAGCACCAGATGTCGCCAAGATCCCCCTTCCAAAACACCCTGGCCTACCAACCAAACATTACGGGTGGGGGGGGGTGGGGCCTTCACCCACCTTATAGAGCAATTTACTTGCGAGCCGGTTGACGTCAGAACTTGGCCACTACCATTAATAACGTGCTGTGCCGTCCCTTCTCCCACTAAACCCCCCTCCCTCTTTACCCCTCGAATCTAGGCTACTGTGGAACATGGAAGATTAAAAACAGGAAGATACTGTATCTGCATTTCCTTCCTACCTTTTCTACCATACGTTGGGAACTTCGTAAAGGTTACAATGAAAACTTATCAGGTGGGAGAGAGAGAGGAGAGAGGGGTTATTCTGAAAATAGGATTTGTGGTTAGGACCAGGAAAATTAATCAAACTTAAAAGGGGGATTTACCAATAGCTCTCTTTTAAGGGAGCTGCCCACTGCATCTCTGAAACATGTTGCAGAAGTCCAGAAATACCTGGATATTTAATGAATGGTTTGTAATTTAAAGTAGCCAATAGTTCACGTAAAAATGGAAATGAAAGTTATCAGGTTTAGGTATCTAACGTTTATTTATTAAAAAAAAGAGTAGGCTATCATTTAAAGATAACTTTTAGAAAACTGGTTATAATTTATTTATTTAAAAATAATATTGTTTAAATATATGAGTGCTTCTAATTTTTGGATAAGTTCATCTTGAGAGTTTTATTTTGAAAATCCAAGTCTCAACCTATAAAAGGTTCGCCCCTTATTTCTAGGTGTAATAACCCACTCATCTCCGTTCAAATCATAAACCAAATTGTAAAGCAACATACCGTGGGGCGGGATTGTGTTCAGGGTGTAAAGTGTTTGTTTAAACTGAGGGGGCGTGACCGCAAGACGTGCCACGTATTTTCGTAGCGCCGTCAAGACGCTCACAGCTCGCGCCAGGACGCTCATTCGAACTGGAGTCTTACAGATAGAAACAACAATTTGGAGAATTACTTCTCGGATACGTTTGTTTTAATTTGAAAGAGAAATTAACATAAGGAACTCGTTTCTGAATATTCGTCTTAAGACAAATATTTTAATTACAGTAAATTATGACTACTATCTACCCTACTAGTTATTTTTATCACCACGTCTTACTATCCATTCGGGCTGTATGCAGCTACCCGCTGCCATGACCGCATGGTATAAGACGCTACTCTCGCAACAGACTAGACTGCCAAAGACGGGGAAATTGGGGTTCAATTCTGGTTAGGTTTACTAAGGGTCATTTTCCTAAATTGTTTTTCACGCTAACTCAATGCAAATGTGGATGCACTTCTTCTAAATTCAACCTTCCTAATTCCTAACACATTAGTGTATTTAGTACTTAAGCGTATAACGCGAACGGGTGGTAAGACGCAATGTTAAAATAAATCAGATTTACTAGTTTAACTAATAGGATGAGGAAGGGTGACTTGGCTGTCTAGAGGTAAGGTGTCAGACTTACGTTCTAGGGGGTTTGGGGTTCAATCCTCGGTCCCGGCACAGCTTTATCTGATTGCCAAACCCTTCTTTCACTTCTGACAAGACTTGTATTAATCACAACTTTTGAATATGTTGAATGCCAGGCCTTCACCGTAGTTCGGATCCCACGTTAAACTGTAGGTCCTCCATTTCATCTCACAATCACCCTACCATTACACATTAGCGTAAGTGCGTATAACCCGAACGGGTAGTAAGACGCGATGCTAATAATAATAATAATAACTATTACTATTATTATTAATAATAATGATGAGTATGTTTGAATTCGTAGGAAGTGTGTTCGCATTTGCGTGGAAAGAGGGGAAAACCATTTATGAAAAACCATCCTCACTATAACTGACTGGTATTTGAACCTCGATCTCCCCATAAGTGGCAGTCCAGTTTATTGTGATAGTGACACCTTAGATCGTTCGACCACAGAAGCAAGTTAAAAATAAGTGACCTTTCTTATCATGAATAGTATATTTTTCTTCCAGAGATCGTCTTTTTGAATTAGAAGGTTGTCTTATTTGAAAGAGAGAATCCTTCATTTTGGATTTTGTTTTGAAAAGCTGTAAGAAACGTATATGTGTCAGACACGCAACATGATAGACAATAGGTCAGTCATTAATCATGAGCACGCGAACAACTAGATCGCGTCCTTTTAACTTCTCGGAGCCCGATGTTTATATCTACCAATAGAAGCGGGCGGGCTAATTTAAGAGCGGTGTCCACTTTAGATGGTTTGATGATTGAAGTCAACGACACGTAACTGAATATTTGTAGAGTTCATGTTCAATGCGAGTTCGTCAAGTATGACGAACGTTAGTCAAAGGTCATAATCATAAAGAAGGCTGGAATCGCTGATTAAGCTACATATATAGACCTACACCTTAGATCAGTAGCTTTCTTATTCGTGTACTTAGTTTTGGGTCCTGGAGTCAATTCCAAACGAGGCTTAAAAACATATTATTGGTGATATTTGAGCTTCCACTTTCACGTTGATATGCTGATGGCCGAGAACTGGGTGTTTGTGTCTTTTCTAGAGTAAATTTTCAGTAGTATTCTGGTAGGGAAGGGTTTTATCTGACAATTACAACAGTTACCAAAAATCCGTTCATTAATTTGTCACGGTCAGTTCACAAACGGCCGGTTGACGAAATCAGTCTTAGCACGAAATATATAATAATCAGGGACCGAATTTTGATGACCTAAAAATGTTCATCAAGTTACCTATAAAATGAACTAAAAATACTAAAAAATTAATTCAAATTTCTAAAAAATGACCCAAACGTATTAAAAAAAACTCGTAATAAAACACATGACTAAATCAAACACGTACCTTACAAAATAAATAATGGGGAAAAAATATACACATACAATGATAAGCCTTTAACAACTAAGCTCTTAAATTCTCCTGAATATAATATTTACTAACAAATATCTGCTTCATAATTCATAGCTACCCCTTTACCAGCCTATTTGCAGTGTCTCACCAGGAATGTGTGTTTTACAACAAAACAAGCTAAGAGGATACAAAGTTAACATTTTATCATCCCGACAACTAATGGATTAAAAAATATATGATTTAATATTCATGCATTTAAAATATATCGATAGTAGGCCTATTTAAAAATATTCTTACTAATCATAAATGCCTTAAAATCACTCAAAAATACCTAAAAATAACTCTAAACCAAACAACCAATAAAATATTACAATTACAAAAATGACCAAATAATGATCTACAAAATATACATTTCTACAACTAGGAGGTCATGAACCAAATGTATGTACACATGAGCATTGTCTGTAATGTACCAAAAAATACATGACATGTCATTAAAATCCGGGCCCTGATAATAATTTCCTAGCAATTCGGGCTTTTTTGGTCCGCCATTTACAGATATGGCTAGAAAATTGGCCAAAACAAATCATTTTATTCATCTCAATTATTTTATTACATGTAGACATTCACTGTCTTGAAAGTTTAATGAATTACATAAAAGGGATGTTAGGTTAGGAGCTGTGACAACACCTAAGAAAAAAAGGTGAAACCGAAATCAACCCTTTCTCAACTTATAGCAACCACGTGAATTAGAGGTGCATTTCAGGCACTTCAGGCCAGTCTGTCATGCATGCTTTGACTAGTCAGAACGTGAATCCAAATTTTACCCCATCAATATTTCGTTATTCGGCTGGATCAGCTGGCCAATGTGCGACTGATTCCAACCAATTCACGAGTAGCATTTTGATGGAATTTATTTAAATTAGTTTCTAAACGTATTTAATTTATGTGTCCCCAATTTATTAATAGATCCAAAAGATTTAGCTAACGTTGCCCCAATATTTTTTTTAATTTCACCTCTCACACTCAAATTCACCCTCTATCAAATAGGAGTTTTTTCTAAAACTTGCCGTCAACTATCTTTCCCGCTTTTAGGATTTTATTCTATCATGTGTACAGATAATTTATTATTATTATTATTATTATTAGCACCGCGTCTTACTACCCGTTCGGGTTATACGCACTTACGCTAATGTGCAATGGTAGGGTGATTGTGAGATTAAATGGAGGACCTACAGTTTAACGTGGAATCCGAACCACGGTGGAGGCCTGGCATTCCTCACATTCACAAGTTGTGATTAATACACGTCTTGTCAGAGGTAAAGGAAGGGTTTGGCAATCAGATAAATCTGTGCCGGGACCGAGGATTGAACCCCGGACCTTCAGCACAGAAGTCTGACACCTTACCCCTAGCACCAGGTCACCGATAATTTATTAAGACACACAGACACATATTTGTCTCAAATATTTAATTTATTAATCACCATGATTGATTTTGTGATTTCCATAGCTATCTCAGAATTGTAAAACGACAAACCACGAAAAAGTGGGCAGCCCGATTTCGAACTTCCTAATTTGATTTAGTTTTGGTGTTGATTAACCGTGCGAAGAAAGGGTCAAACCTCTAGCTTCCTAATAAACATTAAAGGGTTTTTAAACTCAAAGTAATCCCAAAGCTGGAAAAAAGAAAAACTGTAACCCTTGTAGAGTCAACAAAAGAAAATATATTATCATAAAAAGTTGATTAATTAAAAAAGCTTAAATATACTGAAACGATTAATAATTTAATACCAAAGCATTAATAACTACATTTATTCAAGTATTCTGTAGAATAATACATTTGCAAAAAAAAAAAAAAGTAAAATTATTTTTCAGCTTAATAACATTTTACGCTTTTTTTTATCTCATAAGATAAAGATTTATTTTAATTTATGCAATCTCCTAATACTTTTACGATAAAAAAAAAGAAACACTTAGAAATTGAATAATTTCCATTTATTTAATGCATTTACATTGTTCATGACACATACAAAATAAATTCTACCCGTATGAAACTGTTCGTTTCAGTTAACTTGGCAGTAATTTGATAAATTACCAGTTCTACATTTTTAGTTAATGTCGAAACAATTTCTTTGAACATTTTTCTTTGTGAAATATTTTACCAGTAATGGTGGAAATTAAACGAACAGATGTTGAATATTTATTACGACATGGTCGCTCGTGAATTAAAATAAGGCTATACAAAAGCGAGTCCTGGAAATTAAGTCAGTTGTATGGTTCGTTTGGTTCGTTGGATTTCTAAAAAAATATTCATTTGTGTAGCCGTGTTGGGGAACACACGATTTAAGGAGTCAGACTCGTAATATAATGTATTAAGGTTTGAATCTTAGTTTGAGTTGCTACTGATGGTTTTCCACATTTAACTAACATTCAGCTCGTATCACCCCCATTTGGGCTAGACGCATATGCAATAGTTACGTTAGTATGTTAGGAATGAGGAAGGTGGAATTAATAGAAAGTGTGGACACATTTGCGCAGAGGGAGAGTTGAAAATTCCAGGCAAAAATACCCTGAGTACATCCGACCGTGATTCAAACCTCGATCTCCCTATCATTAGCACTACTGTCTATTGTTAGAGTGACACCTTAGACCATGTGACCACCGAAGCGGGTCTTTATTTATCATCAATCTAAACCCTATAGATTTAATCGTTAATAGTCGCCTCGGTGGCCGAATGTTCCAAGGGCTACTCTCACAGTAGACTAAACTACTGCGGACAGGGAGATTGAGGTTCGAATCTAGGTCGGGTTTAATGGGGGTGGTTTTACCTGAATGGTTTTCCACTCTGCCATCACGCAAATGCGGGTACACTTCCTCTAAACATAACCCTCATAATACCTAAAATTGTTAGCGTAATTGGTAGTAACGGGTAGTAAGACGCAGTGCTAAAAAAAGTAGGCTGCATATTAAAATCAATCTAAATATCATAATAATTAATTGAGCTTCGACAGTGACTGAAGAGGATATATTAAGCCGACACGTTAGCAAACATTATTTTTCTTTTTAGAGTGCATCATAGTGAACTCTCCAAGACGTCTATAGTATGGATTTCTTACAGCACCCTTGCCATTCCTCCTCTGTACCCCCCCACAACCAACCCTGCATTTATATCCACCCTCCAGCCTTTGGCGTCGATTCAAGACCCCTCCCCCCCACAATTTCCTTCATCCTCCATTGCTCCATTTGAAGTAAGAGACTACTAGAGACTTGCCTTCCACCAAATATGTGTAACATCAGCTTATGTATGTGAATGTATGGGACATATTTCGATGTGAAACACATGTTTCAGATTGAGGTTTATGTTTGAGTTGAGAAACATCTTATTTCACTGTGGCTTATTTTTGTTTAATTATCTTGAGACACATGAATAAGAAAGATAACTTGAAGGAAATATACCCGAATTGGAAACAGAAAATACGTAAAATTAGAGAAAAAAATTATTTGAAAAAACTACCCTCAATGCACATGGCTGGGATTCGAAACAAAGCTAAAATAACAATTTAAGGGTGTATTATAATATATATGCTTATAATACTATCCCTAAGTGTACGGCTATTTTGGTATTGTCAGGTACATGTAGGCTTCAATCAATAGATATATTTAAATGGTACTGAATAGACATACTTATGTAAAACATTGCTTGATTTGGCTCCTTTCAAATTGTGACTAGGCTACTCTTGAAATATTAAAATACAATTTACCCAAATAACATTGGTTTCTTGACCAATGTATGTTTCAACAGTTTGTAAAATTTTATTTAAGTACACTTTAGTTCAAAATCTATAAACTTACGTTTCAAACCTACTAAACTATGTGTATTCATTTTGAAATCTAAATAGAATATATTTGTGCTTGGGAAAATATTTGGTCCAAAAAAATATATTGAAGTTAATGGATAGTACAGGAGGCTACTTATTGATGAGTTAAATACCCTAGCCTTATCACCAGATATTGATAGGGTAATAACATCTCGCAGATTAAGGTGGGCAGGACATTCAGGGTGAATGAAAAGACCTTGTTCAAGGTATTGACCAATAGGAAGAGGCAACTGGGAATAAATAGACGCAGATGGGAAGATAACATTTCAAAATGGATCTGAAAGAGATAGGGTGTGATGAGGTGGACTGGATAGAATTATCTCAAGATAGGAATAGGTGGCATACTTTTAAGTGCGGCAATGAACTTTTTAGTTCCTAATACCATATAATAAGTGAGTAATATAATATATTTGTGTTATATATGTCCTGTGTTTCTAATAATCCTCAAAATATTTTACTTTCGGTAGCTTGGTAGAAAAATCCCATTTTAAATATAGTAAATACTAATATAGAACATGTAAATAATATTAATTAGACCTGCCCAACAATAAAAATATATTCAAAATGTGTGTGTACGCCGCAAAATGTTTCAATAACTATAAATATTATGTGGTATGTGAAATGATTGCTTTGCGATTCTTCAAACCCGAAAAAAAAGGCCACAATTCATGAACAACCAGAAAATAAGAAAACCACATCATTTGGAAGTATTTATGTAGAGTCGTGACTGCAAAAGGTCGGACTATTTGGGCGTGGCCTACCATCAGATTCTATATCAGTCCGTACTTTTAAACAATCGTGTTTCACCTTTGTGCCCCTTTTAATATGCAGAGATACTCATTGACCTTGTGAGGTAAGTAAATGACTGTTATTTATAGACACAAAGAAAACGTTTTCATGTCAACACGGTAACATTTTGTGTTCCCTATTTATTGTCCCCGGACGAGTGAGAGAGGGTGGGGGTGGAAATAGCCGCGGATATACATAGTATCTATCTAACCCGTAACTGGGAGATTAGGGTCAGCATTAGGGTTTTGTACAGACGCCTGATACGGCTTAATTATAAACTATCTAAAGATATTAAACAGTAGTCAGAGCTACACAACTTTGAATATTATTTTTAGCACCACGTCTTACTACAAGTTTGGGCCATACAAACATTGTGTACTAAACCCGCAGATGGACTCGGTGGTTTTGGGATAAAGTGCTCGCCCCAGGACTCGATGTACGCGGGTTCAAACCCAGCCGTGGTTGAAGGATTTTTCTTGAGGGATAAAAATCCGCATCACAACCTACTTCGGAGAGAAAGTAAAGCCGTCGGTCCCATGTCGATTGTAACATGTAAAAGAACACTGGAAGTTGGTCTAGGGGTAAGGTGTCAGACTTCTGTGCTGGGGACCGGGGTTCAATCCTCGGTCCCGGCACAGATTTATCTGATTGCCAAACCCTTCTTTCACCACTGACAAGACGTGTATTAATCACAACTTGTGAATGTGAGGAATGCCAGGCCTCCACCGTGGTTCGGATCCCACGTTAAACTGTAGGTCCTCCATTTCATCTCACAATCACCCTACCATTGCACATTAGCGTAAGTGCGTACAACCCGAACGGTTAGTAAGACGCGGTGCTAATAATAATAATAATAATAACACTGGAAGGTATGTGAAAATACCTTTACCTGGCTAAATTGGTAGGCTCTTTCACTCACGCTCATAAAATTTATCTTGTGCTGATATATTCAGACGGTTCAGTAAGTGTACGTTAAATACATACAATAAAAAACCAATTCCGCTAATGTGTCAGGAATAAGAAACGTTGTATTTGGAAGAAGTGTGTTCTTATGGGAGTTTTGGGGAGCGGAAAATCATTTAGGAAAAAAAACACTAAGTACATCCTACCGGGGCTAGAACCATGATTTCCCCGTCATTGGCACTCTAGTCTATTGCGAGTGTGACGTATTATATCATTCTACTAACAAATTTGGTCTTTGAAAAGATAATTTAAAAGCTTTTTTTAATATCTGCCGGTTGTCGCTTGGTCCAAGATGTGTCTTGGAGTGATTTATATGATAATTATAAAAGGCAGTATTTATTTTCCCTTGAAAAATAATTTAAGGGAAGCTTAGCTAGGACTTATTTTTGTTTGTTTAAACACTTTTTAAATGTATCTTAACAATTTGGTTTTAAATTTATATCTGAAGAGTGATTAATATTAGAACAAAATAAAATGTTTATTTTATGATAAGATTTTATTTAAGTGTAGTTTATAAATAGCCGATATTTGATAATTATATTCCAAACTGTAGCAAATTATATGATAAAGTATCTATATTTCCAAATTATATTATTATTTTACATGGGCTTTAACGAGAGTGGAATTGTTTAGCGCCTGAAGAGAGTGATGTTTGCCTAGACGCTCTCGACCTTGATTAAGGCTTTTTGTACAATATAAGTCAGTGAGTGTATTTAACTTTCACTTTCTAAACATACATATTACATGATCACATGGCTCCAAAATTAAATTAACCTATGACCCGGTTCAGTAACGAGTGACCAATGGTCTAAGGCGTCAACTCTCGTGTTGGACTACCCTGCTGATGATGGGGAGATCAGGGTTTGAATCCCAGTCGGGACCTACTTCCTAAATGTTTTCTTCTCTCCTGCCACGCAAATGTGGGTAGATTGCCTTCTAAAATTCTTCCTTCCTCATCCCTACCCATAGAGTACTTACCATACATGCGTATAGCTTCAACAGGTAACAAGACGAGGTATAAAAAAAACTTAGCCAATGACAACCTGCCTAATTTTAAACACAAGCCCTATCCTCTAGTTATTTTAAAAAGATACGACGTTATAATCTACTAAACCTACTAGAATCTATAGTTTTCGAAAAGTTAGAGATTTTAAAAAAAGGGGAAAAAGTTTAATATTAAATTTTGAAGTTTTAAACTGAAATAATAAATTTTAATGCAATCGGTAGTCAATTTTATAGTCCTGTATAGTTGGGAAAACATGACTTTTGTTAGAACAATAAAAAACAATTCTTATAAAAAATAATTAATTCACTCAAAAAGTGTCCTCTTTGTTATTAATGACATATATTACATTTGAATATATAGTCAGTGTTCCAAACCTATATGAAGAAACTAATTCCGTACGGGATGCTAATTTCCTAAACAAAACATAGGTTTTATATTATGTTTTTAATTGTGAGTTCCCCCCCCCCCTCATTTTTATTCTAATAATAATTCTTTATCAAATTTTCGAGGATTCTAATTTAGATCCGAGATTAAAAATAAAATACTAGATTCAGATTTTAGGAGAAAAAGTTATTCGACTCATTTCTATTAGCAGGGAAACACAGTGTACGAAAACTATCTCCTTCAGAGGCACTTGAGATCGAACTAAGGTCTCCTAGACTTCACTTCACTCACTCTAACAACCCATCTACAAGTCAGAGCTTTGTAAATTTAAAGTGTAACTTTTTTTTTCTAGTCAAATGTCACGTTATCGAGCTGCTTTTGTCCTGCTGCTTTCAAGCCAAGGTTCTGATTTCACAATCCGACTAACTATACATTTTTTCGTGACCCACCAAACGTTGAAAAGAGATTTTTTAATTCTGATACGGAGCAATGGAAATTGAACTGCGACTTACTGAACCATATTGTGTGGGTTTTTTATTCTATTTTTTATTCCGCCCCCTGGCGTCAGCTAGCTTTGGGTATAGAGTACACCCAACCCCCTTCCCCCTTTACCCCCAGCTCACCCTCTAGACCGAAAGTTTTATAGATAACTGGAAACACATTCTAAATATTGGCTGGCGAATATCCAAACTCCCCACTAGCTTCATTTTTATAATGCTCTAAAAACGGATTACGTCTGTTTAGTTGAATTAAAATAAAAAAACATTTGCTAGCTTCAATAACTCTGTATTAGAGTGGGGTTGTGGAGTCACATCTATTTTTGATATACATTTCTAGGTTTAACTTATTTTAAATAAAAAATGATAAAGCGTATTTTGGTGGTTCATTTATATAATTTGAAATAATTATAGACCAACTCTGAACGGATTTGGCATACGCATGGATCTAATCAGTTATATTAAGGGCGAAGTGCAAACATTTCGTTTTGAATAAATTGATAATAATATTGCTTGGGTTTGGGTTGGGTGCAGAAAAATGAATGAAACTATAAATATGTATTTGTAGGATACATTAGAACGTTTAATAAGATACAAGTTTTTTCGTGTGTGAATGTGTGTTTGTTTATGTTTTCTTTAAGAGCAAATATTCATTTTAATAAGTTTTGTAACCCAAACGGGTAGTAAGACGCGGTGCTAAAAATAAAGTTATGTATTTTAATAGCTGAAAGTGTACATTAGAAATTTTTTTGGGGTTTTAATTAAAAAAAACTTTGCATGAAAATGTCATAATTTACGTGTTTTCCTAAGACGAATAAAATGCAAGCTACCACAACATTTGATCAAATAGTTTGAAAGTCCATCACATTTAGTGTCAACAAATTATATTTAGTTGGACATATAGATCCAACCAACTGTCGTACGGATAATGTGTGGTTTTCTTTTGATCCTAAGGGACTGAGTTCAATCGCGACACACTATATTAAGGGTGGTTTTTACACGTTTAGGTTTTCCATTCTCTCTTCGGTAAATTACGGCGCTATTCCTACCAATTATATTCACCATACTCCCTTATATTTGTTCGAATAAGTCAGTAACTACCAATAACAAAGTTATATTTGTTTTATATTCATTGGTTCATTGTAAGCATGTATTAATGGTTATAATGATATATTTACTAGATTTATGTGTATTCCAAAATAGCAATATCTTACGTTTCAAATTAATATACATCATTATTCCGTACTTTAATAAACACGTCATACAATAGATTAGTATAATCTAACAAGGCCATAGTAAAACTCCCTAAGTCACAAGAAACTCAAAAAAATTTGCATAAAAACTTTGACCATATCTTTGCATGTTTACGGCTTTCTTCTCGTGTTGATGAAGATAGCATTTATGTCGCATTTTTATCAAGCACATTTACATGTCATATCGTTACATTTATCCATTGATATAATGCTATGAGAACATTTAAACGGGATTTTGTTTTTCAGATGTGCGTAAAACATTTTACATATATGGTTTATTTTCTATTTTGTTTCTATTATCTACTGATTTCTTCATCTGGAAAATGGGATAGTCGCAAATCAGATTTTTGATTACCCACGAAGATGATTTTTTTTTTAGCGCCACGTCCTACAACCCATCGGGCTATACGCTTTGGTACTAACTACGCTAACCGTTAAGGTTGAATTTATAAGAAGTGTAACCACATTTTCGTGGAGATTAAGTAGAAAACCATTTTGAAAAAAAAAACAACGTCAGTACACCCGACTGGGATTAGATCCTCAATCTCCACGTCATTTGCAGTCTAGTCTATTACGAGATTGACGTCTTAGATCATGCAACCACCGAAGTAGGCTACAATAGTGTTCCTACCCACATTAGTGGTCAAATTCTCTAAAGTGATAAATTAGCATATCACCCGCCTCTGTGGCGTAGTTAGCTAACGCGCTAGTCGTGTTGAGCTCAGCTGCCGAGGACGGGGAGATCGAGGTTCGAATCTCGGTCGGGTGAACTGGGGTGGTTTTTCCTAAATGGTTTTCCACTCTCCCTCCACGCAAATGCGGGTTCACTTCCTCTAAATTCAACCTTCCCAATTCCTAATCCATTAGCGTATTAGTACTTAATCGTATAACCCGAACGGGTAGTAAAGACGCGGTGCTAAATATTATTATTATTAATTAGCATATCCGTTGATGGGATGGTCTGGGTTCCAATCCTTCCAGAATCCTTTGTAGTTGGTTTCCCTTTGTGCTTCATCCCGTTGATTTTCCCCTGATCTATCTCCGCTAATGTTACTCCACTTTAAAATCCCCTTCTCATCCCTATTTCTATTATTGTGTTTAAAGTACTAATTAAAAGATTGTACAAGCTCTAGGCGTGCCATTTACATTTTAGTAAAGGAAGAGCGATCAACTTTTATTCTGATGATAGCAGTTTAGTAATAAAGTAGGCCCTTACATTTGAATCAATAATTCCCTATTTATTGGTTTTTGTGAGACTTCAAATAGATATAAAATCTTAGAAACATTTAATATTAAAAAATAATAGTTATTTAAATGCAAACAAGTACTTAAAAAGTAGAGAGAACGTCGTTAAGTTAAATAAAAGCGCTCATAGAATCAAATTCATTTTATGGATTAGTTTTAAAAATAACTTCGTCTGTTTATAAAATAGTAAAATGTTACATAGTAACTATATTATGCCTGTTAGATTAAAAATATAGTCATTTTGGTTTTCTGAAACCGTTAAGGTAAAAGAGTCTGGATTATATTCTAGGAGATCTGTCTTACCTTTTGTATTCTCATTTTATATACCAGCTGCAACTTAATTTAAAGTTATAAAACTCTATTAATAAACCAAGGCTTCAAAAACTTCTGAGGTATTGAAGTCGGCTTTCCTTTTTATAAAGGTTTTCTAAAACTCACTGTCAAGAACATTTGTACAAGAGTTCACACGAATATATAAATATCTGGATCCAATTAAAATACTATTTTTTTTTTTCAAAAAAAGTAAAAGGGTTAACTAAACGGAAAACAATGGTTATCAATCCATTCCAAACCCCATTAATTGTATTTATTTAAAAATAATTTTGTTTATTTCTCAACTTTTAAAAATAACCGAGAGTAGCTAATATTGATAAAAGGTATCTATAGTTATCTTACGACCGTCAAAATCGACATTAGCTATCAAAAACGGCAGATGAAGGACACATGGTTTGGCACACGAACACAAAAAAAGAAGGTTTGATAAGTTATCATTTATAAAAATTTGAATAGTCTAGTTTATTTTAGAGATTTTTTAAACGGTAAGCTTTAGTTATCATTTTGCATAATTTACGTAGAACGAATTACATGAAATATATAAACGTGTCAGTGAATAAAACTGATATAATATTGAAATATGTTGAGGTATAGTAATTTATAAAAACAACACTCAAAAAACAATTAATACACACCTTTAAGCTCCATTTTATTTTCATTTTCAATGAAGTGTGAGGCATTAATTTTGTCCAGTTGTGTGCCAGGAAAAAGAAGCTTTACTCGTATATTATTATGCTGTGTATCTCTTTTAGGGTATCAGTGAGCCAAACTGTTATAGGAAAAGAGGGGCTATATAGCTATCTCTTTTTTTTCACTATCGCTTTCTCTCACTTTCTCCTGGAACTTTAAAGTTTGCGATAACATTTATAGCCCTCGGGATCTCAGAGGTAGATAATTAGTAACCTGATATTTATCATTGGCAAACGAGATAATTAATTGTTTCATGTACCAATTTCGGTGGCCGCATGGTCTAAGGCTTCACTCTCGAGGTGTACTGAGGTTTTTTTCTCCAAAATTGCGTTTCACTTTACCTCCACGCAAATTCAAGTACACTTCCTTTATATTTAACTTTACTCATTCTTAATCCATTAATGTAATTAGTACATAGACGTCTATATAACCCGAACTGGTAGTAAGACGATGTGCTAAAAACAAATTTTTTTATAGAAAATATATTTTTATAAACGCTTTAATAAATTGTTTTTTATTGATTTATATATGAATATGTGTCTTCCCATCATGCACTGAGCTGTCCGAATATTTGCACTTACACTAATTATATCGGTATGAGGAACGTGTAAGTTAGAAGAAATGTATCCAGATTTATGTTGAGAGAGAGAGAGAGAGAGAGAGGGCAGGGGTAAAATAATAAAAGTTAAAAAAATCTCAATACACCTAGGCAGGATTTGAACCATGAATTTCCTGCGACCAAAAAACCAGACATCATTAAACTGATGACTGTCTGCGCAAATAATGTTGAGCGTTATACGACTTTTAGTTTTAACTAGAAATCATATTTGTTTTTAGCTTTTTACACTTCAAACAAGTAGTTTTTAATGCATAAATTATTCAACTTATAATCTATATTTTTTTTACAGTGGAACTTCGTTCATACGGATTTCCGGTCTTTCTGGACTGAAATTTCGCATTAATTAATTTTTTTGTAACAAATTTTTATGGGACAAATAATTGATGTATTTTTTAAAAACTCCTTTCTTAGGGGGCAGTGAGATCAGTTTCTATTTCACGTAAAGTTATTTAATCACTTTTTTTTATGGCGAAACAAAACCTAAAAAAAAGGTTGGAATATTCTGGGATATTTCATTTTCATTAATAACTATCCCCAATTTAATCACTAATTTTTATTATTTTATAGAAATAATTGAAATATAGACAATATTTTGCACAGATACAGTTAATTAAAATAAATATGACAACTGACAATTATTGACTTTAACCATTAAATTAATCTAATTTACCAAATCGTAAAAAAAAAAAGCGTAAGATAGAGGAAAATGGGAGATGACGAAAAATCTTACAATCCCTTAAATGGGGGCAGAAGCAGGAGGATTGAAAATCGATTAAAAAAGCGTTACGTAATTTAAGGACGGCCCCCAATTTCAAAAGTTTCGTTTTATATTCTGCTGCTCAAAGTATGGGTAGTTTGTTCTACTGTTGATAAGTTTAGTTCAACACCTTAAATTACGTTTTGAATTTCAAGTATAAAAGAAAATGGCACATGAGTTATGGGCAGCAGGAACAAGAACAAGTTTATCATAAAGAAATACAGAGGGAAAATTGTACCAAATTTGATAAAAGTACATTTAAATGATGTGTTCAAATCCTCCAACAGCTTTGGACATCATTCTTCCATGAAGAACCACATTTTTATTAGGTTTAAGTTTCTGTTTTTATATTGTAGCTTCCACACTTGAGACAATCAAACACTTCTAAGTGTAAATTAGTACTTTATTTCTAGCATGTGTCAGACACTTGGAGCTTATTTCAAATTGTGGTACTATGGCTGCAAGAATTACCGTCTGAAGTGATGAAAACAATATTTAAAAAAAATTCCATGGAGTTAGCCCGCAGTCGAGCCATAACCGGCCAAGTGGCCTCCGTCTGTTGGAGAAGATAGTGCCAATATCTCCGTGTAGAGGGTGTCATGTGCTCAGCACAGAGAAACCTCCGGCAGTTAATCTCAGTTTTCTAGACCGGAGTCACTACTTATTTATTCGATTAAATCCTCATTTGTCCTCATGAGGCTTAGTTTGACCTTGTTACAGACCCACTGATTTACAGAAATGCTGGAAGTGTTGGGGATCGAGCCCGGGACCTCTGAATCTGTAGCCAGGAACACTGACCACTAGACCACAAAGGCAATCCAAAATATGTATATAAAGAGATTTAACCATTTATTTTCCAGGTTTTCTGATCTTTTTTTATCTTTACAAAAAAAATCCTTAAAGTACCTCACACAATTTTAATAATTACACTGTTAGAACTTAAGAAACGTGTTTTGATTTACTTACTTTTTTATGGAAACTATTCTTACATTCTACCAGAGTCGTGACTCATTCTTATGTTTTGTTGTATCTAAGAGTTGAATAAGAAATGTAATTTTAAATTTAAATCTTTCTTTAAAAATAATCATTTATGTCATGCTATTTGATACTTTTGAAAATAAATAAATCTAAGCGCTAGTTTCTGTGAGGGTTTGTGGTTAAATTCTGGTAGTATATAAATTACTCGGTATGCCCCAAACCCCCAGTGAGTTTTCTTTGCAAGTGGATGTAAACTAATGTAATTCCAGCAGTTGTTTTAAACGTAACAACTTAAAGTTACCGGTATTGTATTGTATGTATCGCACAGACTTTAAAGTTGCTCCGCCATTTTGAATTTTTTTTCAGGGGTTAAAAGTTAATTTTTTTTAAAACTTTTTTGAATATTCCTGTCGGTTACAGGCTAGAAGCTATAAGTTTGCCAAATTTCAAGTCTACAAATATTTCTTGAATATTTTGTCATGGGTGTACAGGAAACTGATGATAACTTTTTATCTTAGTTTAAAAAGTGTCCCATTACATTTTAAACGTTGTCCGTTACAGATATTCAAAAACTTTTTTTATCACCGCATCTTATTAACGTTCGTGTTACACGCCTACGTACTAATTACACCAATGTGTTAGGGATGAGAAAGGTTGAATTTAGAGGAATTGTACCGGCATTTCTGGAGAAGGAGGATGGGAAAAACTATTTAGGAGTACACCCGACCGGGATTCGAACCCCGATCCCCCCATTATTATAAGCAGTCCAGTCTACTGGTAGAGTGATGCCTTAAGCCACTGAAGCGGGTTCAAAAAATTTTTGTATCATAAAGTGTATAAAATTAAAACTAGAACTATCTCTACTATACTGGATATCATCGCTGATAGAACTTCATGGTTACTATTGGGTAGCAGCCTTGTCATTCTCGTGTGTTTAGCAACGCTGGTTAGTCGAGGTTGCCAGTAGCTCCTCTTACTCCAGCACACCACCATCAGACATA
Organism: Timema podura; assembly: GCA_033556935.1. Taxonomy (NCBI): domain Eukaryota; kingdom Metazoa; phylum Arthropoda; class Insecta; order Phasmatodea; family Timematidae; genus Timema; species Timema podura. The sequence continues at coordinate 19,165,664 of JAVRXN010000005.1, read as the reverse complement.
ACTGAGAGCGAGGAGATTTGGCAACAGTTAACTGAGAGAGAGCGAAGATAAAGCTTTCCTCCATAAGCCCTCCAGTTCCCTTGACAATTATATTGGGTGTATCTTTACGGCCCTAAATCGTTAATGGTATTTAACAAATAAATGAAAAAATATCAGCTATATTTTGTTTATAAAATAGTCTTATGTGATGCTTATTAAATACATGATTATGCCGCATTTATTATGCTCTATACTGTACATAGCGTCATGTCGATTATTTTTCTGTGGAGGGTGAGAATAAGAGGGTATAAAACCTCCCCTTTACACCTCTTTCCACCCCTATGTGGAGCGTGGTCCAGTTTAACTAGCATCTATCCAATTACGTCATGCGCGCGGAGCTAAGTGAATTATATCAGCAGGGCGTAGTCGAGCGAAAAGCTTTTTACCCGGCACATTCATGGAAAGATTATTTTTTTATTAATTTTTATTGCCAATTTGTATCGGTAGGGTAACCTTGTAAAATATTCAAAACTAGCTTACCATCCGGGACATGTATATTTGTTATATGTCCAAAACATTTAATTAACTTTAATTAATTGAAAAATGAAACCTAGATACGGGAATATAACCCAGAACCTCTGGCTTAGCGAGCCAATGCTCTACCACTGAGCTATCAAGAATTCATTCCGTGCTCAGGGTTATTCTTCAGTTATAACTTAAGGCTGAGTCTGTGATAGACGTGTGGAATCGTCAGCTACATATGCGCGGACAATAGTGTATCTAGCTATCAGATAACACAGCCAATCTGTGACTCGGGAAGGGGGGGGGGTTGCTGTTAATTGAAATATGTTCCCTTTTAGACTAACAGTGTCGTAGTTACAATGATTGGCAACCTGTGTGTTGATATTATCCAAACATTTAGTTAATAAAACTAATGTGGATGTACTGTAGATAACAGGTTGTTTTTTAGTCATTGAGGCACTTGAAAAGGTAAATATTAACTTACTTTGCACATCAGCAAGAATATTAAATATATATTAGTTGTATACCCGAACGTGTAGCACCACGTCTTACTACAAGTTCGGGTTGTAAGCTTATGTATTAAGCACACTAATGGTTTTAAGGATTAGGAAGATTATATTTATAGGAAGTGTACCCGCATTTGTGTGGAAAGAGAGTGAAAAACCATTCTTGAGAAAACCACCCGCAGTACCAAGATCCGGGCCACCCTCCATCTCCACGTCATCGGCAGTCTAGTCTACTACAAAAGTAGTGCGATGGACCACATGGCCACCAAAGAGGGTCATAAGCAAGAATAAAATCAACTGTTGAAACATCTTTTTAAATCTGTAAAAAAGTAAAATAGACACTACAGTACTCTCCACCTAGTTTTGTTTCTCTGTCGTCTTATTTCCCGCCTGAAATATACGAATTTATATATCATATTTTTGCACGAATTCTAACGATATAATTTAGAGTTAGTGGCAGGATTGGGGGGGGGGGAACCTTTGATGAAAAATACCTTTAGTACAACCGGAATAAGCTCGAACCCCAACCTTCCCATTGACAAACCAGCCTATGAGAGCTTGACAATTAGTCAGAGTGCCAAACGGTGCGAATTTTCGTGTGATTGTAATTATAATTAAATATTAGAATATTTCTAAATTAAAAACATAAATGTAATTTGTAATCAAATAGCATCATAAATACTTGCATTATATATCCCTCCTATAGTACGTAGGAGGATGAAAAATATAAAATCATGGTCACGTTACTGATGCCGAATTTTTTTGCTATTTGAATATTCATTATAGCAGATAGAAATGGTCATTTTTAGTGTATACACTATACAGTATAATTGTTAATGTATATTTTAACTAGTAAAATATTTTGATTGGCAAATATATAAACAAAATAACAACAATAATAACTATGGCGTCAGCCCACAATCGAGTCGTACCGACCAGCGACCGCCGCCTGTTGGCGAATATAGTGCCAACTTTTGCGGATAAAATGTGTTATGTGGCCATCACAACAGACCCTCCGGTGGTTTTTATATATATATATATATAAAAATGGCTGGAGGGTCTTACCCTTAACTAATCTAATAAATTGAGTATTTGGATGTACACTCCGTTTACCATGAAAGGTAACATCTTACCTTGATTGACTACACAACCTATCTTAAAAGCTACGCCATACTGTAACCATAAAAGTTACCTTTTACTGTATACGAGGTTATTATTTGATTATTTATATTAAATTAAAAGTGATTTATTAAAAACTTTAGTCTAATGGTCCGAGTTCCTGGCTACCAATCCAGAGGTCACGGGTTTGATACCCATCTCTTCCGGATTATCCGTGAAGTAGTGGGTCTGTAACGGGGTTAACTCATCCTCGTGAGGACAAATGAGGAGCTACTTGAATAGAAAAACAGCGGTAAGGCCTAGAAAACTGAGATTAATAGCCGAAGAGCAGCCCCATGGTATAGTGTTCAGTGAACCTGGCTACGAATCCAGGGATCCCGGTTTGATTCCCGGTTTGTACCATGGGTAATGTTCCCACCCATATATATTATATTATGGACACTCTAATATATATATAAAGTATTTTCCATATATATATAATATACTCTTAACTTTAGTCTATATACCTAAATATATATATAAAGTATTTCATATATATATGTGGGAAAAAACTTTATTATATATATATTTATATATTAGTGTCCCTTATTGGTTTTAATGTTGGTTTTACCAATAATATTTATAATTATTAGCCCTAATTTGATTAGAATTCATTAGGGTGGGCTGGCTTAGGTCTAGTTAGTTTCATTAATTTTATGATTTTATTTAGTATTAAAACTCAAACCTTACAATATTTTTTTGTTAATTTATACTTTACTCATGTCTACCGTTTTTATTTTATAAAAATAATCCAGAGAAATAGACATCTTAGATTGTGGAATCCGTAGTTAGCTTTTAAATTCGTTTGAAATTTTATTCTATTCCCACGAAATGTTTATGAGATAGGAGTAGCCCTCAAATATTTCACAAGATGTAAGTTTAGTCTTATCTACACCACCCTATTTTTTTTTCGTGACATTGTTGTATCAAAGGTCTTCCTCCCTCTCCAAAAGACGAAGGTATAGGTCAAGTTGTAAATCAGCTGAGAGAGAGAGATAAGAACGCTGGAGGACGCCTCACGCGCGTGTATTCGTCGGGACGTCTTTCATGTCGCGTGCCCGGTGGACGGTGTGGCGTGACCCGCTGTCGTTGAGCCGGCGAAGGTGTCTGCGTCACGCCAAGTCACTCAATCAACTCACTTTCTGAAGCCCGGGGTCCCTAACTAAGTTTCTTTCCGTGGCGTGATCGTGGACGAACAATGTTTGTGATTTCAGTTATGTTGGTACACCTGCTGACTATTAAAAAATATTATTTTAATCACTGCGTCTTACTACTTGTTCAGGTGATCAGCATATATGATAAATAATTTAATGGGATAAGGCTGAGGAAGGAAGCATTTTTTATGTAATCTGTCCGCATTTGCGTGAAAGGAGAGTGGGAAACCATTTAGTATAAGTCATCCTTAGTAGACCCAACTGGAATTCGAACCTGGATATCCCCGTCATCAACATGAAAGTGACGCTTTAGACCGTACGGCCAATAAAATGGGTTTACCGAAAAATGTATAAGCAATTATTTAAGCCCATTTATAAAAATATGCTGACGCGTAGAATAGTAACATCACACGATTAATTTATTAATGTGATATTTTTTACGGGTGAATGAATCAGGTTTACTCTGTGAAAATATGTTTTACACCTTATATTTCCAGAAATAAGTTCGCAAAACTTGAAGTATTCTTGGGAATCAATATTATTTTTGATGAAATATGATAGATAGCCTGTTATTGTCACAACAAAAGTATGTAGGAATTACAATTATTGGAACGGTATTTTGCTGACATTTATAGGACTGCTGAGGTAATATCCCGTCTTTGTCAGCTTATTGATTGTGGGGGGGACACGTCTTTAAGGGTACGCATAATAAAATTCAAACTCGTATAGTCGGTTTTATTATGATGACGTGTCAGGGTTCAAATTTCCACCAGATTTACTTAAGGCAGTTTCTCCCAAATAGTTTTCCACTACCATTTTCATTTATTGGTTTGGTGTATTTAACGTGCACTTTTTGGACCGACTAAATGTACTAGCTATTTTCGAAATTTTAGAATTTTCCAAAACCCCCATCAGTAAAATACCATTCAACAAATTGTTACCCAAAAACAATCATACAGTGCTAATTGCCTTGCCAATAAAATCCTAGATATGCATTTTAAACAAAATCATTAAAGCCATTTTCGATAAATTTGTAATTAAAAAAATTACTCATCAATAAACTAACCTTAATTGAAGAGCTAGGGTAAAAAAAAACTAATTTTATGGTACAGCCCTAAAACATCTAGATATCAAGTTTGAACAAAATCCATCGAACCATTTTGGATCTGTGTCCAGGACATACATCAGACAACAGAAGCAGACAGACATGGCGACATACAGAATTGTAAAATCCACTTTCTTTGGTTCGTGTTAACATAAAACTTAAAACATTCGTCATAATCTCAAGATCGATTTTTTCACTATCATAATACTTACTCTTGATCTGAGAAATTAAAAAAAAAAGATTGTGGCTGAGAGAGAAGAGTTGTTGAATATGAAGCGAGAAAGCGAAGCATAGTATTGACACCGCTGAAAATTTCGTATGTCCAAAAATACGTGGTTTTTTTTTCTGTATCTCGCGAGGCCTCTTAGTACTTCCTGAATAGACCTTTCAACTGATGAGAAATTAAGAAATAGATAAACCTCAGAGGTCATCCAACTGAAGAATTGAACCACGCCCTACTTGTACCTAGCTACGCACGCAAGATTATCGACTAACCATGTGTCTGTAAACATATTAACCAGAGACCATTTTAATTTATCAAAGGCGTTTACAAAGGAATAGTTGTTTCAGCAACTATGAATAATTAAAGTTAAGACTTAGATAGAATGTTCTGGAAATAACAATAACAAAATATAAAGCATTATATTTTAACGAATAGACAGTTTCGAAGTTAGTAGATGTATTAAGTGACATTAAAATTCCAAAAGTATGATTATAATTTGCTTCTAATGAACAATAAATTGTCAGATGTGAAAATTTAACATTGAATTAATATAGCATCATCAACTGAACTAAAACATAAGTTGACGACAAGTTCTTATTTTATTGTATCCATGTTTTGTAACACATTTTTAACATGTAATACTTTTATTTTAGACTGATTTACTTAAATAGTGATTTAAACTTATATTTCTAAGCAATCAATCATTGAATCTAGAGCGTATTTTTGTACATGGTGAAATTGATGTATTAAACCACGTGAAAAACAAGTTATTCTCTATGAATATAATACACTAGTGAATATAGTATTACTTTTGTTTCGGTCTAGTTTGATCACCAAGGAGAAATATCAACTTAAAATCCAAGGAGAAACTAAGAATATATTTCAAGTTGAAATCCAAAGAGAAATCTTAAGAATGTAGTAATGATGAGAACATGACATAAATTCTTAACATAATACTTGCATTTTTTGAATGGAGGGAGTGAGGTCTACTTTTCACATAACTACAAGTAAGATGCGTTTAGTTTAGTTTTCTACACATCAATAGTCTTTTAATAACTCTCACATTTTTGATGATAAACTTTTTAAATTCAGATAAAATGTTATCATCAAATGCCGCAATGACCATGACAAAGATTCAAGAAATATTGAGGTTTGATATTTGTAGAAAACTAAATTAAACTCATCTACGAATCAATATTTAATTTATTGTGTCCACAAAATTAATGTTTTTATTAAAACTGCAAAAATAAACTAGATCTACGATCGTGAAACCACATGGCAAACTTTCACAACAAACAATTGGTTTATAATAATGTTTTTCTTTTAACCGTTTTTACATGAATGAAACAAGAAATTATGAAATAACCGTTTGGATACTTCTTTTTTTGTGAACGCTGCGTGGCATATGTGATTCGCTTAAAAATGCTTTAAAAACGAAAGCTTGTAAAAGGCTGCATTCTCTTCACAGATTAATATGATGAACTAGAAAAAAAAGTTAATTGATGACGTCATACAAACCGTATTCAGTTGTGTTTATGCACATTTGTTTACAAAATAAAAACGTTTCATTTTGAAACTAATATTATGTATGGCTGTTCCTATAAGTTATAAAAACACATTTATACATGTTTGTGGTCAGTTATAAGAAAATAACAAGTCTTATTATATTATTTTAATTTATTATTTAATGTACTATAATATCTCTTGGTGCCACAGCATCTAAACAAAAAACTAATATATTTTGTTGATTGAATAATTTATGAAAAAGCCAATTGTACAGTAATACTTATTGAAGTAGTATTAGAAGCATTTAAAAACACTTTGGATTGATAATTAGTATTACTAAGAACCCGGAGGTCCTAAAAAGGAGTGGGTGAAAAGAGAACCATTTTGGATGTTATACTTTGGCGCAAAGAAAACTGGGTCGGACACATCCTTAGGAGAAACTGTCTTCTGTATGACGTCATAGAAGGAAAGTTTGAGGGAAAGAGGAAATTAGGAAGGAGGAGGATTCAAATATTGGATGACTTGAAGGAAATAAGAAAATTCTGAGAGCTGAAGAAGGAGGTAGAGAACAGGGCGCATTGGTGGTCTAAGTTCACTGACGAAAGGTATTTACCTGTCGTAAGACAGAACACCCAATAATAATTACTAAGAACATCATAATTATTTCCAGATTGATTAACATTAGTGACTTACAGCCAATGTTTGCAGTAACAATCTTCTGCTACCTCTCCAGTGGTGAATGGAGTGTACTATCCTTAACACGCATTCCCTTTATTTAACCCACCTTAAGGTCATTCAATCATCAATATTTTATTGCACAATTTTAACAATGAAGGCTATAACTTTATAGTTTGAAATATTTGAAATAATTGAATCACTATTATTATAGCTTATGCTATAATAATAGTGATTCAATTATTTCAAATCATTATCGTTGTTAAGGTGATATAATTAATGTATGGGGTTGAAATTTAGTATATCCAACATTCATATGAGGTGTACACAGTTAAATATTTATAATGTTAGCCTACATGTATTTTGTATCATCATCATCATCATCATCATCATCATCATCATCATGAACATCCAGCCACTGGCCGGGTCTGTTTGGAAGATAAGCCTCTCCACCGTCTTCTTTCCTCCCACCACCTCTCTTCCTCCACCTTGCCACAGTCTTCTCCTCCACACTCCTCCTTACTCCCTTCAGCCATCTGTCCCTTGGTCTTCCCTCACCTCCATATCCAACATCCTCCTGGGCATCCTTTCCCTCTCCATCCTTCTCACACGGCCATACAACCTTAGTCGTGCCTTCTCTGTCCTCTCCTGGGCCTCTAATTTTGAAACGTGCGAGAAGCGATTCGCTAGCGTATTTCTCTCATCTCGCACACAATCTCGCAAACCCCTAATTTTGAAACTTCTGCGCTGCGAAAACTGACGTCACACGATCGAATAGCGAGCGGATTCTACTCGCCAGCCAAACACCGTGCGAGAGAGGCTTTGTCTATCGAGTTGACAGTAAAATAACAAAATGGATGCCATCCCCCTCTTCGGTTGCAGCTTTCTGAGAGTGATTTTGTTGAAATAAACCTACCACTGTACAAAATAGGTTCACAGAAGGAAAAAATATGATTGCTTTGTACACTTTATACAATCCTTCAAAAAAAAAGATTTGTTTGGGTGAAAATATATTTATATATTCTAAATTTTTCAATTTAATTAGCTGTCAATTTGGCTGAGTCGGTAGAGTGACCGTCTCATAATCTAGAGTTAGCGCGTTCAGATCCTGTCAACCCCAACTCTTTATTTTTATTTATAGGACTTTAAACTTTAATTTTAAAGTATCGTATTAGTAAGCATATAATTTGTTTTAAATATTTTTATAGAAGTATACAAGGTATTTGAGCCTGCGTAGACTAACATAATAGTCCTTAAAAATAATTTAAAAAGGTAGTAAATTAAAAACGGTAGGCCCACATCAGAGCCTAAGATATACATTAAATTTTAAATTTTGTTTGTAGGTGATTATTTAAAATTAAATTAATGGGTTTTATGACGTAAAAATGTACACATTTTAAAATAAGGCTAAGCAAGCTAATTATTATTCTAATAATAAAAATCTTTAGGGCATATTTATGTTTAAAAATAGAGTCGAAAATAAAATATTTTATTGAATTCTAATTACTAAAAAGTGATTTGAGTTCAGACAAAAAAAAATATATCGCAACTAGGGGTGGGATCGAACTCGTGGAAATATGATTATGAATTAAGCACGCTACCAAGTGTGTTAAAGTGGACAATACATATTTCAACGGTTTTGCATAGACTGATATATATTGAAAATTTTTTGTTACAACAAGTGTAGATGTATACAAAGGGAAGATGGTTTCCTAATAAAACTAAACAAATCGTTTTATATGATGCACTCAACACAATAATAGAGTTTATTTTCAGTTACGTATCTTGTATAATGGCGTGTTGTGGCATCTCATCGCCTCAATCCTTTGGCACACGTCATGGTTTTACAGTGTTGTCGGATTGAAAACTCATTCGCAAGCGAAACAACACTACACCAACTCGCACGATAGTAGAAACCTTTCAAAATTAGCTCTGTTTTAGTATAGCCTGCGATTTGCGAGTTCATGAGTTGCGAGCTAGCTCGCAAGCGAATATTTCCGCAAGTTTCAAAATTAGGGGTCCCGGACTGGCTCTTCCTTTACTATTCCTCTTACTCACTCATTTCTCATTTAATATATGTATATATAATTTTAATAACATTATTAATATATTGTAAAAATTAATCTATTAATAAAAATATTTAAATGAAATATTTATTATATTAACACTACTGTATTAATATAATATAGCTAGTATTATAAATATTTCATTGTGTACCCCTGTCTAGTTACATTAAATTTTGCCCCGTACATTAATTACTTTTACCTTAATAATGATAATTATTTGAAATCATTAAATCATTATTTGCAGCTTATAATATTTATACATTTGTGAAAACCGTGCAAAACAATTTTTTGATGTTTCGAATGACCTTCATAAGTCAAAGAACTTATTTTCTACGACGACTGAAATAAATTAATTTTTATTGTATGCGTCTCAAATATAAAAGGCATAGCCATACTCCAGGACTAGAAAACTGTATCTAATGTATAGTTCAAATAATTATAAATAAATCAAGAATATTTGGTCAAAACAGTATGAAGAAATGTACAGTACATATTCGCTAAAGAAAGTGATATAAAGTAATACTTATACAAGGTAAAAATAGAGAAAAAAGGTTTTTTTTTGGAAAAAAAAGAAAGTACTCGAGATTAAATTGTATTTCACTTGTTTGTTTTAGTTTAACGAAAGTAAACTCGTTTGTGTTCAATCACTTTTCGACGTTTCTCAAAACTTGATGCTGTGTTTGCTTTCGAATGAAATCTCTTCACTTTTTTTTTTACGTCAGCCTTCTATAACTTTTTTTTTGAATGGTGCAATCCAAACAAGTCTTCGTTTCAAATCAAGACGTTTTGATGTTCTGATAAATTGGAATCTCTCTTTTTTTATGTTTATTGAACCGATAAATCAAATCTATATTATTTCATCCCATCATGACACTTATTTTGTTTTTTTTATGTTATGTTATTTCTCAAGTTTGTCATAGAAATTTTGATACCTAAGAGAAAACGTGAATTAAGTTCATTTTATATTCCTGAATGCACTTTTTTATATCTTTACTTTCTTAGTATCTATCTGAAAAAGAAATTGTCACGGGAATCATTTATTTTAGGTCTAATTATTATGAAATTATTTTATTTAAAAAAATATTTATTTCAGAATTGTGTTTTTCTTACCATCCCAAATGAAATGTAGTTTTATTAGTGCTTAATTATTCACAATAAAAATGTTATATAATTTTGTTAGCACCATGTTGACGTCTGTGAAGCAGGTTTTTCGAGTTAGAATCGAAGCAAATATTATTCATGAATTTCAAATAACTATTATAATATTCTGGTTAAATATGCTAAAATTATAATTTTAAATAAAAAGAGTTAGCATTGTAAAACACATTAAATTAGCTTTGAAACCTAGTCCTTTAAGTTATCATGCATAAATATAAGTTCTTCTGCATATTAACGCAACAATAGTTCACCTTGTCAAAGTTAAGTAGTAAAGTTGTGGTGATGATAATATATTTCATTACGTATATATATATATAGTATATATATATATAAGTCCCGAAATGTTAATATATTTGTTATGTATTATAGGGTATACAAAGATATTAAAAAGGCTGTTATTGGGGAAAAAGTAGAGCTTATTTTCCAGTCAATATGGTAATAATTAATAAGCATTTAATTTATCTCACAAGAATGGTTTTTAAAATATATTAACATATTGTTGAGACATTGTGTTATTTGTAATATAACGATTTTTTTTTTCAAATTTGGTTTGATTCGAGTTATTGAATCAAATAGTTTAAAATTCGAATCGATATCAATATAATGGAAGCTTCGCACTACATATAGTTAGTTGGAGCACAAGATTATTATTATTAGCACCGCGTCTTACTAACCGTTCGGGTTATACGCACTTACGCTAATGTGTAATGGTAGGGTGATTGTGAGATGAAATGGAGGACCTACAGTTTAATGTGGAATCCGAACCACGGTGGAGGCTTGAGCATTCCTCACATTCACAAGTTGTGATTAATACACATCTTGTCAGAGGTGAAGGTAGGGTTTGGCAATCAGATAAATCTGTGCCGGGACCGAGGATTGAACCCCGAACCTCCAGCACAGAGGTCTGACACCTTACCGCTAGACCTCTAGCTCACCAAACAGCACAAGATTCCTGATAGCTCAGTAGGTAGAAAGATCAGCGTATAAGGCTGGATGACCATAGTTGAAATCCCTGTCAGAGTGTGATATATTTCTAGTTACACAATCACTCTATCCGAATGTCATTTGAAAATACGTGTTTGTTTCAATATTTCACTTAGCTTCTATGTAATTTATAAAAATGATTCAGTTATATAGATCATTCTATCACAAAAACCAATTAACAAATTTCGTTGTATAATAAACACCAAATATCTCATTAAAATTTTGAGGGCCAGAATACAACCAAGCAACAAAATAAGACTGAAAATAAACTCTCAAATACATGCTAGCGATCAAAATATGAGTTTAATGAGTCAAATATCCCAGTATCATGTAAAAATTAATAGTAAAATGACATTTAATGCTATATTTATCTATTTTTAGCATCACTTATCTTGTTACTACCTGATTGAGCTATACGCATATGTACTAATTTTTTAATATTTACTTTACCGCAGTTCATTGCCCGGTCAGGTTATACGTGTGTGTGTGTGTATATATATATATATATATATATATAATTTACGCTAGTAATTTATATATATAAGTTACGCTAGTAATTTATATATATAAGTTACGCTAGTAATTTAGGGATGAGGAAGGCTAATTTTAGAGGAAGTGTACCAGCATTTACGTAGCGGGAGATTGGGGAAACAATTTTGGAAAAACCCCCCTCAATATACCCGACTGGGATTCGAAAGCCAATCTATTTGTAATCGGCAGTATAGTTCAATACGAGAGTGATGCCTTAGACCATGCGGGGCAGTATAGTTCAATACGAGAGTGATGCCTTAGACCATGCGGTCATCAAAGCAAGTCATAATGTACTATTAACCCACCAATGCTTTAGGGATGAGGAAGGTTAAATTTGGAGGAAGTATATCCCGCATTTATATGGAGGTATAGAGGAAAACTATTTAGGAAAATTACCTCAGTTCACCCGACCGGGACTAGAAACTATATCCCCCCGTCATCGGCTTTCTAGTCTATTGTGAGAGTGACGCCTTGGACTATTCAATCACCGATGTTGGTTTTAATCTTATAGCACGTATTTTTTCTTTTAGCACCGCGTCTAACTACCTGTTAGGGTTACACGCTTATATACTAATTATGCTAAAGATTTTAAGGATTATGAAGGCTTAATTTAGAGAAAGTGCACCCATGTTTGCAGGGAAGGAGAGTGGGAAACAATTTAGGTAAAACCACCCTCAGTAGACCCGACCAAGATTCTAACCCTGATTTCCCAGTCTTCAGCAGGCCAGTCTAACACAAGAGTGATGCCTTAAGGCCATTCAGCCACTAAAGCGGGTGATCATCTTAGTTTTATTTTCGTTGAACCAAATAGTACTATAATTTCGTCCTTGTTTGACATAATATGACCCGAATCGGTGAACAAAGGCGTCAGTTTCATATAATTTTATTTACTGATGACGCTAAGGTCGGTGTTTGAACCTCGGCAGGGTGTGTTGAAGTGATTTTTCCTAAATTGTTAAATTTCACACGAATAAGGGGGCATTTATCTTACCTTCCTTATCTCTACTCTCCTAATGTAAATATTCAGACAACAGCATAAAATTTATAATTAAAAAAATAATTCAAAAATCAAATATATTTACTGCAATAATATATTTTAAAAACTGTTCTACTTATTTATTTGTATCACTAAAGTTTATTAGGAAAGGATATTTACATAGCCAATCTTCAGAACCCGATGGTGGATTAAACTGAACTTCCTAGTTTGAAATAGAAAATTTTACCTATCTATCTATGCTAGATTTAAATTGCTAATGAACATATTTGAATTTTATCGACCAACTTCCGCATTTCACGTGCCCAGACTTACATAGAAGACATTGCTTTTATCTTTCCTTTATTTATAGTTTACCACTTAATTTAGATCAATAGACTACATGAATACATGGCATCTTATTACGTTGTGTTGAAACTAATAAATCTTTTAAACGCCAACAAAAAAGGAATAAATTCAATACATAATTAACGTTTACTTAATCAAATGAGCAGTGGAAAATATATCACTCAAACATTATTCTCTTAAGCTACCCTCAGAATTTGGAGTTTATTAGCTAATATTTCAAGCTTTATTTAAGGAAGTCTTATATATCACAACGATATTTATAAATATAAAATTTAGGAAAAATTCGTAGAACATTTTATAAATTGGAACACTACATATTTTCGCAAATAAAAATTAGAGTTAAGTCGAATCCAATATTTTACGAATCCAAATCTCCAATTTACCATTGACTCCTAAATATCGAACTTAAATACGAATCTTGAAAAACATTATGGACATAAAAGGAAATATAAATATATTGGAATAATAGAAAATATAAATATATTGGAATAATATAAAATACAAATAGTAACTAAATGTTAACATTCTTTCTTTTAATCCATTCATTATTATATTCATAAATTCAGTTAAGTGTTAAATTACTAACTGGGGATTGGTTGTTCATATAATATATAATTATAATTTGTTTTGAACTATCAATAAGCAATATTAGAGCTCTAAAATAATATTGAAATTTTCCCGAATCCTCAAATCTCAAATATCCTTAAGGATTAGCAGTCTTATCCCTGGTAAAAAAATGTTTAGAAAAACTTATGATCACTCAGTCACAGCTGATTCCGCAATTATAATCATTCATCCACCAATCTTTGCTTTTCATATATACTTAATTGTATAGCGTAGTTTTTCTAATCAATATTATATTAAATGATAACAAATATTAAGAAAACAGAGTTAAACTAGTAATCAACTAAACTATTACCTCTGCTATATGATAATATGGTATGGTTCTTTTTTAATTAAGTTTAGTAATCTAGTCTAAAGATTCTTCCTCCAGGGGATAGCTAAATCGTTATCGAAAATTAAGGTATGGATATCAAAGGCTTCAAGTTTTACCTTCGTGAATGATGCCCTCTACCTTCTCATACCTATTAGCACCGTATGCATTTCATAAAAAATAATATGGAACTATCATACAGGGAGGGGGTGCCATTTTCAGCAGGTAAGAGAACGCCCATTAAACATAAATGAACAAGATGAACTGTCAGCGTGCAGAAGCAAATACTAGCTAAAACTAATCGACTTTAGGTAAAAATAAGAGATAGATAACTTAGTTGGTAAATATTATGTCGCCGCCGGTTTTATATATTATTTTAAATTATGAAATAAGTAGTAGCTCTGCGAACAGTATACCTCGATTGCGTTATTCAAAAAGTGCTAAGTATCATGATAAGAACTATGTCATGTTCTTATCTTTGCTACAGTCCTAATATTTCTCTTTGGATTTCAAATGGAAATATCTACCAAAGTTTTTCCTTGGATTTGAGTCGATAATTTTTACCTGGTGATCAAGTTAGAAAGGAAAACAAAATAATAATACATTAAATAAAACATTATATTCATAGATAACAACCATTGTTCACGCGGCTTAAGACCTTATTCATGAAATATAATATGTCAAATAAAAAAAATACTCCAAAGGTACTCGATCTATTGCTTAGAATTTTCAATTAAAATAATTTGATATAAGCTGTTAAACGAATTTTTTTTGAGTGTATACCAGATTCAAACAGATAGCCAGATTTAAAATCCATGTGCAGTACATACATCGTTTGTCCTAGGTTCAAAGAATTTCGTTAAAATTTGTCCACGCATCTAACAGCTATCGTGGATCAAGCATCTGGATAGACAGACCAAATTTCAAAGATCATGTCAAAACAAGACCTCACTACGCTTGGTCTTCTGTGCAGCTAATCTACTTAGAATAGCTTATCACAGGTATTTTCTCACAGAAAAAGAAGTAAAGTATGTGAAAAACCACTATATAAGATTAAAATGTATTCACGATTGTAATTTTCTGGCTAGGAGGACTACTTTTGAAAGATTTCCATGCATCTGGAAAACCGGAAGAACTTGGAAAACAAAAGTAATTTTTTGTGTGTGAAAAAACCGGGAAAACACTGATAATTTTGCCACGCGCCTAACTCTTATGCAACTTGCTGTACACGCATGCTTGCACATCTTTGCTTTCCCGAAGCTGTACACCGAAACTTTGAACACATTTTAATGGTATTAGCATAGTTTGCCGGATGTAATTGTACAGGGATTTTGTATTACTTTTGGTTCAAACAAGCTATATGTGTTGTTCGGGCCATGAGTTTCAGAACATACTGTATATACACCTACACACAGAATAAAGTTATACACGGAAAAAAAAAAACTATCGGGAGTGAAAAATGATAGCAAAAAAGTTTGAGGAAGTAGTTCCATTTCTACCGGAAGCGAGGTGGACGGTCACCGATGAAAAGAGGGAGAGTTGAATACAGATACCATGATAAAAAAAAAGCGAAAGAGAAAGATGATGAGGCAGACGTGCTGTGGGGGGTTGAAGAGCTCTCGGAAACAAGTGACTGTTTTATTTGGAAAGCCGTGTGGACCGGAAGAAGAACATGGACAAGGGATGAATGCATGCGAGTTCAAGGGATGAACGGACGAAAAGGAACAGTTCTGTACAGAGACAAGTGACTAATTAGAATAGTGAAATATCGATTATAAATGTATATAATGTTTCTTTTATAGGACCCTGCGTTTCAAAATCCACCCACGAGAATCTCCATAGCTAA
Organism: Timema podura; assembly: GCA_033556935.1. NCBI lineage: Eukaryota > Metazoa > Arthropoda > Insecta > Phasmatodea > Timematidae > Timema > Timema podura. The sequence goes on along the minus strand of JAVRXN010000005.1, from coordinate 19,149,975 downwards.
ACAAATTCAAAAGGGATGAGGGCGGTGGAATTTGAGAGCAAACGAATTCACATTCACATGGGAGGGGGAGTGGAAAACATTAAAGCACAAGAAACCTCATTGCACCTGGCCGAGATTTGAACCCCAACCTCACTATCTATCGGCAATCCATACAAGAAGATGCTGACGCCTATTATTTTGCGAAGCGTTTTGGATCTTAACTTGATGCACCTAAGCAGTCTAAGTAATACCACACTTAGACGCCTATAAACGAAATAGAAAGAGAGGGAAGAGAATGATATGTTCATCCAGAGAGGGCTCTTGTCTATGAGCTGATAACCCTTTCCCTCTTCCTCTGACGAGTTTACACAATCACTTTAATATTTGCTCCTTTAAAACATTATTTGCTTTTTAATTTTACCTTTTTCTTGTTTCCTATTCTAGATAGATATATGCTACCATGATCTTTTTTTAATCTACATCCTGGAAGGAAGATTCCTACAGGACATTTTCGTAACTCTAACAAATAGCCTAAGTTGTAGAGGTTTTATAAAAAAAAATATACGCTTACAAAAAAACTACTTAAAGATAAAAATATTAATTTTGTGACTCTAAGACTATTTTTATAATTATTTAAGAATTTATGGTTTTTGTTTCAACGTTAGATCTTAAAACTCGCTGAGTAGAACATAAATTCATTAACATTGGGAAATCCTTTCATGACCGGCCGTGACGTCACAGGTAAGCAACGTCCTTAATCCGCAAATATGAACTATCGTACAATCATTTAATTTGCTAGTATATAATAAATGGTAATTCGAATAAATTGAAAAATGACACATGGACACGGGAATTGAACCCAGGAATTTGGCTTAGCGTGCCAATGCTCTGCCCCTTATTTATCTAAGGACCACCCCCCGTGCTCAGGGTCTTTCTTCACTCTTCATTCATCCCCAAGCTTCATCTTACATAATATAGGCCTATACTTAATTGTATAGCGTTTCTTTCTTCCATCGTTTGTAAATGAATCACAAACTCTCTAGTATATGTACCTACATTTTCGAGGAAGGACAGTTATAAACATCAGTTCTCCCGTCCAGTATTTAAACCATGACCTCAGACCTCACCGGCAAACCAGAGTATTGTCCTGTGTGCCTGATATTTAGACCGTTTGCCCACGGATGAGTGTCAAACTCAATTTAAATGTTAACATTTATATGTAATAGAAATTGTTAGATAAATTTGCAAGTATCTAGTTTTTAACAAGTTAATTTTACATAAAAATAATAAACAAATTATGCATTCCAACCAATTAATTTAAATTTCATGAAATTAGCTAAGTATAGTAGAGTTTAGGTTTGAAGAACCTTTTAGAAAATACAAAAATATTTTTTGTGGTCATTATTAATAAAATTCTAATATATTATTAGTGTTTTTTATAAGTATTGATTATATATTTCAAAAGTGAAAGCTGTAGATAACATGGCTTGCCGTATGATCACGTGTAAGTAGATCTAGTTACTTTTAAAATTGTTAAATAAGGTTCTTCCTATGAAAATTGGATTGTAACCCAATATGACCTCAAAATAGTGTATTATTTAAAAGAACAAATTTATACACTTTAATATTTTAAATCAACCAACATATCGAGGCAAGATTTTTTAGCTCCGTGTCTTACTAACCGTTCGGGTAATACGCCTGGGTACTAATTACATTAATGGTTTAGGGATTAGGAAGGCTTATTTAGAGGAAATGTACCAGCATTTGTGTAGAAGGAAAGTGTAAAACCATTAAGGAAAATCTAACCCCAATCTCACCGTCTTCGGCAGTCTAGTCCAACACGAGAGTAGCGCATTAGATCATGCGGCCAACGAAGCGGGTTTGAGGCCAGTAACAAATTTAAATTAATATTAGCCCCTATAAAATTCTAAGACAATAATTTAATTTAATTATTTATTATTGATGACCAGAAAATAAGCTTAAAAAGCTCCTCAATTTATTTTCCAACTCTATAAAGGGGATCGTCACTGTATCAAAAACCCCTTTCAGTTGGTTTTCCCCAGCCCCGCAGAGTTATTAGGGAAGAATATAGTTCACGGTCGGTGAAAACTGTGCCGGGATCGTTGCCAAAGCCCCCTCCCTCCCCCCGATATGTGCACCACTCCCCTGTTGAGTGGAGACGAGGAGTAGAAAGTTAGGGCAGGTGCCAACCTTCTCATCCAGCGCGTCACACCTCTTTGAGAGGATGGGGCTTAATCAGATCAAAGCTCCAAGGGAGACCTCTTTTGTTTTGGCAAAGTGCTGCGACACCCACTTGTAAACACTCCTTCCCCCAACTCCCGTGCCGTTGTGAAATAATGTTGACCTACACCACGACTATTAATATATCTATAATATTTCTAAGCTTTCGACCTCTAAATTGTTAGTGTTTGTTTAGTTATTTGGCAACGATTGAATCGCCAACAATTTAACAGGAACCAGGAACTCGCTTTATTGGCCGCGTGGTCTAACGCACTACTCTCGCAGTTGAATTGACTACCTATGACAGAGAGATCGTGGTTCAAATCTTGGTCGGATGTACGGAGTTTATTCCTAAATGGTTTTCCACTCTCCCTCCACGCAATGCGGGTAAACTTCATTTAAATGTAATCTTCCTAATCCCAAAAACCTTTAGATTAATTAGTACATAAGCGTATAACCCAAACGGGTAGTAAGACGTGGTGCTAAAAAAATTAATTTGAACACACTTCAGGGGCAGAATGGCTTAAGGCACCATTCTCATGTTAGAATGGCCTGCTTATGACTGGAAGATTGGGTTCGAACCCTGGTTTGCTCTATTGAGAGTGTTTTTTCCTAAATGGTTTCCCACTCTTTTTATACGCAAATGCGGGTAGATTAGGCCTACCTATAAAATTCTACCTTCATTCCGACCTCATTAAAGTTATTTTCATACATGTGTATTACCTGAACAAGTAGTAAAACTTAGTGATAATAATAATATGATGATATACACGAGTTTTAATATATACTTAAGACAGAAAACATAATAATACCAGTTTCGCTTCTTGGGGTGTTGCAAGGGAAAGCCGAGTTTGATTTAAACAATATCTGAGAATAGTTCTCATCACTCAGTATAACACTCATTGGCCAGGTATCAACAAAAATACATGTAATATAGAGCAGAGCCTTTGTGTGATTGGTCAAATGGGAACCAAATATTGGAGAACATATCACTGAATAAAGATACAGCTTTGACAAGATTTGTTTACACCGGCAATACATGATTTTTTTTATTAGATTTTCTGAATTACCTTGACTGTTGGGAAAATGTTTTAAAAACACACTACCTTTTTTTCATTTGTTTAAAAATATGATAGCCTAATTTATCATATATTTTTTCAAATGGCTGTTTTATTTTTATGAATGTAATATTGTTACTAAATTCTGTTCAGCGTAGGAATTGTTCTCTGAAAGGCCTTTTCCCCTACCAGAAATCTATTATATATTTGGATATTGGTAAGAAAAAAGACCTTTCAGAGAGTAATTCCTACCGTGAATGGAGTTTAGACCTATTTATTACAGTTTTGTGTCTGTGGACTTCCTTTTGGGGCTCAGTCCTAGACACCAAGCCGGGAGTCGAACCGAGTCATAGAACGCCGGGCAAGTCAAACACGCTCTAATTGAGCTAGCTTTGTCGGTAAAACAAATAATTATCAGGGCCAGAGATAAGAGAGAATCCTATAGAATAGATAACCACGTATCCAAAAATAAAATTACTCATTTTATTGAAGTATTTGACATTCACTCATAAACAAACTTTATTTTAGTATAATACTTAATTATATCAGCTAACTTTACCTATGACAAGTGTATAACCCGAATGGGTAGTAAGACAGAGTGCTTAAAAAACTATGACAATTCACCTTATGGTGGGGTAGAAGGGGACGCGAGAAAAGGCCAGTGTTTTAGTAGTTTTGATAGCAAAACTTTTTTTTTGGCCAAAATAAATTAAATATTGCTCCAGTATAAATATAAGAGTTTAATTTTCTTAATATGGTGATATCAACAGTTGTTGAAATACGATCAAAATATTTATTGATTTGTAGTCTAAATGTCTGTCTCTTCACTGTGTCAGCTAATTTATTAGAAGATAGTGGTTAGTGGAAAGAAGGAAAAGGTTCATCACGAGGCCTGTGACTCACTGGCTGTGAGCTGAACGAATTCATGTCGTAGTGGTGCCATCGGTTTACAACGGTTGCTCTTTTCGTTTTACCGATTTAGTTACACTGATGTTTTATAACACATCCATTTTATCTTCAATGTTTATAAGACGTATTTTAAAAATTTGGCAGCATTATCCGTTGTAATCTGATCTAATGCCCTTATAATATATTAAATCTTTACCTTTTTAAAACGATTTATAACACAAATGGGTACGAGGGGCGCCTCTCGGTGTCCCCTTGTTAACGGCGCCTGGGCCGATAGCCCCGCCCGCCCCCCCCCCCATCCCCCCTTTTGCGGCGGCACTGAGTAAGGTACACTGTAACTGAATTCTCCTGGAAAGATGATTAAAAATGTTGAATTAAAATAAGAAACCTTAGCACTACCAATAAATATCGAAACCTTGACATAGTTAGAGCAAAGCACGCTATTACTGTGCATTTACAAACAAGCTAAAAATAAAGTGTATTTTAAACCTTCAAATAATTTACTAACGTGTATTTTAAGCCAGCAAATGAATTTTAAAATGTGTATTTTAGGCCTTCAAATTAATTTTTAAATAAATTATTTTAAGTCTTCAAATGAATTTAAGAATCTGTATTTTAAGTCTTCAAATGAATTTAAAATGTGTATTTTAAGCCTTTAAATTAATTTAAAAAAATAGTGTATTGTATTTCTTCAAATGAATTTAAAATGTGTATTTTAAGCCTTCAAATGGATTTAAGAAAAAAGAGTATTTTAAGCCTTTAAATTAATTTAGAAAAAAGAGTGTATTTTAACTCTTCAATTGGATTTTAAAATGTGTATTTTAAGCCTTCAAATGAATTTTAAAATATGTATTTTAAGCATTTAATTTAATTTCTTTTAAAAAGTGTATTTTAAGCCTTCAAATGAGTTAAAACAAATGAGCAATTCGCTGCTAAAGTCACGGCGAGCTATGTGCGGGAGTGGAGGTCATTTGTGAGTGAACTTGAACCCGCCAGACCCCGGTGTTTCTGTACCACGTGGTTACCATGGCAACCATGCTGCAGCGGTGCTCCCAGCCTTGAGTAGGTCCCGCTAAAGCCAGCTCTCTAGCGCCAGTCCGGGTTTCAAAACCAACATACGACCACATCCTCAACTTGAGATATTATTTGCTTAGTTTATTTATTTTATGATTATTGCTACTGCGGTGTGCTCATAATGGTGGTAACTCTCAGATAATTAAGGACGAGCTGATGAAATAATTACTGCACATGCTCACAAATGAGTGAAATAATCCCATTTTTCTTTCAAATTTTTTTTATTTTTTATTTTTATCTTTAAAATGTACCAAATTTTAAATTATACCAGATTGTATAGGTTGTTTAAATTTATTGGATATTACCTCTTAAATAACCGCCCCCCGTGCTTATAGTGGTCAATAAACCTGGCTACGAGCCAAGGAGTCCCGGGTTGGGTTACCGACTAGTACCTTGGATATTTTTTTCCCGAAAGGGGAATCACCCCAACGGTCACCAGGGTTTGATTAATTAGTCTTAAGTTAGGTTTAAATTTTTACACGTGTTTCACACCCACATACTCACTATCACCATAATCTCATCTCATCGGGTCATGGAAAGAGCCTCCACGGAAAGGATGTACGATTAGTACATTCAGGCGTCCCCTGGACAACGGTATATTAGTAGTCTCTCAATAACCTTGGTGTTAAACGTAAATAGTAATAATAACAACAACAATAATAATAATAATAATAATGGAAGCTCAGTAGCTAATAAAATGGAGAAGGGGGGTTACATTATAATTTTAAAAGGCTGCCTGATATTTTAAAACTGAAAACTCAGGTTTAAATAAAAATTATTGCAATTCTATTTATATTTTTAGTCCGTTTAATTAATGATATAAAGATAAATTACACAGTAATCTATAAGAAAGTATTATTGGAAGCTTTTGATAACTTTATAATTTATAAATCAAATAAAACATTTACATATTACAAAATTTTAGTGACTTTCAATTATTGTTGGTGGTTGAAAAGTGGTCTTCATAGAGCTACGAGGGATTTGGGACTCACTAATTGTGAGGTCCCAGGGATTAATAGCCTCCATTTCCTAAATAAAGCGCAAACATATTATTCATGCGCATTTAATCTAAACGTAAAGGATTAGAAGGATACATATTTTTTTTAAATGCACTAGCATTCACATACAAAGGAAATGGGAAATAGAAAGCTATATTGGATAAAAATCATCTTGATGAACCCAGTTTGGCTCGAACAGTAGTTGTCGAATACGCCAGTCACTCGTCTAGTCCTGTCACCTCACCAAGTGAGCTCAAACATGGCAACAGTTAAATATAAGTAAATAAACGTATTCGAAGATAAAAGCAGGCCTGTACCGTAGTCAGAGACCTGTTTACATGCAGTCGAAAGTGACACTAATGTACGTGACAAACAAGATGAAGTTGACAAAACACTTGTCAAGTTGTGCTAAGCTTTTCCCAGCGGGAACCTCCACGTGATCAAAGGGGGTGAAAGAGGGGTGGTAGAGAGGGAAAATTTGTCGGTTGATATTTAGCTCAGGGTCTATCTGCAGCCTCGATTTGGGTTTGTTTCGAGGTTTATTCCAACGACTGCACAAACTGAGTGGGGATCTTGATTTGCTTAGTCCTAACGTTTCACACACGGGTTCGTGCGCATTGATTTGTATTCCAACCACCGCACATACAAGTGCAGTGATCTTAATATGTTTATTTCAATCGTCGCACACACAAAAATTAATAGAAGAATCTTGATTAGTTTATTCCAATCATTGCACAAACAGATTGGAAAATATTGATTAATCTATTTAAATAGTCGCACAAACAAATTGAATAATCTTGATCAGTTTAGTTTAATTGTCACATAAACAGACTGAAGAATCTTAGTAATTTATTTTAATCGTCGCACAAACAGATTGGAGAATCTTCATTAATTTATTTTAATCGTTGCACAAATAGATTGAAGAATATTGATTAATTTATTTTAATCGTCACACAGACAAATTGAAGAATCTTGATTAATTTATTCCATTTGTTGCACAAACAGATTGAAGAATCTTGATTAATTTGTTCCAAGTGTTGCAAAAACAGATTGAAGAATCTTGATTAATTTATTTTAATCGTCGCACAAACAAATTGAATAATCTTGGTCAGTTTAGTTTAATCGTCACATAAACAGACTGAAGAATATTGATTAATTTATTTTAATCGTCTCACATACAGATTGAAGAAGCTTGATTAATTTATTCCAACTGTTGAAAAAACAGATTGAAGAATCTTGATTAATTTATTTTAATCGTCGCACAGACAGATTGAAGAATCTTTATTATTTTATTTTAATCGTCGCACACCTTAATAAAGGCATCTTTATTGGTTTATTCTAATCGTCGCATGTACAGCTGCATAAATCTTCTACCCGACTAGTCTAGAATGGAACCTATTTTCCATTGGTACAGTTTCCCATCCTTTCTTCGGGTTATTGTATTTCCTTAAATAAACTCTCCACTCACTATACAATATTCCTAAGTTTGTACGCCCGTTTTAAGTCTATAATTTCCAGTGCGATCAAGTCATAACGAACGATTATTAGGCTTACTATTCAGCGTTAAAATATTTGGTATATTTCAAAATTATTATACTAAACCTAGATATGTACATGTCTGAATACTCTTAAAAACAGGACATCAAGGAAACTAACACTATTTAAATGTTTTTCCATAAGTGGAGCATACCGCTTATAAACAGTTTACTAAGTTTATAGTTTTCTGATAGTACAGGGTGGGGCAGAGAAACGTGACTATTTTTCAACTCTCATTATTATGGCGACTGCTCTGGTTGGAGGAGTGGGTTCAATGTCAGCTGCTAGATAATCGCATGCCATTTCAGCAGTGAACTGAGCAACATTGTTCTTTCGTTATTGAATCTTACTTTAAGGTGGGGTGCAAGGGGACGCGAAGAAAAGTCTGTGTTTTTGCAGTTTTTACGGCGAAATATTTTTGTTGGGGTCAAAATAAATAAAATATTGCTCCAGTACAAAGATAGAATTTAATTTTCTTCAAATGTTGACCTCAAAATTTCTTTAATATCTTTCAAGGGTGCTGTGGAATTTAATCATACATTTTTTAAATTAAGAGAAAAAGTTATCAGATAATGCCACCATGCTCATGTCAGATGATCAAGAACTGTTGATATCGACATGTGAATAAAATCAAACTATATTCTTATACTGGAGCAATATTTTTTTATTTTAGCTAAAAAAAAAGTTTTTCCATAAAATCTGCAAAAACCAATGGCCTTTTCTCGCGTCCCCTTCCATCCCACCTTAAGAAGGGTGATTTCTTTATCACTATGTAGCGGTTATTTCAAACTAACTTCAATACCCCTCGTCAATACTTGGTTCCTTGCCGTACATCTGTGTATACAGAACCTTCGGCAAAGTGCTTCTGCAGTGAAGAGAAAACCTCCGGGTGCTATGCCAACAGCACGAACATTGGAGAGTATCGGAAATGTGAAAACAGCTGTCTTTCGGACTCCACGGCACTCAGACAGGAATCATGCCGCTTCCTTAAAAAATATCCTTGCAAAGCCTGCGTAGAATTTTGCACATGGGTCTTAATCTTTCTTCCTGACAAAATGGCGGCTATTCAAGAGCTAAATTTCTCGGTACTCAGGTAATCGTCATAGTTTTATTGAACATTTTATCCGGATAATGGATGAGAAATAACGTAGATAACTTTTTAGTTATGACAGACGAAGTACATTTTGAAATGGCAGGCTGCGTCAAAAAACAGATTTTTTGCTATTAGGCAGCTGAGAATCCAAAACAGCTTCATCATCGTCTTCTTAACAGCTAGAGAATGACTGGTTGGATTTGGGTAATATCATTTGGAATTTGGAATTATAGGCCCTTACTTCTTTGAAGACAGTTTAGGTGAGATCACTTAAGCTGACCACCTCCTCCCTCAAATTTAAATTGTAAATATACCAGCGCTTTGCACCTACTTTTTACCCTTTCTCACCCAAGTAGCTTAATACGTTTTGCACGAAAACCCCAGAGATGGTATGATTTTTTAATATATTTTAAAATTTTAAAATATTGTTTTTTTATGATAATTTAAAAGTTTTGATATGCACAGTTTCCTTCTTAATAGTTTTGCAAGAAAAAAATATTTAAAATGAAAAAAAGGTGAGGGGGCCAAGTTAAGAGTAACCCCCCAATCAATAGTGTGTTAGAGTTTTTATGCCAAAATAAAATAACTCCTTGTTTTCCACAGCTTTGAACCAAGTATGGAGTTTTACACGGGAGAACACTTGAACGTGTTGCAGATGTTTAGAAATCCCAAACTATTTGAGAAGTTGTTTGATATTTTAAAAATATTTTTTCACCTAAATGTAAGCGAAAAATCTGATGCATTAGAAAGTTTAAATGTTATCTTTAAATGCGTTTTAAAAAGTTTTGTAATTAATATAAGCCCCTGTAAAACAATCCCACATCTTAAAATGTTCTGTAGTGACCTTATCAAAACACGACTTTATTAGATAAACGAAGGATTGATATAGATTTCTAACCATTTGATTTAATCTCAGAAGTACAAATTTTATCATAAAAAGTCGTTGATATTTTTTATTTATCTAGCTCTAAACTCATAAGTTAGTCAGAAACCTGCTGATACTTTTCGCCCACATTATGTTGAGTATAAAACAAAATGTCAAACAACTTCCTATGAGGGATTTCTAAACGTCTTCAACGCGTCTCACTGCTTGCTCTACCATACAACATCCTGTAGGATCTCCGGTTAGGATAACGTTGGATCACTACGTTGAAATGCTTCTCACCTTCATGGATTCAGAATCACGTTATCAGGGAATTAATATTAACACCGCATGGCCCCAACAATATGAGGCAACTGACCATACGGCTAGGGCAGTAGTATAAGAAAAATTTGCGGAACACCCGTGTACAGGTGTCATTCTTCAATTTAAATAATATAATATTTAGATATTCCATAGCTTAGCTATTTAATCCATCATGATATCGTTGTACTTTTGGTAGTTTAAATCCCTCTTGTGTCTGAGATGGCTGTGTCATCTGATAGCTCGTGATCTTCATTGAACAAACATTTATAGCAAATGATTTTCCGCACGTCCATCACAGAATCTGCCTTAAAATATGAATGAAGAACGGTACTGAACGCGGGACTATTCATGAATAGCTCGGTGGTCAGAGCATTGGCGTGCTAATCCAAAGGTCCTGGGTTCAATTACCTTGTCCAAATGTCATTTTAAAATTTAAAGAATACGATAATGTATTGGTTTGGAAGTCAACGCACGTAGCAAGTCTTCAGTTGTTAGAATCATATTAGCTAAAATCACTCAGAACTGTTTGTCATATTGTGGCATATTTCACTGGCGTAACACTTGCAACCAGTTTACTGAACACAAGTGCTCCGGGAAACACCGGTTGAAAACCACTGGGCTAGGGTAGCAACGACTCTGTTGCGTGGTTTGTTTTCAGAACCTGTGACTACTAGCTATGGGAATGTGGAATTTACTCATTTCGAACACTTTTAAGTTCAAACAATCAGTTTTCTCACTTTATGGTGAAAAATCATTTCAAGACGTAATTCTAAACTATTTTGAACAACTTGTGACAAAATTCCATTCTAAACGTCGAAAAAGGAAAAAATAGTCATTTCTAGTGTTTCTGATAAGTAAGCAGACCAATAATATCGATTTAGTAAAATATGCTCTTAAGACTATAGTGTATGTCACTAGACTCATAAACCATCGAGGAACTAAAAACCGAGATTAAGGCACAAAGTCACGGCAGTTCCAGGAAATCGATGAGACATTTTTGAAACCAATTTACTAGTTAGTTATTTAATTTCAAAAATTGTCAGGTTCCTCTGCCCCACCCCGTATGTTACGTTTAGCCACATAGAGTTATTCGAAGTCTGTGGTTTGATGCAAACGGGAAACATTAAGTTTTCCTTATCTATCTAGCCTTTCTTAACTTTCCAATTTTTATTCTGAAAAATGAAAAATGACACCTGGACACGGGAATTGAACACGGGACCTTTGGCTTAGTAAGAGAATGCTCTAACCAGTGAGCTATCCAGGAATCATCCCGTATCCAGGGCCATTCTTCACTCGTATTTTAAGGCAGAGTCTCTGATGGACATGCGGAAATCGTCGGCTACAAGTATGTGATTTTATTAATATCACGAGCTATCAGATAACATAGCCGCCTTCGACTCGGTAGTTGGTTTATTGCTGCCACTTGTACATTTGTATTATGAGTGAAGAATGACCCTGGGCACGGAACGGTTTCTGGATAGTTCAGTGGTTAAAGCGTTGGCGTATTAAGTCAAAGGTCACGGAATCGATTCCCCTGTCGAGGTGTCATTTTTCAATTTTCAGAATATATCTAGATGGAGTAATCCTCACTAAAAGCATAAATAATAGCTTTGCCTATTTGAATCTTCCAATTCTTTATAATAAAAAAACTAAGCCTTTTGTATTCCTCTCGACGATATCTCTAAATAATTTTTGATTTGTTTTTTAGCATCGCGTTTTACTACCGGTTTGGACTTAACTCATATGTACTAATTATGCTAATGTGTTAGAAATAAGAAAGATTGAATTTAGAGAAAATGAATACACATTTACGTTGAGGGAGAGTGAAAGGCTATTGGGAGGGGGGGGATTCTCTGTACTCTGTACACCTAACCGGGATTCTAGCCCCGATCTCCTGGTTATCGGTAGTCCAGTCTTTTGTGAGAATGACGCCTTAGACCATTCGACCATCAAAGCGGGTAAAATATTGCTACATTGCTAAATGTCATTCGCTATAAGTTAGGTCTACCTACAATTCCCTCTAATATTTGTCGCTACCGATTGTCAAGAGACCAAAGCAATGAATTCGGAGGCAAACTTATAGCAAAGTTGGTCGTGTTCCGAGTCATTATTTCCGATTTTGCTTCTCTAAAAACTTATTTGATAAACGGCCACAATTTTTTTTACCCTCTCCCTTTCTCTCTTTCTAGGGAAACAAGCTAGAAACAGGTAACATTGTTAGCCATAAATCGTGATTAGACCATCATCTGTAATGGCTTAACTTTCGAGAAAACTTTCCATTATTGGACTGTTACATTTCTTGTCGTTGCGGTTCCATTAAGGGTAGTCTCAAGACTCTGCTCTTAATGTCTTTTTCTAGCCTTCGAATTGTTGGTGGGGTATTTGGGGGAGGTTAGAGGGTTGTTAATATGCCCTTTTTAGCCAGTCGCGGAACGACATGGTGAGGCGAAGATATTCAAACTACATAAAAGTGAACTACGGACGGTCGAACTTACTTCGCACTGCAGGAATCATCGTCTCTTTGGCGCCCAATAAAACGTGGGTACTTTTTTTTATGGGTTCATACGTAGCTTCGAGATAACATGAGGGGCGCTAATCGATGCGACACAATTTTACAAAGTACTATCCAATTGATAATTCAATTTGAGGAATTCAAAATGAGTCAAGGGGGTACGTTCGATTGATCTAATTTACTCGTCTTTCACTTTCTAATTTATTTTAATATTATTTTAGTTTTTTATATGGTTTTCTAACGTTTACTATACAAATAATAGCTATGGTGCAACGCACGCATACATGATCAAAATTGGAGAAATTCGCTTATATAAAGTACCTTATTATTAATATTATTATTACTACTACTATTATTATTATTATTATTATTATTATTATTATTATTATTATTATTAGCACCTCGTCTTACTACCCGTTAGGGTTGTACGCACTTACACTAATGTGTAATGATAGGGTGATTGTGTGATGAAATGGAGGACCTACAGTTTAACGTGGGATCCGAACCACGGTGGAGGCCTGGCATTCCATACATTTAGAGGTTGTGATTAATACATGTCTTGTCAGAGGTGAAGGAAGGGTTTGGCAATCAGATAAATCTGTGCCGGGACCGAGGATTTAACCCCGGACCCCCGGCACATAAGTCTAAAACCTTACCCCTGGGACCGCCAGGTCATTTTAAGTACCTTATAAGTCATTTTCTCGGAAAAAATAAATAAATAATGTCATTTTGTTTGTAATGATAAACTGTGCCTAGATAAAAAATGCCGGTCAAAATCGCTAGAGCCTATTTCGATAAAATCGATTTTTTCTCTCTCTTCACCCTTAAGTAAGCTCTTAATCTTAGGGTTGGTTGGATAATTCTCAAAATCCTTCTGGAAAACCTTACGGAAATCATAAATATAAAGTTTGACCACAATCGGTAAAATGGTTTAATCTCTAGGTCAAGTAAAACACAAATCGACAGAGAGAAAGCAATGTGAAAACCACTTTTTTGGGCTAGAGGGGTCAAGAAACGTCAACATCACTCAAAATCTCAAAAAAAATAATTTACGATCATAGGCAGGACCTATCACCACGTATTACTACCCACTCGGATTACACGCTTATACACTAATTACACTAATGGACTAGTGATAAGAAAGATTGAATTTAGATAAAGTGTACCCACATTTGCATGGAGAGAGATTAGGAAACCACCCTTAATACATCCAAGCGGGATCGAACCATTATCTCCCCATAATCGGCAGTCAAGTCTATTTCGAAAGTAGTGCCTTAGACCATGCGGCCACCGATATGGGTTGGAAAGAATTGGCATCAGCATCAATTTATATTTGTAATGGTATATTCAAAACGGGCAAGAATTAGTCAATCATTTTGAAGGGAGTGTACACGCATTAGCATTTGGAAAACTACAGTGCTAAATCACTCGTGTAAAATAATCACCAAGTGCACCCAGCCGGGATTCAAACCCTTAACTTCCGGTCAATGGCAAACTAAACCAGACGATACAAACATCATACCTTTGTTCGGGTAGCTCACTGGTGGAGGAGAAAATGAAGTTACAACTCGTAAAAATAATATTCTGGTAATGACGCAGTTACTCTACATTTAACATTTGTTAGCTGGTGGCGACCACCGTTAACATTTAAACTACAGATAATTTGAAGTTTATGGCATGGAACGTAGATCTTACTTTTTTTTTTATTGAAAAATAAACACTACCAAGAAATCACAAAACAACCCGTGTAAAATGTCGATAAAATGTATTTACCTTGTTGTTAGAGTTAAGATTACTTAATACTATGTTCGTTATTACCTAATAGTTTCATCAATAAAATATATTAGTGTCTTAAGTCTTGTATTTTTTCAACTCTTACAACTAAAGCTATCACCGACTGATACTAGAAGTTAGGTGAAGAGTAGACCTTGTTCCCTCCATGTTTTTAACGTTACTGCAACATCAACATGTCTATTTGGATTTATAGATTAACATACCTCCTATAATTTTAACTTTTAATTTCTTTATTTAGCTCTGCGTCATACTAACCGATCGGGTTATACGTTTATGTACTAATTACGCTAGTGGTTTTTTAGAGATTAGGAATGTTATATTTATAAGAAGCGTACCCGAATTTGTGTGGAATGAGAGCGGAAGACCATTTAGGAAAAAACCACCCTCGGTACACCCGAGCGAGATTCGAACCTTGACCTACCCGTTCCTAACAATTCATTAAATTGCGAGCCTGACTAGGCTACAGTTATATTTTCACAGGAAGGACCTTTTATCTGATGCTAGCAAAATGACTGGGTATAATTTCATGTATTCATAGGTCAGGTAATGTAATCTGTTATAGCTGTTGAGGTAGATATCAATAAAAATAAAATGAGTCAAACAAAATATGTTAACCATTTTGGGCCGCAAAATAAGGTTTTTTTTTTTTATTAATGGCCTTTTCTATAGTAAAAAAATTGGACTGTAGCAATGGGGGTCATTCGATTTTTGAATAAAAGTTTGATCAGCTCTGTACAAGATCGAGGAAGGGGGGGGGGGAATAGATAGAAACAAGTTTTTCCCTATGATAGGAGCGGCATCTTTCCTTCTGAGAACGTTTTCCCGCGGAACGTTCATTACGCGTCACAGATATACTCCCCCCTTCCCCCTTTTCACAGATATAGAGCATTCCAATTACGTGCAGTTATTGCGCACAAACAACAATGCTGTGATGTGTGGGTGGTGTGGAGGGGGAGGGGGGGACTCGATACTTCCCTTCCTCTCTCCCCTCCCATCGCTTGTAATTGTTCCGTTCTGCATCGCTTCTCTAAGGGGCTATCTTGTCTCTGGCGGAGATTGGAGGGTTTGGGGGGATGCCTCGGCGTTCAAGGGGGTGTTTGGTTTATTAGTAGACCGCACAGATTTCTGGATATCCATGGTTATTTTGTTTGTAGTCTTAAAGAACATTTTTTTTAGTTCGGTTTGTCATATGTGATTATGTGCTCTCCAATTTTTTTAAAAACTAATAAACTAATTAAATCAAATTTTAAACACACTTATAAATTAGAGGTTGGATTCAAATATTTTAATAAACAATATTATTATAAATATCATGGAACAGATAACAAACACTAAAACCCATTTCTATGGTCGAATTGCCTAACGAAGCGGTTCTCAACGGGCGAGCCACGAGATGTTTGACACGATGTGATTGTTGATTTTTGATTAACGACTTTGTCTACCTGGGACATCACAGCCGGTCAAGATAGGATTTCCCAGGTTAATGAATTTACGTTTTACTCAGCGAGTTTTAAAGATATAACGTTGAAACAAATACCATAAATTATTAAATAGTTCTAATTATAGTCCTATTGTACCATACAATTATTATTTTTTATCTTTAAATAGTTTTTTAATAAACGTACGGAGGAAGAAATGGGACTCTTTAATTTGAATACTACAGGACATTCCTCTATGTTAGTCTAATATCCTAATATTTAGAGAAAAGTGAAAGAAACAGAAGATAAATTATTGAGTGAGAGAGGCAAGTAGACAGAAGTGTGAGGTAATTGGGATCAAGGATGGGCCGAGGAGGTGTAGAGGAGCGATCTACAGGACATACTATGTACTAATATTGACATACTCAGCGGAAACGCGGGTAATGAAGGAGCGGGCTGGAAGCAGAATTAAAACCTGTGAAATGAGATTTATTTTTAAGAGTACAATATGAGTGACAAGAATGGATAAGATGAGAAATGAAAGGGTGAGAGGAATAGTTAATGAGGAACCAGTGCAGGACAGGATAGAGAAGGAACAACTAAGGTAGTACAGTCATGTGAGGAGAAAGGAGGAGGAAAATATATCAAAGAAGATATTGAATATTGGAGTGGGAGACAGGAGGATGAAAGGAGCTCAGGAAAGTGTGGAGGAGAGAGGAGAAGACTGAGTCTTTGTGGAGGAGGAGTGCTGGTGAGGAGAAATAATACGTTGGAAAGGCTTATATTTCAAACAGACCCGGCCAGTGGCTGGAAGCTGTTCATGATGATGCAAAGGAATATCAGATAATATGAAGTTGTAGGTAAGCAAAAGAATTAGTGATTGAGGATGTATGTAAGATACTCGCTTTGGTCGTTGGGGGCTGCGTCCCCAAACCCCCAGTGAGTTTTCTTTGCAAGTGGATGTAAACTAATGTAATTCCAGTGTTTTGAACGTAACAATTTAAAGATACTGGTATTGTATTGTATATACCGCACTGACTTTAAAGTTGCTCCGGCATTTTGAATTTTCCTCTGGAGTTAAATTTAAAATTTTTAACTTTTTGGAATTTTCTTGTTGGTTACAGGCTAGAAGCTATAAGTTTGCCAAATTTCAAGTTTCTAGCTCATCTAAAAGTGGGTAAACATTAATGTCAGTGAGTGAGTGAGTCAGCCATGTGGCTTTATAGTAGTATAATTATTTATCTATATTATTGTGTATAGAATCTGATTCTGCAAATAATCAAATAGTTAAACATCATTTCTGCATATAGCATATACAGTCAGTCTTCACGCACTTGCAGAATTTGTTTTTATAACCTAGATGATAACTCCATTTAGTTCAATATCAACAGAATAAAATTAATAATTGTAAACGCACGTGAGTGTACTTGCCTCAATCTATAGTAAAGTATATAATAGGGACACTCATTTTGGTAAATGCTTCTAAGATATTTCACAAATCCCTAGAAAGCTATAGACAATTGAATTATGCCTCGCTCCATTGTTAATATTATTATTATTATTATTATTATTAGCACCGCGTCTTACTACCCGTTCGGGTTATACGCACTTACGCTAATGTGCAATGGTAGGGTGATTGTGAGATGAAATGGAGGACCTACAGTTTAACGTGGAATCCGAACCATGGTGGAGGCCTGGTATTCCTCACATTCACAAGTTGTGATTAATAAACGTCTTGTCAGAGGTGAAGGAAGGGTTTGACAATCAGATAAATCTGTGCCGGTAGCGAGGATTGAACCCCGGACCCTCAGCACAGAAGTCTGACACCTTACCCCTAGACCACCAGGTCACCCATTGTTAATAATCAAGTCAGAAAGAAATCTCAGAAGTCAAGCAACTCTACTTCAAAATTAAATATTTCATTATATCAATTTGGAATTCTTTTAATTTGACTGATTTTGACAATTGAACACACAAATTAGGTGTAAGCAATTTTGTTCTGATTTTGTTATTTGTTTTTATTTTTACCGGTTTTGGATATATTTCTCTTGTATTTAAAAATATTTTAGGGTGGATTATTTATAAAACCCAAAACCCTAAATAAAGACCAGCTAAATTGTATATATTTACAACTAAATATCTTATGTTACTTTTGTAGCAAGGGGTCATCCATAAACCACGTAACGTTGTTGAAAAGGGGGTAAAGCGGAGCTCTAATGTGTACATGGTGTTACATAGAGGGAGGGTGAATATATCATAGTGTTACGTAACACAAATCTTATACTTAAATTATAGTTTTGAAAAAAACAACATTATTTTTCATAAATAAAAATAATTAATTATTTATCAAATTATTTGAATAATCATCTATATTCAGGATTTAAAGTAGATTCTGAGTAGCATTAGATCTGAATCGCTCAATTTGGTGTCACTAAAGCTTCATTATGACATAAAGGTGACCTGGTGGTCTAGGGGTAAGGTGTCAGACTTAAGTGCTGAGAGTCCGAGGTTCAATCCTCGGTCCCGGCACAGATTTATCTGATTGCCGAACCCTTCCTTCACCTCTGACAAGACGTGTATTAATCACAACTTGTGAATGTGTGGAATGCCAGGCCTCCACCGTGGTTCGGATACCACGTTAAACTGTAGGTCCTCCATTTCATCTCACAATCACCCTGTCATTGCACATTAGCGTAAGTGCGTACAACCCGAACGGGTAGTAAGACGTGGTGCTAATAATAATAATAATAATAATAATAATAATAATAATAATAATAATAATATATAACACTATGAAATAATTACATTCGCTCTTGATTTGAAAAGCTACATAACACAAGTTGGAGGAGGAGGAGGAGGGGGGGAAGAGAGTTCAGGTTAAATGTCTACTTGGTGCTACGTGGGGATAAGGGAGTCAACCCGTGGTAGGAAAATATCGTTACGGAATTTATGGATGACCCACGATACACATGACCAAAACTGTGGACTTGGACGTATGTATATAAAAGTCCTTTTTCATTTGTAATGTATATAAAAAACCATTAATGGTAAAAACGCGTTGGTCTTTCTCTCCAAACCCGGGAACTTGTCCATGGATCTCTTCCCAACATGTATCACACACAGACCCAAAATAGGACTACTTCAGACATGTATTTACATATATATTATACATATACAAATATACACACATGTAATACATAAATAGACATATATATGTCCGAATTCTTCCTATTTTGTGTCTGTGTGGGATACATGTTGGGAAGAGATCCATGGACAAGTTACCAGGTTTGGAGGGAAAGACCAACACGTTTTTACCATTAATGTTTTTTATATTGCAAATGATAAAAGTATCAAAGTCACTACAATGGTAAATAAGGTTCAAGCTATAAAAAATAACTGTATCGTGGTTGGCATTACAATATAATAAGTTATGCCATTTTTTTTATAGAATTATAAAGAAGATTATTAAAAATGATATTAAACTGGAAACTAGTTATTAATTAACAGGAACAAGATCAATCAAAATGTAATATTTCCACCACCAATATATTTTTTATTGTAACTGAATATATTTAAAGTGAATCAGAACTTATTATAAATAAACTTTCTGAATTTAATTAAGTTATCTTAAATAGTGTCACAACATATATAATTAAGTTATCTTAAAATAGTGTCACAACATATAGAAAAAGATTATTTATTAAATATGAAAACCCAAGTACTGTATCATTGAATTTTGAAAAGCAATGAAAACTACATCTAAAAAAAATCTTTCAAATTTTAAACAGCCAATTTCATGTCCCTTTAGGAGTACAAACCTGAAAAATATCAACGCATGTATTCTCATATTTAATAAAATAATCCTTGATTTATAAACTAATTAGAATTTATAATAAAACAATCTTTTTTTTGAGCGAACATTTTAGGCGTAATTTAAATTATTATATTTTGAACAACAAAACAGGTTAAAAAGTGTAATTAAATGTTTCTTATCAATCAGAAAATAAATTTCGTTATGGACGAAATGCAATGCTACATTCAATAATCTCACTTGTTAAAAGTAATAAATATATTGAAATTAGCCGTGTGATCTGTAATTGATGCATTTATATACTATATGTATGTGTATGTATGTATATGTATTCATTAAATATATTCTTTTTAGTTCCACTCTTATAATATTAATCAATTAAACCAGAGTTAGCATAATACCAGTGATAATCTTTGGCTCAACTGTTGGCAAAATCTTAGGATGGAAAAATAAATCAAGTCAAAAATATATTTAAAAAAAATACTGTGGCTGCATTGGTTCTAAAATCTATTTAAACACAACTTAAATAGATATTTCATTCATCATACTACCTTATTTTATGCATAAACATCCGACTAATATTTAAATTACGAAAAATTTGGATGCCAACCTAAAGAGTTTTGTAGTAAAGTCAATCATTAAGACGTTATTCAAAATACAAAAAATTAATGTAACTAGAGAAAATAATTTTCTTACAAGCCATACTACAATAATTATTATCTATTATTTCCATATAAGTACTAAAAAATTATTTATAAGAAATTAAAATTTATGATATCCTAGATTTTATACCTAATATCTAAATAAAAATAAATATATAAATTATTTTATGTATGATTATCACAAAACAAACGATCCCAACAATAATGGATTTTTATAAATAATTGAATATGTAATATAGGTTATATAATTATTAATTATATCCTTAAATAATCCTTTGTCTGGGCCAGAACATTGTAAACACAGTTCTCTATCAAGCAATTGCATGGCATATTATACTATTCTTTCAAACGTATTAGTTAAGGATTATTGTTATCGTGTCTGTTTTTTATATTTTTTAAAATATTTACTAAGGGCTTTATAAGATAACAATAATCGAATATAATGATAACGAATCTGAAGGCTTTATTTAATCTATGTCACTCACCAAATAAATAATTTAATTGTAACTAAAACTTTATGAAATTGTAAGCATTTTGTTTTCAAAAGTTATCAGACATGTCCAAAAAAAGGAACAATCATGTTTTGAAATAATCCTGCAGAAAATACGGTCTCTTGTTCATATTTAAAAAAAAAACCAACGAGTGTTTCTAAGGCGGATTTTAAAAACTTGATTTATCAATAAAAATTGACACAAACAAGTCAGTGTTTTAATTTTTTATATATAAATTTTGGGGCCCGTAATGCTGATATTTTCGCAGAGTTTGGGGTCTGGTATCGATCAGGGGAAGCTTGCCCCGCTTTGCTGGGACCTAGGAGAGGAGAGTGTGTGTGCGTGAAAGAGAGAGAGAGAGAGACTAGACGAGTGAGTGGGAGGGAAGAGGTGGTATCCAAAGAGAAAGAGAAGAAGGGAAGACCCCCTCTGCATGTGGGAAAACTCCCGGGCCGATTCATGGCCATACGCCGCAACGCACAAACAAACAATTGAGTATAATACGCTCGCCAAGTAATGTAATTAATACCACTAAGCTTATCCACCACCCTCCTCTCCCCTCCCTCCCCCCTACACCGCAATCTTATTGTTTGGGATTGTGGTCCATGCTCGTTTACGTTTCGATGCGTATCGTGAAAGCCATGTTCATTGAGTTTTGGGTGTGTGTGTATTTGCTCTCGTAGTCGCTATTTGCTGTCTTTCAAAATTAATTTTATCTTTAATTTACATTCTTTTGTGGTCGCTTTAACATTATCTATAGATTTACATACATTATATTTAATTTTTAATAGCAGTGCCATTATTTTTAACTTTTTTGGTTATAATTTATGTGTTTTTTAAAATCTGAGTTAACAAGTTTATTTAAGGGATGAATATATAATGCGTTTATTACTGCTTTGTCGATTAACTTAAAACACAAATTAAAGTTAAAAAAATAACTACATCTAATTAGAAATTAAAAAATTATCTTCTGGTCATCTTACCTGTTCTGATAACTACCCTCGTTGGAGTTGCGCAGTTGTTCCACTAAAAATAAAATTAAAAAATACGCTGCTACTTTTTCACAACACTTTATTTTTTTTAATCTCCTTTCTTCTGCAATATATTTCCCTCTCTTTCTTTCTCTCGTGTTAATCTTGCGTCTCACTCACTCACACACATCCCGTTCTCTCCGTCCCTGTCTCCGGTAACGGCGTCGTTTTCTCCGGTCGGCGCTCAGCATCCCGGCGGCTTGCCCACTCACCCCCGCGCGTGAGTCCAAGCGTCACTTGTTGTGGCCCGGCCAGTGTTCGATCACCCACTGCGGTGATCTGGCGTCGGGACGTCGAGGCTGGGGGAACACCGGCGCTGACAAGCTATGCTAGCGCCGCGCTACGGTCCCGCTTGATAACTAGCGTGTTGCTTTTGGCACTGCAAGGCTACCACGAGTTCCTTTATCAAACTCTTGGATACAGTTCTAAGTTTAATATTATTTAAATATATATATAGTTTATATATAATATATATTTTATATATAATATATTTTTATGTATATAATATATTTTATATATATATATCACTACCCATTCATGTTATACGCTTATATACCAATTGTGCTAATGTGTTAGGGATGAATACGGTAAAATTTATAGGAAGTGTACCTTCATTTTTATGGAGGGAGAATGGAAAACTGTTGAGAAAAAACACCCTTCAGTACACCCAACTGGAATTTGAAACCCGATCTCCCGTCATCGGCAGTCTAGTCTATTTCAAGAGTGACGACTTAGACTATGTAACCACCGAAGCGCGTTGAAATATTTATGTATTCATAACATATATAAACAACTAATCACTATCAACCCGCCTCGGTGGCGTAGTTGGCTAACGCGCTAGTCGTGTTGAGCTCAACCGCCGAGGACGGGGAGATCGAGGTTCGAATCTCGGTCGGGTGAACTGGGGGTGGTTTTTCCTAAATGGTTTTCCACTCTTCCCCACGCAAATGCGGGTTCACTTCCTCTAACGCCAACCCTCCCAATTCCTAATCCATTAGCGTAATTAGTACTTAAGCGTATAACCCGAACGGGTAGTAAGACGCGGTGCTAAATATTATTATTATTATTATTATTATTATTATTATTATTATTATTATTATTATTATTATTAACTAAGCACTATATTAAATCTTAACATAAATAGATAAACAGATAGCAGTTTTTAAAGTTTCTATTTGAAACGCTTAGATAACAATAGTAATTAAATACACAAATACATATTGATGACAGTATTTTAAATAACAAACATTAATTTCAAATTAAATCTATAATCTTATAAGTAATTTTTAAACATAATAAATAGTGTGTCGGGAAGAAAATGTATAGGCCTTAAATAGTCAAAGCTATTAAACTACGTGTATATTTGTTTCAGTTTTATTTGTCTTCCAAGCCGAATGGTTAGAGAGACTAACTACCGTTTGGGTGGACCATTGTTTGATTCCAGGTTTGTGTAGATTCTTTCTAGTAAATAATTTTAAAATCTGGGCTCGAGTGTTTTTAACGTTAGATGTGCTACAATAGCTTATATTATAGATATGTAAGACATGTAAAAAAACATAAAAAAGACCGCAACGGTTGCATTACACATATTTATCTTTTGAAAGAGACTACTACATATAAAATTAGATCTATTTTCACGCAAAATTGAGTAAAATATAAACATCGTCATAGAACTTTAGGTAAAAAATAGCCCCCACTTTAAATAAATACATATATATATTATATATATAAAGTTTTTGATATAAAATAATATTCTTTATTTTGTATTAAAATTAATCACTGTGTGTTTACTTTCAAGTATCTTTGACTTTAAATCTAATAATATTCCAAACTTATTTGCTCAATGAATACATTTTTAATCAACTGATGATGTATGTTTTGAAGATGAGCACTCTTAAATATCGAAAGTTTTTTAAAGTCCAATTTTATAATTATAACCGAATCTCAACCTTGAATTAACAATAATTGTAAAAGTCTTGGTTCTTTGTTGGGAACTTGATACGTTGACCTAGCCCCTCTTTAAAAGGTCATGATTTGAATCTCTACGGGCTATATAATTTATTCTGTACGTGTTGTGAAAGCAAACGAGGTAAAGCATGGGAAAGACATCTTTGAAAAACAAAACATTTTAAGTGGCGTTTAAATATGTTGGTTCAACCCTAACCCCTCCTAGCCTTATCTCCCTATCCCCCAAGGTCAATATGCAACCACAAATGGTTTTGTGTTACGAATGTAGTTGCAAAGGTTGGAATAACATTTACCTTGGAATCAGACACGGGTTCAAGTTGATTGTGTTAGGTCACGTCAAGGTTATACGGCACTTTACGGCACGGCGAGTGAGATAAGTAGGATAGGGAACGAGGACAGTAATATACGAATATATCGTGTTGTCACGGTAATAAGGTGGGTTTAAAATGCAAGCAAATTATGTTTTGGCCTCAATAATATCTTCAAAGTTATTTAACGTACACTTTCTGAACTGATTGATTATATCGGCACACGTCTTATTAACTAAAACCTAAAACAGACACAACACTGAGTATCCAGGCCATTAATGTATCACTGTGAAAGGGGAACCAACAATTCACTAATGATATTGCATGGTCTTGCCAAGAATAGAACCCGGGACTCTTACCTCAATAGGTAGACACGCTACCGACTGTGCTAAGATATTGGACTGCTTTCAAGAGTGAACCGTTTTCCACCTCCACGTCTAACAGCTAGAGACTACAATAGCTAGGAAGAGGGTGAACGGAATCTATAAGGAGTTTAATGTAACAAAAAATAGGAACAATTGTAAGTTTAAGAAAAATTTGAATTATTTATTCAAGGTAAATAAAAAATACATGGCCTCACTAGGCAAACTGAAGAGTGTTGAAAAATATATAATACGGTGAAGACTGCACTTGCGCAGTACATTTGAGAATATATTTCACAACCTCAAAGTAAATTATCCATTTATATGAATTAGTCTGGAAGAGACCCAATAACATTCAAACATCGGTAATATAATAATAAAGAACTTAATGAGCCTCTTATAAACGGTTAACAACGCGCCTGAATCACCATTGTGAATTCAGACTAAACAAATTTAAATTTTAAGATTAAATTTAAATTTAAATATCAATTCTGATATTGTTAAAATAGTTTAAACCATTAAACCTTTGAATCCTTACTATAGTAAAAAAAGAGCTTAAGGAGCCTCTTTTAAACGGTTAACAACGCGCCTGAATCACCATTGTGAATTCAAACTAAACCATTTTAAATTTATAAATTACACAAATGTTTAGGGCTGGGCCGATGCCGATTATTAATCCGATCATCGGCCGATTATCGCATAACCGGCGATTCCGATGATCGGTGTTTGAATCTCCGATTATTTATTCCGATTATTCAAAATGTGTGGGTATATTTTAAGTCCTAAAAAAATAATATTTTATCTCTGCTCTCTCGTATGTCATCTCTGAATAATTAGCTTGTTCTTAGCGACTTAGGTTGGAAATAAACAGCACATCCAACATTCCAAACAAAATATATCAAAATAAATATATTTATCATAGGTCTTTTTCCAATTTATGCACGTTATTAGAAATAAAGATACTCACAAGTAACAAATCTAATAATCATAAAATAAAATATTAGCAGATTGGTGTTGTGTTATTTCGATTTGTTAAAAATGCCCAAAAATGAAACATTGGACGTAATAATCTCGCACATGTGCACATTTTGTTTTAAATGGAAACTGTTTTTCTTTTAATGCAAGTACAAAACTTTCCACTGGCAGGGAATTTGTTTTGCTCATATTTCAATATGAATTTAATTAATATATATTAATATTTACATTTTACATTTTCTCTAATAGTTAAAAGTAAATTAAAATAAGTTTTAAAGTATTTCTTAAAAAAAAACACGAAAAATAACTTTCGTTGCACATTATGTTATTTATTATTTATTTTATCATATTGAAATAGAGATGGGCAAAATCGTTCTTTTAAATGAATGATTTATTGTATCTGGTTCAGCTCAATGATCAGTTCATTTTGACCCGTTCACCTTTAATTCGATTTCCTAAATGTAGTTAAAACAATGTTATTTTTCATTAATATTATTTAAATTGTTAATAAAAAGATCGGATTACTGTCTAAATATGGTGATGCCTTTTTACTATCCTTTTTTTTTAAGAAACCACTTATTTCTATACGATATTAATATTTAGTAGTTAAATTATGATGGAATGCTTTGTAGAATCACAAAAACCTATGTTATGATATATCTAAATCACAATTCACAAAAATATTACGATTGTTGAAAATTGTTTAATATTGAAGCCATATTTTAATAGACAGTGGATGTAAAAATTCCTATTTCATCTAAAAACAAAATAAATGTAGGCCTATTCTCCTTGTGTGCAAAAATATGTGTACCTTGATTATTTTTTATCATTAAAATTAAATTTAAATTTGCCGATTATGATTTGTGTTTGTCTAATGAAAGGGTCAGTAGGCCTATTTAGTCATAAATGTGAAATCATATTTTAATTATCTAACATGTACCGATATATTTGCTATTCATTAATGTGATTTGTTTTTGTTTAATGACAGGTTCACTTGTCCTAACAATAACAATATAAAATAATAATTAAACAACCTTTACATTTTAAAAGTTTATATTTAAATGTTATTAAAACAAAACTATATTGGACATTATAAAACTAGTAAAAGTAACTTTTTTTTTTGCTTTAAGGGTCATTTTACTTTATACACTTATTAAAATTGAAAACAAAAATAATCGGCATCGGTGATCGGCTTAATCGGCAACAAATGATCGGCATCGGACTAATCGGCAAAATAGCTGATCGGCCCAGCTCTACAAATGTTTGACTTTCCGACATAACTCAAACTTCTGTGGAACTATTACTTCCACCACCTTTGAAGTAATCGAGAAGATTCCGACTTGTTAATATTTAACATTATGATAGAAAACAAAGCAATATTACATTAGAATACTTGTAATTTCTCACTAAACGAATCGGTAAACGTTAAATTTATAAATTATTAGCTTTACTTAACATTCGGACATCAGTCAATCGCCCATTCGACCTGAACTACTGGTATTTGTAAACGCTATAGAAAAAACTTAAATACTTATACTTGTGCCATTATAGATGTGTTGTAACTTAAGGTTGTGCCTATCAGATTTGAATTATTTCTAGCATTTTATTGTTGTAGTTTCTGAAATTATCAACAGTTCATAGTTCATAAAAAAACATTGTTAGGGTCCTCCCACAATATTTTCATTGTTACATAAAAATGTTTCACGCATTGATTGACGTTATAAGAGAAGGCTTTGGTAGACCCATGCAAATAACGTGGAAGGATTTCAGAAATATTTGTTCTAGAATCATGAATTGTAAATGTCATGAATTTTACCACAGAACATAAAATATGCAATGATACTGTATAAATTAAATCAAAAGGGGCAGACGCAGCCTCAATACAACTCTAATGTTTTGAGAGGCAACTATTTGTGTGTTCACGGTAGCTTGGGTCTTCCCTGACAGTTAAAAAGAAATCTGTATTCATCTGTTTGCAAAAAATATCGCCACTTTTTCACAGTTGATGTAAGCTGACTTCACTTTTGAAAATAATGGAACATATTTGCCACGTGAATGAATATGGAATAGTTTTTTTTGTATTTATTTTTAGTGTTTCACGTCTCACTGTCCATCTGGAATAGTCGGATATTTACTTTAATGAATGAATAAGGAAGTTGAATTAAAAGGAAATCCACACGCTTTTACGAAAATAAATAAAGTGGGAATACATTTTAAAAAAACATGCTTGACCAGAATTCGAAATAAAACCCTCCCATAGCCGGCAAATTAGATGAGAAAAAGCTTGCTTTATCCATGAGTTTGCTAGCCAGTATGTTCTTTTCGTAGCTTTCTATACTTAAGCATAGGCCAAAATTATCTTAATAAGGTGTTGACCTGTTAACATATCTGACACATGCTCTCAAACATTTTTAAGGAGTGTGTAATTTATTAAGAAACAATTTATTTTAGAATGAATAGTACATGTAAAAACTTTTAGGTATTTAGCGTTGGTTATTCTAGTATACCACAAAATCAAAAGTAGGGAACACTTTTTTTGATCCCTCATTTTAATATTTAAAAAAAACCTACTAGTATAATACTCCAAAATATAAGCCGTTGACTTGTTTTACTTTGCTTATGATTCTTATGACATGTGTTGGTAGCCATATGTCATTCTTGCACACATGTATGTTTTCCTGGTCGCAGCGTAAAAGACCGGAAGCATAAAGCCCAAAGCGTAGATTGCATTGTGTGCCCACCAGCTTTTGTTTAGGCAAACCGTTTGCTTTACTTGTTCGATAAGATGCTAGTAGTGTAAGGTGTTACGACCACAAAACTGTAGCCAGGACAAACTCTCCGGAGATAGAAAGTTTCTCCAGTGTAGTTTTGATATGAAATGGTCACAAATGAAATTGTCTGAAAAGATAAGGTGTTTTAGAGTGTTTCTCGCTATATTAAGCTTATTCTTTTGTTATAAATTCTCTAAGTATATTTGTTAGTCATCACATACAAGCTATTTAAAAAAATCTTTTTTCTCTTATTTATGCTTAACTTATGTATATATTCAAGCGTAATACACAACCAAACTATTTTAAAACAATGGCAATGCTAATAATAAGACATCATTCACTAATGAAGAACCGCCATCGCGGTGGGGAAATGTCCCAAGGCCATTCATATCTCACCCACATGTGTCTGTCAGCTTCATCTTCCTAGTTTATCTTCGCACGGAAGCTGACTGTCTCACAGCCTCGAACCCACCACCACGAAAATACAGATGTTTTATCCTTAACATCCCACATACAACTCCTCATACATTGTCATCAGACGCTTTCATGTCTGAATACCCCTCTCCCCCCCCTATTCCCGCACCACTGGTCTCCTACCATCTCCCTTCGTCCATAAAGTTTGCCCCCACTGTGGTTTATCAAAGAAACCACAAGCAAACTTTTGGAAAGTTTTTGGAAAAGCAAACATATAGTTTCGGTTGTGGGTAGGAGACAATGTTTAATTGTAAGTATGTTTCGGATATTTATATCCCTTTTGTAGTCTTAGAAACTAGAAGTTTATCATGTTGAAATAAATATTTAAGGCGATTGGCCATTTTCATTTGGCGTGGAAATGCATAGCCGTGGGAACAAACCTATATCTTCAAGAATGTTTATTGTTTTGCCATTTTCTTTACGGAAACGGTTTGCTCAAGAATAGAAGCATGTTGATTAAGTTATACTTTTTATATACACACCTCCTCTATAATTTTAATCGTGATCAAATATCGAAAAATTGACATTAATTTTTCAATAGAAAACTGAATAACAAAAAAATAAAAAATGTAACAACTAATAAACATCGATAATTATCTTAGAAGGAGTGTTGAAATATTAACATAATAATTTCATTCGTTCTCGAGAAAACTGATATTTTCAAACGTACGATTTTTCCTCAAGACCTGTTTTGTAGCTAGCGCCATCTGCGGTTTCCGTGCTCTATCTGTCCTTGTTGGTGCGGAAGGATACTTTGGTCGGTTGTGAAGCCACGCCACACGTTTCACCCTCTCACCGACCATCTTACAAAATAGGTTTTAGACTTGAACTAGACAGAGCCAAGGGTCTTAAAATAGAAGTACTTCTAAAAAAAGAATGCTACAAAGTGTTTTTTATTATTATTCTGTAAATCATGTTGGTGACGTATTGCGGTATTTCTCCCGTGCACTTAACAAACTTTGTTTGTTACTACTACTTGTTACTACTGGCATTCTCCCATATACAGTAAATATTCACTTAAAATGTCCTGGCTGAGGCACGAACACGGGTCGATTGCTGTGTTCATTTGTAGTGGGCCAGCTAACAGAACTAATTCACGTATAGCTCACGGATAATACCTAACTTTAAGTATAATATAGCATCGTGGTGCGGATATTCGGAAGAGTTGAGGAATAAAATTTAAATAAAAATAATTTTAAAAAGATTCAAAATGAAACAATTATCTTACATGAATTATATTTGAATACGTATTTTATTTTAGAGCTAGTGGTCGAATGGTCTAAGACGTCGCTCTTGAAATAGACTGGACTGCCGAGGATGGGAAGATCGAGGCTCGAACCCCTTTTCGGTGTGCCGAGGGAGGTTTTTCATGCATAATTTTCCCCACTTTCGCCACGCAAATACGGGTGCACTTACTAAAAATTCTTCCTTTCTCATATCTCGAACAACAGCGTGATACATATACCCCGAACGGGTAGTAAGATGAGGTGTTTGAAAATATAGTGCTAATCGTCTTCAATGTCGACAGACTAGTAATGTTTAAAGTTTGAAATATATTATATTATATATATATATATATATTTAGTAGAGCATAAATGGTAGTTTAAAAATACCATGGAAAGAGATTAATGATACATTTAATAAATTTTAAAATTAATTAAACACATTAAAGCCCATCTAATGTATTCCCCATCTACGATGGGAGTGAAGGTGACAGCTGGCGGAAGGTTATTTATTGCAAACATTTACTGAAAGTAACTAATGTCAACCTATTTTAAAATAATTATTATTTTCTTAGTAATAGGGTCTACTATACTTTAATTAATTATTTCCGAATAACTTGACATAAGCCCCTTTAAACCAATTTTTGCAATAAATAGTCTTCTGCTTTTTGTCACTTACCACCTCTCTTACCGTAGATAGGGTATAGGAAACGTAATATCGTAGAAAGAAAAGCCCAACGATATTGTTGAGTCTATCATAACAACTCTTGAAACTCTTTCAGAGTTTATAGACAATACAAAACAATAATTGTGAAGATAGAGTAAGATAATTTTTTCATGTGTTCGTACTTCCGGTCGTGATGTATTTCACAAGCAGTGTTGATTCTTAAATAAGTAGCCAAAACACGTGTACCTGAACATTTCGTAGTTTATTCCCGGCATGGCTGAAAATTTATCATTGAATGAAGATATTGGTTTACCTTTTCACTTGATAAATTTATGGCCGGGGACTGGATGTTGTGCCTGCCCTAGTCTTAAGATAGATTATAAGGCATATAAAGCTGCGACAGGCCTATCAAGCTGGCAGTGGAAAATATATGGCTTGAATAAAAAATTACCCGGCCATAGGCTGGAAACAGTATGGATGTATATTGTATTTCGTAATCACTAACGAACATTACTACATGTGAAAACAGTTTTTGTTTTTATTTATAGAAAGGTCCAATAAGTGAGAGGGATATTATATAAACGGTTCATGATGGTTTGAGCATCTGAGAATATGACGTCAGTAAGTCACCTCCAGGTGGTGGTGTTGGTGAAAGATAAAAAAGAAAAAAGAAACACTATCTATCTTTAAATAAATGCAGTTATCGTCAGGTTGCGTTGGTAGCACTTGTATTGCCACCACGAAAACACGACCCTAGACATCGTCTCGTATATTGATGGGACAGTGTTCTACCCCTGCCAACCCCTGTAACCACCCCTACTTCCGTCACCCTTCTACGGACATAAACACTCGTTACACGATTGTTTTCACTAGTAAACACCCTTCTGTCTGGTGTGTTGGGTGAGCCTTTATTTCAGCCATTACACGCTACGTTATGGACAAACTACTCTAACACACTGCACTGCATTTACAAACATATATGTATAGTGAAAAGAAAACCTCAGAAGTTTTATTTATTTCTTGTTTTTATTACTTTTTGACTTTGCTATGGAAGGCTTGGTGCCCAAATATATTTGAAATATATGGCCGTTTAGTTATAAAAATATTTTATGTGTGAGCAAGTGAATGTAGTATATGACTTTCTATTGTAAAAAAAAAAGTTTTTTTGCTTTTATATTAGGATTTTATTGGTTTAGTTGGAAAATATTTGTTTATCTGTTTAACAGATCTATCGTTTTACGTTATTACGATGTGTCATTTAAATATGGTATTATCTTGAGACATCTACACTAAATAAAAATGAGTCATATTTAGATATATTTATGAATTACATTTTTGGTCACTACGTTTTACTAACTACCTGGAATATTATCATATTTTCAACTAATGAGATAAGATTCAGGAGGGTAGAGTTTTATAATAAATGCGCATATGAGTGTGAATGGAGTGTGTGTAACCATTTATGGAAAACCACCCCGGTGTACCCTGGTGGGAATCGAACGCCAACCTCTTCACCCCAGTGAGCCAGAATAAACCAAATTGACGTATTTCTCCACATACCCACATTTTCGAGTGTATACATAATTTAAGCCTACATATTAACCTGAAGTACTTTTAAAAATATATATAGCTTAATTATTCTTTATAATTACTAGGATATCCCACGTACCATTATAAACTTAGTAAATAAGTATAATTAAAATCTATTGTATTTATTCTCCTGTGTTTTATTATAATGGGTTCATAACCTAAAAACTAATTTAACCTAGGATGGCAACGCCTTCATTTAGATGAGCTATGGTGCCGGGGATTTTAATAATTTGGTGTTCGTATGGTCTAACGTGTTACTCTCGTGTTGGTATGGACTGCCGAAGACGGGTAGATCGGGGTTCAATCCCAGCGGGTGCACTGAGGGTTTTCCCCTCGATGGTTTTCCATTCTCCTTCCATGAAAATGCCGGTACACTTCCTATAAATTAAACCTTCTTAATCCCTGACACATTAGTGTGATTAGTGCATAGGCGTATCACCCGAACAGGTAGTGAGACACGATCTCTATCTCTCTAAATATATTTATTATCTAAATATATCTAATATTAACATATCTTAGTGCCCGAAACTGAACCAAGGCTTTGTAACCATAAGAGCTCTGGTAGCTACAGCCAAATTTTCATGAGAAGGGCCTTATATTACAGCTAAAAGAGATACTATAGATACTTTCACGTATTCATATGTCATGTCATGTTATTTGCAGCTGTCACTTTTGATATATATTATCAGTACCTACATATAAACATAACGCTAGTAAAATAGTAAATATATAGTCCAACCTATAAATGACATATAATGAAAATTAGTAATGAAGATTTAACGTTATCACTAGATCCTTGATTTTCTCAACAGGTTAATTAAATGGAGATTCTCTCTTCCCGCCTTGTTGGATGATTGAGAGATATTTCAGGAATTCCTTCCTTCCTTCTCTACAACTAACGTTAAATTCACCTTGTCATGGAACATATTGATTAGTATATTCGTTAGAATCATATTTTAGCTATGTGATTACAACTAATATTGTTATTTTCGTGTGTGCACCGTATTTTATTAACCTTCCCGGCTTTTCACCCATTGACAACAATGGAGTGGATCTGAGTTGAAATATAAAATTATTATTATTAAATGTACCCGGATTAATTAGAAAATTCAACTTTTTGGCATGTCCAGGATTCGGAATCCAACCCACTCGCTAAAAGCAAACTTAACAGGATTATACTTGTACATTTTTCTGCAGTGTTCACCGATGTGCTCTAGGCATTCTGTAAATAATAGAAAAAATTGTCATTTTAATTTCGTAATTAGAGCAGTCAATATAAATTAATTATTATTATTTATATTATTATATTAGTACCGCGTCTTACTAACCGTTCGGGTTATACGCACTTACTCTAATGTGTAATGGTAGGGGGTTGTGAGATGAAATGGAGGACCTACAGTTTAACGTGGGATCCGAACCACGGTGGAGGCCTGGCACTCCACACATTCAAAAGTTGTGTCAATTTAAAAAATCTGTCCTTTTTTTAGCTCAAATGTAGTCAATGTTTTTTTAGCACCGCATCTTACTACCCGTTTGGGGATATCTATATTTACTAACTACTCTCGTGTGTCAAGATGAGTAAGGTTGAATTTAGAGGATGTAACCCACATTTACGTGGAGGGAGAGTGGAAAACCATTTAATGAAAAATAACCTTAGTATACCCGACCCGGTATTGAACCTCGACCGCGATAGTGACACCTTAGATCATGTGGCCACAGAAACTGGTAGGTACTCAATATTGAAACTATTCAAATTAACGACCGCCTCGATGGTCACACAGTCTAAGGCAGATATGGCCAACCTTTCCCCCGACTGAAGGGTGCACAAGTTTTTGGGGAATTGGCCGGGGGCTATAGATGAGATGTATAATATTAATTCCCAATTAAAGTAAACACATACATATACAAATACACACACTACGCCTATTCGCCCATCCCCCCATCCATATTCGTGACATAAGTAACATTATAATGCTATTTACATCCGGAAACTACATAGAATTTAGCGAGCGTTTACGTCAGCTACACGAGCCTAATTTGTTGTTTATTTATGCAATTTGAGGTATTTCAATTTTAGATGGTGGGCCGCACAAAACTAACCCGTATCCCACGGACCACGGGTTGGACATGTCTAGTCTGGTTTATTTCTAAGAATATCGGTACACCTTGTCATCGGTGATGGAAAGTAGGCATCGTAACTTAGAGGTTCCCGTGAGATTATCCCATCCCTCTTCACGTAAATTGGTCTGCACTTTCCCCAGACTATATTTCTCATACCCATCCATTGAACTAAAACGTCAATGTTTATGTCTTTAAACATAAGAATTATAAATAAATGTTAAGACACAATCTTACATACGTTCTCATTTTGTCAATTTTATTTTAAAATAATATTCAAATTTATATAATCAATAAACTACCCTTAAATAAGTTTTTCTCCTAAAAACAAGTTTAAAGTGCTATTTATCATGTAAAACACTGCACAGATGTCTATTTTTAATTAAATTACAATAGACATATTTTAAATAATTTGAATTTTCAAAAATAAGTAACCAACAGCAGTACTTAATGTTAAGAGTTATTATTAAAATCACAATATCGCCTTTAGCTATTATCAAATAACATCTAAATATTAAATTTGATTTTTTTTTAAATTGCTTTTTCCCAAGTACAGCTAAACAGAGGGAAATACAGAATAGGTTTTTTTTTCGCGAGTGTATAATTTATCTATATGAGAATTCAGAATGATTTTGAAGGAAATAAGAAGCTGTTTTGGAAGTGGGTAAAGAGAACGAATTAAGGAGTGCAAGGAAAGACCTCTGGCATTCATAATTGACGTGGTGAAATGATCTGGGATGAAAACAGTATAAGAGAGCGATGGAGGGAGTATTTGAGCAATTGTATGGCAAAAACATATAGAAAGCAGCAGAAAATAGGGAAAATGTCATGATGGGTGAAAGAATTAACTAGGCTGAAGATTTAAAAGCTATGAAAGTGTTAAAGAATGGCAAAGCTGCTAGAATAGATGGAATTACAAGTTAAGTGTGGGGGCATGGCACTACTTGCCAGATTGTATGAGTTGCTCAATGTGTGTTCTGGGATCTCGTATGTTCCTAATGTATGGAAGAATGTGTAATTATTTCTTTATATAAAGGCAAAGGAAGTAAGAGTCAATGTAAAAATTATTGGGCAGTAAGTTGTTGAGAATTCCAGGCAAAGTCTTTAAAAGAGTCTTAATTGAGAGGGTGCTTGATAAACTGCGGACAAGAATTGGGGGGTGCAATGCGGTTTCATGCCAGTTAGAGAATGCCTGGACCAGATATTTGCCTTACAACAAGTGATTGAGGAATGTGTGGCAGTGAGGAAGAAAGTTTATTGTGCATTCGTTGATCTGGAGAAAGCATACGATCCGGTGAATAAAAATATGTTATGGAATATTCTGAGAACATATGGTGTGGATGCATGAAATTATGGTGGCGTATGATGGAAGTAGATCGTTTGCTAGGGTGGCTGGCTGGAGCTTATAGGGAATTGTTTGACCTTTGACAGGGTGTTAGACAAGGTTGTTTTATGCGTCCATGGTTGTTTAATGTATTAATGGTTAAATGATAAAGGGGCGCTCGTGTAGATGACGTTGATGTACAAATGGACAATGTAAATAAGAGAGTGCTGATATATGCAGATGATTCCCTATTAATGGCTGAGAGTGAAAGTAACTTGCAGAACGCATTCAATCGTTTGAATGTGGTGACAGACAGAATGGATCTTCGTATACATATCTCTAAAACTAAGGGGATAATTTTTGATAAGGACGGATCAAGAAATGATTGTCAGCTTAGTATAAATGAAAAAATGTTAGAACAAGTGAGTGCTTTTGTGTATCTGGGCAGAATATTCTGTAAAAATAGAAGGATGGATGGTGAAATTGACAGGCATATGAATGCTTCTCGGAGATTAATTAGATATATGTGGAATATTGCATAGAATGAAGTAGTATTGAAAGAGGCAAAGATGTAATTATATTAAAAAATGTGCTGATGCCACCAACATTGTTTTGTGGATGTGAGGTGTGGGTTTGTCAGAAGAAACACAAGAGCAAGGTGAATGCGGTTGGAATGAGATATATAATAAATGTAAGGGGGGAAACTCGTATGGACCTAGTCAGTAATGAATGGATGATGAAGGAGTGTGGTTTAAAAAGGAATCCAATTGGTAAATGTGAAAGAGGCATTTTACGTTGGTTTGGGCATTTGAGAGAATGAGTGTGGATAGAGTGACGAAACCAATATATGAAGATAGAATGTTTGGATCAAACGTAAGGGGTAGGCCATGTAATAGGCTAAATGTTGTAGACGAAAGTAGGGAAAAGAGAACCATTAAGAGTTTTAAGAACAAAAAGCATGTATGACTCGGTGTATGTATGTCGATGAAGAGAAGGGAGTACGCAAGGATAAAGAAATATTGATAAAGTTTGTGAGGATGGATTAAATACGGAGTTGTTTTTTGAATTATATGCACAGTTTCTTGCCTACCCCGCAAGGGAAGAGCGTGATTAGGTATATATAAGAGAAAGTAAAAAATCATTATACCTATATTATGTCAAAATATTTAACGAGTCTATTTAAGCTAAGCAATAAATAACTAAGCTATCAATTAATTCATATTTTATTTTACTCATAATATGAATTTATAATATTTTTAAATAAATCATATATAATAAAAATAAATTTTAATTGTATTTGGAAATATTTACCGATCACACAACACACACAAATCATAATTCTTTTGTTTCAATATATCCCTCCATTGATACTGAGTCCAATGAGCTGGAACATAGTTATGAAGACAAAAGAGGAAAGCTTCAGGAAAGATAAAGTTTTTTTTGTTTTCTCAAATTGAATCTGGAAAAAAAAACACCATCACAGTCTTTTAACCCTATATAACTGTGTATTCTTATGAAAACTTGTATTTTTGTGTGGATAATTCTTTGCTTATCTTAAATAAATTGTGATGATTTATAAACAGTGGATTTACTAATTTTGCTCTTATACAAATACAACTAAAATAGGTCAAAGAAAATAATAATTTTAAATACACACCACAAATAACAATTTTACTACTATAGAAGTGAGATATAAATGAAATAATATATATTGATAAAATATAAGGAAAAATTCAATAATTTTAAATAAAGCCCTTTCATGAAAAAACCCAAAACATCGTAAAAGAAATTATTACGAATTTTAAAAATGTGCTTTACGACATTAACCAAATGACACTTCTTTTAAATATTAAATTCCATAAAATAAAAATATAAAATATTTAAAGTATAAATATAATTTGAATGTAAAAGTTATAATAGAATTTAACAGGGAGAGTCCAAACTATGTAAAACAAATAATTTAATTTATGATGATAAATTAGTCTAAAATATGTTTATAAAAACAAAATAATACATTAACTATACAATTTCTCATAAAATATATAATTTAGAAAAAATAGAATTAGAACTATTTATATCAAGCCTAGATTTGTTTTTAATTTTATTTTTTGCTGAATGGCCACATTGAAAGTACAAAATATACGAATGGGCCG
Organism: Timema podura; assembly: GCA_033556935.1. Lineage (NCBI taxonomy): Eukaryota > Metazoa > Arthropoda > Insecta > Phasmatodea > Timematidae > Timema > Timema podura. The sequence goes on along the minus strand of JAVRXN010000005.1, from coordinate 19,112,249 downwards.
CCAAATAAAATATAAATTTTCAGTGAATGCAATTATTTTTGAAAAAAAGAAGAAAATAATGCAGGAACATAAAAAAGGAAGACATAATATACCAAATGAATGCTTCTCCAATACAATATAGCTTAATGAATGTATTATTTTTTATCTGTCATCATTTCTTTAATGTTAGGTGTAAATTTAGTGGTCGAGATTCTTAAAACTGCTTATAAAATGTTCATTGATGTGTTGAATAGAAATCGTATAGTTTTCTATGAGATTTTTTTATTTTGGTAACTTTAACACTAACATATTTTTCGTAGATAAACAGTTATAGTCTGCTTAAAAATAGGTGATGGCCGCATGCGGCTTGTAGGCTGTAAATCACCCAGGGTTTTTATGAACCATGTTTATTCCTTTTTGACTTCTTTCCATTTCAGAAGTCACGTTGAAAATATTTAATTTTTCGCCTGTTTCAAATGTGGCACACACTCAAGCAGAGAGATACGAGGGAGGCATGCATTTTTCTCTAAATCGCCGTGAGATGTGTCACGATGTTACTCCTTAAGCATTACTGTTATGCGGGTAGTATGGCAGGTAAATATGAACAACGTCATAGGATCTTTAAAAGTGACCTGGAAAACGGAAATTTCAGGGAATTTTAATATGGGATGATAGGATAAGGAAATTAAGTGTTCTTTACAGTTTTACAGTGACTTTTTTTTTTACCAAAATAAATAAAATATTACTTCAGTATATAAGTTTTGTTTAAGATAAAGCTGTAGGAACGAGAGAAAAGGGCAGTGTTTTTGCAGTTTTTATATTAAAACATTTTTATGCCAAAATAAATAAAATACTGCTTCAATAGAAACATAAAGTTTATTTTTTTCACATGATGATATCAACAGTTCTTAAATATCTGTCGGATTACAACCTGAACGGTTAGTAAGACACGGTGCTTAAAAAATATATTTCAAGAGTATAACGGCATTAGATGAGAAACATTTTAAATTAAGGGGAAAAGTTGTCATAAAATTCAAGGACACACTTTTACTGAATTTTTTTTCATTCTGATAAAAAATGTTTAGCTGTAAAAACTACCAAAAAAACTGCCCTTAATTCGCGTTACCTACATCCCCGCCTTGATTTTCTTAGTTATATAAATAATTCTTAAATATTTGTTATGACTACAGGGCCCAGACTTTGATCACCTGAAATGATCTAAAACTTACCTATAAAATAAACTAAATCTCTGAAATTAACCTCAAATTTACCAAAAAAATGGCCTAAAGATTTTAACATAAATTCATAACGAATGCTCCTGACTAAATCAAGCACGTACTTTACAAATATTAACTAAAAAATATATGTGCAACTCTTGAACTCCTGAAAAAATTAACATTGATTTACAAATATCCGCTTCAGAAGTAATAGCTGTCCACTCCCAACGCAACCAACCACGAATCTGGCACGTGTTGTTGAACATATTATAGCATACTTTTTACTTTCTCTAATAGAGAGAAATCACCCATTTGGGTTATACGACTTTGTACTAATAACACTAATGTTTTAATGAATAGGAAGGTTGAATTTAGCGGAAGTGTATCCGCATTTGCGTCGAGGAAGAGTTAAAACCATTTAGGAAAATCCAACCTCAGTACACCCGACTGGGATCTAACCCTGATCTATCCATCTTCGGCAGTATGATATATCGCAAGAGTAGTGCCCTAAACCAGCGTTTCCCAAAAGGTGTTCCGCGGAACCCTGGGGTTCCGTGGAAGGGTCAAAGGGGTTCCGAGTTCAGATCTTCGCGTTCAATTGTCAGACATTAAGCCTAATTTTAGTGCTACTATAAGTAAATATGTGAAAAAATTTCATTCTTCACATTAAATAGTTACTTTTTTTGTACGATAAATGTTTTATAATACTTATATTAATTATTTTTTATTTATAATTATTCTTTCTTTTCATGTCAAACATGAAAATATTCAAACTACACTACAAAGTACAATCACTTTTGTTATTATCAAAATGGGGTTCCGCCAAAAAAAATTATGATCAATTAGGGTTCCGTGGCCAAAAAAAATTGGGAACCTCTGCCCTAAACAATTCGGCCATCGAAGCGGGTATTTGCACATTTAAAATGACTAATACTTTTATGTTAAAAATGGGTATCTGAGGCCATGTATTTATATAAGAGTATGAATATGTATATTCCTCATTTAAAGTTATTATTTAATACATTAGCTTGAATTATATTTATTTTAGATGTATATTACAGAATATGTATAGCAATAACTATACACCAACAATTTTGGGGGTTTACCCGTTTAGGTGGCCGAATGGTCTAAGGCGCTACTGTTGTAATAGTCTAGACTGAATATGATGTGGAGATCAAGACTCTAATTTCGATCAGGTGTACTGAGAGTGATTTTCCAAAATGGTTTTCCACTCTTCCTTCATGCAAATGCGGGTACACTTACTCTAAATTTAATCCATCCATGCCTAAAACTATTAGCTTTATTAGTACAAAAGCGTATAGCCCAAATAAGTAGGAAGACGTGGTGCTTAAAAAAAACTTTGGGGGTACAAAATGGGAGAGAAATTAAATCTTTGGGTACTCGAACAAAAAAAGGTGAATACCACTGCTTTACATAATAAATAAGAATTAGTGTTTGTTAATCCAATAAAATCATTTAAGGGTGGCTTACTGATTAATGGTTTATTTTAAACTTTCTCTTAAAATATAGATATTTCGAGAAACTACGTATTATTTTGTCTTACCAATATTAAAATATTTTATCATATTAACCAAGTAGAGTTACAATAATAATTTAGCACCGCGTCTTACTACCCGTTCGGGTTATACGCTTAAGTACTAATTACTCTAATGGATTAGGAACTGGGAGGGTTGAATTTAGAGGAAGTGAACCCGCATTTGCGTGGAGGGAGAGTGGAAAACCATTTAGGAAAAACCACTCCAAGTTCACCCGACCGAGATTCGAACCTCGATCTCCCGTCCTCGGCGGTCGAGCTTAACACGACTAGCGCGTTAGCCAACTACGCCACCGAGGCGGGTTAGAGTTACAAGATTATTTATCTAGTATTAAATAGCTTAAATTATTTTGAGGAGTACTATGTATACAGTTTTTACTTTAAAAAGAAACATCATCAGTATAAAGGTTTCAATCTAATTTCCCACTTATATGTGAGAATTTTCTTAAAATCAAAATTCTGTTTTTAGTCAGTTCGTAAAACCAACACAAAGAACACAGACATTTCCCAAACTCTATAATGGCTTTAACTAACAGCATGCCTTTTCCAACAGTTTTTGTAAATTAACTCTCTTTCTAAATATTCACTAAAATATCAAGAAGTGTTTTCAGAGAATATCACTTTTAGATTATTATCTCTAGCAAACGTTGTAGTGTACCTAAATGCGAAGAGCAAAATAGTTTCCTGGCTTTAAAAGAATGTTTATTAATAAAGGACGGGGACTGTAATTAATGCAAACTGACCGGACACCACACACAGCATTTCCGCTTTTATTATAGGTCTATTCATATTTCTGCTTTAACTATCTTCTCAAACACGAGGGCGAACAATCCATAGATGAATTGTAAAAGGAATTATCTTCTTCATGTAATTTCCAAACCTTCCACGGAAGCATAAGAAGAGGAAGTGTCCTTTCCATGTAATTCCCGATCCTTCCAAGGAAGAATAAGAAGAGGAAGTGTCCTTTCCATGTAATTCCCCATCCTTCCAAGGAAGAATAAGAAGAGGAAGTGTCCTTTCCATGTAATTCCCGATCCTTCCAAGGACGAATAAGAAGAGGAATTGTCCTTTCCATGTAATTTCCCATCCTTCCACGGAAGAATAAGAAGAGGAAGTGTGTTTTCACTTTTTCTCCTAACACACCTGCATTGGTAGTTACACGGTCTAAGGAGACTCTCAGTATTCTACATTGCTGATGCAGTGATGAGGAAGTTTGATGTTAGATTAATTTCCGGGAGCATTGAGGTATTTCTCCATAGTTAATTTACTACTGTGGATTTCCCATCCCCTCTCAAAGATATCGTGGGTGCATTTACTTTAATTACCCTTTTCATCCTTAACCCATTGAATATTCCGTTAAATAACCATTTTGGTATAACTTATGGACTAGAAGTTACGACATAAATAGTTGTAAACAACAAGCACAAGCGTAAAACTTTCATAGATAACGTTCCCTTCACTTCAATTTACGTTTCAACAAATACCCGCTTCAGTGACCGAACGCTATAAGGCTCTCGTTTTAGACTGGCCCTCTGATGATGTGGAAATCGGGATTCGAATCCTGGCTGGGTCGACTATTTTTCCTAAATGGTTTCCTTATCTCTGTCCATGCAATTGCGGGTAGGATCATGTATGTGTATAACCTGAACAGATACTAAGATTTGACACGAAACGTTGATTTTCTATAAGTTTGAATTTATGATTATATACCACGTAAGGATACAATCATTTTTTATCAAAAATAATACGAAATAATTGAAAATGTGTTCATATAAAAGATAAGCGTACTAGATTTAAGCGCGTAAAGTGTTCATTACTAAATACTTGTTTTACATCCAACCATCACTGTTTCTAACCTGTGGCCGGGGTAAGTTTTTTTGTTCAAGCCATATATTTTTCTAATACTAGTTGGCCAGGTCTGTCGTAGATTCATATGCCTTATAATCTAACTTAAGACTAGGACAAGCACAACATCCAGTCCCCAGCCGTTAATTCGTCACTGTGAAAGGGGAAACTCACATTTCACCAATGATACATTTTTTGGCCATTCCGGGAATCGAACCCGGGTACCTTAACTCAGTAAACAAACACGCTACTGAATGAGATAAGTTGTTGAACTGAATACTTGTATACCAATCATAATATAAAGCTACACCGTAACTTTTATTGATATATTGAACAAAAGAGCTTTTAATGACTAAGATGGAGGGCTAAGGAAAGTAGTTTAAAGTAAAGCTGGGTAGAATCCTAAATATCTAGGATCCGAGTCTTAAATATTCTTCTTTCAAATCTCGAATCCATATTCGAATCCTTGAATCGTCATAAATGTAGAATTCGAATACAATAAAAATATTTAAAGTTGGATGTTTGAAAAAGTTTAAAGTCAAGGTATCAATGACAAACGCTATTTTGTTTGTCTTATATGTTACGTCATAATAACCCTCAGATAACTATCTTCGAATAAATAAATTATATTAATACAATTTTAGACTTTTCATTATTTTTATTATTTCCCAACTACACAAGCCTATATAATTACTGTTACCAATTGCTAGAAATTGTGGTGGTTTACGTCAAGGCCTTCATAATTGTATTCGAGTTATCGTTTTGAGATTTTTACGAATCTCGAATATCTGGTTTAAAGAAGTTACCTCAATATTATTGGAAATATCGTAGAGAAAATCAGCACTATGGAAACCCATATTTAATGTAGCAAGCCGGGATGAAAACCCTGACCTCCCTGTCAACGTCTAATAAATGCAATGCGAGTTTAACCCTTGAAACCGTGTTCACACTAGAACATAACAACGAACCGAACACTGTTCGCGAACAGTGTTGCCAGTTTTTCGAACATTTATCCATTTGTTCGTTGTCCTGTTTGACCGCGCTCTACCCTGTTGTCGGTTTTTTACCCGTCACATCAAAGGATGTTCGTGTTTGGTCCAAGAGTAGCTCGGTGCGAAATTTTTCCCGAATCTCCAGTCATTGGTGGGACAGCAGCTGAGTCACACCTGTATTTATTTTTTAAGTACATAATATATCTTTTCACGAGTGTATTTATTTATTTGTGCGTGTGGTAAATACATATGCAGCTGCTGACACTTGCACACACGTGCGTACTCATAGAAATACTGATATTGAAGCACAACTGAGATATATGGGGGAAAAAATGAGGTTAATAACTATGAGAACATGTTGCAAACATGTTCAAGCTTGGACACTCCGACCACAGCGAATAGAACGACGGACACGTTCTTTGTCAATGTTCGCGAAGATGTTCTTTCCTGTGTTTTATTCTAGTCTGGACACGGCTTTAGACCACTCGGTCCCCGCTGTGGGTGTGAAGCGATAGCTCCCTATCCTCGTTACTCTGTGGAGCCACTTCCTAGTCTGACGACCTTTATGAACGCCTGAGCGTCCTGTGATCATGCATGTTACGGAGTTCAAAGGTCGTTATTAACTTTACAGGGAACCTACAAGTCATAAAGTGGACGTAACGTTAGTTATCGAACATCTGATAAGAGGCGGGGCTTCAATAATTTGCCTTGTTACGTTTGTTTGACGTTTTGTCTGTGGTGTACAGTTATTAAACGTGGCCATGTTTATGAACGGCAGTAATACAACGGATGGAAACTAGGGAATCCGTCGTGACAATCAAACTTGGGTCAAATATTGGCTACACCGATGTTTTTAGACGTCATTATTTGTAAAACAGCATTTAATTTATGTTTTGTTATTGTGGATAACCCGCCTCGGTGGCGTAGTTGGCTAACGCGCTAGTCGTGTTGAGCCCGATCACCGAGGACGGGGAGATCGAGATTCGAATCTCGGTCGGGTGAACTGGGGGTGGTTTTTCCTAAATGGTTTTCCACTCTCCCTCCACGCAAATGCGGGTTCACTTCCTCTAAATTCAACCCTCCCAATTCCTAATCCATTAGAGTAATTAGTACCTAAGCGTATAACCCGAACGGGTAGTAAGACGCGGTGCTAAATAAATATTAGTGTGGATAGCTTTATTTTACTACTTTAATAATAATAATAATAATAATAATAATAATAATAATAATAATAATAATCAAGCTAACCAATTGTTTTCTGGCTAAAAGAAAGACGCAATATCTCAGTAGTTCTGAGGCCATAATTAAATTGGAATAGTGTTGAAAATAAAATATTTATTTATAAGCTTATTTGAACATCTTTTTACCAGTGTAAGTGTTACGATTAAAAAATCAAGCTCTCCCTTGTGTTCATAATTTCTAGGTACACTTTACAGCATGCCTACTTTGTTACGACTTGTCTCACTTTAATTTAATGATAGTTATGAGTGATGTGTGCATATTTTTATTTCAAAAGTCATATATTATACTGATTAAATTTATTATCAAATCAATTTTTTAAGTAACATTTAAAAAATTATCATACAAATGAATAATTTTACTGAGGTTTATTTTTATTAAATGTTTTTCAATTCTACCCCTATGCAAATGCATCTATATTTAGCCTAAATTCTGCCTACCTCACCCCTAGACCATATAAGTAAATATTATGCGGATAGTCTGTATTGATAGTAAGACTCAGTGCGGTTTTTCTATATTCTTAATAATAGTGGGGTATCTGGGCTATGGGGTAGGCAAGAAACTGTACATAAAGCTCCAAAATCAACAACCCCATACTCATCCATCCTCACTAACTTTCTCCCCACTTCTTTATCCTTGTATACACCCTTCATTTCAACAACATCCATACACCGAGTCACACATGCACTTTCATTCTTAATAAGCTTAAGTTTCTTATTTTCACACATTCGTCTACAATATTTAGCCACTTCTTACATCTCCTACCCCTTCCTTTTGATTCACACACTCTACCTTCATACATTTGCTTCGTCACTCGATCCACACTCATCCTCTCAACAGGTCCAAACCAACATTGATCCATTGGATTCCCTTTGAAACCGCACTCCTTTAGCAACCATTCATTAAATAAAATAAAATTTTAAGTTATTTATTAAATTACTGAGCTGGTCTATTTGAAATATTCCTATTCACCAATAAAATGACCATTAGCAAATCCGAAAATGCTAATTAATATCTTAAAAGTGTCTAATGTAATATAATTTTCGTAAATATAACAGCCAAAGTGCCAAACTGAATGTGTAATCCAATAAAAGTCCATTTTAAACAATGGCGCTCTTGAAGGCAATAAATATAATGTGTATTTTTAATAAAACATAAGGGGTTTATTATGTGCTTTGTTTTTTTTTACAGAGGAGCCATTAATTGTCTCTGGTTTTATTTTTACAACTCAGCCAAATATTTTGTTACGCCTACTATTTTGTGAAATAAAGAGGTCGGGACGTGGGTTGAAGGGTAGGGGCGGTTTTGGGGTGGGATGGAATTTTTTTTTTAGTTGGCATATTGCGTGCAATATATAGATCGTTTGGCCAAGGAATTCTTTACTACCCCATGAAATTTATATAGTGTTTGTATATTTGGGACATTTAGTTTATCACGTCGTAAAAAATCCCAATTTTATGCATTTATATACCACAAGTGATTTTTTTTGTTAACCCTCATATTGTATTAATTTGATTCGTTAAAATAATTAAGAAATGTATAAATTATGTGAGATCAATAGGATGAAATCCACTTAAGTGGCCGCGTGTTCAAAACGCGCTACTCTCACAGTAGACTAGACTGCCAATAACGGGGAGATCGAGGTTCTAATCTCGGTCGGGTGTAAAAAAAAAATTATTTTTTTCCAAGATTGTTTTTCACTCTCCCCTATATGCAAATGCTAGTTCTCTTCCTCTAAATTCAATCGTCCTCATCCTGACTCACTATCGTAACTAACACATATGTTTATAACTTGAATCCTTAACTCAGTCGGTAGCGTGTCAATCTACTGAGTTAAGGGTCCAGATGCGATTCCCGGCATGGCCGAAAATTTATCATCGGTGAGATATGGGTTTACCCTTACACAGTGATGAATTAACGACTGGGGACTGGATGTTATGCCTGTCCTAGTCTTAAGTGAGATTATAAGGCATATGAAGCTACGACAGGCCTAGATCAAATGGCTTGAATAAAAAACTGAGCCAGACCAAAGGCTGGAAACGGTAATGGATGTAAAGTGTTTAACTTGAATAAGTAATAAGTCGCAGTGCTAATATTAAAAAAGAATAATAATAAGGTTATTTAGAATTGGTGAGAGGATAATAAACCACCAAATGTGATTATCACCCCTATATAACTATCTCTCGAGCACTGGCGGACACGCGTACAAAGGCGTTAGTCTCATATTGTTTGGTTTTTTGGGGCTGGGAACCCGAACAATTGTGATGAGATTATTTATATCCTCAGTTGTTTCCCTTACTTTCCTCATACAAATATGTCTACACTTTTTCTTAATTCGACTTAATTAATATAAATATGAGAGCCCGAGCGGGTAAGGAGTGAAGTGGAGAACTGGGGAAAATAATAATATTATGTTCACAACTAACACACCTTACTCGGGTATAGGGGTTGGATTTTAACGGGGGTGGTCTTACTCCAATACGAATATTCATCCAGACAGTGTTAGGTAGTTCCTTCAAATTAACTTTTCTCTTACCAAAACTAATGGCCCCACGGTCTAATAAAACATCATCCTTGCAATATGCTTGACTGCCGGTGACAGGATGATCTGGGATCGATCTCCGATTAGGTATTACAAGTATTTTTTCCCCCCCTCAATGATTTCCCATTTCTCCTACAGACAAATGCGGTTAGTTAAATCTCCCCTAAAACCTACCTTCCTCAGATATAATGTAAATATTAGGATTGCGCGGACGGGTAGTAACACGCAATGCACACCAAAAAAAAACTTTGATTAGCCTTGGTACTTTAGGTTAGTCGTTTGGCGAATAAAGAAATTCTTCTTTCTCTACTCGAGAAATTTTTCTGAGGAATTTGATTGGCTTGTTTGTTGTTCCTTTTTCACACCCTCTCAAGTTATTCAAGAGTGACCCCTCCACCCCCTAAACCTCCACACAACCCTCGTCAAGTCGGAGGAAGGTACTCTTGCTCATTTCCGTAGGCTGCTGGGGATGGTTCTGACGGGTAAGTGGTAAGGTGGGGGAAAGGGGGGAGATTGTGGGAGTTGTAGCGGTTCGAGCCTCGCAACTCGTTCCTTAGACCGCGGTAACATTTGCATATCGTAACGACCTCCTTAATCCTAGCTTCCTCTCCTCCTCCCCCCTTTCCCCTCTCCTCAACCAACCCTCTCTACGATACACGACCGAAACAACTGCTGGTATGAGTGTAAGGGCCGATACACACAGAATGCTAAGCTTTGCTATGCTATGCTGTCCTCTGCTAAGACTTTGTCAGTTTGGTTTCACACTCATTGCTAAGCTAAACTAAGCAGTGGTTCCTCTTTTCACTCCCGAATTCAATGATGTTTCTTTCTGGCATGCTCCAGTGAACTTTAATTATGATGGCGTTCTCCAAAATGTCTTGGTTGAGTTCAGGTAACAGTTCTGAGGAAGAAAAGATGCTGCTGTTAGCAGTTGTTTTGGAAGATGAAGAAAATTTAGGATGTGGAGTTTTGACTTGTTCAATTAACGCTTCCATTTTAATATAAAAACCTTTACTAAATATAAAACCTAAATATAATATTACTTAAATACACGTGAAACAAACTGAAAACAAAACTTTAACACTTCTTTAGTTATTTTCACCAAACCAGCACTGCGTCTGTTCAACACGGAGTCCAAGTTGCGTTATGCGCATGCGTAACGTAAGATGGCTCAAGATGGGAGATGAAAAAATTGCTCGGCCAGGGATCGGAAAAAACATAGCACGGCGTAGAAAATCTTAGCTTAGCTTAGCTTTCTGTGTGAACCAGCACATTTAAATTCACGGTCTTCTATTTTTATAAAAAGTTAGCAGAGCAAATCTGAGCTTAGCTTAGCGTTCAGTGTGAATCGGCCTTAAGACGTCACTGCTGCATGCCGTGGCTGAGGAGGCATCAGTGCCGATTATATTGATGTACATCGGGTAGACACTAGTCCGTGAGATTGAAAACGGACCTAAACTAGAGTAGTAATACTAAGAAGCTTACGTGAACCACTTAAATACAGTTTTCCTTTTAAAAAAATTGGGTTTAATGATACGATTAAATATTTTTTTTGTGCCGCGTCTTATTAACCTGTTAAGGTTATACGCATATAATATAGTTGGATTAGGGAAAATTGCGCCCGGGAAGACTGTGCCTTCCCAGAAAAAAGGGGAAAATTGCGCCCTCCTATCAATCATCACACCATTAGGTGGGAAATGTGCGCCCCACACACTGTTTTACACACTTACAAAACAAGTATGCCCAAGGACCTAACAAAGTGTTTGAAGAGTCTAGCCTAGATTAAAAAAATGGAGTAAAAGGTCGTCAATAATTAGTTTGATAACTTCAATTTATACGTTCACATCAAATGCTTACATATACACACTAATCTTTATTTCATTGAAAAACCTAACCTAACCTAACCTAAACAACAAGCAAAGAGACAGGTGCGATGAATCGATGTTCTTTGACCCCCTCAATACCTCATGATGTGCGATGAGTCGATTTGGAATACCCACCCTCATTAACAAAAGGATGCGATGAACCGATCTACGCCAGTAAAAATGGTAAGGTCGTGAGGAAAATGGGAAAAGTGCACCCGCACGACCTTGTTAAAATTATTTAGGTGAGACAGACAAGGTCGTGTGGGCGCACTTTTCCCATTTATTAGTGGAATGATTCATGCGAGGGCGCAGTTTTTCCTTTTTTTTCTGGGAAGGTGCAGTTTTCCCGGACGCAATTTTTCCGACAACATATAATTGCTATAATGAAGTAGGAATGATAAAGAAAGAATTTTAGAGGAAATGTACTCGCATTTGCTTTGCAGGAGAATGTGAAACAATGCAATAAAACCAATCTCAGTAGATCAGACTGGGATTCGAATGCTAGATACCACTTGACCACTGAAGCGGATAGTTTTAAAATAAATACCTTAAAATTAATTAGATATATTTCCAATATATATATATATATATATATATATATATATAGGGAGAGAGAGAGAGAAAATAATACAAGTAAGAATTCACAACAAAGCTAAGAGAGGCTAGACAAACAAGCAAATTATTAAATGGATGAGTGGTAAAATTATGAAGCCTTAAGGTCATTCGACCATCAAAATTTTATTGTATTATTTTAATAAGTGTATAAATATAAGCTATAAATATTGATTCAATGATTTCAAATCATTACAGTTCTCGAGTTATAAGTAGTCAAACTTACTATTTTATCCATTTTGCGTACTAATTTTAAGGTAAAGTAGTTAATGTATGGGGATTAAATTTATTCTAGCTAGACATGCACATGAAGTGTATGAAATGAAGTACTTACAATATTTTAAATAAAATTAGTTTTTAATTTATAAGCTATTAAATAGTTGTAAAATTACATACTTTTTGATCCTATATAAGTACTTTTCGTTTTATACCCCGATACTTTGATTTTATATCATTTTGTAGTACATAATGTAGTTATTTCAAATTTATTTGGTTTATTAGTCCAACTCTACTCTTTTATTTTATTAATTGTGCGGCGTTGATCAATGCAAACGTAAATTGGCCATGTCCATTTCCTGAAACTTCTTGCTTTGGCTGTACATACCAATAACACAGACTAGCCGACCAAGGAAGGGTCGGGCTACCCCGGTCTCCGACTAATGACTCACCCCACGTCTTACTACCTGAGTGATGCGTTGTGACATTTATTTTGTATCTTTTTCCTTCCTCTAGTAATTTGGCACTTGTATAGTATTTTACTGTGTTAGTTTTATTCTTCAACTCAAAGTGTCAAAGGAACTCATCTCTTGGTACATCAAAGCGCGTTATGATTTTAAACCTATTGTTTATCTGAATATTATAATTAACTTCATGAATGAATAAAAATATGAGTTTCACTTTTATTACTGGTTGTAAATTGAACATTTAAAAGTATATAAAATCTTAAAAGTTTTGAAAATATATCTAATGTCACATGAGTACTGCATTCCTTTAGGCATTTTCTAAAAAAAAATCATAATTTTACCTGCTTATTGAACATGGCTAAGTTCAACCCTAAAAAGCAACGTGCATCAACCCCAAGAAAATGAAACAAAAAGGTGAAATCGAATAAGAATCGATATAAACTTAAAACAATGAAAGATTTGATCTACGATGTTTTCAGGTAAGTACAAGGCCCGGGGATGGGGGGTTGTTTTGGGGTTTAAACCCTTCCCAAAATTTTATGAACAAAAAATTAATATATATATATGCTTTATTTATGGTTCAAACAATATCAAAATTAAGATACAAGTACAAATTAGGGAGCTGTGCTGTGTAACCATAAAAAATAACTTCATAAAGCTTCTCTCTGGCAGTTAGGGGGTTATGTTGCCCAAAAAAACTTCAGATAGCTTCTAGAGGTGTTTAATATGTAGAATTTTTCCTAGCCTTCTGCAGCTATGGTGCTATGTCACAAAAAAACTTCAGATGGCTTCTAGAGGTGTTTAATATTTATAATTTTTCCTAGCCTTCAGCAGCTATGATGCTATGTTCCCAAAAAAAAATTCAGATCGCTTCTAGAGTTGTTTAATATTTAGAATTTGTCCTAGCCTCTGGCAGTTAGGGGGTTATGTTGCCAAAAAAAATCACTCCAGATAGCTTCTAGAGGTGTTTAATATTTAGAATTTGTCCTAGCCTATGGCAGTTAGGAGGTTATGTTGCAAAAAAAAACCACTTCAGATAGATTCTAGAACTGTTTATCATTTTTTTAAATTCTAGCTTCCGGCAATTGGGGGATGTGTTCATCAAACACCCCCCACCCTTGAAATTATTGGCTGGCTATGGTCTTAGGTACGTAATAAACTCATAGCAAAGGTACTATATATATATATATATATATATGGCGTATATATTATTTTCTAAAGACATTGTAGCTCCCTACTTGTTGGAGTTGGTATGGAAATATATCATATGTTTAAATTCACCACAAAGAGTTTTGGTTTGAGTTACGGGTTCCTTAAATAATTACTAATGAATATCAACACACAAGCTGCAAAATCATTTTAATTACGGGAATGTCTGTATGGAGGAGAATACAATTTAATTAATTTAAATTTGTTGAAAAATGACACCTTGACATTAGAATAAACTTGAGCCCGGGATCTTAGCGCGTCAATGTTCTAGCACTGCGCTATCCAGGATTCGTCCCACGCTCATGCTATTATATCCACGCGCACTAACGATATAAAAGTGTAGTCAGTTTAGTCAGTTCAGACTATAACTTATGTAAATATTATAGTATAAGCCTTTATCAAAGGTACAGCTTTAGATCACATGATTTGACGTATGAATTAGTGAACCCATTTCTAGTAACTTTTATAATTGTCAAATAATGATCTTCCTATTAACATCAGTCTAAATCAGACATTCAACTTATCCACTAAGAATCTTAATTTGAATTACAGCTTCAACTCGGAACCCACTGTTGTTTGTTGTTCCGGGGCCAAGTTACCAGTGGTTGATAATACTCCATTATTTGATGTCCCGGGCCCTTGTTACCAGTGGTTCATAATATTCTATTGCTTTATGTCCCGGGGCCTAGTTACCAGGGGTTGAAAATATTCCATTATTAGATATCCCGATACCTGGCTACCAGTGTTTCATAATATTTATTTTTTTATGTCCCTGGTCCTTGTTACTAGTGGTTCATAATATTCCATTATTTGATATCCCGGCGCCTTGTTACCACTGGTTCATAATCTACTATTGTTTGATGTCCCGGGGCCTGGTTACACGAGTAGGACATGACTTGTACCTACTGGTTTAACTCATGCATATGCGGACAAAATGATCAACAGCCACTTGGTTAACCCAAAAAGACCAACTTAGAAAATAAATGCCTTATTAATGATGATTTTAATCCACAAAATAAGCGTATAACTGAACGGATAGTATGACGCGGTGATTAAAAAATCCACTAAATTGTTTTTTTTTTTCCTTAGCTCTCACTCCCCGTTTGAGCTACACGCAGAATAAGGAATGCGAATAACGTATTAGACCATGTGACCACAAATGTGGGTATTTATTAAAGTTATAAATTTTATTAAAAAATTATATTTCATAGACTTTACTTGTTATTTTCCGTTTACGATTTTGTTGTCGAACACTTTGTTTGTAATGTATTAACTTGTCGGTCAATTGGTCAATCCATCTCGACTTTTGTATACCAGTAGGTCCTCTCAAGTCAAACAGTTGTATATCTTATCACATTGTTCTAAACGTGTCGATCACTTGACACGAAATACTTTTATTTATTTGTTCAACCAGTTAACTGTCGATCTCTTTGCCTTCTTATGCATAAGCTTGTCGACCAGTTGGTCCTAGTCTTGTAGGCCACTTGACCTACATGGTATTCAAACATTTTTACAAATTTTTGGCCGGTTTGTAAGATGCCAATCATGAGCTCTGTTAACTATTATATTAATAACAACGAAAATTAATACTTTTTATTACTACAAATAAAGAACTCTAAAACCTGCTCCAGTCCATCATGAACTCTAAGGCATCACTCTCGTAGACTAGATCGTTAAAGACAGGGAGATCGGGGTTCGATCTCGGTCAGATGTACAGAGGGTAGTTTTATTATAAATTGTTTCCCACTCTCTCTACGCAAATGCAAGTGCACTTCCTTTAAATTCAGCTTTCCTAATTCCTAACTAATTAGCGTAATTAGTACATGTGATTATACCGTGAACGGATAGTAAGAACTCGGTGCTAAAAGAATAATAAAAGAACCCTTAAACTTTCACCACTCAAATTATTTCATTATATTGCCTAGTAATACATTTTATTTTTTTCTTCTAAGAACATATTTTGTAAATATAGGCCTAATAGTATTCGGTACAATAAATACTTTGCTACACGCGTAATAAGCTCATTATTTTAAATTATTAATATTCTGTGAATCTTAGTAGCCAGGATTCAAACTCAAGACCACAACTCCCGGGTGAGCCATGCAGTGACCATTCATGTTCTATATTACTAAATAACAGTGAAGTTCCTTAGCGGAAAAAAGAGGTAGTGATATGACAACACTGTTGTGAACAAAGAGCTGGCAATCCCAGCTTACTTTCCCACTCCACCTGCCCAACCCCCCTTTACAACACAACACCCCCCCCCCCCTTTCAACCATGTTAAAAATTCCCTGTCAAAATGTTATAGCCTATTCATTCTAGGAGAAGCTTGCTGGACGAATCACCTTAACCCTTTTGTTCCCTAGTAGACATATCCTCAGTCGATCCCCCCCCCTCCATCCGCCACTGAATCCTTTCCCAGACCTCACGGTATTATTAGGGACACTTGCTAGTTTAGTTTGAATGTTGTCTCGAAATAACTCTTTGTGTGTGTGTAAAATAAATTCAGGTTACCACCTCGATCTAATAATACATTTTGTGGTAGATGAGTAGCCTAGTTGCTTACGTTGTCTAAGGTATCAGGCTGGCAATAGCCGGGATTCCCAATGACAGGGAGGTAGAGGTTCGAATCTCAACAGGATGCAACTGTGAGCTGTTCATACATCCTCTCTTCACGTTAATTCGAGTGCCGATCCTCCAGATCAGTGCTATTCAACCGGGGTACGCGAAGACATATTGGGAGTACGTGTAAATATATTATATAATCTCATATATTAACCACCTCTGTGGCTTGATGGTCAGATATCCTGTCTATAGATCCAGAGGTCCCGGGTTCGATCCCCGGTGCCTCCAAATTTATCTGTTAAGCAATGGGTTTGTAACGGTGTTAACTCATCCTCGTGAGGACAGATTAGGAAACACTTGAATAAATAAGGAGCGGCTCCGGTCTAGAAAACTTAACGGCCGAAGGGTTTGCTGTGCTGACAGCATGAAACCCTCTATACGTAAATGTTGGCACTATCTTCAACAACATGCAGCGACCACTCGGTTAGCTTAGCTCGTTTGCGGGTTGACGCCATGGATATTGTTTTTAATATAAATAAATATACATTATTTCATGATAAACACTAAATAATCAGAACCAGATTTAGGGCCTGGTACAAGAGACCTAGACGTAAGGTCAGGTGATCTAGAAATGTTAGAGTCTATACTTCACACCTAATCTCCACCCAGTGCTATATTTACAGGAGGGCTCAGGGGGCTATAAACCCAGGGTGGCAAAATCAGAGGAGTGGAAAGTTTTCTTAATAGAATAGGTTGTATAATAAACATTTCTTTTAAATCACCCTGGTAAATTAATTTTATTTTATTTCAACACATTTAAAGGCAAGGTTTTCAGAAATGGGAGGAAGGGGGGAAATAGGCGATACCACTATTTCAAATAAAAAAAATTATGGAAATATAATCCAGCAGCTGAAGAGAAGCTTGACGACAAAAAATTAGGTTTGAGTTTTTTTTGTGATCATTACAGTCAGAGTCAAGAATATGAATAGGATACATGCAGGGTTATATGATACCCTAAAAACCCTTTCACTATCATTCTATAATTTACACAGGGTGGAGGTCTGAAAGGTGGGGAGCGGGGAGTGTGGCTTAGGGTAGGGGTCTCCGGTTTTAGGGGGGGGGGGGGGCAAGGTCTGTTTAGCCCATAGGAGGCAAAATTATAAATCAGCCACTGTTCCTCCCCCACCTTAGATTATTAAGTCGTTAATAACCACGATGTTTAACTTACTAATGGTGGGGAAAAAGAACAATTTAGGTAGGCTGATGTTTCGGTTGGCCTGTGCCAAGCCCCACAAAGATGTCGTCTCTGAAACATGAGATCTGTTTGTTGTTTTTCAACCCCCAATGAACCTTCGAGGGGGTCCTGTGAAAGAAGAGAGGCTCTTAGAATGGACATGTCAGCAAAATGGGAACGCATTGCAGGCGAACATCTTGGCACAAGAAACGTTTTGTTTTAGCTTATTATTTTTTATTTTTATTTTTTTTGAGTTTTCTTTTCTTTATTGTCGACTTTTTTTATTATTATTACTAAAACTTTTAAATCTTGCCGCTTTATTTTGTTCTATGCTGTGTTTGAGTAATGTAATCATGTTCTACTTTGAAAAATGTTACGAAGATAGTAATTTTATACGTGGTTTTATTCCATTTTCCAAAGTAATTTTGCTCATTATGTCACCCAACACCTAAACTCAGTCTATAAAGCGTATCTCTACTAATCTAAGAGTCACGGGCTCAAAAAATGTATAATTGATATAACTAGGTAAATCGTCGCTTCCCGTATTTAATAGAAGAAGAGACGAATTCATTAATAAAATATATTCAATAAAGTAAGGAAGGAGAAAGCATAAGATAAATATACAAGTTTAACAAATAATTTTATTTAAATTCAAACAAATTAATAGAATTATATAAGGTTTAAATGGGTATTAGATTAAACAGTCCTTTGCTAAATAAGATAAATTAAATCAGTTAGCATAGAGGTATACATCCAAATAGGGAAGAATTTAAGTAAACGCCTATCAACACAAGTAAGATTGAGTCTAATGTTAGGTCTAGTAACTCTTCAAATTAAAACTAAAGCACATAATGCTACAAAATTGCGTCTGCCTCAACACGGCGGCAATATAAATAGAAAGCTAATATTAATTTAAGATTAAGCTCCAATACATAACAACTATCCAACCTAGCTACTACTAGACGTAGTCCTGAAAGGGATATACATAAATTTTAGTTAAACAATAGTTAATTATATCAAATTATATCAAGTCCTAATCTTAAAGAGTTATTATGATAATAGTTAAATGAGCTAGCTAGCATGAGTTAACTCCATAGAGAATTACTAATCCCAAGGGTTAATCTCCTAGAAGAGGAACTTTCATTTCACAAATAGTAATTAGTGATCTACCAGGAATCTAGGCTGTTTAGATAATTTGGCCTGTCTATTCCTAATTATTACTGTCTGGACAATCAATAGTATATTTAGACTTTCATTCTATCTAGGGCACACTATAATTAGTGCAAACAATAAATGTATTAACTAATACAAACTGCGCCTGAAGGGGGTCGGAGCCTATGCCCTATTCCCGCGGGCCACTACTAAGAACTAGTAGTGCTCCCACAGGCTGCACACCGTAAATAGGTGCACTAAAGAGAAATAATAGGGACTGGTATCAGTCACAGACCTAATTAGGTCACTGAACAAAGCGTTATACAACCTTATTTCCACCATTAAGCGATCCTAATCATAGCCAAACATTTTAGGGAGTCATGACTTTTCTATAGAATATAGCACTATGTCTTATGGACGTAGAAAAATAAGTCAGAAACATCGCCATATTAAATAATTTTCTACAGACCTAAAGTATTTGAGCACTAAGCTCATCATTCAAAACTATGCCTTATGGGCATAGAAAAACAAGTTAGAAGCTCTGACACAAAAACTATGTTTTAAGGACATAGTAAAAGAGTACTAAGACTATAACGTTCTTTCCTAATACAAATACTCATAGTGACTGCCATAACTACTTCTGTGACGTAGAGGTGTGACCGACGCCTCACATATCGTGATCGCCAGTTATTTTGTCCGCCGATGTAAGATTACGTCAAAGAAGTTCCTACGTCGAATTGATACAATAGAATACAAAATGTGACTCCAGACTCCAGACTCCAGACTCATAAAGCATGCTCTAATGCACCCTGAAGGGGTGCATGGGAGCAAATCCCAACACGTACCGACCAATTGGTCACACCGTGTGGTTTTCGGGTAATCTCAGACGGGTTGTCGCATTTCGCGAAGTTAACTGAAACAAACAAAAAGCATATTATTAATTAATATTATTTGAGGGAAAGAAAAATTTTGGGACCCGAACAAAATGTGAAGCGAGGAATGACTGTTATATACAAACAGAACTGACGTCTTCGGGAGGGTCTCCACCGGAGACACAAACGGGGGAGGTAAGTTGCAGAATTGCGCCGAACGACAACTAGCTCTAGAAGACTGCGCGTAAAACACAGAGAAGCAGCTCTGTCGTTTCATCGAAGTGGAACCTAAGAGTGAGATGTCGTTCTGTTGATCCTCCAGCAACAGTCAGCTGGGGAATTTTCCTGAAGTTTGGGCGTTTCCCGGCAACATGAATTCACCGTGAGTTAATATCTGCCACACATTATTAGAATATATTAGTTCTTGTATTCATCGTGTTAATCATATGTATTGTATTTTGAGCGTACGTGTTAAACAGGACGTTTAACACTTACATAGGGCTTCCCCTTTCACGGTGATAAATTTACGGCCTGGTGACTAGGTGCTGTGACTGGTCTATAAAAAAATTGTAAGTCTTGTACTAGTATAATCAGTCCGTTCATAAAGTGAAATTTAAATACCACAAATAAATAATTTGTTGGCTAGATTTGATTAAAATATTGTGTAGCGTGGTGGGATATTATAGATAACTTCATTTATTTTTGCGAGAATGACGTTTATTCTTTTAGAATTAGTTAAAATAAAACCTGTATTTAGTTTAAATAATATATTTAGAATTTAAAATGGCAGTTTATTCAGTTTTGTCGATTAATATAAGGAAAGTTCACAAGTGGGAATAGTACAAAGCCAGCGATTAAAATTGTTTATATTGCATCATTTTTTCGTGGTTTGAACCTACGTTGTCGTTTGATAAATTCTACTATATCTTACATTAATAGGGAAACATTTAAATTTCCCCCTGTTCTATAATACAATACTTATGCCTACATTGTTTGTGCTCGACACCCTGTAAATGGAAAAAGTAAAATAAATTATTGCCGTTTTAGATTATTTAAATCTAAGTTTTCCCAATATATTTACTCTATCTCAACCCCTCAGAGAGAGAAATATTGTGATTGTCAAAAAATATATAATTCGAGATTTTGATAAATGTCAACGTTTCATGGCCCCTGAAACAGAAAAAAATGTTTTCACGATGTGATCTGTCTGTCTGTGTGTCTGTATTTCGGCCTAGAGCCGAAACCATTTTTCCGATAGGGCTAAAATTTGGTATAAAAGATTGATACAGGGTTCCCCTGAAGAGTTTTTGTAAGGTTCCCCCCAGGAGTTTTTGTAATTATATATATACAACCCTAAAATTAAATTTAGTTTACTGAAGGCCAAAATGTGAAAAAATCGATTTCCCAGAATTCCACTCAAATGAGTTTGAATAAATTTCGTGACTAGGCACGGTATAACATTACAAAAAAAATTGCGATTCTAATTTGCCTATGAAAATTACTTTAAGGATACTCTATATAGGTGGAAATTTCCAATTTTGATCATATCCCTTTCCTCACGACCCGATGATCGTGGGTTCAAACCCATCTTGAGCGATAAAAATCCGTAGCACAACTTTTTTCAAAGGGAAGTAAAGCCGTCGGTTTCATGTCGATTTTGGCACGTAAAAGAACCCTGGAAGGTGTGTGCAAATACCTTTCCCGGATAAATTGGTAGGCCCTTTCACTCTCGCTCAAAGAAATTCTCGTATACTGATATAATCAGTCGGATCAAAAAGTGCACGATAAAAAATATACCTCGAATAGATATTTTTAAAAATAATCATATCTCCACAACTATTTGAGATACTAAATAGCTTATCTCTATAAAAAATAAAAATGTTTACTTTAAATTTTTTTTTATAAAACCGATAGTTTTTGAGCTCTCTGAAATCAAGAGTTGCAATGCATTTTAGTAAACAGAGATTCTACTGTTTTATCGATGTTTCTGTAAAAGTGCATTTTTTTATGTTCTATGCTGAAATGTGATGCTCATTTTTCCCCCTCATGTTTCTGCAACAATGACTATTATTTATCTTCACAAATATTTACGAGTTTTAAGTAAATGTCTTCATAGACATAGATAGAAGAGAGATAAAGTCTGTGTGATGCACGGTACCAATTATTTAATTATATTATAATATATTTAATGAAAATTTTACCACTTAAAGCTAACCTTAATCACCATTATGCTAATCGGCCCCGTGGTGTAACGGTAAATGCACCTGGCTACGAGCATAGGGGTCCCAGGTTCGATTCCTAGCTGGTACATTGGGTATTTTTTCCCGTAATGGGAATTGCCCCAACGGTTAGCAGGTTCAGTTAGTTATGTTTAAATTAGGTTTAAACGTTTCCACTGGTTTCATACCTCATGCTTACTATCACCATCACCTCATCTCATCGGGACATGGAAAAAGCCTCCACGTAAAAGATATACAATTAGTACATTCAGCCACCCCCTTGGCAACGTTACATTAGTACTGGCTAATCTTTCCACAAATTGGGCTACGAATTATTTATCTCTATGTTGGTTTTAAAATAACTTTTTTTATATACATTATTTTACTAAAACATTTTGCATAAGGTATCACAAAGCAACGCATCATTGACGACTATGTGATATCGTGTAACATGTAAGTAAGTTTATGATATGATATCATGTCAGCAATGAGCATCGCATCCCTGAACGATGTTGGCTGTCTTTCAACTTTGAACAGTGAGACATATTTCTTTCCGTCAAGTATGTTCTTATGGTAGCCTTTATTTGAATAATATCTTCAACCACTCTAAGTAAAAAAAAAAAGTTAAATTATTATTTGTGATTCTCAAATGAGTGGAATAAGTAGTACTATATCTCACAAGTATTTCTTCTATTAGTTTACTTGATGCATCAAGCTTTTCTCTATAATATTTCTTTCAGTCATGAGTCCTATTTTTTAGTTTAAATTTTCTGGCTTTTTTTTTGCCTCTAAGTATTTAAAGAACAATATTTTTTGCGGGTGAAATAAATTATTTAGATGTCTTTCGACTCAGGCCTGCACTTATAAAAAAATAATAATCTCTCTTTCTTCGACCCGACTGGGATTCGAACTGGCAAAGCTACCAGATCTGGCCAACTATCAAAACCTATAGTAAATATCTACTAAGAGGATTTAAATTTCCTGTAAGCCATTTATTTCTGTAAAATTTAGTAGGGCTTATTCATGTATTTGGAAACTGTATTTAACTCATCAGCATATTTCGTATGAATAGCTTAAGTCTACGAAATAAAACTACTTTTAAAAAAATATCACTTAATTTTATTCAACTTTTATTTATAAACAAAAGATTATTGTATAAATTTGGCACATTTTACTAAGTGCTATAAACTCTAATAAATGTATTCATGTACAGCACATACATTATTTCTTTGCTACCTCTAAGTAGCATAAAAATACTCCAAATAGCATCAAGATATATATTTATAAAATTTCCTGACCTCTGGGGCTTAGTGAACTATTCAGCTGTGCCCCCCCCAACCCCCTCTCCCCCGAATGTCCCATTTCCCCCTATATGGAAAATTTGCTAGATCTGAAAACTAACACTGTCAGCTGTACACCTCTATTGTATCATTATTATGCGTGACCTAATGACACTGTGTTGGCCCACACGAGGTTAAACACAAGTATGATGGACTAGAAGTATTTCTTATCTAAAAATTCGTGTCATTAAAAAAAATACGAAACGCATCATTGAGCCCGTGGGCAAAGGCGTAAAACTTACGTAAGACAGAGAAAGAGGGGCAAAATTGAGGCAAGTCGCTTGGACTTCGGGCAGCTTCGGGGAGTAATGAATGTGCTGAGTGGCTAGACAAAGAAGATGCATAGCCTATAGAAGTAAGCCAAAGATTGAGTGACCTAGAACCCTCCCCCCCCTCCAAATAAAAACATAATAATTGAAAGTGTTGTGACGGGAATTTAAGGACCTTGGTCATCGGATTAAATGGAGTTTAGGCCTTAGGTGTTTTTTTAATATTTATAATACTCATATATTCGCTAATATATTTTTTAATTCTTTAATTAAAATTAAATTAAAATTTTAAACTCTTATAATGTTATAACTTGTTTTAATTTTATCTGTTCAATAAATTTAAATTAATTGTATACCAGTGTTAATTGTCAATTATTTCGCAATATAAATTTACACCTTTATGTTAATAATTACTGTATCAACAATTTATAGATTGCATGAGTTTTCAATTTCTATTATCATTGCGTTTTACTACCTGTTCAGGCTATAGGCAAAATTACTTGAAAAAAAGAATGGTTATTCCTGTGAACAAATTAAAAAAAGTTGACAAATCTTACGTAAGTGAGAAGGGGTGTCAGACATTTGCTTATTTTTGCTTACAAAGGGGGGGAGGAGTGGTTAAAAATGGTCAAAAATATACTTACGTAATACTTGAATGCCCTCTAAGTCGTGTTTTCTTAAGAGGACAACTTTATGTTGGATGGTATCAATTTTTAACAGCTGTAACACTAACATGATGATATTTTTTTGGGCCAAAACTTGCTATTTTATGTTTTTTAAATATGTTCTTAAATATCTTCCTATGGTGGTCTCAATACAAATAGTCGCTGAAAGATTTAGTAAAAATGTGGAAAGGTAACCGTAAAATAAAAACTATCAAGCTTTATAAAATTATATGTATTCTATATTTAATATTTACTTCACCATTAAGCCTACATATTATGGTCGAATGACATGATTTTGATTAAATTAATTGTTAATATAATGGCACAAACTTAATAAGATCCCTACGCCATACCAAAAATTCCTCCTGTTAGCTAAAATTAATCATTAGTCAGAATATTTGACATTTGAAGGCAGTTCATCGCGTTTTCATAATTTATTCACCGACAATTTGTTGAACAGAAATATGTCTAAATAGCAAGATTTTGAAATAGTTTGTAAATTAAATACAACAAAAATACAGCCCCAAAGTTTAATCCAAAAGATGGCAACCATGGTAAATTTAGCTGTCCAATAAAATAATGTTAATGATTATTTTTAAAATAAATGAAAATACATTTTACAAAGCAATTTCGTGGGAAACATTCTATTAAGCGTCTATGAAACTCTAAGTTTCAAATTCCGTTTATGATAGATTTTCAAGCAGATTTAGTTTGAAAACGAAGCTCTCTGAAAGTGATGAGACATTATATATTGACGTCACTGGAAGCACTTGGTCCAAAACGCATCCAAGGCGTGATACACGTGGAGCGAGACACCGCCCAATGAATGATTCTCATCGGGATAGCTCTATGAACACAAAAACAAGGGGGAAATTTGGTCAGAGGAACATTCAGAAAACTATTTCAAATGTGTTAAATATATCTAATAAGTAACTTTGTTTTTATCACCGCGTCTTACTACCTTTTGGGGCTATACACATACGTACCGAGCTACGCTGATGTGCAAGGGAAGAGGAAGGCTGAATTTATAGGAATTGTACCCACGTTTGCATGAGGATACAGAGTGTAAAACCATTTGAGGTTAAACTATCCTCAATCGAGATTCGAACCTCGTTCTCTCAGTCATCGGTAGTCGAGTCTTTTGAAAAAGTGACGCCTCAGACATTTTGGTCACCGAAGCGGGTATATATATATATTGTTTCAGAACAATAATTTATCATTTTATAAACATTAAGATAACATGGGTCAAATAAATGTTCAAGATAAACAATAAATTTATTTTTCACGAATTATTAGAGAAGTAAAAGGTAGGATCAAGGAAAACTTCAATAAAAGAGAAGTTTTCAAATAAAATAAAAGTTGGTAGCCAAGTTTTATTTATATAAAAAAAAAGAAGGCATTGATCTGTTTCCCAGTATTTCTATCCTTAATCTATTTGGACTGGTACCCCAAATAATATTTAAACTTCCATATTATTTAACTATTTTTCTAGTTTATTTATTTAGTCAAATTTTATTTTAACTTACGAATAGATTGATGAAACTTATGCGAAACTTATCAGGATTTAAATTTAATGATCTAGTAAATTAAAATATATCTAACAAACTTATGACATGATATTAAACAAACATAGAGCATTTTGTTTACGTTATTCAAAATTAACACTGCTTTATTCAGGGGAACCAAACTAAAAAACAAATTATTCAAATTGGTTTAAAATATTTTAAAGAATTGGAAAAAATACTGTCCAGATAGTATTTTAAATGTTCATCTGACTTCATTTAAATTCGATTTTTAATAATTAAACTTACATCGATTGCTAGTTTATTATATCCAGTACAGAATAGAAAATAAATGGTACGGTGCACCGCAAAAACTTTCTCGCTCTTTTGCCTAAAAAGATTATATTTACTTAAAACTCGTAAGATATTTGAAACGAAATAATATACATTATTGTAGGAACACTCCACCAAAGAGCAAAAATAAATTATACACATTGCTACAGAAACATAGCTAGATAACAGTAACATCTCTGATCACCAAAAGAACATAGCAATTAACTTCCGATTTCTGAGACCTCATTTTTAAAATATATTTGCCAATAACTAAGAAACTATTGGATTTATAAAAGTTTATTTCAAATAAATGTTTTTACTTTCTTTTGACACCTCAGAGAGAAAGTATTGTGATCGTCAAAACAAAAACAATCGAACTCGAGAGTTTGATAAATATCGACATTTCATGACCCTCTGAAACAAAAAAAAGTTGTTTTCGCGATGCCGTCTGTCTGTCTATCTGTTTTTCTGTAGCTTGGACTAGAGTCGAAACTATTTTACAGATTGGGCTACAATTTGGTATCTCGAGATTTCAAAAAGTCCCCCTCGAGGGATTTTTGTAATTAGATATCTAACCCTAAATTTAAGGGTAGTTTACGGAAGGGCAAAAAGATTTAAAAAATCTATTTTCTAATTTGCAAAAATTATTTTAAATAAATTTCATATATAGAATATGTTTTTCATTCTTAAGATGGAAGTTCTCATTTTCTCATGAAAATGACTTTGCGTGTACTTTATATAGAGGAAATATTACAATTTTGATCATTTCTCCGCAACTATTTGAATACGAAATAACTTATTATTGTAAAGTTATAGTACTGTTAAAGATAAAAAAATGTATTTGAAATATATTTTTATAAAACCATTAATATCTGAGCAATAAACAAATATATAGTATTTTTAATTCAGGTCTTTGAAAATAAATTTGATTCTTATGCTCTTTGGTGGACAAGATATTTCTCTTTTCTCAATTTTTCTGTAACAGTGATCCTAGTTCCTAATGCCATAGAAAAAGTAACAGAGAATATTATATCAATAATGATCTTTAGTGTAGTGTTTCTACAACAATGTATATACCTACTATTTCGTTTCACAAATCTTATGAGTTTTTAAGTAAATGTCTATTTTAAGATAAAAGCGGGAGAAAGTCTGTTTGGTGAACCGTACTATTTATTTTTGTTTTTAAAGTGATACAACTCTGTGACGATAAGTTATTTAGTATCTCAATGAGTTGCGAGTTGATAAGTTAAATTATCAAGACATCTTTATTCATCTATGTATTTGACGCTGTTAAATTTCAATAGGGCTACAAAAAAAAAGTTGCTTAGTGAGCGAACACGCTAAGCCAGAAACAGTTGTTATTTATAATAACGTATGCTATGTTGCGCTTGTAAAATAAAATTCACCCCCACACGCCGCTCTAAGAATACCAGGGTTTTACCAATTCTAAGTTTAATAGTAGTCCCCAAATGATTCGCTATCAGTTACACGCGATCACTGACGAAACGGCACCTTCAACCCCTTCAGATTACTTCCTCACCCTCCTCTCCTCCAATCCATTTGTGACGTCACGCCACGTCATTTCCCGCAGTCCGTCTCATGATCTGAGGATTTATGTTTGGGGACAGAATTCAACAGGAACAATTCGATTCCAGTGGATGCAAATCATAATCATTTGTATGGACTTTTTAAAAATAAATAATAAACTGCACCGTATCTTAATAACCTTTCGGGCTATATGCTTATATACTAATTATACTAATGGCTCAAGGGATTAGGAAGGTTATATTTATAGGAATTGTACCGCACTTGCGGGGAGGGAGAGGGAAAAACTACCCTCAGTACACGTGACCGAGATTTGAATCTCGACCTCCCCGTCATTGGCAGTTTAGTTTAATACGAGGGTAGTGCGTTAGACCAAGCGGTCCCAGAACCGGATAAAAAATTGAGCCCAATATTACATTAGGTACAATCCTAAGCTTACAAAAGAACCCATGAATATGATCATCTTTAATCCACTAGTTTCATTTTAAATTACTAAGACCAAAATGAAAAGGGAAATAAACTATTGTTAAATATAATTCATTGAAACAAATGTATAAAATCACCATTTTTTGTATACTTTAAAAAAGAAGTTGACCTGTTTAGTGACCGTTTATATATATATATATATATATATATATTTTAATGATCAATACATCTTTTACCAGGCAATTCAATTTGTGAGCGGGTAAATTTTTAATATCACCTGTTTTTGGAGTCATTCAACACACTTAGAAAATAAATAGATACGTGTAATTATTTTAGATATTTTAATTTTAAATAAGATTATATTTATGAATAAATAAACACAATCAAATTGTATATAAAGGGTCAAAGCTTTTTTTTTAATATTAGCTTTTCCTAAAATCAAATTTTGATTTGAAATCCAGTGTAATGTAATATGTCTTCTTTAACCAAAAGGTATAAACCAATTAATTAACCGTTTCAAATATATTTTTTAAAACTACTTATTTTTGTAAATTTATTGGAAACTTGTGCTGTACGGGTTTGAACATGATTTTGAGGATTGAGATTTTTAACAATTGAAATTTAAACTATTACAAGATTAAATTGTTTTAATTTTAAACAAAGATCTTAATTTCCTCAAATTGAAGGAAAATTATTTTGCTAAGATGATTGATTTACAAAAACTAATCATTGTTTTGAACATGGAAATCTTTCCCAAGAACTATGTTTTACAGGGGTTAAAGTGTACAGCTATACTTGGTCTATGATGTATATGCTTCTATGACTCAAAATGGTTACTTTTGTTAACTTCCTAGCCATATAATATTCTAACCGTTGAAATTATAACTGAAACGGATACTGAACTTTCTGCATGGTGTAGAATTCTCCATTAATACAACGAAGTAATTATATATTCATTTTATATCTGGTTGAATTCTTTCCCTATTTTTCACTTCCTCTCTCTCTAAAACATGTACACACACACACACACACACACACACACACACACATACACACCATACACAAATGCTTACTCCCCTTACTACAAATCCGATTTAAAACAAAAACAACATGCAAATTCCTCTTTTTAGACATCCATAAAATTACAAAAACCTTTCAGTTCCACTGTTCTGATAATCGATTTACAACCATCAACGTTAACTCGAATCACATAGTAAATAATTCATTGCTGTCGAAGGGTGAATACAAATTCCAAATGGCCATTTCAATTACTGTCCCTTGCTTTCCAAACATTCATCTTGCACAAAATCTACCAACAATTGGTGTTATTTTAATGGCGTGTACATTTGTGTGGTCTGTACTAAATTTCAGATGTATTTGTTCGTTTAGCACAAAAGTTGTTAATATTAACTAAACCTAAAGAAGTGTTGATATGGAGATAACACAAGTTAAGTGCACACACACATTAGCATAAAGAGAGGATAAAAATCCACAGTATAGAATTGCACGTGGAAAATTGTCCTTAGTTCAGCAATCAGGAATTTGAACTACAAATTCCCCTTTAAAAGGAATCAAATGCATGGTGTGTTTAGCGTTCCTGCATTGATGGTCGCATAGTCTAATGCCTCAGTTTCCCATTAGAATGGATTTCAGGTGAAGGAAATATCGGGGGTCAAATCTCCGTCAAAAGTACTGACGGTTTTTTTTCCCCATCATAATTTACCACTTCTCCCTTAACGCAAATGCGTGTGTATTGCCTCTAAATTCTACCTTCCTCATCCCTACCCAAATAGTGTAAATATGGATATATCCCGAATGGGTAGTAAGACAGAGTACATTAAATTCAAAATGAAATGTAATCAGAGTTGTCAAATACCAGGAAGAAGTGTTTATTCTTACCAAAAACGTAGAAAGCAATTTTTTTTCTAGAATGGGGGGTGGGTCTACTAATAAATTTTAATATACTTTTATCAAATCTTTTAAGCGGATCCATAAAATCCACGGGGTCCAGAACCTAGACCCAATCCTCTCTTTCCACGCCCTTTGTTGGAAGTGCACATTTAATAACTTAACACTTTTTTTGTTATATTTTTATTAAGTTACCTCTCTGGCGCTTTATATTACCATACGCCTGTAAGTCATTAGACCGTACCTGTTGATTGAAGAGTATATCAGCCAACTGCAAGCTCCTTGCTATCGTCATGGCTTGCTGATAATGTACATTATCGTCAGCATTTCCGTGCAACAGGAAGAACTGCTTGTTCTTGAAGTTGTCTATCAACCTAGTTACGTCACTCTGGTTGTAGCCGGATTCGTTGTCTTCCGGAGTAGGTAGACCCATGAACCGCTCCGTGTAGATCGTGTCTACAATATCAGTTTCAAATATGTTATATACAAAACTATTGCAGTTGTGTTTGCGTAATGGTCATAAAACTGTTGGGACTGTTTTTCATCTTTCGTCACTCACCAAGTGACCTATAGAAACATCGAACTAATAGCATTGTCTTACGGTACACAACAAATTAACACCCACATCAGTGGACTTACGGTCAAAGGCATCGCTTTGAGTTAGGCTAGATTGCCAATGATTGGGGGCTTGGGGGCTTAAATCCCAGTTAAATGTACTGAGAGTTTAAAAAAAAATAGTTTACCACTCACCCTTCACTCAAATGCGCGTACATTTACTCTAAAATTATGTCCTCCTCACCCCTATTCAATCAGAGTAATTACTAAAACACACCCAAGGGAAAAAAAAGCACAATCTCCTCTTAAGATTTTATGTAATCTGTCCCCTTTTCTTAATAGTTAATGCGAGATCGAGATTCGAATCCTGGCTCGGTCCAATGAGTTTTTTCTTAAATTGTTTCTCACTAGATTACCTCTAAAATGTTTCCCTCCTCATCCCTAATACATTAACATAATTATCAAATATGAGAATGACGTAACAGGTAGTAAACCTTGGTGATTAAAAATAACTTGTATATGTTCATACACCAATCCACATGTTTTAAAGTAATCACTTTTGAGAGACTTGTAATTTTAACATCTCTATGATGTACCTTATATATATATATATATATATATATTAGGTACATCATAGAGATGTTAAAATTAGGGTATATATATATGTATATTCCCCAATTTTATTACGTTACATTAAATGCACTTAAACGTTCTTCCTATAACAATTTAACTATACACACGCTTATATTTTAATAGTAGTGGTTATAGTAGTATACGTGACCTGGTGGTCTAGGGGTAAGGTGTCGGACTTCTGTGCTGAGTGTCCGGGGCTCAATCCTCAGTCCCGGCACAGATTTATCTGATTGCCAAACCCTTCCTTCACCTCTGACAAGACGTGTATTAATCACAACTTGTGAATTTGTGGAATGCCAGGCCTCCACCGTGGTTCGGATCCACGTTAAACTGTAGGTCCTCCATTTCATCTCACAATCACCCTACCATTACACATTAGCGTAAGTGCACATAACCCGAACGGGTAGTAAGACGCGGTGCTAATAATATTAATATAGTAGTATTTTTTTACAAACATTCTCACGTAAATTAGGCTAATATTTTAAATCTAGCAAACTTTGTATCATAATCTTCGTGCCTGCTTTTCCCTTTCTAAAAGACTGAAACCGGTCTCAACAGGGATTTTATTATACAGGCTCTCTTAATAGTCAATGTATCAAGCTCTCCGTGCTCTTGACCACGGCCAAGGACCATCCTGCTCCCTCACCGTAGTATATCCAGCTGGAGACCGGAGCGACGGAGGCGCCGCACTTAAAGACGCCCTCCGTATCCTTGGCGAGTGCCATGGCGGTGGCGTAGCCCCCGTAACTCCAACCCCAGATGGCGGTACGCGAGGCATCGATGTACGGCAGCCGCTGTTGTAACGACCTGTGGAACAAACGAGCAGGTTCACCACATTTCTAGTCTGATTACTAGACTAAGGGTTCGGGTATGGGCGAATGGTATAGGCATTGAAGAAAATTATGGTTCTTCTTTTATAGTGGTCAATTAAGACTGGGTGTTATGTCTATTTTAGAGATAATATACAGTCTTATTTAGATAGAAAAAACTTTTTTGGCAGTTAGGGCAATGTTCATATACTTATCTGTGAAAATATATAATCTTCAACTGCCCCATTTGATAGATATTATAAGTACCTTCAAAATTACACTAATATAGAAAAATACTATAATTGTTGAGAGCAATTAAGTATGTTTAGTGCTCTAAAAGTTTCTTCTCATCTTAATCCTACCATAGTTTGTAAATTGTGGGCTGGTATAATAAAATGGTTTAGGAAGTGAGCTTTAAATACAAATACATATACTCGTATTATATTTCCAGTATTGGTTATAAGAAACTTAAATTAATGCACAATATATTAAAGTAATAATTTAGTACTGGTTATAGCAATTACTTTGGCATACATTTAAATATGGTTAAAATGACAACCTGAAACAGGAATTAAAGGATTCCAGGTTCAATTCCCATGTCCAGGTATCAATTTTTAGCTATAGCTCCGTGGTGTCAACTCGCAGACGAGTTGTACCGACCAAGCGTCTGCCATCTGTTGGTGAAGATAGTGCTGACTCCTACTGGTATAGGGTGTAATGTGATTGGCACAACAAGCCCTCCAGCTGTTAATCTCAGTTTTCTGGACCAGCGTTGCTACTTTTTCATTCAAGTAGTTCATTTGTCCTCATGAGTTGACTCCGTTCCAGACGCACTGCTTCACAGAAAAATCTGGAAGCTCCAGAGATTGAACCCGGAACCTCTAGATCGGTAGCCAGGAACTCTGACCACTAGTCCACAGAGGCAGTCATCATTTTTAAATTATATTTTTACCAAACTAATATTTTAGTGAAGCGTATAACTCAAACGGGTGGTAAGGTGTGGTTCTATAATATACATATGTGTATATTACTGTTTCCCGCCTATGGCCTGGGTCAGTTTTTTATTCAAGCCACATATTTTCCACTACAGAATGGCTAGGCCTGTCCTAGATTCAGATGCCTTTGTAATATAACTTAAGACTATAACTGACACAACATCCAGACCCCAACAGTTAATTCATCACTGTGAAACGGTAAACCCACATTTCACTAATAATACATTTTTCGGCCGTGCTGGGAATGGAACCCGGGATCCTCATCTCAGTAAACAGACATGCTACCGGCTGAGCTAAGTTTAGTGTAATATATATATATACTATTGATCCGAACCTTAGCTCAGTCGGTATATGTATATATATATATAATGCCATATACACCATATGTGTATATATATATATATATACCATATACATATATTAGTGACGTAGTATGTGTACCTGGTGACAGCAATCTGGTCTTCTATCTCCACGGTCCCCAGTTTCCTGTTGAGGGAGAAGAGCAGCCTGTTCCCCCTCAGACCCGACCCCTGCCGTCGATCAGTCCGTAGATGATACTCCGGTTCGTCGCCAGGTACGTTCCGAAACTCAGCGTGTAGGCGTCGTTGATCTGGTTGGAATTGGGTCCTCCGTACCTGCGTCATCACCCACATAGATAGTGGTGACGTGAACTGGAGTTGTAGGGGGCGAGTTATACTTCCAACCCTCAACCCTTCCTCCCTCGCACCTACCCCTTTAATAAAATAACCTCCTATCATCGAAAAATGTTAATCGCAATTCTATGCATACACAGTCTCTTGAAAAGTTGACGATGATAAAGATATCTGATTCAAATAATTAGAACTGCTAGTTTCTTTTTTTAATAGTTTAATTCCTTTAATTCTTCTACAATTTAAATGAAACCTTATATTTTCATCATAAAAATATAAATACAGTTTTTAGAAGTATTCATCTAAAGAAGAATAGCTTACTAAATCATTTTGGTGGCCCCATAATCTAAGGCGTCACTCTAGCAATATACTACAGTAGACTACAAAGCCAGGCAGATCGGGTGGGGTTCAAATCCTGGTTGGGTGTACTGAGATTGTTCTTTTTCAAAATGATAATGTGGGCACACTTTCTCTAAATTAAACCTTGACCAATTATATTTCACTAGCATAATTACTAGGCCTACATTTGAGTAAAATCTGAAGGGGTAGTAAGATGCGGTGCAAATAAAAAAAACTTTCTTAACCTTAGTAACTTTAATATTATGCCCTCACAGTAAGGGTCTCTTTCATGAAAGAAGCTGAACATACCTTATCACCCCACCCCCTACCCCCATCCTTTAGGGAATTTATTAACATGTCACCGCTCACATAGGTGGTCAAGTGGACTTGGGCGTTAAACTCGTCTAGTTTGGTTTGAGAGTGACGGGGAGATCGGGGTTCGAAACTCTGCAGGGTGTACTGAGGTGTGTTTTATCTTAAAGATTTCCCACTCTCCCTCCACGAAAATTCGGGTACACTTCCTTAAAATTCTACTTTCCTTAACTTTAATTTATTAGGGTGAATATCCGGAAAACCCAAATTGGTAGAAATACGATGTACAAACAAATCATAGAATAGTGTGCTATTACTC
This sequence comes from Timema podura, assembly GCA_033556935.1. Lineage (NCBI taxonomy): Eukaryota > Metazoa > Arthropoda > Insecta > Phasmatodea > Timematidae > Timema > Timema podura. The sequence goes on along the minus strand of JAVRXN010000005.1, from coordinate 19,077,869 downwards.
GTCCCGTTTAAAGCATTTTAATTAAACTAATGGGGTAGAGATGATTAAGGTAGAGTTCAGAGGAAAATGTACCCTTGTTTGTTTGTAGGAAAAATGGGAAAGCATTTAGGAAAAAATCACACCAAGTACACACGGCTGGGATTCAAACCTCAACTGTATGAACCTGACATTTAGTCCACGTGACCACCGATTCAGGTGTTTTTTTATGTAACAATTTCTAAACAGAGTCTCATCACTTGACCTGATAGCCATTCTAATGTTTTTTAAACTACCGAGTGATGAGTCAACAACCCGAAGTTTGGTTTGATGCGCTTCACTTCCATCTTGAGCTGGACATATACTCAACCCTGCGGTTGGCTAGTGCTGTCCACACCATCTGGTATAAATCACATGTAATAAGGAAGTTCAGAAGTGCTGTGGTTCCCCATTGCTTTCCACACTGGATTTCTACGAGTGAGCGAGAAAGAACCTACAAATATTGATGGAAAGATATTTTCTTATACCTTCCAGGGTTCTTTTACACGCCACAATTGACATGGGACCGACGGATTTACTTCCCCTCCGAAGGAAGCTGTGCTACGAATTTTTATCACCCAAGAAAAATCCATCGACCTCGGATGAGTTTGAACCCAAGGACATTGGGTCCTGAGACGAGAAATTTACCTCAATATCACCGAGATCGCTTTTTTACTACAATCAACATAACTTAAAATATAAAATATTTACCAGGCTGAGAGATAAAAATACATTTTTAAATAAAGCAAATCTCATGGCGTTAAAAAAACTGTTTTGATTTGTAATTTCCCATAAAATTTGGTCTGATAGCAAATAAAAGTGTCCCCGGTAGAACCACCGCGATGAGATCTCCCAGTATCGGTGAGTATGAAACTGTACTCACACATAGACCAGCATGGGGTACTTTATGTCCCCAGAAGTGTCGAGACCTGGAGGCAGCCACAGCCTGACGGTGGCGTTGAACCCCCCGTCTACAGGTACCTGCGTGGTGTACCAATATGGGTAGGATCGTCCAGAAACACTCTCCCGGAAAGCCTCGTTGCTTTCCCACACCTGGACCGTCGCGTCGTCTCCGCTTGAAGACGCCTGCAAACACGAGGAGAAACGTCAGATCTGTTGATGGTTTCATGTTGTTACTCTTTGTTCTGACGATTATTAACGTTGTCTACTTGTGAACCAGAGACAAGTCTAGCTAGGATTGCCCATGTTAATTTATTTACGTTTTATTTAGCTGGTTTTAAAGATATAATATTGAAACAGGTGCCACAAATTCTTAAATAATTCTAAGAAGAGTCGTAAATCGTGACAAAATTATTCTTTCGATCTTAAATTTTTTTTATAAGTTTGTTGTATAACTCATATTATCTAGTCTTCACAAACCTGGATTATAGGAATCTTCTTGCCAGCGTATGGATTAAAATAAAACTCGTGGTATTATATGTTTATATAAACTAGTAAACAAGAAAAAGGTAATTTTGAAATTCAAGCCAATTCCGTTCAGGAGTAAATAGTAGAGTGGGTGTGTACAATCGTCAGTGGAAGAGGGGAAGTGGTATCAGTATATAAACAAGAGACCACATAGAATAAACTGCTCATTCTCTTCTATCCGTGACGGTGGCATGATCTGGCTAGTGATGCTGTAGTGAGACAGGTCCTTGTACAAACATTGGTTACCTTGAATATCGTGACGGTGGCAGGATCAGACGATTGATGCTGTAGTGAGACAGGTCCTTGTTCAAATATTGGTTACCAGGTCCTTGTACAAACATTGGTTACCTTGAATATCGTGACGGTGGCAGGATCAGACGATTGATGCTGTAGTGAGACAGGTCCTTGTTCAAATATTGGTTACCAGGTCCTTGTACAAACATTGGTTACCTTGAATATCGTGACGGTGGCAGAATCAGACGATTTATGTTGTAGTGAGACAGGTCCTTGTTCAAATATTGGTTACCAGGTCCTTGTACAAACATTGGTTACCTTGAATATCGTGACGGTGGCAGAATCAGACGATTTATGTTGTAGTGAGACAGGTCCTTGTTCAAATATTGGTTACCAGGTCCTTGTACAAACATTGGTTACCTTGAATATCGTGACGGTGGCAGGATCAGACGATTGATGCTGTAGTGAGACAGGTCCTTGTTCAAATATTGGTTACCAGGTCCTTGTACAAACATTGGTTACCTTGAATATCGTGACGGTGGCAGAATCAGACGATTTATGTTGTAGTGAGACAGGTCCTTGTTCAAACATTGGTTACCAGGTCCTTGTACAAACATTGGTTACCTTGAATATCGTGACAGTGGCAGGATCAGACGATTGATGCTGTAGTGAGACAGGTCCTTGTTCAAATATTGGTTACCAGGTCCTTGTACAAACATTGGTTACCTTGAATATCGTGACAGTGGCAGGATCAGACGATTGATGCTGTAGTGAGACAGGTCCTTGTTCAAATATTGGTTACCAGGTCCTTGTACAAACATTGGTTACCTTGAATATCGTGACAGTGGCAGGATCAGACGATTGATGCTGTAGTGAGACAGGTCCTTGTTCAAATATTGGTTACCAGGTCCTTGTACAAACATTGGTTACCTTGAATATCGTGACAGTGGCAGGATCAGACGATTGATGCTGTAGTGAGACAGGTCCTTGTTCAAATATTGGTTACCAGGTCCTTGTACAAACAATGGTTACCTTGAATATCGTGACGGTGGCAGGATCTGGCCCGCTGCAAGTGATGGTGTAGTGAGACAGGTCCTTGCTGAAGGTGGCTGTGCTGTACAAACATGTATTCCCCTCGGGGGTCTGTATGGAGCACGACAGACAAGTGTTGACACCGCCCTCAGTCACGGAATACACGTGACGGTTAGTGGGAGCGTCTACCCCTGTACCCAGGTAGTAGCTGCAACACGCCACACACAAACAACATGTTATTACATCATCTGTTCCCCTTGATATGTGCTAGGGCGATTGACTCGCTAACTGAGCTGGTCGAAGAGTATTGGAAAATAACTATTAAACCTATTTAGTAAATAGTTTAGTTGCTATAATATATATAATTTAGATATTTACTAAGTGTCTCAAACCAGCTTCGGTGGCCGCATGGTATAATACGCTATTCTCTCAGTAGACTAGTCTGCCGACGACGGGGAAATCGAGGCTCGAATTGTTGATACCACCGTGTGAAGAAAATTAAACTCTATGTTTATACTGGAGCAATATTTTATTTATTTTGGCAAAAAAAGTTTTAAAATATGCAAAAACACAGCCCTTAACTCGCGTTCCCTACATCCCCATCCAAATAAGCCCAGCTCAATAAATAAATAATAAATTTCTTCTCACATGATCGCCGCCTCGGTGTTCCAACCGTAGATGGAAGTGACGGTGTATCTGCCGGAAGTGAGGGCTCTTCTCTCGCCACTACTGGTGTCTATGAGGATCACGTGGTTGAAATCTCCATCCACCTCTCCTTGAGACTCACTCAGGATGGTCACGAACCTCGTCCCCGCGTCGTCAAACAGAGGGGTGCCCGGGGTAAGCCAGCCTTCAGGTTCGCCCCACTGGTGCACCTGACAACATGAGGTTATCATGGGGGTGTTAAGGTAGACTGGGAGCTGGTGTATCAATGGTCCGAGGTGTCAGACTCACATTAACCCTTGGTCAGCACCAGGTCAGGTGCATTGGGGATAGTATACCACATTTAATTTGTATATGGATATGGATAGACCGCCTCAATGATCTACTGGATACAGATCCAGGTGTCCGGGGTTCGATTCCCGGCGCTTGCAGATTTTCTGATAAGCAGTGGGTCTGTAACGGGGTCAACTCAGCCTTGTGAGGACAAATGCGGAGCTATTTGAATGAAAAAGTAGAGGCTCTGGTCTAGAAAACTGAGATTAATGGCTGGAGGGCTCGTTGTGCTGATCACATGACACCCTCTATCCGTAGAAGTTCGCACTATCTTTGCCAACAGACGGTGGCCGCTCGATTGCAGGCTGACACCAAGGTGGTATGGATTTGGATTCATGCATTATTAAAGACTTACAAGATTTTTTTATCACCACGTCTTACTTCCCGTTCTTGTTATAATAATACTCATTTGTACTAATTAAGCTAATTATTTAGGGATTAGGAAGGATATATTTAGGGGAAGTGTAGCCACATTTACGTGGAGAGAGAATGGAAAATTATTTTGGAAAAACCACCTGACCAGGATTTGAACCTCGATCTCCCCGTCATTGGCAGTCTAGTCTACTACTAAAGTAGCGCGTTAGACCATGCGGCCACTAAAACGGATTAGAGGTACACTCAAGTGGGGCTGTTTAGTAAGAGTAATAAACGCGTTTTACTAACTAATTTAAAAAAATAAACAAGAACCCACTTATTGGTTAGTTCCGAATTGAATGTTTGGTAAAAAAAAACATATCTGCTCTTACTATAGTCGCAAGTCCAGAGCTTGAATTGTACGAGGTTATCACTGCTACGTTCTGCACTCTGTTAGTCCACGTGGCAACTACTGCTGAGTCTGTAGGCCATGTCACCGTGTACAGGATGTGATCACTAGCGACAAAAATACAAACAGGTTCAATTAATATTGAGTACACACGCACTGAGATAGCATTCTAGCAGGCTTGAACTAACTTAAAACAATAATCAAATTCAGAATAGCCATTCTAACATCAACAGGTTTGACACCAAAAACAAACAAACAAACAATCTAAATCTAAAAACTTGTTAATAATCTCAAAATGATCAATCAAATTAATTTTAAAAATCACATTAAGCCTCTAAACAAATACTCACCATTCACCCCCGTAATAATCGCCCGTAAACTGATAATGAAGCGAGAGAAAGGGATCATCCAGCTCATTGAGGAGGCTGGTTTTATTCTTTTGGGAGAAAGTGATCCTCCTCAATAGTAATATTATTATAATTTTGGGACATAGGTGGTCCAGAACTCTAATTTAAACTTAACACCTTACTATTATTATTATTATTATTATTATTATTAGCACCGCGTCTTACTACCCGTTCGGGTTATACGCACTTACGCTAATGTGTAATGGTAGGGTGATTGTGAGATGAAATGGAGGACCTACAGTTTAACGTGGAATCCGAACCACGGTGGAGGCCTGGCATTCCTCACATTCACAAGTTGTGATTAATACACTTCTTGTCAGAGGTGAAGGAAGGTGTTTGTCAATCAGATACATCTGTGCCGGGACCGAGGATTGAACCCCGGACCCTCAGCACAGAAGTCTGACACCTTACCCCTAGACCACCAGGTCACCAACAGCTTACTAAATATGCTCAAACAACTAGAATAGAATTATTTCAAAACAAAACTTGCTTGTAAGAGCTTATAATAGTGAGCTTGGGGAACGATTGCCCGCACTGGAGGGCACGCGGACAAAATCATAAGCATCTTCTTATCTGGTTTGAAAGAGTTAAGAGAGTCCTGGGTTCAAATCTCTACGCAAACGCGGGTACACTTCCTTTGAACTCGACCTTCCTCATCTCCGCCCCACTAGTGTAGATATGTGTAGAGCCCCGACGGATAGTAAGGCGTGGGAAACGGGTGAACTAAATTGAGAATCAGTTTGAGTACTTACTCAGTAACTATGTCTGTGGGCGCAGGAAGGTCGACGACAGTGATTGATTCATACGTCAGGTCTTGAGTCAGGTCTACCACCTTGAAAGAAACATGGGGGTTCGTCGTGCCGGACTGAAACAAATACATCATTTTCCTATATCGGGACGCAGCGTTGAGTTGAGTCCATCCGCCAGAGGTTTGTTTCGGACAATCCTTTGCCGTATTACGTCAACTATACCCAGATTTTCTTACGAATGGACATACCTGAGAGAAAGGAAAAGCTACTAGATCTACTTTCACGTATTCATACGTCAAGTAATGGGATCTGAACCTGTCACTTTTTATAGATAGTATCAATACTTTTAAAATTATAGTGTTTTTTTTAACAGTTTCAGATATATTTTCATATAACTTGACTCTCTTACTCGTTTTGTAATGTAAATATTGCCAAAGAAGACTGTCATTAACAACTATATTAAATATCAAAACAATAACATTAATTCTAAATAAAATGTACAATGTGTTTATTTATTCAGTAACAAGTAAGCTTGTTAACACGTGTTAGAAACAATCATGTTTGTAATGTAACCCAAAAAGACGCAATTACCGTTGATTGGTCAGGGACTATACTGTTGAGGGTAGTAGACGCTCTCCCGGCGATCAAAGACGAAGGTCTTATGTCCAGCTCGAGAAGATCAGGAGCTCAGAGCTCAGGAATTCAGGATCTCGATCTCGTTACGCTGCAGAACTCATGGCGGAGGCCAGATCTCGTGTAACTAACTCAGAGAATCGAAACCAGCCGAGTAGTTAACTGACGTACAGAGAAACCGTGTACACGATGCAGAGGTGGGGGTGGACATCATCGGAGACGAGTGGACCTCCCGGGTATTGACCCAGGTCCTACTTACTCTAGTACAGGTTGCTGACATGACGGTCTCACTTCTAACCAATCTCTTTCTTCAGACATGACTATCATCACATTAGTCTATACATTTGTCATATGCGCTATCCAGTATTTTTTTCATTAAAACGCTTAAAAACAGTTTTGTTTGATTTATCGCAATCGCTCCCGTCACGATCATCCCTGACAAGAAGCACCAAAGGGTAGCCGGACAGTGACTTCTTTTATCACTGGATCTTACTACCTGATCAGGTTATACGTATATATGATAATTTATTATTATGTGGTAGGGATGAGGAAAGAAGCATTTTAGAGGTGACATACCCGCACATTTTGGAAAAGCCACCCTCAGTAGACCTGACAGGGATTCGAACCCCGATCTTCCCGTCATCAACAGGCCAGTGTAACACGATAGTGACGCCTTAGAACGTTCGGAACACTGAAGCTGGTAGTAGCACTAATAAAATAGAAACGTTCTATTAATGTAGAACACAAAAAATATGTTTTATATTTTCTAAAAGGTACTCTCAATGTCCTTTATCATTGGTCACGTGGTTTAAGGAATCAGGTTTGTAATTAATGTATGTACTGGATAATCTGTAATATATTGTGTACGTCCCATGCGGGCTTAGATCAAAATGTGACCATCATTGGTGGACCAACTCTCCTAAGATAAAGGAGTATGGAGGGAGAGAATTAAAGTTTAGTATGGAAAACAAAAATACAAAACTAGTTCAAAATGCCATATTTATTATGAATGGTCGATGAACATCATTCATATAAAAACGTTTCTGATATTAAAAAGTCTCAAAAAGACTTCATAATTTTAATCAACTCATATAGCTACAGCCCATTTAAAATATTTCATATATTTTTTATTTATTTTTTAATGGAAAAATCCTGGGAATTACATTACTTACACATAAGTGACCTCTCTAACACGACATAAAGGATACTTTGTACCGAGTTAAAAATTTCATCATCATCATCATCATCAACTGTTTCCAGCCTGTGGCCGGGTCAGTTTAGTAAAATGCCTCAATCTGCCTCTATCTTTCCATTGTTCTTCCTCCTTTAACCGCTTTCATTTTCCTCTCCTACCATCTCTTTCTTGGCCTCCCATGCATTCTTTTTCCTACCTACCTACTTAATCTCCATCATTCTCTTAACTATTCTCTCCATCTCCATCCTCATTACATGCCCATACCCTATCAGCCTTGCTTCCTCTACTCCCTCATGTACTCCCTGTACCCCCACTCTCTCCCGGATAACTTCATTCTTATTCCTCTTTCTCCTCTTGACAGCTAACAGCAAAAAAAAGTCTGACGATCTGCACGTATTTAATTTACGATAGTGCAGCTCTGACCGCAATACAATTTCGCTAAGCATGTGTGTTGTGTATCTAAGGAAGAGAAAACGTATGACATTAATTAGGTACAGTCCGATTTTTAAAGAAAGGTCATTTATCTGACAGCTAGAAAAGTTACTCGATCTACTTTCACGAGGTTTTTTTTTTTGTCACCGCGTCTTACTACCTGTTCAAGCTATACGCATATTTGATTATTTATTCAAATGGGGTAGGGTTGAGGAAGGGATCATTTTAGAGACAATCAACTCGCATTTGCATGGGATGAGAATGGGAAATCACTAAGGAAAAGTCCAGTAGACCCGACTGGGGATTTAACCACCATCTGCCCCCATCATTAGCAGGTCATCAGTATAACACGAGAGTGACGCCTTAGACCATTCGATTATTGAAGCGTGTTTCAAGTTTTCATACGTCAGGTCACGTAATCTACAGCTGTCACTTTTGATGGATGTTATCAATACCTATAAAATAACACTAATAATAATAATGATATTAATAATAATAATAAAATGTTATCAATGTTGACCGTAAAAAATATGTACGTAATTTCTAAATGGTCCTTCCTATGAAAATTAGTCTTCAACTTAGTCCTTAATATGACACACCAGTGGGCATGTGGATAAAAGCGTTAGTCTCGTATTTTCTGGTTTAAAGGTGACTGTGAGGTAGGAGTTCAAATCCAGGCTAATTATAATGACGTGTTTTTTTTGTTTTTTTTTTCGAAAACGATTCTATATTTTTCCTTCATGAAAGTACGGACAGATTCCATCTTAATTACAGCTTTGTCCATCCCTATTAAACTAGTTTAACTTTGCGGATATCCCAAGAAAGTAGTAAGAAGTGTAGGACATTATTTATATAAATTCTGAAATATTACTAAATATCATTTGATTTTACATTTGTGAACTAAGTGATTATTGTGGAATTTGAAAGTTACTGACTATTAAGCATCCATTCTGCAAAAATATATTATTAAAAACAATAATATTTCTTATTTTGAATATCACTCAAAAATCTTTAAGGATGATACAGTCGTAAAAGAGCAAGTTTACCTAGCACACGAAAAACCGGGAAATCAGCAAAAAAACAAGGTTTTTTTGTGTATGGAAAAAAGGGGGAAACACTAGGAATATTTCAAAATCTAGTAAAAATGCTTAACTATTTGTCAAAGTGGATCATTTAACTGAAAGCTTAAAATAGTAGGTATTGAAATAGATAAAAAAATTGAACTGAAGAATTAAGCACATTGATTCGAACAAGTCTTATTACCCCCTAAAAAAGGATTGTGAAGCGACATAAAATGTAATTTTACTATAAATCTAAAGTAATCCTTTTTTTAAACGTAAGTTACATGACTTCACACACTAGTCAGTTTGATGAAAAATTAAATCTCATAGCGCTTTTCTTCAATGTAAAATGTCTGGAAAGGTGGTAATTCCTTCTTGAAAACCTGTAAAACACAGGGAATTTGGTTTTTAGAGAGTAGTGGCGGCCCTGAAAAGGAATCAGAGCCGGCTATCTGCGACGATACAAGACTCGGGATATCCTTACAGACAGTTTACACGCAGCCCTGCGTCAGATGTGACCTTAGCGTTTGTTCATATCCTATTGCACCAAAGCAATAATTCACCATCTCACAGTTTTATAATGTTATTTTTGTTGACCTCGATGGTCTTGGGGTTAAGTACTCACCTCAAGATCCGATGTTCGTGGGTTCAAAACCAGTCGGGATCGACGGATTTTTCTCGAGCGATAAAAATCCATGGCATGACTACTTTCGGAAGGGAAATAGCGCCGTCGTCTGTTGTGGTATGTAAAAAAAAACTCTGGAAGGTATGTGGAAAATACCTTTCCCGGCAAAATTTGTATGCTCTTTCGCTCTCGCTCATATAAATTATTATCTGCTGATATAATCAGTCTGTTCAGAAAGTGCACGTTAAATACCTCAAATAAATAAATATAGTGGTTTTTTTTATCCAGCCCAAAACAACTGACGAGAGCTAAGGAAGGAACCAGAGATATCCATCAAGAACACTACAGTTGGATTTGAAACGCATCAAAGGAGACCAAAAAAAACAAATGAACCAAATATGTTGTTCTTGGTCAGAACAAAACTAGGCTTGACATTTTAAAAGTATTTATTAAGTAGAATGATCCATCTATCCACATAATATAAGTCAATTTCCTCTGTGTGTGTGTGTGTGTGTGTGTGTGTGTGTGTGTCTGTACACACCTTCCAGAACCCTTAGATGAATCAGAAAGCTGAAACCCACTTTGGTGGCCGCATGGTCTACTGCACTACTTTCGTGTTAGACTTGACTTCCAAAGACGGGGAGATCGGGGTTCGATCCCAGCTGGGTAGACTGAGGGTGGTTTTCTCTAAATGGTTTTCTACTCTCCCTCCACGAAAATGCGGCAACTTTTATTATATCTGACATACGGAAAATGGATTGTATAAACTTGACAATATCGAAAAACATTTCTTAGCAGCCGTGTAATTTGAAAGGAATGTTGAATTAAACAGGTTGATTCTTATCAAAAGACTTGACAACTTCTTATCTCAGAGGCAACGCGTCTGTCTACTCAGTTATGGGTTTTCGTGTTCGATTCCCGGTACCGACAAAATATTTTTAATTAGTGGTTCAAACTTTCACAGTTACCCTAATACCGGGTTTTATGTCGGTTCGAGATTTATTTTTTATACATATCTTACTACACGTTTGGGTTATACGAATATATAGGCCTACTGATTACGTGAATGTGTTAGGGATGAGAAAGTTTGAATTAAGAGTAAGTGTACCCACATTATCAAGGAGTGAGATTGGAAAACAATCTAGTAAAAACCACCCTCAGTACACTCGACTGGGATTCAAACCCCAATTTCCCTGTCATCGACAGTCCAGTATATTACGAGAGTGACGGCTTAGACCATTTGGTCACAGTAGTAGGTTAGTGTTCGAGAATTGATTTATCTTGTAATCCGTGTTCTGATATAACTAGTTGGTTGAGAGATAATAGTTAAAAGGACTTGATACTTTTTCCCACCGAACCGGAGATCCGGACCGGTAAATCGGGTGCGCGGCACGCTATATTGCGGGTGTATTTTGTGTCTATTTGAGGGGTTTAGTTCTTGATACATCACGCCTTCTTTTCCGGCCCGGGTTGAGCTCGTCACACGCAACTGTAACTATTTTTGAGGCGGTAAAGGGGTAGGCGGGTGAAGTCAGATCCATAACAGGTTGCCATCCGTTACATATTTGGCGGAATTTTGCCATATAGAAAAATTCTAAGACCACCGTCCATTCTAGAGAGGCCCCCCCCCCTAAAAAAAAAGGTTTATTTTAACAATTTTTATTCTTTTGGTTAGGGCTCATGAGCCACTATTTCATTTCATGTATAAGTTTGCTTTTGGTCACAGTGGCGGATGGGTATAAGCTAGTGAGATTTTATGTGATCTTATTAATGTAAAAAGAATATGTGTTAACGAATTAAATAATTTTTTATTTGACTGTAACTAGTAAAATGTTCGATTACTAACACACTTATAAAAATAAAGAATCTCCTGGATTTTGATTATAGTTAATTTTCTAATACTGTATGTTAACTCCAAAAATTCAAACCGACAACTTAGAAAGGTATAAATTCAGAATTTTACATCCCTCAGCTAAGTAAAACCTTTAAAATATTTATATATAAAGCAAACAAATTCATAAAGATAACATAAATTTTTCCCTAAAGAAGTTAAGATGACTATTCAATGTTCTATACATTATTTTAACATATATTATGATCCATTTATTCACAGTTATATCTGCTTAGTGGTCTAGGGTTATGATTCCTGTTTTTAGGGCAGGAGGTCCCGGTTTCAAATCCCGGCTGAGCCCATATTTTTACTTTTAAAAATGTTTAAATCGTTAATCAGAGTGTCTATTTTTTTTAAATGTCTGCTTTACTTAATATTTCTCTTTAGGTTATAAAGAATGTCTAGCTCAAGTTACAGCTAAATCAAAAACAAGGACCTTAAAATAGTAATATAAAAATTTGAACATTTTTGAAAACTCACTAATAATCTTGAATATGTTACTATAAACATAAAATTTAATTTCTTTAAATAATATATTCTTCTAAAATTTCACTTAGGTTAGAAAGTTATTCTTTTTGCAGCCTAATTAATAGGGTGCCAAAAGATCACTTAACTACAGGACTATGGATAGTGACAAACAACTTAGGGGGTGGGGGTAACTCAGTACATCCGAACAGGATCTACGAATCACTGACACTCCAGGCAAGTCGAGACTTATGCCTTTCTCCACGTAGTCACTATCGCGGGTCTTAAGGACTATTGGCGAGTTCTCTGATGACTAAAAAAAATGTATTAGTGGTATTTAACGTGCACTTTCTAAACTAATTATTTTTATCATCACACAACTTACAAACTAACTTACCCCTAAAACACAGACAACACCTAGTCCTAAGGACATCAATTCATCTCTGGGAGAGGGGAAACCCCAATTTCACAAACGATACAATTTTCGTCCGTGGATTTGCAGACAGATACTCTCTATCTAAGTGAGCTAAGGAGTCGGTAAAGGGCGGAGTTTGAACTCCTTACCTTGGGGTATTTGATGGTCCGCAAGGTGACGTACTGGTCCTCCAGATCACCAGGAGTTCCGTACAGGAAGTAAGAGAACTCGTTCACTTCCGTGTCGTTGAAGACGGCGAAGGCGAGGCTGTCTCCGCTTGGCGATATCCAGAAAGCCGACCCCGAACCGAAGACCTCCTCTAAAACAATTAATTTATCAATCCGGTTCGGTGGCCGCATGGTCTATAAGGCGCTACTCTCGCAATAGACTAAACTGCCGAAGACAGGGAAATCCGGGTTCGATACCGGTCGTGTGTAACAAAGGTTTTTTTTTTCTAAAATAACTTGCAGATAACTTGACCTGACGTATAAATACGTGAAAGGGGATCTAGTAACTTTTCTATCTGTCAAATAACGCTCTTCTTATGAAAAATAAATTGTAAGTTTATTTTTTAAATCACGTCTTACTACCTGTTGAGGTTATACGCATATATTATAATTACTCTGCTGAGGTAGGGGTGTGATAGGAAGCATTTTAGAGGTAATCTACCCGCATTTGCATGGAAGGAAAGTGGGAAACCATATATGAAAAACCACACTCAGTAGAGCCAACCGGTATTCGAACTATGATCTCCCAGTCATTAGCATGCCAGTCTAACACAAGAGTGACGCCTTAGACCACTCGGCCACTTAAGGAGGAGGGGAGTGACTGTAAGTTAGCCTGTAGGGGGAACAGCGCCTCCTCTAGTAACTTTTCTAGCTTTCAGATAACGCCGTTCTTATTAAATTAGACCGTAAGTTATCTTGTAAGATGAACAGTGCAGTCTCAAAGCCCCCCTCCGTGTAACGACTCACCCTCGTAGACCCAGTCAGGGACGCCGTTGTAGTACACGCCTGGCTCCCCTGTGCGTGTGATCTGGTGCTCAGTCTCATTAGAGGCGTTGGGACGATAGAAGATGTTGTTGTCTAGAACGAACACGAGAGCGCTGCCTCTAGGGGACCACCTAGCTAGTTGAAGATAGGAGGCGCCACTCACGTTCGAGTACACACTGTAAACAGGAGTATCATGCTATTTAGCACACAAATTTATATATATATATTTTAGCACCGCGTCTTACTACCCGTTCGGGTTATACGCTTAAGTACTAATTACACTAATGGATTAGGAATTGGGAAGGTTTAATCTAGAGGAAGTGACCCGCATTTGCGTGGAGGGAGAGTGGAAAACAATTTATGAAAAACCACCCCCAGTTCACCCGACCGAGATTCGAACCTCAATCTCCCCGTCCTCGGTGGTCTGGCTCAACACGACTGGCGCGTTAGCCAACTACACCACCGAGGTGGTAAATTTATATTAGTATTCAACTTACAAACTAACTTGGCTTAATAGAACATTTTTTTTAGTACAGATTCTTACTACCCGTGTAAGATACACGATAATGTGTGAGGGGTTTGGATAAGTTGAATTTAGAGGAAGTGTGCATACATTTGCGTGGAAGAAAAGTATAAAACCATTCAGAGAGTAAACACCCTCAGCTCACACAACCCAGTTTCGAGCTGATCGGATTTAAAGGGCAAGTTTTGTATTGAATGGGGATAATCAATTCACTAGTACAGTCTTATAGAGCCTTTCTTGCCTTGGCAACAACCCATGAGCCACACCTATATTTTACATATATATATGTACCATTCGTCCCCCCCTGTAAGTACCAAGCCTACCTTGCATTATTTCACTATAGTACATATGATAAGATGGGGCTATAGAGTAATCCATCAAGGTAAGACTGCTACCTTACAGTGTACATACAAATTTATTAGATACGTATATAGTACAAGCTATATGCTACACACACACACATATATATATATATAGTTTATACATGTATGTACACATATATGTATTTTATATATGCATATGTGTGTATACACATATATGTATTTTCATATTTACAGTATATGTACACATATATGTATTTCCATGTGTGTTTGAATCATTTACACTCCTACGGACAAATGCTATACATATTTTATATCATAGATAATTTAAAAAAAATCTTATTACCTGTTTTCAATATCATATATGACAAATTTCGAAGTAGTTGAGTGTCGAAATCCCTGAAATAAATAATACAATTTTTTTTAATGAAACGGTCCTATAGATAACAATGAATAATGTACTATAAATCATCAACATTGAACGCGTATTAAAATGTCAACGAGTACAATAGGAATTTAGAAAGACAGATAGATAAATAAATGATAGATAGGAAAACGTACCGATTGAGTATCGTAGGAAAGTAGGAGGTACAGTCCGTCTGGAGATAAAGTGTACCCGCCTGCATTGTAAGCGGTCTGAAAAAAAAAGTTTCATACACATTTCGTTATTTTACATGCTATTATTTATTTAGCCTAAGATAAATACAGAACAAAAAAAACTCCATAGCTTTAGCCTGAGGTTGAGCCATACAAACAGAATTACCGCCATCTGTTGGTGAAGATAATGCCAACTTATACGGATAGAGGTGTCATGTAGTCAGCACAACAAATCCTTCATCCGTTAATCGCAGGCTTTTTTTAGACCGGATCCACCACGTATTCATACAAGTAGCTCTTCATTTGTTCTCACGAAGCTGAGCTAACCCCGTTTCCCAACCCATTGCTTCACAGAAAATTTGAACACGCTGGGGTTCGAAACCTGAATCTTTGGATATGTAGCCAGTAGTTCTGACCATTAGACCACAGAGATTGTTGCGGTTTAGAACAAACACAGCAAATATATACCAGGCCATTGATTCACCACTCACTGAAATGGAACAACACTAATGTCATTGATAGATTTTCGGCTTCCACGGACAATCGAACCCGTGACCTTAATATCAGGATTTATTTATTTATTTATTTATTTATTTAACACCAAATCTTTCTACTAATTCGGCTTGAACGCTCAAGTAGACTACTAATTACGCTAATGGGCTAGGAATTGGCAAGGTTAAATTAAGAGAAAGTGAACCCTCATTTGCGTGGATGGAGAGTGGAAAACCATTTAGGATAAACCACCCCCAGTTCACCCGACCGAGATTTGAACCTCGATCTCCCCGTCCTTGGCAGTCTAGCTCAACACGAAACTAGCACGTTAGCTAACTACGCCACCGAGGCGGGTCAATATCAGGATTTAAGCTCCAAAACCTTGCGAACATTAAAAATGAGCGGCTGGTTTTGTTAGTATACCCTTGCAACTTCTAGTAAAATAAATGAATACAGTGAATTGGTACATAACTAGGTAAATATTTGCAGTTAACTAAATATGGCCGACTCAAACCAATTAAAGTGTTTTTATAAAAACTAAGGAAAAGTTTATTCTTTTCCTTTACTGACGTAGCCTTTTCTTATTTGAACAGAATTTTTATTTTTGTTTTTATTATAATACCTTGTTTTAATAATTTTTTATAATGGGTGACTTGTAATACAAAATCTAAGCTATCAGGAGGATGATGACGTATCTCGAGGGAATACTCAAATAAATCATTAAATTAATTTTACTTGGATACTGATCGAACCCTTAATCTTAATCCAAATTCAAACATTTCCAATGATTTGTTTTCCTATATTCAAACAGCTCCTCAAAAACCAGGCCATATTGATATTAATCATGGTTTTATTTTAATAATAGCTGAGATTAATATTTAAAACTAACAACTTTATTTCACCATAGATTTGGCATATGAAACTAGTTTTATGTTAATGGTGCAAAACTTTTCCACATTTAATAAAACATTGTCTTGTAAATCAAAATGGATGTTTGACAATATAAAATGTATTACTTTAGTTATTTTTGCCTCGCGTTCCACTTATTCAATGCCCACAGACAATCATTTAGAAGTAGAAGTCTACTTACTAAAACTTCTTTAAGAACCAGGGTTGTGTTTTTTCCGGTTGTGACGTCATAGCGCAGAATATCTCCCGTGACGCTGTCGGCGAAGAGGAATTCCGTGCCTAAAACATTGTCAAATCATATAATACGAAACCCGCTCCGGAGGGTTGGAGGGGGCCATTTTTTCTATATGTTAACCCCATTTAGTATAATTTAATATTTAAGAGGTCATTAGGTTAGGAAGGGCTTGGAGTTCGAATCCTGGGTAGGTGTATTGAGAGGGTGGTTCATACAAAATGGTGATCTACTCTCCCTCCATGTAAATGAGGGTACATTTTTTATCAATTCTGCCTTCCCCATTCTTCCTCAATTAATGTAGTTAAATGTGTATAGCGCGTACGAAGGGAAAATTAACAAATATTCGTATTCTAAGGCTTCTCTTGCCAGACTGATTGATTGATTGTCCTTACTGTGAGTTGTGAAACCAGTGATAGTCTAAGAAGGTTATTAAATCATGGGGAATGCTAGTTGAAAGATGCGTAGATGGTGACTATAGCCAATATACGGTAGGAGTGTAAGTAAGTTACAGCTATCAGAAGGTTCTTTGTTGCAAACGTTGGCTGAACGAGACTGAGTCAACCTATTCAGAAATAATTATCATATATGTATAGTAATACTAAGTTATCAATAAAAAATTATATCAAACGCTTCTAATACTACTTTTAGCCAATGTTTGCAACTAAAAATACCTTCTGCTAGCTGTAACTTACTACACTCCTACCTTAGATAGACTCTAGGTAGGAATGCTTGTTTTTATTTATTTAGCACCACGTCGTGCTACCCGTTCAGGTTATTCTCTTAAGTACTAATTATGCTAGTGGGTTAGGAATCGGGAAGGTTGAATTTAGAGGAAGTGAATGAGCATTTACGTAGAGGGAGAGTGGAAAACCATTTAGGAAAAACCCTAATTTAGATAAAGTGCACACGCATTTGCGTGGTGGGATGTTGGAAAACCATTAAGAAGAAAAAACTAAGAGCATGCGGCCGGGATCGAACCTCAATCTTTCCGCCTTCAGCAGTATAGTCTAACACGAGAGGAGAGTGTTAGACCACGCGTCCACCGGAGTGGGCTGGCTCCTTTCTTAACATATATATAAAATAAGCAAGTATATATATATATATATATAGGGATGATATTCGAACCCATATCATCCAGTGAAATCTGACCAAGTGCAACGTAAGTCCAACGCCTTCCACACCATAAGGCCGCCATTGCAGGTACCTAGGGCTACTCTTAAATTATTTCAGAATTTAAACCTCATCCTTAGCACAAAAATTAAGCGATATCTTAATTTGGAAAGAAAAGGTTCATCGTAATCGGTTATTTATTATATTTTTATCCATCGAGAGGAATTCAGCTGGATGTATGATGAGTGAAATAAAAAAATATCGTAGTGAAAATATAGAGTATAACCCTCCAAATATAAAAGATTCTCCTTTTAAAACAATATAGGAAAATATATCCTATAGTTAATGCATGATAAAGTCAATTTTTTTGTTGCAAATTTAAAAGACGTGCATAGTTTATAAGCTAAGCAATTTGCATTAGGCTTAAACAGCTTTTGTTGACAAAATAAAAACTATTTGATGCTTTTTAAGTGTAATTTTATCTACGGCCGTAATAAAAAATAACATTATAAATAGTTTAAGGTAATGTGAATATTCTCTGATTCTGTTATATGATTTTATAGCTTTCTTTTCCGAATAACAAAGTGTACATATATTTGTAGTCGGATGAAATTTGGCTAATATTATCTACACTGATAGTCTTTATTGTCTAAATTCACTCATCATGTCTTTATAATATCATCGGTTCTGAATATTTATATAGCTAAACAAACGTTTCATACCAGATACCCAAGTTCCCCCGAAGCCTCGTTGAGAAAATACTCCACCAATAATTTCTTCGAGGCTGAATGGTTGACCGATCACCCGAGGCTGGTCAACGACCGTTCTAGCTTCTGTTTCTACCGCAGCACATGATAGCGCTAGCAGCACAACGATGCACCGCAACTCTACCTACCAGGAAACAATACAAACAATGCATCAACATTCTCTGCACACATAATTATAGACGTTTCCTAAAAATATTTAATAACCAACTATAATCCAAACAATAGTCTTAGTAAACAAATAAGTAATCTAGCAATTAAGAGTGAACGAGATAGTAATAATAAATTTCATATATCTTAATATAGAGAACTCATTAAAATAAAGAATTAGAATAAAATAGTGTTGAAAATTTGATCTTAAATATTTATTTACTAATTTTAAATACTGAAAAATAGCTAAATAAATCACCTCATCGTGTTTTTGTATCTCTCACTAATAGAAATATTCGAATTATTTTAAATACTTTAATTTTTACTGAGCCCAGTACTTTTAGGTTAAATTATAGTAAGACATCACCTAGACATACGGTTAACATTAAAACTATTTAAGATTGAGACACTCGATTAATTTAGTTTTTATATTTTATGATAAACGTCTTAAAATCTTCAGGAATAAAAAACAAAATTATTTTCAAATACATACTTAATATCAATTTTATCTTATTTTTATACATACATGTGTTTAATTTTAACCATTAATTATCAGAGATACGTTGCTCACCAAATTTAAATGAACATAAGTTTTTTTTTCCAAATTCGGTAGAAGCAGAAGGCCTGATTTTAAGGGTAAATTATAAATTTACAATATTTCGTAAACTTTAATATCAATGCATATTTTCGACTTAAATAGTAAGTGGATTGCAATATATGTTGAGAAGATATAGAAGGATTGTGAGCTTAAATTAGCTAAAATATTTATTTTCAGAAATTCGTATCTAAAAATTGATGATTAAAGTGTGCAATAACTAAAATGTGCGATTAAAATGCTTTTATGCTTGAATGATGTGTCGAAAAATTAATCAAGCTGTTATTAAACTTTCGCATAACATTAAAATAATGTAAATTGTTTTAATAATAATATCTAAAAAATGGTAAGCCCTTCCTAAATAAATATTATTTTAATATTATAGGTTAACAGACGCTAAAATGTTCGTAATTGTTAATATTTCAAAATAATAATAATAACACAACTAACGTATTTATTTTATCTTGACCCCTCAGAGAATAAAGTATTATGATCATTAAAAAAATTGAGCTCTATATTTTGTTAAATGTCAACCCTGAAATATAAAAAGTTTTTTTCCAATACCATGTGTGTTTGTTGTATCTTGGTCTAGAGCCGAAACCATTTTACCGATAGGGCTTCAAATTGGTATCCAAGGTTTTCATAAAGTTATCTTGGGGAGTTTTCGGAACTATATATATCTAACCCTAAAACGAAGGGTAGCTTACTTATGGGCAAAAGAGAAAAAAATTCGATTTTCTTGATATCAGCTCTAACGATTTTGATTAAATTGTGTTTCTAGCCACTGTTAAACAACACAACCACCCCCTTCAGTGTCCGCATAGTCTAAGGTGCTACTCTTGCAGTAGACTAGTCTGCCGATGACAGGGAGATTTAGGTTCGAATCTCGGTAGGGTGGACTGAGGGTAGTTTTCTAAAATGGGTTTCCACTCTCCCTCCACGCAAATGCGTGTACACTTCCTATAGATATAACTTTCTTTATTCATAAATCATTAACATAATTATTAGATAAGCGTATGACACGCTACCGACTGAGCAAAGGTGTTGGACTAATTAAGTATAATATGATTTAGTGATTAATATTGTGTAGGCCTATATTGTGACACAAAGTTTGATTGTGATTTCTAGCTTCTATTTTTTTGTACCACGTCTTAATACCCGGCACGGTTTTACGGATATTCACACTATAGAGTATTGTATTGAAAGGAATGTTCCTAAATTTGCGTGAATGTAGAATGAGAAACCATTTTAAAAACGACACCCCAATACACCCAGCCGGTGCCGAGCGCTAACCTCTCTGTCATACGAATGAGCGTGTACTACTAGGTGTAAAGACCAGTGTTTTTGAAGTTTTTATAGCAAAATATTTTCTGGGTCAAAATAAATAAACTATTGCTTCAGTACAAACATAGTTTAATTTTCTTCACATGGTGACCTTAACACTTGTTGAATATGTGTCAAGGTTGTCCTGGAATTTAATAACAACTTTTCATTTAAAAAGTTTCACCCGCCTCAGTGGCGTAGTTGTATAACGCGCTACTCGTGTTGAGCTCGACCGCCGAGGACGGGGAGATCGAGGTTCGAATCTCGGTCGGGTGAACTGGGGGTGGTATTTCCTAAATGGTTTTCCACTCTCCCTCCACGCAAATGCGGGTTCACTTCCTCTAAATTCAACCCTCCCAATTCCTAATCCATTAGCGTAATTAGTACTTAAGCGTATAACCCGAACGGGTAGTAAGACGTGGTGCTAAATATTAATTAATCAAAAAAGTTTCTTATCTAATGCCGCTATGCTCATGAAAGATACTCAATACCTGTTGATATCACTATGTGAATAGAATTAAACTCCATGTTTCTACTGGAGAAATATTTTATTTATTTTGGTCCAAAATATTTTGCTATAAAAACTGTGAGATCACTTACCTTTTCTTGTGTTCCCTACATATCCCCCCTCCCCCCTCCATCTTAAGTTGGTTCGTAAGTCGTGTGATGAAATGAATCTGAGCTTATAACATTCACGATAAAACATCTCAATAAAAGCACTGCACTAAGTTTCTTACTTACAAGGATGCTTCGTCTGTCGATGTCTCCCATCTCGTCTGATAACGCGTGGTGCGACTCGACTGATCTGCCCGAGATAAGCGAGAGCTCTACACCACCACTTCCCAGACTGTGTGCTCTTTGTACCTCCTCTCTATCTGTTAAGAAAGATACGACACTTGGTAGACCAAGGAGGGGGTTGTTATAGGGGCAAATGCTGTTATCTGCTTGATTGCGTTAGCCGCAGGTATAGTTCGTAGGATAAATCATCCATCTTACACGAGCAGGTGGTAGCGGTATCAGAAACCTGTTTACTTCATATATTTTTTAAAGGGAACTTCTTGTAAACCACAATATAGGGGCTAATGTAGAGTTTAAAGGCTGATGAACCTGAAGTAGTTTCTGCATGGGAATAAATTACATACATTTCTGAGATTTCTTTACATATCAATCAATCAATCATTGTGTAGTTAGGATTTAAAAGAAAATTACCATAATTGATTTTTTGATACAAACCTCAAATACCCAAAAGGTACATATTCATGTATTGAAGTTAAATATTTAAAAAAATAAAAATTATAATAATAAAATAATTAAAAAACAAAAAGTTATACACATATCATAACATTTTCTCTCAAAAATATTTACATAATTGTTTGAAGTATGCCTTGAAGTATCTAGTCTTTAATTTTACATTTCGCTATACTTATTTGAGGGATTTCTCAAAGTGTTGGTGGTAGCAAAATATGTCAATAATAATAATAATAATAATAAACTTGTCTGGGCACAGCAATATGAAGCTCAGTCCGTGGAAGGACTAGCCAGTACTAACGTACCGTTGCCCAGGGATGCCCGAATGTATAATCGTACTTACTTTCCGTGGAGGCTCTTTCCATGTCCCGATGAGATAAGGGGATGGTTAAAGTGAGTATGATGAGGTAAAGTCAATGAAGATCTTAACCTAATTTAAGCCTAATGAACCAAAACCCGGGTGACCATGGGAATTATTCCCCTTTCAAGAAAAAATCCTCCGGTACAAGCCAGGAATCGAATCCAGGACCTCTTGGCCAGAAGTCGGGGCTCTGACCACAACACTACGAGGCTGGTTTAGATATAAACAATGTAATAAATTTTTTACCAGAATTGTTTATATTAGGAAAGTTAACTTGATCAAATGCAAAAAGAGATATCCTTCTTTTCCCCTATGTCTTGCTACCCAGCTGGCCAAATATTTAAATTATTGGTGTGGGATAAGAAAGGTAGAATTGATAGTGAATGTACCCACATTAGTATATGGAACTTAAAAGACAAAAACTACCGACTGAGCTAACGGACAAGCATTACAGTTGTTTGGATAGGGGTGAAGGGGGAGGGAGGAATTAAACCGGTCTCTTGTTTATATCACTTTTGTTTTATTTTGAATCATTATTATTATTAGCACCGCGTCTTACTACCCATTAGGTTTGTATGCACTTATGCTAATGTGTAATGGTAGGGTGATTGTCAGATGAAATGGAGGACCTAAAGTTTAACGTGGGATCCGAACCACGGTGGAGGCCTGGCATTCCACACATTCATAAGCTGTGATTAATACACATCTTGTCAGAGGTGAAGGAAGGGTTTGGCAATCAGATAAATCTGTGCAGGGACCGAGGATTGAACCCCGGATCCTCAGCACAAAATTCTGACACCCTGCCCCTAGACCGCCAGGTCACCTTTATTTTGTATTTACGTTAAATGTTTCCCAAGATTCTGACTTTTCTTTTTTAACACCGCGACTTACTACCCGTTCCTGTTATACGCTTACGTACTAATTACGCTAGTGGATTAGGAATTGAGAAGCTTGAATTTAGAGTAAGTGAACCCACATTTGCGTAGAGGGTAGAAAACCATTTAGGGAAAACCACCCCCAAATCACCTGACTAAGTTCGAACTTTGATCTTGATCTCCCCATCCTCGGCAGTCTAGCTCAACATGAAACTAGCGCGTTAGCTAACTACTTCACCGAGGCGGGTTTCTGACCTGACATTGTTGGCCAAGTTGTTTAAATACGCTAGGTACGTATTGGATTTGATTGTTGTTGACGAAAAT
The DNA here is from genome assembly GCA_033556935.1 of Timema podura. Classification (NCBI taxonomy): domain Eukaryota; kingdom Metazoa; phylum Arthropoda; class Insecta; order Phasmatodea; family Timematidae; genus Timema; species Timema podura. The sequence goes on along the minus strand of JAVRXN010000005.1, from coordinate 19,054,710 downwards.
ATTGGAGCTCAAATGTGATTAACATTCCGGTATTCCAACTCCCTCCACAAGCTAATGCGGATACATTTCCTCTGTTACCACTCTCATCCTTACACCTTAGTTTAATTTGCTAGTGACCTTTGTGCTAAACTTATAAATGTATCTTTAATATATTTGTAACATTCTATCATTTAAGGTGGGATTGTAGAGGACGCTAGAAAAGATCAGTGTTTTTGTAGTTTTTATAGAAAAACTTTTGTTTTTGTCAAATAAATAAAATATTTCTCCAGTAGAAACGGTTTGATTTTCTTCACGTTGCGATATCAACATTTGTTAAATATCTATCTTGAGCATAGCTGCATTAGATGAGAAGCTTTTTAAATTAAGAGAAAAATGTTGTCGTCAGGACATCTTTGACAGATATTCAACAACTGTTGAAGACGTCATGAGAAATAAATTAAATTCAATGTTTATACTGGGGAAATATTTGATTTATTTTGGCCAAAAAAAAGTGTTGACATGAAAACTGCAAAAAAAGACCTTAGCTTGCTTTCCCTACACTCCCACCTTAAAGGCTTTAATAATGTATTCTTATGATGCATGAATAAACTCAATACACATGGTAGTCAATTGTTCTTAATGTAACATTTATTTTCATAAATAGGTAGGAAAATATATGTTTATCAGATTGTACAGCTTTATACACATAATAGAATTAATTCGCTTTTTATTACGAATAATCGAAAAGTCATATATGGTTGGTTTGAACAGATTAATCTAAAGATCCTATATCTAATATTTGACTAGTTTAATCTTCCTACGAGTCTTACAATAAATGTTTGTACAGTCAAAAAACATAAATTTATAAGCCTTAGTAGTATTTGTCCTACAAAGATTAAACTTTGTTCTCTAATACGTCAATTTAATCAGTATGTTAAAATGACTGTCTAGATTACAGTAATTATATAGTATTTTGTTTATCTGTGAGAGTAGTAAAACATCGTCGAGTTTTAAATTTTAGAGGTATTTAACGGGTGATTTTTGAATCAACAGCTTATGACCCACAAAATAAAATAAAAATCAGTCGCCAACTCACCAATGATAAGTTTTCGGTACGCCGGGAACCAAAACTGGCTCAACTAGCTCAATAGGTAGACGTGCTACCGAAAATACCGTCTTTAAAAATAATACAATAATTAGATTAGCTTTAATATGTGATATAATTAGAAATGTATGCTGTTGAAGCGAAGGGAGTATTCAAGGATAGGGAAGTGTGGAGAAAGTTAGTGAGAATGGAGAAAATGAGTTGTTTTTTGAGCTACATGTACAGTTTCTTGCCTACCACGTAAGGGAACGGTATGATTAGATATGTATGTACTAATATGTTTGGTTAAGAATTTTAGTTTTTACAAGCATCACTTTCTCAGAATTTCAACCTTAACTAAAAATAATTATTTCCATTGATCCATCAAATTAAAGTAAAACTATTAATAGTGCTTGAACCTAATGATTAAGATTTAGAGTAACAATATACCTATGCTAATTCAAATATAATGATATTGGATTATATGAATTATCGGGAATTATAAATGGCCGAATTAAAAACTGATAAAACTATTTTTTATTTAATTAATAATTACTGTTACAAAAAATATTTAAGACGATAACAAAGACATTTAAATAAGATAATTACATCGACTATTATGTATAAAATATTAACTGTAAATAAGCACACTGTATATTCATAAAATATTTTTTCTTAGGATGACATTTATACAATTTTTATATAATATGTTATAAAAATTCTCCTAATATATATAAGGCATATGCAATACAAGCTTCTGAAATATGTGCATTCGATAAATAAAGCTATAATCTCATCTTGAATCGAACAAAGAAAAATAAGATAGTGCTTATAACTATTGAGAATATGTCTCGACCGTAAAGGAATCACATAGCTAGGAAATCTAACTTTAACAGGAAATTCCATCTGGAATTTGTAAAACTCGCTTGAGAACGAGTGGCAACAGTGAATAAACCTGCAGGGAACGTTGTGTTGTCCAGCACGGTATTAATGTCAGAAGTATTGCCTATCTACACAGGGGAAACTGTGTATGAACTTGCAGGGTAGGTTGAGAAGTCCCGCATGGTATTAATGTCAGAGGTATTGCCTAACTACACAGGGGCAACTGTATCTGAACTTGCAAGGTAGGTTGAGAATCCCCACACGGTATTAATGTCAGAAGTATTGCCTAACTACACAGGGGAAACTGTATCTGAACTTGCAAGGTAGGTTGAGAATCCCCACACGGTATTAATGTCAGAGGTATTGCCTAACTACACAGGGGCAACTGTATCTGAACTTGCAAGGTAGGTTGAGAATCCCCACGCGGTATTAATGTCAGAAGTATTGCCTAACTACACAGGGGAAACTGTATCTGAACTTGCAAGGTAGGTTGGGAATCCCACACGGTATTAATATCAGAGGTATTGCCTAACTACACAGGGGCAACTGTATCTGAACTTGCAAGGTAGGTTGAGAATCCCCACACGGTATTAATGTCAGAGGTATTGCCTAACTACACAGGGGCAACTGTATCTGAACTTGCAAGGTAGGTTGAGAATCCCCACACGGTATTAATGTCAGAGGTATTGCCTAACTACACAGGGGCAACTGTATCTGAACTTGCAAGGTAGGTTGAGAATCCCCACACGGTATTAATGTCAGAGGTATTGCCTAACTACACAGGGGCAACTGTATCTGAACTTGCAAGGTAGGTTGAGAATCCCCACACGGTATTAATGTCAGAGGTATTGCCTAACTACACAGGGGCAACTGTATCTGAACTTGCAAGGTAGGTTGAGAATCCCCACACGGTATTAATGTCAGAGGTATTGCCTAACTACACAGGGGCAACTGTATCTGAACTTGCAAGGTAGGTTGAGAATCCCCACACGGTATTAATGTCAGAGGTATTGCCTAACTACACAGGGGCAACTGTATCTGAACTTGCAAGGTAGGTTGAGAATCCCCACACGATATTAATGTCGGAGGTATTGTCTAACTATACAGGAGCAACTGTATCTGAACTTGCAAGGTAGGTTGAGAATCCCCACCGATATTAATGTCGGAGGTATTGTCTAACTATACAGGAGCAATTGTGTATGAACTTGTAGGGTAGGTTGAATAGTCAGTCCTGCAAGGTATTCATGTCAGGTATGGTTTGACTACACTTGTGTGATAATTCATGGACTTGCAGCCTGTAATGAGAAATAACCAATATCATGTATACAATCGCAACTTCTTTGAAATTTCATCTACAATTCAGAAAATTAAAATATGAAAATGAATCAATGTTGCTGTGTTTCTGTTTATTATCTCTTGATTTCCCACATCCATCACATAGAGTATTATATTGAGTGTTAAAATGGTAGACGACTGCGTAGTCGATTATTACTTTCCCATATAGAAAGTATTGTAATCGTGAAAATTTTCTCCCTTTAGATTATGATGATGATGATTTCAGAAACCATAAAAGTGGGTTCTATCATTATGTCTATTTCCCATGTATAATTACCCGTCAATTCGTTTGTGTATCCGTCCATCTGTTTATATCTAGAGCTACAGCCGAAACAGTTAAGTGGCTTTAGTTAAAACTTTAAATTTAATGTGAAATGGTCATATCTCAAGCATTTTTTAAAATTTGATCTTGGCTCTCAAATTAGGGATAATTTACTTATGAGGTTTTTTTTTAGTTCGAGATTTCGTAGAAATGACTAATTATTTTGTTTTAAATGGATATCTGGAGAGTATTTTACTTGAAAAAAACATTGTGTACTTGTTTTTAAGCGGCGGGGGGGGGGGGGGGGATTAGGCGGGGTTATTGTCGAGTAAATAAAGTATTATTGATTTTTGAAAATGTTTTCACAAAGTATGACAGAATATATGAAAAGGTACGTACTATTGTGTACTACCATTTATTTAAGACTATTTGAAGGACATAAACCTTTTATAAAAATGTATAACAAGTATTTAATCCTACTCTTGTTATTTGCTGCATATTTTTCAGCCTTCTATTGACAACAAAGATAGTGCTTTTGTTGGAAAAGATAGACCAATCTTTATAAAGAACGATCTTGAACAAAAACATAGGCCGTAGCACGGTCTAAGGCGTCACTCTTGTAATTAACTGGACTGAGGTTACGGGGAGATAAGGTTTCGAATCCCGTCCGGGTGTACTGAAGCTGTTTTTTTTTAAACTCACCCTACAAGCAAATGCAGGTAAATTTCATCTAAATTCTACCTTACTCATCCCTACCACAGACTAGGATTTTTTAAATTAGATGAATCGTAAGACGGGGTAGAAAGTATGTAAGTGGATGTATTCTCGGTAGTAATGGTGCAGTACAATTTTTATGGTAAGTGTTTTTTAGAAAATACAAAGATAATTAGTTTGTGGCCAACATTGATAGCATTTTACTATATTATTGATAATGATATTATCTATCAAAAGTGACAACTGCAAATAACATGACCTGACGTATAAAAACGTGAATGTATATTTATTAAATTTTTTAATTGTTAGATAATAATAATTGCATGTCTGGGCTACATCAATCTGTAGCCCAATTTGTGGAAAGATTATCCAGTACTAATGTACCTTTTCCCAGTGGACGCCTGAATGTTCTAATCGTACATCCTTTCAGCGAAGGCTCTTTCCATGTCCCGATAAGATGAGATGATGGTGATAGTGAATATGACGTGGTGAAGCCAATGAAGATCTTAACCTTACTTAAGCTTAATTAGTCGGTGAGCATAGGAAGAAGAGCAAGAAAAATCCCCCGGCACCAGCTGTAAATTGAATCTGGGACCTCTAGATCAGCAGCCAGGTGCTCTGACCACGAGTCCAGTTAGCCGTCTGATAAGGTTCTTCCTTTGAAAATTGGACTGTAGTGTATGTCCCCCCCTCCCTCTCGGACACAGCGCACCAGGGACGTAGAAGACCACACAGACTTCCTGACAGTCCGGTAGCCGACGTTCAGGTAGTAAGACAACCATGCTATCTTCGTCGCTCATCTTTATCGCCGCTGTGACTTCAACGTTGGCGGGTCCCATTCAGACTCCAGGAGCACCCGTGGTGTTCCCCAAAGACCCACTCTCAAACACGGGCTGTGCGCAGCCTTCAGGATCACTCGTGGTGTACCCCAAAGATCCAGTCCCTAATGAGAAGGATGTCCAGATTCCAGGAGAGCCGTGGTGTACCCCAAGGATCCAGTCCCTGATGAGAAGGATGTCCAGATTCCAGGAGAGCCCGTGGTGTACCCCAAGAATCCAGTCCCTGATGAGAAGGATGTCCATATTCCAGGAGCGCCCGTGGTGTACCCCAAGGATCCAGTCCTGATGAGAAGGATGTCCAGATTCCAGGAGCGCCCGTGGTGTACCCCAAAGACCCTCTCTCAAACACGGACTGTGCGCAGCCTTCAGGATCACCCGTGGTGTACCCCAAGGATCCAGTCCTGATATGAAGGATGTCCAGACTCCAGGAACCGCCGTCGTGTTCCCTCCTAAGGACCAGAGGGGTGTCGAGTCTGACTTCTGTACCTCTTGCTACGACACTAACAGTGTGTTCTGCTGCAATTTCTTCCGTAGGTGCTGCGACGGTGAGAAAACTTCAATTTATTCTACGGTTCAAGTGGTTGGGGAAGTTGAATTTTTTTAAAAAGGAAAGAATCTAGTAAAAAAGCATTTAAAATAATTCCTAATTCACCTGGCTTTAGTCTCGGGAGTCAACCAATTTCACAGAATACGAAATGACAAGCAGTTCAGGTCGACTGATCGTATATATAACCAAATTATTTTTATCACCCCGTCTTACTCCATTAGGGCTGTATGTGTATATACTAGTAACGCTAATGTGTTAGGCATAAGTAGGTTTTTTGTGTTTTTTATTTAGCACCACGTCTTACAATACGTTCGGGTTATACGCTCATAAGTATCGTTGAATTTAGATCAAGTGTACCCGAATAAGCGTGTAGGGAGACTCAGAAACCATTTAGTAATAACTTACCTGGGCTCATACAGCCGGGATTCAAACCACTAAAGCGGGTTGATATTGTTGATATTCCGTACATTGGGAGGATAGATAAATATGGCCCTTAGTCTCAACCACATTGATTAAAGTCGAGCATGCCAGTTGGGCCCACTGGCGTTGAACCTACTTTTCCGGTCGCAAAACCAAATCTTAACTATTCGGTCTTATTTATTAAAAATTGCGCAAAAACTCTCCAGACTTTTTTTTAAATGTTTACTCACCTGTAAATAGCCCACGAAGCATTTGTTTCCTTATTGAATGTACAGTACAGTGCGAATAACCTACAAATAGAAAAATAACGATTCAACAACAGAAAAGTTGTTTTAATCGATATTCTCATCACACACTAAAAGCGGCGGGGCTCGTTTTAAACCGTCCAATCACGTGTGGGCACATGTTTCCGTCTGGGAAATAAATGTTCCGATAGAGAAAACAAACCTATTTACCGTTACCATACATCACCGAGAAACCTTAACTTTATTAATTTTTATTTTGTTGGTAAATGTTTTTTGTTTCCCACTTTGTCAAATGAAAGTTTTATTTTTTTTAATTTTATAAAAGTTGTTTAGGACGTACAAATTAACCGCAATAATAATTATCTCTTTTTAAAGGAGTAGTTTCAATAAATTGGGTCACATAGTTTTGGAGTTTTGATGGATAATTTACCATGCAGGGGTGGCCTAGCTGTATAAGGCGTAAAACTCATATTGTTTTTAATTCTTACTGATTAGGTCATTGATTCAAGTCCCGGTAAGTTGCATTAGGGATGATTATATATATATATATGATTATTTTTACCTGTGAATTTCTACGTACATTATTACTTTTTCTTGTGATTTTCTACGCATGATTTTTTTCTGTGGTTTTATAAATATGATTTTTTTACTTATGGTTTTCAAAGTATGACTTTTACTATGATTTTCTTTGAATTATTTTTTCCTGTAATTTTCTACCTATATTTTTTCTTATTTTTTTAAGTATGATTTTTTAAATGTGGTTTTCTAAAATTGATTTTTTCCTGTGCTTTTCCAATCCTTTCTCATCGTTGATGTAGAATTTTCTCTAAAATACCCTTCTCATAGCTATAAATAATAATTAGAAATTACGCCAGTATAGTTATCTCACTATCAGGAGAACTTTATATAAGATTAAAAAAGTAACTAAATATACTTTCACGATGAGATGAATATATGAAATATGAGTCTACATAATTTCAATATTTACATCTAAAAGATAAATATGTCCTACTTAAAATTTAATTTTAAATATTCCTAAAGGTTTCTAACAGTGTTGTCCATCTAGAAATACGCTGGTGAAGTAAAACATAACCCAGGAAGACAGGAAGAATTGAGGAGTGATAATTGTAGTGGGGGATGGATACTTGAACGTACAATAGTTTTTCTTTCTCTATTTTGGGGGGTGGGAGGGTTGTATGAGACACTACGCTACTACCTTAGTAAAAAAAAAACCATAGGCTCATATTACTCCCTCTATACCACTTCCATGTTCTCACCATTCAGGGCAAACCAAACCACAAGAAATTATTTTTGAACATACAATAAAGACCATGATGGGCTCAATAAAACCATCAACTTTCCAATTTTAATTTTTAAAAGCCTGGCTAAGATGTTACTATATTTTCTTTTACGTATTCACACGTCAAGTAGAACTAATGTGATCTGTAGTTGTCAATTTCTATGGATATTATCAATGCCTATAATAGTTCACCAACAAAATATTAAGATGTTTTCAATGCTGAAAAAAAAAAGAAAAAAATTATGTATTTTTTAAAAGACTCTTCCTTCGAAAGTTGAACTTTAGTTGATTCACTGCGTAAATCTAACCTTACCTCACCCACCACGTTTAAAAAAAATAAACTTATATTCAGATTTTTTTTAACACCGCGTCTTACTACCCGTTCGGGTTATACGCCTATGCACTAACAACACTAATCAGTTAGGGATTAAAAAAGCTTAATTTATATCAAATGCACCAGCATTTGCGTGGAGGAAGCGTGGGAAATCATTAAGGGAAAACCACCCTCAGTACACCCGACCTGGATCGAACCCCGATCTCCCCGTCTTCGGCAATCTGGTCCAACACAAAAGTAGCGCGTTAGACGACGTGGCCACTGAAGCTTGTTATAGGGGATCTACTATTAGCTTATCATTATTAATAAAATATACATTATCATCCAGTCATATGTGACGTTAGCAAATATTGAGAGAGCCTTCAACACTCGTAGTTGTAAACCATTAGCGGTCGGAGGACGTGTTCTTCACGTCACATTGTTCTTGTCTAACCTTTGCGTCGTCTGAATGTTGAAACTGTTGAGACCTTCCGTCCCTCACCTTACTCGCACTTCTTGGTACTGTCTGAGGTATCTGACCAATATCCGGTGCGCAGACGTGTGATAGCACACGTCCTCTGGTCTGCACCTGCGACGTCGTGCCTACAGTGGATTCGACAGTTATTGGGTCATATTTGGCTGGCTGGCGAAACACCGAGATCGGGCCAAGGGCACAGACAAGTAAGAAACAGACTCTCAACCTTACGGGGGTTTCTCTGCGCTCCTTTTGCCAGCTTTATTCCTTCAACACTGGGCTTCGCTAGTGTCACTGCTGTTTAATGATAGAACTGACCGCAGCGATCCTAGTGGTGAAGAACTCAAGCTGCTAAAAGGAGCGCAACCATTTTAACCTGGAGGTTGAGTGTCTGAGTATATTATTTGTCTGTGGCCAAGGGTTATACCTGGATCACAATCAACATCGAATGAACGCTAGAGTTAAGGGAATAAAATATTGCTTCATTAGAAAGATAGAGTTTAATTTTCTTCACATGGTGACATCAACAGTGTGTTGTTGAATATCTGTAATGAACATAACGGCATTTGACGAAAAACTTTTTAAATAAATAGATGACCTGGTGATCTAGGGGTAAGATGTCAGTCTTCTGTGCTGGGGTCTGTGGTTTAATCCTCGGTCCCGGCACAGGTTTATTTGATTGCTGAACCCTTCCTTCACCTCTGACAAGACGAGAATAGATCACAACTTGTGACTGTGAGGAATGCCAGGCCTCCACCGTAGTTCGGATTCCACGTTAAACTGTAGGTCCTCCATTTCATCTCACAATCAACCTACCATTACACATTAGCATAAGTGCGTACAACCCGAACGGGTAGTAAGACGCGGTGATAATAATAATAATAATAATAATAATAATAATAATAATTTTTAATAAAGAGAAAAGGTTTTCATTAAATTCCAGGTCACCCATGATGGATATTCAACTCTTATCAGCATGTGAAGAAAATTAAACTCTGTGTTTGTACTGGAGCAATATTTGATTTATTTTGACCAAAGAAGTGTTTTGATATAAGAGCTGGAAAAATTCTTCCCTTTACTCCCGTTTCCTACATCCCCACTACAGTACCCCAAACTAGAAAATATACATTAAGACCTCGTTATTCCGAACTAATTGGGACTGAAACTTGTTCGAACTAGCGAAAATGTTGACTAAGCGGGAAATTAAGAAATGGTCTAGCTAGGAGAAGGCGGAGTGTTTTCACGTATTTTAAATTACAGTTAAATGAGTTTTGTAAAATTTTCATTAATTCAACTGATGTAGAACATGCGATATGCACTGTAGTTTTGAATTTAAAGTATACATTTTTACAGTACTCCAATTATTTTAGGCTACAGGAAAACACATTTTGTTGGCTACAGCATGTAATTATTAAGAATTTAACCTGTTCCAGTGATCAGCCCTTGTCCGACGGGTGCCAAGCCCGACTCGAGCAGCCCTGAGCTGCCCCTCTGCCCGGACCTGCAAGTGTGTCGACCCCCAGGGAAGTGTGAACAAGTCGGTCTCTGCTGCTTTGGCCACCCCTGCGTGCCGTCTTGCCTACCCCTGACGTTGCCCTACACTTTGTAGCACCTCCTGGAACGCGCAAAGACATCAAGCATGGTCGTGTATATCACGGGCATTGTAGCAAAGGTTTCTACAGGCGCATGCGCGGGAACGTATACAAGCAAGCTTCCGGGCAGAGAAAGGGAACCTGAACACAGAAGTAATTAAGGCGGCCATCTCGGTCATCAAGAAAATATAAATCACTGTCAGGCCACACGCCTGAATTACAATGGTCTGTGTCGTATTTTGGAATTATTTTTCTATTCTGTCCAAGCTTATACTGTACTACCTTTTACCCTTCACCTACAACTACCCTTTGTTATGTCACTTAAAAAAGGGGAAAGGAAATTACGAAACCTCTTTATCTCAAGGTAAAGAGGAAAGTTCTGAGGCAAGTTCTAAAATATTTTAACATTTTTTGTTGTAAGCCTATAAAAAAACTACTGTTTTTGTTAGAGGAAGGATAACTCTGGAGACCTTTTTCATCCAGCCTAGTCTCATAGCACCGCAAATATGCGCAAAAAGTAATTGAAAATGAGCTAATGTTACATTTTCACACATATAATTTTATTAATAAAACCCAAACTATAGGATTGTTAAGTAAAAAAACCCTGCTAGGATATTTCGACTTGATTTTTGCAAGAACTATATTCTTAAAATAACGCACCGAAGATTTAAATATTGCGTTAGAGCTGAGCGCCCGCTTGGGAATTTCTCGCTTACTAAAGTGGGCACATTAATCAGTTTTTTTTTGTTTTGTTAGCATTTTACTGTGTACGCTTAGCAATAAAGTCATTAATGGCTTTATATAAAGGACTCGCTTTGCTCGTTGGGGGCTCCATCCCAAGCCCCAGTGGGTTTTCTCTGCAAGTTACTAATTAGTAATTACTAATGTAATGCCAGAGCCGTTTTTTGATGGGTCTTACCGTTTAGCCACAAGAGATCTCCAAAGAAAGGTCCGCACCAACTTTAAAGTTGCTCCGCCATTTTGAATGATTTTCGGGGATTAAAAATTAAATTTTTTACTTTTTGGAATTTTCCCGTCGGTTACAAGCTAGAAGCTTTAAGTGTGCCAAATTTCAAGTTTCTAGCTCATCTGGAAGTGGGTAAACATTAATGTCAGTGAGTGAGTCAGCCATGTGGCTTTATAGTAGTATAATAAAGCCGAGGAGGGTAGTTAAGAGTAAAAGTGAAAGTTGGAACATTTTCCTTTATTTTATTTCATTTAGCAAAATTCTCCAAATTTTAAAATTGAACCAATTCAATCGAAATATTTCAAGTTTTAATTTCAGTTTAATTAATCTTAAAGACGTTAACATCAGATAAATGATCAAATTGGTTAAGGTCTACGTTAGAGTCATAGCTGCCATGCTACAATTCAAATAATAGAGAAACTCTTTTGACGATTATAAAAGTTACTATAACAATTTTCATATATTTATACGTTAAGTCATGGGATCTGCAGCTATCATTATTGATAGGTAGTGCCAATTCTTATGAAACCCGCATAAGTGGCCGCATGGTCTAATTGTCACTCTCGTGTTAGGTTGGCCTGCTGATGACGGGGAGATCGGGGTTCGAATACCGGTCGGCTGTACTGGGGATGGTTTTTTCCTAAATGGTTTTCCACTATCCCTCCACGCAAATGCAGCTATAATTCCTATAAATTCAACCTTCCTTATTCCTATCATGCTACCGTAATTAGTAGATACGTGTACAATCCGATTTTGTTTTAACACAATTTGACATTCCAAACTGATTTAGTTGGATGTATTTTTTAATAATATTTTGGTTTTATTGTTTGAGAGAAATTACAATAAATAAATATATATATACACACACTCACGGTAATTTATTGTGTACACCCTGTTATAACTCATTATGGTGTCCATATTTTCTAGCAGTTCTATATTAATTCACTCCTGTCATACTCTTATTAAGGCCATATGTACAGAAATTTTTTTTTTCACCATTCAAAAGAGTTTTTTTCTGTGAAATGTTACACACCATAAATATATTTTTATGTATTTTTTCTAACGAGCTATGAGGGTAAGAAACTTCCATTTTTACGTTTTCCAAATCAGGTTTTAGGCCACAGTTTTTGAAATAAAAATTTGAAAATTTAAATTTAGTATCTTTAATACTATGCCTATTTGATAAAGCTGGGATTTTACCATAGGTAGAAGCATACTCTATATATGTATACTTAAAGTTCCCTTAAAATCAACACAATTCAACAATTGTTTACTAATACTAATTCATCTATAAATATTAAATATTAGTATTCATACGATTTATAGATGTGTATACTTAAGATAAAATATATATTCAGATTTAAATATGAAACCATTTACTGAATAACTTGATTTCCGTATGACATTAAAATATGCACTGAAATTCCAAGTTGGCTCGCCAGATCAAAACTTTGTAGGGAAGTGTAGCTTAGTTTACAAGAACGGGTGATAGCGACCGCCTCCACAATTCGCGCAACACACAGTGACTACTCCAGCTGTATTATCACAGAAATCCAAGTAATCTGCCGTCCATGCGAGATTTCTGTCTGAACGATCATTCACAAGTTGTCTCTTGAAATAATTAGCCTCATGTTTTAGTGATATTGATCTTTATATCAATGCCGGAGTTATTTCATTATTGAAACATGTTGTAGTAATTTAAAGATTTTGTGTTTTATTTGTGATCTCTGTGAACTGTAAAGAATATATATATATATATAAAATTATTAAAATAATAAACAATGGTTTCTTCCATTACAAAATGGAAAACGTCAATCTTTGAAACCGAGAATGAGCATAATGTATTATATGGGCAGATAGGCTTTATGTTTATTTTATATATTAAGGGTTTTCCAGAATCAGTAAAACAGAATATACAATTTAATAAACAATAAATGGCTGTAAGCGATAGCCCAAGGCTTCGACACATCGCATATCAAGAATGATGAAGTAAATACTTAACATTTGAAAGCACTTTTTACAGCCATTGTAAAAATAATCTTTTTCATGAAAAATAAAGTAATTTAGGCAGTTTATAGTGTTTTAATTTCTTAGCTATTTGAACTAGTTTAGTCGTTATCTATGCAGAAAAAGGCATTATTTTATATAACTTAAATTGGCAAAACTTATTACCCTGAACACAACTTGTGAATGTGAGGAATGCCAGGCCTACCCCGTGGTTCGGATTCCACGTTAAACTGTAGGTCTTCCATTTCATTTCACAATCACCCTAACATTACACATTAGCGTAAGTGCGTATAACCCGAACGGGTAGTAAGACGCGGTGCTAATTATAATAAAATACCCTGAATACATTAATATACATATAGTAAAAATAGTTTCATGATCTTCAATTTAGTGAGAACTGCAATTATTAATATCATTTAAATTATATATGTTTTAATATGTATCTATATTTTTAATTAGAGGTAAGAATATTTATACTGTCAGACTTAGATATTGGTTCATATGGGATTATCTGCATGATAAATTTTATTGATCAATTACATTTTAATTAACATTAAAATTTTGTGATTATCTACATTTTAAATCATCTGGACGATTTGCCTCAAATTAGTTAGCCATAGGCTATAGGTAAATATAATGTGTGCATAGATGGTGATTATGAAAGCATTTATATATATATATATATATATATTTATATATATATATATATATATATATATATATATATATATATGCATTTTACTTTAAGTAGCAAGCCCAAAATGTCAAGTGGTTACAATTAAATTGATTATATTGTTCAAATATTTGTTAATTTTAGGAATACTGCAAGTTTACACGGTTAAAAAGAATTATTGAACTCTAAGACATATACAACATCCAGAAGAAGGCCGAGAATTGATCAAATAATAAATACTACACCCCTACCAGAAATCGATCCCGAAACCTTTTGCACTGTAGACCATCCTGCTAGCAAGTGAGCTAACGTGTCGGGCTATGGTACTATCATTATATCACATGTATAGCCTATATTTTCTTACGTTCTCTCCCACAGCTGTAAAATTATTAATTGAGTGGCCTCTTGAAAATATGCTTGATAAGAAATAGATTTTTTTATCGCCTTAAAAATGGTATGAATGCAAGAATCTACGTTTAATCTGGCAATTTTTCCAGCCTTTTATATGGCTTACATTTTGGAAACTATTATATTTGAATATTTAGAATTTCTCTGTTAATCCCACCTATAAGGGTATAATCAGGTCAAGTTAGATGTAGTCTATAATGATGTTCCAATCAGTGAGATATCCTGTTGGGTACCTAAACAATATAGGAAGGTATAGTATTGATTATTTATATATTTCGAACTCACTTAGAGAGTAATTTTAGGCCCAAGTATGATATTATAGTAGTAATTGATGTTTGCATTTGCAAGTGTGTAAGCACTCTGAATTTACTTCAAATGAAAAACCGCTATTTACTATTGTAACGACAGTCTTTCTACCAATTTTTTTATTATTTTTTTGAAAATAAATAATGTAATGAAATAATTATTTTATTCACAAAGGAATGTCGTTTATTACATATGAGTCATAAAAAAATATGTGTGTGAAAGAGAAAGAACGATTTTTATTTGAATTAATTTAATCAAAATAACTAAAGCATTACTATCCAAACAAGATGTAGCTTATAAACTTATATATAATCGCTCTCCTATGTTTTTAGGTACTTTGAATTATTTAGTGATTAGGTTTGGAGGTTTGAGTTATTCTATGGTGCAAGGAGAAGGAAACACATTTTTCTAGTAAATGCACCCTATTTACGTGGAGAGTGGATGGGGAAACTATAGAAAGAGAACTCATGTGGCAAGCCACCTAAAAAATATGTAAAAATTATATATTTTTATTATTTGTATAGGTAAATTATTAATAAACCTAACTTTTATTTTTGTAAACTCGAGTTTATTGCTGCAAGTTCCTAGTAATTTTTTGAATAAATATTTTTGGCCTGATTCACCAACTGATTCAAGTCCTTATCGAAGTTTAGCTTTATATAATATATGCACACTTTGAAAAAAAAAATTATTATATGTCACATGACTTGCACAAATGAACAACGTAATCATCAGTCTTGTTCAATTTTCTCTCTCTCTCATATAT
This sequence comes from Timema podura, assembly GCA_033556935.1. Classification (NCBI taxonomy): domain Eukaryota; kingdom Metazoa; phylum Arthropoda; class Insecta; order Phasmatodea; family Timematidae; genus Timema; species Timema podura. The sequence goes on along the minus strand of JAVRXN010000005.1, from coordinate 19,039,596 downwards.
ATATATATATAATTACAACTTATATAGGTGTATAAAACATATTTATCTTTATAATACGCTGTATCTCTATTGCAAAATCATTAGTTGCCTGTTCTTTATTAGAATAAATAATATACATTTTGAGATAATTTAGGCCCTAATATTTTTTTCTATTACAGAGAAGACATATGTGATACGGAGTACATGTCCGGTGTGGAAGAACTCCCTCCCTCCCCAATTGATAACAGTATTAGCTATAAGTATTCTGATGTTGAATGTACCTATTCAGACTTCCAAAGTTCTGAGGAAGGTGATAGTTGTGAGATTAATTCAATAGAAAATGAAGAATTTTGAGTTGTATAGGAAAGTGATGATGACATACCTAGATTATTGATGAGAATGATATCTCCGTCAAAAATAATATAACAGGAATGGATAGATATTTAATATTTTCTTAACCAAATGTAAATAATACCACCATTTGTACCATGGGTAGGTCCAACTGTGAAAAAAATATGTCCGCGGTTTGCCCCCCCTTCCCCCCAATTTAAAAATTCAAGTTTTTTATTGCAATCGTTTGTTCTTCGCTTGTTCCGGATTGTTCCGCAAAATTTTCGTTTGTTCTGTTTTGATAGGCCCACAAATGATATGTTTACATTGGTGGGACCAACTTCACGGCAGCCCCCCCATTTTGGAAAATTTACATTTTTATGGTTGCAATCGTTTGTTCCGAATTGTATCGCAAAAAGGCTCGTTTGTTCCGCATTTGTTCTTGCACAAATGGGACATGAACTTGTGACATTTTATTTACTCGTGAGGGGCCAACTTCACGGTAGCCCCTCCACTTTGAAAAATCCATGTATTTACGATTGCATTCGTTTGTTTCGGGTTGTCCCACAAATATTTAGTTTGTTCCGTTTTGATAATCTCACAAATGATATGTTTACATTAGTAGTATCAACTTACGATATCTCCCTCTCACTTTTGAAAATTGAAATTATTATGGTTGCGATCGTTTGTTTCAGATTGTTTGGAGAAAAAATTACGTCTTGATATGTACCCAAAATTAATTATCATACTTTAACATTTGACATACATGAATTCGCCCTTCTCCCCCTTTAAAAACTTTTTTTATGATTACAATAGTTTTTTCTTCGCTAGTTCTGGATTGTTCCGCAAAAAATCAGTTTTTCCGTTTTTATACGCTCACAAATGATATGTTTATTTTGGACCTCCATGAAGCTGCTTCACCGTCCTTTTCCCCTAATAACATTAAAAAAAAGTTATGATTGCAATCGTTTGTTCTTAGTTTGTTCCGGATGGTTCCTTAAAATAAACGCACATTTCGTTTTGGCAGGAAAACACAAGATTTATTTACACTAGGAGTGTGGATTGACACCTTTATGGCAACCATATTCGCCACATGAACACACACAACTTTTAAAAATCGATATTTTATCTCTGCAATCAATAATTCGTTCTTGGTTCATTTAGATTTCTTTTTGCGAAGATTTCCATTTAATCCTATTGTAAAGCCTCGATAAATTTTTCTAGTAATTTTTCTTGAACATTTTTTATTTAAAGTTTGTTGTTAGTTTCTTTGAGTTCCTTGACATGTTTATCTTTATTTTGTTCTGAATTTATTTTTAAAAAATGTGTTTATTTCATGTTGATAGTTTTAAAATTAATATATTTTTATCACTATGCTAAGCTCCATTTCCTTCCCTCAACTAGATAAAATATAACAAAGTTTGTAATTTTGGTTTTATAACTTTATTAGTTTGTTCCAGATTATTGTGCATTATATTTTAGTTTGTTAGTTCTTATATCTCTTACAAATGCTAAATAAACTAGTGTCACTAGTAATGATGGCCTTTTGTGTGTGCGATCTGTATGGTCACACAGAGCCCAAGTAAAGAATTGTCCCACACTCTGTGTCAAAGTATGAAAAATATTGCCTTTGATTCACTCATTATGCACAAAAAAGCAATAAAAAGGCGAAGCAAGTCAGAAATACAAAAACTAGGGAGATCTTGGTCTACAGCTTATTGCATACCATAAAACTCATAGTAAAAAAAGTATTTTTATGGACCTCACTTCCTCCTAAGCTCCAAAAGATTGGTTTCGTCTACTTGTGCAGTTGTGAAATTACCGAAAGATACACGAGATCTCCTACCCCCTCAAGAGAGCTCATAACTAGGTTACCCTAAAGTATTGACATCGCACCTTTCTTTTGTTTGCTACTATTACTGTTAAGATGTAGTAAATAGTATCTTTGACCACAAAGAGACATGATTGGAAGAAAATGTCAACTAGTCCAACTCTGACACGAAGAAGACTAAGAAATTCCTTGACGATAAAAATATTTTTTCAAAACAAAATTTACTAAGTGGACCCAGAATAAATTTTCAAAAAAGTGATTAAAAATATCTATAGAATAGCCTGAAATTCTAAAAAAATTGCTACAAATTTGCCAAAAAAACAAACTAAGAATTTAAACAAAAAATTGAAATGAATGCACATGACTAAATCAAAAACGTTCTTTACAAATGGAAACTAAAAATAGCTATGCAATAAAGTCTTTTAACAGATAAACTCTTGCATTCTCATAAATATAATAATGATTTACAAAAATTTACTTTAAAAGAATTCCCATCCCAACGCAACTTTTCACCGTTTAATTTCAGCGTCTAATCGGTTATGTGGATTTTACAAACATGACAAACAATTAGGATACATAGTTAATTTTCAACATTATCTTATCATCCCTACAACTGTTTGATTAAAAAGAATAGGTTTGAGTATCTATGCATTTTAAAATATCGATATCATTTAAAAATATACTAATTTAACATAAGTTCCTGGATATTATTAAAACTGGAATGGGCTACCATGAAATTGGCCCCTCTCCCCCCCCAATGTAAACATACTATTTGTGGGCTTTTTAAAACGGAACAGACAAAAATTTGTGTCTAACAATCCGGAACAAACGAGTGCAATCAAAACACCATGAATTTTTAAAAGATTTTTTTTAGGGGGGGGGGTTTCCATGAAGTTGGCCCCTCATGAGTAAACAAAGTTTCAAATTCACGTACCATTTGTGCAAGAACAAATATACAGCAAACGAAACTTTTTGCGGAACAAACTCTATCGCAACCATGTAAATGTCAATTTTCCAAAGTGTATTGGGGGGGGGGGGGTCTATCGTGAAGTTGCCCCCCCAAAATCCCAATATAAACACACCATTTGTGGATTTATCAAAATGGAACAAACAAAAATTTTTTCGGAACAATCCAGAACAAACGATTGCAATCATAAAAATTTGAATTTTTCATAATGATAGACCAACTACGGACGTAATTGACGGATATCCTGTCAGAAATGTATTCGAAGAGAACTCTACTGAATGTATTGCTCTTTTTGCAAGCTTATCAACACATCCTAGCCCTTGCTACTCGGATGCTTCATCACTGACCAGCCAACGAAATTATCAAACCCTAAGTTCAAACAGTTGACCCACGGAGTATCAGCTTACGTCTGTGCCTCTGTGCCGACAAAACAAGGCTGCTTAACGTACACTACCGTAATAAAGCTGAAGTCATGTATCCATGCGAAGCTCTAGAGTTGCGAGTGGTAGTAATGCCCTTAAGGTGGAGATGTAAAGGACGTGAGTTAAGCGCAGTGTTTTTGCGATTTTTATACCAAAAAATTTTGGCTTCAGTACAACAATAGATTAATTTTTCTTAACACGGTGATACCAACAGTTGTTAAATATATGTCAAGGGGTGTCCCGGAATTATATGGTAACTTTTTCTCTTCATTTAGAAACGTTTCTCATCTAATGTGGCTATGCTTATTGCAGATATTCAACAACTGTTGATATCACCGTAAAAAAAAAAATTAAACTTTATGATTGTACTGAAGAATTTTTTTGACCGAAAATAGTTTTGATATTAAAAATGCAAAAACATTTTTCTTTACTCGCTTTCCTTACACTCCAACCTTAAGGCAGTGAGACTCACACTTGGTATGATTACATACACAAAACCAAGAGATTACCTAGCGCTTGACGTGGTGAATACTAGAACTTCTAGCTGCTGTTATGATCGTCCTGGATTTTACGAGGATCGCTCCTTATTACACATAATATATCCAGACATAGGTTGGGGATGCAAAAAATATTTTTTTAATTCAAAAACTAATAATTGAATATTCAACACGATTATTGTAATCAATAAGAAACTTACCAAAACCAAAATTACTTTTGTTGGTATTTCACAGGAACTCCCCCTTCCCCGCAATCCCCCAGAATTATCCTATCCACGCTACTTCCTAAAACTATAAAATGAAAAACTCGCTCTCAATACCTTTTACTGGGAACACACTAGGTTAAAGTGAAGTAGGCAAAGCCACTGCACCAATACTGTCATTTGAGAAAGACTTATTGCTTCTGCAAAACCATTGTTGGACATGAAATCTGTCATATTTGTTGTATAAACAATTGTGCGCGTAGGAAAGTAAAGGTATTGAATTTATCTCTCAAAATTGTTTATCACTCTCACTCCACACAAATTCGAGTACAATTCCTCTACATTCTACCAACCTTATCTCTATAACCTATTAGTGTGAATATACGGATGGCCCGGGAAAATGTACAAATAAAATAGCACAGAAAAACAAGGGTAAAACAAAATATTTTAAATATATATAAAATAAACGCGTATCTCAAAGACGGCGTATCGTGTTTTTTGTGTTTTATTCAACTGTCCCTTAGCTTAAAAACAAGGTCAATTTTATGGAAAACTGAATTACACTTGTTGTTTTGCGCCATATTTTTTCGATTGTTCCGGCCATCTAAATATTTTCAGGAGTTGAGTAAGATAGGTCCTAGTAGAAAAATATACTTCAACAAGTGGAGGGGGAGTGAACATCAATTTATGAAAAGCCAACCCTTTACACATTCGACCGGGGTTCGAATCCCGATCTACATCATCAGTAATCCATTCTGTTGCTGTAGATCGTGAGTTCATCGAAACGGGTTACATTATAGGAACATTAATTAAATAGACGCTTGGACTTAAATGAAAAAACCAACTCAATGTTGGTATCACTGATTTTTGTCAAATCAAAGTTAGAAACAATCGCCGTCATCTAGAGGTCATGTCTCACACTCCACTCAGATACATGTGACAAGGTGTTTATTCACTTTGTGACGTCATACAACCTGTGAAACAATGTATCTGTATATGTATTTTTAAATAATAAATTTTGTGTTGCATTATTCCACGTTCAGTATAAAACTATAGCCTACATCAAAATACTTCAAAAGTTTCATAAGCACTTATAATATAACTTTGTTTAAAAAAAAGATAAAAACTATGCCAATGGTAGTCATATACACATATTTGAGAGAGGAAAAAGAATCAATGTGGCCACTTTATTAAAGTAGAATGTTCGCTGCGGGTTTATTGAACCAACACAGAATAAACCTTAGTCGACAATTTAAAAATGAATTTATTTATTTTCACGCCAAACAAATTGTTCGCAGATGTCGCTATAGAGTAGGCATATAGTGTCAATTTCGACAGCTCCACATTAAAAATAGTGATCAGAGATGGCACTCGCTAATTTGCCTAACAATGTGGAATAAAAACTCGTGTAACGTTAATGATATTGCCCCGCGATTGGGCACCAATTATAGTGATGCCGTATTCCAGGTTTTATGATGATGACGCGTGCATGCCTTGCTGCGGACTTGCAGGTGGTTATGTGCTCTGATTATATGTAATTATTATTCTTATGAAATGAAAACTTTTAATGTTGCACACGATTTATTTAGATGATTACATTTCGGTACTGTGGATTTGATATTAAAGTGATACAGTTTTTGTTCATTTACCTACTCCTTGCTTCTTGGACCCTTTGTCTTCAGTGTTAAAACTAATAGGAGAACTCCTGTCAACCTGATGATGTGAAAGCTAGCTTCCTATTGGTAAAGGAAGCCAGCATGTCACCTGATTTTCAAATACAACGGAGTTGGTCTTTTAAAGAAAGAAAGTTTTAAAACGCAAAAACATTGAAATTACTTCTAAAAACGCGTGATTCTCAATGATTGAAGTATTAAAAGGAAACTTTACATACAGTTGTTCTTTAAAGAAAAATACACTTCATCCATGATTTTTTTGAATATATGAGAGGGTGCGTATAACCCGAACGGGTAGTAAGACGCGGTGCTAATAATAATAATAATAATAATATAGAGGGGTCCAAAACAATATCATTACAAACGTTTGAATACTTTGTAAAATTGGGGCGTCCTTTTCATAAGTTGTATTCCTTTACAATCAGTTGGTTAAAAAAATAACATGCTAAATAATATAAATAATAATAAATATTTTATAAACTGGTATTAGTCTACAATTTTATCCTGAGTAAAATCCTTAATTTTCACGTAGTCTTTGTACACATGATTTGGAGATCAGAAAAGTTAATGTTTTACAATACGCCCCTTTATTTTATTTTTTACCTATAATCAACAATAAAAATTGTACAGTAATCGTATTTTAGTAAAATTTTGGATTCCCGCATCGATTATTTTACTAATCATGTTCAAGGTCATTCTAAGTGTTTCAAGCTGCCATGGAAATTGGTTTTAGTTGCTAGCGCTACCTAGCTTTCAAGCTTAAAAGTATCTTGTGTTTAGAATGATCGTCGAGGCTGTAAAATAAGAACTACTTTGGTATACTTATTTGTATTCGTACGCCATTGAATATATTAAAATGTATTTTTTAATTATAAATACATTATACAAAAATGTTATAAAGGATTCAAATTTGATTTGTAAATTTTTAAATATAATCAAAACTATTAAAAGTTGTTATATCTTTATTTTTAAATATATAACTCACCATAATAATGTGTACTATATTCTATACAAATATGCGGATTGAAATATTTTTGTAGGAGTAAAACTGTGCGCAAGATGGCTGACACTTGTTGGTTGTAGTGTGATGTATAATTTAGTGGTTCGTGTTAAATATGTGCCTTTACTTCATTGATAATAATGTGTGTTTCGGGTAATTCATACGTATATTTTGATATGCGTTGCAGTTTACAAACGTAACTGTAAGCTACTTTTTATCTCGCTGTGGAGTGTGAATTTTGTTGTGCATTCTTCACCAGTGTTTGATAATCAGTGTCATTGTGTGAAATGTTTACAGTGTTTTAGTGTAAATAAGTGCGTTAAAGTGTTCATTATGGATAACCCGATATCTCAAATCTCTGACAGGTGAGTTTATCATGGGCATTATTACATTTTAAGCCTCTTTGTATTTGTTTTTAGTCTAAATAAAACCCTAAAAGACGATAACCCCCAGTCTTACATCGCCTTAGGCCTTTCTTTATACCATGTTTTACGTTATATATGGAACATTTTTAATATATTTAGTGTACTCAATTGTCCGGCTGAAAAGTCTGTAAGCATCCTATATCAGCCAGTCCCCGCTTTATCGGGTACATCTGCAGGATTACTTGCTTTATTTAATGTCATAGCAAGTTTTTATCCCATTGAATTTTATAGCTAGTAGAAAAAGTTCGAATTTTGAAAGAAGAGAGTGCAGGTGATGTGATCATAGGTCTTACCTGTTCTATAATTGGTTGTTGGCTGTCTAGTATGGTTTTTACAACAAATTGTTTAGTTATTCTCTAGTTAAATAAATTGCATTTTTAAATACGAGTAACTTGTTTCAAACATCCCAAATTTTTGTTTATACTCTAAATCAGCACCAAATTATATTCAAGGGGCTATGGACCAAAATGTATTCTATCAGTGCTGTCAAATTTTTGAGTAAAAACAAATGGGGGGCTAGTACTCTAAGAGGGCGGGATTATTGACACTTTTTCTCGCCAATATTGTGTTTTTTTAAATTATTTTTTATCTTCTCCACCTACAAGAATACCAAGTTCTCAATAATTTATTCACCATACTAAGTTATGACCAAAAAAAGTCCCAAGAAGCTTATCCACTTTGTGTCCTATTCCCTGGATTTGGCGGTTGTATTGAAGCATTTAAACGATTATAAAAAGTATTATACTATTAATTCTGATATGTTTTAAGACAAACACAACCCACATAAATATGACTATTGTACTGTACCTCCCATTAAATTATCATAGAGTATGAACATGCCTCGGTGGCGCAGTTAACTAACGCACTAGTTTCGTGTTGAGCAAGACTGCTGAGGACAGGGTGATCGAGGTTCAAATCTCTGTCCGGTGAACTGGTGGTGGTTTTTCCTAAATGGTTTTCCACACTCCCTCCACGCAAATTCGGGCTAACTCCCTTTAAATTCAACCTTCCCAATTCCTAACCCATTAGTGTAATTAGTACTAAAGCTTATAACCCAAATGGGTAGTAAGACGCAGTGCTAAATACAAAAAAAATATCAGAGTATGATTAAATAGATTGGATAAGTATCGCTCAGTTGGCTACCTACCTAATAGTATTCTACCAATAGATTTTTAATTGTGTAACATTGTCACCTGGGTAAAGTTTTGACATTAGATCCTTCCAAAAAATATCTTTTTACTACACAATTCTTGAAAACTTATTGTTCCAAGAACATTTACACTACTGGTACTTTTTTTTTAGTTTTTTAATGTAACTAATGGTAGCACCAAAAGCTTTTATCATACTAATCAATATTTAAAAAAAAGTCAACTGTCCTCTATATACTAAGACTTCCACATTTAATTAATAATTAAAAATACTCCACTCACCATATTTCAAAGGGTATCGCTAGACGCAAAAGTATACAGCAACCATACCTTGAATCATCTTGGGGATTTTTTCCCTAGCAAACTCAAATTTTAGAAATGGGATATTATTTCTTTATTTCCTTTACCCAATACAGAATGTACTGTAGATCTTTTAGTGAGTTAACAGTAATAAAACTCTCATACAGTGCTTTAATATCGAACCAACTTACATTTAAACTCATTTATAAACTAACTTACACGACTATGTTTTGAAACAATGCCTAAAGAAATGTCAACCTAGAAAACCCTAATATGGTACACTAAAACATCTAGGTCCTACTATATTCAATCATGTGTTTAAAATAAAAAAAATAATCAACCAAGCTTAACCTAACCTTCCAAGTTTGTGGAAATTACATAACAATAACATTTTGTATTGAATAATATACATTTTAACTAAAAGACTTTAGGTAATTTTCTTCACATGGTGATATCAACAGTTGTTGAAAATTTGTTACATGAGCATTTCATTGCATTAGGTAATAAAGTTGTTAAATGAAGATAAAAAAAATTCCCTAAATTCAACCCCCTCGACAAATATTCAATAACTGTTGAGGTCAACATGTGAAGAAATTTAACTTTACAATAGAGCCTAGGGCCTATCCTTTTACTAGAGAAAAATTTGATTTATTTTGGTCAAAAAAGTTTTGATATAAAAACTGAAAAAAATATGGCCCTTCATTCCCACCTTAAATTGTTAATTTTATCAGAAAGTAGGCCCTATTAACAATTTTAATTTATTTTGTCAACAATCATAAATTTTAATTCATTCACAATGAAGATTAGTTTAAGTTAGCTGGGTAAGGACTGTAAGAATAATAATTATTAAATGCCGATAAAATTATTCCTGTCGAAATATCAACGAGGCTAAGTTAAAATGTCATTTTAGTACTTAGGCCTATATTTCTTAGTGAGGCTCCCATTTGTGATCAAAAGTTGTGATAGTAACTTACTTTGGGTTATTTCATTGAAATAATTTTTTAACAAGATAAAATTTAGCAAAAGCTATTTATTTGCAAGAGTTGTACTTGCTACAAAAAGGGATATAAATAAAAAGGTCAGAGCAAAACATGATAACCCTAATAGATTTAAATGTGATATTCAAACATCTATAAAGTCTTAAAATCTGTCTATAAAAATAAATAAAATAGGCTTAAGTTATTTGTTGATAGGTTATTATATTCACGGATAAACTTAATTATGTAACCATAAAAAAACTTGTTGTTCAAGAGGTAGGTAATCAGTGCTGCCAATTTAGCAACTTTGTCTCTAGACCTAGCCAATTTAACGGGTCTGAAACAACTAATTTTTAACACCTAGCGACTAATCTGGCGACTGGCGACTTTTCTTAATTTTCTGTCAAGTTCATGTTTATTATTTTAAATTTTAATGCTGTAGAATTTTAATTTTTGAACTATCGTACTGCAAGAATGCATAATGCATTTCTACGGTCTACAGAAGAGCTCTAAATTATCTGTCATTCACAAATCACATTGACATCGTTCAGGATCCGGGTATCACCTCAGTCCACTGATGTATCTTGCATTCAATTCAGCTTAGTGTATGCATTTTTGGTTTGGCGACAAATCTGAAGACTTTTAATGTTGTGTTTAGCGACAATCTAATGACTTTCTGGTACTAATCTAGTTACAACACTTAAATATGGTTGTTGGCAACACTGTAGGTAATCCGCCAGAAATCATTGCCAACACATTTTTTCTCAAAATGAGGGTAAGATACCATATTTTGTTCCGACCCCCTCAATTGTCAAATGTTGCAGACGGGCTTTGTGTCTTTATAAATAATATTTTAATTTGGGATGCAATATGGTTGATTAATATCCTGTTTCTTAAGTAAGTTACGCCTAACTTTTTTTATTTTGTCAAAAAAGTAAAATTTAAAAAATCAATTTAGGTATGTTTAAAACAACTTGCCAAATTAGTTTGTTAATGAAACTAATAATAAAATATTAATATTTTGGCTAGGAAAAAAACTTAAATTATGGATTCTAGGGTGTCCAGCGACGTGGAAAACAACGAAAAGTCAGGGAATATGCTCATTCAGGGAAAAGTCATGGAAGATTCAAAGAATTTGATTGAATTTCTGGAATTTTCACAAATTCACTCAAAATTATGCAATTTTTATTTACTATAGTTAAAATTGTATTTTTTTCCAGTTTATATTAACTGCTAATCTAATTTAACACAATTTTGTCCCTGTTGAGTATAATAATCTCAATTCTTAATGTCAACATGTGATTCTCGTGTCATATTTTCACAGTGGCACAAGAATGTTTTTATTTGGGGGATAGAATTAATCAGGTGCTTTTATAGGGAATAACATTTTTGAGATTAAAAAAAGACCAGGAAAATGTAATATAGCTGTCCCTTACACTACACGAGTGATTGATTCTGATCAATAATCGCATAACACGAAAACAAAAGTGAATTGATTTTAACATGGGTGATAAAAGGGATTACTCCAAAGGAAAAAAGTAAATAAAAACCTAAAACTTGTAAATGAATGCAATTTTTATTAATTTATCTAACTAGTACAATGCTAAAGGTAACCTACACCTATTGTCAATCTTCAATAGGTACCCTAAAATTTGTAAATAAACACAATTTTTAATCAAGTCATCTAATTAATACAATGCTACAGGTACACTTACTGTTAATCTTCAATCGCATGATAAATTAACTGGATTTGGCAAATCTGTATTATCACTATCTTGCTCTTGACAGTAGGCTCTTGCTCTCTTGAAGGTCCTTAGACTGTAAGCTCTTGCTCTATTGACGGCGCTTGGATGGTAAGATTTTGATCTCTTGAAGGTCCTGGGACAGTAAGCTCTTGCTCTCTTGAAGGCCCTGGGACGATAGATAATCTCATGCTGGCATGAAGGCCCTGGGACGGTAGGCTCTTGCTCTCTTGAAGTCCCTTGGATGGTAGGCTTTAGCTCTTTTGAAGACCCTTGGACAGTAAGCTCCTACTCTATTGAAGGCCCTGGAAGGGTAAGCTCTTGCTGTTGTGAAGGCCCTGGTCTTTAGACTGATTATTTTCAACTTCTTTGATGAAATGGTCAAGGCTCAACCGAAGGACAGCATTCTTCCTCTCTCCATAGAGTTCTTTGTAGCAACTCCAGATCTCTCTGGCAACTTTGTCGCTTCTATCCATGTTAGGGTCATTCTCTTCGATGATTCTAATTGCACTGTCAATGTGCTTAAAATATTCAGCCATTTGTTTTGTTGAAAGTTGTTTGAAAGGCTCAACAGTCAACAACATAGGTAGGGCTCTTCCTCATCACTTATACCATTCTCCATTTCCAGAAGATCTTCATTGGTGAGTTCTGTTGAGTGGGATTGGAGCAATTCATCCACATTAGCCTGGTCTACGTCCTCAAATCCAAGTGATCTTGCTATATCACCGATGTCATGTCTTGAATTGGAAAGCTGGTGTTCAGGATCAAAATCATGATAATCAGTAACTTCAGGCCAAATATTTTTCCAAACTCCCTTCATACAAGACTGTTTAACTTCTGCCCATGAATCTACAATGTTGTAAATACCACCCCCTAACACCAACCTTTACAGTAAAGATCATTGTCCTCACTGGAATGTGTGTGCACCACCACCACTGCACAAAGTGACTGAAATTACAGCTGACCATGCATAATTTTTTTTAAGGTATAACAAAGTTTGCATACATTCACCAGTCCCATTTTGCAACTTTCTCATTTATTTTAGTCAGTCCAAACATTGTAATGCGTACACACAAAACAAATTAAGAAAAATTATATCTGATGCGGCTCAAATAAAAATTATGAAGTATTAAAAATTAAAGTAGGTTTCCAAACACCTTTGCCCTATATTTGCTACTAGCTATAAAACCACTAACAAGTTTTGAAATTAGTCTATGTTGCCTGCCTCATCGTGGAGCGAGATAGTTTTTAATGGTTCAAGCTGTATCACTATCAAAGTTTTCAAAATCTATCCATTGTGTGCTCAAGCACATTTTATTTTTACTATGTTAACTTAGTGTGAAAATTGTATCCTGCCCCAATCAGATCTTTACATTATCCAAAAATGTTACTATATTATTGGGAGTGGGAGGGGGGGGGTAAAAATTATACTATTTACCTCCTCATTTTTTTGGTGGTCGGGGGTAAAATTTACCCTGTAACCCCCACTCCCCCCAGTTCTGCACCAACGTGTCTTTTCACCCCTCTATTGCACATATTTGGCCATAGTTGAGTCTTGGTTATGCCGTGAATTGTATTATGCTATAGAAAGAATAAACTGAAAAGGAAGGGGTTTGTCACAACAATTTTAAACTGTATTGGTGTAAGGTGATCTTTTAATGTCACTGAAATCTAACTTACATCTCACTATCCAGTAGCCATCCCTCACTTATGGACAAGTCTCTTTAATGAGTGACACAATTTCTGGATGTGTATGTGTCTAAAAAATATTATTACATTAAGTTACGATCTTAATCAAATAATATTTGTAATATATAATGAATGGAAAAGTTGGAAATTGACTCTGGAAAAGTTAGGTAATTTTAAAATATTGCAATAATATTAAAACAAAAGTAAAATAAACTAAATAAGTTACGATATATCTTACTATACTACTCTATAATAAAGTCTGTTCATGATAGGTTTTTACTCGGATGACAGTTCAAAAATTATATGTTTAGGTTTTGGGTTGCCAACATTTGTAAAAGATCACTGTTTGGTTATAAATGTTAAGTTTTTAATTACCTGTTATATTTTACATTTAAAATAACTGAACTTAAGTTTTCTCATACTATTTCTTCATTAATTTCTTTTCATCCAACTCGAAACAATATCTTAAACATAATTAAAATTACTTATTCTTCGTTGTTGGAGTGTTATTGACTATGTGTAATATAGTGCATACATTAATACCTTTTAATACAGGCATCAATTTTACTTGGAATTTAAGATAAAATTCTTGTCATTTTTTTATATATAATAAATTATTTTATGATTATTTTATCGTATTTTAAAATATTTAACTGAATAAAATATTTTTATCCACTGCGTGGGTGCATCATTGTAAAGAACTTGTTTCCGTCACTTCAATCACATGGTTTAAATTTGTCGGTCGCCATTTTGTAGCTATGTTTTTTAAACCTTTGGTGAAAGTGATGTGAATAATATTTTTTTAAGTGGAATAAAACGTTAAATAAGCTTTGTGCCCAACTAATAAATATAAATATGCCTAAATTTCTGTGGTTAACTATAAATTCATACATTAGCAAACGTCTTCATTACAGTTATCCAAAGTGACAGATTTCGGCTGTTGGCGTAGGGATATATTAGGATTATTTCTAGTAACTTTTTGAACTGTCATCCAAGTAAACTAAGGTCATGAATGAATTATACATCTGAATATTTTGTTTTAATTTGACTTTATATAAGTTAATTCATTATTCTATCCTTGAACACACAAACCATGCACAATACATTTATTTTTGCGTTCAACATTGATAGTAGGGCTTACCTGTATCAGTGGGCACACAAAATAAACATTGAGATTGTGTAATCAAATTCCATTTATTAGGCCTAGGCCTCTCTTAACCACATACAGATAGGTAGGTTAAATTGTCACATAGGCTCTGTCCTTTTTCTAGAGCTAATAAACTTTGATCAAATAATAGAATATGAAATGCTAAGAGTTTTTGAGGTAATATAGACCTTTTCTTAGGTCTTTATTTTTTTCAAACCTAAATTAGGTAGTTTTTTTTTGTCTTTTCAGATCAACGAGTCTGTCAAACGGCCCCTCATTCCGTCGCTCCACCACCTCTCGGCCAATATCGGTCAACACCTCCCTTGACTCGAGCCACGCTCAGTCTCTCCACATCCCGTGGTCACTGTCATCGTCAACAAAGACGAGCATGGCTATGGGATGAAAGTTTCTGGAGATAATCCTGTTTACGTCCAGTCTGTCAAGGAAGGTATGTAGAAAGCTATCACAAGATATTGTTGCTGAATTCAGAGAAGAAGAATTTTAAAAATCTCTTAATGTCACTAACTAAAATACTGTAGTTTAAAACAAGGATGCCAAACACCTGGAAAACCAGGAGAGCTGGAAATAAACGTGGATTTATTGTACCTGGAAAACATGGTGAATGTTGTAAAATTATTTAAAATATTGGAATATGGTAGAGTCTCGTTAATTCGAACTATGCTAATCCAAAAATCTGGTTAATCCAAACAAAAGTGTAAGAAAAAACAAATTTAATTTTAAAACAAAATTTATTGTAGTAGTACAAAGTAGTGAAAAGAAACAATGTATGAATTCACTGAGTTTGTTTTGCTTTCAAACATGATGAAAATACCATATTCAATGGTACTTAAAACAATTATTTATTTATTTGGCATGTTCATAAAATCAGTAAGTCTTTTTTGTCAGCAATGGCAACAGAGTACACACCCCACCCCACCTCCATCTATCAGTGCTCGTGAATAGCACACACGTAAACATGTCAATTAGACCTTAGAGTGAATTTTTAATTTACATTATAGGAAAGATTTAGGTTAGTCTGAAAATCTTGTAATCCGAATAGGTTACTCTTGGTCTCAATCAGTTCAGATTAACGAGACTCTACTTTATTGTAAATTTGGGACATTTAACTGAAAACTTAAAATATTAGGTCTTTGAATGGACGAAAAAGTGGACTGAAGAATTAAGCACACTGATTCAAATATGTCTTATTACCTCTCTAAAAAGGGTTGTGAAGTGATAGAAGATGTGTTTCCCCATCAATCTTAAATCACTTTGTTTTAAACACGACTTCACACTAGTCCATTTGATGAAAAATAAAATTTTATTAAGTTACTCTCTTCTTAAATCTTATCTGTATGGATAAATCGGAATTTCTTATGGACACAGGAAATTTGATGATAAGAAAATAGTGGCAACCCTGTAAAAGTATAATCATACGCCTTTGGAAAAAAAATAAGTTTTATTCAATGAATGAACTTTATTTTTAGGTTAGTAAGCTAATTCAGACCTAAGCCATTTGGTAACCAGATCATTTTGTTCTCTTTATTTGGAAATGTTCACTGTTAAAATTGTATTAGTACCTATGATTAGAGTTGTGCGAAGCTTTGAAAACTTTGACTTGGCTTTGAGAAATATCAGCTTTGACTTTGCTCTGAAAAATAATTCGTCCTTTGACTTACAAAGCTTCGTCAATAAAAATATTGCTCAATAATTTCCATTCTGTGCCATTACCAGGGAGAGCCAGTGATTAGGTCACTAATGGATGTTGGATGTCTTTAAACTGAATATAGTAGATTCTAAATATATCATTTGATGCCAACACAATCCAGATTGTTGACAATTTAGGTATAGTAACAGACGCTAGGTAGCGGAAGCACAATTCATTGTCAGATTGGCGACCGTGCTTGAGGAGTGTACTTCCTAAGTGCAGTGTGTGGTTATGTTTTGAGCGAAAGGATTTTCTACAAAGAATACTCTTAAAGAAAAATTTGCAGAGACAACAGACCAAAAAACTTCTATGCTGCGGGTTTCGAGGCACTGCTAAAGAGATGGATTAACTGTAATATCAATCTTGGTGAGGATTATGTAGACAAATTAAGATAAATTTATATGTAAATTAATAATAAATGTTTCAAGTTCATATCTCACTTTTTTTTTTAGAACCATTTGTGACCTATTTACTGACTTCCCCTCATATAAATATATTGCAGAACAATATTCAAACAAATCTGAAGTAAAAACTTAGGTAATTGAATTCCACGTTATGTTTATAACTTTATTCATCAGCATTGAATGAGATATTATAAACAAAATTGTACAATAAAATATTTTCTAGGTGTTGCTCATAAAGGCAAATAAATAAGCACACATTATGATTTTTCAAGCATAAGACAAGTAGGTTTAACTTAATAAAATATATCAAAATTTGTATTTGACTTTGAGAATATTTTATAGGTTTCATCTTATTAAAGTTCACTTTGAATTGAAAAAATTGACCCGATTCCCCTACTAATGATAGCTATTACTTGTATTTCTACTGGAGGCAATGGGTTTTGTTACCTTTCCACTTGCATGCATAAGCATATCATTAATTGGTTCGACATTTGTTACCTATTCTATTCTTCTGATGGTGCTCTTTTTATTACATTGTTCGCCTATCATAAAATGCAATCGCAACTTAATTTATTGAAGTGAACATCTTAAGATTCACTGGTTGTAGGTCTGTATTAGATTCAGATTAGGTGTTAGATTTAAAAATGATAGTTCGATTTATACACTTATACATACTAATCACGCTAATGGATTTAGAGATAAGGAAGGCTATATTTGTATGAAGTGTACCTGCATTTGCGGGAGAGATAATGGGAAACCATTTAGGGAAAACCACCCTCAATACAGCCGACTGAGATTTGAACCTCTATTTCCCTGTGATTGGCAGTCTAGTCTACCCCGAGACTAGCACCTTGAACCATGCTGCCGTCAAAGTGGGGTCTCTCTTGTAGAATTAGGTGGGTGCTAGCTTTCGAACTTTAGCTTAGGAGGATGCCATTCGATTCCTAAGCAATTAAATTGAGCAGTGAGCTACCTAAATTCTCTTTTTAATTATTTCAACAGAGTCATGAATAACCCTTGGCCACTGACAAATGATATACCCAGACACTCAACCTCCAGGTTAAAATGGTTACACTCCTTTTGGCAGCTTGAGTCCTTCAACACTAGGATCGCTGCGGTTAGTTCTATCATTAAACAGCAGTGACACTAGCGCAGCCCAGTGGTGAAGGACTCAAGCTGGCAAAAGGAGCGCAGCGAAACCCCCGTAAGGTTGAGAGTCTGTTTCTTACTTGTCTGTGTCCTAGGCCTACAGTAGGCCAATAGTACCTATTTGAAAATAACTCCCTTAACAATAATATATAAACCATACACTCCTTGCTACTCCATACACACATTTAAAATATAATTTTTTTGTTTATCATAAGTACCCAGTAGATATGCTATTCTAATCTTTCACTGTCCAAAATATTTTGCAGTAGTAGGATGCACTTCAAATTTCTCTTAAATCTTGTCTTTATAGACACCTATACGACATCCCCTTTTTCATCCCTCTCTTCTCGTGCTATTTGAGTTCTTCAGAAGTAGGCTACCATAAACTCAAGCTCAAGTTGGCTTCTAGGCTCATGGTAGGCAGGGTCCCACATTTGTGCTTGAAACAAAGCTGCTACCAAAATAAATGTGGGTTGCAATTTTAAAAATGTGCGAGTAAGCAAATAAAACAGGTTTTATTTCCCTTGATGAAGGCAAGTAGTGCTTTCAGAGCTTACATGGGTTGACCGTGCCAACCAGGAGGTGTCTGCCAAACCTCTGGAATATGTTACTTGCGTCAATTAGATTCCAAACAAACATATCCCTATCCGGTTTTGAATGAGTGTAGATATCAACAATTCATTATCAAATAATTAATTTGCACTTTTAACCATTTACAGTAATTTAATTTCATTTGATTAAATGAACTAATGAACCTATAATTTACAACATTAATAACATGAAATAAATGTTCAAAATGACCACTTCCTCCTGACACTCAGAACTCCTTAACATGTATCATCATCAGTGACTTGTTAGTTCTGCAAAAACGATGTTGGGGTTGGAAGGAGACTTCTTATGTGCTCTGTGACTCTCAAAATTCGATGGAACATTGCAATTCTTAAGTAAACTTTATGTTTGTACAATTTTTTCTTCTTCAAATGGTACCACAATCCCTCAAATAGTAATTAAGAGGGTTAAGGTCTTGTGACTTGGGTAGCATAGGTATGACTCGGGTGGATTTTATTTTACATTTAACTTCAATAGTGAATAAATACTTTCTAGGTTCATCACACTGAACTTTTCAAATTCGTATAAGAGTTTTTATTTTATTTTGACTCTAATTTTTTTAC
Organism: Timema podura; assembly: GCA_033556935.1. Classification (NCBI taxonomy): domain Eukaryota; kingdom Metazoa; phylum Arthropoda; class Insecta; order Phasmatodea; family Timematidae; genus Timema; species Timema podura. Next base: position 19,020,833 of record JAVRXN010000005.1, on the reverse strand, counting down.
CGCCACGTCTTACTTACTACCTCTTCATGTTGTACGCATATGTAGTAATCACGCTTATGTGTTAGGGATGAGAAATATTGAATTTAGAATAATTGAACCCGCATTTGCATGGAGTGAGAGTGGAAAACCATTTAGGGAAAGCCACCCTCACTCCGTACACCAAACCGGGTTGCAAACTCTGATCTCCCTGTGATTGACAGTTTAGTCTTTTGTAAGGGTAACATCTTTAACTGTGAAGCCACCAAAGCTGGTTTAGCTCTAATTAACCAAAGGTACATTTCCCAGATGCTTGGCAGAAACTTTCTGGTACTCCCTGTCTATAAAACATTGATACCTCTCACAACTAAACACACATGTAGGCCTACACGTAGGCAAGGTCTATAGGGACACACTAGCAATATCAAAGTGGAATTTATATTGGTGTTCCAATAACTCAAGTTCCTTTGGACAGCCCACTTTTACTAAATCAATTCTTCTCTTTGTACTGTGTATTTTGAATGTTTAATTCCAATTTGTTTCGTATTATTTATTAATTTCCTCTTTTTACTGTGGTCTATGTCTTGTCCCACCCCTTCACCCCGTCCTTCATTGGATGCACACCATATTCTCACGATAGTTGAAATGTTTGCACTGTAGCTAGTGGAATGTTGTGTTGAATGTGTTTTATTTGATTGCACCATTGTTTGTAGGTGGAGCAGCGGAGAGAGCAGGCTTGCACAGTGGCGATAAAATCATCAAGGTATTTTATTTTTCACTCTCTCCTTATTTGTATGTTTTTATTTAGTTTACATTTTTATTATTTTATCAACCATGTACCCGGCTTGTTGCCATTGATAATCTCAAATTCAACCTCAACCTCGCCGTATAATACCATAAAGGCTACTAAGTTATTCAATAATTTGGGTCTAGTCTCGATCCAACCAGTTTAAAATCTTGTTTGGCTCAGTTTGGGTGAGCTAGTCGCAATAAACCCCTTTTATAGAATTCCCGGTTAGTTTGTCTGGTTGTCTTTGAAATAGTTGATGGCATTCAATTTGGTTGTTATTAGTTACTGTAGCTGTTGTTTATTTTGAATAATTGGGGACCCCAGTTAAACTAAATTATGCCATTCACATTTAAAAAAAATTAACGCTTTACTAAAGGAATAAGAAATAGAATTATAAACTGAAAGTAGGTGACCTGGTGGTCATGTGCTGGGGGTCCGGGGTTCAATCCTCAGTCCCGGCAAAGATTTATCTGATTGCCAAACCCTTCCTTCACCTCTGACAAGACGTGTATTAATCACAACTTGTGAATGTGAGGCATGCCAGGCCTCTACCGTGGTTCGGATTCCACGTTAAGCTGTAGGTCCTCCATTTCATCTCACAATCACCCTACCATTGCACATTAGCGTAAGTGCGTATAATCCGAATGGGTAGTAAGACGCGGTGCTAAATAATAATAATAATAATAAAAAAGACTCCAAAAAGGGGATATTAGGATCTTAACAGATAGTCTTATCTAAAGCATTTAAACTCCCTACACCATCCATTCTTAGATGGTAACACATTAATTATGAATACATGTACTAATTTGGAATGTATTAAGGGTGCTTGTTGCCAAGTGAGTATTTGATTTCTTCACCCTTCATTCAGCATAGCTTGGAGGATTGGCAGGATAAACAAGATTTATCAAAATTGTACCTGTGATATGTTCTCCCCCATTTGGTCTCCATTTGACTAATTATACTCTACATAATCAGGGTGTCCACACACTTCAAAAACCTAGAGAGCTGGGGGGAAAAACAGGGAATTTTCTGTGTCTAGGAAAAACTGGGAAAACAAAGAAATGTATGTTTATAAATTAAGAACTGTTTACTGCAATTCTTTTCTAGATTGACAAATATTGAGGTGTGTGGATCCATATAAATTATTTCATGGCATTAACTATTGCACACGAGATATCATTGAGTAATCAAATTAGGGGTTGGTTTCAGTGGAAACACCATTTAGTTACTGATAAGATAGGCCCCTGGAGAAAGTTAAATAGTAACACTAAGATTGGATCAATCTTATTGTTTGTAAAGAAAGCTAATTTTTCTGACCTATATAGTCAGGATTTACTTGAAATCACTTACCTGGCCGAAGAAAAAATTAAAAAGATCTAGAGCATGGATTTCCAATTGATGGCCCAAGAGGCCCTTCTTTTTGTGGATGTTTTTATCTGAGAAATTGAGAGTTTTGACTTGCGTGGGAAAAATTCATGATAGCTCCATCTGATGTTTGTACAGTAATAAACTTAATTGCGCTCTATTTTTATAGTAACCTGTATTTCACCCCTGGGCACTTAAGTTGGAAACCCCTGATCTAGAGGAAGATAAAAAAATTCTCTCCAGAGTTTAAGCACAAACTTGGAAGAACACTTAAAATTAATTTGCCATGGATATAACTCTCCAGTAGGCTAAACTCTTTTTTTTACTGTCACATCTTACTATTTACCTACATACATACCTGATCACACCATGCTCTTACGGGGTGGGCAAGAAATCGTCCATATATATTATAATTACACTAATGTTAGGGATGAGGAAGGAATAATTTTAGAGGTAATCTACCCCCATTTTCATGGAAGCAGAGTGGGGAACCATTAAGGGAAAACCACCCTTGGTAGAAAAGTCCATGGCTCGAACCCCATTCTCCCTGTCGTCATCAGGCCAGTCTATCACTAGAATGACGCCTTAGACAATTCGAACACTGAAGCGTGTCTCCACTAACTAAAAAAACTCAATTGAAATCAGCTCTTTGGGAACTATGCAGATAGGCCCACTGATTGAATATAGCACTATTTAAAATAAAATTACTTATTGCTGAAATGGATTGAGAATTGATTCTTCTTATGTTTAAGACCAAGATGGTATAATTCTTTAGAAAACAAAAGAACTCTAACAATTCTGACCTTGAAGGTTTTCTTACTACTCAATACTTCTTCCTGTACGTCATCACATGTTAAGGTAATTAACACGGTAATGTCGTAATAACGGTTTAATATTCTGAGGTACAAATATTACTGAATCTTCTTAAGAGAACAACTATTTGGTGACCTGGTGGTCTAGGGGTAAGGTGTCAGACTTCTGTGCTGAGGGTCCGGGGTTCAATCCTCGGTCCCGGCACAGATATATCTGATTGCCAAACCCTTCCTTCACCTCTAACAAGATGTGTATTAATCACAACTTGTGAATGTGTGGAACGCCAGGCCTCCACCGTGGTTCGAATTCCACGTTAAACTGTAGGTCCTCCATTTCATCTCACAATCACCCTACCATTGCACATTAGCGTAAGTGCTATAGACGCGGTGCTAAATAATAATAATAATAATAATAACAACTTTTTGTGGCTTTCGAGGAGAAACACATCTTCCCTGCGAAGGTTTGAAGACATGTCCGAGTTTGAAATATATTATAGCAGGGTATCCTTCAAGAGGGGTATTTATTACTGGTGTATTAATCACAACTTGTGAATGCGAGGAATGCCAGGCCTCCACCGTGGTTCGGATTCCACGTTAAACTGTAGGTCCTCCATTTCATCTCACAATCACCCTACCATTGCACATTAGCGTAAGTGCGTATAACCCGAACGGGTAGTAAGACGCGGTGCTAATAATAATAATAATAATAATTTATTACTGACGGCTCAAAATATTCAATATCTAGTCTAATTAAACAAGTAAAACCCCACTTCAGTGTCCCGATGGTCTAAGGAATCACTCTTGTGTTAAACTGGCCTACTTGTAATGGGAAGATTGGGGTTTGAATCCCAGTCAGGTCTACTGAGAGCCCCCCCCCCCCTTCCCAAATGATTTTTCACTCTCTTTCCACACAAATGCGGGTATCTTACCTCTAAAGCTCTTCCTTATTCATCCTTACTCCACTAGAGTAATTATTATAAATGTGTATAACCCGAACAAATAGTAAAATTTGGGGATAAAAAATATAAGATATAAGAAAAGAGGATCCAGAAAAAATTAAATATCTCTTCCGCTTGAATTAGTCCTCATCCTGCTCAAATCCTTCACCTTCATCTCATAGAAATCCTCAACCAGATACTTTACCCTCAAATGAGTATGATTTCTGAAGGGGACAAAAATCTTATGGAAAAAACTGGGTTCCATTGGGCACTTAAACAAATTTCAAATGCGCATTGATCGGTAAAGTTTGTTTTTTTCCAGATCATAAAGGGGTAACTAAATCATGTTTAGTTTGTGATTAGTTCATTTTATATTATATTTGAATGTCTTTCATGGCCCTCATTCATGTTGATAAGATAATTAATTAGCCTTTACTAAAAACTGTTGAAAATATATTCCTTTGCATAAACAGTGCGTTATACTTTGTCATATGATAAGAAAGTTATAAAACTTTTTTTTTTTGTCAATTTTAAAATTTTCTCTATATCTCTCTCTACTTCTACTTACACGCTTTTCATCATATTTTTTTTATAGATGATGCATGAAGGAATTACCTTAATCAATATAACCTTACTTTCAATCCATTAGATGCACGCTCTTTGTTAAGGATTGTATCTTATTTGCCCTATCCCTGTATCATAATTGCCTTTTTTTGGAGGGCAAATACAATTCACTCATTTTTTTAAATGTAATTTCTACTAGGCCTACATCATTGAATACAAATCCTGATAGCTGGAACAAATGGGATCATTTCGGACAGAAATTAAAGAAATTGCCCTTCTTCACCCTTTATAATTATATATTCTGCTGAAGGAATGTCACCAATAAATGTTTGAAGTGGTTATTTGAGTTATTGCATTAATCATACAAAAGTTTACTAATTAGTAGGCCTAGTTGAGGGAAAAAGGGTTAATTCTACTGAAATATTTGTGACTTTAGAACATTTAACAGATGGATTTAAATATTAAGCAGTTATATAGGCCTAGAAGTAGAAGTTAATTATGGCCTTTGGCTGTTATGGTGTTATGTTGTCATGAAAAGCACTTCAGATAGCTTCTAGAGGTGTTTAATATACATTATTTTTCCTTGCCTTCAGCATTTAGGGGGCTTTGTTATCATAAAATGCACTTCAGAAAGCACTTCTAGAGGTGCTTAGTATTTAAAAAAATGTCCTCGCCTTCAGCAGTTAGGGGCTTAAGTTACCATAAAAAGCACTTCATAAAGCTTCTAGAGTGGTTTATCTAGAATTTTTCCTTTCCTTTAGCGACTATGGTGCCATAAAAAAAACACTTCAGATAGCTTCTAGACCTGTTTATTATTTGGAATTTTTTTTAGCCTCCAGTATTTGGGGAATGGGCCCTCCAAACCCCCCCCTACCCCCCTGAAATTATTGGCTGGCACAGGCCTTGGCCCTGCTTATAAATAAATCTATCACCTTGCATATCTATAGACCTACAACATTTAATTACCATATTAGCAGAAAAAGTAACCAGGATTACCCAGGGTAATCATGCAATGGCTTGTTGTGACCACGCTGTGCAGTGCTTTTCTTTGCTTCAAGCAGACAGAATATAAATAAAATAAAAAATTCCAGCTTTGAGGTGCACATTTCCCCCCCTGTAAAGTAACAGTCAATTAAAGAAAGCAACAAATAATGTTTGCAGGGCTCCTTGCCAGTAACTTAATGCAAGGTCTCATCCACCCCACCCCCTCCTTCCATTCCTCTTTCTATTCTTTCTACACAAATATGTTGATGAATTAAATTAAATCATACATAATCATGCTGTTCTTACTGAATGATTGTGCATTTGCTATTAATTAACCTCATCATTACATTGTTCTCGGAGTAAATTGTGGTATCATTAAAACATTAATTTGTTCAGTATGAGTTAGGTTGGCTCTGTTTTATATCTCTAATTCCACTTGGATATCATAAACATCAAGGCCCGGTATTAGAGTTTGGGCATTCACCAATTTGACTATTATGTCAGAAACAAAGTGTTAATGGACTGCCATAACTTAACTTGGTGTTGTTGAACTGGTTTCTACGATGGCAAGGCAATGTTAAGCACTTTAGCTCCAAGCTCATTTAAATATGCCAGACGGCTTTGTCAGATAAAGGTGCGAGATTACCACCTGTTTACCCATTTATGGAGGTCATTTTCTTCCATATCGAGAAGTGGGAAACACTGTCCAAGTGTTTGAAGATTGTTTGTAACTTGTCTAAAGATTATAACTTAATTGTTATGTATATTAACAAGAGACACTTTATGTGAGACAGTGATGCTGTGAATTTATATTTTCTTTAGTTGATCATTTCTCAAAGGATCGCTGAGTTGTAGAATAATATAGGATCAATTTTCCGCACGTTATTTTCATTTAGGTTTTCCCAACCTCCTCCCACACTAGTGAAGGTGCATTTCTCCTCTGTTGATGTCATCAACCTTACTACATAGAATCCTAGATTCTAGAGTACTGTAACAAAAGCCTTTAATAACCATCTGACTTTTATAAAAGAAAATCTTTATTATATAAACACGCTGTTAGGCCTATGTATTGTTTGTGGGTTCAAACCCAACCGGGGTCGACGGATTTTTCTTGAGCGATTAAAATCATTGGCACAATTTCCTACAAAGGGGAAGTAGAGCCTGTAGTCTCATGTTTATTGTGGCATTTAAAAGAACCCTCGAAGGTGTGGGAAAATACATTTCCCTGCAAAATTAGTAGGTCGGCTCGCCCTCGCTCATATACATTCTTGTGTGCTGATATAATCAGGTGGTTCAGAATGATGATGATGATGATGATGATGATTATTATTATTATTATTATCATCATCATCATCATCACAGCATCTTACTACCCATTCGGATTATACGCACTTACGCTAATGTGTAATGGTAGGGTGATTGTGAGATGAAATGGAGGACCAACAGTTTAACGTGGGATCCGAACCACGGTGGAAGCCTGGCATTCCTCACATTAATAAGTTGAGATTAATGCATATCTTGTCAGAGGAGAAGGAAGAGTTTGGCAATCAGATAAATCCGTGCCGGGACCGAGGATTGAGCCCCGGACCCTCAGCACAGAAGTCTGACACCTTACCCCTAGACCACCAGGTCACTGGTTCAGAACGAGCATAGGGCCTATGTTAAATACCTCAAATAAACAAAAAATAAAAATATCAGGCCAATATTTATCACTAGGTGCCTATATATTTATTTGGTACATTAACTAATGCTTTGGTAAAACAAACTAATCAGTTTTTGGGGTTTAATTTACAGGTGAATGGGGTTAATGTGACCCAATCTACACACACAGAAGTTGTGGCGCTAATCAAATGTAAGTAGAAAACAACTTAACTCACTACTTTATATATAGGCTATGTACTGTAGAACTTGGATAATTCAAACATATATAATAATTTAAACTTTTCCCTTAATCCCTTGAAATTTCTATTAAAACAATGTTAAAAAATCACATGTAATTCGAACTTATTTTGTTTATTTCAAAGCAAAAATACCTAGAAGATGGCTAAAAACAGCCCTAAATCTTTCGAAGGAAACATGTTTACTACTCGACTGTTGCTGCGCGGATAATAGGCTCTCTTCGTGCAAGGGCACTAAAGTTTTGTCTTCCTTATGTTCATTTTGTGAACTCGAACAGATGAGAACTTAGATGCAGAAATTGCAGAATGCCACCAAAGCAGGTACTATCTAATATTGAATAACCCTCATATGTGAGTATGTGGACTAAACAACAAGCTTATATGTCTAGTTTTCTGATGATGGGAAGGTCTGTTTTCAAATTTCAGCCAGGTGTACTAAGGGTGGTTTTCCCTAACCATTTCCCCACACTCTCTCCATGCAAATGAGGGTACATTCTCCAAATTTTGCTTTCCTCATTGACCCCATTTGTGTGATTAAATGGGGATAGCCTAAAGAAAAACTATCATAACAGTTTAAATAATTATTAAATCTGTTCACATGTATTTGTGTTTTGAAGCCATTGGTTATATGAGAAACAACTAGTGAATCTTTACAGTTGAAGACAGTGCATGTTGTTAGTGAACCTTTGTCTACTCTACCTTCTTAGAAAGGTTCACTCTCTGGTGATTCGCTACAGGTGTTGTGATCCACAGTTTTAGTAACACAGAAAAAGTGACAGTGAATTTACGTTTGTGCTGTTTAGCTTATGAATATACAATACTTGAGTAGTTGATGTGTTATGTAATTTCTAATTTAACTACAGCCTCACTCCATGCTGTTGTATCTTGAGACTGATTTTGTGGTGTTGGGATTTCCTTTTCACAAATATTTTTATATTTAATTAGTAAACAAGCTACCTGAATGGAATAAGTTTAAAGATGCTGTGCTTAAAAGACAATTCACCGTAGCACCCAAGCCCTGGATTGCACAAGGATACTCACCAAAAACATTTCTATGTTGACAAAATTGGTGGGCCCAGCACAAAGAAGTGATCATATTATACATATCAACGCTACCCTTTTTGACAGCAAAACCTTAAATTTTATAGCGGCGAGACACATTTTTCAAATAAAAATGTGATTCGCCCACAATTCAACCTAAGTTTAGGTTAAACATCTACAAAATAGGCTTGCTTTTGGGAAAAAATATAAGCGTGTACCCAAATATAACGCCTCAAATATATCTTTAATTTTTTTTTTTTACTATTTAAGATAATAAAACAAATATTCCAGAAATTTCTACTTTAAAATTTTATTTATTCACTAACTATCAAATTTGGGTTAATCACTTTTAGTTAGGTTGTACTTAATGTGTTGAAGATATTATTGTTTAACCTATAAAGTAGTTCTTTAGTGCTCAATGTGTTATCAGAGGCCTATTGTAATTGAATCTGCTTGATTGATTTAGGGTATCAGCTGTGACTGGTTTAATCCTACACTAACAAACAATACATCTGAGATAAACATTGATTTTTATTTGTATAAACTCAAACTCATTGACATGCAGTTTTTTATATTTTTAAGAGATGAAACTGTAAAGAAAATAAATGGTACGGCGCGCACCGCACAGACTTTCTCTCTTTTTCTATAAACTCGTAAGATTTCTGAACGGAATAATGTACATTGTATCATCACCACTCCACATAAGAACACGCATAAAATAATATACAATGATACATAATCAATGAGAAAAGAGGCGCATCTTTGTCCACCTAAGAACATTTCAAACAGTTTAATGTCTTCCACAAGGGTCAACACTTCGTATTAAAATTTCGATTTCTGGTTAAAATTTTAACATTTTATAAGGTGTTGCAGATCTTCAAGTCATCGCATTGATATTTAATTATTCATTTATACATTTTGACCAATAAAAAATTTAAATATTGACTATTGAGTCTAAAATGGAGATAGATCATTGCTGTGCAAACATTTCTCCTAAGAGCTTTAAGGAAAAATAACATACTTTTTTTATATACTTATATTTAATTACTCTATGGCATTGGAGAATTATTGCGTTAAGACTTAAGTAGTATATCTTTACAACTAAAGCTCACAAAATTGTATTAATATATTTGCAAATATCTCAGAAACTGTTGCTTTTATAAAAATATATGTCAAATAAAAGTTTTTTATTTCTAATAGTCCTACAATTTTGCAATGATAAGTTGTTTAGTTTCTCAAATAGTTATGGAGATACGGAAATTAACGCTTCTGTAAAGTACCCTAAAAATCATTTTAATACGAAAATGAAAATAGCCAGTTTATTTATAATCTTAATCAACGCCTAGATACGAATTTTAATCAAAATCGTTTGAGCAGATTTAGAGAAAACCTATTTTTTCTCTTTTCGCCCTTTATAAAACTACGCTTAATTTTAAGTTTTAATAGACACACAGACAGATGGCATTGCAAAGACTATTTTTTAGGGTTGTGGGGGTCATGAGACGTCGACATCCATCAACATTTCAGGTTAGTTTTTTTACGGTCGCAATACTTAAACTTTAATGTCCAAAAAGTTAAAAAATTCATATAATTGCGTATAGATTGAAAGTTATTGATTTTATAAAAATATGTTTCGGATAAAATATTTGTATTATAAATATATATATACATATTTGTAATGCTAAGTAATTTCATATCTCAAATAGTTTCGGAGCTATTATAAAAAATGTTAATTTACGCATTAGACCGGAGCCCTTAAATCCATTTTGCCGAAATATTGATGGTAGCCATTTTGTTTGGAATATTTATTAATGTTTATAAATGAAATTTAATCAAAATCGTAAGAGCCAATTTTGAGAAAATCGACTTTTTCTCTTTTTGCCCTTAATTTTAAGTTTTAATAGACACACAGACAGACGGCATTGCAAAGACTATTTTTTAGGGTTCGGGGGCTCATGAGACGTTGAAATCCATCAACATTTCAGGTTAGTTTTTTTTTACGATCGCAATACTTAAGCTTTAATGTCCAAAAAGTTAAAAAAATTCATATAATTGCGTATAGATTGAAAGTTATTGATTTTATAAAAATATGTTTCGGATTAAATATTTGTATTATAAATATATATATACATATTTGTAATGCTAAGTAATTTCATATCTCAAATAGTTTCAGAGCTATTATAAAAAATGTTAATTTACGCATTAGACCGGAGCCCTTAAATCCATTTTGCCGAAATATTGATGGTAGCCATTTTGTTTGGAATATTTATTAATGTTTATAAATGAAATTTAATCAAAATCGTTAGAGCCAATTTTGAGAAAATCGACTTTTTCTCTTTTTGCCCTTAATTTTAAGTTTTAATAGACACACAGACAGACGGCATTGCAAAGACTATTTTTTAGGGTTCGGGGGGTCATGAGACGTTGAAATCCATCAACATTTCAGGTTAGTTTTTTTTACGATCGCAATACTTAAGCTTTAATGTCCAAAAAGTTAAAAATATATATATAATTGTCTATAGATTGAAAATTATTGATTTTATAAAAATATGTTTCGAATAAAATATTTGTATTATAAATATATATACATATTTGTAATGCTAAGTAATTTCATATCTCAAATAGTTTCGGAGCTATTATAAAAAATGTTAATTTACGCATCAGACCGGAGCCCTTAAAGCCATTTTGCCGAAATATTGAGAGTAGCCATTTTGTTTGGAATATTTATTAACGTTCATAAATGAAATTTAATCAAAATCGTTAGAGCTGATTTTGAGAAAATCGACTTTTTCTCTTTTTTCCCTTCAGTAAACTACCCTTAATTTTAGGGGTAGATATCCAATTCCAAAAACTCCTCGGGGCAACCCTATGAAAACCCTAGATATCAAGTTTCAGCTCAATCGATAAAATAGTTTAGGCTCTAGTTGGAGGTACAGACTGACAGACAGACAGACGGAAATTCAAAAACCACTTTTTCGGATTCAGGGAGTCATGAAACGTCAAAATTCATCAAAATCTCGAGTTCGATTTTTTTGACGATCACCATACTTTCTCTACCTGTAAGATAAAGAGAAAGTAAAAATTAGCCCTAACCTGCTTTGGTGGTTGCATAGTCTTAGGCGTAACTCTTGCAATAGAATGGATTTTCAAAGACTGAGAAATAAAGGTTTTATTCCTTGTCGGGTGTATTGGGTGTTTTTTTTACCACAACTGTTTCTCACTTTCTCTCCGTCAATGCTAGTACATTTATTTTAAACCCTGCCTCCTCATCCACACAAGATTAGTGTCATTAATATATATAGTATGAGTAAAACCTAAATGAGTGTTGAGAAGTGAAATGTTGAAAATGATGTTAGGTGCAGTTAGGTCGGGGTTTTTTTTTTTCATTATTTTTCATTTGAAGCGAAAACATATCTGCAACATTCTATAATGTTCTGACACACAATTTTAGGAGTTCTAATTTTATAAACAAACATAGGTCTTACAATATTTAATGAATTTACTATTTGCAAAATTAGATTCAAAGATATCAAACAGAATTTCTAAAAAACATTAAAATGGTGACATCCTACATTCTCTGAAAAAGTACTTTTTTTAGAGTAAAATAGATTGGGGAGGGGAATGAAAAATTGAATAGCATTGATTAGATAAAATTTAGTGTATAACCCAAGTGGGTGCTTAAAAATTACTTTCTCTCATGCAGATACAGTCTACTAAAAGGAGAGGCAGGCTGAATCTTTAAAGGGCATTTTAAAGGTGAAATCTAATTTTAAGAACACTGTGTGAATTTTTTTCACACTTACATTTGTTGTATTTCTGCACTTTTGAACATGGATCAAATGAAAAATATGATATGGTATAGAAAGTGTTTAACAAAATGTCATGCCAAACCCTTCCTTCAACTCTGACAAGAAGTGTATTAATCACAACTGGTGAATGTGAGGAATGCCAGGCCTCCACCGTGGTTCGGATTCCACGTTAAACTGTAGGTCCTCCATTTCATCTCACAATCACCCTACCATTGCACATTAGCGTAAGTGCCTATAACCCGAACGGGTAGTAAGACGCGATGCTAATAATAATAATAACAAAATGTCATTTACTAAGTCACTTCTGTGGCTGAATGGTGTACTCTTGCGTTAGACTGGCCTGCTGATGATGGAAAATTGGGGTTTGTTTGGGTCTACTGAAGGTGGTTTATCCTAAAATGTCAACTCACCCCTACCCCATTAGAGCAATTATATATGTGAATAACCTGAAAAAGTAATAAGATGCATTGATAAAAAACACACTTTTAAGTTTTTATTTTGAAGTCAAAGTGGGTACATTTTTACTGACTCTTGACTCCACCCAAAATTACTTTTGATTCCACGACTCCGACTCAACAGCCTTAGTTATAAGTACGATGAATATAACAATATTTGGATTTAATACTCAACACCATGTAAGCAATTAAACACAATATTGCATAGGATGATATGCAAAGTGATCTGTTTGAAGACATTCTTATATTTTAAAGATAAATAATACAATTTTTGCAACATAACCTCCTTTTTTTTTTTTTTTGCTTCCTCAAAATTGATATGGTCTGTATGCCAGAACAAAGTGCAGCGGTACACCCCACCCCCTTCTCCATACCCCTGACATTTAGTGGCGTGGGATTTACTCAAGTAGTAAAATCAACTGGTATTGTGTGAGACACTGACAAGGGTTGGAACAATAGGGGTGTGATGAGCTGGGGGTTAATTTACTTGGGGGAGATCATACTGGAGTTTGGGAAGGGGTTGTGTGCAGCTGCAAGTGGCTCTGTTGGGGTTTCTTGAAGGGGGCTAAACGGTTAATGTACACACAGGACTATCATATATTTTTTCTAAATACTGTAGTAGTTATTTTTTAATTTTTTAATTAACTTAACTTACAGTCTGATTTTCATAGGAAGACCATTATTTGAAAACTCACTGCTGTCACATTGGAGGGCGGGGGAGGCAGGGGGCTAGTTACAACTGTAGGCCTAATTACATTCTTAGCTCGTTTAATTAAGAGCGTGCATCACATGCCAATCAACTCTGTGATACAGCTAGAAATCGTAAATTTACACAAACCATTTCACGTGGATCATTTCTGTTTAAACATTAATGGAGATAAAGAGTTATTAGATGTTACTAATACTGAGCATTGTCTATTTCAAGATGAGCTGCTCATTAGCTAATTTCCACATACCTGCTAAACATATTATTATGTACAACCCACAAAAGGATGTTTAAATGATTCAGATTTCTGTAATGAGCAATTTTAATCATTACTGGTCTCTTTAATCCTAGTCTTAGCGTCAATCACTGGTTTAGCATCTTGCCAGGTTAAGCAGAGTTTAAACTACCTATGATTTTTTTCTCATGATTCAGTAAAACACTAATTAATCACATATCAAATACAATCCCGCAAGAGGAGTCGTTGAACCAGTTTCATAGTCAAACCTAGTACGCCTCAAGTGTGGCGCTGTTTTAAATACAGGACGACACCTACCTAGACCAAAATGTAATGGGCCAGTTTCAAATACAAAAACGAGTCTAGACAGGTGTCGTCTTGTATTTATTATAGTGCCGTACTTGCGTTGTGCTAAATATGACTATGAAACTGGCCCTACATGTATGACTGTTCAGATGTGAATCAAGTAAGCGACAACATAATTATCACAAATGCAGTTTCAACAAGCTCTGCTTACTCTGGTAACACGACACGACACTGGCGGGGGCCAATTAAGGGAAGAATACACTATAATGAGTTTACAGGCCCATCATCATCTGTTTCCAGTCTGTGGCCAGGTCAGTTTAGTAAAATGCCTCCACCTTCCTCCATTCTTCCTCCTTTAATTGCTTCTATTCTCTTCCGCTTCGGTTTTAAAATATTATATTATGTGTCTTATAATGTTTTTTAAAAAAAAAGTGAACCCCTTCTTAGATCAGAACATAGATATAGCTTTCCTTAGTCATATTTTAACAGTGTCTCAACAGAAAATGTTAGGAAAATTGAGTATTGTTTGAGTGATTTTGAAGCTTCAGAAATTTAATTCACATATGAAATACCGCGATTATGCGGCACCCCTGATATAATATGAAATAGCGCGCGTGTGTGTGTGTGTGCTGGTCGTCTTGGAGGCCAGTTCATGCCCACACTGTGGACGGACATCTGAAGTTGTCACGGTATAAACGAGATACACACACACACACACCGCACAGCTGTGCAAGCGAGAGGCACGTCAGGTCGCTGTGTGGATATAGTGTGTGTGACAAGAGCTGAGAGTCGTCTCTGACACAACTTCCCTCTTACAGATGTGAGATGGAACATTTTCATATACTTTTTATATCACCACGTCTTACTACCCATTCGGGCTATACGCATATTTACTGACTACGCTAATGTGTTAAGGACGAGGACGTTTGAATTCGTAGAATGTGTACCAGCATTTTGACGTGATAAGCAATGGGAAATCATTTAGGAAAAAAATCACTCAGGATACCCAACCAAGATTCGAACACCGATCTCACGTGCTTAGGTGGTCGATCGTATGGTCTAACGTGCTACTCTCGTGTTAGAACAAACTGCCGAGGACGGGGAGATCGGGGTTCGACCCCGCTTGGGTGCACTGAGGTTTCTTCCTATATGGTTTTCCACTCTCCTTCCACGCAAATGCGGGTGCACTTCCTCTCAATTAAACTGCCTTAAACCATTAATGTAATTAGTACATAGGCGTACAACCCGAACGGGTAGTAAGATGTGGCGCTAAAAACAGTCCTTGAAAACATCAACTTGGTTTTGATGTCATTGAACTACTAAGTACTTTAATCGTCACCATAGCTCATGCAACTCCAGGTCCATAGAGTCGCGGGTTCGAATTCCATTCAAGCCGAAACATTTAGGAATGGTGAAATCAGGGTGGGCGCCCTTTTGAAATGTCTGTCCTAGGGTTAGACTTGAGCTTGTATTAGGACCTGTGTGTAGGCTATATAATTATAAACAGTTGGTTCAGAAAGTGCACGTTAAATACTTCAAATAAATAGAAAATTGACTTCATAGGATTTCTTGGCATCGAAACGGCTTTCCTTAGTTTATTTTATCCTGCACAAACAAACATTGGAACCATTGGTAAACCTTGATTTTCTTACGAATGTTACAAATGGACATTTGGCGCACCATTTATAAAATACAAACATATATCTTGGGATCAACATTGATGACTATTTTCAATAACATTACTGTTAGTTTATAGTTACTGGTAATATCTTTCAAAAGTGACAGCTGCAAATCACATGCCTCGACGTGTGAATACGTAAAAGTAGATCTAGTAAGCTATTTTTTTATTTAAACAAAAAAACAATAAAATAACTTATTCATTAGTGATTAAGGGGAAATTGTGGGTGCAGGTTAGTTACTAACCCAGGGGAAATTAATATTCCATCTGGGAAAATGAGGCACTTTTTTTTAACCCTCTAGGCAGGACAACTTTTCTTTACTCTCGACTTACTTGCTATCAAGTCTAATGGAAAGCGAAACACGCGCGGGACAGACTGCAGCGGCCACGTGGGCCGGTTGACGTCATCGGCGACTTGAGCGCTGTGAGGTACCGACTGCCTTCGCTCAAGCGGTGTGCCTCCGTACATCTTGAGATTAGACTGACGACTTAATATTTTAGAGTGCCCTTTAAAATACAAATCATAAAAAAAATACAGAAATAATAACTCCGATATAGTTAATGCCCTTTTCCAAATACTAATTCTGACACAGGTGGTAACGTTTCTTAAAGTGTAAGATTCTCAATTTACCAGATATTCGGTGGTGGGTGAGATTGGGCTCTAATCCAGGCTGGGTGCAACATGTGATTGATCCCACTGGTTTATTTATCCTCTACTCCACCTTCACCTGTTTTTCTCATCCCTTCCCCAAAGATTGTAACAGGTGTCAGACCTAAAGACGTTTTGACTAGTTTTTATTTGATTAAAACAAAAGATAAACTAATTTGATTTGATAAAATATAGTTGCTGCTTGGAAAAAAAAACTTAGCTAATGCTACCGTCATTTGAAAACGCGTAGGTTTATTGTGTTTAAAAATCGACGTTCCCGTTAACATTATTATTATTATTAGCACCGCGTCTTACTACCCGTTCGGGTTATACGCACTTACGCTAATGTGCAATGGTAGGGTGATTGTGAGATGAAATGGAGGACCTACAGTTTAACGTGGAATCCGTTCCCGTTAACAGTTTGCAACAGAATTGTTCTGACAGGGTGTTCGATTGACGTATTCAATCACCTCGCACACAAAGGGTGACTCTCCAAATGGTGATTTTAGGTGTATTTATTCCAGCAACAATCTAGGTCTGTGTTTCCTACACATTCACTTTCTATATTCTTCAAACCTGCACCTAAACTTTTTCGTACTTTTATCAAGAACATAATGTTGCCGGTGGCGTACAAATATATTCTAATGATTATAAAAATTGAAAAATGACACCTGGACACGGGAATCGAACCCGGGACCTTCCCGTGTCTATGTGTCAATTTTCAGAATATGATATCTAGATGGAGTAATCCTTACTAAAAGTATAAATAATAGCTTTGGCTATTTAATTCTATTCTAATGATACCCGCATCGGTGGGCACGTGGACAAAGACGTCACTCTCGTTTGGTGTCGTGCGCCTGTGTAGATTGGGGTTGGGTGCAGCTACTAAGGTGATTTTTTCCCCTCCATTTGTTTTAAACGCTCCTTCCACGTGAATTCCGGTACATCTCTAAATGTTATCATTCACATAATATATATATATATATACCCTTTAGTGTGTAAATATGCGGATAGCCCGGGCGGGTAGTAAGATGAGGAGCACGTAAAATATCTTATAATGATTCTCTTTTTCCATCCACAAGCGAAGAACAAAGTTTAGACACGCCGGCGCGCCTCGTTTAAACGTTTGTCCAAATAAACATTTGTTCCTTCACTGCAGTTGGTAACGCAAGTATGTCACGTGCCGGAGAAATGTTTGAAAGAAAATAACTGCGAGCAAAATATTTACACTTCAGTTTAAGATACGTAATATGATGAATTAACACTTGAAGTATTTTATCTTCCAATGACGCCGGTGTAAATAAGCGGAGTTAATCGTAACTTTACAAACTTCTAAACAATAATCACATACTTGATGAGGGTGTTTAACTCAAGTAGATATTATTGGGTTGTGATAATACATCCTCAAACTCTAGTATTTTATTAGCGTGGCAGTCTTACATAACCACTAAATCAATCATCAATTAATTTTTTAATGTTTTTTATAAACCAATTTTTAAAACTGATGTTTGTTTGAGGAAGGATAGTGTTATCTTTCTTACCATTTACTGTAGGCCTACATAAGCTTAGTTGAGAATGTGCTAATTCTACTTTTCCATAAATTTTTTTAACCATAAAATCCTATAGTAAAAGGTTTTTAATTCAAAATCGATATTTTGATACATTTCACCTATATTTCTACGTGAAGCTTATTTTAAAATAAACTACTTCTTTAAAAATACTTAAATAACGCTAGATTTCTGAACGTCTGCAGGTGACCTGGTGGTCTAGGGGTAAGGTGTCAGAATTCTGTGCTGAGGGTCCGGGGTTCAATCCTCGGTCCCGGCACAGATTTATCTGATTGCCAAACCCTTCCTTCACCTCTGACAAGACGTGTATTAATCACAACTTGTGAATGTGTGGAATGCCAGGTGTGGTTCGGATTCAACGTTAAACTGTAGATCCTCCATTTCATCTCACAATCACCCTACCATTGCACATTAGCGTAAGTGCGTGTAACCCGAACGGGTAGTAAGACGCGGTGCTAATAATAATAATATTAATATGAACGTCTGCAACTCGTCTTATCACTCCCATAGGCAGCTTCCTTATTGTAGTAGCATACGATATGTATTTCCTAGTCCGACTCCGACCCCTAAAATAAGTATTTCCTAGGCTGACCCCTAAAATAATATGTATTTCGTAGTCCGACCCCTCAGCTAAGTTGATAGAGTGTCTGTATTCTAAGCGTAGAGTCCCGGGTTCGATTCCTGCATGGCTGAAAAAATTATCATCATTGGTGAAATGCGGGCTTCCCCCTCTCACAGCGATAAATTAAAGGCCGGAGGCTGGTTGCTGTGTTGTTTAGTATGTCGTGTACTGATATGAGTTGGTACATAAAATGTATGTTAAATACCGCAAATAAAAAAAATAGTATCTCGCGAGTACGATAAAGGTGTAACTGCATTTTTTTTACTGTACTAATTTCAATACAAACTGAAACCGTGAGGGTCGACTCAGTGTCATCGAACCTGGTGACTGGTATGCTCAGCACTCATCCGGGATAGCCAAGTGGGGCCTTGATGTTTTGGAGGGTTAGGGTTCGGCCAGACTGACAAGCGAGCGAGCGCGTGATTAGCAGATAGCTCTCGATAGTTGTTGACGAGGAGGCTCCGAATCTTGGCTCAGTAAACTGAGGGTGGTTTTAACAAGTGATTTATTGTTGTGGTTTTCTCATCCTCTCTCCACGCTGATGGTGATTCTTATTTGTAAAGGCCTACTTTGATAATATTGAAGTATTTTAACATCAGTTTTACATATATATATAAATATATGTATGGTTTATGCTCCTACAAATTAAATTAGGTCGTTAGTAGCAAGTGTGCTAAACCTATCGATATTAATAAAAATGTCAAACTGTGAAGTTTTCCTAGCACTCAATGAACCAACATACAATAATAACAATAATATTGCCTAGCGCCTGTAAACTAGATTGTACCGGGTCGAGCGCGCACGCTTGAAAAATAGAACCAATTCTATATTTCAAGCGCGCGCGCTCAGTCGCTCGCTCCAGTCTAGCCACCTCTCATTACAACCAATGTGTTCTATTTTATATTTTAGTCGCTCGCTCGCCCAGTTTGGCCGTCCCCTAAGCGTTCACTTTCACTTTTGTTTAGCCACATTTCAAACGCCTTTATTTAAAAAGGCAATTTAACATGTATTTTTTATTTAAAATTGTATTTGCTAAGGCTAGCCCACACCAATAATAGAACACTAACTACATTGGTTTTATAATATTTTTTTTATCATCACGTCTTACTATCTGTTCAGACCCTGCTTTTTACAAAAAGAAAACATTTCATACCCGGCGCAAGTAGTAGCTATTATTATAAGGTTTCGTTTTTGTGAGGGAAAGAAGAACTTGTATTTCATTTTGGTGATGCAGCAACGAATTTTTTCTCTTCACTTGCATGATTATTTATTAACTTAGGCTAATTTCTTTTTGTATTAATCGAGTTATTAAGAAGCTTTTGATAAAAAAAAGTAGTTTGCCTTTTCTTTCTATCGTAGGTATTAAATCTTACTCGCATGCATTATGAAGTATGCACTCGTAAAATATTGCTTATTTTTTCTCTTTTGCTAGGAATGTCTTAGTTACGACTTGCGAACTGAATAAAAGTTAATATAAAATTGCTTGGTGCTCTGTCTCTGGATGTAAATAAACTAAAGATTTACGTGTGGTTGAAAAAAAAAGGATGTGGTGGATAGAAATTTGAATCATGAAATTTACGTCGACAATTTTAAATAAACCATGTTCATGTCAGTGATTTATTTATGGCTCTGGCCATGTGTTACCATTTTTATACTATTTATAACCGAGTTGACCTTCGATATAACTTATCTTTATGTATTATTAATTTTCTAATTTATTGAACCGATTTTTTTGTTTGCCTTTCGTCTTATTAATTCGTTAAAATAGTTAATGCAATTAGATGATATATGAATTCACCACAAATAGCTTTTAACTAATTTCTAACTTTGACCAATTTACCAATTTCTTTCGATAATAATCGTTGGATAAAAATGCTCTTCACACGTGCCATAATTTATACTAGAAAGGTGACCTGGCGGTCTAGAGATAAGGTGTCGGACTTCTGTGCTGGCGGGGGGGGGGGGGGGGGGGGCGGAGTTCAATCCTCGGTCCCGACACAGATTTATCTGATTGCCAAACCCTTCCTTCACTTCTGACAAGACGTGTATTTATCACAACTTGTGAATGTGAGGAATGCCAGGGCTCCACCGTGGTTCGGATCACACGTTAAACTGTAGGTCCTCCATTTCATCTCGCAATCACCCTACCATTACACATTAGCGTAAGTGTGTATAACCCCAACGGGTAGTAAGACGTGGTGCTAATAATAATACACTATAAAATATTCTCGTGATCAAAACTAACTGTTGGTTGGTTAGACCAGGGGTCGGCATTCTTTTTGACATTGTGGGCCTTATTGATTTAAAAAAAATTGTGGCGCGGTTTGAAGAAAAAAGAAATTGAGTAAAAAATTTCAGCTTTATATTTCTCATGTAGTAATTATATCTCTATAAGGAAAGCCTCTTTTCGCTTTATGAGGTAGTTGTATTATATTTGGAAGAAGGTATAGAAACGGTGGATAGAAACATATTAAATGGACGAACACAATACAGATTTTACAATGAAAAGAAGAACACAGTTCACACTTTAGATTGCTGCCATTGCACAAAGAGGTAATGGTTGCCTCTTAAAGAAAATTGATTGTCACCGCCCTATCCCCCGACCTAGGTTTCATTCTATCGGAATTCATCAGGGAGGAGTTTGAAACGTGCAACGTAACTTCCTAAAAGAGGAAACAAAAAACTCAAAATGTAGAAAATGGAAAATTGTAAAGAATGATAGGACACATAGATAGGAACATGTAAAGCGAAAAGAGGTTTTCCTTATAGATATATATTAGGCCTATATATTCGCATCCATTGTCCTTTTCCTGTGTTTGTCCTTTATGGTATACCTTTTAAATGTCCTATTATGTGTCCATTCTTTCATTTTCCATTTTTCCTTTGAGTATGTTTCCTCTTAATGCATCGCTTTCACACCCCGTTCCTATAGCTTACTTTTAATAATTAGCTTATTTGTCTATTTTTATGGACCCAATTTGTTTGCATGATAAAATCTTTTGCGGGGCAGATAAAATTAGTCGGTGGGCTGGATCCGACCCTCGGCTGTAGGTTGCTGACCGCTGGGTTAGAGTCATATACACAAACTTGAATATATTTAAACAATTAGAAAAATATTTTTAATTACATTTCTGGTCACTAAAGTATCGTCTTGGTCTCGCTTTGAACATGCGGCCACCGAAGCGGCGTGGTCATAATTAAAAAACCATTTTATTATATCATTAATATTATAGGTATTGTTTATCAAACAAACGTGACAGCTGTGGATCACATTACTTAACTTAAGAATATGAATTTATGAGAACGTTGTTTCTACCAGAACTTTGCAGTATCAACTAAAGTTGTTCACCGAGAATTGTTTTCTAAAAGGCCTTTTCCATACAGAAGCAAATATAGTAGGATATTGGAGAAAAAAGACCTTCAGATAATCCTACGAAATGAGTATACTAGCTGCTGTTACCCTCTTCGACAAGCTCATCTACTGCTAATCGCATCAGTCTTCAGTTCTTGTAAATAAATGTGGCGGAAAACCACAGGACTAACTTAATTCAACGCGCTTCGGGCATCGAATGTTTTGTGGTTTGGCTTTTTTAGGCTGAGGGGCGCGCGTGGATGTGTGTGTCTTTCTTTTACTGTTTTGTTTTTTCTCCCCCTACCCACAACTTCCTCCCCCTCCCCCATCTCTTTCATTCTCTTTTGAAAGGGAACTTTCCGCGGACTCTAGTCCTCTGTGGTCTACGTATGGATGTGGTATCGAAATACCATAAAAGTATCACTACTTTAATATTTGTAGTAAAGGAAGAAAAGTATAGTTTCCGTACTAATATCGATAAAAGTAGGTATCTTTACCGTAAGAATATGAAGGAAGCCTTATCCGAATATAATGATTTAATGTTTTTTTTATTTAAAATGTAGATCTTAAAAAAAATATCCCTGGAATGGTTGTAGACCTACTTATCTAGTGGCACTAAATAAATAATAATTATGATAGAATTAGCACCATACTAAATTAAATCTCTTAAAATAATATTGTAATTATTTAGGTCTAGTTAAATCTGTGGCTGATTTATTAACGAAACAGCAGGAATTTTGAAACAGTCAATCGTGTTTTTTTTTAATAATACATACCTACCAATGTGAACACACAAATTATAACCAAATGATTGTTTCTTTCTATATCAATACTTTTCACACAATTTAAAGGAGTCTTTCTTAAATTACGTAGGGATTTTTTCATGTTTTTTGAACCCCCACATTCTCACGTAAGAGATCGTAAGATTGTCTCCCCGCCCGTTCTCTTTTGTATCTAATGTTTCTTTTTACGATTTGGTAAATTATATTATTGTAATCGTTTGGTTAGTTTTAATAGACATAAGAATTGGTAACAAGCGGGAGCTATGAAATTTTAAAATACTTTAATTGCAACAAGTAAATAATATACAAGTTAAATTTAAAGATTATTTTACTTTATTTATTTTCTAACAAAAAATAGGCCTAATATATTTTGTCTCACTATAAACATTGATTAAAAATCCTTACGTAAGATGGATTCTGACCACCCTCCCCCAATCGCAAGAAAACGTAATAAAATACTGGACCCCCTCCACAAAACCTTACGTAATTTAAGTACGGCCCCCTAAGAAAAACAAAAAGTTAGCCTGTAAACTCAGTACCTTGCTCAGCACAATGCTCTCCCAATAGGACAGCGTTGGCAAATATAAACGATTGTGTTATACCACTTCCGGAAGCTTGGGCAGGCCTTCTACGACGGGCGTCCTGGTGCCACCAATCTTCTTATCCAAGAGCTTGGGAACTGCGTCATCGACCCTGGCGGGTACCACCGACGTCCCATAGCCCTGCTCGGATAAGCGAGATTGTGTAAAACATTGGTCAGCGCGAGGCTCTCGCCCAGCCCCCCATAGAGACTTAGGGTTCGGCCAGACTGGCGAGCGAGCGCGTGATTAGCCGATAGCTCTAGATAGTTGTTGACGAGGAGGCTCCGAATCTTGGCTCATTGAACTAAGGGTGGTTTTTGACAAGTGATTTACTGTTGTGGTTTTTTCATCCTCTCTCCACGCTAATGGTGATTCTTATTTGTAAAGGCCTACTTTGATAATATTGAAGTATTTTAACATATCAGTTTTACATATACATATATATATATATATATATATATATATATATATATATATAAAGAGAGAGAGAGGTATGGTTTATGATCTTACAATTAAATTAGGCGTTAGTAGCAAGTGTGATAAACCTATCGATAGTAATAAAAATGTCAAAATGAGAAGTTTTCCTAGCACTCAATGAACTGACATACAATAATATGTCGCTCGCTCGTTTGCCCAATTCGACCGTTCCCTTAGTGTCTCCGCACGTATTTTTAAAAACCCATGTCCGGTTTGCAATTTTCATTTCCCCATACTAAATAAAATATGCTTCGTAAAATGCGACAACCCGCCCTGTAGTTAGTTCCACATGACGGTGTGACCAAATGTTCGGCACATGATGGAATTTGCTCTTGTGATGGAATGTGCCCTTCAGGAAGCGTGCCATTATGTTTTGCGAGAAATGCAGCATATTATTTTATTTTTAAATACCTCTTTTAATAGCTTTGCTTCTTGCAACTTGTCCTGGCTAGCTACACATTTCTCCTTTTACACTAATGGGTTAGAGTTGAGGTAAGTAGATAAGGGAGTGTATACGTATTTTTGTGGAGGTAAATTAAGAAACCATTAAAGAAAAGAAAAAAAAATCCGCCGTAATTACACCTGGCCGATGTTTTAAACGATATTTCACATAGACAAACCAAAGATTTATTACTTTGTCTTAAATTTTCAGGTACCGCATTTCTTCTGTCCTGTGTCTTTAGCATTTATTTTCTAGTGTGTCTTTGGTAAATAATGGTTAAATTGTATTAGGTAGGCCTAATATCATTACCTATTAATAATGCTAATAATTGAATTAAAATAATGTCATTGTTGGCCGCAAAAAAAAGTTTCTAAAAATTCCTTTCTAGCAGAATATTACAATATGTACATGGAGAAAGCGTATTTTTCTCTGATGTTCTGCCCTCTGAGCTTCTCAGGTTGTTAAAAGTCAATGTCCTTTGTTTGTCCAGAAAATGTTAATCTAAATTTGATGTTTTATAAAAACATCCAATCAATCTATTATATTTTGTAGGTTGATTGCCTTCCCCTTCTCGGCTTGTACCCACAATTCTGGACGTGGAAGATTAATGGCGGGCTCGAGTTACAATATGAACTGTACCGCACATTGAAATCACTCTATGTTGAATTAGTCTGCGTCGCCCCCCCTCTCCATTCAGTGTGTGTGTGTACTCTTGTGTATTGCATTACCCGAACCATTGGCGGCGTGGATGGGAAACAGTGCACCCATATCGCCGTGCCTCCATTAGCATGAGTGCTAATGAACCGTCATGTGTACAGTGTAGTGAATGACTGGCGGGCAGGGGTGGCCCACGCTCGGCTTAGGAACAGCTCTTTATTTGTCAGCTAGAAAAGTTATTAGATTTACTTTCACGTCCAGTCATGGCTATCTGCAACTGTCAATTTAGGTAGATATTATAAATACATATAAAATAACCACTGGTAATATAGTATTATTTTACAAAATGTAGGTTACAAATAATATGTTTGTATTTTCTAAAAATTTCTACCTATGAAATTATTTTTTTGTTTGTTTGGAATAAACAAGGAAAATACAAAGAATGTTACCAATAAAACACTGAAATATTACTAGAATGTTTGCGAATTTGAAACATTTTGACCGAAAGTCTTAAATCATAGATAGTATGCATAGATATTTATCCATTAAGGTCAAATGATCCTGCTTTAAACAGCAAATATATACTTTTGATGGTAAGCCCGTTTTGGAGGGCTTTATTTCGTACCAGAACAACTGTACTATATAAGTATTTTGTAAGATTATAAGGCCTTCCAATTATGACTTAGTACCGTTCTGGAAGGTCATTTTTCTTACAAAAAATATTACTACTGGTACGAAATAAAGTTTTCCAAAACGGGACTCCTACCGAAATCGGGGTATACATGACCGCATACAAGGCACTTTTTGGAAATCCTAGTGAAAAATATGAAATGTTATATTATTAAAATAGTGTCAACCCTGAGTCAGTATCACGTGTGCCTACGGATCAGGGCACAGGATAAAATTGAGGTGTCCCCTTTCTCTGTGAAGAACTAATCCCAAAGGGTACCGGGTGATGTGTTTGTACTACATTTTAATTAATTTGTGCTAATAATATATCTGCTCGTTCAGACCCTACAAGATAAATAGGCCTACCCAGAATAAAAAATTTAAAATTTGCAAAATGAGTAGTTTATTATATCCTCTTTATCTCACTGTCTTGGAATCAAATTTATTTGAGAGAATAAACATACGCAAATTTTACCAATACACCTAAAAAAGCGGGGGGGGGGGGAGGGGGCGGGATTATCTGTCTGTTATTGGGCTTCACCTCAACTCTTCACTCCCCCCCCCTTTCCATTAATGGCATTGAGTGGCCATTATTTTTTATCTTTTGTTTACCAACTTGTAACACGCCCCCTATCTAAAGTCTTTATATACACATCACTTTTACGCTCTCATCCGTTGGTTTTCTTCCAGAACATGGTTTTAACTAAAAACAGCATTCTTCTCGTTTTGGATTGACCTATGACTTCACAGGGGGTTTTTTTAGCTAGAAGTTTCCAACTATAATTTGCAAGCTGTTTTTATGATTAACCCATGGAGCCTGGCTTGTGGATTTGTTTTTAAAATGCATAATAAACTATTAAAAAATACAAATTTCCAAACAAGATTTTTTTCTTGCTGTTGAAGCTGTAAACTTACCTACTGGACAAAATCCAAAGACATTTTCTCATTCCCTTTGGTTATAGAATTGTTTATATTGCTGATAAAGGAAAAATAGGCGTTTGAGAGTGATGAGTGCAAATCCTCCTCAGCGCCACACGTGGCCCAGCGTGTGTGTGTCACCCCTAAGTACTCCCCGGTTGTATGGCAGGCAGGCAGCTGCGTTCCCGCGGAGGTCGTTGATTAGAGTCTAGGGTCTGAGAAGGAAGGCGACCGCCGGTCCAGCTCCTTACACTTGGTTTGGAGTTTGAAGGGGAGTTGCACACACACTGCATTGGGGCGGAAGTCAGCCTCCGCGACCAACATTGGGTCGGGGGGGTTGAAATCACGCCCGAGTGTGCGTGAAAACCTTTAAACTTCCGGTCGTAGGTGTGTTGGTGGCTGTAGGATTCGTTCTTTCATCGTCAAGTTCGTCGATTGAACCTCACTCATGGAAGATATCATCTGTTTTACGATGTCATTCCACGCGGTTAAGGCTATCTCCCGAAATTTGGTAATTTACTTAAGTTTTGGTTGGTTCTAGAGGAAATTAAAGCGTTTGAAAAGTAACACATTCCTTCCGACACATTTAGTTTCAAGAAAGTCGAGTTTATTTCAAATTCGTTAGTAAGTCAGGTCATTGATACTTTTTTTTATTTTTTTAAACTTTGAATAACTGTACGTGTCACTATTCCGCTAACTCCAAGTCCGTGGCTTGTTATTTAAACGCCCACTCTAGCAGGTTTTGGCAACAATTTTGTTTTAGAGCACGCACGCACATGCAATTTTGAGTCGGCCGACTATTCAGTTGCATTATTGAGAACCATTGACTTATATGCGAGCGCGCGCACATGCAACTACCAAGTCGGCAGATTAAATAGTTTGTGCCTTGATACAAACTCTCTGCAACTCTGAAGTTGGCCAACCTGATTGTAACCTACAGCTTTCAACGCGTCTGCGCGCACCTGCAATGAAAAGTCGGCCGACTTTACTCTTCTCCTCTCCCAGTTTAGTCTACGTTGATGAAAATTTTTGTTTCAGTGAGTAGTTTGCTTTTGTTTTAATCAAGAGTGAGGAGACGAATTGAAAATGGACAACCATCTACAAGTCTAACACATTTAGAAACGCTACCCCTGTCTAGTGCACACATAGGCACACCTTATACTCATAATTTGAATAACCAGACCCCCTTTGCCAGTAATAATTACTACCTCTCGCAAAACTTACCTTCTCATTATTTACAGTCCTCATCTCAAATACCTTGCAATGCTATGAGCTCCAGTCACGAATCCAGTACGCCAAGTGCTCCAAGTCACGAATCGGAAAACAGTTGCTTCTCCGATGAGCTCTCATCTCATTCAGAAATATTCAATTTGTAAATGAAGCCTAGAATTTCTACTTTGTCATCTGGGGAATACACTCTCTCCATTTGGTGTTTTGATAGGTTATTGAATGCCCTAAGAGGAACAAAAGTTCATCAAAACTGCTTATACTCATTCTATAGTAGTTGAAAAATTTATTCGGATAAACCCGCAAATCATTATACAACTTGTAAAATTGACCTTTGAGTAATCGTTGACTTGATAATGGATGTACCCAGTACTCTTTCTTTCTTTGACGGATTATGAGTGCACATACACAAGCTGTTTCTTTCAAGTCCATGGCATATCTGGTGGAAAAAGGTTTAGTTGGACAACTTTTTGTTGCATGTGCGCGGACATCTCAATCGACCAACTGTCCAGTCGGCTGGTGCGGGCGGAGCTATCAGTTGGCCGATCAAATAGTTGGCCGACTCAAAATTGCATGTGCGCGCAGGGCCTTACTCTTTTTTGTATGACTACACACACTTTGAAGTTTTTTCTTGGGAAGCGATTAAAAGCAAGAAAAAGAAATGTAAATGTATGCTCAATTTTAAACTAATGAAAATTTTATTATGCATAAGAATTAGTAGAACCTGCATCCAGCGCTGCGGAAGATTAGTTTTAGCGGTGGTATCTGCACTTTTAAATATTCACAACTGCAATGCTTTGACAAAATGGTAAACTATTGGCGTAAATTAAAATTTACGTTTTATTTAAAATATATTTTGCCAGTTCTGGCTATCAGTGATTCTAACCACTGTATCTAAATTAAGAAGAAAATGCAACAGTACTCTCCTGGGGGAAGAATTAAAAAAACAAAACTTCTTCGCATTGTTGGAGGTCGAACTCCAGCGTCCCGAATCATAGTCCTCTACAATCATCATTATTCTTCCGACCAAGAAGTCTTTAAATCTCGGCAATACGACAAAATGGCGCTTTTTTTAAAATGTTATTTTGTGGAAAATATAAATAAACACATTTATTTATTTACAGTATATATACAAACTATGAATGAGAACGAATCGTGGTTGATCGTTTTTATATTAAAAAATCCATACAATAATTCCGAGTGAAATTAATGTATTTTAAACAGTCCTTGGTCAGTTTTCTAGCGAAGATTTTGTTTTCAGTTCAGGTGTTATCAATTCTTCCACGTGAAACACCTGACTAAAGAAAACAACAAACACAGCAGTGGGGTGCGAGCGACACAGTGCGCAGGCACAGACCCAGAAATAGAGGGCGGCCGCTTACCAGGAGCACATAATCTAGTAAGAGGTAGCGCAGATCCTACCAATGCTCTATTTTTAGCTCCTGGCAAAACCGAGAGAGCGCGTGTTTCTCCCTCCCCTTATTTTCTCTAACATCCCCCTCGACATACTTCCTACCTCACTGGGGTCCAGGTGGCGGCGTGGCGTCTGTTCTTGTTTGCATCAAGTCAGTTCATGCCCGGTGTTTGTTCTCTGCGCCGCCGTCCACTCGGCGTCGCGTCTGTTCGAAAGTCGCCGCGGGAGTTGATTGACCCGCTTTTGTCTGGTTGACGTAATAGTTTTGTCTTCTTTTTGTTTTGTAAAGATTTGTGATTAGTAGTTTTTTTTTTACCTCTAGTTGATTGTCACGTGTAAACATAATTTGTTCTCGTTCATTCGTTTGGTGAACTATTTAAAAATAAACTAGCGGCCCTGGCCCCTTTACGTCTCTGTTGGCTACATTGGCATGCTTTCATCTCCTTCCTCTACGACAAAGGACCAATCAAGGTCAGTAATTGAATACGCATTCCGGCAAGTCAAGAAGACAACTTGAGAGAGAATTTTATTGACACCGTAAAATGTGCTCACCACCAAAGCAATACAAAACCAGATTAAATCAATCAAGAAAAACTTTCCATACCTATCATCGCGTTAAAACAAAACTATTACTCACTTAAAACGTTTGTGTTCGATCGTAGCACCCTTTTCTGCTTACTGATTAAAGGGTTCTTATTTCGATTCCCGACAAGGGGTGAATTTTGTCACTAAACACCCGACCCAATATATTTTACTCGGTGGGAAATTAACTCTCTGGGGTTAGGCTGCAGCGTTTGTCTTGCAATTAGAATAACTTAAACAGCCATTATATTTGTAAATAAATCATCAGAACACTTTCTATGGGCCTCAAATAGTATTATTGTGCCGAAAAAAATTAGGTTTATTTTATTTTATGTAAAAATAATTTCATTAATCTATGAAAGTGTTTTTTTTAACTGTGAAACGGTTTTTTTTTAATGGACCGTTATTGATCTCTGTGTTACATTTTAGATCTTACTTTCAAGTATTCATACGTCGGGTCATGGGATCTGCAGTTGTTACTTTTGATAGAAATCAATAATGATTGGATTCATAACATTAATAAAAAGTTAAATAATATCAACTTTTTTTTTCTACTGATATTTGTAAAATGGGACTATATTTGACAAACACCCATTTTCAATAAGTCTTAGAGTAGAGTTGCATTTGTCATTTCTGAAACTATTAGTACGCATGGCGCATGGGTGTGATTAGTCGCGTCTTGAACCCATTTGACCAATGCAAGGTCAAGGTCTATATTTTCTAGAAAATGTCCATATATAAAGCTATTGCTATACAAAATTGATCAATCAATCAAAATGGTTAAAATCAGTCTGGTTAACTCTTGACTAATATTAGGCTCTGATTATTCGAATCTTTTAAGCGCTGAACATAAAAATTTATTTATTATTAATTTATTAATTTATTTAGCACCGGGTGACCGGGTCTAGGGGTAAGGTATCGAACTTCTGTGCTAGGGGTCCGGGGTTCAATCCTCGGTCCCGGCACAGATTTATCTGACTGTGCTAGGGGTCCGGGGTTCAATCCTCGGTCCCGGCACAGATTTATCTGATTACCAAACCCTTCCTTCACCTCTGACAAGACGTGTATTAATCACAACTTGTGAATGTGAGGAATGCCAGGCCTCCACCGTGGTTCGGATTCCACGTTAAACTGTAGGTCCTTCATTTCATATCACGATCACCCTACCATTGCACATTAGCGTAAGTGCGTATAACCCGAACGGGTAGTAAGACGCGATGCTAATAATAATAATAATAATATTTAGCACCGCGTCTTTTTACCCGTTCGTGTTATACGCTTAAGTACTAATTACGCTAATGGGCTAGGAATTAGGAAGGTTTAATATAGAGGAAGTAAACCCGCATTTGTGTGGAGAGAGATTGGAAAGCCAGTTTGGAAAAAAAAAACCACCCCCAGTTCACCCGAGCAAGATTCAAACCTCGATTTCCCCGTCCTCTGCATTCTAGCTCAACACGAAACTAGCGCGTTAGCTAACTACGCCACCAAGGTGGGCTACTAATAAATGTGCATGTAATTTGGTCATAATAGGTTGTGATTAGTTGATTTATTTAGTGTGTAAATT
The DNA here is from genome assembly GCA_033556935.1 of Timema podura. Lineage (NCBI taxonomy): Eukaryota > Metazoa > Arthropoda > Insecta > Phasmatodea > Timematidae > Timema > Timema podura. The sequence continues at coordinate 18,989,772 of JAVRXN010000005.1, read as the reverse complement.
TATACACTGTTTTTATATCTAAAAAAAACCAATATTTCTATTTTTGCATATGTCATGAACAAAATTGTCACTATTGCAAAGTTTTTTCATACATTTTAACGGAATGGCGACCCGGTGAAATTTAAGAAATATAAACTAAAAATATTTTACTCGGTGGTATTTATGTTAATTAATTCAAGTTTGGTGAAAATACCTCCAGTGGGCTAACTATTAATAATTTGGAAAACACACGGCTGAACGGACAGATAAGACCTTTCAGGGACGATGAAAAGTTCAAATAAACATTAGGTAGGCTTACATGTTCACAAATTTCTCCAGGTAAAAAACACTTCATGCGTAGGGTTAACAGACACGCTCAAATATTTCAATTGCTAGATTCTATTTTGGTAGTAGTATTTCAATTGCTAGATTCTATTTTGGTAGTAGTAGTAGTAGTAGTAGTAGTAGTACCCGCCTCGGTGGCGTAGTTGGCTAACGCGCTAGTCGTGTTGAGCTCGACCGCCGAGGACGGGGAGATCGAGGTTCGAATCTCGGTCGGGTGAACTGGGGGTGGTTTTCCTAAATGGTTTTCCACTCTCCCTCCACGCAAATGCGGGTTCACTTCCACTAAGTTCAACCCTCCCAATTCCTAATCCATTAGCGTAATTAGTACTTAAGCGTATAACCCGAACGGGTAGTAAGACGCGGTGCTAAATATTATTATTATTATTATTTTGGTAGTATGTCCTTTCTTATAGATCTTCTTCTCTACCACAATCCCACCTTATAGCGGCATTCTGATAGAGGAAAAGATATTTTCATAACGGATTTCCTACCAAAATCAATGTTTAGATTCTCCGATTTCTCTTCCGAAGAGGATGTCTCATACTTTTTCTTATTAGTTTCTCGCTCGACATTTTTTTTTTCTCATAGCGTGAGAAATGTTTCCGTTAGGTTCTTCTACCTGTGTTTGAATTGGGTAAACAAGTGTGTGAATTCCGCATTGTAGTGGAGTTCTCAGGAACAGAGATAGGCACCCTTCTAACGTTTTAATATCAAGAGAGTGTATTGTAATCATGAAAAAAAAATGAGATTTTTATACAAATATTTGAATTTTTGAAATTTTAGTTTTTTTTAGATGCTCTTACAAATCGTTTATAATATATATTGTGATTAACAAGATGTTATGACCCGTATCGGTGGCCGCATTGTCTAACGCGCTGCTCTTGCAGTAGACTAGACTACCGATGACGGGATGTTCGAATCTCGGTCGGGTGTACTGACGGTGGCTTTTCCAAAATTGTTTTCCATTCTCCTTCTATGCAAATTCGGGTACACTTTATCTAAATATAACCTTCCTAATCCCATTAGCGTAATTAGTAGATAGCGAATAATCCGAACGGAAAGTAAGACGCGGTGCTAAGAAAAAGGTTTTTTCCTCAGGAAAACTTAGTATTTTATTGTTATTTTTGAGAATTTAGTTTCAACCTGTAATACACTATATGAGAAAGTTTGTACTATTGTGTCTTACCATTTATTTCTTCTTCTCTTTATCAACCGGTGCAACTACGTCACGTTGCCATATGATGCTCTTTCACACGTGCTTTATCTTTGTATGTTTTTTACAGTGCCTCTGCACGCCACTTTGGGTGCGATTTCTTTAAATCACCCTAACCAACCCTTCCCCATCGAATGTTTTCTAAAAATAAAGGAATATTTTAGTACCCGCCTCGGTGGCGTAGTTAGCTAACGCGCTAGTTTCGTGTTGAGCTAGACTGCCGAGGACGGGGAGATCGAGGTTTGAATCTCGCTCGTGTGAACTGGGGAGGTCCCCCAAAATGGTTTTCCGCTCTCCCTTCACGCAAATACGGGTTCACTTCCTCAATATTCAACCTTCCCATGTCCTAACCCAATAGCGTAATTAGTACTTAAGCGATAACCCGAATGGGTAGTAAGACGCGGTGATAAAATAAAAATATATTGTGTATATGCGTATAACCTGGAAAGGGTAGTCAAGTGCGTCGAAAAAAAATCTCCAAAAATTAATGGTTCATGTGTTCCCAGAAATGTTCGCTAGGCTGGATCCAGGTAGGCCCATCCCTCCCTTCTAAACCAAGTCACCACTTTTTCTAGGTGGTGTATCCTCGGTTATATGTGATATATCTACCAGTGCATGTGTGTGGACACATTGGCTCCATTCATTTAGAGCAGACGGTCTGGGAGTGTGAGTAATAATGGTAATTTCCTGCCAGGTACCGCCCCTCATACACCGCCACGACTTCGCCGTCCTGCCGGCGTTATACTCGGCGCCACTGTCGGCATGTACACTCACTCACACGAAATATGTGGACATTTGTACAAGGAGTTGGTTTTAAAAGTTTTATTTTGATACTGATCTTGACAGGACTGTACTTATTGTAAGCAGCTAATAGTCTTTTTTTAATCAACCCATATTTTTAGATTTAATAAATCTGATGATTCTCATTTTATCAATTAGTAGTTTTTAGATTTAATTATTCTTATCGATTTTTTTTATAAAACAAAATGGTAGCTGGCAAGCTAGTCTTCTTGTACTGCAACTTTTAGTTAACATACGACTATCACATTTATTGTAGACTTATCTGTATACTTCTAGTGCTTTCGTTTAATATCTTAAAAAAAATACCTCTTTTAGGTGACCGAATGGTATATAAGGCAATAAGCTATACTGTCGAATACAGGGAGATCGGGGTTTGAATCTCGGTTGGGTGTACTGATGTTTTTCCCCCCTTTCCTAGATGGTTTTCCACTCTGGAATGCGGGTACACTTCCTCTAAATTCAACCTTCTTCATCCCTACCCCATTAGGATAACCTAATTATCATTATATGCGTATAACTCATTAACAAGCAAGCAAGACGCGATGATAAAAAACTAATGACTTATTTCCACGAACACACGGTAAAGCCTAGCTATATATCAACTTAAGAATAAGCTATCCGCATCGAGCAGCACGCGGACTGACTATCAAGCTAATATATATTCTGGTTTGTTTGGAAATGAGAGGTGGGGGGGTTCGAATCACGGTTGGGTGTTGCAGGTACATTTTGCATTGAATATTTATTTAAAATTTAATTCAATACCGTAGCTCAAAACTTCTTAAGATGAAATGGAAGGGGACGCGAGGAAAAGCCAGTGTTTTTGTAGTTTTTATGGCGAAATATTTTTTTGGACAAGATAAATAAAATATCGCTCCAGTACAAACATAGAAATTAATTTTCTTCACATGGTTACCTCAACATTTAAAAAAATATCTTTCAAGGGTGTCCTGGAATCTAATGGCAACTTTTTCTCTTCATTTATAAAGTTTGTTGGATAATTTCGCCATGCTCATGACAGATATTCAACAACTGTGTTCGTACTGAAGCAATATTTTATTTATTTTGGCAAAAAAAAAAAAGTTTTTCAATAAAAACTGCAAACACACTGGCCTTTTTTTTTTTCGCGTACCCTTCCATTTCACCTTAAAAAACACACACCTACACACAAAACTGTAAAATGTTGTGATACACGCCTTTCAAGGATAAAATAAAAAAAATAAAAATCAAGCAAAGAAATTTAAAAAAAATCATTCTTCGCGTCTTAATACTCGTCCAGGCGATCCGCATATATTTCCAATATAGGGTAGGAATGAAGGTGGTGTAATTTAAAGGAAATGTACCCGCCTATGTGTGGAGGGAAAGTGAGAAACTATTTAGGGAAACTTAAGTTCACTCGATCTGGATTAGAACCCCGGACCTCTTCTTTTTTTAGAAAACCAATGACCAGACTGGTGTTTTTATATATAAATATAATAAATTATACTTGTCATTTAGTTCACAGTTTTATTGATAGCTCCTTAGATCGATGAATGACCTTTTTTTCACGTTTTGAGTATTACATGTTGTTTTTTTGTGTTGGAGGTTACTTCTGAGCTCTCTCCCCAGAGTGTAGCACCTTCCAAGCCTATTTTATTATGTATTGTTAAATTCCATGTTCTTTTTTTTTTCTTGTAAGTTACAAGACCCGTGTTACATTGCAAATCTTGTACGCGTTATATAGATACATACCTAATCACTTTTGTTTTACTGGGTAGGCAGGGAACAGTGCATAAAGCTCAAAGAACGACACCTCCATACTGAATCCATCCTCACTAACTTTCTCCACACTTTCCTATCCTTGCATATACTCCCTTCGCTTCAACAACATCCATACAGAGTCAAACATGCTCTAATATTTCTCTTTTTCACACATTCATCTACAACATATAGCCACGTCTTACATGGCCTACCCCTTCCTTTTTATCCACATACACTCTACCTTCATATATTTGCTTCGTCACTTGAGCCACACTCATCCACTCAACTTGCTCAAAGCAACGTAAGACGTTTCTACACATTGACATATTTCACTTTCGAACCGCACTCCTTCAGCACCCATTCATTACTTACTATGTCCATACGAGTTTTTCCGCATACATTTCTTATATATCTCATTCCAACCGATATTACCTTGCTCTTGTGTTTCTCCTGACAAACCCACACTTCACACCCATAAAACAATGTGTGTTATGTCACCTATAACCTTGTAATACAAGGGTGACGCCTTATATACCCTGATCTTGGAAGGAATGACAGTCTGAAGGGCCATTTTTCCTTCTAAACCCTACTTTAGCCCCCTAGCTGTAAAAGTCGATACTAGTCTCAATGCACTTGTGTTGAGCGTATAACTATAATGTATATACGTGACACGTCAACGGGTCAATCAGTTGACCCTCCCAGCACGTTTCGTTCGTTGGAATCCGTCCGGGGACAGATTAGAATGGCGTGCTGGCAACACTGCTCGTGAGTTTAACTGCACAGGAATGCTTGTCAAGACCACGTGCTAACGCAGGTTTCTGGTACCTTTGAGCGCTAGTGCACAACCCTGGGGTCACGACACCATTCAGGGTCTCGACTATCGGATAAATTACCAAGGGGTTGCCTAAATTATTTTAATGGATGACAGAAATGATTTTAAACATACCTGGTTAGTTAAGATGCGGCTTTTATAATCCTGTAAGCACATTTTATTTATGTGCTACACAATGAATTTGGCTTTTGATGACTTGGTGACCTTTAAAAACATTTATAGGGCACCAAAAACCGTAGGGTGCAAATGGAGAAGGCCTCGCGTAAGACTGAGAAGAAGGTTAATTTTATTTACATGGTGACATAGGGTCTTCTAAATGAAATAATACCTCAGTGAGGGTCGAACCCACGAAAGGTTGTGCAGTAAATTGTAGAACACAGGTTTTACCTCAAGACTGTTCACAAGGGAATATGTGATTGAATACAATATTGCGAGCAATGCGATAGTTTTTTTGCTTTTGGTGGAATAATAACGGATAGTAAATAAATCATTGATAAGTATATAGATAGTATTATTTATACTAACCATAATACAAGTTTAACTTTAAATTGTAACTGTCTTTATTAATAATTTTATGCCTAATAAAAACATAATATATTCTTTATTTCATATATTTCCAAAGGTCATACATAGGGTTAACAATCCAAAAGCTTTTCAGTAAAAAGGGCCGATATAGAACGTGTTTTACTCCCTGAAATTGTATACAATAAGTTGTGCAAAGCAGATCTTCTATAATATTTGGTGCCAAACCCTTTCTTCACCTCTGACAAGACGTGTATTAATCACAGCTTGTGAACGTGTGGAAAGCCAGGCCTCCACCGTGGTTCGGATCCCGCGTTAAACTGTAGGTCCTCCATTTCATCTCACAATCACCCTACCATTACACATTAGCGTAAGTGTGTACAACCCGAACGGGTAGTAAGATGCGGTGCTAGTAGTAGTAGTAGTAGTAGTAGTAATACAAATACAATCTTTGTTGTTCACGCTACGCCATATTTGGATTAAAATTTCTTTACAATAAGTTGTGTCGTTTGTACTATTGGGTTTTAGAGTAGACTGCACGGTATGAAATTCTGATACACGCACGACACGCAATCCTTCTTCCCAGGACCTGCGCCCTTTTGTTTACCCATCCCTCCTCCCCCTTTTGCTCTAATTCTCAACTTCCCGTTGTTTTGAATGTCACGCAAGGGGGGGTGGCGAACGGCTCATTGTCCGGAACTTGCCGCAGCACAAGCCGGGTTTACCTTAAAAGCCAATTACTGTATTATTACCTTTTACATGGCTCGCGTCACGCCACCTTTACACAACCTTTATTCGTTTTGGCACAGTGGGAAGGCCGCAGCTAAAGGCTAAGTTTAACATAGAAAAAGCTAACGCGCCAGTCGTGTTGAGCCAGACCGCCGAGGACGGGGAGATCGAGGTTCGAATCTCGGTCGGGTGAACTGGGGGTGGTTTTTCCTAAATGGTTTTCCACTCTCCCTCCACGCAAATGTGGGTTCACTTCCTCTAAATTCAACCTTCCCAATTCCTAATCCATTAGTGTAATTAGTACTTAAGCGTATAACCTGAACGGGTAGTAAGACGCGGTGCTAAGTAAAAAAAAACATAGAAAAAAGTCGAATTCCCCCTCCCCTTCTCCTATTTTTGCATGTAAAACACTCATTTTTAAAAATATAATCCTATATAGTTATTGTTTTTAAATGAACATGGTAATTTGTTCAGATCGGTGTTTAAAAACGATGACTTCCACGCATGGTCATCGAACCCAAGACATTTAGCTTATCGCACATAATATTGTAGCTAGGTTTGGGAACGCCACATGATCTCAACCAAATATTAATTCTACTATATTAAAGATATGTTGATATATCTGTTCATGGTAGAGTGGTTAGGAAGGCAGACTATAAGTTTTAACTGACTGGTTCTGTTTATCGCGGTAAACAAAAGTTCAAATGTGCTTAGAAATATATCTTACATTATATTATTATGATGAGTGAAGATTGAGAACGAGAACAATCCCGGATTATTCAGTGGTAGAACGTTGACTTGCTAAGCCAAGGGGTCCCGGGTTCGATTCCTGTGTTCGGGTTTTATTTTTAAAAATTTACTAAACTGATATTTGATGCGGCTGTAACCTATAATACAGAACATTTCGATCGCCCAAGTTTCACTATTCACTGTAACTTTCAATTAATTTAATTTTTCCTTTCTCTTTTATTATTTAATTTAGAAAACACATCATCAGCAGTTTTCTTATAGTATTCCAATACTAAGTTCAGGCATAATTAATACATAATCACTTCATTTCTTCGACCCATATTAACTGGGCCAGATTTGCTAAAATATTTAAAAAAAATGCTTTGTTCGATTTCAACCAAACTAGGAATAGGTTCTGCACATATACTCTCGTATGAATTAATGTTATTTCTGATGCAGGTGTGAATCAGGTCGAGAATGCCTATGGTTTCGAGAAAGGGGGAGTAATGATGTTTGGTAGTCAAAAGGAAATTAAAAACTATTAAAAATACTGTCACAAAAAATTCTAACCTATCAAATAGCCGCTAGTCCTACATCGTATTAACGATGCAATACAATAAAAGGTTTTCACCTGATGATAACAATCATCGTGGAAAAGTTGGCTTGAAGTAGGTGAAATGTAATTTCAACCAACTTGCTTCACACTCGTAGCGATCAAATTTCTTTACAAATATTAAATGTGTCGGTGTTGTTCAAAACTTAAAAAATATATCTTTATTTAGCTTCACTCACGCTTCAAAAATGTATAATATACTTGAACAGACGGTAAATTATAGAGGTAAAAAAGTTTTTTTAGCACCGCGTCTTAATACCCGTTCGGGATATACGCCTGTACTAATTACATTAATGGGTTAGGAAGGTTTAATTTAAAAGATATGCACCCACATTTGCGTGGAGGTAGAGTGGATAACCATTTAGGAAAAAACCTCATTGCACCCGACCGGGATCGAACCTTGATCTTCCTGTCTTCGACAGTTTAGTTCAACACGATGGTAGCGCGTTAGACCACGCGGTTACCGAAGCGGGTGATAAAAAGTAAAATAGTTAAACATACATACCTTAGACACTTTGTTAAAATAGTTGTACAATTTTTTAATAAGGTCGACATAACCAAAAGTTATATAATAATTATTATTTCATAAGACTTTAAAAAAAACTTGAAAAAATACTTTCCCTTAGGACATAGTTAACACCCGGGATATCAATTCACATTTATTGACCTATTGTAATATTTATATTTTCACCCGCACATATGGTCGGTCACAAGGGCTTAGGCATCAGTCTTTCATTGCTGGTGATGGAGAGCTCGAGGTTCGAATCTTGACGGGGTGCACTGGGGTTTGGTTTTGTCATCCTCGACGCTAATGTGGGTGCACTTAATCCATACGACCTTTCTCTTTGATTAACCCTTTAATAACCTTTGAGTTTAACGTTATGATTAAAATTACACTATACTTAGCCTATAACCCGAACGGATAGTAAGACGCGGTGCTAAAAAAAACACTATACTTTCTGATAGAAATGACTTGCCTCAGTGGCTCCATGGTCTGTGGCGTCACTCTTGTGTTATACTGTCCTGCTGAACGTTGTAGAGAACGTTGCCCAGGGGGTAAACCTGTGGAGGTTTAATTTAGAGGAAGTGTACCCGCATTTACGTGGAAGCAGCAGATAGGAAAACCATTTAGGATAAACCACCTCAGTACACCCGACTGGTATTCGAACCTCGATCTTCTTGTCATTGACATAGTAGCAAATTAGTGGTGTAAATATAATTTACCAATTTTTACGTATTAATCTCCCACTAAGCGGGGTTATTCTAACGAACGCGAAGCATCCTCTTTGCGGAACGTGTTTGTTGGGTGGGCACTACCTCCGCGCGATGAGTGTTTCTCTGGTGATGTCACTGCCGAGTTGAGGAGGTAAGGTGTATTCCCTCTCTCTCTGTCTTAAGAAATTATTTCCCTTCGCACACAAATAGCGCACGAGGTGTGCCTAGAATTAGAGATCTGTATAGTAAAGCGTCGTCTGCTAGGAGGTCGACTTGACTGACCTAACCAGTGCATGGCGGTGGCTATGCTCGATTTTACAAGGTTCTTACATTTGAAGGGTACAGGGGAAATAGGGGGAAAAGTCACACCACACACATTCTCCAGGATAACATCCTTTATATCTCAAACCCCATATGGACCCCAGCAAATACCTTTTTAATAAAATTAATTTAAACTATACAGACACCTCTTTTAACCGTGATCTAAAATGCATGTAAATTATCGTGATTGTATAACAGATGGCAGAACTATGATTTTGATAGGAAAAACAGTAGAAGCTAGTTATTAAAGTTACTAAAACAATCTTAATGTATTCATACATCAAGTCATGTTGTTTGCAGCTGTCATTGTTCGTAAATACCTATAGAATAACACAAATAATAAAGTAAAATGTTACCAATGTTGGCCGCAAAGAAATATATTTGAATTTTTTCTACTGTTCTTCCAAACAAAATCGGGGTATAATTAAATTTGAGCTAAAATCGGACTTTCCCCCTTTATATTTTCATTTTCTCCTCTATCCTTCATTTGCGAGCTCTAAAAGAGATCTCAAATATCCACTATTGATGAAGATATAGTTTTCTTACGCGATCGACTAGTTGCTGATCCCTGTTCTGGATATTTCTTGTATTCATAGGCAAAGTTGTGCTAAACAGGCGTAAAAGGTCCGGCTGGACAGAATACGATGCGAGTCACACATAGTTTACACTTCCATTCGCCAAAATATTATAGTTTTAAAACAAGGGGCTAAAAACTTATTTTTTGGGGTGCCAATTAAATGGACTCGTGCATCGGAAAGGCTATCCTTTATCCTTATATTTTCACTTTTGGAACTGGGATGAGGAAGGTAGAATATAAAGGAGATGTACCTATATTTGTGTGGTGTTAAAGTGGCAAAACCACTCAAGAAAGAATACGTTGGTATCCCTGGCCGTTATTGACAATCCAACCTGGACGAAACTGACGTCTTTGTCAGCGGGCCCACCCGTTGCTGAGCATACTTTTGTTGAGCCCACAGTTTGTTATTGAGCCTTGCAATAGGTGGTTAACGAATATATCAATGGCGTTCAAAGCTAAAGTCGTTCCAAAGGCAGTTTAAAATAGGTTTTTTCCCCCAAAAGGTATGAGGGTTACTTTTTTAAGGTCACAGTTTTGTGTGTTGAGCAAAAGAAACGTTGCGAGTTTCTCTGGTTTGTCACTTACTTCCCCGCCATTTCCTGGATACGCTTGAAATAACGCTGTCGACAACTGTTATCAGTATCACTCTTGGTGGTTCTGTTATCCTGTTCGCGTTTCTGTTCGGGAGGCGTCCTTTCATATGTATTGTTATTTCGCAAGGGGGGCGGAACTTTCCTTTGTTCTGGTTGTTATTTATGAACGTCCTGTGGACAGGTGGCGGCCGCTTCCTCGTCTGTTTCCGTTGTGTGCACAGCTTGCGGGGTGCTGAAACAATACGCTTTTCAATCAACTATCCGATAACAGGCTTGGAGAATAGCAATTCAAAACTTGAGGCTCTAGACCAGCAGAGAGAAATTCTGGGTAGTTTCGTATTCCAGAATGATCGGATTAGTTCTTTGGTAAAGCATTGCCACGCACCTGGAAAACGGGTAGAACGAAAAAAAAACTCTTAGATTTTTAATTATGAATAAACAGGGAAAACAGACAAAAATGCCTCAAAAAATAATTTAAAAATTTAAGGACACTTATGGTGAAATCTGTACATCAATGTATATGATATAGACTACATTGGTTCGAAAAATGTCTTATCCTTCTTAACCGATAGTTATTAGCTACGTATCATCTGCATATATTTCCTAGTTTGATTCTTATTTGGAAAACAAATCACATGATCTCACACTCGTCAATATCACCGTTATCGTTAGCAAGGGAGCACAGAGGGACACGTCCCCTCAACAATTGATCAGATAGAACACTCTTAGTACCGTAAGAGAAACAGAATATTGTTTCATTCAGAAAATTAAAAATCCACGCCTGAACAATGATGCGTATTAAATTATTGTTCGAGTACTTCTTGAACGACGTAGATAAGATGGGTCCGTTCTGATCCGTCGTGAATCGAACATTGGGACCCTTGACTTAGCCGCTTAGCGCGTCAATGCGATCTATCCAGGATTCGTCCCTTGCTCAGGGTAATTCTTCTTCTTGTATAGCTCATTGATAGAGCATTGGCGCGTAAGCTAAGGGTCCCGGGTTCTATTCCTGTGTTCCAGGGCCGTGTTCGAATAGCTGCGCACTACACACTTTGTGCACTTTACTGTACACTTTAATAAAACATGGTTCTGGCGCCCCTAAGTGCTTTGGGTGCATAACACTAGTTGGACAGCACAGTACACTCATAGATATCTAGTGGCCAACTACGAAAGCTGTGTTTCCGTGGCAACGAGATTGATATTTGATAGGATTTAGTCTATTTTGCCATATGAAATTCTTTGGAGACTTAAGTGATAGCAATATACATGTCAATTGCTATTTTCCCGTTACTAATTTTATATTAATAAAGTATTATTCTTATTTATTATTTTACAAAACAAATGTTTTGAACTAAAAATGTATTTCCTTTAAAATGAGATTTTTATGCTACACAAAGAAGATTAGCCTATTGATACATGTAAATTAACAAATTTAACAACAAATATATTTTTTATATAAGAGTTACTTTTATTTATTCAATTTAAAACGCTATTTTAACCAAAGTACGTGATAAGGGGCACACTGTCCTTTAAAGTGCGCTGTAATGGATGCATCAGCACACTTTAAGAGAATTTGGACACCCTTCAAAATGACTTCCGCCCTTTTAAGTGATGCCATTGCAATTTTAAAACCAGTAAAGTGCACAAGAGGGCGTGGTTCGCGGAACTATTCGGACATGGCCCAGTGTCAGTTTTCAAAATTTACGAACTAATAATAGGATATTCAGATTATGTTCCTGCTATTCTTTCGATACCAATACCTACTGCTATCGATACTTTTCTTTTCCGATACTTGATATGGGTAACATATCGATACTTTTCTTTCAACACGACATTCTATCATCAGGCAAGCAGACACTCCACAGACTGATCTGAGGTGTCGTCAGGACTAGGTCAAAGAGTTCTTCGACCCGTAATCGACACCACGAGGGGAGACAGACTCGTTCTAAAACCGCAGACGAACTTGAGGAACCCGTACCGGCCCCTCGACTGTACTTGGGTGTGTTTAGAGGTGCATTATTCGTGAGAGTGACGACAGCAAGGTGACGGCTGTGACGTCTCAAGGTCGCGTGACTGTCGGTCATGACTTGTGTTGGTTGACCTACAAATCGCGGCGATGAGAGTCCCAGGTGGCACACGGACATTCCTAGAGTCGTCTGTGTAGCTCGTCACTCGACACCAGGGTCTGGATCTGGTCTGGGGTCGGACAAAAGTGTACCGCGAGCCGAACTGTTACCTGGGACCGTCAAACTTCTCTTTGGGGTATAGTAGGATTCAGACAGGAACACACTTTTATAAAATACAAACACATTTTTCTTGCGGTCAGTATTGAAAGCATTCTACTTTATTATTAGAACACTTCGTTCAATAGTGACAGCTGCATATGTGAAACTAATCTATACCCTAATTTTGGTTGGAAACTGGTATTGGAACGTCTTATTTTGTACCAGAATCTTATCGTATAGTAGTATTTTGTAGGATAAGTCTTCAGAACTTAAGTGGGAAGGCCGTTTTGGAAGGCTCTTTATTTTGCAAAACACTAACACACAATAGGATTCTGGTACGAAATAAGGCCTTTAAAACCGGCTTTCTATAATATCATGGTGTTGTAACTTTTCTAACTTTTATTACTACCCGCTTCAATGGGCCAAATGGTCTAAGGCACGGTCCCCGACCTTTTTGTACCTTAAAGCACATTCAAACAAACGGTAGTGTGGCGGGCACCATTTAATTTTTCAAGGCAAACTCACGTGGAAGGAGAGGTGTAGGGTGGTTTGGTGTTTCAACCCCCTGGCCCCTCCTCTTTTAAATATCGAAATAAATAAATAAATACTGCATTATTTACGGTTTTAACAATATCAAAATAAAGGTATTAGAAAATATATAACTAACTTCTCACTACCATTTTGGTAGTTAAGTACATTAAAAAAATCAGTTCTGCGAAATGATAATTCAACAAAGCTGGGTAGACCAGGACACATTATTGACAAAGAAATAAGAAGCTTGATTGGAGAGAAAGGTGGAAGGGGGCAGGTCTTTGAGATTAAGAAGAATCAAAACCTTTCAGCTTGAAACTATTAGAATGGTAGATCAGAATACAAGGCCTAGCAAGCCGGTAGTGGGAAATATATGGCTTGAATGAAATAAAACTGACCCAGGCCACAGGCTGGAAACAATAATGGTTCTAAAAAAAAATCAAGTACACGTGGCAAATGAGTCGGCAAATAAAGAGGAATGAGAGGGAGGGATTGAATAAGGATAGTGAATTGGGGTTGGGGGGTTGAGCTCGGAAAGGAGACGTTGAGAAATTATCACACATACGTATAACCTGAACAGGGGGTAGGACGTGGTGATAAAATAAAACTTTTTTTTAGCTGTCAGGAAAGGTTATTCCTACCAAAATTGGATTGTAGTTGGGGAAACCTAGTGCATTGATGCATTATGTCTGTACTAATATTGTACTTTCGAGCTAGAGAATGAATTTTGATCTAATTTGGTGCGCACTCAGACCGCCATCACTGATTCGAACTGTGTTTTTAAGTCTTGAATTAAAACTACACAGAACAAAAACTTGGAATACCATTTATTCACCCTCTTTTTTTTATGGCATAATTTGGATACAGCCTACACATTTACCTCGTGTTGTATTTGTCTTGGCCCAGAATTTCGGAAAATGGCTATTTACATTGCTCGGTGGTTAGGTAACGACAAAAAGCATTTCTGCACATTTATCTAGAGCAAAATTGCCATTCTATAAATCAATCTGTGGAAATTTGACTACGATATCACGTATGGAAAGTGTATAAATGACCTACCAAACTTGAGAAAGAAATGCATCTAACAAATTTTGACCAAATTTTCTACTCACAAGCCCAAAGCCTCTCAAGGCTAGAAAATGTGACATTTTATCAAAACACAAAACTGTATGACACCTTAACGATAATTTTAAATAAAAATTGCTCCATAGTTCACACTTTACCTAATTGTTTTATTTGTCCTTAAAATGGCTATCTTTATGAAATAAGTTTTATCATGCCCAGCTTATCAAGGTTACCACACTTTTAATATAAAATTTCCATATTTTTTTTTGTGTGTGTTATTTTTTTATCTATAATCAAGGTAAGGGAACCTAAGTGCTTTTAATCTATTTATATTTCGTTTATAATATCTATAAACTTGTTTCTTGATGACAGACGACAGTCGATCAAGGCCGCTCTTTGTGCCATTGACCTACTCTCTGGCTATCTCCTTATCAGTGTCATTTTTTATTGTCATCCAAACGCGACTTAAATTTAGATCAATGACCATAGTTTTACAAGGTGTTTCCGTTACTTTTATGTTTGGATTAGGGAATAATTTTTTTTCCTGTTTGTATTCCCGGCTCTCAAGTAAACTACAAATAAATTAATAATGTATGCAACTTTTTATATATCGTTAAAATGTATAATAAGTTTAAATTTGAAAATGAAAATAATTGTCAGGGTATTAATATTATAATTTTGGATTGATTAGGATATTGCTCCGCCCCCGGGCCAATGGTTAAGTCGGTAGACTACAGATATTGGTTATTCGAGTTGGAGTTGGTATGAACTAGTAGATTTTAATATAAATGCAGTAAAACCTCCCATATCCGGGCATCTAATATCCGAAACGGATAACATCATTTTTATTTATTTAATTCATTGGCTGAACTGCCAGTTCTAAAGGCTTTACATCGAAATACATCGAAAAAAAGAGTCAAAATAAATCTTAAAGACTTTTTTTTTAAGAAGAAATGATAAATTTAGTCTAGTGTATTTAACTAGGTTTTTTTTAGCACCACGTCTTATTACCCGTTCGGTTTATACGCCTATGTACTAATTACACTAATAGAACGGATTAGGAAGGTTATATTAAAAGGAAGTGTACACGCATTTGTGTTGAGGGAGAGTGGAAAACCATTCTGTAAAATAAACAGCCTCAGTACACCTGACCGAGATACGAAATTCGATATCCCCCTCATAAGCAGTCGCGTGCTTAGTGAAGGTGGTTTTGTTATATTTAATAACCATTTATTTAAATACTGCATGTACTTTTCTGTTAGGCTACTATGCATGTTATGTAATTTATAAATTTTTTACCTTTAAACACTTCAGGGGGTTATTAATTTCACATCCGAAAATTTCTTATCCGAAACGGGCTATTTCGGTTATCAGAGGTTTTATTGTACATATACATACATACATGTACATACTGTCCATATATCATGGGGTTTGGTGTTTAGCACCATGTATGCTTCCCAAGGTTAATTTAAAATATATGGTGTGCTAGTTTTTGACCCTGATTTTTATGGAGTGCACTTTAAATACCATATTGAGAGTTTTATAAAAGTAATCATAAGCACCTCGATTTTCTTAACCTTGATAAGAACAATTCTCTGATAAAAACAACTTGAGTCGTTAATCTAATTATGACTATGATATATCACCTCCCTTCAATCTCAACCAACAATATAGTGTTTCATTGTCCCTCACCTTATTAAACCTTTCTAAATTTCTCTTTCCGCGCTGGCCACGGGCTGGTTTTGCAGCTTGCCTCAATCACACAGCCTTGCATTTCATCTTTGCTCCTTACTCAGGGCAAGTTCAACTCATTAGAAGAGTTGAGTCTCTTGATTTGTAGTCGTGAGGTGTGTATCAAAACAAGAAGAATTATTTTAATGACCTAAACTCTTGCTATTTTTGACATTTTGGCCTTCGTGCTCGTATTGTGGCCTCTTTGTATTGGCGAACTGGCACAATCAGCCGCATCTAAATATTATTATTATCATCACCGCGTCTTACTACCCGTTTGGCTTATACGCACTTACTTAATGTTTAATGGTAGGGTGATTGTGAGATGAAATGGAGGACCTACAGTTTAACGTGGGATCCGAACCACGGTGGAGGCCTGGAATTCCACACATTCACAAGTTGCGATTAATACACGTCTTGTCAGAGGTGAAGGAAGGGTTTGGCAATCAGATAAATCTGTGCCGGGACCGAGGCTTGAACCCCGGACTCATCTAAATATCTTTCTTGACATGAGTGAAGAATGACCCTGGGCACGGGACGATCCTTGGGTAGCTCAGTGGTTAGAGCATTGTCGCACTAAGCCAAAGGTCCAGGTTCTATCTCCGTGTCCACGTGTCATTTTTCAATTTAAATAATATAATTTAGTCGTATATAATGTTTGTGATAATGTCTCGTGAGCGTGACACATTAAAAAAAATTTATATAAAGGTACAAACTACTTTAATAACACTAAACAAAATTATTACTTAACTTTTTGAGTAGTGGGGGCCCCCCGCAAATGAAGTTAACCCAGGGCTACACGTCTGCTAAGGTTGAACCTGTCACTTGCACTATCAGACACTTTAATATTTCTTAGGTAAAGTCTGTTCATCGTAGGAATTGTTTTCTGAAAGGTCTTTTTCCCTACCAGAAAGCTATTATATAGTAGGATTTTGGTAGGAAAAAAGACCTTTCAGAGAGTAATTCCTACCGTGAATGGAGTATAAATAGGCCTAGCCTGTCTTTTACACGGCGAGTTTCGTTCGAATATGTCATGCCACCAGGAGCGCTGCAGCGCGATGTAGTCTATTTGTCGCGTATTATCTTTTACTGTAGTTGGTGCTAGAAAGACTACTTAGGCACACAATAACTGCACAGAGTACCGTTAATTTATCAGGCCTAGTTCTATGGATTAGTTCAAAATTCACAGTGAAATATTTTTCACCCTGATGAGAATCGGACCCAAGATTCTTGTGTATGTATGCAGATGCTCTACCGCTGCTAATAAGATGTCACTCAGTGGCTAGTTTGTTTTTACTGTGTGCTTTCTAAATCTTCTGAATATATTTGCACGTGACTTAAAAATAACTTAATTCTGGAATAAACACATTACCCAGTCCCCCGGTAAATAATTAATCACTGTTAATTGGGAAATCCCAATTTTACCTATAAATATATATGACTGAGCCAATATTCGAACCCAATCCCTACGCGCCGGCGAAGATCGCACTGCAAGCCGTTGTAAACAATGCTTGTAAACACGATGCCCACTCCCTCTCTTTTCTAATTGCTCTAAGCTGTTGCGGTCCGTTCCCCTCCTTCCCTTCCGAAAGTACCGAGTGACGTCACGCACGATTCGGATCGCGCCAGACATTGCGGTTCCTTTTGGTGTTTGGTTTTTTTTTGCTCTATTTATTTTACCGAGATCCTTTAAAGATCTTGATCAAATCTCGGTCGTAGACTTCAAGTGGGAATTAATCAGAGATATTTTGAATGTTAATACTAGTCCACTTGGTTTTAGAAGATATCTTAAATTTCAAATTTAATCTTGTTAAATTTAAGTTTGACCAAAAAATCGACATGTAACAGGCCTATATCATAATTCTTTATTTTAAATGACGATTAGAGATATTGATTACTATTCAAAGATAACTAGTTAAAACAAAGTTAAGATTATTTTGTACAAGCATACGTACCCAGCGTTGCGCTTTTCTTTGTTTATAGCAGACAGAAAAAAAATCTCTTCATTTTATTTCTTCCGACACAGTTTTTAATTGATTAAAAAAAATCAAATCCAAATTTTAAAATTCCAGCTTCGAGGAACACATGTTCGTGCACAGGGGCTACTAATTTTTAAATTTCAGCCCTCTTTGTGATGTAGATATCGCGCAACTCTTATGACAGATAGATAGATACACAAACTCTTCATTTTATTAGGGCCGGTCTTATGACTCCTGGATAAATATTAACCTGGCAGATAAATTTTTATATCTGGTTGATAAATTAAAAGTGTGTCTTATGACTGCCAGATAAAATGTATCTATCTATCCATCACATTTTTATCGGGAGGTTTAAGTACCTGATAGCTTTTATCTGAAAGTTAAAATGGTTGTTGCCATAGTGACGCGTTGTTTTTAATGAGGTTTTGACTATCAGAATCTGTTTTTAAGTTAAAATCTTGGTTCACGTGTTTAGTAAGCACAGGCCCGGGCTCTAACTATATAAAGTTATAACATTTAATTCACAATTTAATATACACTGACAAGCTATTTGTAGAGTTATATTTATACAAGAACAAATTAGGTATCAAAATGTGAGTACAAATAAATGAAATTTTGTAAACGTAGTACCCATCTTTTGACCACATTTTGGCAGACACCGAAATTAGTACTTGCAAGACATCTTAGCTTCTGCGCCCACGTGACGCCATCTGTTTACTCGCACTCGTTTAGCCGCCATTATTTAACAAATGTTGAGCGTTGTAGCCACTTGCCAGGTAATACCGATAGCAGTAGGGCTTATACGCATGCGCGCACCAGTAAAAACAGTACCAATCTTGTGTTTTCTGCATAAACATAAATTTATCCTTCAGATAAATTCAGTTCATAATACGCTTATCTAGTCGCTAACTTTAACCTCCCGATAGCAATATTTATCCGGTAGTCATAAGACCGGCCCTTAATAGAATAAATTATGTAAAGCTCATAACCAATCATTCAGACAGCCTATACAAAATATTGGATATAATTATCAATGTGTCCTGAACAGCAGTTTGTACACTATTTTTTTTCTACAAATGGATATATCTCTATAAAACGCTACTAGATCTACTTTCACGTATTCATACGTCGATTCATGTGATATGCAGTCAATTATGATAGATATTAGCTATATAACATATAATAACACTTATAATATGGTAGAATGTTATCAATTTTGACAACATGTTTGAATTTGATAAAAGATGTTACAAATGTCAATTCGCCTGCGGTACCTTTGGTTTGGTGCACCGCTGCTCAGCTGGCCGAGCTAAACATCCTCCTACACGCAAACATCTGGGCTATTGTGTCGACTAAAGTCGCTTTACTCAAGTCGATCATCTTTCTCAAGACAGGACATTGGCCATTTTGTTGGTGTGTTTAGTAACTATAGTAGGGGACCAAAAGGTGGTCGGATAGCCGAAATGCCGGATGCGCTGTCTTGTAAACAAAGCCTCAACACCCTCTACCGCATAAGTTGGCACAATCTTCGACAGCAGACGGCAGCCGCTCAGTCAGTATGGCTCGATTGCGGTCTGACGTTATGGAGTCTTATATTTATCTTATAGCTGGCAAAATTGTCATCACCTGTTATGAGTGACAGCTGCAGAACACGTGCCTAAGCTCATGAATACAAGGAAGTAGATCTAAACTTGTTAACTATTCGAGCCGTCAGTTAAAGGCTCTTATGGTGGGCGATACGACTATAGCAACCCGTAGTTCATCGACCGACAGGGGTTGATGGCTCGAACAACCGAGGGGGTGTCTGCGGTGGGAGCCTCGGGACGGGATGACGGTTTCCCACCGCGGGCGCCAGGCGTTCCACCGTTAATTCGGTGTTGGGTGGTTGCCGCCAGCTGAAGAGCAGCATTACGCCTCAACTACGTCGATCTCAGGGTTGAGCAGATAGCGGCAGCTCAATTGGCCAAAGGCTCAAAGTCCCAATAGCTCTCCAAATAATACTTTTTCACACATATTAAATATGTTATTAGAAAGGTTAGATGACAGCCTTTAACGGGTCGTTTTCAATATCCCTAGGTCCATAGTTTGTTATTTATAGTAAAATAAGGGGAAATGAATACCCATAATTTGTATGGAATATTGCAAACTTCAGTTAAATGATATCGCTTTACAAGTAAAGACCGAGAATCTCGTTTAATAAGAAAATATTCAACGTCTGTAATACTTTATTGCATCATAAGACTGGGATGATCTATTTCAACGTCTCTTTTAATAAACAGTATCATAGTTTACTGGTGTACGTATCAAATTATTAGTAATATGATTGTTATAATAAACCACATCAATGATAGTACGCCACTGAAGGGCGGTGAGCTTCATTTTAACATTTAATTCGATTAGTTAGAATTATTAAATTTGATGCGGATTTTAAATATTGACATCGCAGATCCGTATGAAATGACTTTGAAATAATTTAGTTTAGTCTTGAGGCTTAATAATAGACATTGAGTTACCGATACCAAATATTTGCTTGAAAAAATTGATTTTTGGTATGTTCTTAAAATTTCAATTTTTTTGGTCATATTTTATTATATAGCGGATGTTCTTTATTTTATTATAGATAGAACATTATCTCAAGATATATTAGAAAATGTATTTAACCAACAACGAATGCTCTAATACCTTTTCTTCATCTTATCCGTCCCCCCTCCCTTCAATAAAGGACTGTGACGACGTTGCTCCCTTAATTGCACTATTAAAATGTTGATACCTTCGTTTAATTGCATTGTAGCCTACTTAGTTACAGTCCCGGTTGGGTAGTAATTATTATTGTTAGAACGTGACTTTCGTCCTTTGTTTGTCGTGAACATGCGTGTAAACTGCCTCTCTTCGCACATTCCGACCATCTTGACTTTATAAGTTTTATCTAAACAATCGTTAAGTCACATACCGCTACCTCAAGTTTGAGAGGAACTTCACTAAACAACTCATCACTTCCGTCCAGCTTTGAGATAACACTTATCAGTAGTATAAGGGTTAAGGTGACCTGGTGATCTAGGGGTAAGGTGTCAGACTTCTGTGCTGGGGGTCCGGGGTTCAATCCTCGGTCCCGGCACAGATTTATCTGATTGCCAAACCCTTCCTTCACCTCTGACAAGACGTGTATTAATCACAACTTGTGAATGTGAGGAACGCCAAGCATCCACCGTGGTTCGGATTCCACGTTAAACTGTAGGTCCTCCATTTCATCTGACAATCACCCTACCATTACACATTAGCGTGTGTATAACCCTAACGGGTAGTAAGACGCGGTGCTAATGATAATAATAATATAAGGGTTAAGACTCTCAAGAAACTGGATTGAGAAAATTGAGATCAACATATATTATCACGACCCCTTTGGCGGCCTCACGGTCTAAGGCGTCAACCTTGCAATACACTAGACTGCCGATCATGAGGAGTTCGTGGTTCGATCCCGGTCAAGTGTACTGAGGGTGGTTTTACCTAAATTTGTTTCCATTCTCCACGCAAATTCGGGTACACTTCCTCTAAATTCAACCTTACCAATCCCAAACACCTTAGCCTAATTAGTAAATAGGCGTATAACCCGAACGGGTAGTAAGACGTGGTGCTAAAAAAATACCATATATATATATATATATATAATACCTACATTCTTTAATGCCATAAAGACGTGCCATGAAACGTTTAGATAGTAATAATAATTTTGCTCTAAGCTACCTTTAATAGCATCACGAGTCATGTAATCAATTTATTACAGGTAGTTTTTTTTTTACGTTAAGTTCTGACTCCCTCGGACAATCCGCATATTTACACTACTGGGATAGGGATGGGGACTATAGAATCTAGGGGAAATACACTTACATTTGCTTAGAGGGAGAGTGAACACCATTTTGTAAAAATCTGCTTGGTACCCCGTTACCTGCGAGCCAGGGCGGGCGCCTTTCCCTGCGTTCTTATCGAAGCGGGTCACCTGTCATTAATTACGCATAAGGCCCGTCCTTAAATTACGTAAGGCACTTTTTAATTGATTATAGACAGCCCCTTACCCCACGGTAGGGATCGTATTGCTCTTTCGTCACCCCTTACCCTCCCCACACCACAAACCAAAAGTGCACACGCGGGTTTTTCAAATTGGGGGTGGATTGGAGTCCCAGCTGCTGGGGGTGGTGGAAACCCCCTTGCCCCCGAGAGAAAATTTATGAATTTAATCTTATGGGAGGGAATTTCAGAGCATTTGAATATAATTCTGATCTAATTTTATGAGTTTCAAGAGCCAATTTTCGAGAAAAAAAGTTTCTGAAAATTAACAAAAAATAAAAATTTGAAAGAAACATGATATTTTTCCTAAGTTTATTGAACAGAACAAAATTAAAATAAAGCTGTTGAGAGGAATGGGAGGAAATCTACATTTTGTCATTTTTATCTCTGTAACGCAGTGGAAAACCACCCAGAAAAATCACCCTCGGTACATCCTAGCCCCGATCTCCCCGTCATCGGCAATCCAGACTATTGCGAGAGTGGCGCTTAAACCATTGGACCATTGAAGCGGGTGATTCCACAATATAAGATGATTTTGTATTCAATCCAGGGAGAACCAACTTTTGCCAATAGAAATGTTTGTTTCAATATTCAGTCCGAGCGAGACTTGTGCACGGCCCCTAACGGTGAACACACCTGACTTGGCGGTTGTCCAAACTACCACGCGGCCTTTTAGAGATCGACGGAAAAGAAACTGGATTCTCGGAACTTTCGGTTACGGGGAGGAGATTGGGCTTCCAATCCCATTTGGGTATAGTGAGGGAATTTTTCCTAAATGGTTTTCTATTCTCCCAATACGAAAATTTCTGTACACTTCCTCTAAATTTAACCTTTCTCATCCCTAAACACACTATGTTATTTAGGCTTAGAGCCCGAATGGACAACGTAGTGCTAAAAAAAAATAACATTGAAGAGGCTTGACCAATATTTTACAGGGAGACATTTTCACTAGAAATAAAAATTACGTGAGTAAAATGCTTCTGCACTCGTCAAACTAAGAAAAAATCGTTTCTGACAGCTGTCACTACAACATACGAAACGCAGGTTCGTTCCAAGACAGTGCTTAGGAGGATTTAGTTTTACGTGTTTAATTTAGTTTTCTCTTTTAGATATTGATAATTAATCACCCATGCTTAGAAAATATAAATTACACACCTTTTTCACTAAAAAAATCACTTAAACTCAATCGGTAGCGCGTCTATTTATTAAGCTCGTCTTCCATATTCAATTCCCGGCACTCTCGAAATATTTATTTAGCATGAGCTAAATTGGGTATTCCCCTTTCACATTGGCTAAAGACGGGGGATCCGCTTCAGTGGCCGATTCTAAGGTGTCACTCTCGTGTTAGATGGGCCTGCTAAAGACGAGAATATTGGGGTTCGAATCCCGGTTGGATCTACCGAGGATGGTTTTCCTTAAATGGTGTCCCACTCTCCACGCAAATGCGGGTAGATTACCTCTAAAATGATTCCTTCCTCTCCCTAACTCATCAGAGTAATTTTCATATAAAATGTGCATAACCTGAACAGGTAGTATAATATGTGGTGATGAAAAATCTCTGAGGCACTGGGCTTTGAGTCTGTTCTATATTTTTTTTTTTACCACATTTTACTACCCGTCCTGACTAAATTCATTTCAACTATGGCTATGTTATGAAGTAGGGCTGAGAGGAATATATAAATTAGATAAAATGTATCCAATTGACGTGGATAAATAGCGGGACACAAGTTAAGAAAAAATAAAACATCCTCATTACATTCCACCAGGATTTGCGCTTTCATTGGCATTGGTCCATACACTAATACACTGTTTCTTTTACTTGAATTTTATATTTGAGGTAAATAGTTTCAAATCTGTAGAAAGTAATTTATGTTTTATTTAATCATCTCAAAAAATTAATTTCGATATATGTTGAACGTTGTCGGTAGTGTCATGCGCGATTATTTTTCATTTCTTATTTCACTTCCTACAAGTTTTAAGCAGGTTCTTTATTCAGCCGTTTTATCAATCTTTTTTCTCCCACGCGGTAAACTCGTTTGTTTGCTTCTAGTTTTCTCTTCTCTTCAAAAAAAAAGTAAGTTCCTGTTTCCCTTCCTGGTTTTTCTCGTCTTGGGGGCCTAACAGCGCGAGAGGAGAGCACTTCCGCTCGCCCGTTGTGCAAACCAGCCACTGAGACAGAACAGACGCATTTCCTTATATTGCGCTCTCACTCGTGGGAGAGGGGGTATTTTTACCACTCTGTTGTCTGCTGTCGACGCGGTGAATTCCCTTTGTTCT
Organism: Timema podura; assembly: GCA_033556935.1. Taxonomy (NCBI): domain Eukaryota; kingdom Metazoa; phylum Arthropoda; class Insecta; order Phasmatodea; family Timematidae; genus Timema; species Timema podura. The sequence goes on along the minus strand of JAVRXN010000005.1, from coordinate 18,965,696 downwards.
TACTACAATGAGACAGGTGTTCCTCAGTAACACCCCCTCCCTGCCTCCCCCCCTCTCTATCTCAGTAGTTCACTTAGTTGATCACCTCTTTGGTCAGCATATGTTTGATAATAAGGAAAGAATATCTTGAATTTATAATTGATCAATTTAAAATTTTGCAAGTACATTCAACGCTAATTAGACGATGACAATAAATATAGTATTAGTGTTATATGTGAATTTTATTGATTTAATAAAGTCAAAAAAATGGTAAGTGTTATAATACATAGTTAAAAATCATGTTATTAATATACTTTATTTGCTTGGGAAGCATTAATGATTTTAGTGAATGGGATATTCACAGTAATTTGTTGGCAAGGAGAATTATATCATTGATAATACACTAAAATAATTGATGCTTCCCAAGAAAATTAATAGGCCTACCCTAAGTTTCTTAAACAATTTTTTGAATTTATTACTGCAATAAAATTTACATACTTGCAAAATTTTTAATTGATTAATTATAAATTCAAGATAACCATTCCTTACTATCGATCATATAATTCTCCTCACCAACAAATTACTATGAATATTACTAAAAAAAAGATACAAATGAGCGTTTATCATATAATTGATATTTTTTTGTTCAACTGGGACAAAAATAGGATTCTCTTCCTCCCCCCCCCCCCCCCCCCACCGATCAATTTGTTATTTTCTGGTATTTTGTTCAATCGAGTAGATTAATTATTGACCTATCCTTTCCACCACCCCCCTCCTCCCAACTATTGGACTTGTTTTCTATACCTACGCTGCGCGTTTTACTATCCGTTTGGGCTATCCGCTTTTATGGTCTAATGTGGTCGGGAGGAGTAAAGTAGAATTTAGAGGAAGTGTACATGGACTTGTGTGGAGGGGGTAAACCATTTACAAAAAAAAAATTCTCAGTACACCCGAGTAGAGGTTTGAAATCCGGCCTTCTCGTCACTGGCAAACCAAGACCCACGTTATTACGGCGTACTCAAACCGACCATTTTAAGTATATCTTGATCTACACCTTATGAGAGTTCATTTAATTAACTGCAATTTTTTACAAATTAAATTAGAGAAATATTAAAATATCCCCCGTGTGTCCATTACAACTTTTGAAATTGTCTACGGTGACGGTGCTGACCAAGTATTTCTATTTGTTTTTTTTCCAGCCTCGACGCAGGTGGTGCTGGCGGTGCAGCAGCGGCCCAGCACGTCGCCGCGGCCCGTGAGCGCCGCCATGACGTCCCCCAGTCTCCACGCTCGTCCGTTGCACCATCACCACTCCGCCCCCACGCACCGCTCCACGGACCGCATCACCAGCCCGCAGCCTATCGACGTGAGTACCCCCCCCCCCTCCGCCCCTACCAAGTGCCCACTAGCCGATATTGACACCAGCATCTGTAGAACACATAACTTTTCTTAGGACTGCAATACATGAAAGTAGAACTAGAGCTTATAGAACTGTCGGATTAATTTATTCTCATGGCGCTCCGACTACAGTGCTCTTTTTTGTTACATTGTAACTCTCCCCACCCCATCCTCCCTTTAAAAATAACCCTTTTCGGTGGTCGAATGGTCTAAGGCAGCGGTGCCCAAAGTGTGCTCCGCAAAGCATTTTCCAAGTGCTCCGCGAAGAGATTGGAAAGAAAAATAATTAAAATAAATGTGACAAGATCTCAAAACTGTGAATTTGTGTGACCATGAACTGTACATAGGTAAGTATTGGTTAGAAATTATTTAGATTCTGCAGCGTGTTGTGAAGCAGAGTAGGTAGAAAGTCTTATCAAGCCGAAGTGCATGTCATGCGTCACCTCAGTCAGCTTTGCCCGCTTGAACCTTCTTGGAACCGCGCAAAACATCGAAAACGTCGGTGAAGCACACAGACTGCACGCGGCGAAACCAGACAGCTACTAACCCCGTCTCTTTGAGAACTTCACCGTACTTTCAGATATAATTGTTAGCTTCGACACATTTCCAGAATTTTTGGGAAGTTTTGATTCCATTTTAAAACCTCGTATCTCTTCGCACCTCCAGCCTCCAATCAGTTGCATTTCATTCAGTATTCAGTCGAAAGTCGAAACTAGTCAAGTCGCGTTGTAGGGTTATTTATTTATGCTTGTGGTATGTGCTTTTCAAGTTAAGTGTTTTTTTTTTTAAATTACGCCGATATAACTTTTAGGATCTTCTCATTTGAGAACGAAACACGTGACCTTTTCAGATTTTTTGTGGTTCTTATACCCGCCAGATAAATTTAAATCTTTTTAACACACTGAAAAGTAATTTATTATTTTAGTTTTGGGAATTTTGAAAACCCCATTTCACCAGACCCCTTTCTAAATAGTAAATATTTAAAATTTATTTATTTATCGGAGTAATACCTCTACATTCCTGGCAAATTAAAATTTTCTATCCCACCTAAAAGGTTTTTTTTCCACCCAAACCTCCTCCTCCTCACCCTCCACTATTTTTATAAATATATATATTAATGCATTTCTAAGCAAACAAAATGTTCAAATTTGAGTTTTAAAACATATAAAAAAATATTTCCTTATGATTTCATTTAAACTTGGTATATTCACTACCCTCACTTTGAACATTGTTATATACATTATGAAGGGTTTGGGGCAATGCTCTGCCACAAAATAATAATTCTGAGATTTGAGGTTATACAACTAATTAATTTATGGACCTACTTAATTGCTTTTTCGCTCTAATTTTGAGATTTCAAGTTTTAAAAAAGAAAAAATTTATAGACCTAAACCAAGTTTCTTTTTTGCCCTAATTTAATACTGAACATATAAATAATACTAACCATGCAAGATAAATACACAAAAAAAAACTATGACCTGATGTTCGTGGGTTCAAACCAGCTGGGGTGGACAGATTTTTCTTGAGTGATTAAAATCCGTAGCACAACTTCTTTCGGAGTGGAAGTAAAGCCGTCGGTTCCATGTCGATTGTGGCGTGTAAAAGAACACTAGAAGGTATGTGATAATACCTTTCCCAGCAAAATTGATGGGCCCTTTCGTTCTCGCTCATAGACATTCCCGTCCAATATAAAGAGTTTGTCATTGTGTTTCTGTAGTCATTGTTAAGAGTACCGTGTGTTTAGAGTCATGCGATTTAGAAGGAAAGTTGCTCACGTTCATGTAAATCCAAAGGTCCTCTATTTGAACCCTTGTCAGTACATAAATTAAAAATATCCTAGCTAAATCGTCACTCCATCAAAAGTAAACAAGTGGAGAATTTTAGTTTGCCATCTCTCACAGTAAATAAAAAACTTTTTCCTTACAGTGTGTGCTGGTTGTAACTTGATATTCCCTCCATATCATTGGAAAAAAAGGAGAAGTGTGGTCTTCTCGACGTGAAATGGCAACTCTACGTAAATTGTACTAAAAACCTGTCCCACAAAATTTAAATCATGTTTTTCCGATTTAATTGACTTCAAATTGGCATTTAAATGATTGCGTCAGTTATTCCACTTTGATAATACAAATTCAAGCAAAGAAATTTACACCCTTTTGTTATCCGACAAGCGTGGTGTTGAAGACTATTCTCTTCAAAGTCTAGAACACACTATAATTTACCAGAATTATTCATTGGCAGATATGTGGAAATCTATTCTGATTGCCAACTATCTACCAACTTTTAAATCGGACATTTCGAAATTATTACCCATGTTTGGATCAACCAAGGTGAATGAATCAACATTTCTCTTTGATAAGATTAATAAAGTTAAATACAGATCTTGAATGGTTGATGTCAATTTTGAGGTGGAGATAAGATTCATAAAGTCAAAATACAGATCTTGAATGGTTGTAAATATTGAGGTGGAGATACGATTCATAAAAGTCAAAATACAGATCTTGAATGGTTGTCAATTTTGAGGCGGAGATAAGATCCATAAAGTCAAAATACAGATCTTGAATGGTTGATGTCAATTTTGAGGTGGAGATAAGATTCATAAAGTCAAAATACAGATCTTGAATGGTTGTCAATTTTGAGGCGGAGATAAGATCCATAAAGTCAAAATACAGATCTTGAATGGTTGATGTCAATTTTGAGGTGGAGATATGATGTACATTAAGTGCAGATATTCGGCCATTGTTTCTGCAACTTGTAAATCAAAAATGTTTTACAATTTCGCATTAAATTGTCATACATTTTCAATTTGGGCAATTTTCATAATTTGCATATAAGGCAGTTGTAACTGAGTAGTCAAAGTATACTCGTCTTGAATAACCCTGTTCAAACAGTGTGTTGTTGTTTTAAATGTTCATTTGAGCAACCTTGTTTCTCATTTTTTACATTGTGTGGCTAATAACACTTCTAATTAGCCAAATCTTTGGCCACATTGAAAAATATGCTGCCCACTTTTGGTCTATATCCTATACAATACTAGTTATTTTATTTTAACTATTTTAAGTTTTGCAATAAAGCCAAAGGGGGAAAAAAACAAGTTCACGAATAAAAACAATAATATAACGATATTGTCGTTCTCTCATCCCGTGACATATGCTAATCATCAGCTTAGAGTCTTTGAAATCCCTGGTTGGCGTATGCTCAACCCGTCGTAGTAAATGGGCCATCGGTCTCTAGACTGGACGAACACCCTCCTCCCTCTTACTCCCTCCTCCCTCTTACTCCCTCCTCCCTCCGGCTATATTGCTCTGCGTGACGTTTAAGTAGCAACATATCCCGTTAGATTTGATTGACTGCCTTGAAAATGGAAATCGTTATGTCGCGTGATGTGTTTCTTCAGATGGTTTTAATTTCAACACTTGATTATCTTGGATATATTTTTATTTTAACTTATAACTGTCCGACACCTTAGCTTTGTCAGTAGCGTGTCTACCTACTGAGTCCCGAGTTATATTCCCGGTATGGTCGAAAACTTCAACACATATGGAATTGAAGCTACCCCCTTTCACTGTGGTGAATTTACGGATTGGGGGCTGGGTGTTTTCTGTTCCATGTTTGAGTTAGTTTATAATAAGCTCTGTTCTGATATAATTAGTCGGTTCAGAAAGTGCACCTATCATACAAAAAAACTTAACAAACATTAATTTTGGTGCTATGCAGGAGTACTTGTAATATAAAGCGTTAGACTCGCATTGCACTAGTCTGCTGTTTACGGAAAGGTTAGAATGTTGAAACAGTCTGAATCCAAACCCTGTGTAAACGCACCATTGCAAATATGCTTTATACGAGCTTGTAAAAAGAATAAAACCTAAACAACGCTTTCTCACATCAAATATTTATTGTCCTGTTTTATTTACAACGGTTATTAAAAAAAACTTGATTTAATTCTTAAATTCCTTGAAATTAACCCATATCCAAATACTAGATTATTGTTTACCCAGCCTGGGATCGAATCAGGTTCCTCCAGGCTTCATTCGACCATCCTCTGTCGTACGTGGATGCTCAAAGATTGGGAAAAATTCGGATGTACAAAAAAAATTGAACAGAAGAACCACCAAGCACGTTGATTAAACAAATGTTATTAGTTAATACTCTTAAACAAGGGTTGTGAAGCTACGAAAGGTTTATTTCCCCATCAATCTTAAACCATCTTGTTTTAAACATGTTTCATGTCTTCACACTAGTCTATTTAATGAAAAAGGAAATTTTATTGCTCTTTTCTTCAATCTAAGATGCCTGGAAAAATTGGGAACTCTGTGCAAAATCTGAAAAACAGATGTAATTAGGTAGAAAGAACGTAATGGCAACCCTGTTTGCGTCCCTATTTTTTAATTATAATTTTTTTCTTTCCTTGACATATGAGGATTATAGGTTATCGTAAATAATGTTGTAAACTAATTTACTCCGACTTCCAGCCGTAATAAATGGCCTGTCGGTTTATAGGGCTTTTTACGAGTTCTAAACCGGTGTTTAGGTCACGTTCGTAAGTTTCCGGATCAGCTAGAAAGCGGTAGTATTTTATATTGAGAAATGCATCTTACTTCCAATCCACCCGTAACTAAAGCGATCTAATAATAATAAAATAAGGCAAACTTTAACTCGTAACTAAATAAACAAGTACTCTTACGAAAAAAGGATCACGTGAATAATATAAGCAATAAGAAATGTAAAATAACCACCCCTAATGCACCTGACCAGAATTCGTTTTTCTTCCGGAATAGTCAAGCACGCAAAAGCTAAGCTTACTCTGCTGTTCGATTTGTTGTTGATTTTGTCCTCCTACCTCGATTGGGGGTCATGTTTGGTCACAGCAGTTTCCTAGGGGTCAAGCAAGAACATGTGATAGAAACATTTATCATAGGTAGTAATGTTACCATAGTTTGACATTTAAAGGAGGGGGGGCGCTATTAATTTAGCACATGTAATGGGGAATCTGGGACTAGATCCCGAATGGGTATGATAAATTATGTATTTCCTAAACGTTTTCCCACGTTTCTCATCGTGAATAGGGGTGCATCTTATCTAAATGTTACCTTCATCCCTAACTTATTATTATTATTAATCACCGTGTCTTACTAGCCGTTTAGGTTATCCGCACTTACTCTAATGTGTAATGGTAGGGTGATTGTAAGATGAAATGGAGGACTTACAGTTTAGCGTAAGATCCGAACCACGGTGGAGGCCTGGCATCCTCACATTCACCAGTTGTGATGAATACACGTCTTGTCAGAGGTGTAGGAAGGGTTTGTCAATCGGATAAATCTGTGCCGGGATCGAGGATTGAGCCCCGGACCCTCAACACATAAGTCTGACACCTTACCTCTAGACCACCAGGTCACCCTCCTAACTCGTTAACGTCATTAAAACGCGGATAGGTAGGATAACTAGAAAGACGTGTGCGATTTTTTTTTCTTATAACGGATCATTAACTTGAGGTAGGATATAGGTACCATTTCCCTTAATAAATTGATTCCATCTACTTCATTTACATTTGTTAGCCGCGCTAGTCGTGTTGAGCTCGACGGGGAGATCGAGGTTCAAATCTCGGTAGGGTGAACTGGGGGTGGTTTTTCCTAAATGGTTTTACACTCTCCACGCAAATGCGGGTTCACTTACTCTAAATTCAACCTTCCCAATTCCTAATCCATTAGCGTAATTAGTACTTAAGCGTATAACCCGAACGGGTAGTAAGACGCGGTGCTAAATAAAAATAATACATTTGTTAGCGCGTCCTTAGGCAGAACAATTCTTCAATGATGAAAAGTCCACGTAGCCCCATTATAACCATAACCACCTCCAAAATGCTTATTGCGTTCTTTATACGTCATCACAGCTCAAATCATATCTAAACTTAACTGCCACGTCTTCACCATTATGTACGACTGTTGCAATAACGGGCGTGCCCCCACGATCAAAACAGCTCTCGAGGATTGTCAAAAGGGTCCCACGAGCTGGTGTGTCCAAACGAATATTACTCATTGGCGCTAGTTTATCAAAGCTCGGACTAGGTGTTTTTTTTTAAGTTAGGTAAGCTAGATCGAATACTTTAAAATAAACTGGACATGGGAATTTAACACGCGAGTTTGATTAATTCTAGCAAAAAGTGGGTTTTGTATAATATTTAATAATTTAGGCTACATTACCGGTTATCAACGTCATAAGTTATGTCTCAAGAGGTGTTTTGAAAATTCCCGGATCTCTACTTATTAAATTTGAGCTGTTTTTCGAAAATAATTTTGTTGAATTTTATTTCCCCCCGCCGCAACGTTTAGCTCTCCTTTCCCACAATCCTCTCTTCTCTCCTTTACAATACTCTCTCTGCCTATCCCCACAACCCTTTCTTCCCCTACTTTCACAATTACCAATAACCCTCAATCCCTCCTCTCATTCACAATTACTTATCCCTCAATCCCAGAATTCCTTCAATCTCCTTTCCACCGATTAGTTGTTTTTTTGACAACGCACCCGCTTAGGTGGTCGAATGGTCTAAAGCGCCACTTTCGCAACAGACTAGAATGTCGATAGGGAGATCAGGTTTCGAATCCCGGCCGGGTGTATTGAGGGTGGTTTCCTCCTAAATATCTGTGCATGCAAATGCGGGTACACTCCATCCCGTTGTATCCTCCACACTAGCGTAAGTAGTTATAATGTGTCCAACCCAAACGAGTAATAAGATCCGGTGACAATAAAAAAATAACATGGACAAAAACCCACACTGGACTCGCCTACGCCTTCAACATAGAATCTAGAATGGTCACCACGCCTTGACCTTGCGTACTGTCGTCGCAAAACGAGACGCTCCACAGCGCGAGGATCTCATTCTAGCAATATGTATTGGTTTCGCGACGCGAGACATGCCAACTCGACCCTGACCAGGTGTGTGATTGGTTCGCAGATCGAGGCGAGGCGACAACTTGACTCCCAACGCGTGTACACGTACCGCCTTATGCTGGAGAAGGAACAGAGGTACGCTGACGGGCTGCGCAGCCAACTGGCGCGCAGCAACGAACCCAAGACGGTACAGGAGCTGACGGGCGCCGAGCGGCGCATCAAGACGCTACAGGAGCAGCTCGACCACCTCATTGCGCAGGCGCAGAACCCCGACCACGAGGTAGGTAGATCAGGGCCTTACTGTCCATTACAACACTGTGCCAGCAATACCTTATCAGTTATCACGGCTGTATTTGTAGTTCGAAATACACGGTGGATTTAATTAGATCGTTAGGTATAGTAAAATCGTGACATCAGATAGATACAGAGCTACTTTAATATGTTAATACATCAAATCTTCTGTTCTGCAACATCAATTTTGCCAAATCACATCAAAACTGATCAAACAATAGGAAGTAATAATAAATAAATATATTAGAGCAAATTTTTCTTTTATATATTCTAAACCTACATTCCTAACGCAATTAAAAGATTTAATTACCTAAAGAGCCTTCGAGAAACATTAAAAAAACTATTTAGTGTCCATAATTTACAAAATGTTATTAGATTTTTCGCTTATATTTTTTCAAAATGTGCATGTCACAAGTGACAATCGCAGGTCACATGGCTTGCAGTAAATACGCAGGTATATTTAATCATTTGTTTAACTGTCAGTTAAGGGTTTCTTTCTAATGGCGATCTGATTATAGTTGTCTAAGATAAAGGGTGGGTCTATAGGTGTCTAGACACTTGTAAGCGATTCACATATTTCATAATTTATCTCTTGGTTTTCAATTATAAAATAAATAAACAAAATTATTGTGTTGTTTTCTAATGGAATTATATTAGGGTGGTCTGTAACCAACAAAAATCATAAGTCACTATTTAAAAAAAATTAATTAAGATGGTTCACTTCACAGTTATGAGCTAGTGTACGGTTCTGTTAAATTAAAATAAAACATATGTCTAATGAGGAATTAATTTTGGCAGCTTTCTGTAACTTGAGGTATTCCTATGATAAGCCACTAATCGAAATGTAAAAATTAATTCCAAGGATTTAAAAGTAAATTTAGTTTGGATGCGAATGATAAAATTAGCACATCTAAAAACGAAAACTGAAAGGGGTTTTTTTTTAAATTTTAAAACACTGGTTCCTTTACATCCCACCATCCTTAAGACATTTTTGGCAAAGCGGGATTAAAGAGTCTTGGCCACTGATTCACTTGTCACTATCCTTCGCCGATCTTTGGCTCTGGTTCAATTATCTCCTCCCAGATTCTTGGAGATGACTGTACACCACACTTTGGGTTGCCCTTCCCACCTGCTTGCAGCATTAACTGTAACGTCGGACCCCACTGTTTTTGCGCGACCCTTATGGTACTTTCCTTGAATTGGTATCTATCCGCTCACTTTAGCCATTTGCTCAACTCCAATGCAACGTATTGCGGCGATGTTGCACTCATCATGGGTTGTTGTTAACTTTGGTGGAATGTAGGTGAGGTGACATTTATTTAGCTGCTAGTGTCAGATGTAAACTAGGTACTTCTTTAGTAATCAGATACATCCAACAACACATTCTTACCCGCCTCGGTGGCGTAGTTAGCTAACGCGCGAGTTGCGTTGAGCTCGACTGCCGAGGACGGGGAGATCGAGGTTCGAATCTCGGTCGGGTGAACTGGGGGTGGTTTTTCCTAAATGGTTTTCCACTCTCCCTCCACGCAAATGCGGGTTCACCTTTCCTCTAAATTCAACCTTCCAATTCCTAATCCATTAGAGTAATTAGTACTTAAGCGTATAACCCGAACGGGTAGTAAGACGCGGTGCTAAAAAAACAAAAAAAACACATTCTTCTGTGTACATGTATCAGCAAGAACAACATTTGGTGTGCGTGCTACCATTTAGTAAAACAAAGCCTCTTGAACATTATTAAGTCCATTTGTTAAATTAGCTTAACTTTGTAAATTGATTTATTTAGGATTTTCTTGGCTTAGTGTTGTTTTACTAACCATCTAGGCTAAAATTGTTTCACTACACTAATTTAGTGGAAATGAGGAAGGTAGAGTTTAGCAAATATACAACCTTCAATATATCTGGCGTGGGATTTGAACCCCGACCTCCCTCTCACCGCCAAGCCATACTAGATGAGCTTACATCCAGTCCGTATGTCCAACGATTCTAGAATTTGTTGTTGGTTTTCTGATTTTTTTTTAAATCTAATTTTTTGATCAAAATTAATTAATAAAATAACTGGTCATTAGGAGAAACGTTGGGACATAATTATAAATAATGAAAGAATAATGAAGACTTTATTAGAAGGCCGGGTTTCCTAAACTACCCGTGTTACTTAGGAGACTTTTTGTTAATGATTTATTCATCTTGTGTTTTTAAATTAATTTAAGCTGTGGTCAGTGACTATTTTTATAATTGTAATATTACATTATTATTACAGTATAACCGTCTAAAATATTTTTCAAAACGTTTACAACTCTAGATTCGGTAAAAAAAAAATCTGGTATTTTGTTTGAAAATAAAATACATTTATTTTTCTAAATTATAAAGGATTGTTAAATTGTTTGGAGTTTGTTTTCCTAAGTTTTGTGTGCACTCAATGCTTTGGATGAAGGCTAAAAACCTGTTATTGTCGTCCTTAATATTAATTGCAGGTCTCCAAAATAAGATAGATAAGATAAGGGAATTGACAGGGAATTCTATATTTATTCAGGGAATTTCTTTTTCGTCTATACTGGTATAGGGTAGAGAAACTTCTTGGTTACATCCTATTCAAACATGGATTTTAGAAGGTAGCTTTAACATGTATTTTGGTCACTTAAATTGACTATAAATAACAGCCATTAAATAAGGGTCAATAGCAGTTTTATTAATATAGGTAATTCAATCAAAATAATATTTTGGCTTGTTCCGGACTTCAACCAACCAATTTTTGCTTTCCGTACAATAGTTATAAAAAGTTAAAAAAAAAAGCGTGATTACATTTTGCTTTGAACCCTATAGTTACTGAGACAAGTTATCGCTCATAGATTCAGGACGTTACGGCCATCCTTTAGTTTCCTCCCATGTTTTCGAGTCATCTCTCACCTGACGACGTTATTTACGCCTTCTCTTGCGTTTCGGTGACGTCATCACTCCTTGTTCCGGTTCCCTCCCTTTCTGCAGAAGATGACGGTACTTGGCCTCGCCGGGATGCTTTGAATCACACCCCAAGGGGGACTGAATTAGGGCCGGGGTGTTAATTTGTGTTTGGTTAATTAGCGGCCGCCTCCGAAGAACGTAGGCTCCTCAGTGGCGTGATCATGTGAACTCGGGGCTGGGATGCATCCACCGTGTCGGGACAGAGTGGAATGAAAAGTTAGTGACCTTGTCGGAGGGACTTTCTTTTCAACACCGCGTCTTACTAACCGTTCGGTTTATACGCTTATGTACTAATTACATTAATGGTTTTAGGGATTAGGAAGGTTATATTTAGAAGAAGTGTACCCGCACTTGCGTAGAGGGAGAGTGGAAAACCATTTTGGGAAAATCTCCCACAGTACACCCGACCGAGATTCTAACCTCAATCTCCCAGTCATAGGCAGTCTAGTCTAACACGAGAGTACCGGTGGTGCCTTAGACTATGCGGCCACCAAAGCTGGTCCCAACATGTTTTGTCGCTGCTCGCTCCTGTACCAGTACTGGGGCTATCCACCACCTACTGACCGTAAGGGCTCTTTTATGTACGCGGTTGCGGTCACGGTTGTTGGGCCGCCGCGTTATCCAACTGTGGTAGCGGTAAACCTTCTGCCGCGTTTTGTAATTCCAGTCGCTGGTCCGCAGCGTTCGAGCGGTTTCTAAATACATTGAGTTTAATGCTTGCGACCTTTTATACAAGCGGTAGCGGTCTGCCGTCAGTTCGCATAGTTGCCAACCTCACTGGTGCCCTCCCGTCAGTTTATTGGTTGTTATTTACGTGTGAGGTTGTGTTGTGTTTGAATATGGAAGAATTCATCACCGAACGTTTCATCGATATGGGTTAGAGAAAGACCAAGTATATGGAACTCGGAACTGAGGATTTTTGCTAGGCTTGGTATCACTGCGCGCCCAACTATTTCGCCTGCAGCGGTAGCTTTTGACAAACGCGTGTTATAATCGGTACCAGCGGATCCGCCGTGGCTGCCGCTTGCATAAAAGAGGCCTAAGAGAACACGATGAGGAGGTGAGGTTGTAAAGAGCTGCGCTAACTTAGGCTCAGGGCAGTGGTTTCCAAACTGTGGTACGCGCACCCTCAAGTATAGCTGAATATTTCATCATAAAATATGTTTTTAAAAAAATAATAGTAAGTCTGGTGTAAAAATAGCGCAGAATCTTCCTTGATGTCTTGAACTTTCATAAGCCTTTCATTCCCTCTATTATGGCTTTGTTTATTTTTACCACTAAAGCTTTATCAAAATTTGTAGCTACCGTTTGTACGTTATTCGATAGAAGGTGTTTCCTTCAATTTTTATGAAGAAGACAAGACGTGTATTAATCACAACTTGTGAATGTGAGGAATGCCAGGCCTCCACCGTGGTTCGGATTCCACGTTAAACTGTAGGTCCTCCATTTCATATCGCAATCACCCTACCATTTCACATTAGCGTAAGTGCGTATAACCCGAACGGGTAGTAAGACGCGGTGCTAATAATAATAATAATAATAATTTATGAAGAACTGGAAGGGGTAGGTAGGTGATGGCCCCGAAATTAGTACGATAATGACGGAAATTTGGTTAATACTGGTTTAGAGCATTGGTTTCCAACATAGGTTCCTCTTGTTTACGTTAAGGATTAAGCGAGAATTTGAACAGGGCATTTAGGTCATGATAGGAAACTGGAGCTGAAAGTCCCCAACTACCTTTGTAACTATTCTGGAATAATATTAAAGATAACCACTTCGGTGGCTGCATGGTCTAAGGCGTAACTCTCGCAATAAACTAGACTACCGATGTCAGGGAGTTTGAGGTTATAATTCTAGTCGGGTGTACTGCGGCTGGTTTTCCACTATCTACCCACCAAAATGCGTGTACACTTCCTCTAAATTCAACCTTCCTCATCCATAGTCCGTTAACGTAATTAGTACATAGGCCTATAGCCATTATGGGTAGTAAGATGCGGTGCTTAAAAAAACCACTTCCGCGAACGGGTCTATATGAGCTATTGCGTGTTTCACGAACAATATACTCCTTAGTCGTTTGACCTGACCAGTCGAACTCTTGCCACAGGTGTGAAAAAAGTAGTTAACTACCTGGAGAAAGTGTTGCTTTCATCATCCATTAAGGAAGAAGGAAATACTGTTGGGTTTTGTTATCCCGCCTCTCCACCTTTTTCCACACACCCGCGTACTCCGTTTGTAAATATTTAAAATAACGTAATTTGGGTTTCGATAGATGAAAATACCCCCTTATTACCTGCTTTATTTTATCAAGCAGTTTGGTGGTCGGGATTTATCGTAACAAGCATGTCGGTATTAAAATAAGTGTATATATTTAGTTTGTCTAGTATAGTTATTAAATTACGACTACGTACTTGCCGCTTTCTTGGAGATAAAAACGCTTACGAATTCCTCCACACCTTATTTTCACATTTGAATTCTAAGTTGTTGTTTTTTTACTTTTTTTCTTTATTGTAAAACCTTTCTTACCGTATTAAAACTAGTCTTAGACCACGCAGTAAGGACAGGAAAGAACCAAACTCTGAATGCCAGAGAGTACCAGTCCTTTTAACACAAAAAGCCCTCTTAAAAGTTGGGAGTGTGGGGAACGTAAGTTACGAGCAGTTTTTTTAGTTGTTTTTTTATATCAAAACTGTTTTTTTGGTCAAAATAATTCATATATAGGGTTTAATTCCCCTTAAATGGTGATATCAAAAGTTGTTGAATATATGTCAAGAGTGTCCTGGAATTTAATGACAACTTTTTCCTCTTCGTTTAGAAAGTTTTATCATCTAATGCCGCTTTTCAAATATTTAACAACTGTTGATATCACCTTATGAAGAATATTAAACTTTATGTTTCTATTGTTTTGTATTGTCTTTATTTTGATCAAAAAAAGTTTTTATATTAAAAAACCCACAAAAATACTGTCCCTAACTCGCGTTTCCAACGTCCCCACCTTAAACGGACCTGATGTGACAGGACGAGAAGGCCCACAACACCCCACTGCAGCCTCTTCGTCTGTTTGAGAGGATGGAAATACCCTTAGCTAGGTTGGAGTGACGAATAATTTAACCAATCAGGGCAGAGCTAGAACGCTCGCCCAACTATGCTTTGTTTGGAAGTTGTTTTTGTCGCTCAGGTAATGGTGACGATGCGGTGTGTTGGACCGACGTCGGCGAATCTCCGCTCTGTCCGCGTCGTTATACAATAACGGATGAGCCGAATCAAGGATTCTTCACTGCACTATTTTCACGAATTGGTCCAGCTTTCTCTTCTACCGGCCATTCCTCGATAGAATAGTTATTTCTCCCAACAGGACTTTCAACACCTTTGACCTTGGGCTCCCTTTTTTTTTTTAGCACCGTGTCTTACTACCCGTTCGAGTTATACGCTTATTTACTAATAAGTAATAACGCTAATAGTTTTAGTGATTGGGAAGGTTATATTTAGAGGAAGTGTATCCCAATTTGCGTAGAGGGAGAGTGTAAAACTATTTTGGATAAATCTCCCTTAGTACACCCGACCGAGATTCGAACCTAGGTCTCCTCGTCATCGGCACTCTAGTCTACAGTGATGGTAGCGCGTTAGACCAAGCGGCCCCCGAAGCGGGTGGGTTCACTATTAATATTATGTATTGATATTAAATAAATGTAAGGTAAAGTAGACAAATTTTTACAAACGAAAGAGTGATTAAAAAAAAAGTTAGTCACACATTTTAGAATTTAGGAAAACGTGAATTTCTTTAGTTTTTTTTTTCTTTGCTTAAATTTGTCCATCGATTTTAAACAAAACTAATTTAATCTAGATAGTCTAACTTTCAAAGTTTCCACTTCAATTTAATTCTATCTTAAGGACGGTAACACCAGAAACATCAAACTAGTTTTAATGAACACAGTGAACCAATAACGGAGATCTCATGTTGTTTTTTTTCACACCGTTTCGACTACAGCGCTGGTTGGTTGACTGTCAGTAACGTCGGGGTTCACCATCATTCTGTAAACGTAATACAATCATAATGAAATACTATAGTCAAAAGCTTTACGAATAAATTCCCTTCCCCTGTGATTTAATTATCTAAAATGTTAGCAGAAACATTTTACAATTTAAAGTTTGCTGGAAAATTTAAATATCTACTGACTTTGTTAAAGAAAACATTTTTCTCCCAATCTTAACTTACTTTTATTGTTTTATCGACATTGAAATCTCGAATCCCATAAGACCCGAGAACCTGCAATTTTGCATACAGGAGGCCCCTAGTCAAAAATGGGTGCAAGAATAATTTGTGCTCGAAGACTCACATGGGGGGCCCCCCCCAAAACGAAAAGGAAATCTTAAATTTAAGAGCAATTTCACACTATCATTAGAGTAAATATTTGATCTACTAATTGTCTTTAGTTGAAATACGTCTCCCAGATTTTGAGGGTTTCTAAAAATTATTACCATGTGCAATAATTGTCTTTATAAATGCCATTGGGAGATATTACAAGACCAGAAACGATTTTCTGTAATATTTGTTGTTAGTTCCAGAACAATTTATTTTACGTATGAACAGTATAATATGAAAGTATTTCTTTAAACCTTTTTCAAGTTTCCTCTCCGCCGCCATTTCACTTTATTTAGAATAACGTTTGAAGGTTCTCTCTTACTTTAGTCAGGTCTCCTTATTCCATGAGCTAGTGCGCTGCCAGCTGGCCGGGTCATGACGTCACGCCCTCTTCATTTGTCAATTGTGTCACTCGCTGGCCGGTAGGTGCGGCGATGACTGCATCACTATTAGGCCGGCGCCACACTCAACTGAAGATACGCCGCGTATTTTCTGTGACGGAACGCTGATATATAACCCATTATTGCGCTACATTGAACGAAAGATCCGTCCGTCTGTCGAATGTACTGCGTCAATACGTCGTCGACATGGCATCTGTTTGGTTTCGGCAGGCCGAAAACGCCAGGAAAGGCCAATATTGTTGGAGTTTTTGTATTGAAACTTTTTTTTTTCCAAAATAAATCAAATAATTATCCGGTATGAACCTAGAATTAAATTTTCATCTCATGGTGATGTCAACAGCTCATGAATATCTTTTAAGGGTGTTATATAATTGAACGACAACTTTTTCTCTTAGTTTAAAAAGTTTTATCATCTTACGTCGCTATGCTTATGACAGATATTCAAGAACTGTTGATATCACCACGTGGAGAAAAACTAAACTATGTTTCTACTGAAACAATATTTTATTTGTTTTGGCGAAAAAATTGTTTGCTATAAAAACACTGGCTTTTTCTTGCGTGCCCCCTCAACCCACCTTAACACTAGAATGACGTATATGACACTTCAGCTTAGCCTACTGAGCTAAGGTTCCCGGGTTCGATTCATTAGTTTATAATATACATTCAGTCTATTCAGAATGCTCACGTCGAATATATCCAATCATAATAAACTATTAAAAATACTTTTAAAGTTTGGATGTCACTGGATTGAGTAGAAAACCATTAAGGGGTGCTGATATAATAATCACTTGATTTAGAAAGTACACGTGGTGGTCACAATCAGAGAATGCGTAGGCCTACGTGCATCTGCGCGTGGGGTGTAGGCAAAGTGGGAAACCATTTAGAAAAGAAAGAAAAAACTTCAGTAAACCTGACTGGAATTCGAACCCCGTTTTCAGTCACCAGTAATATAGTGACACGACAAAATCAACGATGTGGGTGGTTGTAAAAATGAGAAAAGGTTCTACCTATAAAGATTGGACTGTAGTTTTCCACGTTTATGTTTCGTGTGGCTGACGGACGAAATGGTCTGTATTGACGTGACACAGAATGCGGTGTTCGCCCGACTGTTTAGCTTGTCCCGCCTTACCCCGAGGTAAGACGGGTCACCGCGCTCTCGGGCGTTATCAAGAATCGCGCGGTATTTCTTTCAAGAGGTCGCGCCTTAGCTTTGTTTGGGGGGAGGGGGTGGGGGCATGTAGGGAGAGCGAGTAAAGGGAAGTGTTTATTCGCAGTTTTAATAGCAATCCTTTTTTTGGGCCAAAATAAATAAAATATGTATCCAGTAGACACATATAGTTTATGATTTTCTACACATGGAGATATCAACAGTTTTGAATAACTGTCATGAGCATAGCCGCATTAGATGAGTAACTTTTTAAATGGAAGGAAAAAGTGGTCATTAAATTCCAGGACACTCTTGACAGATACTCAACAAATTGTTTTTTTAGCACAGCATTTTACTACCCGTTTGGGTACTAACTACGCTGATGGTTTTAGAGTTAAGGAAGATCATATTTATATGAAGTGTACCCGTATTTGCCGTGGAAGAAGAATGGAAAACTATTTTGAAAAAAACTACCCTCATTACACCCTACCAAGATTCGAACCTCATCTCCCCGTCATCGTCAGTCTATTCTACTGCTAGAATAGCGCGTTAGACCACGCGGCCACTGAGGCGGGTGAAACGGGAGCTGGTCGGTTGAAAAGTAGCCGTGTTCAAAATAAGGTTGTATAGCCCAAGACACTTGCGCAATTGAATGCTCTCCTCCGTAGTGTAAATAGACGCGCTAGTTGGGCTTCGTTGCCCTACATGTGCAATTGTTTAGGCTTTGGCACAGCGAGTCTGGTTATTTGCCTTCACTTCCGTTGTTTCGTTTGGCGTGGAGCTTCACACTAGGACGAACCATCAACACAACACACTCATGACTCGAATCCCGGTTGGGTTGAACTTGAATTTTGTTAGATCAACTTTATTGTCATTTTATCCAATCATCACTTATATTGTGTTTTTTTGTTAATTACGATCAAATATCGATAGTTACTGGCTATTAAGAACCAATACTATCTTAACTAAGGGCATGGCCATACTCTAGCGACCTGGTTGCTGCGATAAAAACTTCAAGAAATGCTCCAGTTTTTCCCCCACCCTAATAGTAGCCCCCATATACAATTTATGGAAATTACGACATATTTACATGAGGGACCTAAAGTCGCTCACGCTTGTTGCAGAGTCACTGCCGCTACGCTGTAGTCGCATAGTATGTCTACCCTAATATATAACAAGGCAATGCATACTGGTTGCAAGTATGGCCATTGTCTTAGTCTTACTACCCGTCCAGACTATCCACATTCGCGTGGATAGAAAAGGGGGGACCCCATAGTCATTACTCTCTCTCAGCCTGAATTCGAACGCGTCAACCTCCCTGACACACACACCCACCTGATATGGTGAGTCTACTGCCTTTGTCCGTGTATCCACCGATGCGTATAGAGTGAAGGTTGACTGGCTGCACCTGCACTTGCCTTGAGAGTTTGGAAAGTTGCATCGTGAGTGTACTTCAGCTCCCCCCCCCCCTCCCTTGTGGAGCAGGTCGGCCTCCCGGCACCCTCCGCGTGAGTCACAGTCGAGTGTGCTAAGCACTCGTGACCGCCAGGATCTGAAGTGCTCTTGCTCAAATTTTTTTGTAGGCCTACATCTTTATTTTATATGCATTATTGATTAAGTAGGATCGCCATATGAGTAATCTTCTGACAGTTCTAAAAGCTATTAGTACTACTTTAATGTATTCATAAGAGAACCCAGTGTTTCCACGCGCCTGGAAAACCGGGAAGACACAGGAAATTTTTTGTGTCTGGTAATAACCGGAAAAACACAGGAAATCTCACTAAAAAGATACATAATTACTTTTTTTTTTAACTTGGGACATTAAGCTGCAAGCTTTAAATATTAGTTATAAAACGAAAACTTTTATGCTAGTCTTTTTTTATATTAGTTGGTTTTAGGTATAATTCAATAAACATTGGTGGAATGTTTTAAATCAAAGTGGTTTCCCTCTACTAAATTAAATATCTCATTTGATAAAGTCAACATTGTATTTTCGTAGATTTCCACCTCTTTTTTCTTCTTCATGTAGAGTAGGATAAAATATGCAGAAACTGTAACCAATATTTTTATTTTTCTCTCAACATTTTCTTCAAAAATATCCTAAAAACATACTTACTCAACCCAATAAAACATATCTCCAATTACAAAAAAAATATATGATTTATGTAGTACATAGGCGTATATCCCGAACGGGTTGTAAAACGCGGGGCTAAAAATAACAATTAAAGTGATCTAATCCGGTTATTTTTCTATAATATGATTGAACTTTTGAACTGAAAACCTCGTTAAGAGGGCGGCCTCGGTAAGAAAGAAATAGCCGCGCAGACGTTCAGCTCTAACGCAATATTTAATTATATGATGGCTTATTTCAAAATATGATTCACGCCAAAATAAAGTCCGAAAGATTCCAACAAGGCCCTTTTTCCTTAACCCAGTTTGAGTTTTTATTAATAGAAAAACAAGTTTGAAAATGTGACACCAACGAATTTTCAAGCATATTTGCGGAGCTATAATATTATGCTTGACGAAAAAGTGTTTTAAACTTAGCCTTCTTTTAACAAATACAATTTTTTGATAGCTTCACAACAGAAAATTGTAAGATATTTGAGAACTAGATTATCTTGAGATAAAGTTCGTAGTTTTCTTTCCCCCCTCGACATGACAAATGGTGGTCGTAGATAAAGGGCGAAATGGAACATAAGCTTTGACAGAATAGAGAAATACCAAAAAAACGACACCATTGTAATTTAAGCCATGTTGCCGGACAGCGATTGATACTTTCTGACTGACCGAGGCTGCTCAGCTGTAAGAAATATTTCCCCGCGCGCCTTGTTCCCGAAGGTGGTGCAGCCCTATGTGACGCATCGTTCACGGTTCCCCGACGTCAACTTGTGCGATATGCTGAGGTTACCTCAGCGTGCCTTCCCGCGTTTTCAAACTAGGTACGGCCGACTTCCTACGCCGAGTACGGACCGGAACAATTAGCAGCGCCTCCCACCAACCTTATCCTGATATTTATCGTACTTGCCTGTTTCATTGTTTCTTTCCTGTCTTATTCGTTTTGTCTTGCCCGGACGGACGTGGGCTGCACTTTTCTTCGCAGAATTCGACCGGTCTGTGCGACCTCCAGAGTGGAGTGCGATCAACAGATTCACTCCCCGTCGTCCGATAACGCGACGATAGCTGAGTTTAGGAGAGCCTCATTTTAGTTGTAACAGGACAGCACAAAGGATTAGTTCCTTGCTATTGTTGTTTCAATCACCTGGCTGCAGATCAGCGATATATGTGCGGGAATATTGAAACTGCTGTTGGATAAATTATGCTCTCTAACGATACCTTTTCATAGTGATGGTAATTAAATGAGGTAATGATTTGATTTATTAATGCTTATCTTTGGCGTTACCACCTAGCGGTGTCCAAGGAGAACTGAAGTTTGTTATTTTTTTTGTTCCTCCATTTGTAGCTTATTTAGTTCGTTCACTAAAATATATATAAGCCTATACTTGCTCTAAATTTCACTAAAACTATAGCGCTCACAACTACAGCGGTGGGCACTGGACAAAGATGTGATTTTCGTCTTGTCGCGTTTACTGGGAATGTGGGGGTTCAAGTTCCAGCTGAGTAAATTGTAGGTTTTTTTTTTCTTAAATACTTTTACACTTTCCATCCACGCAAATGCTTATAACCGCGGGGGGTTAGGGGGGGAGGTAGTGAAATGCTCACACAATCTTTATGATCGATCACGTGACACGTCAAGAATAATCACTTAAAAAGTCTTAAAATATTAGTTCTTTATCTTTCTTTCTGCTGTCTTTATTTCGATATTTATGTGTAGCATACCTTTTTAACAACGATTTTATACCCCCATACTTTGTTTTAAGTGGCAGACAAGTCGTAGCTTTAAGGGTGAGCGGGGCGGGAGGAACTAGTTAAGGTTAGCGTGTTTGCATTTTTTACTTCATCGTGGCCCCTTGGCTGAAGAAAGTATTGTGATAGTAAAAAAAAAAATCAAGATTTTGATGGATATCCACGTTTCATGACCCACTGAACAAAAAAACGAGTTTTTTTTTTTGTGATTCTGTGTATTAGCCTAGAGCTGAAACTGTTTTACCGATTGGGTTAAAACTTGGTACACCTATTGGGTTTTCATAAGGTTCCTACAGGAGTATTTGGAATTAGATATCTAGCCCTAAAATTAAGAGTAGTTCTGAAGGGCAAAATAAGGAAAAATCAATGTTACCAAAATGTTGCATCTCATTTTACTGGGGAAATAATTTTGAGGGTACTTTACATATGAGGAAATTTCCAATTTTTATCATATCTCTGAAACTCTTTGAGCTATGAAATAACTTATTATTGCGAAATGGTAATAAACACTTTTATTTGAAATAAATTATTATAGAACCACTGGTTTCTTATCTATTGGCCAATCATTTTTTAAATTGAGGTTTAGGAAATTGATTATGCTCTTTGGTGAACAGAGATGATATGTTTCTGTTTCTTCTTATCTGCTTATGTTTCTGTAACAGTGTGTATTATTTTGTTTACTCTCCTTGGTGGAATGTGATGTCTTTTTTTTCTGTTTTGTCACTAGGATGTTTCTGCAACGACGTATATTATTTAGTTCCGCATATCTTACGAACCATATAATTATTTAGATAGAGGAGTGAGAAAGTCAGGGGTTGCACTGTACCATTTATTTTATTAAGGCAAAACATTTTTATGGCGAAAATTAATAAAATATTGTTTCAATAGAAAAATTAAATTTTTTATTCTATACCTAGTCCAATCAACAAACATTTGCCATATTCATAATAGAATTTTGAAAAAAAAAAGTTGTGTTCAAATTCTGATATGGCTATGATAAATATTCAGGAATTTTTGAGATTACCTTAGTAAAAAATTAACCACAAGGTATCTACAGAAGCTGTATTTTATTTATTTTGCCCAATAAAGCTTTTTATTAAAACAAATGATAATAATGCCTGATGTGGGTATCTTAACATGCGTTCCCTGATGCCCCATTTTGCAAATAAAGGATTTTATAATAATAATATTATTATTATTACTATTACTAAGGAACCTCCTTACAATTAAGGGCTGTATGTTCATTAAAATATTTTCAAAAATTCTTTTTTTTATGCGTTTTATACAAATAGGTAACGTCAATTTTTTTTCACCACTATACCTCACTGTATCATCTTGGTGTCTTATTCTTTAGCCATAATTTTCTTTTTATCACCGCGTCTTACTACCCGTCCGGGTCATACGCTTAAATACTAATTACGCTAATGGTCTTAAGTAACTTATTAGGGTTGTCTTCCTATGTAATTATTCTGTAATTTCTCGTCTTATTTATTTTCCAATGCTGGTCTGTTATAGACCTTGCATCTGGTGATCAATACTATAATAAAGGAGATGGATAATTTTATTAATATATTTAATTAGCCTGCTGAAAGAATAGGAAGGCCCAAGTAGTGTTATTGGAACAAAACCAAATGCTCCAAACATAGCATCAGCGAGAAGGAAAGGAAAAGGTCATTCGAACCAAAATACAGTTTCCTGGCAAGACGATATTTTGTTGTTGGCGCCCTGAAATTATAATTTTATAGGAGGAACGGGCAAAAATGATGGCCCTCCCTACCTACCTATTAAAATGGTAAATTCCACAAGATATTGAAGTTTTTTCACGCCTTGTCTTACTAACCGTTCAGGCATATTAATTAAACTAATGGTGTATGGACTAGGAAGATATAATTTCAAGTAAATGTACCCGCATTTGCATTAAGGAAGAGTAAAAAAAAGTTTTAAAAAACACCTGAAATATAGAATTCGAACCTTAGACCATCTCGTAGACGGTAAACCAGACTACATGAGCCTGACATGTATCCTGCATGATCGTCCATGCGGGTGTTACTATGCAATAACGCCAACACTGTAGCCCTATTTATTCAAGAGGGTCTTTTATTTTTATCGTAAACTCTTGAAATGCAAATACAACGTCTAGTTGCTTGTTTGCCTTCAGTCATCGCCCCACCCCGCCCACCCTGTCATACACAATACACGATGACGTGTTAGACCGCTCTAAGAGCTCCTTTCACTAGTTTGTAGCCTGTAATTCACGTGCGAAGAGATACCCATCTAAACGTTGTTTGGAGAAGTAATTCATTCATCCTTTCGGTGGGTGGACTGGAATGGGTCATTCAGAATTTCCTATTTATAGCTCATTTCTTTCTTGAATCTGATACGAAACCTTGTCACCCACCGCGATCAAAGTGGGGATATTTATGTTTAAGGTAAATATTGATTGATTTGATACTTTATAATATGTACTTTATTTTAATTGCAACCTTGGTAGTCTTGGGGTAAAGTGCTCGCCTCTGGAACCGATGTTCGTGTGTTCAAACCTAGCAGGCTCTGGCCTATTTTTCTTGAACGATAAAAAGCACAACTTCCTTTGGAGGGGAAATAAAACCGTTGGTCCCATGTCGATTGTGGCATGTAAAAGAACCCTAGGTAGGTATGTGAAAAAAAATTTACCGACAAAATTGGTAGGCCCTTTTGCTCTCGCTCATAGAAATTCTCATTTGCTGATATAATCGTTTGATTCAGAACGTGCACATTGAATAGCTCATAATAACAATAGTAATATAAGAGGTAGTTTAGATTAAATGCATCCTTATTAGCTTGGCGAGAGGATGGTAAAACCAGCCACAGTTCACTCGGCTTGGATTTGAACACCCGACTTCCTCGTCAACGCCGAATCTAAAGCTTGATTCACACGTTCGCCGAAATTAGAAAACAGAATCTGCCTCAGCGGCGCAGTAATTCACACGCTGTATGTTGACCCATAATGCATGTCAACACTAAATTAAAACAGCTGATTATCAATATATTTTACTTTCTAGTGAATAAATATATTTTTTAGATCATTCTCCAGATGGATGTTTTCAAATTATAACGCTTATTTATTTATTTTTATTTATTTAGCACCGCGTCTTACTACCCGTTCGGGTTATACGCTTAAGTACTAATTACACTAATTGATTAGGAATTGGGAAGGTTGAATTTAGAGGAAGTGAACCCGCATTTGATTATAACGCTGTGTCGTGGCACAATCCAATATATCGGTACACACGCTTTACATTACCGGGTTATTTTAAATCTCCTCACAACGGCTAACAAAGCTGTCTGCTAGCTTCTGACTGTAGAGCGCATGCGTTGTCAAATTATATGTTGAAATTTAGCGGAACAGCTCGCGTCGGGGAGAAGGAAATCTTGTGATTGGCTTAGAACTCGTCACGTGACCACGTTTCCGTTCTGCGCTAGTTTATCGGCGAACGTGTGAATCCACAGTAACGCTTAGACCAGGCGAAGGCTACCCGGTCGCCAATCGCCACAAGTGGTGAATTGGCAAAGAAAGCTTGGCAAATCCAAGTTTGCCAGATCTCACAGTAAAATATAATTTTCCTAACGGCATGTGCTGATTGTAACTTGGTATTTTCTGCCTTCCGCTTTCTGAATGAGTCATCGACACAACAAACACCGCCATCCAATACTCACTGGTCACTGCCACTCCTTTTTGTAACACCTTGTTTCGTCTCTTCCTTAAGACAAAAGGATTATCAAATAAACTTTCAACTTAAACAAGTGATCATAATTTGCGTCAAAGGCTGTTGTAATTTGGTAGTTAAAGTGTGCATGTTTTAAATAAACTGGTTCAAAAAGGAGGTTTTCCCAACACTTCTGAATACTTAATAGTAGGAATGTTTGTTTGTAGTGTGTAGAGCTTTGTTCTTGCGGTCCGATAACAGCTGCCCTTGTGATTTGGTCAGTGGACTGGTGACCCCGCGAGGGAGGCAGGGACGAATCATCCAACTTTCAAAGGGAATAACGGAACTGTCGAGTTGGTTGTCTCGCGGGCATCACATTGGATACATTGAGTTCTCCGGGTTTGTTTGTTCAGTCTACTACAGTCGTATCGGTGACACAGAATCCTCAAATTTGGTTCGGTCTACGTCTGCATCGGGGACATATGAAATCCTCCAATTTTGTTCGGTATACGTCTGCATCGGGGACATATGAAATCCTCCAATTTTGTTCGGTATACGTCTGCATCGGGGACATATGAAATCCTCCAATTTTGTTCGGTATACGTCTGCATCGGGGACATTGAGTCCTCCAGTTTTGTTCGGTCTACGTGTGCATCGGGGACATTGAGTCCTCCAGTTTTGTTCGGTCTACGTGTGCATCGGGGACATTGAGTCCTCCAGTTTTGTTCGGTCTACGTGTGCATCGGGGACATTGAGTCCTCCAGTTTTGTTCGGTCTACGTCTGCATCGGGGACATTGAGTCCTCCAGTTTTGTTCGGTTTAAATCCGCACCGGGGACATTGAATGGTTCAGGTTTATTCAGTCTACAGCCGCATCGGGGATATTGAGCTCTCCGACTAAAACCGGTAAACATCCACTCATCTGATGGGTCTTGGGTATCAACATCCCAGGTAGTGTTGTGTGTTCTTAACTTTGTGGGGCGTTAGAAGGTTGTTATTAGATTACAGACTGAAATTGAGGTCGACGCAGGAATGATATGAAAGTGCTGTTTTTACTACGTTGTGTTAAGTATTTTACCGTCGGTTTTAAATACGCAATACGTTTATTAAATATAGTATAATTTGTGTAGTTTGTATCTGTTTATAAAGCAAGGTTTATAATTCACATTAATTTTCCTCGTGCAGCCTCAATAATGAGGGTTCCCTCCATATCCTAAGGTGCCTTTTACCATTGCTTCGGGTGACCTGGTGGTCTAGGGGTAAGGTGTTGGACTTCTGTGCTAGGGGTCCGGGGTTCAATCCTCGGTCCCGGCACAGATTTATCTGATTACCAAACCCTTCCTTCACCTCTGACAAGATGTGAATTAATCACAACTTGTGAATGTGAGGAATGCCAGGCCTCCACCGTGGTTCGGATCCCACGTTAAACTGTAGGTCCTCCATTTCATCTCACAATCACCATACCATTACACATTAGCGTAAGTGCGTATAACCCGAACGGGTAGTAAGACGCGGTGCTAATAATAATAATAATAATAATAATAATAATAATAATAATAATAATACCATTGCTTCGATTATGTGTTGGATTTTATTTTGTCACTATAAGCCTAGTAGGCACGAATCGTAAATTCCACTTCGCAGATCTCTTCGTTTGATTTATCTGACAAGGTCTCATAAGGTATCGGGCTATGTATACAATATAAAGTATGTGGGTTAACTGACGTATTTGTCTAATACGGTAGTTTATGTTTGTGTATTCTAAAGTAATTATGAACGTGGTGATTGAATGAGATGAGTGTAGGCAAACAGAATAAATATATCGTCGGGAACTGAATGCTGTTCCCCTCCTATTGGCTGGATGGGTCGATTGTTTATCGCTAAACACACTCTTTGATTCCTTGAAAATAAACTCGCTATGAGTGACAAGCGACTAAATGGATGTATACCAAACGTCTCGTCAATACATCATATCGGGCACTTTATAATGTTGACTTTGGTTTCACACTAAGTTTTTTTTTTAATTTTATAATGACATGTTAAACGCATTGTGCTTTTTTCCTGCAAAATTTTTGCAAAATCAAGTAAATTTACTAGCATATTAATTAGGGACAGTTAACGGAAAGCGTAACCTACTTGGTTGGCTGCGTGGTCTAAAGCGTCACTCTCGGATTAGGCCATGCTGCCGATGACAGGGAGCTCGGTGCTCAAATCCCGGTCGGGTGTATTGAGGTTTTTCCCCCAAAATGGTTTTCCACTCTCTCCACGCAAATGCGTGTGCACTTTTCTTCTAAATTCAACCTTCCTTATTCTTAACTAATTAGTACACATGCGAATAACCTGAACGTGAACAAGTGGTAAGACGCAGTGAAAAAAACCCGATAAAATTAAAGAGTGAAATAGTACAAGGGTTTTGAAGCGACAGAAGATGTATTTTCCTGTAAAACTTAAGTCATCCTGTTTTAAACAAAAGTTATATGACTTAACGTTTAATGAAAAATGAAATTTTATTACTTTTTTCTTTCATCTAAACTGCCTGAAAAAAGTGGTAACTCTCCCTGGAAAACCTACATAACACAGGTAATTCAGCAGAAAAAAAATAGTGACAACCCTGAAAACACCGAGTTAGAATTCAACCCCGGTCTCCTGGTTCACAGTCTGAAGTGCCGCTTGACGTTCTTCTATTAAGTGCATGTTAAATCCACAATGTTATTTTGTTAAGCATGATATCCGCTTCATAGTTACTTGGTCTTAGAGTCCTCACGCACAACTTTGTTATTTTTAATGACACCGTTCAACGTCAACGAAGCGATACCCCTCTACACGCCACGACGGCAGACGCGGGGACAAGGGTCCCTGACAGACCGTAACCGGGTGAATCAAGGCTCCATAATCCGGACCGACTGAGTTAACTTCTACCTCCTTGGTCTTAGACGGGAGCTTTGGGCTCTTCCGACGAATTATGACGCGGTTTTCTTTTAATCATCGAGTCATACTACCTGTTCAGGTTATATGCCTATCTACTAATTACACCAATGGGTTAGGGATTAGGAAGGCTTAATTGAGAAGAGATCCACCCGCGTTTGCATGGCGGAAGAATAGAAAAACCACCCTCAGTGCACACGACCGGTATCGAACCCCGATCTCCCCGTTTTCGCTAGTCTAGTCCAACAACACGTCCACCAAAGCGGGTGGCACAGTTTTTAGAATATACCCCCTCCATCTTGTGTCCTTAGATTAGATCGGATTGCACGAACGGTCACTTTCTTCTCGCGAGACTGACGCCTTAGACCGCGTACCCAGGGTTTTATTATTTTCTATATTATACACAATCAAATACTTGGTAATACTTTATATTTGGACTTAGCTCACTTCTTCTCTACAATCCTGGTAAATTTATTTCCTTTGAGCAAATCGATACACTGACCGACGTCGGTGGTTTGCACGGAAAAGACGCTTTGCTCTGAGACGCCGAGAAGCACGTGGAAAGGTCAGTGTGTAGAATATTTGTGCGTCGTTCGCTTTCCGGCTGGGATTTTGTGATCGATTAACACCGGAAACACCTTCATTAACACGACCTAGGGTGTTAGGAGTCATCAATAAACTACTTGCCGCTGTTGGGAGGGCAGGAGGGAGCTCTAATGTATGCAAGGTGACATGGTGTTACAAAGGGCGAGGGTTGGTACATCACAATGTTATGTAACAGGTCTCTTATACTTTCTAAGGTTGATAACATAATATTTTTGCTCGCGTTTTCTCCGTTTGTAAATATACTTGTCTTTAACTTCCGATTTTGAGTAGGATATAATTTAATTTTAATTCATTTGCGGTATTTAACGTTCACTTTTTGAATTGACTGATTATATCAACACACGACTTATAAACTAACTTAAATCTATAACAGACACAACATACAGCCTTCAGCAATGATACTTTTTCGGTGATGCTATGAATCGAACCCGGTACCCTTACTAGATAGACATACACGCTACCGACTGAGCTAAGGTGTTTGACGCTGTGTAGTATTAATTACTCCAAGTCCCTCTTTTCTTGTCACGCAAACTTCCCCATAAAACAATGACATTCACTCTTGATGTGAAAAGTTACGTAAAACTGGTTGTAGGTAGAGAGAGAGAGAGAGAGAGAGAGGGGGGGGGGTCAGGCTGAATGTCTACATGGTGTTAAATGACGGGGTGCGGGCTTCAAAAAAAGGTAAGAAAAAAGCTTTACGTGGTTTATGAAGATGGCCCCTTAACGGTACGGATTTTAGAGTAGGTTGAATGACAAGGGACTTTTATAGATAATACACTAGAGTTGCGATTATCCGACCCTAAAGTGGTGGCATTCCGGGGCCGGATAATACGGAATCCTAGTGTAAATAATTTAAAGCGTGGGTTTGCCCACTTTTTTTTTTACAAAAACATTTAACTTTGTTTCTCTTAGAATCTGGCAATTTTCTGATTACTATGTAAAATAGGAATATAGTAATTGTAGGGGGATAGCAAAAATTAAACGAGGCAGAGTTTTAAAATCTATATTATACAGTAATATATTTTGGAAATGGAACATCGTCTACAAAGCAAGAACAAGTGAAAATAGAGCGTCAAATGGATTGCATTATAAATTCAGTTAATGTTTTATAGTGGATATAATATAATATACCGGTTTGTTTATTTTAAAACGCACTTGTTAACACCTAGAACCGGGACGGATAATCAAAGGCCCTAGTGTATTTAATTAATACTTAGTTGTAGAGGATTGATAAAAAAATACGTTTACAAAGAAACTACTTAAAAATAAAAATAATAATTTTGTAACACTGTAGGACCATTTTTAGAATTATTTATGAATTATTGGTGTTTGTTTCAACGTTATATCTTTAAAACTCGCTGAGTAAAACGTAAATTCATTAACATGTCGAAATCCTCTCTTGACCGGCCTTGACGTCACAGATAGGCAACATCCTTAGTGATCAAATTTTGACCAGCACACTCGGCAAAGAGCGTGTGCCTTTTTGAACAGAAATACATTCCATCGCATGACTTAAAAACTAACTAAACTTAGCAAGCAATTCAAACTCCAGGTTTGGTAGTATCAGCGTAGCATTCATTACCTCAGCTATACTTCTGCCAAATTATTTTATCTTCTGCAGTGGATCGATGTAAGGCTCACCCATACCGGTGGGCACGTAGACTAAGGTGTCAACCTAACCGGGTGGGGATTTCTGGTGACTGGAAGTTCAAGGTTTGAATCCTGGTCAGGCGTCTGAGGTGTTTTTACCTCCTAAATGTTGGCACATTTCCTCTTAAGCCATACCTTTCTCAGCCCTATATGAGTAGTAATGTACGAGGCACTTAAAAAGAAATTAACGTTTTTCCGTTCAACCAACGCCTTTCTTGCAACTGTTCTATGGTTCGAGCTCATGCGATCCCTAAAATAATGTATTGCTTGTATATTATGTTCACTATATTATATCCTGGTGTCTGAATTAAATGTTTTTAATTTTGGGTTTGTTGCTTCATGTTAAGTGGGTTTATACAGATCATGCTGATAAAACCGGGAATAAAAATAATTATGAATTAAATAGCCAAAGCTATTATTTATGCTTTTAGTGAGGATTACTCCATCTTGATATCATATTCTGAAAATTGAAAAATGACACCTGGACACTGGAATCGAACCCGGGACCTTTTGATGATGATGATGATGATGATGATGATAATAATAATAATAATATAAATAATTATGCCTAGATTATCCAACCTATGTTGGTTTTTTTTTTAAACTATTTGTCATGTGCGATTGTACTATCCAAAGTTGGGCCCTACGCGCGACTAATTACTGTGTAATTACTCTGGGCAAACACCCATGGGCGCGTACCCGTTAACATTCCTGACTACAGGTTCTATTAAATGCGGCATTCGGCAGTCCTGGAATCATGTGAAAGGTGCGCCACCTTTGGCCACAAGGGTTATTTGGTGTCCGTATAGGGACAGCTGTCGTACTGTTTATGGGTTTTCTTACTACCCGTTCAATTATTAGTAAGGAAAAATGAGAGTAAATATGCCGGAAACTTCATGGAGGGTGAAATACCTCAGGACAACCTAACCGGGATTCAAGCGCCTACATTTCCTTCACAGGCAAACTAGCCAGTTGAAAATGACTCACTGTGCCGCGTTATCGCTGGTGTGTGCTGTTTTGGTACGTACTGCGTCCCCCCCCCCCCCCTCACACTTACTACCTGTTTGGGTTTATACACTTATGTACTTTAGGGAGGGTGGGGAAAAAAACACCTCAGTACACCCGACCGAGACTCGAACCTCGATCTCCCCGTCATCGGCAGTCTAGTTTACTGAGAGAGTAGCGTATTAAACGACGCGGCCTCCGAAGCGGGCGGTTGTCCTTGTTTTTTTTTTTTTCAATATCGTCTGGCGGGGGTCTCGTCGAATATGACGATGGTTTATGGGTAGATCTTTAATTTACAATAAGCAAGTTACCAATTTAAAAAAAATAACACGTGATTTTATCACTTAACGCTTTATGCAGGCGTCATCCTCGTCAGTAACAACCTTAATAGATACTTAGGTCACCATGTTTATTACACGTTCTTGAAGGAGATTGAAGGTTCGGTCAGAAAGTAGAACTGGGAACGTCACAAAGTAGACTTGAGACCTTGGGATGGTCTATCCACTCTCAATCTGCTCCTTTGCAGGTGATGTGGTCATGATTTGACCGCGTGGGGGGAACTGAGGTCAAGAGATTAAAACAAAATCTGATAACGTTTTAATAGAAAATG
This sequence comes from Timema podura, assembly GCA_033556935.1. Lineage (NCBI taxonomy): Eukaryota > Metazoa > Arthropoda > Insecta > Phasmatodea > Timematidae > Timema > Timema podura. The sequence continues at coordinate 18,933,929 of JAVRXN010000005.1, read as the reverse complement.
TTTCTGTAGTGGAGGCTTGTGACTTACTAAGTAGTGAAAGGGCTGCGTTGGAGGAGGTGCTTATTATAAATATATATTTAAAGCTATCAAATAGTGTGTTGGGTAGGGGGGGGATAATTTCTAGTAAATACTCAAGCCTTAACATTAGTTTAATTATTTTATTGATGATATATTGAAAATAAAATCAAAAACAAATAATGATAATAAGAGATTAATATCTATCGGTAAAATTTTCGTATCATAGAATATTGAAGTTTTAACGTATCTGCTCTACAGCCGAGTCGACGTTAGTGACACATTCAAACACTAAGCGCCGTAGTCGATAAGCGAGTATGAGAAAATAACTGGAATGGCTATTATTGCTTTATTGAAACTCAATTAAATAGCAGACATAAGTTTGCAGAACTAAACAATTGAGAAATTTCCGAGGGGAAAAAAAAATTGAGGGAAATTTTTTCTAACTTGGGTGGTTTTACTTTAAAGGTTTCCACGCACATGCGGTTACACTTTCACCTAAAATTCTACCGTCTTCATCTCTACCCCATTAGTTTAAAATATGCAGATATCCCGGACGGGTAGTAAGTCACGGAGTACGTAAAAATACTCCACCTTAAGATTGTCTCACATGCTCGTTTGAAAACAGCAGCGATGCTGGTGGATGGCTTATCACACCATGAAGGGGAGGGGGGGGGATATACCTCCGGTGATAAAGCTCACCTCCACTGGATACACAAAGCAACATTGTTACACCTTGGTAAATAAAGCTGGTATTCAAAGGCTATAAGTACACTCCGTTCATATGAAAGGTAAACCCTATACGGTAGAAATGTTACCAGATATACTCTTATGTATCCATTCGCAAATCATGTGATCTATAAGACCATAAGTTTAGTTTTAACACTTCTGGCAGCCAATTTCTTAATTAATTTTTTTTCTTTTTGGAGAATTTACAGTATAACTACACAAATTAAAGAGTTTTTAATTAATTTTAATATAATTACTATGTAATTTTTTTTACTAGACAAAAGGAAATATTGAGGGACTCTAATTTGCTATGAAATTAGGATTACCTTAAACTTGAATAAAATTAATCAAACTAGAAATTTCGAGAAAAAGATTGAAAATTCCGAATACACGAATTTTTTCGAGTTTTTTTTTAAAAAAAGTCTTCTAGTTGAGTTCGAGTAACGATTAAAACTTGACTCGAACTCAAATTTTCGAATACTCCCACACCCCTAATAATTATGTTACTAAATCATAATAATTAATTTATTTCGTGACATTAGATAAAGGTGTGGCAGTTGAAGAATATTACTCCGTTGGTCACACAGTCTAAGGCGTAATGTTAGCCACGAGAAAAGTTACCACGGGGTAGGAATCGTCAAGGCTCGAATTTTGACAAGGGTTCATCGCGGAAGGTTTCCACACGTGGTTTATTACTTGTGGTTTTCTCATCTTCTCTAATCTAATATTGGAACAAATTTGCTCTCAACTATCCTAATGGGAGACCTGGCGGTCTAGGTGTAAGGTGTCGGACCTCTGTGCTGGGGGTCCGGGGTTCAATCCTCGCTAAACCCTCCTTCACAGCTGACAAGACGTGTATTAATCACAACTTGTGAATGTGTGGAAATGCAGTCCTCCACCGTGGTTTGGATCCCACGTTAAACTGTAGGTCCTCCATTTCATCTCACAATCACCATACCATTACACATTAACGTGAGTGCGTATAATCCAAACGGGTAGTAATACGCGGTGCTAATAATATATAATAATAATAACAACTATCCTCATCATTTTCATTAAGGGAAAAATGACTACGTCGATACAGGAATCGAACCCGGGGCCTTTACGCGTCAATTCTCTACCACTTAGCCACCCTGGTTCGTCTCTTAACCAGAACCATATTTCTCTAGTTGTTGGTGTATTGAATTTAAAATGTGGTAGATGGTGGACGTATGGCCACTCAAGAGCTATTTACAATTTACAGTCCACGGCGACGACTCGTAACCGACAGTTTAAAGCCTTCCACTTTATATTGTATTATATTGTGTGTAGTGCAAACTGATGGGTGATGGTTATTCACAGGATCAGTTCTGAAAGCTGATTCAAATATAGGTTGCAAATTCAAAGGTCCTGGGTTCAATTCCCGTGTACAGGTTGTCATTTTTCACCTTATAATAATATAAAATAATAATAATAATAATAATAATTAAATTATTATTATTATTATTATTATTATTATTATTATTATTATTATTATTATTAGCACCGCGTCTTACTACCTGTTCAGGTTAAAAGCATATATGATAATTACTCTAACGGGGTAGGGATGAGGAAGGAAGCATTTTAGAGGTAATCTACCCACAATTGCGTGGAAGGAGAGTGGGAAACCATTTAGGAAAAACCACCCTCAATAGACCCGACTGGAATTCGAACCCTGATCTCCCAGCTATCATCAAGCCAGTATAACAATAGAGTGACGCCTTAGACCATATAGAATAAACCCCTAGCATTTGTATTAAAAAGGGCTTACTTAAATGCACACACATATGAAGCGGCTACACCTTTGTAAAAAGCTACATTTTCAAAAACTTTATTTCTATATTGAAAATAACACTTTTTTTTATAGTCTCTGCATTACTCAAGTTGTTCCAAGCAGAAAGTTTTTTGCTCTAAAAAAGTTGGCGAGTAATATACCAACATCGTACTAATTTTGGCACCATAATGAAATGTGTCACAACGCCAATACTTCCACCAGGATGGTTAAGAATAACATATTTGTGAACTCGAGCCTGAAAAGACGTGCACATGTTTTTTTAATACCTGTTATCTCCGTCCTTTATTATGATTTGTGAGACAAGAAAATATCTTCCCCTCCCCTTAACTCGGTGAAGCCGCCGCTGCCCACACAATCAATGCCTGTAGCAAAGTTTTCAAAGTTAACTGCTTATTTGTTAGGTCTCAGTGTGAAATGATTCAGTTATGTTCATGCCACGTGATAATTACTTTATACATTCATAAGACATAACGGGGTGAGGGGAGGGACTGGAAGTGGCGCGAGTTAAAGTCCATATTATTTTTATAATTCTTATAACAATAAACATTTTTAGGTCAAAATAAATAAAATATTGAGTCAGCTGTTTAGTTTTCTTACTTATTCAATGGCATTATAAACTCTAAAGTTCATTACCGCGCTTAAAAGATGTACGTCACTATCATGAGCTAGTTCCATCCAGTCCACCTCATTTCACACTATCCCTATCTTGAGCTAGTTCCATCCAGTCCAACCTCATTTCACACTATCCCTATCTTGAGCTAGTTCCATCCAGTCAACCTCTTTCACACTATCCCTATCTTGAGCTAGTTCCATCCAGTCCACCTCATTTCACACTATCCTATCATGAGCTAGTTCCATCCAGTCCACCTCATTTCACACTATCCCTATCTTGAGCTAGTTCCATCCAGTCCACCTCATTTCACACTATCCCTATCATGAGCTAGTTCCATCCAGTCCACCTCATTTCACACTATCCTATCTTGAGCTAGTTCCATCCAGTCAACCTCATTTCACACTTCCCTATCTTGAGCTAGTTCCATCCAGTCCACCTCATTTCACACTATCCCTATCTTGAGCTAGTTCCATCCAGTCAACCTCATTTCACACTATCCCTATCATGAGCTAGTTCCATCCAGTCCACCTCATTTCACCCCATCCCTATTTTGAGCTAGTTCCATCCAGTCCCCCTTATTTCACACTATCCTTATCTTGAGTAGTTCCATTCGGTTCCCCTCATTTCACCCTATCCCTATTATGAGCTAGTTCTATCCATTCCCATCATTACACTCGATCCTAATGAGCTAGTTTCATCCATCCACCCCTATCCCTATCTTGAGCTAGTTCCATCCAGTCCCCCTCATTTCACCTATCCTATTATGAGCTAGTTCTATCCGTCCCCCTCATTACACTCGATCTCTATTTTAGCTAGCTCTATCCAGTCTACCTCATTCATCTATCTCTATCTTGAGCTAGCATTATCCAATCCACCTCATTACACCCTATCTCTTTCAGACCCATTCTAATGTTATCCTCCAATCTGCGTCTAGGTCTTCCCAACGGTATTTTCCCATTGGGTTTGCCAGTCATAACACGAACAAGGTTCTAGATTCTTCCATTCGCGCTCCATGTCCTGCTTACCGTAATATGCGAGATTTGACTATTTTAACAATGTCTTGTGATGAGTACAGGGTATGTAGCTCATCATTATGTAACCTTCTCCATTCCCCAGTATCTTAACCTCTTTTTGAACCACTTATATTCCTAAGAACCTTGTTTTCGAAAACATTAAATTTCTTTTCGTCATTTAAGGTATGGTTTGATTGCCTACATATATTAATTCCAACATTTCTTGAATATTCGTCATGGGCTTCACATAATTTGCGAACAGGACTTTTTTCCCTCATTTAAAAGGTTTCTATTAAAATTCCACTCTCTCATGGTAAATATTCAAGAACTTTTGAGATTACATTGTGTAGAAAATACAAAAAAAATTATTGCAGAAATTTTTATTTTGTCTCAAATGGTTTTTTGTTATAAAAAACTGCAAAACGACTTACTTTCACTCGCACAACCTTCCTTTAAGAGTTGTGTAGTAAAAACAAGTATGGAACAAATATGATTTAAATTTCATAATTGATGTAAATCAGAGTTATTTGGAATAGCCAACTTACTCTCGTATTTAGCAGATCTGTGTGGTCAAATTTTGTAGTAGTTTGTGTTTCGATTAGCACCTAGCTTTTGATTGAAAAATATATTTTATTTAACCCCCTTTGAATTAGTGTTTTGATACATTTTTACTTCAACGCATACAAAAATAGCTTCTACATCTTGAAAAAAACTTACATTGTCAAACAAAAAAAAATTAGTTGTACATTTACAGTTTTAATCTGTTGTTGCATCATTGTGACTATTAGTTTCTTATTTATAGTTTATATTTTGTAAAAGCATGAAGTTCCATAACTCTAGAAATGTGTGTCTATTATTACCGTTTGATCAATGTTATCAAGTGTTATTAAAAGTTTTTGTTTTTTTCTCCTGTGATGTCCTACAAAATTCAAATGTGACTTCGGTCTTTGGTATGTGGTTTGCTTTACCTGTGTACTCAAATATTGACTAAGGTATTTAGTTGGGTGTCTTCTAGAAATTAATCTTGAAACTTTTAATATTAATATTATTTTACCAATTATATTTAACAGACTAAAATGCTTCCTGCTACTTAACTACTAGTTCAGTTTAAATGACATAATATGCTCTAATGATTCTTATTCATGCCTGTGGGCTTTTTGTGGTTTCTTCGTGTTGATCGGAAGAATACAATGACATGTTTTAATAAACAGACACACTGTAAAAAAATACATTCCTGTTTATTCTAGCCATGTTCTAGTTTTGACAGCAAAATAATTAACCCAAAAGACTGGGTTCAAATAATTTTTACAGCCGTATTATATATTCACTTAAAATAAATGATCCAACATTTGAACTTTTATGTTGTCTTTGCATCATTTCATATTTCTCATATTTTAGAAATAAATTCATTTTTATTTTAAGTAGCCATTGTGACATTTGTTATAAAAGTTTGCGCCCAAAAATTATTCATAAACAAAATATTATTTAAAATAATTTAATGCTATTATGTTGGCTACTAACATCTAAAAAAGTAGGTACTTTCCATTTTTAAAAAAGGGGATGAAATGGATGGAATTACTACTCTAGTTGGGGATCGATCACTGTCCTGATTCAGAGTCAAGCCGTCTTGGCCACACCTTGAACTTAAAACCCTAGATTCTTGTACGCATATCATTGTATTCTTCTGGTATTTTGTTGTTGTCATGTTGACTCTCTGTCTTGAAAAGCTGTGCCGCTGATTAACTGTGTGGCTTCTCTGTTTTGTTTTCTTGCAGTACTCATACTCCCCCCACTCCTTCCCCAAGATCCCGTCCCCTTCTGGCAGCCTGCTCCGAGCGGAGAGAGGAGAGCTCGAGGTGCCGCCTCCACTGCCCCTTCGCAACCGCCCCTGTCCCGTCCTCTCCTTCGCCCCGCCTTATGGGGAGCCGCCCCCGCCCCCAGTACCCCCCAGACACTACTGCCCCCACTTGCATTGTCCCGAAGGGGGGGACAGCGTTCACTTGCTCCCACCGACTAACTGCTACGTAAGTAACAATTAATCCATAACAAAACACAACTACAGAAAACTCTCCCGTATCCGAACCGGTACCTATAGAACCTATTTCGGATAACTTAGAAGCGACCAAAAATATATTATAGTAGATATAACATGGGCAAACTTTTTATCTAAATAACTTAGATCTACTCACCAGCACTGCAGGCTGCAGTTGGACAACATTTTAAAATACAAGGCTGTGTACTAATAGCAGTGTTTTCCAACCAGTGGGCCGGGGACCGGCATTGGTCCTTCTCATCACTGCTGCCAAGCCCGCAAATACATTTTTAGCTCTTACTGAGAATCAATTTTGTGCATAAATAATTAAATTAAACTATTTTGATTCATCCATGAATAAAATAAGTATTTAATTTATGAGAGAATCTAATCAACCCTAAACACTTCCCCATCTCGTTAGATTTAAAAAAATCTTGCCCCTGTTTCGGTGGCTACATGGTCTAAGGCGTCACTCTCGCAATAGACTAGACTGCCAGTGACAGGGAGATAGGGGTTAGAATCCTGGTTGGACATACAATTTTTTTCTTAAAAGTTTTATACTCTTCCTCCACACAAATTTGGGCACACTTTCTATTAATTTAACCATCCTAATCGCTAATACATATTATTATTATTATTATCATTATCATTATTATTATTATTATTATCAGCAGCAGCACCGCGTCTTACTACCCGTTCGGTTTATACGCTAATGTGTAATGGTAGGGTGATTGTGAGATGAAATGGAGGAGCTGCAGTTTAACGTGGAATCCGAACCACGGTGGAGGCCTGGCATTCCTCACATTCACAAGTTGTGATTAATACACGTCTTGTCAGAGGTGAAGGAAGGGTTTGGCAATCAGATAAATTGTGCCGGGACCGAGGATTGAACCCCAGCACAGAAGTCTGACACCCAAAGACATACTAAGCGTAACTCTAACGTATGTGCACAACCCAAACTGGTACTAAAGACGCGATGCTAAAAAATGAATACTAAATCAAGTCTTCAGCCCCGCAGTATCCCTGTATCTTTGGTGGTCTTCTGATTGAGAAAGGTTGGTAGCCACTTGTCTAGGGAGCCGAGGCTGGTGAGTCTTCAGGACTTCTCACTTCCTCTACTTACACAACATTTCCCCTCGCAAGCACTATAGATACATCATGTGGTACATTTGAGTCAGTCACTCGGATCATATAATTAGCCTACATTCAAACAGGCATGAATGTGTCTTTCGATGAAAGTGCCGAGCAACCACAAACTAGAATAAATGGTATTCGTATGCGGGAAAGTTTACTGTAATTACATTAAGTGTTTCTCTACAAATTTTTAAATTATTATATAAAAAATATTTATACTTTAAATCCCAAAACCAAATTACTTCTCTCTTTTTTTTTATCTAGAGGGTTTCTTCAATAACTTATGTTAGGAGCTCATAAAATAATACCTAGTATTTTTAATTTCTCAAATTATTTACATATTCACACATTAAATTTACTCGTTTTGAAGATAGAAAAATGTGAAAAGCTTACAACTATAAATAAACAAATGTTTGATATTCAAGAAAATAATGAAGATGTTTGATCCATTGAGTAATCAACCAAATTTAATTTTTCATAGATCCCTCCTTGCCCTTCACCATTCTGTGTCTCAAAAGTGTAGGCCTATTCTATTTTTACACTTCATCTAACAGTTTGCTCGAAGCTAAGGCCTTGGATGTTTTTCTTCCGCATAGTTTTATTATTTTTTATTTAAAGTAAATTATGTATTGTTCAGCTTAAACAAAATAATATGTGTATTTTTTCTGCATTGATGTTTATTTCTCCATTTTTCATTTATTGGCGAATAGAGGGTTGGGGGGAGGGGGTGATAGGGGTGAGCTCTTCCACCCCCCCGCATGGAAAATAATCAAAAATATTGAAACCAATACCTCAATGTTGTAAAGAATGAATGACTAACAGCTTTCTTGCCCTATCTCTTACAGGACCTAATTAATGACTCTTTCAACTTAACTCTAATGTGCAGAAAAGCAAGTGGCTTAAAACTAAAATTTTCCAGTAATTAGATTACTAAGTTTAGTATGATAACCAATTATGTGTATTAAAATACTTTTTTTCCACTCTATTAATACTAAAACATTTTAGGACCATGTACAAATTATTACTTTTATTGTGATAGTAACTCTTTGTTTTTATGTTTTTTTCCTTGGGTTTGATTGTCTGGCATGGCCGAAAATTCATCATTGTCAAAATGTGTGTTTCCCCTTTCAGAGTGATGAATTAACAGCCTGAGGGCTGTGTGTTGTATCCATTTTAGATTTAAGTTATACCTCAGTTTTAGCTTCTGTGGTGCTGACTGACAGCTCACAGCTGACTTCTGATGGCTTTGAAAAGCTACCAGACCAAATTATATATCCCTACGCCGAACCATAGGATCTGCAAAAAACATGTATTTAGCAGTTGTCACTTCTGACAGTCAGCTGTGAACTGTCAGTCAGCACCAAAGAAGCCATGGGGCTACTGTAGTTTATAACTTGTGCTCTAATATAATCATTCGGTTCAGAAAGTGCACTTTAAATACCTCAAATGAATTTAAAAAAAACAAACACTTTCCTTCATTTAATCCTAACAATAATTTGCCTTTTTTATGTTTATGAAAAATCAAGAGCTTCATGTATAAATAATTACATTAAATACATCAAAACTATTATAATTTAATTTTAAAGTGTATTTTTCTCTAAGTATTTAATTGACCACCTCACTAATACAGGTAGTATTTCATTGTATCAGCAGCAATGTGATATACTCTGTCCACTCTGAAGCTTGTTTGTTTGTTTTGTACTGACAGGAGTTGCATGCTGATAACTCTTATCAGCATGATATTGACTGGCAGGTTGTGAAGGAAAGGACTTGTTATGCTTCTTAAACAATATAGAAAGTACCCACAATGCTTGGATGGTAGTAATATTATGGTGAATAATGGATACTTTGATAGGACAATAAAAAGTATTTAAATATAAATATAATCTTATCACTGAACTATTTACAAAGAAAGTTGAATTAAGATATTTGTGGAATATTTATTACATATTCCAATCATTAATTCTCTTTATTAATAATCCTTATGTATATAATTAGCTAAATGATTAAAATAATTTAATTTACCAAATGTAAAAAATTAAGATGGGATGGTTCGAAAATTATGCAAAAAAGGCCACACGTAATTTAAAGCCGAACCCTTTAACTCAATATATATGTGTATAATCCAATAGTGTATTGAAACATATTGAAATTAAAATCTTGATTGTGTCTTATTTTTTATATGATATTAATTAATTTTGAGCAAACTTATTCTAGTTCTACCCCAATTTGTATCTTGAAAGGTAGTAAGATTGTACATAAAACCTAATGGTGACATATCAAATTGTGTTTATTTTATTCCTAACAATTTTTTGTCTCCATTTGTGTCCAATCATCCTGCACAGAAGTAACACTAAACACAATGCATGCAACATTTATCAGCGTTAGTGCCATTGTAATGTGATGCCTTTATAAAAATCAATAAGATGTTTAAAAATACTGTTCATTATACGGATTCAATATTTTGTATTTGTACTTTTTTCTTATTATTATTATTATTATTATTATTATATTATTATTATTATTATTATTATTATTATTATTATTTATTATTATTATTATATTATATATTATTATTATTATTATTATTATTATTTATTATTATTATTATTATTATTATTATTATTATTATTATTTATTATTATTATTATATTATATATTATTATTATTATTATTATTATTATTATTATTATTATTATTATTATTATTATTATTATTATTATTATTATTTATTATTATTATTATTATTATTATTATTATTATTATTATTATTATTATTATTATTATATATTATTATTATTATTATTATTATTATTATTATTATTATTATTATTATTATTATTATTATTATTATTATTATTATTATTATTATTATTATTATTATTATTATTATTATTATTATTATTATTATTATTATTATTATTATTATTATTATTATTATTATTATTATTTATTATTATTATTATTATTATTATTATTATTATTATTATTATTATTATTATTATTATTATTATTATTATATTATTATTATTATTATTATATTATTATTATTATTATTATTATTATTATTATTATTATTATTATTATTATTATTATTATTAATTATTATTATTATTATTATTATTATTATTATTATTATTATTATTATTATTATTATTATTATTATTATTATTATTATTATTATTATATTATTATTATTATTATTATTATTATTATATTATTATTATTATTATTATTATTATTATTATTATTATATTATTATTATTATTATTATTATTATTATTATTATTATTATTATTATTATTATTATTATTATTATTATTATTATTATATTATTATATTATTATTATTATTATTATTATTATTATTATTATTATTATTATTATTATTATTATTATTATTATTATTATTATTATTTATTATTATTATTATTATTATTATTATTATTATTATTATTATTATTATTATTATTATTATTATTATTATTATTATTATTATTATTATTATTATTATTATTATTATTATTATTATTATTATTATTATTATTATTATTATTATTATTATTATTATTATTTTTTATTATTATTTTATTATTATTAATTTATTATTATTATTATTATTATTATTATTATTATTATTATTATATTATTATTATTATTATTTATTATTATTATATTATTTTATTAAGCACCGCGTCTTACTACCCGTTCGGGTTATACGCACTTACGCTAATGTGTAATGGTGGGGTGATTGTGAGATGAAATGGAGGACCTACAGTTTAACGTGGGATCCGAACCACGGTGGAGGCCTGGCATTCCTCACATTCACAAGTTGTGATTAACACACGTCTTGTCAGAGGTGAAGGAAGGGTTTGGCAATCAGATAAATCTGTGCCGGGACCGAGGATTGAACCCCGGCCCCCAGCACAGAAGTCTGACACCTTACCCCTAGACCACCAGGTCACCCCTACTTTTTTCTTTAATAATGTTTGTGATTGATTAAAGTTTTTTTTCTGTTAATCAACTTGTGAATTTTCACAAGTTTAAAAAAACTCTAAAGGATGAATAGCCTCTAACTTTCCCGCTAGTAAAATAATATGAAAAAAAAAATCCATACTTAACTTTCTTTGCCACACTTAACACACTCATAATAACCTAAATGGATTTTTAAAGAGGAAAAATTAATTTATAAATACAATACTAACATCATTTATAATGATTTAAAATGGGTTTATTTGATTTCTTTGGTTTTTTTTTTTTGGTGTGAAGTTTATTTATTTAGTATTTTACAAAAAAAAAAGAACTATTTTGAATAAAGAGAGCAGCGAATTGCTAAACTGTGCTCTGGTTTCTATTCTTCTTCAAGTTGTTTTATCAAAAGGACATTGGTTATTTCTTTGTTGGTGATAATATCAAAAAGGTAAAAATGGTAGACATTTCAGTTTTCACACATATATCAGTCTGATTAATTTGATCACTGCACAATAATTTTCAAAGGGGACTAACTAACTATTACTATAATGCACCCTTGAACATTATCAGAAACTGTATTATAGTTTTTTAACCATTTGCTGAATTTTCAGTGCTAGTTGGAAAGTTGTTTTTGTGTGGGTTTTTTCCCCATTATATTAAGTCCAAAAATTAATTTATCATATTTCATATATACACTGGTCATTTCTAAATGCTGACTGGAAATATATATGCGTAGGCTTGGCTAACTCTAATGCTACTCCAATGTTGCCATGTTGCCCGTTTATTTTTTGCTTTGCAGTGGTGCCATTTTTATTATGTTGATGTTAATTTGACTTTAATGAAATGGTGTTACTTATGTTAAGACAGTTAAGTGTTATTTATTCTAATTAGCCATACATATTATTCACTGATGAAAATAATCAATTTAAATTATATGCAGGGAGCTAATGTTTTATTAATTTGAATCAAGTGTTTTTAGATGTAGAGCTTTTCATGCCGTGAGTTTTTATAGAGAAGTATTTTAGGCATTTCATTGTTAGTAAACCTTTGACATCTTCGGGAAAATATTGAAGATTTTATTTGTATGTTTAAGTTTTATTTTACAAATTATAAGGTATTTGTTGATATATGTGTTTTTTAGCTTTCACTCTAATGTTTTATTTTGTTCACTAATATGTATTTTGGCTAACAGGCTGTGAATTCAAATGTGACACCCTTGCACACACATCAACGAACAAAGTCGAGTCCCGACAACATGCAGAACTTGTCTATAGCAGAAGGTAAGTTCTTTTGATTAGTAGTTTTCAAACTGTCCAACTTTTGTATGACTAAATTGGTTTATAATTAATTTGGTGGAAAACCTGCTTCGGTGGCCGCACGACAATAGGACCAGACTGGCTCTGAAGGTTAGATCAGGATTTGAATCCTGTTCAGGCGTGTTGAGGTTTTGTTTTTTCCTAAATGGTTTTCCACTCTACCTCCACAGAAATGTGTGTGCACTTCCTCTAAATTCTAATTTCCTGATCCCAAACACATTATCACAATTAGTACGTCTACGTTTAACCCGAATATGGGTAGTAAGAGACTGTGCAAAAAAAAAAAGTGGTGTTCCATTACATTTTATAGGCCCTATAAAAACTAAATATAAAATTGAATAAAATTAGTGTTGCATTTAGGTATCTAATATTATAAATAACTGGTTTTCATTCACTTTTATTACCAAACGTATTAAAAAAAACATTCAACTTATTGAGTACAAATATTTGTGACAAGGTACTTATCAATTCAGGACATAAATCAATTCTAGACATAAATAATATTGTTTATCTGACTGTCGCTGTTTGATACCTCTCTACACCTGTTGTTTGTAAGAGCACACAAGGCTATACAAGGGAAGTGCACCATTATGTTTTATAGGAGATGACCCACATCCCACAGTCAAGGGTAGATAAACTGCACTTCCTGTTTGGAGGATTGCCATATTGCGCAGTTGGTAGTGCTCTCTGACCATTATGTCTACCAACAGCATGTTTCTCCCCAATATTCTTCAGATATTTACTGACAATTTTGGTAGGAATAGGAAGTTTTAACATTTTTAGTAACAAAATTTGCTGGAACTTTTTACAGTTAAATCATTGCAAAATATAGATTAAGTATTCTCAATTCATTTCAATTACCAAATGCATTTAGTAGGATACATACACAGCGTGTCCATAAATTATTCAACCCATAATAATATAGATTCGTTATTTCAGAAGCTAACTAGTTAAGTAATGTATTGGCAAAACTGTGCTAGTTTACTTAATTAAAAATAAAATCTTGAATTGTGTTGTTAATTACCACTAACTCTTAATGGAGTGAATAATTTATCTCCATCTTGTATAATAAATAATTCCCACATTTATTGATGCCTTAAAAACTTGGTGTGTCATAAAACTAGTTTAATTTTTTTTTAACTATATCTAGTCAGCTTTAACCTTCACAAACCCACACATCAGTGTGTACATGGACAAAGGTGTCCGTCTGGTTTGTTGTTGACAAAGGTCGGGTCACAAATCCCAGCTTAAGTGGTTTTCCACTTTACCTTATCACAAATTTGGGTATAGTTTCTCTAAACTAATCCTTTATCAACCCTGCCCCATTACTGGAAGTATGTAAATAGTTTGGATGGGTAGTAAGACGGTCTATACATATACTTGCTATCAGATCTTCTATGTTATAAAGTTATTAATGGTACTTAATCTGGTTTTTGGTTTGATATATTAATTGAAATCAATTATTAATTTGTATTCAATTAAGTGGGTATTTGAGGATTAATCTGATAATAAAAATAATGTTCAGTTTGGGGCTTCAGATGCACAGAGTTAAAATAAATTATAATAATTATGTGTTTTAAAAATACTAAAACTTTTAATTTTTTTTCTAATAATGTCAAAGTAATATTTTCAAACATTAACAATTATAAATAGGACATGTATAAAATAAAATAAATGCAGATGGCACTCTTTCACTCATTTGGATGTTATGACTGTCAGACCTTTTTCAAATTATTGTTTGTACAGGCATTTAACCATCACAAAATTAGGGCTATTCGCACTAGGACTACATTAAAAATAAATTAAAAATTAGTCACATCATGATTCTTTTGTGCTAATGAGTCAAGTGAATACTGAATCCTTAATTACACCAGGATTAAAACCAAATTCTCCCAAAAAAAGAATGATTTCTGACAAAAGTACCATATTGGCCCGAATATAGTATGTCCTCGCACATGGATACGACCATATACATTTTGAAGGTATTCTACATGAAAAATAAAAGGTAAATGGGCTGTGCATATAATGCGAGTACAGTTTTTGGAAGGATATTTTTAGGATAAAAACATCACATGGCTAAAAAAGGTTTTGCTATAAAAACTGCAAAATATTGCCCATAACTCATGTGTCCTACACTCCCACCTTAATGTCTTAATTTAATGAGGATGTTAAAGGTGCATCAGCGTTTGCCTTAAAAGTGAATTGGAAACCATTGTATGGACAAACTAAAATAATATTTTTTCATGATAGAATTTCAGTCATTTTGGCTAGAATATATTCAGTAAAGGGGCCATTACTATGCCATGGTTTTTGATTAAGGCCCTACATCCAAACCATTAAACTTGAGTATATATATTTATTTAAAAACAAAATTATTTAAACCCACTGTTATCTGAATTGTTTTATATACTATGCATTTTCCATAAATTGTCCACATAAATCGAAGCAAATGAAACATACTTCACAATTTATATCGATTCTCTTTTTAATAATCATATTACACATATTTTTAAGTTTACCTGAAATTTACATTCAGCTGCTCACAATGCCATCAAACTCAAACTATGTGATAGTCTAGAAACCATAAAGTACTATCTATAACAATGAGTTGCTGTGATTCATTGTTACTTGAGGTTATTGTTGTGTTGACTGATAGCACAGGTGGGCAAGGAGGCATTGAATTATGGTATCACTTTGGTCTTGTTGTGGCAAAGAGTCATTGTGTGAGAGAGAGATTTTTGGTTGAACTCAATGTGAGGATTTGTCTCTTAAGCTCAATGTATGTAAATTATAGATGAAGACAAAAGGCCTCGGCTTACACAAGCAGACTTGCATTGTGAAACTGGGGGGGGGGGGGGGGGGGGGGCAGCGTTTCCCTTAGTGAGCTTATACATACTCGTTAAAAGTGACTTTTATCAGGCTGGCTTTCAAAATTGATCTTTTAATTTAGGGAATGATGCTTCTGGATGGTTGGAATATTTTTACTAAAACTTGGTTGGTTTTTTTTAAATTAAATAATGTCTGACACCTTAGCCCAGTTGATAGTGTGTTTGTCTACTGATCTAAGGGTCTCGGGTTGGATTCCTGGCATGGCTGAAAAATTTATCTTAAGTGAAATGTGGGTTTTCCCTTTTATAATAACTGCTAGTTTTTCCAATTTTTTTTATAATACAGGCGTTTAAATTTTTACTACTTGGGAAGATTTAACAATATTTTTGATTATCTTACAACTTTTACAAACTAACTAAATCTCTACATAACATCTGAAAGTTTGGTCACTGTGGTGATATCAAATAGAAAATAAGATTTGCATCATCAGCAATGTCTTTGTGTTCATGAAAAAAATAAATGGTTTATCATTGTGATCTTTTTTTTATCTTAATAGAGTAGAAAAGTAATTTTTTGTTTTTTAGCTCGGTTGACTTTTTGTACTTTTTTTTAGAAAAGTAAACAGGAATAGGACCCATTTGCTGTAGTTTTGTTAAATTGGGTGGGTTTACTAATTCTTACTATTTTGCTTTGTGTATATTAACTAATTTTTTTTTTTTTTTTTTAGTGTTGGTAGCTATTAAATTTAAAAACTCCATAGTTTTTGCTCACAGTCGAGCCATGTATATATCAAGCGGCCGCTGTTTGCTTGCAAAGATAGCGCTATTGTTTTAATATTGTATTCAGTTCAAATTGGTTGAGATGTATACCTTGTTTGTGCTTCAAAAGAAAATTTAAAGAATATGACCATTTATTGTAGGTTTGCCGACATTTGACTAAACCTTAACTTGCTATAACTTGCTACTGTTGAAATTTTCATAGTAATACGATGATGACATGGTATTTTTCTTCCTCTGTGCAGTGACAAGACGACTGATTGCTTCCGAGTCGATGTCAGACTTGTCTGGAGACGCCTGCTTGAGCAAGTCGAAGAACAACCTGGGCAGATCCAGCTGGGACATGGACTCCCCTCGAGTCACCCCACCAGGCACCCCTCCACCACCCTACGGTGGCGGTTGCGTCAACCCCATCGAGGGCGTGGAGGCACACCACGAGGTTGACCAACTCCACGAAGAGGTCTGTTAGGGTTTCACTTGCAGCATTTTTGGGCTACCAGTGTCTGGAACCTCTTTAATCTTAGAACCTACCCTTCTCAATCCTAACTCTTAGTATATTTTGCTAATAACCTTAATCTTATCCGCTTTAGTGCCCAAATGGTCTTTAGCATCACTCTTATGTTAGAAAGGCCTGCTGATTATGGGGAGGTCGGGGTTTGAATACGGGTCAGGTCTTTTGAGGGTAGTTATTCACTTAAAAATAGTGAACTTATTAATAGAAATAGTTTATGGATTGTAAAATATGTATCTTTTTTATATAAAAAATCATTTGAATATAATAAAATGATGCCATTCATCTCATTTCTGCTGCCTTCTAAGAATATAAGGGGATTGGGGTAGGAAGGACAGTATTTGACAGCTACAAAGGTTACTGAAATTTATTCCTTATACTCATACTTAAAGTCATGGGAGTGGCACAAGCCACTTTAAATATTTAGATAGATAAGATCAATATCAAAAAACTAATAATATAGTAAAATGTTATCACTGATTACTGTGGAAAAAAATTTGTTTTTATTGATCCTAGCAGAATCTCTCTGTACTAATATAATCACACATTCTGTTAGAACACTAGAATGACTGTTAAGTCACTGGGAAGATTTTGACCAACTTTTGTTACATAGATGGAATCTGAAAGCATTGCAACCCATTTAGATGTTTCACTTTCATTTGGGACAGACATTGTTACCAGTTTAATCCTCTTCAACCATGTACCATTTTTTCAAATTTTTGTTTTGTTAGTCTGTGGTGATGACTGATGCACCTTCCCCCGATGTGTCTCCGCTGAGGAACAGCAATGGGAGCTTCATTCACCACCAGCATCCCATCATCATGTCTATGGAGGATGACGAGATATCGGACCAAGAAGTGGTGGGTGCCGTTGCTTTTCTATCAGGTTTACAGGTGTACAGAGTCAGTAATGAATGGGTGCTAAAGGAGTGCAGTTTGAACGGGAATCCAATAGTGTAATGGGAAAGAAGCGTCTTACGTTGGTTTGGGAATTTTGAGAGGATGAGTTTGGATCGAGTGTCAAAGCAAATATATGAAGGTGGAGTGTGGGGATCAAAATGGAGGGTTAGGTCATGTGAGATGTGGCTAACTGTTGTAGACGAATGTGTGAAAAATATACATATTAATAGTTTTAAGAAGAAAAGAGCATGTATGACTCAGTGTATGGGTGTTTTAGAAGTGAAGGCAGTATGCAAGAATAGGGAATTGTCGAGAAAGTTGGTGAGAATGGATTCAATATGAAGCTTTTGTTTTTTGAGCAATATGCACAGTTTCTTGCTTACCCCGCAAAGGAACGACGTGATTATTTATGTATGCTTGAAGCGGGTTGTGGAGATGAGGGTTCATACCTTAAGTTGACTTATATTTAAATTAAGGCAATTAACCAAACTGACCTGGCCACAGGCTGGAAACGTTTGATGGTGATGTATAATTGCTTAAAAGTTTTATATCAAGTCATTGTCTTCATAATTGTATTTGAAATACTTTTATGAGATTTTTACTAATCTCGAATCTCTCAAATACCATAAGATTCTAAGTATTCATTGAATTGAGTATTTGAGCGTCCCATGTCTATAAGAAACACAACGAGGGTGACTCATGGTTTGACGATTTATCCTGCCGCTGTAGAAGTTTTAACTGTATTGGGCTACATATATATGACATTGTATATGGGCAGTACCTGTAAAAGCCATTTAAAAAACAAATTAAAATATTACCTCTGATTAATGTATAATGTTCTTCTCTTAGAGCCAGTTGGATGATCACGGACCGTTCAAGAGCTTGAACAAGCTGTGGGAGCACAATGCTCATCTTGCCGTGTTCATGAACTACGTCATATCCAACAGCGATCCTTCGAGTCTTGTGAGTCATTCATCTTAACAAGTAACAACTTAATACCATCATAGAAATTATGTCTTACACATGTACAACCCTTAAATATACATTTTCTTTGGATCAATTCTAGAGAGCTTGAAAACAGTAGAACGGCTTATTCCAATGACAAACAAGACATATAACTTGTCATTACGTTTCTTGAAGTTGCGTGAATAGTTGAGGCTGTTTAAAATAATATCCAGGTTGTAGGGGTGTGCGAAGCTTCAACTCAACTTCAAAACAAATGTCAGCTTCAAAAAAAATTCCAGGGCGAATATAAAATAATATTTTCAACACTATTCTAACCTTCCTGTCTGCTATTCTTTTTCTTGTGTTTGGAATGTCTAATATATTCTTACTTGGTCAAATCAAATCCATCACATTAAAAATGTGTGTGTGTTTTTAGTGTTCTATCTAAAAAAAAATTCTACTCCATTATCACCAAAGTAAGTGTGCTGGCTATCCCTCCTAATCTAAACCGTAAGTAATTGAATTGTCAAAACGGTGACCTGGTGGTCTAGGGGTAAGGTGTCGGACTTCTGTGCTAGGGGTCCGGGGTTCAATCCTCGGTCCCGGCACAGATTTATCTGATTGCCAAACCCTTCCTTCACCTCTGACAAGATGTGTATTAATCACAACTTGTGAATGTGAGGAATGCCAGGCCTCCACCGTGGTTCGGATCCCACGTTGAACTGTAGGTCCTCCATTTCATCTAACAATCACCCTACCATTACACATTAGCGTAAGTGCGTATAACCAGAATGGGTAGTAAGACGCGATGATGATAATGATAATGATGATGATGATGATGATGATAATAATAATAATAAAGTTGTAATATAACTTGATTTACTAGCTTAAAATGAAATATAAATACAATAAAACATTTCCTAAGTAATTTCACTACATAAAGTTCAATAAATAACAATATAATATATTTTTCTATTGTAAAAATACTAAAAAAATAATAATTCGAACTTCAATTTGGCTTCGAGAATATTTCATATATTCGATTTGGGTTCACTTCGAATTGAAAGAGCGGACTTCGCACTCCCCTACCAGGTTTTATTTTATTAATGAGGTATGATACATCTGTAGATTATAAAAGTGTTTATTGGAAATAAGTGTATAGACAACTGACATTTTATTCTGAACAAACTTTAAACTACAACTTAAGTGTTCTGTTTGTACCAATTTTATACCAGTATCCTAATAATTTTCTTTTTTTATACCATTGATACTTAGATGATTAAATCACTTTTAACTTCTTTTTTTTTTATTGTATTGTCTAGCTAATTTTTTTAGATCTTTGTATTGTCTAGCTATTTAAATATGTTATATTTTCAAGTGTTTTCTTTTCAGTTGTTCTACTTGGTGACTGACCTTTACAAAGAAGGAAATGCAAAAGAAATGAAGAAGTGGGCTTATGAAATTCATTCCAGTTTTCTTGTTCCATTTGCTGTAAGTATGGATACTTTCATTACAACTCATACCAGGTAAACGTAGCATTTCATAAACTTGTTTGTGTGTGTGTTAAGTTCATTAGTCTTATTAAAATTAAATTTATTGTTATTACACTAACCCATTCCATGGAAATGTTGTATTTTCTGATAGTCGGGGCTATCATTTATTATCTAGAGCATTGCGTTCCAAACCTTTGCCAGTCACAGGGCCTTGGCCCCAACCAACCCAACCCTTCCAGCTCTTCATTAAAAAAAAGGAACAAACGATAATTATTATCTTGTAAAGTATAAAATCTCAGCCTACATTTTAATAAAGCTCTAGCGGTAAGTTAAACAAAGCCGTGACAGAGGGAAAGAAAGGATAATGGAAGCCCAGGACATAACATCAAAATATGTGTTAGCTTTGTTCACCCGCCTCTGTGGCATAGTTAGCTAACCCACTGTTTTGTGTTATGCTAGACAGCCTAGGTTGGGGAGATTGAGGTTCGAATCTCACTCAGGTGAACCCGGGGTGGTTTTTCCTAAGTGGTTTTCCACTCTCCTGCCATGTAAATGCGGTTTCACTTCCTCTATATTCAAAACCTTCCCAATTCCTAACCGATTAGCGTAAATAATACTTAAGTGTATAACCCGAACGGGTAGTAAGATGCGGTGATAAGTATTTATTTATTTATTTATTTAACTTTATTACCAGACTTAATATTGTCAAAATATGTTTTATTACTAATAAAACTCTTTGGTACATCACATAGAGAGGATTTAATGAGGAGAGGACGTGTGTTAGAGACCTGTTATGGAGAAGAGAAGTGCCCTTGAAGTGTAAGGAAGTGTTGTACAGGGCGTACTTTGTACCTGTTGTCAAATATGCAGCAGAAACATGGACTATGAACGTAAGAAAAACTAGCAGAGTGGAGACCATGGGAATGCAGTTTGTGAGGAGCATGTTTGCTGTCACAAGGCTAAACAAGATTGGGATCTAAGCTATCCGGGAAAGAGTTGGGGTACAGGGAGTACATGAGATAGTGGAGGAAGCAAGACTGAGATTGTATGGGCATGTAATGAGGATGGAGAAAGAGAGGATGCCAAACAAAATGTTGGTAATGAAGTTTGTGGGAAAAAGACCACAGGGGAGGCCGGAGAAAGAGATGGAAGGAGCAGATAACAGAAAGTGTTAAAGGGAGAGGAGAAGAATGAAATAAATTAAAGGAGGAAGAGTGGTGGAAGGATTGAGGAAGATGGAGGCATTTTACTAAACTGACCCGGCCACAGGCTGGAAACATTTGATGATGATTATTATGATGGTACATCACCCTTAGGTCGGTTGGTAGCTTGTCTTTGTACTGAGATAAGGATCCCAGGTTTGATTCCCGGCAGGTAGTGGAAAAATATATGGCTTGAATAATAAATGACCCAGGCCACAGGCTGGAAACAGAAATGGATGTTAAATATACTGGGACATCACATACATACTGATATCCTTCACATATCCTTGAGCAGGGGTGGACTGGCTGATTCCAAGAGGCTTAGGACTACAAATATGACGGCCCTTAACACACATTCATAAATACCACTGAAGCTATGTTTGAGTATAAGCTCAAGGGGATAGATGAAGTATTTCTCTTTTTGTTATTTCTAAATTAAATTCCAAGGCCATTACATCTAGATTATCGATAATAACATTGCCATTCAATCCACTTAAAAGCGTGCATAATAGCTGGCCCAACTCAGCACCCGGCTCACACGAAGTATAGAAGTTAAAGGGAAAAGAAAAGACCAAGATATGCCAGAAATGTATGCAGTGCATTCATATTTGAATGAATACTCGAAATTTTCCGCAGTGACATTGGGGGACAAAGCGACAAAGTTTCTTGTTGATAACTACTATAATATGTCCCTCTTAAGACAGAATAAAGATTTGTGCACAGTGCTTAGGGGTGAAGCCATTCTAAAATGGTCACATCAGCCTTTTCACTGCGGTTTTTATCCAAATATCACTTAATATTTCAACAATATTCAGTATTAGGAACTTTTATTTACTCTTTAGCTCCATAAATGTTTAGTCAGAAACAATCCCTGTGCAATAGTATTTGTGTAAATTTATGATTTCGAGCCGACTGTATCACAGAATTGATGGGAACATGATGCACGCTCTTAAAACATCAGCTTCTTCTTTCTACAGACCCGAGCAAAAAAAAAAAAGTTTCTAATTTGTTATATTATACTAACGAGACTATTTTTCATATAGTTAAGTTTGTAAAATGTTTCTCCAACCGTAACTTGTGAATATTACAACGCTAATAGCAGTAGGTATTCACAAAACAAATGGTTTTATGTTTTGCTTAAGAAATCATTTGTGAACAACACCAAGAAACAACAAACAAGGCAGTTTTAGATTTAATGCCATTGCATATCTTCACAAATGATATATATCCTAGGCATCCTCAGTCTTGTTCTCTGGAATTTTTGAATAAAATGTATTAAAAATCAATCATCTGCATTTGAATGTATGGCTTTAGTTTATCATAAAGTAGTTGCGATAGTTCAAATAAAACTGACCCACTAGGATCGGTATATTTGTGGCCCACTCCACTCCTACCTTTGGTGGCCTTGGTGGTATAAGCTCTAAAGTTTGAGAAGCACTAGCCAGAGTATAGGGTTCATATGCATAATCATGTAAAAATCAATGAATTTACAATAATTTTTAAGGTTTTATCACTTATTAAAACTCTTATTTATATTCCAGCCTTTACGACTGAATAATGTTGATGAAAATGTGGCAAGAGAAATTGATGATGTTCTTCTGAAAGAGTCTGATAAAGAAGAGATTCTTAGAAAGGTTAGTAATATAATATATTTAATACTAAAGTTTGGTTGAACCCATTATTTTACGAATTCGAATCGCCAATTTATCTCCGAATCCCAAATCCTATTTTTGGAATAATTATGAAAATAAGAGGTAATATGAAAATAATATAATAATAGAAAATACAAATATTAACTAAATGTTAACATTCTTTCTTATAATCCATTCATTATAATATTCATACATTCAATTAAGTGCTAAATAACTGGTTTGGGGCTGGTTGTTGTGTTCATATTATGATACTAATAGGCTAAACCACCAATAAACAGTATTAGAGCTCTAAAACAAGTTTCGCTTGAAAAATTTAAAAATCTATTAATATTTTTTAAAGGATTTGACTCTCAAATCCTCAAATCTCGAATATCCTTAAGGTTTCAAAGGATTTGAGGGCCCATCCCTAATTAATTCTAAAAGAAGCAAAACATATTATATGAATTGCATCATAACATGTTTTGAAAGGCAAAGAGTTTTATTAACTAGATTATGTTACTAAAACATGGGAAAGGTACTCATTACATTAAGAAAATAATTATGTCTAAGGATAACTTTATGTAAACAAATAATGATACATATATGTATTACTAAATATATTTTTCATTTGATTAAGCTTGAGACCAAAATTTAATGTATTTCAATTATTATTTAGCTCTTAGTTTTCCAAATAGTTACACAGTTGTTTAAAAATCTAACATATATAATATATATATTGTTAGTCTTTATATTTAATTTGCATCGAAAATAACTTTTCTATTTTTTATATTGATTATTTTGGTAGATAAAATTGTCTTTCTTGTCTTTATATAAACTTTAAAAGCAGTAAAGAAGCATTAATTCTCTGGTTTTTTTTTTTTTTAAATATAGAAAAGTTTATATCTATTAATTAAGATGGCATAATTTAACAAGCTTTAGGTACTTAATTTGGGTCCACTTGGGAACTAAAAAAAAAGTTTTTTTACACATCACATAAATCACCTCTAGGGATACATCAGGACTTTACTTGTGACCTTGGTGTATTTGTAGAGATCTTAACAAACTTAAATGTCAACAATCACTTTATAAGTATAATATAGTGTAACAAACGCATAAAAAATATAAATATCATGCTTTTTATTCAATGAGAAAGGGAAACATTCCATTTTAGATGGAAAATTGTTTGTATTTATTTAAAGTGACTGTACAAATATTAGAGACGGGACACTTAGATTCTTGAATCCCTTGAGTCCTGAGGTATTCGAAAGATTCGAGATATGTAAAGATCTCAAATTGTTTCTTGAATACATACCTTGACCTCAAATAACAATTTTAAGCACTTTGTAAAAGGAATTATTTGAACTGTTTAGTTGAAATAACAAAACTCACAATTTTTTTTTATTAAATTGTATTATTAATTTACTAAATATTAATATAATTTAGAAGAATGTGAAATGCACATTGCAACTTGCTAAAAGAGGAAACCAAAAAACACAAAAGGGAGAAAAGGATATTGTTAAAGGATGATAAGGACAGTTAAATATGAACATATAAAAGGAATAACATTAATGACAAGCACAGAAAAAGGACAATGGATTTGAAATATAATTTATCTCTTTAAGGAAAGGAAAACTTCTTTTTGCTAATTTACTAAAGTGTTTAAATTTATTTGTTTTGACATGATGGATTCGACAAACAAATATAATTTATCAGTGGTACCAAGCCTAAAACAACTTTTTTTAAATTTCATTTTAAATATTTTCACTCTAACCAAAATTGTACATTTTTAAAGATTTGAATTTGAATTCGAGATTCGAAAGCAAATTTAGTATTTGGATTTGAGAAATATAGGATTTGACCCATTTTAACAAATATTTATAATTGCTTAATGTTTAAACATTCTTTGTAGAATAGAAAAATATGAAAACACATTACCAAAATAAATACAAAGTAAAGGGACCAGCCTGGTATTACAGGGAAACTTCTATATTCTTTCTTTAAACATGTCTTCAATCTTTCTTGTGTATACACTGACACATAAAGTTGCATATTAATTTTGGTTTAATGTATCAATTTAAATGTTAATTGTAATAAGTACATAGTGTTTTTTAAGCACCGTACTAACAAAGTGTGAACATTGTTTAGATTTTTTGGAAAGCGAGAGTCAAGGCTAAAGAAGAACTAAATGAGCAGTTGGCCGACTTTCAGCAGAAAAGAACAGCAGGCCTTGGGACAATATTTGGACCACCTGATGCTCAGCTGGATGAAAGTATCCATGACAAAAGCAAGGAAACCAAAATTGTTGAGTCCATTCTCCTTCCCAAGATTGAACCTTATCTGTAAGAATAGTATTCATTTTATTTTATTTTCATTCAAGAAGTCATGGAATCTTCAAAAACCAATAAATAATTGGTGAAAAATTTAAGGAATATAGTAAAATGTTTATCCTACACTTAGCTCAGTAAGTAGCACACCTGCCTGCTGAGTTATGGGTTCGGGATGGATTCCGGCATGGCCGAAAAATTGATCATTGATAAAATATGCGTTTACCCTTTCACATTGATAAATTAATGACCGAGGACTGGATGTTGTGCCTGTCCTAGTTTAAGCTAGATTCTAAGACATAGGAATGCTATGACAGGCCTAGCAAGCTGGTAGTGGAGAATATATGGCTTGAATAAAACAACTGACCCAGGCCACAGGATGGAAACGGTAATGGATGTAAAAAAAAGTTTAATAGTTCACACACTCAATCACATTTGGATGGTACAGGAAAAAAAAGGAGGAAAGTCCAAATTTTAGCTCAAAATGATCTGGTGCTGCCATCTGTTACACAATCACGAGACCTTTCTAATGCACTTTAGATAATCATAAAAAGAGGTATCTGTCATATTAAAATTAATAGTATTTCCTGGGATCCTTAGGGGTTTAAGATAAAAAAGTTGATGTCCTGGAAAGTATGTATTGTAACTCCTCTTTTTCCTTCATGTTTTTACAAATAAACATGATTTAAATTGTATTTAATTGTATTGAAATACTATAAAACTCCCAAATTAAAGAGTATTACAAACTCGATTCATTTTGTTCAGAGATGATATTGAGAAAGACCAAGTTGACCCTCGACGCTACACAACGGCAGCAGCCCTCGGAACGGTCATAGGCAAGGTGTTTGGTCTGAGAGGAACCCACGCGAGCACCCTGCTGGACAGGTGCCCCACTTTCGTTTCCAAAGACAAGTCTCTCAAGGCTAGACTGATTGGCAAGACCAGGAAGGTAAGAATACCACATCACTTACACACTCTTCGTAAGAAAATACACCTTTTTACTTTACAGATTAATGAATTTCTATTTTTATGTATTTTAATTTCACAAATCTGAATCTACAATTTAACTTTGAATTTGAATCAGAATTTTGAATAAATTATAAGTATAATAGAAAATATAAATAGTAACAAAGTGTTAATTAACATTTTTTCTTATAATCTTTTCACTAAAGCATTAAAACATTTTATTAAGTGCTATATTACTGGTCTGGGGCCTGGTTGTTAAGATCATCATATAATTATAATTGGTTCTGAACCACCAATAAGCAGTACTATAGCTCTAAAACAAATTTAAATTGGAAAATTGAAAAAAAAAAAAAATTTTTTTTTAGGGATTGAGTCTGGAATTCTTGAATTTAGAATATCCATAACAGTTTGAGGGTCTCATTACTACCTTAAATACATCTGATATAATTGTGAAAAAGTAAGCACGTAAATAAGATTTTTTTTTTTAAAAAAAGCTAACTTTTATTTGCACACACTTCAATATTTATATACAACGTGTTATCTATCTTAACAAGAAGTTGGCACTTGTGAAGCTTCCCGAGGAAGAAGCCATGTAGCATTGAAATATTGAAGTTTGTAAATATATGTAAGTGGTTTTTTTTTTAACTTTATTAGTGCTTCATAGGGGTGTGTGAAGCTCCAAAAACTTCGACTAGAATTTGAATATTTGTTCGCTTCGACTTAAAACAAATTGAAAGTAAAATTCCGAATTCGAATTATTAAGAAGATTTGCCAAAAAATATTTAAAGCTAAAACAACATTTATGTTTGTTTTTATTTATTTTTATTTTCTGCTTCTATTTACATCACAAATTAGTATTTATATTAAAAAAATTCTAACATAATTAAATTATAATTGAAATATAGCATTTTGTAAATTACATTTAATATTTAAATTTACATAGGAAAAACGGCTGTATTAAACTAAAATATTGAAGGGAGGATACAAGGGTGAGGCCTACACACTTATCAGAAAACTGTGTGCCTCATCACAATTAAAACTAGGGCTCTGCGAGTATTCCGAGCTTCGAGCCGAGCTTGTTGCTTAAGCTCGAGATCGAGATCGAAAGTTTTGTAGGCTCATCATTTTCGAGCTTCCACTTGATGAATTTATATAATCAATTTTTAAAACGCAATAGTAAGCATAGTCTATTTAATTGAGATAATATCAGCATTTCCACTTATAAATCATTCGGTTGCTTAACAAATTGTTAAAAATTAATTTCAATTTTCACATTAATAATGTAATAAAGCTTTAAAACCACTTTCAACCGGTAAATTTATTCAATATTGTCATCCATCTTAAATTGTACTTGATTGAAGTTGTATCGCCATGAAAAAGCAATGAAAATAAAAATAGCTAGGAAGATTACTAAAAAATTGAATGATTCTTTTTACTATTTTTACCTGGTCCCTTTCCAAAATAATAATTTATGTTAAATTAAAAATGTAATATCAAGAATATATTATTATATTACAGGTTTTCAAACTTAAGATACTTAAAACTCATATTAATTAATATGTTTAGTTACAAAACTAGCTCTAGTTTAGTTACTTTTAGTTATAAAATTATGTTAATTAACCTGTTTAAAATCAATGTTGATCTTATTTATTGCAATACATATTTTACCAAACTTACCACATTTATATTATAAAAGCATTTACTATTCCATATTGTTTGCTAGAAATATTATTTTAGCCATATTATTTTTAATTTTAAAGTATTAGCTCAACTTTTATAAAAATTAAAAATAGAACTTAATTACATTTCTCAATAAAATTAATATTGTCTAACGAGAGCCCTTACAACACGCATGTGCAACTGTGCATAAAGGAATGAAAATGGAACAGAAGACGGGACCATGCACGATTACACTAAGGAATAATAAATGAAATATAAAACACTTTAAATTTCAAATTGTTTATGATTCTTACATTTTCTTAAAGGGTAAATTAAATTACTGAAGCACATTTCAGGGAAATATTAGCTTATTAAAACGTCAATTTTATTAACTTTTTATCAAGACATTGTAGAAACACTCTACAATAATATAAAGTGATAGTGAAGGAAGCCAACCTGACAGGATAGTTAGGTTAGGCCTAGATATAAACAAACACACTTCTCTATTTCTTATTACGCTATAAATCTTCCTACTTTTTCAAACTTCCACAGTTGCACATTATTTTGAATTTTCGGAAATATTTATTTTTCACATGAAGAGACATTAATTAAAAAGTAATATTCCCGAAAATTCAAACTAGTGTGCAACTGTGGAGGTTTTTAAGAAGTGGGAAGTGTAAAAGTTTAAGAAGACATGGAGAAGTATGTTTGTTCCTATCTAGGCCTGACCTAAATATCCTTTCAGTTTGGCGTCCATCATTATCACTTACTTTACATCATTGTACAGTTTTTCTACACTGTCTTTTTGTACATTTCCAAACCATCATGCATTTACTCATTTTATTAACTTTTTAATAATTGTTAGTGTAATTTTAATGTCACTAAAGACATGGGTATTGAAACGATTTTCATTATTTTTCCATCAGATTTTTATTTGAGTGGTGTTCTTATTTTATAATTGTATTTTATAAGCTTTATTTCTAATTTAAAAAACGATATTTCATTTTTAAACTTTTTTTTCCAAAAGTATTTACTCTCTATAAAAATGAATGTCATTCATATTTTAAGAACATGTGCTTTAATATGCTTTTTTAACATTTCAAAATTATGAATATACTCGAACTCGACTCAAACTCGGGAGCTTTTAGAAATACTCGTACTCGACTCAAACTCGGGAGCTTTTAGAAATACTCGTACTCGACTCAAACTCGGGAGCTTTTAGAAATACTCGTACTCGAGTTCGACTTGAATGAAAAAAACCTAAGCCCGCAGACCCCTAATTAAAACACATAATTATGAAATTTTCTGGGTACATCATTCTTCTTCTTCAGCAGAAGAGAGTAAAACTGAAGAAGGGGACTGATTTACCCCAAAAATTACATAATTATGAGTTTCGTTGTGTTTTAATAGTGACCTTTAAGGCCTATAGTTTTCTGGTGTGTGGGTCTTGCTCCTCTCTCCTTTCATTGTTTGATTTTATTTTTTCTAGGTGAATGTTAGAGGCCACCATTTTGTTTTGCACCAGTATTACACAGTAACGTACTGCAATCACTGTCAGAACATCATCTGGGGAATTGGACCTCAAGGCTACCAATGTTCAGGTAATTTAACTCATCTTTCATCATTTCTCTAGAACATTAATAATGTTAGGTGGAGTTTTGGATTCTTAGTTTGAATTTATTTTGATTCCTGAACGTTCATTTTAACTGCCCCTCTTTTGTTTTATAGTTATTATGGGATCAAAACCAGGTTAAATTATTGATCAGTAACAGCCTATTTTATAAATTACACAACAGTTTTTTTTTGTGTGTGTCTCATCAGTTTAAATTGTCAACTGTTTTCACTGTAAAATCCATATTGAGTTTCCCCATTTATTTGTTCCTATTTCTTTTTCTGGAACTTTTTTTACATCCATTACTTTTTCCAGCCTGTGGCCTGTGTCATGTTTTAAACTTTAATGATTAATTGAATGTGTGTAGAGACACGCATGCACCAGACACCATCTTAAAGTGAACCACTGAATTTAAATTTGTTATGACCAAACTTTTCACAAATTTATAATTAAAATTTTGTTGTAATTCCAAGGAGATTATTAAATTATTATACAAAAGCTAAAAGCTAAATAAAAGCTTGAGATTCAACATACTGTTCAATGGGAACATCTTTTGTTCTATCTTATTTAAAAAAATATAAGCTTACATTTTTACAAAAACAACAAAAATCTATATTTGACTAGAATTTTTCAAATGGCAAAAACCAGGACCAACGAAGCTCAATAAACATTCAAACTCCTTTGTATGTATTTTATAATTTATTTTACCTTTTATCCTCCTATTATTTATTAATTCATCCAAATCATTGATCACACACTCTAAAGTGTTGATCTCATAATGGGTGTGAATTGCCAAGAACGGAGAGCTCAAGGTTTGAATATTAAGGTGGGTGTGTAGAAAACACAAGAAAAGGTAATTGTTTTGCAGTTTTTATATCAAAACTTTTTTTTTGGTCAAAACATAATCTCCATTAGATACCGAGTTTAATTTTATTTTCATGGTAGTATCAACAGTTGTTGAATATCTGTCATGAGCATAGCGGCATTAGATGAAAAGCTTTTTAAATTTAGAAAAAAAGTTATTAAATTCCAGGACACCCTTGACATATATTCAAGAATGGTTATCACCATACAAAGAAAATTAAACTATATTTCTCCTGGAGAAATATATGATTTCTTTTGACCAAAAAAAAAAAGTTTTGATGTAGAAACGGCAAAATACTTCTTCTCCTGTCCTGTTTTTGTGTGTAATTTATCATTGGGATCCCCCACCCTCCAGCTTTTCTTCATAAACATGTGTGCACTTCTTCTAAACCACCTTACTTAAGCCTTATTATTAAACATAATATTTAAAAAATAGTTTATGTAAATCAACCATTTGGTACATGTTTATAAGTTTATTTATTTTATAGAAATAAACCAAATTGTGATTGAGACTTTTTATTTTCCCCCTATATTCCAGATTGCTCACTAAACATTCACCGTACTTGTGTAAAAGTTTTGGATGAGAACTGTCCAGGGCCTTTGACGAAGAAAGAAAAGGGTAATGATCGAATAAGCAAGCTCATGGAGAAAATCCGTCCAGAGAGGGAAGCAAGAAGGAA
This sequence comes from Timema podura, assembly GCA_033556935.1. Classification (NCBI taxonomy): domain Eukaryota; kingdom Metazoa; phylum Arthropoda; class Insecta; order Phasmatodea; family Timematidae; genus Timema; species Timema podura. Next base: position 18,902,902 of record JAVRXN010000005.1, on the reverse strand, counting down.
GCCCAGTTCCCTCGCCCTTTCACAGTGTGAGTGAGCTATCTTCTCTTGTATTCATTTTCACTCTAGGAAAACATAATATACAAAAATCTTTCTAAAGAGATGCATAATTTTTTATTTCACTAAACAATTTAGGTGTGTGCGAAGCCTCAATAACTTCGACACTGCTTCGAAAAAAAAATGGGTTTCATTAAATACAAAGCTTTCCCTATCAAAATATTGAAAAATAAAATACACATTCGTGCTCAATTTTTTTCATTTTGTTTTATGTAAATTACAAATAAAATATTCAATTATAAAATCTACTGTAGTTAAATTACCTCTTGTGATATTTACTTTATTCATCAACTTAGGTAAAAATATGTAAAACATTTTCTCAAGGAAACAATTTAACAAAACATTGACAACAACGACGACGATCAACTGTTTCAAGTCTTTGGCTGGGTCACTTTAGTAAAACACCTCACACATCCTCTATCCATCCACCATTCTTCTCCTTTCACTTGGACACTTTCTGTTTTATGATCCTCCCATATAACAACGCTTCAAAAACCAAAACAAGGTTTTTCTTAAAGAAAAGGTGAATAATGTGTGATATAAATTGTTCCAGTCGAGCGGATGAAGAGGCACTCGGAGGATGACACTGGGGCCCTCACTGACGGCGAATCCGGCACAGGTGAGTAATTGACACATTTCATAATTACATATATACTATTTGCCTAGAATAGTTTACATACTTTGGAATCAAAGTCCGATGCAGTAGTTCGGACTTTTGTGTACTCTTGGAAAAGTTCCAATCTAGACTGGTGCAAGTGGCAAACAGCCAAAGTTGGTTACAAGCTAACTCGTCCTAATTTCACCATATCAGCCAATTGAAGGTTAAGTTAGGATTGATTATATTAATTATAATCAACAATTAAAAGTAGCTATCATAGGTTTTTAAGTAAACATTGAAGAGTGAATAGAAAGGCACGGCCTACACACTTTCAAGAATCCTCCGTTCAATATTTAGTTTATAATAGCTGTTTAGCACCATTTCCTTCACTATAATTTTAAAGTGTTCATTGTCAGAAAGGCTCCTTCATCAAACTAGAAACTTAAAAAATGTCCATCTTAGAATTGGTCAATTATTTCATCCATTGACCATTTTTTTACTTTGATCCCAACACATTTAATTATATGTTTGTTAATTTATTGTTTTAATATGCAACAGTTGATAAATTGAATTTGAGCAACATTATTATATTTAATGTGCAATAAATACAACAGTGGAAATAATCCAATATAATTTTTGTAAATAAAAAAAGTATACATAATTATTTTTCTCTTTAGTTGAGTTAATACCCATCGGTACACTTTTATTTGTGGAGATAAAATAGAAACTTAAATCTAAGGTGGAGTACCATAACTGTGATTATCATTTATAAATCTCTAAAATAAGGGTGTGCCCAACTTTGGCTGTAATAAATAAATCACTCAACCTATCAGGACCACTTAGCTGAAATTTAAAATCAAATTAGTATTGCCAACATCACACATTGGTCATACTGATCGTGTATACAAGGAATTGGCTCAGCATCCCAAGCCAAGTTTACTCTCACTTCGAATTATTTTTTTATCATTCTTTCTATTATTTTGTACTTATGGGAGGAGCCTTAGAGATAGTACCAATACTTCCAATAGACTAAACAATTTAGTGGGAGTGAGGGTAAGGAGGTCGCCAAATAAGACTGGTTTTTTTAATGCTCTCTTGAGTCTCTCTTGTCCAGAGACACGGAAATATCACAAGATGTGTTTTTATAAACTTTTTAAGCACATTAAAATGTACATCAAAACATATCTAAAAATAATTGTATTTTTGAATGTATTATACTTCGGTTAAATAAAATAAAATTTAATCCAATCTAAAAATTGACTACTTGTCCTTTTATATGTGATCAATGCTCAAGTTTGTTAATTTTAATAAGTATATCATAAATATAAATATACTTACCTATTAGTAGATGTAAATGTTATCTGACTTTACCGAAAAAAAATTGTACGATTATATTAAAATTTTCTTTTTAATATTTCTATAAATAATAAAAGTTCTCGTTCCAGAAAATTTATTTATTTCCACCAAAGACTATTGTTAAAAAATAAATAAAGTCTTGTCAACTTTCTATTAAGATGGTAAAATTGTGAACAAAGGCAAATATTTAAAGTTTAGTAACAAGAACTTTAGCTGTACTTTTTCCACTCATAAAAATATACCAATTAATGTTGAGTTTATTTGCTACCAGATTTGTCTAAAAAAATAAGTTTACATACAAACATGTGGTCCCAAGAAATATCTTGTTTAATATAAATAGATTTTATTCTTTATAAAGCCTAATTTTATTTATTGAAAATTATTGTTTTAAATATGTTCTAAACTTTGGATGCAAGTTAAATAGGAAAAATAATGTTCTCACATTTTCCATTTATTGATATATTGACTCGTATTACACACTTTTTTTTCAATCTTGAAGGAGAGTTGATATTAAATACCAGGAACCTCCTTAAAACAAGGGATAATTAAAAACACTTGTCTTGTAATTTATCAGCACTTGGCAAGTGTTAAACAGATTTGTACTCTAGTAATCCCACTAAAATGAAAGCTGTAATAATATAAATAGTTATGGGATGAGCTTGAAAATATTGATCATCATCATATTAAAAAGTTTTATTAAATTAACTATAAAGACAACCCATTTTTATTACTGTATATCTTCAGTTCTAAGGCGCCATTTATTGTAAGAGTTAGGTGCATTAATTTTTCAGTACCACCAACATAAAAACTGCTTTGATACTAATAAAAATAAGATGCTAAAATACCCTATATTTAAGAAATATCTTTATTATAGAATTCAATTTACTAACAATAGTATCTAATCTATCAATAGGTTTGTTATTTATCACTTCTTTCTGAATCATTATGTCTGATTCTTTTGAGCTGTCTATATCTTTATCTGATTCACTATCATTCTACTTCATGTTCAGAGCCTAATTCTTCTGAGCCGTTTTTATCCTTACTTTCCCATAATATATCATCTTCTGAGCCATCGATAGTGTTTGTCGAGAAATAACTGTGATTCTAAGACAAACCCCGTTTTTACTTTCTCGCTATCTTACAGGTAGAGAAAGTATTGTAATTGTCAAAAAAATCGAACTCGAGATATTGATGAATCTGTACGTTTCATGACCCCCCAAATCTGAAAAATGGTTTTGGAATTTCTTTCTATCTGTCCCTCCGACTAGAGCCTAAACTATTTTACCAATTGGGCTAAAACTTGGTAGCTAGGGTTTTCATAGGGTTGCCCCAAGGGGTTTTTGGAATTGAATATCCAACCCTAAAATTAAGAGTAGTTTAGTGAAGAGCAAAAAGAGAGAAAGTCGATTTTCTCAAAATTGGCTCTAACAATTTTGATTAAAAATTGTATCTAGGCGTTGATTAAGATTATAAATAAACTGGCTATTTTCATTTTCCCATGAAAATCACTTTTAGGGTACTTTACAGAAGTGGAAATTTATGTATCTCCGCAACTATTTGAGACTTTTCATTGCAAAATTGTAGTACTACTAAAAATAATAAACTTTATATGAAATGTATTTTTATAAAACCAACAGTTTCTGAGATATTGGCAAATATATTAAAACAATTTTGTATGTTTTATTTGTAAAGAGATACAACTTAAGTCTTAACGCAATAATTCTCCAATGCCATAGGGTAATTAAATTTAAGTAAGTCTCTCAAAAAGTCTATGTTATTTTATCTTAAACCTCTTAGGAGAAATGTTCGTACAACAATGATCTATCTCCATTTTAGACTCAATGGTCAATATTTACAATTTTTATTGGTTAAAATTTATAAATGTGGAATTTAATAGCAATACGATGACCTGAAGATGTGCAACACCTAATAAAATGTCAACAATTTTAACCGGAAGTCGAAATTTTAATACAAAGTGTTGACTCTTGTGGACCCAATATTAATCTTTTTTTATTGGTCCAAACATACAAATGAAGACATTATTTCTTTAAAAATAAAATTATAAAATTAAAACCAGGACTCAAAAAATGTTTTACATAAGTGTAGTGCAATTTCTGCTTGGGTTTGCTAGTGTATATTATCTCGTTTTACATATATCACGAGTTTTGAGTAAGTATCTCCATTTTTAAACAATAGAGCGAGGAAGTCTGTGCAGAGTTCCATACCATTTATTTATTTCTGCAATAAACTAAACAATATAGATTGAAAGGTTATGATGTAATGTATCTTCATAATTTACATATTAATATTTAGTTCACATATGTTTCTCAATGTTTGCTGTGACTCCAAGAATCATTTTCTCGACCCCTCTTGGGGCTGCGAGTCACAGTTTGAGAACCTGCGGTCGAAACAACCCTCCTTATTCCTACTTGTTTAAACATTTATAATCATGGTGTTAATTGAGAAAATAATTTGGTTTGTAATAATAGTAACAAGTCAGTTCATAATACTTTTTTTATGACATTAAAAAAAAGCACATAAAAAAGTTCCTTACTCATTCAACTCGAAAAAAGAAAATCTCATTATGGTAAGGGATGTTACTGATATAACTTATAAAAATGAAAAACTATAGGACATGGCCTCTCAAGCAGAATTTTGTTAAACAGATTTTCAACTAAAATTAAAGACCTGTTATATGACACATAACAAAATATAATATATTTTTTCCAAACTAAATCAACTCAAAATGTCAAAGTTCTTTCATCTGTTATCACGTTTCCCTCTCTACCCCAGATATAACTGTACCTAAATCTGCTTGGTCAGGGAAAAGTCATGAAAATGTTAGGGAATTTTATCAAATTTTAGGAACTGACACATATTCACCAAAAGAATACACAACTTTCATGTACTATGGTCAGAACAAGATTTTTCTTGCGGTTAATACCCACCACAAATCTCTTTTAAAACAGTTATCTCTGTTGAGCATATTAATCTCAATTATCGAATTCCATCATTTGATTTTCGTGTCATCTTTCCATCGCTCTTCTGCGCATCTCGAGCCAAAGTTGAGTCAAGGTTATGCACATAGGGAAAATTTTATTACATTATAGAATGAATAAACTATAAAAGAATGTGTCACGCAACAATTTTAAACTGTACTGGGGTAAGGCAATCCTTTAATCTCTGAATATGATCTCACAGAAATCTAACTTAGATTACACTACCCAATAGCCCATCGCCTTAGACTGAAATCCTTTAACCATTTCATAGAGTGACAAAAAATTTGTAATATGTGTGTCTAAAAATATTAATACATTAAGTTGCGATCTTAATAAAATATTTTTGTTAAAATATAATGATCAGAAAAATTGAAAATTTGCTCTGGAAAACCTGGAAAAGTCAAGTAATTTTAAAATATAGTTTGGCTGGACATCCTTGTATTGTTTATTATTTGTTTATTAGTAGACCTTTAAATATGTATATATTAGGGCTATCAAACTCGATTCTTTGATACCTCAATATCCTCGATTCTTACTGGTATTGAAAGAATCGAGAATCGATCTTAATATTATGATTGTCGCTACTTCGATTTTTAGTGCTCATTAAAATGGCAACATTCAAAATAGGTGATAATCGATTATCTCTCATATTAGTTTAGTTGCCGTTTCACTTAATGCCGGCAAATTGTAAATATACTGTAATGGCCCGAATATAATACGACCTGACATTACGACAGTAATTAGAGGTTAAAACTTTACAACTTCGACACTTTATTTTTTAAATTAATAGTTAAGTGAGACTGTCAGAATATATTAATCGATTCTAAGCAAACAATCAATATATAATGTGTAGACTAAGGATGGCATTCATTAATATATCACAACATGTATATCGAAAGCTACGATATTCCTATCAAATTAAAATGGCTGCTTTCCTATAATTATATTCTTTGTCGCTTTTCAATTTTGAATGTTTTATTTAGCTCTTTGAAAAAGACAAGTTTAATAAAAATAGAACATAAATCAATGTAGTTAATAAAAATGAAGCAAAAAACCGTTATATTTATTTTAATTCACTAAATTATCATTATATCATTGCCAAAACTTCATCAATAATTTCTGACTAGCTAACATGCTTAGGATCAGCTATAGCGGACGACTTAAAATTTTTGTAACGCGTGAAATGTATTCTTATTTCCATTATAAAATCTGCATTTTATTTTATTAATTTTGAGTTTATTTGAATTCTTAGTTTTGATACACAGTTTGAAAAATTTTAATGTGTTTAGTAAATTAATTTTGTCATCCTTCACAGTTCATTATTGTGAGATTTGCCAGTAAACATCCCAAGAGTATAAGTGTGGCCATAAACTTGTTACTACACAAAATAACAGCTTAAAACGTGTTGCGAGAGATGGGTATAGACACCGGTCATTGCCAAGAATGCGGGTTGGTAAATAAATGGCAACCTTCACAAGTCACATTCCACGGTGATATGGACTATTTCATGGTGGCTACAGACAGGGAAAACCTGGAAAAGCCAGGGATCTTTTTGGATGTCAGGGAAATGTCGGGGAATTTAATAAAATAATAAGGAAAAGTTAGGGAATTTAAATAATGGAATGATTCTGCACCTAAACATTTAAACAAAATTTAGAGATTTGGTTTCTCGATATAAATGTGATGTTGTAGGGAATGTGATAAAATAAAAGTGTTCTTGGAGCTTTTATAGCAAAACTTTTTTTGGCCAAATTAAATCAAATATTGCTACAGTAGAAACATAAAGTTTAAATATTTAGGAACCATTTTAAATCATACTAACAATATTAGGTTGGAAATTAGGAAAAGAATAGTCGGGAAATACATGCTTTTAGTTGGTCAGCGAGTCGTTGACATCTCGCCTGGTGTCAAAGAATGTAAAACTCAGAATATACAAAACAATAATTATTTTACTGGTTGTTGTACTGGTTGTTCATGATGAAAAAAAATTAGGGTCTTTGAAAACAAGATGCTTAGGAAGATATTTGGTCCAAAAGGGGATGAGGCTACTGGTGAGTGGAGGAGTTTACATAATGGTTCTTATTACATACCTTCTACTATCACAAGACATTGTTAGGATAATCTTCTTTTATATTATGATGGACAGGACATGTACGAATGGGAGAATCTACAACATTGTATAGGTCTTGACTGGCAAACCCATTGGGAAGAGACCATTGGAAAGACCTAGACACAGTTGGGAGGATAGCATTAGAATGAATCTTAAAGATATGGGGTGTGATAAGGTGGCATACTTTTGAAAGAGCGTCAATAAATATTTGCAGTCATAATGCCATAGAGTAAGAAACATATAGTTTAATTTTCTTCATATGGTGATATCAACAGTTGTTGAATATCTGTCACGAGCGCTAGCGGCATTAGATGCTTAACTTTGTGAAGGAAAAGTTTTCATTAATTCCCAGGTCATTCTTGACAGATATTCAACAGCAATGCAGCTCTTGATATCAATATTTGAAGAAAATTAAACCCGTATTTCTATTGAATAATTATTTGATTTCTTTTGACCAAAAGTATCTATTTAATATAAAATACTGTCCCACGCTCTCGTTCCTCCTACTCCCACCTTAACAAAATGCATGGTCTATATGCTATTCTAACATTAAATGTTTGTACAGTGTTTGCTTTATATCACATTTACACAGGGAAACAAAAAATATCTAAAACATTAAATACTTTAAAAATATTAGCTTATAATAATGTTGTTTTTTTGTTTTCAAAAGTATTTATAATCAATGTCATAAATGAAAAAAAAATTACCATTCACCGAGAAAAATTGTAAAAAAGGTTTAAACTGTCAATTTTGTAAATGTCTTCAAAACCCAGAGAAAAAAACAAAACATAATTTTATAACAAAAGTTTTGTAGCCACCCTGTATTTGCACTATCATTATTTTGATAACCAATCATTGTTTTTTGTGAGGGTCTTATCCTCGCACCACACTATCTAACAGTATCAGTGTGAATTGTTTTGATATGTGAGTGCAGTGCTTGTGCTTTTCTCGAGTATACAAAGAATAGTTTTTATATGTGTCCTGAATAAGAATTAGATCAAATGAATTTTTTTATGTTTAATCCTCGGTTTCAAGGTAGGTAGTAATGTTTATTTATATGTGGTCAGACCTGTTTGCCAGATAGACATGTCTCCAATAATTTTTACTATTTAATTGAATGCTTCTATTATGTTTGTTATATTTTACTACAATGTTCTTTGGCATATTTAAGGTATATCTCTGTTGTCTTGTTTGTAAGTTTTCTAAAAACATCTATAACATCATTGGTCACGCAAACTTAATGTCAGGCTCATCTAGTCAGGCTCGTCTAGTCTTGTGTGCCGATGGCGCAGTCCTCGATTACAAATAGTTAGACTATGCACGTGCTTTTCCACTAAATCTGTTGGCTATAATCTTGCTGTGGGAAAAATTGGTACCTAGCACCAGTGGGAGAAGTTTTTTAATTTCCCCATGGTAAAAAGCCGTTTTAGTTTCAACACATTAGCACTTTTTGTGTCACATCGAAATATAAGATTTAAGTTTTTGGTTTAGTATTGTTTTTATTTTGAATTACATATGTGGAAAAGGGGGGGTGGGGCACCATAATCATTTTAGTTCTTAATGCATTTAAAGGTCTAAATCCAGTCCACTGGCGGGTGGGTTGGGGGTTTGAATCCAAGCCTGATGCATTGGGGACAATTTTTCTTAAATGTTTTTCTACTCTCCCCCTCTTCATGCCCGAGAGACTGATGCTTGCATCAGTTACCTACAGGTTCTCAGGGTGGCCCTGCGAACTGGTATGCCTTCGTTAGACTACTATCGTTATAAGTAGTACACAGGGGTGGGCCGAAAGCCCACGTCACGAGCTTGCTTGAGGCGGCAGCCCAGAAATGGGTTGGACTCTGTGGGGCAGTGAGTTTAAACGATTGATGGCATTGGCAGCGTGGTGGGGTCCGGGGTTCTGGTCCTCGCCATTCGTGCAGTGAGCCATTTTAGAGCTCTGGAGCTAACTCAGACAGTTAGTAGTGCATGGTCTAGAACATGGGTGCCTCCACTCATATGCACAAGTAGTGGGGGACTACTTTCCCGCGCGCAATGGGCGTAATCCCATTCCCCTACACATGGGAAAGAGTGGAGATCGCAAGGTCGCTTCTGTGAGCAGAATTAAATGGCTCCCGTTACCACCCTGGATTGGTGGGAGGCACGAGTGAGTGACTGGAAGGGGAGGAGGAGTTAATTATCACCTCCCCGGGTATCCAGCCTGAACCAGATCATCCCACCCTTAAGGGTGCGGGGGTTGGAGCTTTTTAGGTACAGACCTAGAAACTGCCCTGGGCCACGATGTCTAGGGGTGTGTGGTGCCTCTTTTGTGCCGTACTATATCATGTTAAAAGTCGAGGCCTCTCCCCATATAAATGCAGGTACACTTCCTATAAATTCTTCTCATCAGCGTGATTAGAAATGTGTATAACCTGGATGGGTAGCGAGTCACGATGGAAAAAAGAAATAATTTGCGTCCCTGATAATATTCCATTGTGTTACCACTTAGTAAATATGATCATTTGGCCTTTGATGGTTTATCACGAGGTATCACAATCGAGCTATAATTTGAGAGCAGCGATTACAATTTATTATTTCCTAGTACCGTAGTTTCACAGAAGGAATTAGTGACTTTGTTAACTATTTCAATTATAATTACTGACCATATAATAGTTAATCCTACTTTTAATGATGTCCCAACCATAATTGGTTAATTAAATTAAATTATCTTTGATGCAGAAATTTTCACTTTAATCTTTTAGACAGCAAACATGACATCCCTTTGACTTCATTACTTATAGACTGGTTTGTGGTTTAGAATGAATATCACAAACCTCGGCCATGGGCATGATTGTTGAGGTGTACTTCATACAAACTCTAACCTCGTTTGGTTTGAATCCTGGAAGGGATTGAAGAGTTAGTTAAATGGTGTGAAAGTAGATGAATTTTTTTAAATGATTTTAAGTTAATTTTGAATCAGAGGAATACAATTCTTTGGAAATGTGGTGAGCGCCAATATCCAGGTTTTATCGATTTTGTTTTTGTCGAGAACAAGGACTATGATTGTGTTATTTCTAACTCGAACTATCCACTTGAAACCAGCGGCACACCCAGATATTTACTTTGGGGGAAAGGGTTAGATCATTTTATCTTAAAAAAAAAAATATATATATATATATATATATATAGTATAAATGTGTATTGTTACATACATTAAAAAGCCCCTAATATTTCCAAATGGGGAAAAGCAAAAAAATAAATAAATATATATTTATTTATTTTTTTGCTTTTCTCCATTTGGAAATATTAGGGGCTTTTTAATGTATGTAACAATACACATTTTGCTGTCTTTGGGAGGCAAGCTTTTTTTACCATTTTCTAACTTTATTTAGGACAGCATTATATTTATGAAATAACTTAATCTAAAATATGGTAAACCCACATGAGACTGAAACCCGAAAGTCCGAAAATCTGGATAAACCGAACACAATTTTTGAAATAACTTAATTTAAACTATAGTAAACCCACATGAGACTGAAACCCGAAAGTCCGAAAATCTGGATAAACCGAACACAATTTTTGAAAAATGTGAGCAAAAAATATCAAATTAAATAAATGAAAAATATTTTATACATAACAAAATCATAGTTAAAAGATAGCTATAAGAAATTAGCTTTAATAAATGTTGCAGTCAACACATTGTGTTCTTCCATAAGTAAATGTAAATTTTATAAAAATCATTGCTGTAATTTAAAATGTGTTAACATACTTGGTCCCCAATAGGTCCTGTTCATATTCCCCATCTATCCGGATTTTGGCCAGTTCGAACAAGCTTCTTTCCCAAATAGTCATTAACAAGGTTCTACTGTATCTTTTCCAGGGTCTCGATAACAATATGTGAATACAAAATATGAATTCTCATCAATTAACAAAAAATGGCTCTCATAATTTGGAAATCTCACTAATAAAGATGTAATATGTAATGCCAAATGTCCCAATTTAGGCTCTTTAAATTATGTCAATGACACTCATAGGACAAAAAAAATACTGATAATCTTGGAACTAATAGTTATGTCCCAAAACATATTTAATATTTCATATCATTCCCTACTATCTCTTTAGACACTGCTACTTTGGTAATATATGGCAACAAAGAGAGTAATGCAGTATAATTCTTTTACAAATGAAACAGTTCACCCTTATTATCGTAGAATAGTTAGATATTGAATTTTGTTACATCTTGAATACAACTTCAAACACATGCGCTCACCCCATACATTTATCTCGCTTAAATTTGAATGCATCCCTTCAAATATATGTTCATCCAGCCCAAAGGTAGGTCACAGACACTTTACTACTACATGAACATATCCTAAATTTTGAATAGGTAGGGTGACCTGGTGGTCCAGGGGTAAGGTGTCAGACTTCTTTGCTCAGGGTCCGGGGCTCAATCCTCGGTCCCGGCACAGATGTATCTGATTGCCAAAACCTTCCTTCACCTCTGGCAAGACGTGTATTAATCACAACTTGTGAATATGTGGAATGCCAGGCCTCCACCGTGGTTCGGATTTCACGTTAAACTGTAGGTCCTCCATTTCATCTGACAATCACCCACCCTACCATTACACATTAGCGTAAGTGCATATAACCCAAACGGGTAGTAAGACGCGATGCTAATAATAATTAAATTTTGAATACAACCTTAAAAATATGTGGTTCCAACGCAAATGCTGTCTGCAGAAGACTCTTTTTATTGCTATTCTCTTAAATTTTTAAAACTCAAAGACTATTTATGTTGATGTTGTGTTCACCCGATTAGGTTTATTTACAATCGGATGCACTGGCTATTTCTATCTCCTTCAAATCTTTCATGCAACAAGAAGATGGTATTCTTACTTAAATGAAATTAATCCCTGAAATTTTTTAATAACCTATTGAGGTAGCATTAAATGGTATAGTGCAACCAAAGCGCCTAACTTCCACTCTCTCATCTACATTATACAGGCTGATCCATAAATAACTTAAAAATTGTAATAATCATTTATAAATAAATATGGAAAAAATTAATAATCTGATCATTAGAAATAGGGTTAAAAAAAGTGTGCTTCAACTGGCGAATTGTAAAAAAATTTTTTTTATTAAATTCATATAAATGAGGAATTTTGTAAGTTTGAGCTAACCATTTTATCTCACTTTTATTTAACAAAGGCAGCAAAACTTTATAGTAATGTTCACATCCATTTAAGACTATGTTTCTTCAGAATAACTATAAATTGTGTACTATCTACACTTTTTAATGTTTATAAAACTTTTTTCACTTATTTCCCGATGCTAAAATTATCTTAGCTTACAGTGAGAAGCCTGAGTAGACCACTGATCTGTTATTGTCTGATTCATCCTCAAACCTCTCCTGGAAAAGCAATAAAGGTTTTTTGTCTTTTTTGCTGCTCACGAACTTTAATCCAATTGTTGTAAACCAGCTGATTGTTTACTTCCTTTTACCCCCATCTCTCCCTCCATATTCCTGCTCCCCAACCTCTTTTTAATTGTTTATTGATGTCAGGTGGGTAGGAGGGATTCAAGATTGTGGAAGTCAGGGTCAGGAAAGACTGCCAACCACTTTTTTTTTTTAAAGTGTTCATTTTACTCAGGCTATTAATAATTCAATCCGAGGAAAAGGTATAGTGAGAATTTTAGAGGAAGGGCATATTGTTTAGCGTGTAGAAAGAATGGTAAAACCACCCATATTGTACCCAGTCTGGATATAAAGCCTGACCCCTTCTATTGTATGTAACCTTTTGTGCTTCTCTAATACTTTAGACTTGTGAATTTTTTTATATCTATATTCAGGAATGGGATTTTGATAGCAGTTATATTTTTCACCGGGGCCTCTCTTTATTTATTTATATTTGTGTAAATCTCACTGACACACCAAGCGCTTTAAGTGGTGTGGTATAGAACTACTAGAGAAATTGGTAATCCATATTTTGGGGAGTATATTCTATTGATCACCGCGTCTTACTACCCGTTCAAGTTGTACGCCTATGTAGTAATTACGGTAATGGGTTAGAAATTGTGAAGGTTGAATACTGAGGAAGTGAACCCGCATTTGCGTGTAGGGAGAGTGAAAAACCATTTAGGAAAAACCACCCCTAGTTAACTCGGGCGAGATTCGAACCTCTATTTCCATGTCTTTGGCGGTATAGCTCAACACACATTTAGCGCGTTAGCTAACTACGCCACCAAGGCGGGTTTGGGGAGTGTAAATAATAACTTTTAAGTATTTCAATATAATTTTAATTCTGTAAAACAATAGGACCAAAATATAAAATAAATACATATAATCAGATTGGTTTGGTTTGGCAAAATGCTTTCTAAAACATATTTGGCGTTCGGAGCTCGGGGTTTTCATCCCCTGACTCCACCAGAGCCTACTGTCCCACCATTCATGATTATACTTCTCTAAGCAGCTGTGACCATTTTATAAACACTAAATGGTTAGATAAATATTATTGGCTGGTGGTTTGTTTATTCATCAGTCCTAAACAGTTAACTGGTGTGAATAAATTTTAAAATATCATGCGTATCTAGATAACACTTTGGGCATGCCTTATAATTATTTAATTTATTTTATTCGGCAACACTATATTCTCTTGAATATTATTTTATATTTCTTTCAACTATTTATTTATTTTTCTTTATGAATCTTCACTTATAAGTCTTATCTTGATCATACTTGTGGTAAAAAATATTATTATGATGAAAATCTTATTAGTATTGCTTAGAACAAAATCACTCATTAGTTTATAATTTTTTTATTTTGTAACTGTGGTAAAATTGTCCTGTATATAGGTTCAAGTTTGTTTTCTTCCAGCCGCTACCACATTGCCATTACCAGCTGTTCTAATTAAAATAAGGGTAAGTCTGAATGGTGTAGATGTAAAAGGGAGGGGTTAGGGACTGAATGTTAGATGAAGTACCTGCCAAGTGCACTGCGCCCATCCAGCCACACACTCGAAACTAAGTTCCACAAACCGGTGGGTGTCTGAAGGAAGGGGGAGGTGTTGTGGGAAAGGTATGGTTCTGGGAGACATCGAATTTACAAATGAATACTGAGGGTGTGTGCGCGCGTTCACTACATGGGACTTCAAATACAAATAAAGGAGAAGGCGTAAATTTTTTTTTCTATTTGCAGTTTTTTTTTTTAAATAAGTGCTACAACTTTTGAGTACACTTTGTCTCGCAAAAGTTGCCAACGGGTAAATTACCAACAGCAAAAGACATTTTTAAAAGTATTAACCATGTAACTTAATTAGATGATTAAACTTTTGAGTGAAAAGAAAGTGGGAAACCAGTCACGAAGGTCATTTAATTAGAGTTTGGTCATGAAATTATCTTTCAAGTGGAAATTTTTGTGAACCAAGCTCATTGTGAATGTAAGAATAATATTTATTTCATATTTTGCTCAAAACTAGATTAAATTTACAACAATTCTCCAGTGAAGACATAGTTCAGAAACAACATAAGAAAGACAGAAAATAAAATAAAAATGCCTGAGGAAGTAAGAGGAGACAGCTATATTAGTGTCAAGGTTGTGGGTGAGAATTATTTAATAAATTTGAATGTATAGGTCATGAAATACGGTTTACATTTGTACAACCCGCTTCGGTGGCCGCGTGGTCTAACGCGTTAATCTCGTGTTGGACTAGACTGCGAATACGAGGAGATCGGGGTTGGATCCTGGTCGGGTGCACTGAGAGTTTTTTCCAAAACGGTTTTCCACTCTCCTTCCACGCAATTGCAAATGCATTTCCTGTAAATTAAGCTTGCCCAATCTCTAACCATCAGTGTAATTAGTAGATAGGCCTATAACTCTAAAAGGTAGTAAGACGCGGTGCTAAAAAAATCTGTATAAAACTTATAAAAGAGTGTTTGCTAAATACTTGAATGATGATGTATATAGGTAAAATCATCTTTTAGCTCCCTTAAATGTTGTATTATTTCATGTCCAATTAAAAATGTTAGCGTATAACCAGAACATATAGTTGGACGCGATACTAAAAAAAAACCTAAAAATGTCCAATAAAAAAATTGTTCCTTCCCGCTGCGAATTATTAGAAGTCTTGAATGCGCCCTTATTGTTCGTAAGAAAGTTGAGTAGCCCTGCCCAAACCACTCAGCCAACGGTTACCGTCTTCTCCCCGTGACAGTCAACTTCAAGGTGTAGAAGAGTCGAGCTAATCGATCGGCAGCGAACTCTTCCTGGCGGCGGCGGTGGTGCATTGTTGTTGCCTAGGAACGGCCAAGTAGAAAGAAAAGGGGTTTGGGGATGTCGACAAATTGGATTGGTGGGCTGTGAGAAGGGTGTTTTGGCGATGTTCTTTATTATTAGTTCAGCATCCCTTTTCTACATCAGCCACCCACTTTCCCTCTTCAAACTCGTTATAAAAAATATTCCTTTCGAAATCTTTCATCTGGCCTTGGGGAGGAAAAAAAAACCAGGAATATCTAACATTTTGTGAATTATTAGGTACATTTACTCGTCATTTTTAATGTGATCACTTGCTGCTAAAATGTTTTTATTTTTCTCTTTTGTATTTTAGTTCTTTTATTAAATTATTGATTTTTCAGAAAAGACGCCCATCAAAACATAGAATAGAAGAATTTCTCAAGCTAGTGATAGTGATAGCCATTGAATTTAACTATCTTACATAAATGGATCAGGGTGAAGAGGATAGATTTCAAGTATATTCAGCTGATTTTGTCCTAGAATTCCATTATTCTGTGTTCTACTATCAGTTCGTGATATGTGTATATCATCATCAACAGCTTCCAGCCACTGGATAGGGGTTTTCAACTGGCAGCCCAAGATGTCCTTTTTTCCTTTTTTTTTTTTTTTGCGGCTCACAAAGTTTCTGGGAAAGGAATCTACAATAGTGAAATTGATGTTTTTAGCCTAGAAACGAACGTTTTGACTTGCGTGGAAAGAGTCCATTAAAGTTTCATAGGATGTTTTATGTTTAATTTCTTCTTTACTATTATTAGGTGTTCTGTCATTGAACTTAGATCACCAATGCGCCTGCCCCTCCCAGAATTTTCTTATTTATTTCACGTCATCCATTATTTGAATCCACCTCCTTCCTAAGCTCCTCTTTCCCTCAACAAAAACAGTTCCTCCTGAGGATGTGTCCGATCCACTTTGCTTTGTACCAAAACATCACATCAAAATTGTTATTTTCTCACCCACTCGTCTAACATCTGCTCTAATGCGCTACTCTCATGTCAGACTAGACCGCCGAATATGGGGAGATCGGGGTTCGATTTTGGTCGGGTGCACCGAGGGTGGTTTCCCCTAAATGTCTGTTCACTCTTCCTCCACTTAATGTGGGTGCACTTCCTCTCAATTAAGCCTTCCTAATCCCTAAACCATTAGTGTAATTAGTACATAGGCGTATAACCCGAATGGGGCGTTAAAAAAAATCTGCTGTACTATAATGATGTATAAAATATATTTTAGTCAGAAAATTTGTTTAATATTTAATTAAACGTGTATAAATTATTTCATTCAAAACTAAACACCTGATCTCGTTTTTGTATAACTTGACAAAAATTAGCCGATCATGCTGTGGTCCCGCCGCTAGAATCGAGGATTCAACTGTGACCCTCGGGTAATTTCAAGCTGGAAACCTGTGCCTTAGACGGTGTGACCATCGTTGCGGGTGTTTGTAATTATGTCCGTCATTTGTTTGTGTGCGGATATAGCGTCGCTCCGGGGGGCATGTGTACCAGACAGAGCGTGATCCAATCAGAGGCCATATCTCGGTCCAGTCTAGCTGACAGACTGCAATTTGTTAAACTAATTTCATCTTTATTGAAACAAAATAACGAAGCTGTTTACCGCGGTAATTATGGCGGTTGTGTATAGCAATATGTGCAAACTAGAAAAAAAAATATACAATTACATTCATTTGACAACATGTTGGCTTTGATGAGCATTGATAATATAATCAATTATAAACCTCAGTGGCGAACTAAGGCGTCAGTCGCGTTTAGTCTGGTTTTCCGGTGACGTGGGAAACTCGCCCCGGTACACAGAATATGTATATATTTTTTCAGTTATGATTAATCATTGTGGTCTTCCTATCCTCTATCCCTCTAATGTGGGTGAATATAATCTAAAAATGCCTTCCTCATCCAGACCCCATAGATTAAGCATGTTTTTTAATCGCCACGTCTTAATACCTGTTTGGGTTGTACACATATATGATAATTGCTCTAATGGGGCAGGGGATGAGGAAGGAAGCATTTTAGAGGTAATATACCAGCATTTGCGTGGAGAAAGAGGGGGAGACCATTTAGGAAAAAACCACCCTCAGTATAAGTACCCTACCGGTTTGACCCCATTTTCTGTCTTTGAGACCATCGCCACCCCTTGATAACCTACACGTGTTCATATTATAGTTTTTAAATTATTATTCTCGCTTAATCTTACTACGCGTCCGGATTATTTAATTACACTTGTGTGGTAGGTGGAATTTAGAGGAAATGTATCTTTATTTTCGTGGAGGCAGGAAGGGAAACCGTTTTAAGAAAAATCATCCTCAGTCTGAATTTGAATCTTGACCTCATCACCGACCAAACTAGTTTGACGTTAAGCCCGCGTGGGACTAAAATGTCTAAAAGGAGAATCAACGAGCCTGGCGTGTATTTCGAAACCTATGTTAGCAGCCCCATTCCCCCAAAACGAGACTGCTAATGTAAACTAAGTCAGCAAACAATTGTCAAATGGAACATGGACAGTAACTTAACTGTTTTTATCATTTTTAACTCTCACATTCCTATAATCGTTATAACTTAAACCACTTTAAAAAGTAAACAAAAAGTTACAACCCCATCAAACATTGCGACCCCATTCGAAACATGTCGTGACCTCCTCGAAGAGAATTGGGATCGGCAACCTTTTTTTGAGCCCGTGATTACTTTTTTTTTTTAACTCCACCTTTGATTTTTTTTTTTGTCTATACATATTATTCCTTGAAATCCTTACTCAAATCTTTTTAGAAAAAAAAATATGGAATAAATAAAATGTATATTTTCATAATAAACCCTTTAATTTCTTTATAACATTGCGAATTATGAGCGATCAAGGTTATTTTGGTCATACTCAACTTTATTCTAAAGTATTTGATATATAAATGTGAGCTTTGAAAACTCAATGATCGTATTTTAATAACAATGTTGTTTTCTTACACGATCGACTGGAATTTTCCGCGAGATCGACCTGTCGATCGTGATAGGCCCAGTTGCCGATCTCTGTCTTAGACCATTCGACCACCATAACGGATTGTATAAACAGTTTAATAAACCTTGTGTTACGTTTGAACTGAATTAATAATCACCGTTGACTTAACTTTTCTTGCAGCTATCCACTAACTCGGTATAGACATAATCTAATGGTCCCACTCACTGTTCCTGAAATCTCTCCATTGTATAATTTAGCTCTGCTGGAGGTTAGTGTGTGCCCTGGGTGTTCACCTTGGATGGGTGGGGAAGGGGAGGAAGACTCACATTCCACAAGAGCAGTTTCGCGTGCCAATAACTAGGTGGTGGGAGCTATTCAAAAAAATACCCGAGGATCACATTTGGTTAGTTTGTTGCAACCTTTTATTTTGTTGTTGCTACACATCCCGCTGTTCTCTTTCGATTATTAGGCATTTGTATGGAGAGAGTTTGGAAAACAACTTTCGATCGAGATAGAACCTCATTCTCACGAGCCAGAGTCAGAAGTGTAAACTAGAGCTGGATTTTGGTTGTAAAAACAGTTTAGAAAATTTAAACATATTTCTTTGCTGCCAACTTTGATAACATTTTACTATATTATTTGTGTTATTTTAAAGGTATTGATAATATCCATCAAAAGTGACAGCTGCAGATAACATGCCTAGATTTATGAATATATATTTTTTATTTAGTAACATTAGCAACTACCAGTGTTTTTTTTTTCTTTTAATACCACGTCTTACTACCATTTCGGGCTATACGCCGATGGTTTTATGGATTAGGAAAATTATATTTATAGGAAGTGTACCCGCATTTGCTTGAAGGGAGAGTGTAAAACCATCCTTGGTACATCCGACCGAGATTTGAACCTTGATCTCTCTGTCATCGGTAATTTAGTCTTCTGCGAGAATAGTGCCTTAGGCCGTGCGGCCACCGAAGTGGGTACCAGCAACTGTGCTTCTTACCAAAATCAGGTTGGCCATTTCTACTTGTTTGAATGATAAAATTCATACATTTCAGCCATTATTTATATCTTCACCGTCTTATTTTCATTTTATTACGTGTTCGCGTTAAATTTTGACATTAAAAAATTGACTCATGACGCTGCTTATTAGATTATGAAGATTTCCATTGATATAATAAACCCCGTTATTCGTTTTAGTATGGCGTGGGCGTGGCAAGTAATTTAGCCTATATCTGCTCAATTAAAACGTTTAAACGCGGCGATTTAATCTGGTTCAGATTTGGTGGCTAAGCGAAATCCCCGCACCGCAGCAAAACAGCGCCAGGAATTGTGTTCCATTGTTGTTAAACAATATGGTGTTGTAAATTGATCACTATTAATAAGGACTTTTAATTACTTGGCCTGCATGTTTTATTGTTAGCTGTCCACAACGGGGATGTCATTTTCGAAGCTATCTTTGTGCTTATTTTTTCGACGCCTTTAAAACTTTCCTGTTTACTGAAATCACAATACTTATCTGGTATCAAGCTCTCAATGTATTGGATTGTCGGTGTGACAAGTAGGCCGCAGTTTGACTCTCACTCGGGTGCGTTAGGGTCAGTTTCCCACATGTGGGTTTGTCCCTCTTGTTTATCCGTCTTTAAACACGCAAATGCAGGTCCACTTCTTTTGAATCACCCTCCTCATCTGTACCCCGTAGTTTTATATATTAAAAAAAATTGCTCCACTTTCCGGGCTATACTGATGAATGGGCGAGATATGAGGAAGGTAGAATGTTGAGGAATTGTGTGAAGGGAGGGGGGAAAATGATTTAGGAATATTATTATTATTATTATTAGCACCGCGTCTTACTACCCGTTCGGGTTATACGCAGATTTAGGAATAACATTTCAATAGGCCTACCTTGCAGGTATTCGAACCCCGACCTATCCGTCACGGGATGAGCTTGACAGGTAGTCTGCATGCCCACCTATGCGGGCCACCGCGTAGATTAAGCCATCAGATAACTCGTGTTTCAAAACTTATAAACTAAATAATAAATATTATATACATTATTATTTGTCTGAGCTCTGCTTGTAGCAGAATAATAGTTCAAAAAGTGCTTGTTCGTGGACGTGAATGATTTTATTTTTTCTTGTTTCGATGATTATTTTCTGAAATCTTGATTTGTTTCCGAGTGGTTACGTACGACGCTGTGCAACCGATCGCTTGGCGGTTTTTTCCTCTTAACTTTGCCATGCCTCCTGGCGAGAGTATTTCTGCTCTAGAGGCAGTTGGCAAGTGTGGTAATCGCAACCTTGCCACCCCAACATATGTTGGCAGCTTGCTCATTGTTTGCTTTGGAAACAGCACTTACATCTTTTTATGATCCGCATTTGACATTGACTTTTCTTTAGTTAGCTTTAACCCTACCCCCACTCCCGGACATGCGGCAGTGGACCTAAAATTATAAGACCTAAAGTCACAACTCCTAAACTAAATTTCTTAACTTCATAACACCTAACTTTATAAGACCTAATTTTATAAGACCTAACCTCATAGCACCTAATTTTATAACTCCTAATTTTACTAGACCTAAAAGCACTGGACCTAAAATTCATTTTTCATCGATTACTTTAAAATATCTTTAACTGTTCAAACAGGCAGTGGACCTAAAGGCACAAGACCTAATTTTATAAGACCTAATTTCACAAGACCTAACTTCACTGGACCTAATTTTATAAGACCTAACTCCACAAGACCTAATCTCACAAGCCAACAAGCACAAGACCTAACCTCACAAGACCTAAATTCATAAGACCTAAATTTATATGGCATGCCGGCATAAGTCCTAAAACTACATTCTTTTTAACACAATGATAGGAACACAGACAAAGGCGTCAGTTTTGTCTTGTCTAATTTTCTGAGGAATGGGAGGTCGTAGTTTAAATCCTGCTGGGTATATTTCTCTCGTCATATAAAACATACCATTATCGATCAAGTGGTTTTAATAAACATGGCCAAAACGCTTGGAATGTGGAATAATGTCAAGCTCATCTAATCTAGTTTTCCACTGACAAGGAAGTTGGGATTAGAATCTTGGCCGAGCGTACCGAGGTATTTTTCTAGAGGATTCCTCACTCTCTTTTCAAGCAAATGTGGGAACATTTTTCCTAAATTATTCCTTCCTCGGTCACTTTAAAATAGTGAAATTAGATGCGGATAGTTCGAACGAGAAGTAAGATGAAAATCTCTGGCAGGCAGGATTGCCTCAATGTTAATAATCTCGACTGACGTGGACAGCTATTATTTAGGAAGTATTTGTCTATCCTTTACAGGTATGCTAGAAGTGTTTTTCCACTTATTTGTTTACTCATTCTCTCTTCACGTATTTCACCGTATTTAAAATAAAAAGATATTAAAAATGAATTGTGGAGACATAATTATTATTAACTAAAATAAAATTTAACTGTGCAATAATCGTGGCCCAAATTTTTGTCACCCGTATCATGTATTTACTAGCACGCTCAGGCTATCCACATTTTTTCACAATGGTGTAAGAAAGAGAAATGTACAATTTAGAGGATATGTACTCTCATTTGCGTGGAGTAAAAGTCAGAAACCATTTATTAAAACTCACCCTCACTTGACTGGAATTTGAACCGGGTCTCGCCATCATCAAAAATTCAGTCTATTCTCTGAATCATTCGATCACCGATGTGGACTAAAGTGCAGTTATTGAGGGAACAAACCAAATATCATTATTGGATGCTTGTATTTTATCAGCTTAATCTAATGGCATATGGCATTAGAAAACTTCACTTATTTGTTGAGTCAATTAATGAGTAATTCTTATTAAAACACATATTATATACTATTATATTTTAACCGATGAAAGTCGAAAGTCTTTAGAGCCGCAACAATCACATAAATAGGTAGCCTATATAAATACTATTTATAAAATGTGAGTTTATTTTATTGAAAGCCAAAGTATGTTAACATTAGGGCCTAATATATTAATTACCCTAATTAATCACTTAGGAAAAATCAAAATGGCCTCCAAAATACCTTACAACTTTATGTGGAAATCAGAGCTGGCCGCCACCAAAATCAAAGATGGCCACTCCTATACCTTATAAGCATAGCTGGAGCCCATTGATCTCTATATTATAACTGGATGGACATCTGCGGCTAAAATTTTTGAGCTGTCATTTGTACAACATTGTGTAAGAGAGAAGGAAACAGTCGGGTATTCTTTCTCTCTTATACACATACAAGGCAATGTGGCATTTAAACATAATTCGCTAATTTTATTGAATTTAGGAGATATATCAATGTATGATTAGTTAAACGAAATAAATGGGTTAGTAAAAGGTTTGAAGGGCATAACTAATTTCAACACTCATGACTTGTTTCTTTAAATAAGTTGATTTAGGCTAAAATAGTAATATTTCCTACACGCCTATACACTAAATGATCGTTTGAACGTAAGACTTCTACACAAAATTTTGTCGTTCGAACAAAATTAGCCTGGTTTTTAGCAAATATTTCATTATAGTTATCTAACATTAAATATAATATGGCTTCTGAAAGCAAAAGGCAATACACGCTAAGAGCCAACTTAATAATATTATAATATAGTAATACTTCGTATAAACCTCTAGCCTAAATGATAATTTGAATACAAAACTACTACACAAAGTTTGTCATTTAAACGAACGTAAGTAAGTTTGAAGCTAGGTACCTTTTTTCATTTTAGATATCGAACTCTAAACATAATATTGTTTCTGAAACCAATATATTAGCTAATAACAAATTTTAAACATACTGTAATCTTGGCAGAATGTAAACCACATTGGCTTTAGCTACTTATTTTAATATATCAAAGATTTTATTCTTATTTGTACAATGTCACATTTAAAATTGAATAATTGTATATCCTCTAATGTAAATGTGTCTTCAGTCAAGTAGGGTATAAACAAACTTTTATTCACGAGAGACACGTTTTTGCTCAAGAAAATTAAAAGAAACCGTTAAATTTGTCCTCTAGCTAGCAAGCAGACGACAAACTTGGCGTCGCGATTTGGTGCGTTGCAAGGGGTGTGTTAGAGAGAAATACGCCATGGATTATTATTATGATTACTATTATTAGCCATCTTAATTTTGTTTTACATGTCTTTCTTTACAATTTTATAAAGGAGCTACAACTTAGCTTTGTTCGAGAATATTCAGTTCATCTTGACGAATATGAAGCATACAGTTTTTCTAAGTACCGCAGGATTGTTTACGATAACTGCATTATTGATAAGGTCGTAATATATTAATGACAATGTGGGTAATAAACCTATTTATATAAAAAAATAATACTGCATTATATTACCCAGCCAAAATATTGACACTTTTGCATCACTAAGGTAGAAATGAAGAAGGTATAATGTAGAGTAATTATCACTGTATTTGCATGGAGGTGGAGTGGGAAACTATAAAGGAAAATACACCTCAGTACACATAGGTCACATGCCAGAACGAGTTGGGTTTTAAAAAGTAAACACTCAACTCCAAGAAATGACTTATGGACTAGGGATAGAGTGAAAACCTCACTTCCGAATAATGAATAGTGTGAAGCCACGCTTACACGAGGCCAGTTGATAGCAGGTTAGACGCGTCAATTTTCGAATTTGCCTGACAAATGGCCTCGTGTATACGCGGCTAAAGTAAAGAATGAGTAAGGAAAATTTTGCTCGGGACTGCACTTTTGTTTAATTTTTCCTATCTAATCCTTTTTTTGGTAATGAGTATTCACCCACACTTCTCACTTACTCATTTTCGTTCTTGTATACCGCCTATAGCCAGGAATATCTCCTCAGCCTTCTGACACTGTAAAACCAGATTGAGACAAACTTTTTCGGAGGGATGGAGAAGGAGGAGGAGGAAAACTTGCTAAGGAGTCAGTATCATCTGGCTTACCGGTGAAGAAGATTTGGATTCGAGTCCCGGCTGGAATCACCCACTTTACTGGAAATGATTTTTTATCCTTTTTCTAGGAATATGCTGGTATACTTCCGCTTGAATTACTTCCTGATACTTAAATAGGGAGATTCAGATACTTCTGGGGGAATTTTTTTTATTAAAATGGTGGACATCGACGCCGCCCCCTCCCTGGCGTTGCGACGTCCCCACCCCACCTCTTCGTCCCTTATTAATTGCATTGATTAATTAACTACTTTAATTAATCGCTTTGAACAATTCAAAATAGCCACCAAAATACCTTATAACGTGATGTGGAAATTCTAGATGGCCGCCACCAAAATTAAAGCTTGCCACCCCTATAACTTATAAGTAGAGGGGGATACAGAACCCTAAAGCCCATCAACGCGACCTCATGATGACAAATTCCGTACGCCCAGCAACGAATTTACATTCTTTCTCCAGGTGAATGCTGATGCACTTGACATATTCTGAATACCTCTTCTACACCCATCCTCAACAACCTAACTCCACAGCGGTAAATTACCCACGTTTCCTCGTAAGGTTATGACATTTCTTCCCTTTGACTTAACTTTTTCTCCCTGACAAACCCATTTTTGCTGCAAAATTCCCTTTTTGATACTATTAACTTTATTTTTTGACAGGTATTGCCCCCTGAGCCCAAGAGCCCACAATGGTAGATACCCTTGACGCTCTGAAACCTCCTCCAAAATGACGTCCCGACGCCCCCAACACCCGGAACTCATAACGGTAGTTTACCCTCAACGTCTGGACGCCCCACGAACACGACACCCGCGGCACTCCCAACAACTCGAACCCATAGCTGTAAATACCTGGCGCCCGGTTGCTCCTAGAAACTCGAGCCCATATCAATAACTCCTCATCCTGACCCCCTCTCTCCCAACCAGAGTAGATATCGACAGGCTTTCCACCACCTTTCCTCTAACCCCTGGCTCCATAACCACTATTCTCTAACCCGCACGACAATTTAGAGATGGCGGCATGGGATTAAAAATAGAAATAAAATCTTCTTAAAATATAATTAAAGTTATATTTAACCTTATAGTGTGATGTACTCAGCCTATGCAGGTCCCGATATGCACCCTCAACCCAAGGTTATATAGCCCTCAAGGCAAGGTAGTTGGTTCTAAAATCTAGGAGGTGATGAATTATTTTAATGTTTTTTAATGTTGTTTATTTGATGGTCACGATGGGCTTGAATATTTTTGATGATATGGAAGTTATAATTTATTACACCTAGCCTTATATTGTCAGACTTCTGTGCTGAGGGTCCGGGGTTCAATCCTCGGTCCCGGCACAGATTTATCTGATTGCCAAACCCTTCCTTCACCTCTGACAAGACGTGTATTAATCACAACTTGTGAATGTGAGGAATGCCAGGCCTCCACCGTGGTTCGGATTCCACGTTAAACTGTAGGTCCTTCATTTCATCTCACAATCACCCTACCATTACGCATTAGCGTAAGTGCGTATAACCAGAACGGGTAGTAAGACGCGGTGCTAATAATAATAATAATAAACCTAGCCTTATAAGACCTAACGGCACAAGACCTAACGGCACAAGACCTAACGGCACAAGACCTAACGGCACAAGACCTAACGGCACAAGACCTAAATGCTACGAGAACTAAACCCCATAAGACCTAAATTTATAAGACCTAATTTTATAAGACCTAACTTCATAGCACCTAATTTTATAACTCCTAACTTTACTAGACCTAAAAGCACTGGACCTAAAATTCATTTTTCATCGATTACTTTAAAATATCTTTAACTGTTCAAACAGGCAGTGGACCTAAAGGCACAAGACCTAATTTTATAAGACCTAATTTCATAAGACCTAACTTCACTGGACCTAATTTTATAAGACCTAAAGTCATAGCTCCTAAACTTTAGGTCTTGTGAAATTAGGTCCACTGCATGTCATCCCACTCCCCTCATCTTCCCTGGCTAACACACTGGTGGGGACGGGAAGTGACGTTATCAACTGTAATGTCTACCGGCAAACAGCTGACTGCCAGCTGACTTAATTTGATGGCTTCTGAAAATTTTAAGTTTACTTTTGGTTGCTAACGATCTGTTTTTAATCACTAGACGTAAATTTGTATTAAATATTAATAAAATGAGTTTATCTGTCATACCCGCCTCAGTGGCCGAATGGTCTAAGGCGTCATTCTCATGTTAGACTGACCTGCTGATTACGCGGAGATTGGGGTTTGAATCACGGTATGTGGGTGTTTTTCCTAAATAGTTTTCCACTCTTATTCCACGCAAATGTGGGTAGACTACCTCTAAAATGCTTCCTTCCTCATCCCAAACCCCGATAGAGTAATTATCATATATGCTTATAACCTGAACAGGCAGTAAGACGTGGTGAAAAATATAATTGGCCTCTAATGAGAATTACGCGATACCTACCGCACGTAGAGGTCTGAAATTTTAATCGTTATTACGGACATGTGCACCTCGAAGCCAGAATTTTTAAATTTAAAGTCACATTCCACGTGCTCTAATTAAATTAAACACTTTCTTTTTTCGTGGCAACTCCGACCGTTGTACATCTTAAGATTTGAACACACATTTAATATCCAACATGATAAATGCGGTCGTTCCATTTTTTAACGTAATGTGTTTATTTTTATTAGCCCGTATGGACGCAATAAACTAAATAAAGCGAAAAGGTTCCCGAATAACTTAGTGACTATCAAATTTGATCTCAATTGGTTGATTAGTTCACGATATTTCGGCAAATTTATGTTTAACCTAGCGTATTTGACTATGACACAGGAAGCCGGGGTTCTATCATTGACTAGTTCCACTGAGGGTATTCTTCCCTCTATGTTA
This sequence comes from Timema podura, assembly GCA_033556935.1. NCBI lineage: Eukaryota > Metazoa > Arthropoda > Insecta > Phasmatodea > Timematidae > Timema > Timema podura. The sequence goes on along the minus strand of JAVRXN010000005.1, from coordinate 18,875,729 downwards.
TCCCTTCTCCAGGACAATTACTAGTGAATTCCAAGGTCTCTTCCGTTCATATTTTCTCATTTTATTTATTTGAGGTATTTAACGTGCACTTCCTAAACCGTCTTATTATATCAGCACACGACTTGTAGACTAACTTAAATCTAGAACAGACACAACATCCATTCCTAAGCCGTTAATTATTCATCACTGCCTAATAGGAAATCCGCATTTCACCAATGATACATTTTTTCGGCGATATCAGGAATCGAACCTTAAACCCTTAGTTCAATAGACAATCACGCTACCGACTGAGCTAAAGGGCCAGTTTCATAGTCAGATTTAATACGCCTCAAGTTTCATGTGCGAAACTGGCCCATTCCATTTGTCTAAATTCTCATGTAGTTATAGACCGCACTTGAGGCGTACTAAATCTGACTATGAAACTGGCCCAAAGTGTCGAACCTCTTCGAATTCACCTTCATGTTTTTTAATTAAATGTTTAATGTTTGGAGCCCAAAGATTGCTTGTTGCACTAGGAGTGTTTTCCTCCCATATTCTTGTGGGTGCATTTATTTTAAACTACCCTTCTCATTCCTACCCCTTAGATTGTTTTTTTATTATTTCTTATTATTACCTGTTCAGGTTATACGCATGTAGGCCCATATGGTAATTACTTTACTGGGATAGGGATTAGGAAGGAAGCATTTTACTGGTAATTTACCCGCATCTGCGTGGAACGAGAGTGGGAAAATTAGGAAAAAAACCTTCAGTAGATCCGACCGGGATTTTAACCCTGATCTCTCCAGCTTCAGCTACGCCAGTCTAACACGAAACCATACTGCCCCTGAAGTGGGTGATTATGTCTTTAATAACCCTTTTAATAAATTAACGGGGGGAAAAAAGAAAAAAAAACGCTATTGTTGAGTTGTTTTCACTACACTAATAAGATGTGTCGTTTCTTTTCTTCATGTCTTATTCCTCTTCCGATTTATCTGCATATTTACACTAATGATGTAGGGATAAGGAAAGTAGAATATAAAGGAAATGTACCTTGCATTTACTTTGAAAGGAGGGTGTTAAACCATTTAAGAAAAAAACTCATTTACCCTGCCGTAATTTGAACTCCTACCTCTTCGTCATCAGAAAACCACTCTAAACATGGCGTCACTTATATGATTTCGTCTCACATGACAACTGGCTGCAAACTAGCATCGGTGGTCGCATAGTCTAAGCCTAAGGTGTCATTCTCGCAATAGACTGGGCTGCTGAGGACGGGGAGATTGAGGTTTGAATCTTGGTCGGTGTACTGAGGGTTTTTTTATTAGTAATTTTCCACCTCTCTCTCTACGAAAATGTGGTACAATTCCTATAAATATAACCTCCTCATCCCAAAATCTAGTTAACAAAATTTGTACATATATTATAACCCGAACGGGTGGTAAGAAGCGGTGCTAAAAGAACTGGCTGCAGTGTTGGCTGTCCGATGCCTAACCGATCAGGGTTATAGAAATTGTTTCAACATGTGTGTTTTATCATAATCTTGGCATACTCCCATTGTCTGCAGCTCGTCAAATTTTCACATTTTGCTCTCTCTTTTTAAATATTCGCTCGCTCTGCCGCTAGCATATTTTTTTCATGACATTTTGCGAAGTAAAAGCACATTCTTAAATTACGTGAACAAATGTGTCTCATCAAAAACTAAGAAGAAAAAAAAAAAAAGTCTTCCTGATGTGATCTACGAATGTTGTCTTGCCTTCAAATTCCTAATTATATTAAAACATGGTTTGTAGAAAAGTGTCTGACAATCTAAAAATCTAAAACTGCATTCAGCATGTGATCCGCGACCGTATATTTTAGTGTATTATCAATACCAATACATTATTACAAAAAATATAAATAAAATGCACACATTTCGTCCCAGAGATTACCTCCAAAATGTTTCCTTCCTCATCCCTACCTCATTAGAGTAATTTGTAGTTCCTCCATTTCATCCCACAATCACCCTACCATTACACATTAGCGTAAGTGCGTATAACCCGAACGGGTACTAAGACGCTGGTGCTAATAATAATAATAATAATAATAATAATAATAATAATAATAATAATAATAATAAAAGTATGATATATTAGTATAACCTGAACAGGTAGTAAGGCGCGGCGATGATAAAAGACGCTGCTCCCTTTCATGTTAAACGAAGGGTACATATATCTTGGTACATGCCCTGCCTATGTCTTGTTTATTAGCTTCCCCGCCCCCTCACCTCCCCCCTCCATTCATATTATTTTGGTTGCAATAAATCATTTTCCCCGATGTTAACGCGAAGTTTGATGCAACTTTTTTTTATAATATATAATCTATGTCTGGTTGAACCTCTTTAACGTTTAATATTAGCGGCCTTCATAATTAATCGGACGGTGTCGCAATCGTTAATTTTTTTTTTTTTTGGCGAAAGAGCATATCTAAAGTACTTTCCCAGTGACCTAGTTATTCCAATCTATTTGGCAGCTCATTATATTATAATTTAGAGTTGACAGTAGCTTAATCGCGCTGAAAATGCATACTCGTACCTCAAATTACCTTTAAACTAATGTGCTTCTATACACATTTTGACTGTTTTACTTTTTGTCACGCCCGGAGGAATAAAATACACTTTTTTTTTTACTTTTTCAATTTTCATGTTTTCTTCAAACACATTTTTATCCGTTTGTTCCGCGCACAAATGCTGCTCTCTCGTATCCGCTGATCATACTCCGCCTGGGAATGAACAGGGCACACTTTAATTATTATTGTTCTACCTTTGGCATAAGGGCTTTTCATCACTTATTCTAAGGAGTAGGTTCAATGAGGATAACTTAGAGATGATGCACCCGAATTATCGAGGAGGAGGTTCGTGTAAAGTATCCTCAACGGACCCGTTCAGGGATCGAGTTGTGGCCAAGCTCAATGCGAGTCTTAATGCCTTAGACCATAGAATACCACTACTATCAAAATAATATAATTTATTTTATCTTAAAATGAGTTTTAATGCGCAGACATAAAAATCTCGTCTCTTGTAAAGATGACTTGCTTCATCAGTGGTTCGTGAGTATGTAAATGAAATATTCAGACCACTTCTTTGTGTTTCCCTTTGAATGAGTGATCTAATCGTTACGTCACTTCTATTGAAAGGTGTGACGAGGAAGAAGAGTCAGTGATGAATAAACGATACACTTTCTTGTTGAGCATGTCGTGGCATTGGCCAATAAGAATAAACGATGTACTTTCAATTTGTTAAACAAGATTGACATTACCAATAAGATAAGCATTACTTTCAATTGTTAACAAGTTTGACATTACCAATAAAGCATATACTTTAATTTGTTAGACAAGACTGGTATTACCAAATAACTAGAATGTAAATATTTATAGTAATTTTTGAACTTGTATAATATAGTAAATTTAACCTGAATTAAATATAGTATTCATCCAGATGCCATGTCAACATTTAGAGAAGTCAAATTGAGGCATTCACCAGTGGAGCGATTTCCTTAAAGGCGTATGGTGAGTGGCTCATTCTTAATAATAACCAGAACAGTGGCGTCAGAACCTTATTTTGGGTGGGGGGAGGGGGAGGAGGAAGCAAGCAAAATAAAGTTTTTATAAGGCCTTGGCTTCTATCCCCTCTTCCACTCGGATAAATTTTTGAAAATGGGGATATCCCTAAAAATATTTGGGGTGTTTTCTCCTCCCCTCGATTTTGAAAATTAGAATATTTATAAGCTATTTAGAGTGATCTTCCTTTAAGGAATTTTTGAAAATTAAGCTCTAAGTATTTTAAGTAATACTCGCCTTGGACTTAAAAAATAAAAGATTCCTCTAGAAGTCATTTAAAGTTATCCTCCATATGCATTTTTTAAATTTGTATGCCCCTAGAAGCTATTTATAGTGCTCCTCGCCTTATCCCCCCCCCCCGATATTTACCTTAAGAATCTATTTAAAGTTGGTTTCGCCGTCTATTTCTGAAAATTGAATGCATCAAGAAGTCATTTGGAGTTTACTTAAGGACCTCGCTCAGATTTATATTCGATAATATCAGAGAACTAGAAATATATATAGAGGGTTGGAGGGGGCAAATTTATGCAAGAAAAAGGAAATGCCCACATTGGCCCCCCTCATGCGCCACCCCCAAGTTCTACCCCCCCCCCCCCCCCCCCCCACCGCCTTGATAGGCAGCTTAAACAATATATTGTGCTGTTGAAAAACTGGACCAATGGCCCGGTTACGTTAGGACCTCAATATTTAACATGCGTTGTAAAAAGGTAATTCAGCAATTAAAAAAAGTCATTATCGACACTAATGACTGCCCCGGTTGTTATTGTTGTCTGCTAAGGAAAGGAGTTGCTCCAGTTCTCGTCTTACCGGAAGGAGAAGGAGAGTGGAAGGGGAGGGGAGGTAAGGGCGTGCTAACCGTAGTCTTAGCTACGCGTGAGTCGCCTCGTTAAAGTCACGTTCAGGCTGATAACGCCGGTCCCCGCTGTTAATTTTCAATCTTATCGCTCTCGCCAAGCCACTGTGCCGTTGTTTGCCTCACACCAGGATAGCTATAGCACATTCTCTTCCGTCCACCTTGTGCCCCTGAATCCCGCCCGACCTTCTTTGGGGGGGAACTTGCAATCACAATGCTCTGAAACCCATCTCCGCTTCATAAAGACTCCCTCCATTGTGTGAGGGAACTTATCTTCTGTCTGTGACGGGGATTCCCATCTGATGGAGGTTTTGCCAAGATTTTACCACGCTCTCTACACAAATGGGGGTACTTTTTCTCACATTTATTCTTTCCTCAACCATATTCCGTTTCGAATGGAGTACGGCTACGATAACAAAAAATTACCTTCGCACGATATTAAAAGTGTATTCTGAAAACAATTAACGCTGTTTTTTTTTTTTTGTTTTGCATTCCTACGCGAAGTTCTAGACTATAAGGTTCCTTTTGCTACCCTGTTACATTCCTGGCACTGTATTTGGGTGTTGGAAAATCGTGTGTATCGTTAGAAGTTTAAGTTGAGTGCCGATGTAACCACACACACGTACTTTGTTTGGATTTCATTAGGTTGGGCTATACGAATAATCGTGTAAGTAACTGAACATGGAGGTCTAGGGTGTTATGCTCTATGGTGGCCTTTGCACATTTAGCGTTTTATCTTTTCTCCTAGCAAAAAAATGTTCACACATTTCTCTAAAATATACTAGTTTTGTTATTTAGTAGGTCTAATTGATAGCTGTTACTAATTAACCGTTCGTGGCGATGGTTAACTCGTCACTCTCGCATAGACTATTCTGATACGGGAATCGGTTAGAATCCGTCGGTGTACTAGGGTGGTTTTCCTAAAAGGTAAAGTGTTCATCTCTCCACACACAATGCAAGTACATTCTTAAATTCAACTTCTATTCCAACACAATGCATAATATTAGTACGTATCATAACCCGAACTGGTAGCTAAACGTTGTGCAGTGCTACTATGATTAGAGCGTAAACTACTCTAATGAAATATATCTTTGTAGTTTGGTGGGATCTAGAAAGAACCATTGAGAAGCTATAAATATAAATGTAGAGAAGCCAACTTTGACAGTTCATCACAGTATTTATCTTACATTTGTCAAAATTGACACCAATGGCTTATGGCTAAATAAAAGGTGAATTAGTTGTTTTTCGATCTCTCAGAAGATAAGAAAATTTCATGGTGTGTCCGATTATAACGGTAAACACCATGAAGGGATTGATTAAGACACTAATTACTTTCCCGATGGTGGTTCCACCCAGTGCAGCGATGAGTCACTTTCTGTTCCGTGCAAGAGTGTTTGTGGGCGCAGGGTCGGGTGACTTGATCGCAACCAGGTGATGAAATACTGCCCTAGTCTCCAAATGCACGTAGTATGACGTGCTGGAAGTGCTGACGGTATGAGAGCGACCCATGCGCGGAGGTTCCCACACTGTGTGGCAGGTGTAGGGATGTGGTATCGAAAGAAAAGTATCGATACTGTACTAATTAAAAGTATCGAAAGAAAAATATCGCTCTCGTACTAGTATCGATAACAAGTATCTGTATAAAAAAAAAATTACATGATGCTTTTTCACTATCCATTTTCTTAAAATAACTTAAATTAATTCACTTCTAGGAGGTGCTCTTTTTTTTATCTACATTCGTATTTCATATACTCTATCAAGATAGATTATTAACTATTGACAAACAATATAAGAATGGATGCCCTGCTTCATCTGCTTAAACAACGCACTTTTCTGCTTCGTCTGCTTGGGGCACCTTTGAGTTGAATGAGTTTATTGAGCTCTACAAAAGCTTATTTTGTTTAGTTGGTGATGACCTGTCTCATTGATAAAGAAAGGGGTAGTAGACTGGTAGTCGCTCGCCCCGTCGTCAGGTCAGACATCAGGATGTATTGATAAACAAAGATGAAAGAACAGCTATGAATTATGATGAGCTAGAAGAATGCTAGAATGGCAGAAAATGAGTGAGAACTTAGAAATAGTGTTAATTGTTCTTCCTCCACAGTCCACCCTTTTAAACAGCATGAGTGAAGATAAACAAAAGTTGTTTCTTTCGAAACCGATCCGATACCGTAGTGTGAGTACTAATATCAGTAAAAGTTATGGGGGGGGGGAGAGAATCGAAAGAAAAATATCGTTATTAGTAAAGTATCAATACTTTTTTCACATTCCTAGGCAGGTGGCGTCATTTATTTTCTCCTCTTAATGGGGATTTTAGTAACTATGGTTTTATTTTGTCTCAAAAATAAGATGCCTAGGTACACTTCACTGAAAGGTATCTTATCTTTCATGGTTCCACTATGGCCCCTTTTATAAGGGGGTCATAATGTAATACATCAAGGTAAGACCTTTCAGTGTGAATGGAGGTACAACGGGATTTGAAGTGGGCAAAGCGGAACATCTGAAAAATATTAGTTTAAAACAACACTGGCTACTGGAAGCTTTAAGCTATGGCTACACGGAGCCGACCCGCACCGAAAGTGAATTTATTTACGATAACATCGCGTAGGATTTTTAACTAATTAACTTCATCAAACCAAGCATAAGATTATTGTAACTAAAAAAAGAAAACAATTTTTATATTCTTTATAGACTGAGATCTATTACAAAATAAGTTTGTATTTTTATTTTTACTTGCATAAGTTTTCATCTATTTTCATAAAATAAAGTTAGATATTAATTATGAAGAATAAAGTTTTAAGTTAGCTAATAATTAATAAGAAGAATGTTTTTTGTTCATTAAGTTGCTGTATATAATATTGTTTATCGTGTACGTAATGTTGGAAACAATGACTACAGCATCACACGTGCAACGGCTGTGAAAGTATTCCTAGTTTTACAAGTGCTGACACTGACTGCCAATCACTGTGAATAATCACTGTATAAATCACTGCTATTTTAAAATCAAGGTCACTGTAATCACCGATATTGTAAAATCACTGTTTCGCCCATCTCTACAGTGCTTAGTGGTTAGCATGAAAACAAAGTTCGGAAGCTCCTGAACATTTATTTCCGGCGGTAGGTGGCTACAAGGTCCGCACCGCACCTCAAAAGTGCGTAGCAATGCTCTCTGCGGTGCGGTGCCGTGCGGTTTCGTGTAGCCGGTCCTTAAATAATACTTTGCAACATAAGTTGGAGTTCTCTTTGACATTTCCTTCGAATTAACGCCATTAACGCCATTAACGCCATTAACGCTCTTGACGACAGTATAACCTCTCCAAGTAGAGGTGAAATAGTATTCCCATCGGGAATTTGGGTGAAGTCGGACTAATCCTCGGTGATTTGTTGATTTATTTTATTTATTTGAGGTATTTAACGTGCACTTTTTGAACCGTTTGATTATACAAGTACACGATAATTTCTATGAGCGAGAGCGAAAGGGCCTGCCAATTTTTTCCCGGGAAAGGTATTGTCACAAACCTTCCAGGGTTATTTACATGCCACAACCGACACGGGACCCATGTCTTTAATTTCCCTCCGAAGCTAATCAGTCAACCTTTGCTGGGTTGGAACCCACGAACATCGGATCCTGATCCGCGAGCACTTTACCTCAAGATCACCGAGTTCGACTAATCCTCGTTTAATTTCTCAGCACCTGTTTCGGTGGCCGCGTTGTCTAAGGCGTCACTCCTCCCGCAGTAGTCCTGGCTGCCGATGGCAGAGAGATTAGGGTTAAGAGTCTTGGTCGGGTGTACTGAGAATAAATTTCCTAAATGTGTTTCCACTCTTCTACCACGCAAATTTGGGTACACTTACTCAAAATTCTACCATACTCATCCCTAACACATTGGCGTAATCATTACATATGCGCATAATCTTAACATTTAGTAAGACGCTGTGTTAAAGAAAAATCTCAGTAGTACAACGTTGAAATGGTCACAATAATGACGCCGCCGGTTGAATGGCGCGATGATGGCGCTGCGGTGCGGCGGTTGTTCGCGACGCGCGTGCTATGGCGGCCGGGTGACGTTTCAGTCAGTCTGTCCGCGCTCGCCAGGCGGCCGGTTGTGGCGGGTCGCGGTACTTGTGTGTGTTTTTTATTCCCTCCCTCTTCTATCAACTCACAGCGTAACTTACTACGTGCGGTATGAGCACAGCGCGTGTGTGTGTGCAAAGTATCGTGTTAAATTGACTCCGGTGGCGCATAGCAAAACTGTTTGTTAGAAATCTGTTTTATATTAATGATAACACATAAAAACTTCAGTTAACTTAATAAAATAAACCGCTGATATAAAATATTATTTAACGCTTTTTAATTCAGTATTCATATATATTGGATACTTAGATTATTTATAAGGCTGTTTTGCTAAATTTGACTAAATGAGACGTTTTACACCGGTGTGACGATAAGAAAATAATTGATCGGCTCGTTTTCATCTTTGCTTTACACTTTACACGAATGATCTAAGTAAACGTTTTAACTATTAGGATGTGATACTTTTATCTTGATTTTTTTCGATGGCTGAAACATTTGCTTATTTATATCTTTACAAGGTTGACTTGTATATCTGATTAGATTGTGATAATTTTGTCTGTGATTATATAGTTTCGGTTGAACGAGTCTGATATTAACTTGTGTGCGATGATTCCTGCTTTTGGTTAGAGACGGTCAAATTCGTCACGTCACTCGAATCTTGAGGTGGGCTGTACGGCGGGTGTTGTGACTTGAAAGTTTTATTTTTATTTATTTTTTCCGCTAGAGGGAGAGGGGAGTGTAACTGTAGTGTGGAAATATGGTGGCTATCAAAGAATAGCAAGTGTTCATATCCTCTCGTGTTAAAAAAAATTAATTGCCGTGAGTAATAAAAAATTCTTCCCGCCGCGTGATGTTGACGACCGCGAACCATGGCCGTGCGGATGCCGGCGAGTAGGGCCACGCGCGGCGTTTTTTTTTTTTGTGCGAACACCACCTCCAGGTGTTTTTGTCTTCGTTGTGTGAGGGAACCAACTTTGTGCCCAGGGTGAGCCTGTATGGATATCCTCTCCTATATGGAACATCATGAATCCAACAGTCGCACCGGGTCCTTGAAACGGAGTAGCAGCTTCAAGAAACTGCTCAAGTTGCCGATATGGGGTGAGTGGGGGCTCACGCCCACTTAAGACCGAACAAAATAAAATTAAAAAATAAAGTGACTCGTTGAGTGGGGGGTGGTGAAAGATGTCAGCCCCGTTTCGGTTATGCTTTCTAAAACTACAATTTGGACGTTATTTTAATAGTAGGGTTGAACGGTGAATGTATTAAGATTATTCTATGAATTATGGCCCGAATAAAATTATCTTTACTGTTATTTAAAATTACGTCGGGATGGAAGGGAACGCGAGGAAAGGTCAGTGTTTTTGCATATATATTTTTTTATGGAAAAGTAATTTTTGGGCTAAAACTAAGTAAAATATTTCTCCAGTGCAAACAGAATTTAATATTCTTCACCTGGATAACAACAGTTGTTGAATATCTGTCATGAACATAGCGACATTTGATGATAAACAAACTTTTTAAATTAAGAGGAAAAGTTGTCATTAAATTCCAGGACATCTTTAACAGACATTCAACAATTGTTGATATTACCGTGTGAAGAAAATTAAACTCTGACTTTATAAGGAAGCAATATTTTATTTATTTTGGTACCCGCATCGCTGGCTTAGCTAGCTAACGTGCTAGTTTCTTGTTGAGCTAGATTGCCTAAGATGGGGAGGGAGCTCAAGGTTCGAACCTCGCTCGGGTGAACTGAGGGGTAGTTTTCCCTAATTAGTTTTCCACTTTCCCCTCACACAAGTGCGGGCTCACTTCCTCTAAATTCGCCCTTTCCAAATCTTAACCTAAAAGCGTAATTAGTACTTAAGAGTATAAACCGAACGGGTAGTAAGACGCGATGTTAAAATTAAATTATTTATTTTGGTAAAAAAAGTTTTTCCATAAAAACTGATATACACTCGCTTTTTCTCGCATCCCCTTCCATCTCACCTTAACTTCATATTAATATTACAAAATCTCATAAACAAAGCATGTTTGCTTATTCCTCAACGCTGGTGTCGCCAGAACTCAAACTAGGCCCAGTAAAAAATTTTTTTTCCAAATCGTATAACTAAATAGTACTTACTATCAAAACCCGCCTCGGTGGCCGAGTGTAATAACGCGCTACTCTCGCAGTAGTATGGATGCACGGGGAGATCGAGGTTTGAATCTCGCTCGGGTTTACTAAGTTTCCCCCCCCCCCCCCCCCCCAAATGGTTTTCCACTTTTCCATGCCAAATCGGGTACACTTCCTTTAAATTTAACCTTCCTCATCCCTAACGCTAGCGTAATTAGTTTATATGCTTATAACCCAAACTAGGATTGACAAATATATTTAATGGCTGTTTATATTATTATTTTAATAACTGTTTAGACCTATATTTATTTCAACAAGGCTACTACATAATTTGTTGTATAATCTTTCATTTAATAGCTTTGTAATACGTACATTGTACATGTCATTTTCGCTGTTCCTAAGAATGCAACGCAATTAATTATACCATGGCTTTTTCCCCCCCAAGATTTACTCAAAATAGGTTTCCACCCTGAAGGGCTTGCATCTGACCTGACCACTACAGATCACTCAGAGAGCAAGCAGAGTCTACTATTTTCGTTGCCTCTTGGGCAGGGCTATATAGTAAGGGCTGTCTCACTACGGCTCTGGAGGTGGTCCTCTCTCATTCAAGACGTGACGTCACCGGCCTGATGGAGCTCGAATCACACACAAAGAACGCTCGAAAGTTCCAAAACATAACTCACATTTTCTCGTAAACTACTTGAACAATCACTGTCATTTTTTCAGAATTTGTTATAACAACCTTTTAAGACATGAGGAAATTAGTAAAATTCCCATATTCCAATTGGTTTGATTTAAAAAAATTGTTTTCTAATTAAAGAACTATAATGAAGTTTTTATTGCAGACACATTTTCACTCTGTTGAAAAGTTTTTTCCTAATTGAAATAGATGGGTAGTATAAGCGTACGAAATGATGACCATGAACTGAATTTTATTTAGATATAAGACTCATCTCTGTAGCTTAAATACTTTGCTCAGTTTGACGTGTTTAGTTACGAGCTATTTTAGCGCGCCTGGTTTTAGATAGACTGAATGAGGCTTGTCAGAAAGACTGGTCCGTCAATAACTAACTAGTGATATTAATCACTATACAAAGTAGTAAATAGAATTAATTCAAGCCAAACCTTCTTGAAATTTACAAGAACCTTTAATAATATTGTTCATAATATAATAATAATAATAATAATAATAACAACACAGAAAAATAAGTACACAATATAATAATACTATAATATCCCTTGCATAAGCTGCCTACATATACAAGCAAAACTAATACATAACACTTTATATACTACTGTTGGTATAATAATAATAATAATAATAATAATAATAATAATAATAATAATAATAGTAATAATAATTAAAAAATATATATAACTTGCGTACTCTATAGCATAAGGAACTCACACAAATTTACATGTATTTGTTATTTCTTGTATTGTATCCATTTCTTAGCCTTCTTAGTTTCGCTTCGCTTACATTGCTTATTTCTATTTACATGTCTAGTTCTAATGAGCGTTCTAACTCTTGCATAGACATGAATAGCTTGTGCACACACTTGAGGAAATTTATTAGATAGTATTTTTTTAAGTTCTTTCATGATACCTCTCTGTCTGCTGTATGAATTTTACTCGCCATGAAGTGATTTGAAAATTGTCTCGAACTCGTTAATAGTAGCCTTCCACCATTCAGACGGCACCGTCAATCCTCCATGGGACAAAGCTTCAATCCAAGTGTTAGTGGAAGTTGAGGAAATATGCTTTGAAATAGTACCTAGTGTAGGGTCTTTGTCTCGTACTCTGAAGGCTACATAACCTGCCACGTAAGCAAGAGCCTCTTCTTCAGCCCAGGATCTCTCCTGTTGTTCATAATCCTTAACAGGCTCGTCTAGCTTGAACTCATTTGCTTCTTCCACAGACGTGCTGGCCACTTCCTCGATTTCACCTGATTCGAATGCCGATTCCAGGAACTCTGCAGTCAAGTATACTGAGACGTTGCTAGCATCTTCTTCAATTTGGGATACATTGATTTTGAGCGATGGTTTTGGCATCTTGTTAGATAGCATGATTTTCCTGAGTCGTAATGCGACTTCTGTTGGGCTAGGATGGTCATAAAATTGCCCAGCGCCACGGATTTGACTAAATATGCTCTCTAGGACATCTTGAGTTAGGCGTGTGGTCATAATATACTTGAGGTCGTATATTTGACGTACATCTTCCAGGAGTCCAAACAAAGATGTTATCGATATTAAAATTCCTTTTTGAAATGGTAATAAACCTTTTTTCCCTTCTACTCGCATTGTATTTGCTACTTTTTTCATTTCATTTAAAACGAAATGAGTAAACATCACACATTGGAATACTACTGTATTAACACGTGGTGATTTGGCAGGTGCCGCGCTGTGTCTGGCCGGTGACGTCACGCCCTCCAACTATCGGAACCAAGGCGGCAGCGTTAGGATCAAAGAACTGGGACAGCCCTTACTATATAGCCCTGCTCTTGGGTGTATAACAACCCCCCCCCCCTTCCCATCTCCTCCTCTCTTCAATATTCTCCTCCTACTCTTACGTCTGTAGGAAATAATAAAATGATGTTCATTGAGCCAATATTTAACCACAACTAGAAAGACTTCATTCATGTTGGACTATTCATAATTTGTATTTATTTTTTGGGTATCAAAAGTATTAATAAAATTAAAACCATTTGGATATAATCATAAATAATCTAGAGCTACACCTAAAAGTAATAACATTATTTATAATTTTTTTAAATATTGAAATGTAGGCCTATATTAAACTTTTTTCCTATAACCTGTCAAGTCACATACATTTTATCTGGCAGAGAAGTAAATATAAAATTTGGATAAGTAATTTATAATATAAACATGTGTTACTACCCCTTAAAAAAGGGTTGTGAAGTGACAGAAGATGTATTTCCCCATCAATCATAAATCATCATGTTTTAAACACGACTTATACTAGTCAATTTGATGAAGAATGAATTTGTATTACTCTTTTCTTTAATCTAAGCTACTTGGGAAAATGGGAACTCGTTCTGGAAAACACAGCGAATTTGGTAATTGAACATTGTATATTATAGCCAAGATTCCAAAATTTTGGAAAATATCCACCTTAGATAATAACACTTGGTGATCCATGTACTCCTCAACTGGTGCGGGACAAATACACCATAGACAATAAAAGGTAACAAATCTAGGATATACACTTATCCAAGCGGGTATGCTCAAAGTAATTAAAAGCGTGTATGTTATAAAGCTAAATAATGATATTGTAAAATTTTTGAAAGCTCTGTAGGCTCCAAACTGTGTTAAAATTATGTTTAAAAAAAACCTGCTGTTATTGAGCAAAATTATCCTCTCCCCTACACAATAATTTTCTAAAAAAGTTTCATCTTCATTCTCTTGAATAAAAAAAAAAGAACTCTTTTTATTTTCTTATTTGAGTTTATTTGCGTGAGAGATATTTGCTAAGAAACTGTTAAACAATAATAAATTTCGGTCGAGTTCTATTGCTTCGCGTTCAAGGGAAATTAAACTTATGATTAAATTTAAACTATTCATCGGCAATTTCATCCAAGTTCGCCTTCCTCTCGAGCAACGTGGGAGCAATATTGTAACCCCCACCTAACTACAGCTTTATATTACTTCTCAGACAGGGAGAGAGACTCATTTCAAAGTTAAATAAGGAATAGTTAGGACATCCGGTGAAGAAAAAAATCAAACTTCTTTATTACCTTGAAAATTGATTTTAGAAAATCATACAAACTTTCAATGAAACCTCCACTGGTGTCACCCCTTTGAAAACAAGTGAAAATCAGACCGCTTCAGATTATTACCGGACCTGCCTCTGCATTGCATAATATTATGTTTTGCAAGTCTTTGTTGTCTCTTCAATCGCTACGTTCAAAAAACAAAGTTTCTTGAGAAATTTCAAATATATATTTCAATGATCATTTCGGAATCATTAATAAAATTAACGAGTCAAGTTAGGTTTAAATTAAAATTGTAAATAACTAAATTTTATACTACAAAAAGAGATAAAGGCGAAATTATCAGGGTATAAAAGAACAGTATTTAAATATGATTAAAAATTATCTAATCCTACCACTTCTAAACTGCTTATAACATTATTATTATTTCATTGTGTACACCTCATATGAATATCTAGACGTTATACTAAATTTCGCCCCAAACATTAATTACTTAACCTTGATAATTGTACGTAAAGACTTCTTATAAGTTATAACTGGAGAACTGTAATAATTTTAATCATTGAATCACTTATTATAGCTTATAATCACACACTAATTAAAATTAAGCAATACATTTTTACTGTCGAATGACCTTAAGAGCAGGCTTCCCCCCCCTTCACATCAAATCGGAATCAATTCGCTAACCATTGTGCTACACGCAGTGAGGAACACGTTTCTGGTAATTATTAACGTAGAGGTGTAAATTAATAGTGCGAAACAATTCCCAATAAACACAGTTGTAATATTAATTTAAATTTATTGTACCATACAGGTAAAATAAAATTTTAAAAAAGCTATGAAATTTTTATTATTTTAGGTAATTCTTAGTTGAAATTATATATTAAAGTATTGTTAGTGAAAGATGAATTATTATATTTATGAAAAATCTCTTAAACTAGGCCTTCTTTATATCTGATGACCCGGGACCTTGAATCCACGTCTCGACACTTTTAATTATTGTGTGTGTCCATTTGGGGTGGCTGGGTCACTGCGACATTCTTACCCGTCTCTCTGTATTACGTAAACATTGTTCTGATCTCCCGCCCCCACCCCCTCCACCCTCTTTTCCCTCCTAAGGTGCGTACGTAATACTAGAACACCCTCATATCATTCTCATTTCGACTACTGTATAATCGGCGTTGGTTGATGGCTCTAAACTGATTATATGGCAACTACTTCAGATTGATAACCTGTCCTTACGTCGAATGTCTGAGGACACACACACACACAGAGTGAAGATTTCACCTTGACCTAGCATGCAGGAGGCGCTGTTCAGAGCACCGAAACAGACGTGAAATCCCCCTCCTAACTCCCATCTCCCCCTTTTCTTTTCCACTGAGAACCAACCTGCGCCATAGCCCTCACCCGAGGGTTGGGTGGAAAGAAGAAAAGGGGAGTGCCCTTCAGACTTGTAAGGGATGAAAATCATTGATCGCAAACCAGCCCCAGAGCAAGGGTATGGTTTAGCTGGGGGAAGATTTTGCGTCTCCCTCCCTACGCTCGAAGGTTACACGTTTACAACTTCAGTAGTTCATCGAACGATCTAACAATATTTACCATTCGAAAGGGGATCCCTGTGTTTTTTATATTAACTTGGAGAAAGGATTTAATATATTTACTGTAGTAAATTATTTTAAGAACTTTAAGAAAACTACTATGTTTTCAATGTTACGTTAGTCAACTACTTTTTTCCTCTCTCGTTTCTTTCAAAATGATTAGTTTTACTAGACATGTATTATAGTTATCAACAAATGTATAAAATACTACGGGAATATTGCCGCGTTTTTTACAGCAAAAATGTATCCACTTAGCTTAAAAAAATTAATTTATAGTAAGAGCTAATAAAGTGTCTGGAAATACAGATGAACTGGATCGACGTGGGTTTGAGGTGAGGGTAAAAAATTCCAGCATAGGCCTACGATAATTTTTGGAAGCTGAGTTTGGCACGGGCTCAATAAAATGTCCTCGCTGTTATTGTAAAGGTGTCCCAAGTCCGATCTTTCCATCCAGGTAGGGGCGATAGATTCTCTTTCGGAAAGCCATGTATTCTGCAGCTGTCACTTCCAATAGATGATGACAATTTAGACAACTGCAAGAAAAAAATATAGTGACCATTTTATCAATGTTGGTTAATTTCTTTTTTGCAAAAAGTATATATATTTTTGGCCAGTGATGTGGGTAAGGGTCCGGACCCCGCACCGCTTTTCCCTCCCCCCGCTTCCCCACCCGCCACCCTAGACTCTGCTACAAGTGCCAGATTAAACTTAAACAGCACTGTAAGCATGTTTATATTTCAGTTTTTAACTTTTATGCTCAGTGTGTTTTAATTTGAATAATTTTTTTTGTGCTTTTTTCTATGTTATGTCTATTTGAAAATATTTTATAACATATTATAATCTTAATAAAACCATGGTATGTATGCTTGTTTGAGTTAAGTAAGCCGTGATTAACACAATTTCAATGTGTACTTGCATTGTTTGCATGATGAAAAGCGGGGGAGGGGGGATTTGTATAATAAGTATGGCTCTGCGGGACACGATCATGCCGATAGATCGGGGAAAGAGTAATCTTTCCTTTTCGCGATATATCCGGCTACGTCACTGCTATGGCGGACCAATTCAATTCTAATAGATGCTAGTTCATTCAGATTAGGGCCAGTTTCATAGTCAGACTTGGTGAGCCCAAAGTGCGAGTCGATACTAATACAGGACGACACTACTAGACCAAAATGGAATGGGCCAGTTTCGCATATGAATTGATCCATTTCATTCAATTTCAGGTAGGTGACGTCTTGTATTTAGTATAGCGCCGCACTTGAGGCGTACTAAATCTGACTATGAAACTGGCCCAATATATTTATTTCTTGTTTTGCCGATCTTGCTCGGTGGATCAGTCGACCTGAGCATTTCAACCAAAAACCACATTGGTGACTACGCCTTGATCTTGCATGTCTCGCTAGTCACTAGTCTTCACATGTGCGTAGTGTAAAGCTACCAACCAGCACATAAAGTATCCAGTCTCGTTAATAGTAAAGCTTTACTTTGCTATGCGTTCCAATTGAGATTGATATAAGTGAGTCCATCCATAAATTACTTTTTCCTGTTAGAATAAAATAATATCCTCTTATTTTTAAAGTGTTACAAATGTAGTTACGTTGACCACCACAATAAAAATACTGTCGAGTACACTTTTCTTCAACATGAACTTTAATCTCTGCAAAAAAAAAATAGATAAAAGTCGGTGGTGTACTTATGTGAAGTTTACAAGATAAACAAGTAGATTTAGCTATCGACGATATTAATGAGGTCCTTTAAAACACGAGATATAAACTAGCATGATAGATAAAGCACTGATCTTGGCACGAGTAACCATCGACACACAACGAAAATAAAACATGTATGTGATAAGTATTTTAAGGGGTAATTACTCTAGTGAGAGTATAAACTTAAATCGAAGAAATATATAGTTTAGCAAAGAAAATTATAAACGATATAATGGTAATTATAGAATGTTCCCATGGGCATAAAAAAACTTCTGAAAACTAATTTGGAAAAATATTTTAAAATATAAATAATTTGAACGCATAGAAAGTAAATTGACTTTATATATATAATCTGATCATAATAGAAACATTTTTAAGCAGATAGAATAGCCATAAATTATGTAAAAACTGTTTAGTTGGGAATGTCAAAATAGGCAATACTCGAACACAGCTTTGATTGTGAACAAACATGAACAAAGATTTAGTAAATTTTTGAACTGTCATATTCTTATTCATTTTAAAGAAGTGGAATTATTTTCAAGGGGATAAAAAAGTCAAATTATTTTGCTTTTTCCTATATTATTTTTACCCAGCCAAAAATCTTTCATAAAAATGGCATTTGGAAATAAACTTAAGGTAGACTTAGTATTATCATGAATCATGAACATAACGATTAGTAAGCTATCATGATTTCATTTCAATCTTTTGAAATTGTAAATCCCCTAGTGTAGTTACTAAGTAAATATTCCCTTACAGATTAGTTTTTTCATTATTTTGTGAATATTTTGGAAATTCAGCTGATACGTTCTTTCAAGTGCTGACTTTGAGGTGATTTTGTGCACACGACGAATAAATTTGCATCCACAGAGACGTGCAAAAAGTAGTGATACTTATAAAATATCAATTTCTAAATTATTTTTTTTAATGATCGAATTAAGGTGAAATTAACAACAAAAAGAACATGCCGTTTTCATTTTATGGAAATAGTCCTGCTTTTAATCTACCGTCTTTATTCCCCTCACCATCGACTGGTGTAGGTACTTTTCCAACTAGCTCAATGGGTACACCGGGCTTATCGCCAAAATCTCAGCATAGCAATGTGCTTCGCTCTGCTTCGGAAATAGCACTCACAGTTTGTGTCCGAAGCGGCAGCAAAGTTCAAAACGCTACGTGAAGTTTCTTCTAGCATAATTTCAAAGACCTGAATAAGAACAAAGACTGTTGCGAGTCATATAATTAGAATAGGCTTGTATAGTAAAAAAGTTATTAGTTTCTTGCCAAACCATTCCATGGATGTCAACACTCAAATAAAAAGAATTACTTAACATACTAACAATAAATACTAAAAAAAATAAAGATAGTTGCTAAACATATTCATAGTAAATACTAAATAAAAAACTTCCAAATTTCACCAAATTACACCAAGCCTAGTCTCATAGCTTCGCAATTATTATAAAAAAATCAAGAAAAATTGGCTAATATATTTTCACCCATTTTCTTCTATCCATTTTTAAAACTCAAAACTGGGTTAGGGAAAAAGAGCCCTGTTGGAATCCTTAGACTTTATTTGGGTGCGAACAATATTTTGAAATAATGCATCGTATAATTTAATATTACGTTAGAGCTGAACGTCTGCGGGGCAATTTCTCGCTTGCCAAGGCGGCGGACTTTCTAAAGAGGGGTAGCGAGATTTTGTATCGACCCAAACACTAGTACCGTGGTGCATGCCACCACCCAAAGATTGTATCAACCATTTAAAAGCCCAAAGATAAATACGTTTTAAAATACAAGTTGACCTTGAGTCGACAACATGCAAGGATTTATGTCACCACTGTAGGCGTACTATATATTAAGCTCGTCTTTAATATAGTTAAAATATATAGTCCAACGTTTATAGGAAGGACTAGCTGTTAGTTAGAAAATCCATTACTTTTTTTAGATCTTCTTTCACGCCTCAGTGGCGTAGTTGGCTAACACGCTAGTCGTGTTGAGCTAGACTGCCGAGGACGGGAAGATCGAGGTTCGAATCTCGGTCGGGTGAACTGGGGGTGGTTTTTCCTAAATGGTTTTCCACTCTCCCTCCACTCAAATGTGGGTTCACTTCCTCTTAATTTAACCCTCCCAATTCCTATTCCATTAGCGTAATTAGTACTTAAGAGTATAACCTGAACGGTTAGTAAGACGCGGTGCTTGATAATAAATAAATAACAAATATATCAAGCCATGTTAGCTGCAGCTCTCTCTTATTATTATACATTATCAACGCCTGTACCGCCTCGGTGGCGTAGTTAGCTAACGCGCTACTCGAGCTAAGCTCGACTGCCGAGGACGGGGAGATCGAGGTTCGAATCTCGGTCGGGTGAACTGAGGTTTTATTTCCCTAAATGGTTTTCCGATCTCCCTCCACGCAAATGCGGGATCACTACACCTATATTCAACCTTCCCAATTCCTAACCTATTAGCGTAATTAGTACTTAAGCGTATAACCCGAACGGTTAGTAAGACGCGGTGCTAAATAAAAAAAATCAACGCCTGTAAATAAGATCGCCATTTTAAAAAGTTATCAAGTTTGGTCGCAAAAAAAGTTTGTTTTCTCTAAAAGACCCTTCCTATGAAAATCGGACCGTATCACTGTCCTACCAAGCTGTGTGGCTACACTCTGTTGGAAGAATCTAAATACGAGAGGGTTATTTGGTTAGGTCTTAATATATGTTTTCATCATGTCCTCTTCCATTGATAAAGAATATTCTTCCTCACTTGGCAATAATCAATTTTTAAAGATTTTTTAATAACACTAATGGCTGTTTTGGTCGATGCGTCTTTGAACCCAAATAAAAATATCTGCACAGATGGGCAAGCGGGTAAAGGTATGATATCTTATTTTGTTTGTAGGTGATAGAGTATAGGCCCTACTGTCCTTAAACTGCTTTCCACTCTCACTCATTCAAATTTGGGTAGATTGACCCCATAATTCTACATTTCTCCTTGCTCCACTTAAATTCGGGTGTATTTCCTCCATAATTATACCTTTCTAAACCCTAACCTTTTAGTGTAAATATGAGTATATAGCCCGAGCAGGTAATAAGACACCAAACACTAACATATTTTGCCATGCTTCTATATTCCAAGCAATGTTACGTTTAAGATTAAAACGGTAATTATTAAAATGTTAACATTAATTATTTTCACGACAAAACGTGTAAAAATAAAATCTATTGGCATTTATATCAGCTAAAAAGAAACTACTTACTCCTATCAAAACGTTATCTTGAAAAGAATTATGACCCTATCGTAAAGATATGAGAGACATTTGTCAACTAAGATAGCGTATCAAAATGAAAGGTTACGTTCATTAGTCATACCTGACATAAAGTTACCTATTCAAACGACATGAGCAATTACGAATTTTCCTATCTTCTCCGATTTCCTTGCAAACCAAGGCATCAAAGAATGATTTAGTTTTGTTTTTCAAAGGGTGTTTGTTCAAATTTTAGCAACGTTTTCCGTTACACAAGAACAATTTTTAAAATTTTCTAGTTCTGCTTAGTTGAGAATTTTAAATAAACTAATATTAACCTGCTTCGGTGGCCGCATGGTCTAAGGCGCTACTCTCGCAGTAGACTAGACTGCCGAAGACGGGGAGATCGGGGTTCGATCCTGGTCGGGTGCACTGATGGTAGTTTTTTATAAATGGTTTTACTCTCTCCCTCCACGCAAAGGTGGGTGCACTTCCTCTCAATTAAACCTTCCTAATCTCCAACCCATTGGCGTAATTAGTACATAGGCGTGTAACCCGAACGGTTAATAAAACGCGGTGCTAAAAAAAACTAGGGCGGTAAAGAGGAAAACCTTCTCGTATTCAAACTCACAACGGGAGGAAACTTGTATTATACCACTATAAAGCCACATGGCTGAAATTTGCAACTATCGGGATTTGTGTCGGGATGTACTCAGTTTGCGGTTAAGGTAATCGAAGATTTATTTTTCTCAGTTTTTATCTTTCCACCCCGAAGGTAGAGAGCGTCGTAAAAATGATGGACGTCAGGCGCCACAGTGGTTTTGATTTTGCAATCTTGTCGCTGTGATTGACGAGAGTGGGTGGGAGGGGTGCCACGTGAACTTTACCTTTTTGTGTGTTTTTCCCCTTCAGGTCTTGCAGATTTGTTTTGAATCCTTGAGAGGTCGAAATTTTGGTCCTCTCTTGGGATGAAAGCAGCCAAGGTACCGATCGCTCCTCCGGTTTAAAAAAATATATTGTTGTCAGTTTTAGAAACTACTAGATCTTGTTCGAACCGGTGTCTACGAAGACACATGCATAGGTCTGGTTTTGTATGATTGGAATATAATGGTTTTTAATACTGACTAGGATAGATCCTTATTCGCAAATTCTGGTACATTCCCTCTAAATTCTGCCATCCTCATCCTTACCTCATTATTTTAAATAAGGAGACTACTCAGATGGGTAGTAAGACGTGGATCACGGAATATTATGTCTACTCCAGTTCATTTATACGTTGGGAACGCGAGAAAAGGTGTTGGGATCAAAATAAATAAAGTATTGCTCCAGAAGAAACATAGTTTAGTTTTCTTCGCGTGGTAACCTCAACAGTTGTTGAATGTATGTCAAGGGTGTTCTGGAATTTTATGACAAACTTTCTTTTCTCTTCATTTAAAATGTTTTTCAGCTAATGTCCCCCCCCTCCCCACAGCTAATAATGCCTATGACATATATTCAACACCTATTTATATCAGCATGAGTGAGGAAAAACTGTTTCTACAGGACAATTCTTATTTTTATTTTGGGCATAAAAAGTCTTGCTATAAAAACTGCAAAAATGCAGACCTTTTATAGCTTACCCTTCCACTCCACCTTAGGATGGTTTCTGTAACTCCCACTTTTGAAATCAAAATGCGAACTTTTTACTCGCAGCATTTGGTGTTTTTTTTTAAATACACACCCGCCTCGGTGGCGTAGTTGGCTAACGCGCTAATCGTGTTGAGCTCGACTGCCGAGGACGGGGAGATCGAGGTTCGAATCTCGGTCGGGTGAACTGGGGGTGGTTTTACCTACATGGTTTTCCACTCTCCCTCCACGCAAATGTGGGTTCACTTCCTCTAAATTCAACCCTTCCAATTCCTAACCCATTAGCGTAATTAGTACTTAAGCGTATAACCCGAACGGGTAGTAAGACGCGGTACTAAATATTATTATTTTAAATACACAAAATAGTAAAACTAAGAATTGGAACTCAGCTATTGTATTATATTTTTTGACTAAAATTAATTTGTTTAACTACAACATTTTTATTTATTTTTCTTCTTTGGTGCACTTAAAACCTGTGTCGATGCAGTAAATGGATTTGTGAACTATTTCAAGCTGTGCTAAAACCAAACTTAACGTTTACATATTTGCAAGCGTTCTGTTTCGTTTAGCGACATGAATAAACCATTTTATTTTGGGCGGTGAAGTTCTCGCCTCCCTTCCCCTCTATTTTTACAGTGTACCCCCATTTTGTGGGCGTAGGCCTATAGGATCCTCTGTGGGTGAACTCGTCTTCTGTTTCTATAATTTAAATGTTCTCCTAAAAGTACTTATAAATAGGAGTTTTATTGACCTGTCCACTCGACAGGGCCTCGAGTATTAGTGCCAGTGGTAGTAAAACTTCATTTCAGGGTCGCTTCCTACCCCTTCCCCCTCTTCGTGCTAGTGTATCCATGGTTTTAATACGGGATGGGAAGTACCCAGGAAATCAAATAAAAATACAAAAGGGGGTTAGACGGGGCTGAAACTTGAAGGAGTCGTGACAAATACTATAGAATGATCCAAAATGACAATAAAAGTAAATTATTATTATTATTATTATTATTATTATTATTATTATTATTAACACCGCGTCTTACTACCCGTTCGAGTTATATACGCACTTACGTTAATATGTGTAATGGTAGGGTGATTGTGAGATGAAATGGAGGACCTACAGTTTAACGTGGGATCCGAACCACGGTGGAGGCCTGGGCATTCCTCACATTCACAAATTGTGATTAATACACGTCTTGTCAGAGGTGAAGGAAGGGTTTGGCAATCAGATAAATCTGTGCCGGGACCGAGGATTGAACCCCGGACCCCCAGCACAGAAGTCCGACACCTTACCCCTAGACCGCCAGGTCACCTTAATAAAAGTAAATCGGGTAGTGTTCGGTGAGTGGTAAGTATGCCTGAAACAGATTTGGAGGGCTTGATTTTGATCTGAAGCAGATGCACTATTTTTCAAAATTTGTTAGTTCTAATACTTGACAATTGAACACTGGCGCAGTTAGTTTATATATATATATATATATATATATATATATATATATATATATATATATATATATATATATATATATATAATTTTTAATTAGTTCGACTTTGATAAATCAGGACATTGCGTCTCACTGCCCGTTCGGGCTATACGCTCTTAGCTACCTTAATGGGTGAAATTTGAGACGGAAATGTATCCGCATTTACGTGAAGGTAAAACCTTCATCCTCGGTACACCCGGCCGAGTTTTGAAATCCTTATCAGTCAAACTTTTACATTTAGTCCGTGTGCTCACTGCTGTCAGAAGGAAGGGGCATTTATAGGGCTGATCTTAGTAAACTTTACTCGCGGGCCCACCAGTCTCACCTCAACCCTCCAAAAAGTGAGTTAAAATTTAATTTTCATTAAATGTTATTACAGTAGTTCGCACCTAGATACCGATTTTCAGCCGTATAAGGTATATTACATTCAATAAGTAATGCTAGAAGCACTGTTTTTCTATACATATAAGGGTTGATTTCTCCCCAACCCTTGGTTAAATTTTCATCCCCAACGAACTTGATCTGTATAAATATACAAAGAACAGCTGTTGCAAGTTTGAATCAAATCTGTTAATGCGTTCTAAAGTTATCGCGAGACATATCCACCACAGACAGACAGACAAATGCAGTTCTGTATAATTAAAACGGAGAACTCGATTCACTCGTTCAATAAACCAAACCCCAGGATTATGTTTTTATTTGTTTTACACTCTGACAATATTTACTAAATTACCTATCCAGAGAGCCTACTTATTTATACGAGCGCACAAGCAACAAATGTCAAACGCCCTTCCTCTTTGTCACCCAAACAAGCGTGGGGCCCTGTGCAGCACAGTTTGTTCACCTCTAAGGAAGGCCCTAGGTATGTCAGCACATGACTAGCTTACTAAATTAATCATAGAACAAACACAACACCCAGTCTCTTGGCCGTTGATTCATCACTGTGAAAGGGGAATCTCTTAATTTATCCGTTAAGTTTTGGCCTTGCCGGGACTCGAAACCGCTACTCTCTAAATTTTTTCCCACAAGGGTCGGACTAGGAATAATACAAAGGCACACACGGAAAAAAAAATCAACTTAAGAACGAAAGATATTAAAAAAAAAGTAATTGGTGAATTTTCATCATACACACTTTGTGGACAACCTTTTATAATGTCCCACGCGGCTCTTTACGCTATCGCAACGCTGATGTCGCAAGACTAGATGATGCGGTAAAATCTGCCGTGGGTAGGGGTATGTTGCGCTCTATGGGCGCCACCCTAATCACGCGTTCATTATTGACCCGAGTAGCTTTGTCGCCCACTTTGTACAAAGCCATCCCTGGCCTGTTTGCACCTTCTGATCGATGGCTTAGTCACAGATAGCTTATCTATTCACGATGCTAGCGCCGATAAGCCTAATAGATCTCAGTGCCTTGTATTGACGTGCCTAGGAAAGGGGCAGGGCCATTTCGAAACTTGTTTTCCACGGCGTGTAACAGGCTGTGTGGTTTTTGGTCGATATTGTGGCCGGACTGATGTATGTATTTTCAAGGGAGGACAAAAATATATACATTATGTAAGTCGTATAAGTTTCGGTCATTCTTTGACGTATGATGAAAAATTACCCTTAGTCTCAACGCTACCTAGTGATTATGAAGAGCTAATAAAAGTTTTGAATTCAACCCAGAACCCTTAGATTTGTGGGTAACCTTCCTGACCATATGCCCGAACAGGGTCGTACCGGTGTGGGGAGGAATGAGGGGTTTTAGTTGGTCAACCTTTTACCCCCCCCCCCCCAATCCCCTCCCTCTCCTTCCAGACAAAAGTATTTTCAATCCTATAGTTTTGTATTCCTCCTACGGGGAATCGTGCATAGGAACATTTTTTTGGGGAAAAAAGCCCAACCTTTTTTCTCATGTTAACTGAATTCTAATTCTGTTTCGATTTAAAATAAATAAATGAATTTAAAAGCGATTTTAACTTATGAAATTAGATGTATCAAATTTTCCAAACCTATTAACTGCAAGTGTTAGCTTTTTTACTTGACTTAATAACTTGCTATAGTATACTGCATTCACGGTAGGAATTACTCTCTGAAAGGTCTCATTTCTTACCAAAATCCTACTATATAATAGCTTTCTGGTAGAGAAAAAGACCTTTCAGAAAACAATTCCTACGCTGAACAGACTTTAGATGAACATGTAAATATTTAATAGTACACATAAAAATTACATTTTTACTTGGGAGTTTTTTATTTATTTATTTTTTATGTTACTTTGCTAAGGTTTTAAATATAATTCAAATTAATGGTTGATTGGTTATGAACCAGTAAATATTTTATTTTTGCTTTTAGGAGATCGGGTTTTTGAAATATAATTACGTCCAATTTGATTTGCTGGAGATGCTGTCGATCGGCATTCGAATCCTAGCTGTACATACTGAGGATATTTTTTCCTAAATTACTTCTTACTCTTCCTCCACGTAAATGAGGGTACATTTAATCCAAGATTCTCCTCACAACACTATTACAGTGCGAAAAGACAGGCTGGGTAGTACGACGTGGTACAAAAATAATAAATATTTAAAAATAATTGCGTGTCTAGCTTTCTAATATCCGTCTGGGCTAGTCGCATATTTAAACAAATGAGAAAGAAATGGGGGATGTATAATATGGAGGAAGTGTATCCACATTTGTGCAAATTCGAATACAGTTCTTCTAATCTGCTTTAATATAATGACTTTGATCTGGTTGAATTTTTGTATAATTATATTGCACGCTTGTTAAGAGTAAAAATAGGTCTGTTGTTCATTGGCTATCTTTATATTATGTATTTGAACTGAACATGGCCGGGCTATCCAACTCGCGGGTGTTGTCGAAAATTTAAATTTTTAAGTAAGAAGATAGGACAAATCAAGATAACCAAATAAGTCTTAAAAATTGTTCTAAATGGTAGTTAGAAAAATTGATATGGGGGCGAAAGGTTAAAAATTTCCAAAATTTATATAATAAACTACTCCTATTGTGTTAGAAAACAGAAATTCGGAAGGAAAGTAAAGGGGCTTTCGCTAAAAAGCCATAAGAGTCTAAACATTTTAAATTTTACATATAGCTAGGAAATTTGGGTGGGGAGGCCAGCTGGCGCGGAAACATGTTTTTCCAAGTCGATTGCTTCATCATGTAATAAAGAACCGTTCTGTTCGTGTTTCACACTCATCTTATATTCCACAAAATAAGTGTTCATTCCACTGTGTTTGCTGAACTATGAGACTAGGCTTGATGAAAAAGGGCTTTAGATTTAGCCTTCCTCTGACAAATATAGTAATTTTTTGATAAGCTCACAACGGAAAAATTAAAAATATTCGAGAACTAGCAGCGAGTTTTCCCTCTCTTTACCTTGAGATAAGAAGTTTCGTAGTTTTCCTTAACCCCCCTTTTTTTAATTGACGTGACAAAGGTGAAGAGCGAAATGGAGTATCAGATTGGGCAGTGAAGAGCGAAATGGAGTATCAGTTTGGGCAGTTCCCTCAAGAGGTTATATTTAGTGTACCTCCACAGTCAAGTATGCTAGAACCTTCCACGGTAGTCCTACAATAAAGTGTGCTAAGGTGACCGGCGTATACGCCTTATTGACTGGTTTGTTTTTTTACCGCGTGGTTGTTTAACAACTTCCTACTCAACTTGTAATGTTAAAACATTCTGCAGTAGTCCTTGAAATGACGTGGCAGGGCGTTGAGTTGTGTTGGCATTCCCAATCAGATGCACTCGGATATGTTGTGTCTACGTCTAGCGTGTCATTCCTGAAAATACCTTGTGATGGGACCCACCTCGGTGGCCGTGAAGTCTAACGCGCTACTACTCTTGCAATAGACTAGACTACCGATGATGGGGATCTCGAGGTTCGAATCTTGGTTCGGGTTCCGAAGGAGATTTTCCCTAAAATGGTTTTCGCCTCTCCCTCCACACAAATTCGGGTACACTTCCTCAAAATCTAACCTTCTTAATTTCTAAAATCATTAGCGTAATTAGTACACAAGCGTATAAACCGAATGGGTAGTAAGACGCGGTGCTACGCAATTCGGATACACCTCCTCTGAATCCAACCTTCCTCATCCCTAACACATTAACGTATTTAGTACATATGATTATAACCCGAACGGTTTAGTGGTACTAAAATTAAATATTAATATTATAAACTTGTTCCACATTTGTGCACAGTTAGTTATTATTTTAGTATAATAAACATTGCAGACCTACATATAAAATAGGCATATAACCCTGCTAGAAAAAATTAATATAAAATACTAAGTTAACACTTTAACACGCTCCAAAAAACTTACATTTTTGACACGGGTGTTTCTTTCACTGCAATAGCTACAGTTTTTTTTTCCCTATCCTCTTGTCCGAGGACGCCGGCTGTGACGAACATGTGGCCTCGGGGAACTAGTTTGTTGCTGGTCGGGAGTACCCCAGGAGGGTTAACATGATGTCATCATCACAAGCCCCTCTCTCAGGGTTGCCAGTCCGTTAACTGGTTCCTCCGGGGACTTCAAACTTGAAGGGGTCCGAGGACCACAGTTGAATCCACGAGTCTAGTGCCATTATGATCGGCTAAGTAAGGGGGTTGACGATAGTAGGACTAACGCGGATAAACAAGTTACTATAAAAATAGAGCATTGAATGAACATCATTTCGTTCGTAGATTTTTCCCACTCAAGTCAAAACTTTGCATTTCTTGGCTATAAACATCAATTTTACTAAAGTAGATTTTTCAACTACTTGGGTAGCAAAAAAAAAAAAAAAAGGCATCGTGGGCCGCCATTTGTAAACCCCTTTGCTTGATCATTTTCCCCCGGGGATATAGAGGGGACATTATTGCCAGCTGCCTCTAGGACTTTTGAAGCTATAGTACAATCTTGGCAGGTAGGGGCTTTTTTTTTTTTTTTTAAATACAAACACATTTATTTGCAATTACAGTCGATAAATTATTTACTTATATTATTTTACGGGTATTGAATCAAATCACAATTGATATTATTTTACGGGTATTGAATCAAATCACAATTGACAGATCACATGCCTTGACGCATGAGTAAGTGACAATTGGTTTAGTAATGTATAATTCATTCACGACCTTAGTTTACTTGGATGACAGCTCAAAAAGTTACTAGAAATAATCCCTAATACATAGGTTAACGTTAGTTTCTTTCAGACAATACTGCAAGTAGGATTGGATTTAGTCTACTCACATGTCATAAAGGAGAATTCTCACTAGCTTTACCACGGCTATATAATTTTTATTTAATTTAATTTCAGGTTAAAATAAATAATACATTCAAATTATATGTAAACTCTCAATAAATAAGTTTAAGAAAGCCTTTAAAATATAGCTTTGTAATGCTTAATGTTTGCACCGCGTCTTTAACAACCTTCCGGTTCATATGCACATTTACAATAATAGGTTAGCGATGAGGGAGTGCGCCCAAATTCGCGTGGAAGGAGAACGGGTAACATCTTCGGGAAAAAACCCCCTCGCAAAACCTCGAACCACGAACATAAATGGGCACCGGCAATTCATAGACTAGTCCGTGTGCAACCACCGGTTTGGGGTTACCCTAATAATAAATATTACTTCACCCTACCCCTTTCCCACACCACCCTTTCTCAAACAAAAAAATTAATATCGTATGGTATTGTTCAACCTTTAAGGCCGATACACACAGAATGCTAAGTTAAGCTGTACTGTGCTATGCTATACTGTTCTAAGACTTTGTCAATTTGGTTTCACACTCTTTGCTAAGCTAAGCTATGGTCCCTCCTTCCACTCCAGAATTCAGTGTTGTATCTTTCTGGTCTGCTCCAGTGAACTTTAAGTTATGATAGGCGTTCTCCAAATGTATTGTTTGAGCTCAGGTAACAGTACTGAGGAAGAGAAGATACTGCTGTTAGCAGTCGTTTTGGAAGATGAAGAAAATTTAGGAGGTGGAGGCTTAACTTGTTCAGTTAATGCTTCCATTTTAATATAAAAACATTTATTAAACATAAAACCTAAATAGAACATTATTTAAATA
Organism: Timema podura; assembly: GCA_033556935.1. Classification (NCBI taxonomy): domain Eukaryota; kingdom Metazoa; phylum Arthropoda; class Insecta; order Phasmatodea; family Timematidae; genus Timema; species Timema podura. Next base: position 18,845,689 of record JAVRXN010000005.1, on the reverse strand, counting down.
CACGTGAAACCAACTGAAAACAAAACTTCTACTTTTTTTTTTCTTCACCAAACCAGCACTGCGTCTGTTCAACACTGAGCCCCAAGCTTCGTTATGCGCATGCGCAACGTAAGATGGATCAAGATTGGAGATGGAAAAATTGCCCGGCCAGCAATCGGGAAAAAAACATAGCGTGGCTTAGCAGGCATAGCTTAGCTTTCTGTGTGAACCGGCTTTTACACTATTGACTGAAAGTGATCAGATGGATCATTCGTAGGTGTGACGCAGCCAGGTGCTACTACAGCTGATATTCTCGGCGTTTATCTCTCGCAAGGGATCGCGTTTTACCGCTTTGACATCTAGGACTACCCCTGTAGCCTAAATCTTCAAGGACAAATTTATTATTTTATTTCTCAAGCAGTAACTTTTGAAGTGTGGATTGAACGTGTTTTACGACATTACTTTAGTAACTTTCGTGCCACGCCGTAAAAGCACCTGCGAATAAATCTCTTGTTATCTTGTGTGTGTTTTTTTTTTATAGCGCAGATCAACTCTGGTTTGATAGGCGTCTTCAACTGCCTTCGCTGGGTTATAATATCCAGCACGGCTGGCGAAATTAGCTCAGTGATCGACTGGCATCCTCGATTCTGACTCTATATTGGTTAGAATCCTTGCCAGCAACTTTTGATCTACCATTCTCTTTCCAGGCGAATGTGTTTACAGTTTGTTTTTTAATAAATAAATTCGATTATGATTTTCTGTCTACGTGACTAAGGGGATACATTCTCGCTAGTGTTTAGAATTTAGCTTGTTTTTCGCGCTAGTCGTGTTGAGTCAGACCACCGAGACGGGGAGATCGAGGTTCGAATCTCGGTCGGGTGAACTGGGGTGGTTTTCCTAAATGTTTTCCACTCTCCTTCCACGCAAATGCGGGTTCACTTCCTCTAATTCACCTTCCCAATTCCTAATCCATTAGAGTAATTAGTACTTAAGCGTATAAACCGAACGGGTAGTAGACCGTGCTAATAATATTTAGCTTGTATTTATTTGTGCGTTAGAAAATTCACGTTGTTGCACGTTTACTAACTTCTCGCATTACCGACAAACCAGATAAGACAAGACTGACGCCTTTGTCCGTGTGCCCACGGATGGGAGTGACGCTTACAAACTAAACAGGACAAAATGTGAGTCCTGTTGGTTGGAGTTTAGCCTTAACATAATTAATATCGGATTGGGAAAGTCAAAAGTTTTAAAACTTAACTACCTATAAACTAGTTTATTTACATTTTTTTATTAAAGTTTTATCCTTCGTCAACCCTCTGAAGCAGCGAGCTTGCTTAACTTGCGATATTGGTGACCTGGTGGTCTAGGGGTAAGGTGTCAGACTTCTGTGCTGGGGTCCGGGCTTCAATCCTCGGTCCCGGCACAGATTTATATGAGTTTCAAACCCTTCCTTCACCTCTGACAAGACGTGTATTAATCACAAACTTGTGGAATGCCAGGCCTCCACAGTGGCTCGGATTCCACGCTAAACTGTAGGTCCTCCATTTCAAACACACAATCACCCTACCATTACACATTAGCGTAAGTGCTTATGTTCGCGCATTGAGTGGAAGTCGCCTCTTTTTCAGTTGTACCAGTGGTTTCCAACCTTTTGAAGGGTTTGGCCCCCATTTTTTTCTTCGAGACCACCCCTTGATAACCTCGCAGCGTTCATACCCTAGTTTTTAATTATTATTTCTTGCACCGCGTCATACTACCAGTTTGGGCTATACGGCTTGTACTAATTACACTAATGTTTTATGGATTAGGAAGGTTTAATTTAGACGAAGTGTACCCGCATTTCCATGGAGGGAGGGTGGAGAACCATTTAGGAAAAAATCTCCGTGCACCCGACTGGGATCGATCCCCGATCTCCCCATCTTCGGCAGTCTAATCTCTTGCGAGAGTAGCGCTTAAGACCCTACATCCACCTAAGTGGGTCTTTAAATTAGTATTTCTACTGAATCTTACTACCCTTCCGGACTATCAGCATTTAATTACACTTGTGTGGTAGGTAGAACTTGGAGGAAATGTATCTTTCTTTGCTTGTGGAAGAAGGGGGGAACCGATTAGGAAAAGTCAAACCACCAGTCGGAATTTGAATCTTAACCTCATCACCGACCAAACAAGAGTGGTGTTAATCCCACGTGTTTGATTTAATTATTATTGATAGCTTGTATAATTATTATATGAATGTGACTTAAGATGTCTAAAAAAAGGAGAATCAACGATCCCGGCACGTATTTAGAAATCTATGCTAGCAGCCCTACTCATCCAAACACGACACTTCTACAGTAAACTAAGTCATCGAGCAACAATCAGTTGGATAGTCAATTGGGACCTAAACAGTAACAAGACAGTCTTTATCATTTTAACAGTTTACACCCGCTTCGGTGAATGCATGCTCTAAGGCGCTACTTTCGCAGTAGACTAGACTGTCGATGATACGTAGATCGAGTTTCGAAACTAAAGGCTGGTTCACACAGAACGCTAAGCTATGCCTCGCTACGCCGCGCTGTTTTTTTCCGATTGCTGGCTGGGCAATTTTTCCATCTCCCATCTCCCTTCTTGAGCCATCTTACGTTGCGCATGCGCACAACGAAGCTTGGGGCTCCGTGTTGAACAGACGCAGTGCTGGTTTGGTTAAAATAACCAAAGAAGTGTTGGAAGTTTTGTTTTAATTTTGTTTCACGTGTATTTAAGTAATATTCTATTTAGGTTTTATATTTAATAAGTGTTTTTATATTAAAATGAAGCGTTAGTAGAAAAAAGTCAAATCTTCACCCCCTAAATTTTCTTCGTCCACCAAAACAACTGCTAACAGCAGTATCTCCTCTTCCTCAGTACTATCATCTGAGCTCAACCAAGATATTTTGGAGAACGCCTTAACTAAACTTCATTGAAGCAGATCAGAAAGAAACAACACTGAATTCGGGAGGCAAAAGGAGTACCATTGTTTAGCTTATCTTAGCTTAGCGTTCTATGTGGATCGGCTTCAAGTCGGGTGTTGGTTTTCCACTATTCCTCCGCGCAAATGTGGGTACACTTCATATAAATATAACCCTAAAATCATTGGTTTCAATTAGTATAATAGCGTTTAACCCAAACGGATAGTAAGGCGAGGTGCTAAAAAAAGCATAAATTCCTTTTTGAATCTTGCACCTTCCTATAATCACAATAATCGCTTTAAAAAGTAAACGTACAGCAATAACCTCAAAACATGTCGCGAACCCCAGGTTGGGATGTCACCGAGTTAAACTGTCGTTCGTTTTAGTGTATCGAGGGTGGGGTATAACGTGTATGTCGAACCTGGGGTAGCGGGTGGTGGGGTGTCAATCCCTTAGTGATTCCACTGTATTCAAGTCTCGTGCCGCCATATTTTCCCCGACTCACACCCCCTGTAACACTCTTGTTAATGTAGCACGTCATTGTTTCGCAACAACGCAAACTGAATACTAAATTATAAACATTTGTTTCGGGGGGGAGGAAAAAAACAAATTAATATCACAGGGTGGGATTTTGATTTGGGAATTCTCTTTGTGTTTTGATTAACCGCTTTGCTTCAACCTCCCTAAAGCCTAATAACTAACCAGGAAAATCGTACTTTGTTTTTATCTCTGTGAATTTTGGATTGGTTCTGATTTTCTGCCAAGTTAATCCTGTGGAGAAATATAATAAAACATAATCACATGTCGATTTAGATTTTTACAGAATTGTTTATGATATTATTTAATGGCTCGTTTTGGGTGTCTATTAGCGCTAGAATATAAAAAATTATATTCTATAAATAACTTCACAAGAAAGAATTTTACTACCCCACATTTTTCAATATGTTCTTGAGCTCTTTTTGGTATTGGAGGAGGTAGATAAGAACCCTAGAATTTAATCAATTTCACGTTTTAATTTCGATATCACGCGGTGCACGTTATTTCGAGAGTGATGCAGAACACACAGAAAATGTAAAACTTGTTCGGTTTTATTGGTCAGTGTTTCTTTGGTTTGGAAACCCTCCCCGCCCCCTCTTCTTCCAAGCCACCTTCCCATCCGTCGTTTCCACAACTCACCTGACGTTGAGAGTTATTTCCAGCTTTGGCAACGATGGAGTTGTTTTTTTGTTGTCCTCCGGACTATTTGTACAGTCTCGGACAGCAAAAACGGCCAAAAACGAAATGGTTTACTGCGAATGAATATTCATGAATAAAATGGGGTAGCCGATCGATGCTAGTTCGAAAGTATCAAGTACAAGCTTCTCGCACGTGTGGTTGACTAGTAAAAAAAAATCAATTCACATTTCCCACAGAGGCAGGGAAGATCAGGGGGTCGAATCCCAGCTGAAGCAACTGGGACTCGTGGGTTTTTACACATTTATTTTACGTTATTTTCTCGTTCTCTTTAGACGCTGATGCATTTGCTCTAAGTTACTTATTTCGCCCACTTTGGTTAAATCGTTAATAACTCTTTGTCTTGGACCGTTAAAAGGTGTTAAGGCGGGGATGGAGGGAACGCGAGTAAGGGCAGTGTTTTAAAGTTTTTATAGCAAAATTTTTTTTGGCCTAAGTTCCAATAAAAACTGTTTAGTTTCCTTTTGTAATTTTTATGGCAAAACTTTATTTTGGCTAAAATAAATCAAATATTTCTCTAGTAGAAACATAGTTTAATTTTTTTCATGGTGACGTCAACAGTTTTTGAATATCTGTTCAAGGGTGTCCTGGAATTTTTCTCTTTATTTAAAAAGTGTATCATCTAATGCTGCTATGTTCATGACAGATATTCAACAACTGTTGATATAAACATGTGAAGAATATTAAATTCTATGTTTCTACTGGAGAAATATATTATTTATTTTGACAAAAAATATAGGCTTTGCTATAAAAAAAATGGCAAAAAAATAAGGTTTTGTATAAAAATGGCCAAAAAAAAAGTATCTCGCCTTCCCTACACTTCCACCTTAGAAAGAAGATATCTTCTAATTGTTTCTTTAAAAAAACTTCATCTCCCACCGTTTCCACACACCAAACCAAAATAAATCTAATTATATTAACGAGCTCACTCTATAATTATAATTGTAGCGCCGTGCTGCTCGTTGTGGCGAAAAGAGGAATTATTAAAACGAAACACAAAAAGTCGTAAAAACTTTAAATTAAATTATTCCGTTTATTGAAATAGTTTTTACAGATTGGTTCATTGGAATGTTGTTAACTTTATGCTCTTGGAAAATATTATTCTACTCAATAGACTATAGCATTATTTAGCCCTGCCCACCGTGGCAATTTTTTTTAAAGTTGTTTACGACAAGTTATGGCATCTTGGTTCGATTCCGGGTTTTCCTATACAGGCTCGCATTGGGCATTAAAATCATAGTTAAATTAGTTTCTAAACACAGTGCTGATTTGTGTTTATAAAGTACACGTTAAATACTCCAATAAAAATCATTACAAGACCCTTGCGAATCCAGTAGATCCAACTAGTACTATCCTAAAACAAAATCCTGTTTGAATTAATGTGATTGGCTCCAACTCTTGAGGCAAGAGTTCAATCCCGATTGTTTGTTTTTTCACGTCCTCCCAGCGCGTATGAACATAATACAACACATGCTCTTACTTTCCTCGTCTTTTCTCTTCTGGGTTAATTCATTAAGGCCCTTGGCCCTGTCGAGTGCAAGTCTAAAACCTATTTTGTGGGATGTTGGGCGGGAGGATGAAAGGCGTGACGTGGCTTCACAGCCGACCAAAGTATCCTTCCGCGCCAACAAGAATAGATGGATCACGGAAACCGTAGATGAACAGGTCTGGCGGAAAAATCAAACGTTTGGAAATATCATTTTTCTCGAGAAAGAGTGAAATTTTTATGTAAATATTTTCAACACCCCTTCTAAGATAATTTATTGATGTTTATTAATTGTTGATTTTTTTATGAAGCCGGCAGTTTTCTATTGTAAAATGTCAATTTTATCGATATTTGATCACTGTTAAATTATTGTATTTAAGTTATGTTATGTGTGTGTGTATTTAAAAAGTATTACTTAATCAACATGCTTCTATTCTTGAACAAACTGTTTGTTCCCTTGGCTCTGCATCTCCACGCCAAATGAAAAGCGCCAATCATCGCCTTAAGCCCCGATAAAACTTTTTTTTCACCGCGTCTTACTAACTACCTGCTCAAGCTTACTCATATTTACTATTAACATAGAGTTAGGGATGAGGAAGATTTAATTTAGATGGAATGTACCCGCATCTGCACTGAGGGAGAATGGAAAACCATTTTGGGAAAACCTTCAATACACCCGATTGGGATTCGAACCCCGATCTCCCTGTAACCGGCAGTCTAGTCTAACACGAGAGTGATACCTTAAACCATGCGGCCACTGAATTAGGTTAACTATATATTTATTTGGGAAAAAAAACACCTTTTTTGGTTCATTTGCTATCATCAAAGCTTGCATTTTTGTGCTTTGTTTTCAATTCGTTTTGTGGGCTATAAAGGTAATTTTTCTTGCGGAGGGAGGGGGTGTAGTATACATTAGGCCTACCCTCTGAACAGTTCTCCTTGGAGACGGGAGGATATTTATTCCCCACTTTAGACATGCCCCTGAAAATAGTACAAAGGACAATCGACAAGAAGGGGGTATAAAATAGGCTAAAAGTGCAGTTCTTGTTTTAAAACGAAGCAAAAATGCAATTCTCTTTTAAGTTGGGGGAGGAGGGTGGTATGGAGGGGAGATGTAATACAGTTGGATAAAAGTGCTTGTTGAACCGTGCGATCAGAAACTAGGCTAGTGTGTCTCGTATAAAATAGGGCATTCTGCACTTGAGTGGCCGGGGAAGGCTGTTCTCTTGGTCTCTGCTGCTCCGTGGGGACTGATAATGGGAGGTTCTGGGGACCGGATTCAAGTATTTAGTGAGGGCCCGGTAATTGCTCGGCTGCCAGCTAAACAATGTCCACGGTCACGGAGATAAACTACAGGGTGTTACGTGACGTTTCCTCTAGGCCTCCTCGACTGCAGTCGTCTTCTGAAGATAACACTACGTACTTTTGTTTCGGCTCAGGCAATCCGATAATTGTTGGCTCCTTAGTACAGATAAAAACATGCAAAGGCATACGAAAATCTGTATATTTAAATAATTACCTCATCAGAAATATAAACGTTCCATGCTTTTTTTTTTAATATCTTATAAATTATAGCTCATCTTTAGACGTACCGGTGGACACGTGGCCAGATGCGTCAGTCTTGTCTATTTTGGCTTGCCGGGGACGGAGAAGTCGTGGTTCGAATCCCAGACGGTATTTTATCTTAAATTATTAACCACTCTTCCTTCACCCAAATGTGAGTGCGCTTCCTCTAAAGTCTTAAGTCATACCTCCCTCATTAGCATAATATGCGACTAGCCTGTACGTATGATAAAACACGGTGCACACACACACACACACACCACCACACACACACACAAAAGAAGTTTAACACACGAAAAATCTCTACCGTATACCCTAAATTATGGTAGGCTCAAAGAAAACAAGAAATAAAAATTTGAAATTTTATTGACAGTACCAATTATCTTAAACAACAGTTTTTCTTAATTAGAGGTTGTCCTTAAAATTACCAAAGGCTTTGGTTTCTAATGATTTCTTCTTCGCGCCCCCCCCCCCTTCTATCCTATGCAATGTTTTATGATTAGGTAAATTAGATTATTTTAATCGTTCGGTTATTTTAATTGCTGTTAAGTTTTATTACTTTTAAAACAAAAAGTCACTTCATGTGTGTTGTAATTAATTAATTAACCATCTACATGCAAATATTAATTCTACAATTCAATTACCTAGCCGGGGTTGACGGGGTTTTCTTGAGCGAAAACAATCCGTAGCACAACTTCCTTCGGAGGTGAAGTAAAGCCTTCAGTCCCGTGTCTATTGTGGAATGTAAAATAACCATGGAAGATGTGTGAAGATATCTTTCCCGGAAAAATTGGCAGGCCATTTCGCTATTGCTCATAGAAATTATCGCGTGCTGATATAAGTTGGTTTAGAAAGTGCACGTTTAATATCGCTAGTAAATAAACAAGTTAATATGTTTCAATTATGTCAATAAAACAGTGAACATTAGTGATTAAAAGGAGGTTAATCAATAGATTAAAAGTAAACATTTAAGAATTTTCTGATATTAAAAAAAAATTATTCTCACCATAAACATTTATTTAAAAAACCTTACGTAAGATAGTCAACCCCCCACCCCTCTCCCTACGTCCTCGTAAGAAAACGTAAGGAAACACTGACCCCTCCTTCATCCCGAACGCGTACGTAATTTTTGAAGCTTGGCCCCTTATACTCAGGGTTGTTACAATTTTACCCCCCCCCCCCCCCCCGCCCACCAAAAAAACCACCTGGGTTTTATTTAAAAAAAAAAAACCACTTATTGTTGGATACAAATCAATCGTCTAATTTTGAAATTGGTTAGTCATTCTGTTGAAAACCTTTTGGTTCAAACCTAATAATAATAATAATAATAATAAAAATAAAAATAATAATAAAAATAAAAATACTTTGATTTGTATTTGGTGTTATACACAATTTTTGAAATTACATATTTTATACAATAGACAAAGTTACAAAATATGTTTTAATTGGTTGAACAAAATAATATGTGAACGCTAGGCTATAGAAATAATACTTTGTCAAAAAACCAAATGACTTAACAAAAGTTCTTACCTGTTATCTTTAAGTAAAGAAAGCAACAAATCAATTCTGCAGCTGGCTTGCCAGTAATTTGATGCATGGTCTCCCCTCCCCCCCCCCCTTTCTATTCCTTCTACACAAAGTCTTTTTTTAACCTGCTAGCTTATACAGTATTGTTGTGAAGAATTACATGGTTGCATTATTGTTTTCCTTTATTATGTCTCTTATTACTCCTTTCTTCACTATATTAAATATAAATATGTTTATCTGGATCCCGAATAATTAATATATTTGAATCGTTGGTTTAATCTATTAGCTTACAGAATATATTTAATTAAACCACAAAAAACAATAAAAACCCCAATATAACCCAACTGGTTTGGTTTTTTTTAATAACCCGGGTTTTTTCAACCCTGCTTATACTTGAGCCAATCTTTTCCGCATATTAATTAAATTAATCTAGACGTAGGCCTCGCCTGAAATACATCAAACCATTTCAAGTTCAATAGGCATAGTTTTGGAATGTGTGGACACTAAAGGGATCTCTTTCGGATAAGAGAGTCAGTTGTGGGATGACTTCTACCCTAGCGCCCCGGACGCTCGTACCTTCTTGGGGATTGCCCGTGCGAGGTTGTTTTTTCTCTGGATTATTTGGTGCATATGCGTGCCACGCAATGACTCACTTGGGCATACGTACATGACGTCATCGCGTCTAGGGTGCGTGCTCGCCTATCTTGTCGTTACTGTCCATGTTTTACGCTCTAGTGACTGCTTGCTATAAATTACTAACACTATCAAACCTGAGCGAAAAGCATTAGAATATGCTAGAAGGATGGGAGGCTACACACTTTTAGAAAATCCCCGCCACAAGTCAGCTGCTATTAAACCAGGATCTGCTGACATCGTTATTTTCACCTTAAATTATTAACGCATTTTGGCAAAACATCTCTTTTGAGCCCCTGTTGACTTGCCTTTACATCCTAACTCTGCCTCGAACCACAAAACGTCAACCAATATATGTTCCTTTAATGTTATATGATTAGTTGCAGTAAAAAAACCCAGACACAATGTTTAAATCACAACTACGATCTTTCATTGTGTGGCTCCGGTCATTTGGGTCTAATCAAAACCAAATTAGGTAACTATCAAGATTTGTGCCTTCCCATTTTATTATTCTTTTAGTTATAAGATTCATAATCCTACTTAGTTTATTATCCACATCGACAGAACTGGTAAGATGTAATTACTTAAAAAATATAGCTTTCAAATGAATGCACAAATTGATAAGTTTTCTAAAGGCTTGGCCAAAAGGCAGAGATCAAATGAATGTGTATATGTACCTACCATTTTAACTATTGGTTTAATGTAACACTTGAAGAAATTGCCTAAGGGATTGTACTATGCATGTCCTGGTCTGTAGTTTCTCTGCCAGTCTGCTATGCACTCAACACCCCCTCATTCTGGCACAGACTTCCCCCCTAGTTGGTCCCCTAGGGAGCTCCGGGGTGCAGCGTCGTCGTTTGCTACTTCTGCCACCGTTAAAGAATTATTATAGTCTCTGATAAATGAAACCTGGGCCATATTGTCATCCTTCCCTCCCGAAAAGTCGCCAAACTTGTCTGTGGTCTAGTTCAGCGTTATTAAAACCTGGCTCCGCCATGGTTATCTCGGGCGGTTTTAGAATAGTTCTTTATTTGTATTTCACACTATAAAATAGCATCAGTAATTAGGATTAAGGACATTCGTTCTAATCTGAATAGAGGACAAAACGTGTAATGTATTCCGTTTGTTTTATATTTACTTGTAAAGTTAAACTTTCTTTATTGAATTTTCATAATATTAGTCTACAACTCTAATGAAGGCTCCAGAATGCATTTTTTATGGTGCAAGAGATCCTTCAGTCTTAACAGTTTACGAACTCCTGTTTTAGTTAATCGGTGATGATAGAGGGGTTTGAATCCCGACTACGTGTACTGGTGTGTTTTCTTAAACGGTTTCTCATTTTCTCTCTACATAAAAGATGCTGGGACAATCCCTCTGATTTCTAGCTTTCTCGTTTCTACCCTAGTGTTGAAATTAAAGGTGACTAGACCTAATGGGTGGTAAGATTCTTTATTACCACGTGTTTGAAACTCCAGACCGACCCAACCATCCAACCACCATCGGCAGAGCCGGGCTCACGGTTATCGTGCTTACTACTGCCGTGTGTATTTTCTGGAAACGAAGTCTAGTGTGATTCACTAGGTGCATGTTTGTAACGCTCTGATTGAGAGGGATTGTATAATTGTGTTAGTGGGATCTTCTTGCAAGGTCTCCAGTTCGCTCAGCTGGATCCAGTTAGCCCGTGGACTAAGTTGGAACTGATGTCGGCCAACCAAGCCAATTAAACTCGCCGTGTATTGACTAATAAGCGCGTGATACATTTCCTGGTCTGGCCGGTTACCTCTGTGCCGGAGCGCTAAAATATGTGGAGCGAGGGAAATTATTCACATTTGAAAATGCAACTAAAATATCGTCTTGATACTATGGGCCAGTTTCATAGTCAGATTTAGTACGCCTAAAGTGCGAGTCGATACTAAATACAGGACGACACTACTAGAACAAAATGGAATGGGCCAGTTTCGTATATGAAACTGGCCCATTCCATTCAATCTCAGGTAGGTGACGTCTTGTATTTAGTATAGCGCCGCACTTGAGGCGTACTAAATCTGACTATGAAACTGGCCCTATTTCATAAGTTTAATTTTGTAAATAAAAAGGAAGCGAGTAATAACGTGAATTTTGCTCTACATTTCAAATTAATTAAAGGTTAGATTTGAAATGTAGAACTTATTAATTTCCACTTTCCTAGTTGGTTTTTAAATCGCAATTTTGATAAAAAAAATTCTAGTAATATATACACCTTAACTAAGTCCTTATGTGTTTTTTTCCATGCTTAGGTGGGCATTGTAGTATATGCTCCCCTGGAAAATAAATAATAAACATTTTTGAAGGGGGGAAAATCATAGTCCGTTAATAGTTAGAAATAATTGAATCGCCATGGCGAAATTCCTTAGCATAGATATATATATATATTTTAAGCCACAAGTTTTATTGTAATGTAAAGAGACATGTGCTCATATCCATGCTGGTTGATCTTCGTACGATGTCAAGGGTTCCCCCTAGAAAAATAAAAATTTAAAAACCTAAATGTTTAAAACTATTTTAAACTCGAGTTACGTTGGTATTTTTTTCCTGGCTCTATCTAAAAAGTGTTGGTACACTGTACAACGTATTCACATCAAACAATATTTACATTTGCTTTAGAAAGTCCTCGTAACAAAATGTTTATACGCTGCACAGACTATTTCGTCGGTTTACATTTAAGAATACACTTTTATATCATTTACGTATTTCAGTGGATGAAAATTAGATGGCAACCTTATAATATGTATGTGAATGAGTGCAGAAATAGTTTGATTTCGTTTATAATTAGACCTCAAGATTTTAATGTGGGCTAGAAAAAACTTAAAAAACATTCGTTAAGGTCCGTGGCGAACATAAACAGAAGATAGAGCTAAAGCAGAAAAATTTTTGCGTTTTCTCGACAAGGGCTCTTCTCGTGATCTTTTTCTTGGTAGTGTTTCCTTTCCTAGGTCCTTCTTTATTCCTCCCTTTGCGCTAAAGGAAGGTAGAGGGTGTGAAAAGAAAAATACTTGCCGAGTGACGTAGTAAAGAGGGGATACGCCGCCCTTTCAGCCCTTCGTTAACCCTCTTCTAGCGTGCGTCTGTTGAATTTCTCCTGGTTTCGTTAGATGTCTCGGTTGAAACTTTCCCCCAAGCCCAGGGATGGGGAAACCTGCGGCCTTTTGAGGGGCTATGCGTGGCCTTTTCGCACATTTCTTTGATCAATTTTGTATCCTCATTGTTTACAAGTCTTACACTCTCCAACGTAATGTATTGTAATTAATTAAAAAAAAAATTTTAAATTCTTATGTAAAAAAAATCAACCTATCTAGTTGATCTATTTATCTATGATTGGCGCCACTATCATATTTTGGAAATATTGACTGTACATGAGGTGCAGCCTTATGAGGAATCCCTGAAGTGACAAGCGTCCTTCCAATGCCATGAGGTCCCGCCCACTCCTGCCCTAGTCATTACTAGGCTTGAGACCCGCTTCGGTGGCCGCATGGTCTAGGGCAGCGATTCTTAACCGGGGGGAGGGGGGGCTCAATTTAAAAAAAAAGTTATTTGCTTATTACTAAAGTCAGTTATCTTAAATTTTACGTTCTAGAAGAAAGCATTCGATGATAGTAACCATGAAACTACGCTAAACTCTGATTTTCCGGGGTAATTGAGGGAGGTGGGGGGGCCCGGATATTAGAAATCACGGATAGTACAAATTATTCCCATCTGTTTACCAACTCTATTGACAATTTGTTGCCCTTTGTTTCTACTTATGTATGTGTAAAGGGATTTTCCACAATTGTCAATATTAAAACGAAGCAGCGAAATCGACTCTGAATTGACTCCTGCATGTGAATAGAATTAAGTAATAAATTCGAAACAAGGATAGACAAATTAGTGAAAAATGTTCAAAAACAGAAGTTCCATTAAATACAATTAGGTAAGTTAAATTCTATTTTTTCATTTGTTTGTTATCATAATCAGTAAATAAAGCCACTATTTTAGAATTAATCTTAATGAGTAATGTATTAGTAAAAACTAAGGGGCCGCGAAAATATTTTAGGATATTTAGGGGGCCGCGAGTAATAAAAGGTTAAGAACCACCGATCTGAATATACCTTTTGTTTTTAAAATTATTTTTCTCATTCTAGAAGGATTACAATAATGATATTTATTCACGTGTTCTATAATACAATTGAATTTCATTTTGCTATAAAAACTAAATTTATCTACTTGTTAAAAATATTTCAAGCGATTTTACAACACTATATTTTGTGAATTATATTGTGTCTAAAATTGGATAAATATATACACGATTTAATAATTTAAACAATTAATAACAAATAATAATAATAATATAGGGTCTACAATTCGACTTCGCCACTAATTGAAAGAGGGATTCTGGAGGATCCCTATAAAAATGCTATGACGTCAGTCCGTGACCGAGCCATACCGCCCGAGCGGCCGCTGTCTGTTGGCGAAGATAGTGCCAACCTATAAGTGTAGATAGTCATGTGGGGAGGATCCCTATAGTACTCACTATTTTTTTAAAACCTTTCTTTAACTAAGCCAAACATAATGTTCCTTTGAATGAACTTTACCAAAAAACAAAAAAACAAATTGGCCTTAATTAGAATATGACGATGAACACTGTAACTTTAAAGATTGATCTTAATAATTAGGTATTGGTCCGGTTGAAATAAAAACTTGTTAAAGGAAGGCATGAACGATTACTTGTGGTATTTTATTACTTGTAAAAGTACTTTCGTACTTTTAACACTTCATTCTTTAGTACCATGCATCGCTGGACCTTTTTATTGCCCCCCCCCCCAACCCACCACACAAGGTTGCGCATCATTCCCACCCCCACCCCTTTTTCTGTTAAGCACCACTTAGTGTACTTTATATTTGTTTTGTTTTCTTGTCCCGTTTTTATGTCTGCCATTTAGCATGGTTTGGAGAGTTTTAAATTTAGCGTATTAAACAAGGTTTTTAACCGCTCATTTTTCTTAATACGCTTTTCCTGGTACTTTATAGTTACGGTACTGAAAGTCAGGAATATTTAGCTGGAGCCCGTATCGGTGGGCACGCGGATTTACCGTCTAGCTCGTCTTGTCTGGTTTCCCTTTGGTGGGGACGGAGCTCGAATCCAACCGGTTATTCTGAGTATCTAAAAAAAAAAATCCAATCTCCCTTTGCGTGAATGGGGGAAAATACGCTCTAAATTATACGTTCCTCCTCCCAATCCAATTAATGCAAATATACGGATAGTCAGAATGATTAGTAAAACGCAGTGCTAAAAAAAAAATCTTTGCCCGACTTTCCATTTAATGATCCCGGATTAATTTTTGATCTTTCTCTTGATTGGAAACTCGGTGGCGAATCAATAGCATTTTTCAATGCTATCAATTTTCCCTGCCACATTATGTTTCAGTTCTAATAATCCAAATACGTTTTAATAACTATTTAAACTATGGGGTAGATAGTTAAGAAATGAAGTTTAGAACTTCAAGTGTATATGATTTATTTTTTTTAAACTGCGCCTCACTTAAATCAAGATTTCTTCATGTGTACACTAAAGGGGTAATAATGTGCTAGAAATATATCTTTATTACACCCGACCTGAATTAGGACTTTGACTTATCCGTCAACGACCAGATCATTTATCTCAAGATTGACTCCTTAGATCGTTTGTCCACTGGTTTGGGTATTTGAACATTTTAAATATGTTATGGTAATTATTTTGCTCATTACGTCTTACGTTGGGTCAAGCGTGTAAAAAAAACCGGAACATCCAACACTAGGGCCAGGGGGCTAAGTAATTTGACGAGCCCTTACACAAATACTAAATCGTCGTAGACATTATTTTAGACGGAACCAGGATTGTTAAACCTACCTCCCAACCATTCACTCGCGGGATATAGCAATGTGACGTCACATAGCCTCGCGTTTCTTGAATGAACGGTCGCGACGGGTTGACTCGGTTCTGGTTGTTTTTCAGTGAGCAGCTAAGTAGGCGTCTTGAAACAATAGGTCTGTCACCGGTCCAGGAACGTTGGAAGTCTTGAAAATATGAAGTGATTCACTCGGGGGGGAACACACAATGGGCTGCCAAGGAGGTTTTGTGGGCGGGGCCGATCATCAGTTCATTTATCAGTAGCTTTGAACTTAAATAAACACAATGTACGTACGCGTGTGACGCAGGATGGTCCGTTGTATACTCTTAACAACCCTCCCCCCCTTTTTCATCTCTTCCCTGTTCCTTCAGCGGGGTCTATTATAAACACGGCTGCCGCAGGCTTATTAAGTTTTTAAAATTAGCACCTGACGTGCTAAAGATCTAGGAGAAAAAAAAACAACACACACACAAACAGAGCAAAAAGTACTCACGGGGATGTTCAGAATTAGACTGATGGATTTATTTTCGAGTGGTGCGGATTTAGTGGACAAGGGGGAAACTTTCTCAGCAGCGTTCGCTTTTCGCTATAAACATCCCGAGGGGGTAGGAGGATGGGTGTGTATTGGATTCGCTCGCTTTTTGCCATTCCCACGTGATAAATATATATATATATATTTTTTTTTGTGGTGCTCTATAAATCGAGAACCGCTCCTGGCTGGCGCTCGCTCGAGTAAACTTGGCTGTAAATATAAAGTCGGAAAGTAAGAAGGGGTGTTTTTTTTTTATTAGAGTTGGTTTCTTTTATTTAACGGTGATAATTTAATTGACAAAATAATAACTTAAAAAATTTATTTATGGTAAGTGCCGGCTGCTGTCTCGCTGTTTTTAGTTATCTACGTAAAAATAGATAACCTAAATTAATATCCGTGCTTTTAAACCTTTATCGTCAACCAATTTTAGGATAACTAGTTTTGTTTAAATTTATCTGCATATAGCTTAGCACAATTTTTAAATTATTAAAGCAATAATGTTTTATTGCGTTTTAAAATTGCAATAACTTTCAAAGGCGGTGAGTCAGAAATAAATGAGGAAAACGTGACAGAATCTGTCATTTCTAAAAATATGATTAAAAAAACTGTGATATATGGTCTATATTCTCATTTGAATAAAGTGAAGGTTAATTTTTATTACTGTTCCTAGTTCAAATCTTGTTCACGTAACATTATGTTTGAGAACTGAGTAGCCTTTGCTTAATTAAACAGATACACAGAGGCCTATATTAAACTTTTTTTGCTTTGGTTTATTATTTTAAAATTCTTTTAATGCTTAGATCTTAACTCCATAAAACATTTTTTTAAATTTTTTTTATGTATTTTGAATTAAAAAATAATTTATTATTGTTGGTTTTCCTTGGGTGCTCTTTAGTGGTTTAGTGAAGTACTTGAAGCATTTCCTATTAAACTATGCTAATAAAAATCCCCACAGTTAAGTATTTGTAGTGATAGAGCTATTTCAAACTGTACTATATTTTTACAAGGTTTTTTAATCTTTTTATTCAAAATTATGTAGGCGTAAACACTTTACCCCTTCGAATATGACTGCAGGCCGGATAGTAAAATGAAATCAAGCGTATACCCCGAACGTATAATAAGTAAGACGCGGTGCTGAAAAAAATACCTGAAAGTATTGCAGAAAAGTGTGCCGGTCAGGTATGTCTCGCGGGCGTTAGTTTGCTATCCCTGATATAGTTTGTCTATGATAGGAGTGTAGGTGATAGCTAAACGAAGATGCTTTATGGCAAACATTGTTTAAAAGTACAGTCATACTCTCGATAACTCGTACTAAAGGGGGCGGGGCTCTGTCCGAGTTTAAAAAAAAGGTCCGTCTTATCGAGGGTGAATAAAGTTGTGCCTAAGGAATGCAAACTGATACTTTAAAGTAATATTATACTTTAATATGACGAGGTAAAAATACGTATCAGATAAGACACATACACAATTAACATAGTCACGTACTGGAATGGGAAAGGTTGAGATTACAATAGGCCTACAGTACTTGCAAATTCATACTACTATAAAGCCACATGGCTGACTCACTCACTCACTCACTCACTCCAGATGAGCTAGAAACTTGAAATTTGGCAAACTTATAGCTACTAGCCTGTGACCGACGGGGAAATTCTAAAAAGTAAAAAAAAAAAAAAATTAACCCCCGAAAAAATTCAAAATGGTGGAGCAACTTTAAAGTCGGCGGAAACCTTTCTTTGTGGGTCTCTTGTGGCTAAACGGTAAGACCTATAAAAAAAACTGATTGCACCAGCGGCCACGGAGTTGGCGAGATAGAGCGAGATTTTTTGATTTTAGGTAAATTTTGCACATTTTCCACACATTTTTAGTTTTCTGACACACTCATGGGACAGCTAGAATCATAAAATTTGGATTCATATTGGCACATACAATTGCCATAAACGTGCCAAATTTGATGACTGGGTGTTTGGGGGCTCCGCCCCCAACGAGCAAAGCAAGTTATCTATATACTGTACTGTATGTGCGGGGGTGAGATGGGAGGGGTGGTAGCACTGTGCTGTAAGATCTCCGCCAACCTTCTCCATTACAATACTTCTATAACATTTGTAGCCTTCCAGCATAAGGCTGGCATGTTAGTCAATACAATTTATTTTCAGAAAATTTTTTCCGAGATATCAAGGTCGGAGTTATCGAGAGTTGTTGTTATTATAATCGCTTGGTAAAACATTTAGTTGATAATATAATTATTATAGTGTTGCTAAGCACATAATAATTATTTCCGAATTAGTATACGTTAGTAACTTTAAGTCAATGTTGGTATTAAAGAACCTTCACCTGCCTACACTCCTACTCAGACGGGTCGTACTCTGCAAGCTTGCTGCGAGAGGTGCTTGTTAACACCAATGCTCGGCTCCGCTTCACATGTGAGATCTTACCCTCCAGCTAGTTATGGTCTTTGACTGATGTGTGCAATTCTTCACGCTCTCGTTAGTGGCAGTGCTGTACGAAATGCTCCACTTTACTTTATCAGGCGCGCGCTCGCGGTGGGTCAATTGGTTGTTGATTGATGTAGACCTTCTTTGATACGACGTGAGTAATTATTCTTCCACTTGACTTGACGGCTTCAAGGTATTATTGGCGGTATGCGCCGAGATATCCGAGTGAGATCGTCGGATGGAAATGGTTCGGTTGACCTCGCACCGAATCGAGCATAGAACCACCAGAGGAACTAAATCCCTTGTTATCGAGCTTTTAAAAAGAAACCGGATGTGTTGCCAAATCGGTTCGAGGTGGTCTATTTTAAATCGTTCTAGTGGAGTTTTGATTAATCGTATGGAAAACATTTGCAGCCGTCCATTAGTTTTTTTTTTTTTGTAATATACACATTTTAATTTTTATCATTAAGTATTTTCTCCGAAATTCGTGGCTCTGTTTTGAATGTCTCCACAAATGTAGTCTACTTCTCTCTTAGTAGCCATTTAACTCCGGCGTACTACGCCGATAAATTAAAAGGGATGCAGATGTTTTGAGGGCCAAATGTTAGACGCATTTAGGTAACCTTTTCACATCGAGACATTCACACTGAAATGATTATTTGAATAGTCGGCCTATATCTCTAAGCAATTATTTATTTTGTTACAGTAAAACGGAACACAGGTTTTCCCCTCTGTTTAATGAAAGTAATATCGAGTCTAAAAGAGTTTTTGGTGACGCTTTATTTTCTCCTTTAGAGGAAGGGCTTTGATAAAATACAAAAAAAATGTTTGCGGTCAACACCTATAACAATTTACTATATTGTTAGTGTCAAAGTGACAGCTACAGATCACATGACCACATGAATACGTGAAAGAAGTTCTTTTTCTAGCTGTCAGAAGAGTTTTTTTTTTCCTGTAGAAATTGGAATATAGGTTTTCGCCCGTATGTAGAGCAAGCATTGCAGTCAGATGGAGGGAGCCGCCCTAATTGTCTAAAAAAAAAATGTGACGGCGGCACTAGCGCCTACTCGCACATCACTTTACCGTCAATGGACCATCTCCGGCCTACGTCCAGGGGTAAGCAAACCTGGCTCAACCGCTAAACATCCCCGTCGTTGAGACTACAGAAATAATACCGTAATATTTGTAAATTTGGGACTTTAAATATCTGCGTACTGCCCGCTTATTCGAAAACATTTTTTATCTTCCCCCTGAACCTCTTTTTTCTCTCTCTCTCTTTTAAAACACTGGGGTGTGTAACAACTGCATACATTTGCTTCATGTTCTAAAGGCCAATGATATGACTTCACGTTAGTCAATTTTATGACAAGATTCCACTATCATTAAAAGTCAATATTTGTGCCTGCAAAGCTTGCAAATGCATCAAATACTTTAAAATAATATTTTATTGGCTGAAGTAGGCTTGATCGTATATAATCGGTAATGTATTTTTTTTAATTCAAATAGTTTATATGAAAATGTAACTTTTATTTATTCAATTTTTTTTCCTAGCATGGTGGGTATTGGAGGAAAGGTTGAATTTAAGGTATAAATATAAGATCAAAACAATTGATGATCGTAGGACCTTTGAAAGGTCGATTGGGGTTCAAAAAAAGTTGCTGACCACTGCTCTATACCACGTTATAAACAGTTTGTCCAGCGACCTGGAAAGCAGGGAAGTCATGGAATTTTTACATTTTATCAAAAAATACCACAACTTTTGATTTACAATCGTCAACATAATAGTTTTCTTTCAGCCCTTTTGACAGAGATGACTGTGTCGAGCAGTAGAATATCGATAGTCTTTCCACCCTTATACCTCATGTCTTCAGCCTAATTTGAGTCGTGGCTACGTAGGCCTGCATGCTAGATAATCTGATTATATTATAGGTAGAAGGAACTAAGAATGACTCATGTCTAACAACTGTTTTGAACTACCCAATAGCCCCATTACCTGCGTGCACCCTGATAAATTGTCTGGATTAAGGCGCAAACTCCTTCTAGGAAATCTTGAAAACACAGAATTTGTTTACTAAATATATAGTGACGACGGGTTTGATTCTAAAGATAATATAATCAGAAGTGTGTATTATTTGATCCGAGCAAGACTAGTTGAAACTGATGCCTTTATCATTATATCCACTGGTGAGTGTGGCGTTAAAAACTTAAGTTTCGTTTTCACAGGCTGAGCTAATTTTTAAGTACTATGCAAATTGTTTCAAAGTACACGTTAAATATCTTAATATAAATACTTAAGATTTTCATAGAAGTGTAATTTATACCTTGTAAGTAAAAATAAGCAAATGTCTTAGATCCCCCTCCCTCTTGCTTACATTACATTTGTCGACTTTTTTTAAATTTGTTAATAAGAATGAATTATTTTTGCAATTTATCAATTGCTTTTAGCTATTAACGTAGAGATGTAAGCTAATGGTGTGAAATAATTCACATATACACTGTTGTAAAATGAATTTAAATTAATTTTTTACAAAACCTGTAAAAAAAATAAAAAAGTTATAAAATTGCAAAGTATTATTAGTGAATACATTAATTATTATGGTTATATAAAAACTCTACTTCTAATTTGATTACCAAGGCTTTCTAATCTGATGACCAAGGTCCTTGGATCCACCTCTCTAGTGCTTATAATTATTGTGTGTCCATTTCGGGTAGCTAGGTCACTGCGCCATTCTTGCCCCCCCCTCCTTTCTGTACTACATAAGAATTGTTCTGACACCCCTTCCCCTTGTCAGCAAACATAAGCAAAGCTTGAACCCCTCTGCCCCCTTAAGGTACCTGCGTAGTACTTAAACGCCCCCCTAATATTTTCAATTCATATATATCTTAATTCCAAAAAAGACCTAAGCCAAAATCCATAATTATGTAACATTCATTCTCAATTAAATTAATATTCTTTATACCACTTGTGTTTGAACAGAGGACTTATCAACTAAAAGTCATGCTACATGTGGTAAACTTATCACGTACTCTAAATATTTTCTTTCTTTCGGTTGTTGACGATCTCTTACGTTGGTGCTACTGAGAAACATCAACATTTTGAGAATGGCTTTTTCGATATTTTCTGGCCACATCCACAAACTACTAATATGTATGTCAGAGAATTGCATTCATAGATATTAAATAGCCCATGCTATTATTAGTGGTGGTGGTGGTGGTGGGGGTGGTGGGGGTTAAAACCAAGCTGAGTTAGACGGAATTTTACAGAGTGATAAAAATCCGCGGCACAACTTCCTTCGGAGGTGAAGTAAAGCCGTCAATCCCATGTCGATTGTGGCATGTAAAAGAACTTTGGGATGTATTTGGAAATACCTTTCCTGGCAAAATTGATAGGCACTTTCGTTCTCGCTCATAGAAATTCTAAAGTGCTGATATAATCAGTCGGTTCGGAAAGTGCACTTCAGCACCCCCAATAAATTACACAACCGGAAGTGAGATAGAAACGACAAGCGAAATAGAATCCAGGAATCAGACCGGAAATGACTCAGGCTCTACAGTAGTGTGTTCTCGCCAAAGGAACAATCGTGCTGATCCCAGTCTTGCCGTCTATCCCAAGGTTTGATTTGTCAATCCCATCTTTCATTATCGGAACATTCCTACTTTTCCAGCCCGTGCCACTCTCCCATCTACTCCAAAATGTCTGGTATTGATCGTGAGGTAGGGGTGCAGGAAACTACTCCTATATTAACTAGGACGGGGAGTTAATCCCCTCTTCGTGACCAGGGGGGTGAGAGAAGCGGTGGCTCACTAGATAACATTTGTATTTTAGGATGAAAAATAGCGCAAGTCTGTTTCTACAGTCACGAATAACTGGTATTTAGGAAACTTAATTCGTTTTAAACCCGCTGTCGCAATAAAGTGCAGTTCCCTGCCCTGCTTTCTTTGTTTGAATACATTAAAAGATTTTTTCGCTAAAATATTTAAAATGGGTACAGTGTTACAATAAACACACATTGCCTCAAAAAACAAAATCACGCAATTGTTAATATCATTATTACGTAACACTATTGAAGAATTTCGTTTGCATAAAATACTTTTTCATTTTAGGTTTTAGAGCTTGCTCAAAGTTGCTGGTGTTATAATTTTGTTTTTTATTCTTATATATAAGGAGTTTATTATATGGATATAAATAAAATTAGTGGTTGATCTTAAAGCAAATTTAACCTATTAAGGTTAGATTTTCTTTGTGTTATAAGAACGGCTTAGGTTTGGTTTGGTGTGGTTTTGTTCGACAATTTCATTTCAACCCGATAGCTAGTGCAGATAACTTCAACTTGCGATGTGTTGGATGTTCCTCGTTAAACTGAATTTTGTTTGGCTAAAATATACCGCGGCCACAGAATATAAATACACATATTTCTCATTTTTCAAATGGGGGTCTAGGGTTTTAACATGAATCACTAAAATGAATATTTCACAGTTTTAGGTGAGGTCAATTCGTTAAATAACTATGAAACATAACTATACCTAAGACTTTATATTTCAAATTTTGTTCTTGATTAATTAGGGTGTATATAAAACGATAGTTACTTTTTTTTTTGTGTGTGTGTGTGAAGTTCAAAAAACTAGAAAATGAGTGGTTAATCATAATTCATAAAAACACATACAGTTGGGGCAAGTTGTATTAAAATTTGTAAGGCAAACAAACATTCATAGGAAATGGAGTCAGGCACTTTAGTTAAGTTGGTAATGAATGCTTTTGTTTGCTAATCTTAAGAGTTTCGAGTTCTATTCTCGATAGAGCCAAACAATTAATAATTGGAGAAATTTTGGCTTCATATACACGTTGATAAATTGAAGTCTAAAGGAGTGGATGTTTAGTCTGTTCTAGAACTAATTGGACAACATTGGCATCTAATTTTAGTTGCACATAGCTAATTACATGCGGTATCTATCTTTTGGTTGGTGTTATATAAAGCTGCATTGGTCGTTAAAGTAATTGTTATTTCAGCTCAATTAGAGTTTACTCCTGTGGTGAGTCATTGGTCGCTATTAAACGTCGTGGCGCCTCGGTTCTCCGTGGCATTTTCCGCCGACGTTTCATCTTCTGTTACCTGTTTTTATTGGCCGCTGCTTCAGGACATTCTGTTGTTTAAAGCCTTCCTACTCGATTTAACTGTTTTCATTTATCTCACCAACCCCCGCTTTCCCCCCTTTTCGTAGGCTCATTTGTATCTAGAAAGCCTTAAATTGGCGCAGCGAGTAAATAAACCCCTCTTATTTGTATGAACAGGCTAATACAGGGTCCAACTTTTAATTCCTTCTCTGAATATATTATCCCATTGAACTTAATAATTTAAAATATTTCTTTTGTTTAATTATAGATGCTTTTCTTGTAAAAGATTACTGCCTTTGCATATTTTTTTTTACACTCGTGTCATCCCGTATTAAAATTTCCTAGAACCAAAACTTTTGTTGTTGTTTTGTTGTTAGTTTGTTAGCGTGAGCTTGGACGTCTGAAGTTAAATGCCTAGGTTTCCACAGAGAATTTAGCCGTGGTTTAGAACTCGTCATCGGTGACCTGGCGGTCTAGGAGTAAGATGTCAGACTTTTGTACTGGGGGTCTGCGGTTCAATCCTCGGTCCCGGCACAGATTTATCTGATTGCCAAACCCTTCCTTCACCTCTTACAAGACGTGTATTAAACACAACTTGTGAATTTGAGGAACGCCAGGCCTCCACCGTGGTTCGGATCCCACGTTAAACTTTAGGTCCTCCATTTAATCTCACAATCACCCTACCATTACACATGAGCGTAAGTGCGTGCAACCCGAAAGGGTAGTAATACACTGTGATGATGATGATGATGATGATGATAATAATAATAATAATATAACCTGTTGCATGAGTAAAACCTGAAACACGTACAAAATTGTGGCTTTTACTTATTTGTAAAATTATAAAATTTTAATGCTCTCTCTAAGTTATCCTAAAGAGACTTGAATTTAAAGTAGATCCATGTGCTTGGACCGATAAGAAACCACATGTATTTTAAGATTACTAACAAATATTAGTCTGCTCAAATGTCAAGCATGCGTCTTCGTCCGCATTGTAAGAAATGGTTAGGGCCTGTATCAATTAAAGCTGCACCTCCCATGACTTGACTTGTGAAGATATGAAAGTAGTTTCAGCAGCTTTTGTCCCTGTCACCTACTTCCCTACCGTGCTGATATTCCATTGTACTTTAATTACTATGGTCTCAGTTTAATTTTGCACACACTTATAGCTAGCTATCTTCAGACAACCTTTCCCGCCACCCGTTTACTCTTTCCCCCCTCCAAGTTAACGAACGATGCCATAAGCTGACAAACTCATTCGCTGACTATTGTCATATCTCCCCACCCTCTTCCTCAGTTTCTCTATCTCTCTCTATTCTGTTGTAATAATGGCGCAGACGTCATTTCTGTAAGCTCCTCCTCTGTACCTCCTTTCCGGCCCATTTTTGAAAGGTCAGAGAAAGAGTGAGATAGCAAATGTTTTACCCTATTATTTTGAAAATAATGTAAGAATTTTTCTTGCGACTCAATTTAGTTTTTATGGAAGTTTTGTCGTTGACAATTTTCTTGTTTGTATAACCTTTTTTTTACTTTTGTACATGCATGTAAGCTGTTCTATTCATCGAAATTTTTGCCACAATTTTTTTTAAAACTAAAAACTCTTCATATGGTTTCCTATTATATATAGTTGCTGATATAGACCTATGTATATGCTACTAGCTCTACTTTGTCACTTCTAATCTTCTTTTTAAATTATTTTTCTGTTTTATAGAAGTGTCACCATAGCTGCTTTGTGAAATAGCGTTTATAATAATTAGTAAAAATAACTAACATGAAAATGTATATTTGACAAATAACACTTCCGTTTTCTGCGTGCAAGAAAAGAACTTTTCATTGCAAATCTTCTTGTATTGTAATGGGCCCTTAATCATTCCTATTTTGATAGATTTATCTTCACTTTATGTCCTTGACGAGAAGATTCTGTTTTTATTGCTTTTGCCAAATTTCATTGTATGATCTCAAGTGAATAAAAATGTAAATTAATGAACGTGGTCTATACCTATATTGTTTTAATCTGAAGATATTATACTTGTTGAAAAAAATAGCGTCATCTCAATCGCATTATTGTACACAAATTTTCTTCGCCACAAACCTTAGGCCAATTAATTTCTCCAATATTAGCAACATTTTCTTAATTAATTATGATTGTATGAATTAAATTAAGCTTTTTATAATTTTGTCTGAGAAATAGGATAGAAAATACACGTTCCCAACACCCGTTTCGGAATTGAGCTCTGGCCTCTTTAATCGGTCGGGAGTGTTAACCACCCGCCTAACTCTGGCGGTCCTTTAAAGTTTGATAGAAAAAATATTTTTTTTCAAAGCTGAGGTGAGAGTTAAATTAAGTAACTAATATTTGTGTTAAAAATACACTTAAAAATTAAAGTAAAACTCAAGTGTGATAGTTTTATAGTAGTGAACTAAATCTAGGAGTACATCTGTAGGGTTTACACGGCAAACCACTGCGCAATTAATTAAAAAGGGTTTTGACTAGTTAACGTGATTTAACCTCTTTTAATTCCATTTTAGAAAACATCCTAAACACGTTGAGAGTAAGAGTGGAATTGATTTATAATATGGGACTTAGATATAGTACTTAAAAATCTATAGAAAGAGTGATTGATAAATTGTGTTAAGTTGGTTGATATAAAACAAAATTGCAGATCAAAAGTATAATTATGTTAAATTTATACTATTAAATATTGTCAAAATATACTATTAACTATTGTCAAAATAGTGAACATAACACATTTAATAAAAATTATTCATCAATTTAGCCAGTATACCGGGTGATGATAAGTCTAGAATATATTAAACATGTTAAAAATGTTTCAAGCCTTAAAAATAACAAAAAGAGGTTAAAATACATTGTTTAGTTCATGTAAGTTCATATTTCAAATTATAAAAAATTATTAAAAATTTTGGGTAAAAAGTTAACATCTGCAAAAAGATTAAGATTAATTGGTTGAGTATTAATATACAATGACTTTGGAAAATTAATATTCGATGAAACTATGCCAAAGTATAGATAAGTAATAGAGTTGATAAGTATAAAAGTTGACAAGTACACAATTTTAATTTATAGGTTAACCAGTTTGGAAAGAATATAATTGATGTGGAGAATTTTGTAATATTCTAAGTCTTATCTGATATTTTTATGTCTTTTAATTCGTTTGGATCCCATCTTGGTCGGTAGGGTGAAACAAGGTGGGGGGAGGGTATGTAATAATATAATGTTTACTCGTTTTGTGTCACTTAAGTAAACATGTATGTGAGCTGGAACTTTATGGTTGTCCTCGCAACTGACGAAAGATGGGTAAATATTGAAAGTAGCAGTAGGTTATCCGTCGCGTCAAGTGTGCTTTGCAGGGAGAAAATATTGAGATTTCTTTAGAATGTGTTGTTTGTCGAGTGTAGGTGACGGTAAAAAGATTTATCCGGCGAGTACACTACTGGACACGGAGATCCGAAAGTTTCACGATCAGCAAACGAGGTTAATAAAGCTTTGTTAAAACCAAGTTGTAAATTTATTTTGCTGCCATATTGAGCGGTATTGATCATCTTTTCGACCGTAATAACACTAGTTCTTACGTATTTTTAATTCAGATAAATGTTTTATCAATTAAAGTTTGCTTTTTTATTTATCTTCCTAAGTTTTAATATGTATTCGTGTTATTATAAACATATCATTATGATATAAATATTAATTTAGGGACAGGGGGTGGGGCAAAGGCCTATAAAAAGGAAATTGGAGTGTCCCCCCCCCCCCCCGAAATTATTATTTATATATATATATATACATATATATATATAAACATGTAAAAACTTTAATAATCTCCAAGTATAAAAAAATTAGTGGACTCTCCCCCCGCCCCCTTTAGAGAAATATTAGTTTTCCACACCCCTGGGGAGTGGGCTGCAAGAGATGTACTTCCCTCAAGCATCTCTGGAAAAATTAGTGTTTTACTTTTATTTCTATATATTTATCATATCCTCTTGTGATTGTAACATACTAATAAAAGGCGATTACGACACATTTAGGCCTAACCCTATCGCTTGGATGCTAACTAATTGACAGCAGGATGGACCCTTAGATAATAGTAAGTATCTTTGTCAGAGACGCCCGGTATCGAACAAGGTTCCCACGGACTTGGGCCGAGCACTCTTAACCCTCAAGTTACGGGAACTTGGTCTAGGCAGTGGTTCTTAACCTTTTATTACTCGCGGCCCTTAAATATCCTAAAATATTTTCGCGGCCCCCTAGCTTTTATTAACATATTAATAATTAATATTTATTCTAAAATAGTGGTTTTATGTAACGATTATAGTAACAAAATTGGTGACCTGGTGGTCTAGGGGTAAGGTGTCGAACTTCTGTGCTGGTGGGTCCGGGGTTCAATCCTCGGTCCCGACACGGATTTATCTGATTGCCAAACCCTTCCTTCACCTCTGACAAGACGTGTATTAATCACAACTTGTGAATGTGAAGAATGCCAGGCCTCCACCGTGGTTCGGATTCCACGTTAAACTGTAGGTCTTCCATTTCATTTCACAATCACCCTACCATTACACACTAGCGTAAGTGCGTATAACCCGAACAGGTAGTAAGACGCGGTGCTAATAATAATATAGTAACAAACAAATAAAAAAACAGAAATTAATTTAACTAAATGTATTTAATGGGACCTCTGCTGTTGAATATTTTCAACTAATGTTCTATTTTGGTTTCAATTGTATTGCATAGTGCTATTCGCATGCAGGAATCTATTCGGATTCGATTTCTCTGCTTAGTTTTAATGTTTACCATTGTGGAAAATCCCTTTTCACATAAATAAGTAGAAACAAAGGGCAGCAAACTTTGAATGGCGATGGTAAACAGATGGGGATTATTAGTATTATCCGTGATTTATATTATCCGTGCTTCCACTAACCTCCACTACCCCGGAAAATAGAGAGTATTCTGTACTTACGTGCTTATTATTATCGAATTCTTTCTTCCAAAACGTAAAATTCAAGACAATTGGCTTAATTAATAAGCAAATAAAATTTTAAATTATTTTTTTTCGAGGTTCCCCACAAAACCTTTTGCGCCCCCCCCCCTCCCCCCGGTTAATAATCTATAATCGCTGGTCAAGGATACTGCAAACAGAATCATTGAATGGACGTGGGCTGCGCTGATTGGATTAGAAGAGTCATATTACTCTGCCGAAGAAATAAGTGCTTTAAAAATGTTGTTTAAGAAGAAACTATTAACTAAATAAATGACCCATTCTCAGAAAGCAATAAGTTAAAAGCTTTAGAGAAAGAAACACATTTTCTCAATTATTAATAAAATTAGTCGTGGCAATATATTGTATCTATTAGGCCACTACTTTTTTTGTTCTTAGCACCGCGTCTTACTAACCGTTCGGGTTAAACGCACCACACAATTATTCTTAGATACAATGCTATAATATATTATGAGCACATATGACTGATAAAGTAACTTAACCTATTTTATCTTACCTGATATCTCACTAACAAATTTGCACACTAAGCATAGCTCTGTATTTTACCAGTGTGTCCTACGCTTCTAGTTTACCTTGAAACCCACTTATCACGAAGAAGGTATGTACAATAGAATTTAGGTCTTGGCATACAATAAAAATGCAGCTTTGAACATTTCTGCAATGTTTTATTGCGATATTCTTCTTCTCAAGTTATACATCTCAATTCACATCTTATGTTCTCCTTCCATTCGTCAGGTTTGTAACTACTGAACCAACGTTGTACGCATGCCATATATTTATGTACACTTTTTTTGTATATGCGCATGTACTACTCGCGTGGCAGTACGCCTGCTTACTGAACTAAAGTTCCCGGGCCTGGCTCTCGGAACGGCTGAAAAATGAACCATTGCTGAAATTGTAATTTCTCCTTTCACATTGATGAATTAACCGCCGGGTACTGGGTGTTGTATCTGAATTAACCGCCGGGGACTGGGTGTTGTATCTGAATTAACCGCCGGGGACTGGGTGTTGTATCTGAATTAACCGCCGGGGACTGGGTGTTGTATCTGAATTAACCGCCGGGGACTGGGTGTTGTATCTGAATTAACCGCCGGGGATTGGGTATTGTGTCTGAATTAACCGCCGGGGACTGGGTGTTGTATCCGAATTAACCGCCGGGGGATGGGTGTTGTATCCGAATTAACCGCCGGGGGTGGGTGTTGTATCCGAATTAACCGCCGGGGGATGGGTGTTGTATCCGAATTAACCGCCGGGGACTGGGTGTTGTATCCGAATTAACCGCCGGGGGTGGGTGTTGTATCCGAATTAACCGCCGGGGGATGGGTGTTGTATCCGAATTAACCGCCGGGGGATGGGTGTTGTATCCGAATTAACCGCCGGGGGGTGGGTATTGTATCCGAATTAACCGCCGGGGGATGGGTGTTGTATCCGAATTAACCGCCGGGGATGGGTGTTGTATCCGAATTAACCGCCGGGGGTGGGTGTTGTATCCGAATTAACCGCCGGGGGATGGGTGTTGTATCCGAATTAACCGCCGGGGGGTGGGTGTTGTATCCGAATTAACCGCCGGGGGATGGGTGTTGTATCCGAATTAACCGCCGGGGGATGGGCGTTGTATCCGAATTAACCGCCGGGGGGTGGGTATTGTGTCTGAATTAACCGCCGGGGACTGGGTGTTGTATCCGAATTAACCGCCGGGGGATGGGTGTTGTATCCGAATTAACCGCCGGGGGTGGGTGTTGTATCCGAATTAACCGCCGGGGGATGGGTGTTGTATCCGAATTAACCGCCGGGGACTGGGTGTTGTATCCGAATTAACCGCCGGGGGATGGGTGTTGTATCCGAAATAACCGCCGGGGACTGGGTGTTGTATCCGAATTAACCGCCGGGGATGGGTGTTGTATCCGAATTAACCGCCGGGGGATGGGTGTTGTATCCGAATTAACCGCCGGGGGGTGGGTGTTGTATCCGAATTAACCGCCGGGGGATGGGTGTTGTATCCGAATTAACCGCCGGGGGATGGGTGTTGTATCCGAATTAACCGCCGGGGGGTGGGTGTTGTATCCGAATTAACCGCCGGGGGATGGGTGTTGTATCCGAATTAACCGCCGGGGATGGGTGTTGTATCCGAATTAACCGCCGGGGACTGGGTGTTGTATCCGAATTAACCGCCGGGGGATGGGTGTTGTATCCGAATTAACCGCCGGGGACTGGGTGTTGTATCCGAATTAACCGCCGGGGAATGGGTGTTGTATCCGAATTAACCGCCGGGGGATGGGTGTTGTATCCGAATTAACCGCCGGGGGATGGGTGTTGTATCCGAATTAACCGCCGGGGGATGGGTGTTGTATCCGAATTAACCGCCGGGGACTGGGTGTTGTATCCGAATTAACCACCGGGGGATGGGTGTTGTATCCGAATTAACCGCCGGGGATGGGTGTTGTATCCGAATTAACCGCCGGGGGGTGGGTGTTGTATCCGAATTAACCCCTGGGGGGTGGGTGTTGTATCCGAATTAACCGCCGGGGGATGGGTGTTGTATCCGAATTAACCGCCGGGGGATGGGTGTTGTATCCGAATTAACCGCCGGGGACTGGGTGTTGTATCCGAATTAACCGCCGGGGGGTGGGTGTTGTATCCGAATTAACCGCCGGGGGATGGGTGTTGTATCCGAATTAACCGCCGGGTACTGGGTGTTGTATCTGAATTAACCGCCGGGTACTGGGTGTTGTATCTGAATTAACCGCCGGGGACTGGGTGTTGTATCTGAATTAACCGCCGGGGACTGGGTGTTGTATCTGAATTAACCGCCGGGGACTGGGTGTTGTATCTGAATTAACTGCCGGGGACTGGGTGTTGTATCTGAATTAACCGCCGGGGACTGGATGTTGTACCTGTTCTTGAGTTAAGTGCACTTTAAGTACCTTTAATATATCACGTAGCTTATATATATATATATATAAGCTACGTGATATTAAAAACCATATTAGGACAGATTACCATGCGATAAATCGCGTCGCCACAGGGTAAAACTGAAGTTGAACTAATTGAAGGATTGCGCTTTTACCTACCCCTTCCTCCAACTAATAAAACTTAGTACTTTCTCATATCAATAAAAAGTATTGTAATCGTGAACATTCTGACCTTGATATTAATGATGAATCTTTTTGTGTATGTCAGAATCCAAAAAAGTGATTTTTCCCATTCTTTTGGTCCCTGGCCACAGATCTGAAACGGTTTGATGGATTTTTTTCAAACTTTGTATTCAGATGTTATAGGGAAATGCCTCGGGATGATTTATTTATTTTGAGCCCAATCCTCAAATTAAAGTCGAGTACTGATGAGTGACTTTCTTGCATTACAAATGTTCAAAAAGGGCTTCTTATTTGACAATTAATTTTTTGGGGGGTGAAATTAATTTAAGGATCGTTTCTGAAGACTTTTTTTTAAATTGAATATTTAAAAAAAATGTTCTAGCGATTTGTTTCTAAGTTTTTCTTACATTATAAATAATCATTTATATTTGTTTTCCTAAAAAAAATTCAGTAGTATACTAATGATTTTGTGTGTGTGTGTGTGCGTGCGTGTGTGTTTGATTTTTTAACTTTTTTTTATGAAAATAGCGCTAGTGATTCTGTTAAAATTGGTATCGATGGACTATTTTAAATGATCATTAATAATGTAGGCTATGTTTATTTTTTTGGATAAAATAATTTTCACTTTTTAGGGTAGTTGACTTGGTAAACTATAGAAAATTTGAATTATTTTTTTAAATTGGCCTCGAATAATGATTTTAAAATAGATATTTTGGAATAGCTTTTCCTGATAAATAAGAAAATGTTTTTATTTTTACAAATTGAAAATAATTTTATTGTAACTTACAAATATATTATTTTTGAAAATGTTAAATTTGTTATACATTTTGAATCATTAGTTTTAAAATGTGTATATGTTAACGGCAATGTGTGTAAACCTGACATTCTATAAAATACCTAGGCTTTCTACATAATTCCTAAATGTTTTTAGCAAAGTATGAAATAAATTAGTTTTTCTCTTGTAGCTCATACATTTCCTAGGAAAATTTTGGAATAACTAGTCATTATATACTACCGAGAACAATAGCTAACCTAACCTAACCAACCTATTCTAAAATAAGTTAACCTGACCAACCTAAATCCTAGGAATTAGGTGAACCTGCAAGAAAATGTCGCAAGACTTACATAGAACTGGATAAAAATGATTGATAACATTTTCCGGGACTTCAAAAAGACAAAGAACTTTAAAATAAGTATGAAATTCAACAGCAAAACTCGTTTATTTCATACTTTGCCAAAAACACTCTGGTATTATATAGAAAGCCTAGGCATGTTATAGAACGCCTGGGTTTCACACATTGCCGGTGACATATATGATATAAAGTGGGAGCGCCTCTGTGGTGTA
This sequence comes from Timema podura, assembly GCA_033556935.1. Lineage (NCBI taxonomy): Eukaryota > Metazoa > Arthropoda > Insecta > Phasmatodea > Timematidae > Timema > Timema podura. The sequence continues at coordinate 18,812,909 of JAVRXN010000005.1, read as the reverse complement.
GTGGTCTGAGCTTCTGGCTACAGATCCAAGGGTCTTGGGCTTTATCCCCGGCGCTTCTATAATTTATCTGTGAAGCAGTGTGTCTGGACCGGGGTCAAATCAGCCTCGTGAGGACAAATGAGGAGCCACTTGAATAAAGAAGTAGCGGCTTAGGTTTAGAAAACTGAGATTAACGTTTGGAGAGCCGTTTTGCTGACCAAATGACACCCTCCATCCGCAAACGCTGGCACTATTTTCGCTAACGACAGCGGCCGCTCGGTCGGTATAGTTCACCTGTGGCTCACACTCGTTAAAAACCTTGGTACCCACGTTGGAGATGGAAAGGTCCTTAAGGGCGTCACTCTCACTTGACTATTGGTGATGGCAAGGTCGGGATTCGAATCTTAGTAGAGTGTACTGAGGTGTGTTTTTTCCCTATATGGTAATATAGGTAATTCTTTCTAAATTATTCCTTACCGTGCTTGGTGTAAAAATATACGGGCGTCCCGGACCCGTCGTAAGACACAGCGCCCACTAACTAGACGTTGTTGAGTGTACTAAGTAAAATTAAAACTCGCGGGGGCCGAATAGAACGCTATCCGTAGTTCAAGGCGTTGCACCGATTAATTATTATTGTAAGAAAACAGTGAGATCCAACTAGGAAGCGTGGGCGCCACAACCGCCGTCGGCTATTTGCGCCAGCGAACCAATATTGAGATGTGGCCGGTTATATTTAGCGTGGAGGACCGAAACAGCTTAATTAAAGTTCAGTAATAACGGCTGCGGCAGACGCATTGCTTACATTCCTGCGACGAGGAATGTCCCGAGTATGTGTGCTCGTGGCCAGGACTACCGTCATAGCGCAATGAATCTGGGAAGGGGGGAGTTAGTATATTGACTAGCTGGCCTAACACCCTTTTTTCTTTACTTTGATTCTAGTATTTGTTCAGTCAAAGAGATACATTAGTTTCCACAGTACTTAATTAATAGTTATATCAAACAACTCTACAGTGGCCCGCGCCATTAGTTAAATATCGCTGACCTGGCGGTCTAAGGTAATGTGTCAAACTTCTGTTTTGGGAGTCCGGGGTTCAATCCTCGGTCCCGGCACAGATTTATCTGATTGTCCTAACCCTTCCTTCACCTCTGACAAGACGTGTATTAATCACAACTTGTGAATGTGAGGAATGCCAAGCCTCCATCCCTGGTTCGGATCCCACGTTAAACTGTAGGTCCTCCATTTCATCTCACAATCACCCTACCATTACACATTAGCGTAAGTGCGTACAACCAAAACGGTTAGTAAGACGCGATGTTTTAATAATAATAATAATAATATGTTAAATATCAAGGGCAAATAAGGTGGGATGGAAGGGGACGCGATAAAAGGCCAGTGCTTTTGCAGTTTTTATGGCAAAACTTTTTTGGCCAAAATAAATAAAATATTGCTTCAGTATTTTGTGACCTTTGTTCAGCTCTGGTGCACCTTATAAGATTGATATTTTTCAATATAAATAATTAACCTATCTTTCCTTGAAAAATCTTTCTTAAAGAATATTTTAATATTTCGGACTAATTCTTTGTATCCCTGGTATTTTGTAAATGATTTTTTTCCCCCTCTCGACTTTCAAAGTTGTTTAAATTAATAATAACTGGATTGTGGGTTTTTGGGCAGTCACTGTCACCGTCGGATATCGAGTGCAGCATAGCGGTGTCGCAGGTGTGTGTGTGTGGCGCTTGCTTCTAGCCGGAAATAGCCGTGACGGTGACCTTGGGACACGAGCCACCTCGCCCAGGGAACTAGAAGAGGGTTCGTTACATAATGCGCGCGCACTTCCCTTCCTCAAGACTGGCCACAGTGCCTACCTGCAGTTCCACTACCGTTGTTCCTCGGTTCTCCTTTCCATCCATTCCTGTCTGTCTTCTTCTACGTTCTATAAACGCCTCAACTCATTTGGATGTCACGACTATAGATTAAAAATTTCTATAGGAACATAGGAAGTTGTTGACACATGGCAACCTTTAAATTATCTTAATTAACTTCTTAATGATGGAACTGAAAATAAAATAAAAACAAATAGTGACTATTAGAGATAAAACATTTTCGGTATCATTTTTAGATCATGGAATCCAAAGGGATATTAGTAAAATATATTATTATAATATCTACAGTGGACTTTATTGATAAGTTCAACCACCAAGCGTTGTGTTCGAAACGTGAGCGGTAGAAGATAAAATTAAATTATGGGATATTCGATTGCACTCGAATTTGTTGGAATTAAATGTAATAAAAGTCATTGAACATCTCCCAAAACAGAAGATTTTTGGTCTCCTATCTCCACTTCTTCGCCGGCTTGTGGTTGTGTGTACTGAAGTCTTGTCTTTCATATTTCTAAAACAGAGCATTAGAATGTATTACAATTCCTGCAAATGGTAATTGATTTCATCAGCACTTATGTAAACGGCCCCCTATTAGGCTGAATTATTGTGTTTCGCTTCCTGAAAAATGATATCCGTCCATCTTTTGAACCTGAGACCAATTTATTAAGTGTGGTAGCCTTCATTTGTACATTCCTGAAAAACATAGGTTTTATTCTCTCATATTTACTGAAATGTATAGTAATGGTAACTAACGAGCTAAACGCTCAGTTACTAAATCACTGTTCCAATATTTCAGTGGCACGTGCGTGTGTGAAGGCATCACCCAATCTCTGAATGCTACAAGGTAAACACATGGGGTGGGGTGTGTCAAAGGACAGCAATGTAATCGCTAACAACTCCTGCATATGAGTTGGGACTGACATCTGAAGATAGATAGGGCGGGCACCTCTCGGATTATTATTATGTGTGCCTCGTACTTTTTGTCGCTTGTCTCGTGTAGTTTACTGTTATTGCCGTCTTTTATTGGCCACTAACACTTGCTCAGTCTCGGGATAGGAGATACTCTTGAGGCAAATATTGACAGGCGCCGTTTCGTTCTATGAGCGATGCGGTGATAGCCCGAGGATTAAGTACAACAGTGTGTGTGTGATGGGGTGGGGGAATATTAAACAACTTGCTACATTTAAGTATTTCTCAGTCATAAAAACAGTGTAATCAAACTGTCATATCATTTTATCCACTCCTAATAAAAAAAATATTATAATAAGTTCACGATATTTAAAATTAAATATTATTTTGTTCTTTCTGCTCTGTAAGATTTCAAAGTATTGCGAAACACAACTGTATTTCACTTACTCTAAACAGCTAGAGTCTTATTGGGAAGTAAGGGAGGGTGGACATTAGAAGGGTGCGGCACCAAACCTTAAAATATTTTGGAATAAAGGAATTCTCTTGAGGAGCGTCCTTACGGACTATGCTTTCCCTATTCTCTGACGAGACCTCGGTAACACGGACATAGAGCATTTAAGTCTGATTTAAATTTAAAATAATTCACACATAGTCTTGGTTCCTAAAACCCCAGATCACGACCTAAATGAGGGTCGCGGAAAGGTCTCGAAAAAAAAAAATCGAACATTATGAATATTATAACTACAAACACTTCATCAAACTGGTTTATTATATTTTAATAAGAATAACTGCAATACGGACAACAGCAACAATGTGAAACAAAGTTTTGAAACCCTCCTGGAACTCGGAATTTTGGATCCAGCCAAGGACGAGTCCATTCTGACTCGGGAAGTTGAAAGGCTCTTTAACCTCTTTTGACAATAAAGCCTACCTCTCTGAACAAGGATTTTTAGATCTCGTAACGATCAAGATCCTCAGAATGATTTGTATAGCACTCAAACTCTGAGAGCTCGCCTACAAAATGAAGCAGCATCATTGTTGTCTCAGAAAAACTATGTTTTTGTCACCAATTTTTCTCACGGGAACATAAATTGTGTAATTTTCTTTATAATTTTACTCAAATTGATTTAATTGCTGACGTTTATGGATCAAAATAAAATTTCGAAATAATTCTCCCTTAGAATGAAACTAAAATAGTATTTTTTGATCACTTAATTTTAGAAAAGTCAACATTTTCAATAAAATTTCTGCTTTAAAATTTGTTGTGAATAAAATTTATTGAAATTAGTTATGTTTTGTTACTTAGATTAATCCACTTTTAAGTTATATAAACACAATATGAAACTTATTAAGCAATTTGAACTACGTGTAGACACTTGGGTCACTAGGCGGGTAAAATTATTATATTTAGGGTCGCGATCAAAAAGTTTGAGACACACTGTCAGAGACTTTTCACTCTCGTGTTATATTGGAAATGGGGGTGAGGGAGAGATCAGGGTTCGAATTGCAGTTGGATGTACTGACGGTAGCTTTTCATGAATGGTTCACCACCACACTTCCATGCAAATGCGGGTGCATTTAATATAAAAGAAATAAGTCTGAACGTGTGAAATACTTGTACATTGTTGCCAAATTTTACAAATATACTTTTTAGCAGCAGATTTGACTAAAAACATTTTTATTTAAACCCCATTTTAAATATCATTAATGTGTTTAACAAATCTGGAACCAAATCAGTCTGAGGCATAATAATATTTAAGGAACGAATGGTCCCCTTTTTTTAAAGAATAAAACTTAGTGGCTTGTGTATATTTTAGCTGTAAGTGTGTTAAAATTATATATACTCACGTGCCATGGTTGGTGTCCTTAATTTAGTGAAATATGTGGATAGTATGAACGTGCAAGTAAGATTTATAACACTAAATAATTATTTATGACTGGGATTAGATTATCTAATTTTATCATTTAGTTTCTTCCACCAATACATGATAGTTTTACAAACTTACTTTTCTAATTATATATATATATATTAATCGTATATATTAGAAAAGTAAGTAACTTACTTTTCTAATTATATATGTATTTTTCTAAACATATATATTAGAATAGTAAGTTTGTAAAACAATCACATATTGGTGGAAGAAACTAAAAGATAAAATTAGATAATCTAATACCAGCCATAAATAATTTTTTTAGTGCTATAAAGGTTACTGCACGTTTGTATTATTAACATATTACACAAAATTAAGGACACCAAACAAGGCAGGTGAGTATATTTAAGAAAATATATCTATACTAGCGAAACGTGAGGAAGGGATCATAGAAAATAAAAGCACAAGTTGAATTTCTCTCTCACTACATCCGGCCAGTATATGAACCCTGAATTAACCCAATTTTGAGCTGGAGTGTATAATTTTTATTCACAATGTGATTTTCCATCTTGTTTCCTAGCAAATACACTAGTATCTCGACCGTTTGTATGGATTTTTTATTATAAGCTGCCAGAGATCAACTGTAAAAGTTCTAGAAACCCGCGTGGACAACTAACCTAAATCCTCCTCCCCCCTCGAACCACTCACATATGTCTAAAATATAACCACCCCCAGACTACCTCAAGCTTATTCATCTAAATTTGCCCTAAAAATATAAATAAATAAAAAAACCTCCATGGCTTGAGCCCAAGCTAGACCCTTTACTGACCGAGTGGCCACCGCCGCTCAGTTAGCGATGATGAAGTCCGCGGATGCAGGGTTGGTGCTATTTTAGTGATCCACGCAGGGCTCTATTAAAGTGCAACCCTCCTACCCAGTTTCCAAATAAAAATATGTTACTGCAAGGCGCCTGTGTTGTTCTAAATAACTCCCCGCATCATTGCCGGACAATTTGTCTGCCCGCCGCGACTTCTGTCTTTGCGGGCACCAGATAACCATCGCCACTCATATTTTACCTTTTTGCTCGTTCAGAATATTAATGGACCACTACAAGGACACGTACCTCCGCGGCCAGCGATTAAATAGATTGGCTGCCTTTATTAACTGGACTGGAGCAATTTGTCTCCGTGTTGACTTTGGCACGCCATGACCAAGGGGAGATGAAATTAGTTTCGACTGCGATTTAAGAGCCAAACGAGTTGAGGTCATTTCAGGTAGGGCGGTAATTGTACTGTCTCTTCGGTGATTCATGGTGGCCATTAATTAGGTTAACTGAATTTGTTACAGTGTAAAAATATTGGGAGGGGGTTTGGGGCAAGTTGGGCACTTCTAGCCATTTAAACTACCAACATTATATCATTTAAAATATCACACATTTCGACTGTTGTAATAGGGTTACCGTCTTCTTACAATGAAACTAATAAAAACTGCGCATCTTCTTTGGTTATACGCCTTTCTTGACAATGTTTATTAGTGGGGTTTTACATTTAATCTAACTCACGCCTGATTAACCAAACCCTGGTGATCATGGGAATTATTCCGCTTTTGAGAAAAATACCCCGGCACAAGCCAGTAATTGAACCCGGGACCTCTTAAGTCAGCAGCCAGGGCTCGAGCCACTATACCACGTGGCCTGTTGATATTATAAGCTTGTATTTAGCGTATCAGCCAAAATACAAAAATTGCATTCCGTTGAAGTTTTACTTTCTCGCACCCCTCGGGTAGAGAAAGTATTGGTATCTACTTGAAAAAAAAGTCGGACTCGATGTTGATGGATGTCGTCATTTCGTGGCCCACTGGAACCGAGAAAGTATGTTTTTGTAATGTCTTATGTGTATTACTGGGACTTGAGCCGACACAATTTTATCGATCGGGCTACAACTTGGTATCTAGGGTTTTTCTTAAGGTTCTTCAGAGTTTTTACAGAATTACAATTTTTGGCCAAAATAAATAAAATATTTCTCCAGTAGCAACATAGAGTTTAGTTTTCTGCACATGCTAGTATCAACAGATCTTGAATATCTGTCAAGAGTGTCCTGGAATTTTGTCAAAATATTTTAAATAAAGAGAAAAAGTGTTGACAAAATTCTAGGACACCCTCGACAGATATTCAAGATCTGTTGATACTAGCATGTGCAGAAAACTAAACACTATGTTGCTACTGGAGAAATATTTTATTTATTTTTGCCAACAAAATGTAATGCTATAAAAACCGTAAAATTACTCACGCTCCTTCTGCCGCAGCTTAAGGTGAAAACTGAAAAAAAAATCTATTTTCTCAAAATCGTCTTAAATGGTTTTCCGGTATCGGCTTTAACGGTTAACGTGGATTTTGATTAAATTTCATATCTGGACCCTATTTAACATTACAAACAAATTGCATTCCTCAATTTTCCTTTAAAAGTACCTTGAGTGTACTTACATGAGAGGAAATTTTCAATTTTGATCATATATCCGTTACTACTTGAGATACGAAATAACTTATCATTGCTAATTTGTAGTACTTTTAAAAATAGAAAACTTATATTTGACACATTTTTATAAAACTGATAGCTTCTGAGATATTTTTTAAATGGAGATCTGTGAAACGGGAATTTTTAAGCAAAGGCGCGAGAAAGTTGGTATGGTGCACTGTACCATTTATCTTACTATGGATGGGGATATAGGGAACTTGCACGTGCTTCTTAACTCAGGAAGGATTTTTTTTTAAAATTATTTGTTGAAAACACGGCTTAATCCAAAGGTTTGACTCAACTAGAGTAGTTTAAGGGAAGTGAGCCCGCATTATCGGGGAAAGAATGAGAAATCCAAAGTGATCCATCATATTTGAAAACCCTAGCTTCCCCAACCACCCGTCAATTCCCACCTTGTTTTTTCTACCACCTCTTTATTTTATACGCATGATAATTACTCTCATGAGGAAGGACGCATTTAAAGGAAGTGTACCTGCAATTGCGAGGAAGAAGAGTGGAAACACCACTCTCGGTAGACCCAACTGGGATTTGAACTCCGATCTGCCCATCATCGGGCCAGTTAAACACGAGAGTGATGCCTTAGACGATTCGGCCACTGACGTGGGTGGCGGACGACCTTGTTCCCGGCGAGTCTAGCGCCTCTGATCGCGTACATACACCTGATTGCGAAGTGAATAATTATTTTATCTGACTGGCGTGTTGGGTAGTTTTGAGTAGTACACGCTACTCACGCGTCAGTGTAATCTACGTCTCGCATAGACGCTTGTCCTGACCTTGGTCGAGTGTCGGGTGGCTGACGAGGAAAACAGGTGTCGGGTTGTTGCTGACAGGGTTGCTCCAAGAACTTTGCGCTTGCCTACCTCAGCTCTTTATATTCTGTTGAGACTGCCTCGGCCGTAGCTTTCTCATGGACATCCACGTCGGAGGTGTAAACTGGAATCGGGCAAACTCTGGACACTAAAGAGTTGCTCTTAAACTGATTTTTACTCTCTCGCGAAGGGGGATATTAGTGTGATTAAAAAAATTGAACTCAAGATTTTGATGGATGTCGTCTACGTTTTAAGATCCTCGGAACCCGAAAATAGGGGTTTTGCAATTCCGTCTGTCTTCTGTCACTGGGACTAAAGCCAAAACTATTTTACTGAGCAAGAACTTATTATCTAGGGACTTTATAAAGGTTCTGTAGAGGTTTTTTTTTAATCGTCTCTCCAACCCAAAAATTAGGTGTGTTTTTTTGCAAATAGAGTTTAATTAGAATTCGTATCTAGGCACTGTTAAACATTAAAAACAAAATTTCTTTTCTCATTTTCTCAACTTACTTTGTGGGTACATTACATAATATGCGGAAATTTTTCAATTTTGATCATTTCTCCGCATCTTCTTGAGATTCAAAATAAGTTTTCCTTGCAAATTTATAGGTCCCTTAAAAATAAGACCTTCATTTGAAATACTACTTTATAATATCAATATTTTCCGAGTTATAGACATATATATATATATATTATTTTTTTTAATGGAGCTCTGAAAAATAAAGGTGAAAATTCACAGAACAAATTATGTTTGTGTAACAGTAGTATATCTATTATTTCATGTATGATCTTTGGTGAAATGCGATGTTATTTTATTCCTATTATGTTTCTATAAATAAAAATGTATGTTATTTCGTTTCGCCTATCTTAAGGAGTTATAAGTATAATTTAGATAAAGGAGTTAAAAAGTCTTAACGGTGCACCATACCACTTACTTTTTAATTTCTATCAAGTGGTATTATACCTTTTTAATGCCATAACATAATACCAGCCTTGGTGATAGAGTGGTCTAAGGCATCACCCTCGCAGTATACTGGCCTGCCGATAATGGTGAGATCGGGGTTTGAATCCCGATCGGGTAAACTGAGCGTAGTTTTTCCTAAATGGTTTTCCACGCTCCCACTACCAAAATATAGCCACACTTCCTCTAAATTCAACCTTAGTCATCCCTGATACATTACAAAAAAGCCACAAGATCTATCATTTAAAGTCCACTCAAAAATCGACTACCCTCACTTTTTCCGTGTTTAATCCTCTTTATTGGTGAAACCAAGGGTTTTATACTTGTGATGAAGTAGAAACATAAGAGTTTAATTTTCTACACATGGTGATATCAACAATTGTTGAATTGGTCAAGAATGTTCTGGAATTTAATGACAACTTTTTCTTTTCATATAAAAAGTTTTTCATCTAATGCCACTTATGCTCATGACAGTTATTCATCAAATGTTAACATCACCATGTGAAGAAAATTAGACTCTGTTTTTACTGTAGCGAGCCATATTTAATTTATTTTGGTCGAAATAAATATTTTGCTTTAAAAATTACAAGAGCAATGCCCTTAACTCGCCTTACCTACACCCCCACCTTAAGTCCTAACCCTACTCTTATTTTTTTTTAAATATGTCTACCTTAGGTGAGATGCGAAACGCAAAACATATAGCTATAAAATGATGGAATGTATTTGATTAGGTGGAAGAAAGAAGGGAATTTTGCATGACCTCATGCATCTCTCGGTAAACATGTACTGCCCACACAAGTTATCTAACACATCATATTAACTTTTATTTTCTGTAACAGCTCCAGAATGCACAAACCTCGGTTGTGTTCGCGCGGGTAGAAAGTGCGCGCGCGCACACACACATACTTTACGATGGCCTCCAATTAGGGTTGGTTTTTCGAAAAAAAAATTGATTCAGTAAAATCATTCGTCAATAAGCTACCCTTAACTTGAGGGCTAGGGTAAAAATAAAAATAAAACATCCCAACTCATCCCATAAAATCTGATTATTTTCGATTCCATTTTTTCTTCCTCGCTAGATGCAGATGCATACATGGCTATAACAGATCTAGCTAGAGCAGAGGAGGTAGAGCTGGGCAAGACAATCAACTCAGAAAGGAGCCGATCCAATCCGATGCGGACTTATTTGCGCCAACCTTTAGTTGTCCATTTTGACTAGGTTTTATCGCCACACGCGGCACGATTATAATCCAATTATTCTTCGCCCACAACCCACTTTATCGGCTGATATCAGCGCAGTTTGACGTTTCAGGATTGTACGTATTAAGAAAATAAGCCTACACTGCCAATTAGCTAGCTCAATGCATTGCAAAAGGACGCTTTAGGTTAACCCTGACATGGTCGATCTGCTTCAAAAGATAAATTATATTAAATGCATATACTTTATTAATTAAATCTATTTAACATGCACTTATACAGGTTGTCCCAAATAGAACTGGCCCCAAACGCGCATCACTTTATGTTTCAAATGTGCGCCACCAGCCGCCATGCCTGGTTCTCATTGCAGACAAGTAAAGGTGTATCTATTGAAACTATGCACAGCGGCTGGTGGTGCACATTTCGATCATAGGCTTTGGAATGCTGTGCGCTCGGAGCCGGTTTTATTTGGGACATTCTGTATAGCTAAATAATAATATTATAAGGTCTATACGGTCACTAAACTATCTTCTATAGTGGGTTGGTCTTAAATAAACTTTGAGAACAGTTTCATAAATGGAAGAGTTTTTGTTTGAAAATTAAATTTAGAGTATAGTTAAAATATAATTTTAAAACTACACTTGTACACGAAATTTAACCCGGGACTTGTGGTTTGTTACAAGTTCCTCAGTGGCATCCAGTAATCCATTCGGTAATTTATTATTATTAGTATTATTTTTAAAGGAATCTCATTTTCATAATATATTTCTAGAGATGGGTCATCCTCATTTTTTTAAAGTACAGTTTTATTTGTGAAAATATTTAAAAATTTATTTTGAAAGTCATTTAAGGCTAAGTGACACTGACAAATGATATTTTGTTAAGTCATAAATAATAAATATAATACTTTTTATGTAAATTAATTATAGGTCTATTGATACAATTTTGTCATTTTTTTTGGTGAGTTTGTTATTCTTACAACTATTAAAATATATATGTGTTTAAGATTTTTTTTATTAGATTGGTTATATGAAGTCAAGGCCTTCATAATAGTATCCGTGATAAATTTTTGAGATTCTCACGAAGCTAAAATCTCTAGAATACGACAGGATTCGATCGTCCAATCTCAAATAATTTCCCATCTTGACAGAATCGTATCGGAATGAACTGACGTAGAACTGTGAACTCCCCCCTATGCGTGGCTCATTGTGTGCTGCTATGTAACTTGGTTGTTTTTCTTGTTGTTCCAGGTGAGTGATGGTAGCTAGTGTTTACAGCATCGTCTTCTGCGAGATCACGTGCGGGTGAGTACGTGACTACCATTTGGACGCGTGTCCGGTCCCCACATTAGATTCTCGGCAGGACCCAACTTAGCATGGTGGAGTTGGGTGTGTTTCTTTTCGTTAAATATTGTACGCTAATGGCTTGGGGGGTCAAGTACTAGTCTTGTTTCTATAGAACTGTGCGAAGTGCAACCAGCGCGTGGCGGTCAAACGAAACACGACGCTGATCGACAATCTTGCCCGCGTACTTTGTTGCGTTATACCCGCGCCCGCCATTCTTCTCGCGGTCAAAGAACACGACGCTGATCGACAATCTTGCCCGCGTACTTGTTGCTTATACCGCCCGCCATTCTTCTCGCGTCAAAAGAAACAGGACTGCTGATCCGACAATCTTGCCGCGTACTTTGTTGCGTTATACCGCCGCCATTCTTCTCGCGTCAAACGAAACACGGACTGCTGACCGACAATCTTGCCCGCTACTTTGTTGCGTTTCCCCGCGCCCGCCATTCTCTCGCGGTCAAACGAAACACGGACTGCTGATCCGACAATCTGCCGCGTACTTTGTTGCGTTATACCCGCGCCGTCATTCTTCTCGCATCAAGCGCTGCATGCGGTATTGGTCCGCTTGACCGCGTGTACGGCTGATAAAAAAACGTGATTGAAACGGAGAAGGTTTTTTTTTTAGCATCGCGTCTTACTATCTCTTAGGGTTGTACGCATATGTACTAATTATACTAATGGCTTGAATGCACCCGTTTTTGCGTGGAAGGAGAGTGAAGACCACTTCAGTGCAGCTGAACGGATTGAACCCCGATCTCCCAATCTTCGGCAGTATAGACCAACACAAAAGTAACGCGTTAGACCACGTGGCCACCGAAGTGGGTGAGAAGGTTATTGGGGGACGAAGTTCTCCCTTTGCTTCTAGAAAGATATTTATATCATGCGCGCGCGCGCGCACAACACACACACACACACACACATATATATATATATATATATATATATATATAATAATATATATATATATGTATATACAAATGTAAAAATACAATGTAATGTTCTTCGTATCTCAACAAATCATTAGCAAAAAAAAAAAACCTGTTTATAAAAATTCAAGAGCCCTTTCTTACTTTTCATTCAATAATACTTGTTCCGCTTTGTATCCTACGTTCATTGTTATAAAAATAAAATACAAATTCACAAGTGATCCGCAGACGCGTGAATGTACGCACTTGCAGTTCGCTACCGCCATCGCGCTGGTTTTCAGTCCGCTTCAAGTCGCAGACGGGCTATTGAGATTTCTAATAATCCATCTCTGTATACTCTAGAGTCTAGACAAATTAAATTGAATCCTAGTATAATAATATGGGTTCTTGCGTGTGACATACCAACACTAGAAGTTTTATTACACGCCGTGTACGTTGGCCTTGAAGATTTCCCCATCCGCCCGAGTGACGTAATAAACCGTAATAATTAAGTTTCCGTTTTTTGTTCGAAACCTACAATTTACAATTCTTTAGCACGTTAGGTTTTTCTCAGCGTCTTTCCTGAATTTTAATTTATTTTGGGTATTTAACGTGCACTTTCAGAATTGACCTATTATATCAGCGTATGACTTATAAACTAACGTAAATCTAGAACAGACACATCACCCAGCTCCCCGTTCGTTAGTTTATCACTGCGAAAGGGGGGGGAAAGCCCACATTTTACCAATGATAATTTTTTCGACTCTGCCGGGATTTGAATCCGGGGCTCCTAGCTCAGTAGACAAGTCACACTACCGACTGAGATAAGGTGTAAGACATCGATCGGTGTCTTACTTACTTTCCCGCCATCCTCGTTACATCTGACTGGGATTCGAGCTCGGACCTCCAATTCGCCTACAAACCAGACTAGCTGAACCTTAATCTTAGTCCTTGTTCACACCCGTGCGGGGTTATTAGAATGCTACTTTATAGTCAAGTCGTCGACCTTGTTGGTCTTGGGGTAAAGTGCTCGCCTCAGGACTTGATGTTCGTGGGTTCAGATCCAGTTTGGGTCGATTTAATTTTCTTGAGCGATGAAAACCGTAGCACAACCTCCTGGGAAGGGGGGGGGGGGGGTTTAGGTAGGTCGTCGGTCCCATGCCGATTGTGGCAGCCCTAGAAGGTATGTGAAAATACCTTTCCCGGCAAAATTAGTAAACCTTTTCGCTCTCGCTTATAGAAATTCTCGTGGGGTGATAGTTCAACAAGTGCAAGTTAAATACCTCAAATAAATAAAATAATATAGTCAAGTAGAATCGCGGGCGAAAGAAAGTATTTAGAACATTTAAAAAAATATGTCTATCTATGTTAAAAAATAGACCAAATGTCATCAGATTACTTTTAATCAGCGTTGATACTATATGGCACAAGAAAAGAGTTGTATCATATATGGTTTGACGTGTGAATATTAAGTCTGCTTCTTTTTCGTATTACAAAATAATAATAATTTTTTAGTTTACATTTTCGTTTATTGACGAAGCATAGGAGACGTATTGTAATAGTGAAAAAATATCCATCTCACGATTTAAACAAAACCTAAGGTACGTTTTAAAAGAGGGGGAAGGGGAAGAACTTATCTGGTCGATGCCACATTTAAATATTTTGGTACCCAAACGACTTATTTCCCTTTCACAAATAATCATAATTAGATTATTATTACTACTACTACTACTACTACTACTACTACTACTACTACTACTACTACTACTAGCACCGTGTCTTACTACCTGTTTGCGTTGTACGCACTTACATTAATGTGTAATGGTAGGGTGATTGTGAGATGAAATGGAGGACCTACAGTTTAATGTGGGATCCGAACCACGGTGGAGGCCTGGCATTCCTCACATTCACAAGTAGTGATTAATACACGTCTTGTCATAAGTGAAGGAAGGGTTTGGCAATCATATAAGTCTGTGCCGGGACCGAGGATTGAACCCCGTACCCCCAGCACAGAAGTCAGACACCTTACACCTAGACCGCCAGGTCACCTATCATAATTAGAAAAGCTACTTCAATAATAATAATAATAATAAAAATAATTCTCTAAGTAGTGAGATTAATTATAGTTGGTGAAAATACTTTCACGCGCAGTGTTTTAAAATATATATATATATATATAATTTCCTTTGTTTCTATAAATTTGTCACTCTAATTCTTGCCTCCATTGACAATTTGACAAGGTTCATCTATGCGTGAATTGGGGCCGTGGCTGTAGATAGATAACTATTGTTTTAATCCGAGCTTCAAGTCTTCTTGCCACGATCCGGTTGTGTGAGTGTCGCGATGGCCCCTCTATAGGACCTGAAGAAGAGGACAAGGTTTCCCTGGAATGTGGAGCTGTAGGCTGCTGATAAGACGATCCTTATTTTGAGGTTAACGCGCTCATTGTGTCGCGCGTCCTCACGGCGCTATTGTTTTGTTCGTCGTAAACTATTTTAGAGCTTGGATTGTTTAGAGTATCACCCTACCACATACAGTCCATTGTCCATTGAAAGTGTCTTTGAAGAAAATATAAACTTTTATTTTCAGTCAACTGTGATAATAATTTACCATTTTATTAGTGTGATTTTATAGGTATTGATAATATATATTGAAAGTGATAGCTGCAGATCACATAACTTGGCGTATGAATATATGAGAAGTTCTAATAACTTTTGGTCAGATAACATAATTCTTAAAAGGTTATTTCTGTAGTTTTACTTAGATACTTAATTAATTCTATGACATATAATTCCTACCGAATTTGTTTTGTTTAGTGTTTTAACAAAAACGGCAAATTATGGTTGATGTTATCAGTCACAATTCAATTATTTTAAAGAAAGTTAAGAAATCCATTATTTTATTAAAATACTACCCACCATTTTGAATAAAATAACCAAATAAATTCAGTATTAGTTCGAAGAGCAAGGCCGTAGTTAGCCAATACTTTTTAAATATTAAACACCTCTAGAAGCTATCTGAAGTGTTTTTTTATGGCAACATAGGCCCCTAATTTGTACTTGTATCTTATTATTGATATTGTTTGAACCATAAATAAAGCCATATATATTTAGTTCGTAAAATTTCGGGGAGGGGGGGGTTGAACCCCCAACCGCTCCTACGGCCTTATCGAAAAGGGTGTCACTCCTTTAAAAGAAAATCCTATGTCATACTATGGAAAATTTATTTTTTACCATCTTTATTCTAAAAACAAAAACAATTTTCCAATGGTAATAAATTAAAATTGAAAAATAATTCAATATAATTTTAAAAAATTCACATAGCTCACTTAATCATAGACTAATGTAATTTTTTTTAATGTCACAACATGGGCCAAAAGTATCTTAATAATTTTGTATTATTATAAACTATCCCAACCTAACAAAACCTAACCTTTCAGGCGTCAACAAAGTATTTTTCATGTAATTGCAGGATCCTGTAATATATTGCACTAAAATACCATATTTTAATTTTTTAAATGGTCAAAAATTATTTTACAAAATTAATTTTGTTATCAATTGCTCCTGTTTATATAGATACTAAAAAATAAATGATCATACTATATGCAGAAAAAAAGGCTTCTGCCTTCTTTGCGTACTATCCCCAGATATATAGGAAAGGAGGGGGAGGGAGAAACATAGTCTGAGCCTCTTCAAAAACAAAAGCAAGGAGGCCTCGAGTACCCCACAGTAGTTCCAGATTCCGTGATAGTTATTTCATACGTAGCTGCTAAAATCAGTTTTAAAATGTTATTAGGTTTTATTGAATTAGACCTCTTCTTCCCATCAATTAGCGATGTTTTTCGGGTATTGTACAACTTATTTAAAAAAAAAAATTTCAGTTGTCTTTAAGTAATGATTAACTTATAAGAAGTGTAATCGCTTTTGCAAAGAGGAAGGGTGGGAAACCATTTATGAAAAAGCACCTTGGTACACCTAACCTGGTTTTAAACTCCCAATCATCGGTAAACCAGACAAGACTAGAGACGTCTTTGTCCACGTATCCACCGATGTGTTTTTCCAAATTAATTATTTCTAGTGATAGTGTAATAACAAATTTTGCTTTTTGTGAAAATTACTTTCACATAATGATGACGTAATCTCACCGATCGATATATAATCCCCACTGACAGATTTAAACTCATTCTTGGTACTCTTGATAAAAGCTGTGATTAAAAATTTTTAAAAATCCTTAATATAGAATTGTGTTGATTACCTCCATATTTTAAATTTCTATTTTCACTTAGTATTGAGATAGTTTTTCTTTTGCGAATATAAAATGTATTTTCATAAAGGTGTCGCGCCTATAATTTTGTCTTATGTGCAGCTTTTACATTGAAATGGAATGGCCGGTTTTAGTGTTCTGTATACCCTGCCATCTGTTGGAAACGGGAGAAACTACTAGAAACACGAACAAGTGGCTCCCTCCTTGCGGCTGATAAATAAACCAGGCAAGATTGTCTGTACTTTCAACACTATGGTTTTAACAACTTATATTTTGTGGTGCGCATTTGTAGGATATCTTATCAAAAGAAATGCATCCGCATTAGCGTGGTGGAAGGATGGAGAAACTACATTACTAAATCTGGTGTTCAGTCCAATTTTCTTATGAAATATCATTTTAAAAATACAAACATTTTTCCGGTTGTCATCGATAACATTTCACTATATTATTAGGTTAATCTTTGGATTTTAAATATATATATAATCAAGTGACAGCTTCAGATAACATGACTTGACGTATGAATAGGTGAAAGACGATCTAGTAACCGTCAGATAAGGCCTTTCTTATAAAAAAGTGAATATTATCTAACCATTATCCTATTGCAACCGGCCAAGACTTGAATCTCGTTCTTCCGACACTATTTATCCAGTTTATTTGAAAATTGATACCAAGACCAGTGACCTAGAGGGAGAGTGGAAAACTATCAAGGAAAGGCCACCCGGCCAGAATTCAAACCCGGATCTTCCGGTCATCGGCAGTCCGGTCTTTTGATAAAATGACACCTTTGACCATTCGACCAGCCAAGTGGGCTATATTATTTCGGTCGAACCCAGGTTTGGAATAAATAGGATATATTTAAAGCAATAAATCCTGCTTTTCCTCGCTAATTGAAAGTTAAAGGCTAAACACGATCGCGTGAGAGATGTACCCCTAGACCCCTCCTTAACTCCCGTTTTTCCTAATCCTCACCTTGCGCAGGCTTGTTGGTCACGGCTAGACCGCGCCGCGCGGACTCGCCCAAGGTCCTGGGAGGTGAGATGAGGGCTGACTCATGGCCGCGTGACGTCACGGCTCCTAAATTAAACTACACCACTCCTCTGTATTGTCTTCTTCTTCTTCTCTTCACTGGCAAAACGCCGTTATAAAACTACAGAAAGTCCCGCAGCCTATTGATAGTCAATATCTACAGACTAAACAATTATTTATAGATATTGACTTAGCCCCCTACACTCCCCCATCCCCACCTTAAGGTGAGTTAGAAGGGAAGGAGAGTATTTTCGCAGTTTTTTTATAGCAAAACAATTTTTTGGTCAGAATAAATCATATATTGCTCTAAAAGAAATATAGAGTTTAATTTTCTTCACATGTTGGTATCAACAGCTCTTGTATATATGTCAAGGGGGTAAAGAGATTTAATGACAACTTTTTCTCTTCATTTAAATAGTTTCTCATCTAATGCCGCTATGCTCATGGCAGATATCCAACAAATGTTGATATCTCCATGTAAAGAAAATTAGACTCTTAGGTTTGTACTGTAGCAATATATATATATATATTTTTTTTTTTTCTAAATAAAATGTTATAAAAACTGCAAAAACACTGACCTTAACTCGCCTTCCAGTCCACTCCATCTTAAAACGACCTCTTAATACGTATAAGATTGCCGATAGCTCCACAACAAAGAGGACCGCCCATTTATATACCACAACTTTCTCACATTTCAGACAAGTGTATCTATTGCACAGTAGGCGGGCTTTATTTCACCACCCTCTTTGTGTATCCCTCCGATTATCCGTTCTCGGCCGAACCCAACTTCCTCTCCCTTTGCCCGTTCCATCCCCTCTTCCCTTTCCCATTTATATCCGCCCTTTCTTCGTTCTACCCTACCTTTCCCCCTCCCCACCTGCCCTTTCTCTCACCTTGAATACTCCCTTTCACACAAAATTCGCCCTTTTCCTCTCTATTATTCCTTGTTTCATCCGTTCTTACAGCTAATATCCGCCTTTCTCCTATATGTTCCTCCCTTTTATCCGCCTTCGCCCTCCACTATTCCTTACTTCTTCTCCTCTATCTACCATACTTCTTTTTTCCCACCATCTCTCTTACTATCCCCCGCCCATATATTTATACGCTTACATCACTTTGCCTTTCCCTTCCTTTTTACTCTCTACTCCCCCCCCCCCCTTTTACACTTAATTGTCCATTTCCTTTTATTTCCATTCCCTTACCCTTTTCATCATCTTCATTCTCTCTACCAGTCAGTCTTCTGTTGTTCATCCCTCTTCTTTGTCTTCTTCTCTCCCGGACAATGAACTGTAATAGATTCCAACTAAATCATTTGTACAACAGTATTTTAAAATTCTCATTCAAACAATAAAAAAATAACTCAATTGAAAAATAAAATGTCGTCTAGTCTCTTTCGTTCATTAATTCTTGTGAACATGCACTTGTGTCTGTAGTTATTCCTATATTTCATGTGTTGAGGTAGATCGGAATGTGAACTTCGCAAGGTTATTGCTCGTAATTACTTCCAAGTCAGATATTCGCGTGCGTCACAACAGCGGTAACCATGTCGCGATCTTTGGCAGGGATCGTGGCGATCACTCAGGGAGGTGACTTGCCAATTACTGCCCGCTCAGGGTCTCTTGGAGGGCTGCAACCGTATTATATATTCTGTGGGAAAATACATTTTGCATAGTTAAAAGGAAACCCCCGTGGGCCATTTTAGTCTTCTAGTATGGTGTGTCGGTGACAGAAAGGTCTAGGTTTGAATTCCAGCCGAGTGCACTAAGGGTGATTTTTCATAAATTGTTTCTCACTCAACCTCCACGCAAATGTAGGTACATTTCCTCTTAAATTATACCTTCCGCTTCTTCTATTGATTTAAATATGCAGATATTCTGGCCGTGGAATAAAATGTTGTGCAGCTTTTATATATATATATATAATGTATATATATATATATATATATATAACTGGTGGCACCAGTGGCTGAGTGGATAAGAAGATTGTTTTTATTTTTGTTAGGTTCTATCATCACAAAGATCTGAAATCACCTACTAGAATGTATACTAAGTACGCGAAATAAAACTAAATCAAATCTTTCCGCAAAATTAACTAATTGATATTTTAAATGCCAAAAAAAAAAGGTTAATTTTATTGAATTTAAAGGCGAAGATATCAAAACTGTACATTTTTCATCCTAAGCAGAAACAATAGCTTATTTTGCCGATGTACCTGAAATAGTGAAATCACAATAGCAACTGCACTATTACAATTATATTCTAAACATTCTTATAACTAATAAAAGCTCGCAGTCCAGGATGTTTGTTTCCTTCCGCCAAAAGGAAGTGTTTGAAATGTCTGGTCTAAGCTTTAATGTTACCAAAGCCAAATATTTAAAGATAAAAAAAAAACGTAGTTTTATATGCACTTAAATTTGAGCTAATTTTGCTTCTATATTTCCCTGGAAAATTATTTTATCTGCTGACTTTTTATACAAAAATTCAACTTTTTTTCTAAACGAATTCCAATAATTTTATTTGCCACAAATCAGGGTATTTAGAAATACTACTTGTTTATTGTTGACTTGGCTTGTCATTCGCTTTAGCTTTTTCATATATGTATTCACCAATGGCACGTCTGCGAACCTAAAGTTTGAGAAACACTGCCTCAAAACCCCCTGACCCATCGAACAGTTTTTATTGAATTAACTTTTATTCGAAATGATTATGTTTTTAAGTCCCGTGCGGCCTCTTAAACTCGTTAATAAAGTGGAACTGTCTCTGGCATGTAGGCCACGAGTGCCAAGGAATCTCGACCTAAATAACACCACAACAAAATATTTTCCCCACTAGCTGCGCGCAAGATTATGATTTACATTCGAGCGCCACTTCGCTTTCTTTACTCACTTTGGGTGGAGGGCCATATTTATTTTTACGGCAAATTATTTTGCGTAAACCCCTGTTTTGAGACGCCTGGAGTTACTTCCTTCAATCTCGACGCGCGTACGTTGTTTTAATAGTGCCCTTTTTTTTTAGTTTCACTTTCAGCCGTAAATCTGTCAGGAACGTTAGCGCTTGACGTCCATACGCCGGCGTTACACGTCACGTGCGAGAGTGACAGGCGCGTAAAGACGACACGGATACTTGTCTTCCCGACGGCGTCCAATGATGATGTGCCCGGAAGCTCACGCGCACCGCAGACTGAAAACCGGATAGCTCTTCTTCTCATTCCGCACCAGTCTAAAACAAACCCGAAATAATAATTTTCAACTTTGATGTATGCAGTTTTTTTTATGTTTCGGTAACTGTGGTATATTTTAGCACCCATTCTTACTAGCCCTCTGGGTTCTACGCGTACGTACTAATTACGCTAATGTGTTATTGATGGGAAAGGTTGATTTCAGAGGAAGTGTACCCATCTGCGTGGAAGGAGAGTGGAAAACAATTAAGGAAAAACCACTCTAGGTAAACCCGAGCGACCGAAGCGGGCTAGTTAGTAACTACAACGCCTGTTAGAAATATAAGATACTATAATGTATTTTCCACAGAGGTAGACTCGCCAAGCGGCCCGGGACTACACATAATGATGAGGGCCCTTAGCCTAAATTAATATCTACCACTGAAGCTATGTCCCAGTGTAACCTGAAGGGGTGAGGTGGAGTATTTATATCTTTGTTATTTAATTATTTAATTTAATCACGAATCCATTTCAGCTACCTTATCGATGATCATTAATTTGTACTTTGTACTGACAAGAGCAAAAATGCTTCTAAATGCATAGACAACAGCTCACTACTTGTGTGGATCATTAAACAGAGTATTTTACTTTTACTTATAAACAAATCCAAGAAACAACAAATTATATGGTTTTAAATTTAACGCCATCATTTTTTTTTAGCACCGTGTCATACTACCCGTCTGGGCTATGCGATTATGCACTAATTACGCTAATGTTTTTTTAGGAATTAGGAAAGTTATATTTTTAAGGAGTTGTACTCGCGGAGAGCGTAAAACCATTTTGGGGAAGAACCTCTGTAAACTCTACTTGGATTCGAACCTTGGTCACCCCGTTATCGGTGGTCTAGTCTACTGCGAGGGCATTAATAATTGTAATTATCCACTTCATCCCGACTAAGTCCAGAGGTGGGGCATTTAACTGACCCGTATTCGAGTGAAGTTTTTTTTTTGGTGATGGACGACCATAGAGCTCTCACTGTGTCTGCCTCTCGGTTTCGTTACGGTGTGTTTTGATGCCGGTTTCCATAGTAACGCACTTTAATTATCCTTAGAGTGTCGTGCCAATGGACGACAGTCGATTGTTTATTGGAAGTTTGGCACGAGGATGATGATGTACAGTTTTATATCCGGCCGGGAATCGAACGTTGACCTCCCCGTTACTGATAAACCAGCCAAAAGAAGACTGACGTCATGATTCATATACCCACTGGTTCTGGTGTCAGCATGGTTGCGTAAGCAGATTATACCTAGCTTACATATTATGTGTTTGCTTCAGTAAATGGACAAATATTATAGAAGTGAAATTTAAAAATATTTGGCACCGAGTAAAATTTGTGGGAATGTCATGAGGGGTCGAAGCGCTTTTTCTGTTATATTTTTACAATCATTAATTTTCTTTATAAGGCCTAGAGTTATTTCCTGTTCCACTAATGCCCGGTTATTTTAGACACTTAACCTATTCTATATTACACTTCCTCGGTCCCGGCACAGATTTATCTGATTGCCAAACCCTTCCTTCACCTCTGACAAGACGTGTATTAATCACAACTTGTGAATGTGAGGAATGCCAGTACTCCACCGTGGTTCGGATCCCACGTTAAACTGTAAGTCTTCCATTTCATCTCACAATCAGCCAACCATTACACATTAGCGTAAGTGCGTATAACCTGAACGGGTAGTAAGACGCTGACTAATAATAATAATAATAATAATAATAATTTGTTACACTTAATTTGGGGATGTAGGATACGCGAGAAACTGTAATTGTTTTTGTAGTTTTTAAATCAAAACTAATTTTAGTCAAAAGAAATCAAATGTTGCTCCAGTAGAAACATAGTCTTTTACATGGTGACCTCATCATTTCTTGAATATTTGTCAAGGTTTTGCTGGAATTTAATGAAAACTTTTTTCTCTTCATTTAAAAAGTTTCTCATCTAATGCCGCTATGCTCATTACTGATATTCATTCAACAACTGTTGATATCACCATGTGAAGAAAATTAAACTATATGTTTCAACCTGAGCAATATTTTTTTGGCCAAAAAATATTTTGCTATAAAAATTGAAAAAAAAAAAAAACAAAAAAAAAACTGGCGCTTTCTAGCGTCCCCTACATCCCCACCTTAAGGTCCATGAATTGGGGAACGGGCACAAATGGGTCAACATAGAGTATATCATTTATTTCACAAACAATTCCTGTGAGTAGATTTCGCCAACATTTTGTGCTTAGAATTTAGTGATTGTGTAAAGGCATAAAAAATTTTTTTCCCCAATGAATTGATTTATTATTTAGATTGTTTCATTTGATACACGAGTATCGAAAGAAAAGTATCTGAAGAAAAAAATTATCAGTAACAGTAAGTATCGGTATCGAAATTTTAATCTGTAAAAATATCTTTTTCTTATCTAGTTAATAATAATAGTAATTTCAATTTTTGCATCATAATTAAATTTTCATATTTATTGAAACACTGAAAATTATCATGGATTTTAATAATCTAAAACAAATTTACAAGATGCTTTTTCGCTATCCAATTTAAAACACTAGAAGAATCTTTTGTTTAGTTTGTGATGATCATGTTCATTGATAAAGGTGTAGAGACTGGTCACCACTCACCCCATCGCCCAATCAGGCATCAGGATAAAACAAACATGAAAGAACCGCTTTGAATTACGATAAGCTAAAAGAAATTGAATGCTAGAGTTGCTTCTTGCTTGTCATGCAGAAAACGAGTGAGAAGTAATGTCATTTGTTCTTCCTCCACAGTCCGTTCTGGTAAACATTTAACCTCAGCATGCGTGAAGATAACAAAAAAGTTGTTTCTTTCGATATCCATCCGATACTGGAGTGTGAGTACTAATATCAGTAAAAGTATTGGAAAAGGGTATCGAGTAAAAAAAATACTAGTATCGAAAGGAAAATATCGATATTAGTTAAGTATCGATACTTTTTTCACATCCCTACACACGATTGCACCCAAAACATTTTCTCAAACATCCATTTGAGATGCATGGCAGTCCACGCACATACGATTTGTGTTGGAAGTTTCTGGTATGACTCTTTGTCTTCTCCAATCGTCGACGTGACCTCTCGCCCCTCTCCAATTAGCAAGAATTAAAAGTTTCCGCCGCCGCCTCTCTTGAATCATGTCGGCTTTTATGATCCTCGACTACTCTGAGCGGAGATCAGGTTTGATCGAGCTCTTCGTAGCGTCCGTTTGGCTCGATTGTTGCTTGTCATCAAGTTGAAAGTAGTGTGTTTATTTAGCACCGCGTCTTACTACCTATTCGGTTTGAGGTTATATCTATGTGAAGTGTACCCGCATTTGCGTTGGGGGAGAGTGGATAAACCACGCTCAGTACATACACCCTACAGAGATTCGAACCTCGATCTACCCGTCACGGGCAGTCTAGTCTATTGCGAGAGTAGCGCGTTAGGGTACGGCCAGACTGGGCGAGCGAGCGAGCGACTAAATATAAAATAGAACACATTGGTTGTAATGAGAGGTGGCCAACTGGAGCGAGCGAGCTTGAAAGATAGAACTGCTTCTATTTTTTAAGCTCGCTCGCGCTCGACCCGTACAGTAAGTTTACAGACGCTAGCAATATTATTGTATGTTGGTTCATTGAGTGCTAGGAAAACTTTTCAATTTGACATTTTTATTAGTATCGATAGTTTAGCACACTTGCTACTAACGACCTAATTTAATTAGTAGGATCATAAACCATACCTATATGTGTATATATGTGATATGTTAAAATACTTTAATATTATCAAAGTAGGCCTTACAAATATGAATCACCATTAGCGTGGAGAGAGGATGAGAAAACCACAACAATAAATCACTTGTTAATAACCACCCTCAGTTCACTGAGCCAAGATTCGGAGCCTCCTCGTCAACAACTATCGAGAGCTATCTGCTAATCACGCGCTCGCTCGCACGCTTACCAGTCGGTTCGAACACTTAGACCATGCGGCCACCGTAGCGGTTGAAAGTAGTGTTTACTGTTACTAGTCGTAAATCTACCCGCAACGATGGTCGCGTGGGCATAGGCGTCGGTATTGTCTGGCTCTTTGGTGAATTATAGGGGGAGGAGTTTAGGATCTTAGAATAATTGTTTCACCATTTATTTATGATTATTGCGACCAGTAACATTGGAAAAAAAACAGACTCGTCATTTATTGAAAATTTGCATTTCTGATTTTTATGGAACATCCATTATTATCAAAATATAATTAAGTGGGATGGAAGGGAGGTGAGAAAAGCCCAGTGTTTTTGTTGTTTTTATGCTAAAACATTTTTTCTTGCCAAAATAAATAAAATACTGCTCCAGTACAAACATAGAGTTTAATTTTCTTCACATATCAACAGTTCCTGAATATCTGTCATGAGCATAGCGGTATTATATGAGCAACTTTTTAAATGAAGTATGAGAGTTGTAATTAAATTAATCAAGACACCCTTGACAGGTATTCAAGAAATTTAAAGGTGACCATGGGAAGAAAATTAAATTCTTTATTTGTACTGGAGCAATATTTTAATCATTTTGCCCAAAAAAGATTTTGTCATAAAAACTGGAGGAAAAAAAAACACTTGACTTTTCCTCCCCCTTCCACTTCCATCCCATTTTAAAAGTTTCGTTGAGGTTAAATAAAAGTTAAAGCAAAGGATTGAAAACAATTATTCTTGGTCCCAGCCTCAGGTTTTGTGAATAAACTATTTGACGAGCAATTTACACACATAAGTTTAAATCAATTACATGATATGATTCTCCACATGGCTGTCATGGGTTGAAGCCATGGCACTTCTATAGTTTAATAATGTATAATATATTTTTTTTAAATCAAGACAAAATAGTCTTAAACCTCAGAAGCACGTGTCATGTACACATTTAGTCAGTGTCATAACTCATAATTAACTATCCATAATTTGCATTATAACTATTTATCATTAATTATTTCTTCAAAGTTTAATTTTTGCTCTCTTCTGCAAGACGTCATAATAGAAGGAAAGTTTGAGGGAAAGAGGAGCTTAGGAAGAAGGAGGTTACAAATATAGGATGACTTGAAGGAAAAAAGAAAATTCTGGGAGCTGAAGGAGGAGGCAGAGGACAGAGCGCATTGGCGGTCTGAGTTCACTGACTAAAGGAATGGACCTATCTTAAGACAGAACACATAATAATAATGTTATAACCATGCCTTCTTTTTCCATAATTTGGTTGGTCTGGTCAGCATTTGGCCCTCCCAATCTCTTTCCCGTCCCTTGAATGAACCGCTCTTCGGTTGGTGTTTATTTTTTGAAGTCCACGTGTCTCCGTGGCAAGTGCGCGACGTAGCTCTTCCCTTCCTCGTAAACATAGTTTCTTTGTTTATTATCAACCACCCACATGTCACTTGGTTCTCCATTCATTCGGCGAGGGCCATTGTGTTTGTTATTCTGGGTGTATAATGGTGTCACTCTACCTTCAACGTAACACTCTTTGGTGTGTGTGACTGAAGAAAAAAACGTCAGAGCATGTAATTGTAGGGCAAGAGAATGATTTCGTAAAGGTGAAAGTACATATTAACATAATATCCAGACTACGGTTACGGGAAATCCCTAGGTTAGTGACTCAACCACCAAGCGCTAAAGTCGATACATGGCTGTGAGAATCGCTTTATTGAAACTCATTTGATGATTTTTCTTATGGTAACGTCATTTGATATATATTTAAACTCTCTTTGCTCGTTGTGGGCTCCGCCCCCAAACCCCCAGTGAATGTAAACTAATGTAATTCCAGCGTTGTTTTGAACGTTGATTTATTTTTACAATTTTATTATTCTAGCTGTCCCATAGGTATGTCAGAAAATTAAAAAAGTGTGGAAAATGTGCAAAATTTACCTAAAATCAAAAAATCTAGCTCTGGTGCAATCCGTTTTTTGACAGGTTTTAGCGTTTAGCCACAAGAGGCCTTCAAAGAAAGGTCCGCACCGACTTTAAAGTTGCTCCGTCATTTTTTTTTTGGGGGGGGGGGGGGTTAAAAATGAAATTTTTTAACTTTTTGGAATTTTCCAATCGGTTACAGGCTAGAAGCTATAAGTTTGGCAAATTTCAAGTTTCTAGTTCATCTGGAAGTGGGTAAACATACATGTCATTGAGTGAGTGAGTCAGCCATGTGGCTTTATAGTAAAGTGATTTGGGATTTATCGAATGCGTAATTTCAATTTCCATTTTTTTGAAAAATGCCTAAGTGGTTAAGAAGACCCTACCCCCTCCGCTCGCCGCCCAGCCGCTCGCTATCTTATAGAATTTTGGAATTGGTATTTGGGCTTTCTTGTTAGCTACGAGACAATAAATCAAAGATTTTGACTAGGGTTTAATTTTAAATGTTGCTGAATGACATTTGGGTGAAACTTATGGTGGGATTGAAGGAAATGTAAGTATTTTTAAGTTTTTATCAAAGCGTGTTTTAGGCCAAAGCAAGTACAATTTTGCTCCGGTAAATAGATACATCTAGTTTAATTATTTACACATTCAAGCGTTCTAGAATATTTGTCATGGGCATCATGGGGCTTGAGGTCTTTCTACTCAAATTTACAAAGTTTATCATCAAATGGCAATTTGCTCAAGACAAATATTCAAAAATTGTTAAGAATATCCGAAGGTATTGTGAGGTAGTATTATTTAATTATAGATTAAAGTGTAGTTTTTATTTTTAAACAAGCTTCTGCATTTTATAAAGTCTTACGTCTTCTAGGTTGTACTAGCCAAGATTTCTAATTATTGCTTTTCTGTTTTCTCATATAACCTATTTTTTTCTTTCCCTGATAATTTCCTGGATAACCTTATTAAGCTTCTCAAGCTCTCAAAATTATCAAAAGTACATGTAATATGTACTCAAGTAAGTAAAGTCTAACATCAATTTTGATTTTCCCCGCCCAGAACTAACTATTAGTTTTCTTTATCGTACTGTTATTTAGTTTCATTGTTTGTAAAAGGCTAATAATAAACAGCGTATAAGCAAGAGCTGAACGTGTAACATTGTTCGGGCTTACCAAGAGATTAATAATACCGAGAATAATTTACAAGCACCGCATTTCCTCTTCTTATCCATGTGTGTTTGTTTTTTTGCACCCAATGTTTGAGATTAAAAGTCCATTTGCTTGTTATTAAAGAAGTATAGACTCATTATTGCATTGCTACCAACTTTAACGATTTTACTATTTATTTTGATTACTTAAAGATTTTTACAAAATAATTTCAAAATGAATGTGCTATGTGTATCGTGTCTAACAATACCCGTTAGGGCTATCCGCATATTTACTCTGATGGGTTAGGGACGAGGAAGGTGTAACTCAAAGTAGATGTACTGTTTTTGTGTTCATGTCAAAACTACAACTAAACTTTTTTTTTTATGTTGTTATAAAGGAAAAAGTTGATCGTTTAGTTAGACCACTTTATAATTATGTTTGTATCTTAACTTGTCTCTTTCAAGTTTATTTTTGTGAAATTTTACGGTTTAACTAAGTTTCAAACTTTCTTGTTAATAATTATTTTTTCCTAACTTTTTGCATAAATGATTTTCAGGGTTTGGCATGTTTTTCCTGAGGTAGACCCCACCAGTTTCGTACCATTTAGATTTTTTGTGAAAATAAATTTATTATTATTTTGTATATCCAATATACATTTTTTATCACATGTGGATTATATATCAGGACGTAGTGACCTAGTTGAGAAACCTCTTGATACCTACATATAAATTTATCTGATATCATCAATAAACCACAACAGCAGTAGTCTAGTGGCTACCACCCTGACGACCCAAAAGGCTTGGCTCATCACAATTAAACCCACTTCTGAACAATTGAGGGTACGGTAACTGTCGTTTTTTGAAGTTGCCTACCTTGTATTATATTTGTTTTCACCGGTCTGGAAGTTCCGCTGCGGTGAGGGCCGTATTGTTGGGAACCGCCGCGCGTGTATTTACACGGCGGGGGGCTGCTGGTTCGCGTCACCCGCCAATAAAACGGCACCTGTGCGTAGAGGCTATCTATAATCAGCTCCGAGTATGTGAGGTAAACTTACCGTCTTCGCGTCAAGCCGGTGTTGAACGCTGCGAAGGTCACGTGGCTGTCAGCAGTACGACAATATGTTCACTTTCTAACACTGGGTTGTTGGTTAAAACGTGGGAAACGGACATGGATAACCTTTCCGGTAAAATGTGTTGTTGCACAAAAAAAAAATATTAGTAAGAATCACAAGCTAACTTTCAATATTTTATGTTTTTATTTTATTTTAAATAGCAACGACCTTGTAAGTGTTGATATAAAACAAGTAGAGATGAAAATTTTCCTGGAAATTTTGAATAGGAGAATTTTCCGTATTGGGGCTTGCGGTGAGGGTTTAAATTGTGGAGGTGGCACCTAGAGCCTATTGTACTTAAAATATAGTGTGCGCTGACGAGGGGAGGTGGGGATCAAGAGGGTGGGGGTAGTTAGGAAGCAAGGAGGATAGAGGCGGAGACAAATGTCGGGCCAACACTTATTTTAGTAAACTTATTGATGATGAAAAATTGTAAGTTATGATTTATGAACATACAGGTTTACAAGGGTTTGTATTCATTTGTATTTTTTTTAGCCCACGTCTTACTACCCGTTCGGGCTATACGCCTATGTACTAAGTTACGCTAATGTGTTAGGGATTAGGTAAAGTTGAATTTACAGGAAGTGCACCCACATTTAAGTGGAGGGAGAGTGGGCAGCCATTTAGGGAAAACCACCCACAGTGCACCCGACCAGAATCAAACCCTGATCTCCCTGTCATCGGCAGTCTAGTCTATTGCGAAGTAGCGCGTTGGACCGTGTGGCCACTGGAAGCAGGTGTTTCTTACTATTAACTACTACTATCACTAATTATTATCATAATTACTGTTATTACTAGACTATCCATTTAATCAGTTGAAATTAATCTACAGAAATAATAATTGAAAATTTTCCGTTTTGGAAAATAATCCGGAAAAAAATATAGTAGAGAAAATCTTTCAAAACAGAAAATTTTCCGTCTCATAACTTTAGATACAAGGTGTCAGTTCAGACTGAATCTTGGCAGATGCATTGAGGATGTGGTTTATCACTGGTTCTCCTATCCCTTCTTTACCCTAATGCGGGTGCACTTCCTCTGAATAACATTGGCTCAACCTAACCCCTTAGATTCAACGACAGATAGCCCTTGTCTTGAACGTGTTTGGTAAAATCAAAACTATGTTACGCGTCTTAACGCCCGTTTGACGATCCTATACTTGTGCAAGGACATTCATTATGTGTGGGCAATTTGGAAAAAGTATGAACTACCTTTGAAAGAATATCCCCCAATGCGCAAAGTTTTAGTTAAAACCCCGGCCTGCCTACGTCAGTTAGTACAAACAGGGTTGTCAAATCACCCATAAAACCGAGAAAACAAAGGAAGTTTTGTATGTCTGGAAAGAAAAAAAAATGGAGAAACACACTGAATTAAAAAAAATGGGAACGTTTGTGAATTTGGGGACATTAAACTAGTGTTAAATAGTAAACCTTTGCATTTATTAGAAAAAAGGAAAGTGAATAAGTGAGCACGAATTCAAATACATGTATTATCGTCCTTAACCCTTCTTCACCCCTTGTAACATTGGGCTGCGTAGTAATCGCAAACATTTTCTCATCAAGCTCAAATAATCATGTTATTAACCTCAATGGCATTGGCTTGACAATAGTCAGCTATGTAAACATTAAATTTAATTCTTTCATACTTCTCTCTAAGGTGTCAAAAAAAAATTAGAATTCCTTTCTGGAAACCTGGAAAACGCAGGGAATTTTGTATCAAATGAAGAAATTAAACCAAACCGGCCCATTCTGCTCTGTCCAAAATTACGTGGTGGGTAGGAGAAGGGAAAAGGGGGGAGGTCACTTGTTTAGCCAAGTCGTCCTTCAATTACGTAAGGATTTTATTCGTGATTTTCGCCCCCCTCCTCCCTATTTGATGTAATTTTTTTTTTTTTGTTTGGTAAGTTATATTATTTTTATTGTTTAATTGTGTTTAGATATTTTGGTAATAAAGCGAGTGATAGGAAATCTTATAATATCTACATTAATTACAGTAAAACTTGGTGTAACACATCCTAAGTAAAAAAAAAAGTGAAAATTTTGAATAAAAACATTCTGACAGGTTTTTTTTTGTCATTATGAACATTGATTAAAAAAACTCACGTGATATGGATTCTAGTAATAGTGTGTGAGGACCGATTGGGCTGATAAAGAATGGGAGATACGGGTCACGTTTGAGGGGAAAGGGGGGTGGGGGGTGTCAAATTTTAGCAATATATGCCAGCTAACCTTAAAACTATTTTAATTAACTTATTGATGATAAAAATTACATTAAGTAATAACATAACGGGTCTACAAAGGCGCGCATTCATTTGTTTCTTTATTACTAGTACTGTATTATTACTACCACTAACAATAGTAGACGTAGTAGCAATTTCGCGGAAAACATTTCCGTTTCACATCTCTAGCTAGCAGTGGCGCCTTTAATTCCGATGGTTATATGTTTTAGGTTTGAATCTTGGCTGGATGTATACATATATGGTTGTAGCTCTGTTACTAATGGGTAGGAGAAACAATTATTTAGCTTTATTCCGAAAGGGTTTTGCCTGTAAATAACTAAAAAAAACCTGATTTATTGTTTCTGGTTTTGATTGCTTGAATGACTATTTAGAACACACATAACATAGTGCATCTTTTGGATTGTAAATCTACACGTAATTTATTATGTCTGATTTAGTGGGAGTCGTGAATCTATTATATATTAATATATTATTATTATTATTATTATTAAGTTAATTACTTAAATAGTTTATCATCCACTAGTAATTTCGGACACTAAGTAAATGATGAAAAGTTTAATTTCGAAGATTGCACAAATTTTCTGAACTAGTTTTTAAATTATCATTATTGGTCGCGCATTTAATTTTTATTCTTGCTTTGGAGGTCGGTATTCAATCCTAATCGATTACATAGTTTATTTCTTTAATTTCTAACCAGTAAGGCTGAAACGAGGGGCGTATTTATGGCCCTCAGAAAGTATTATTAATATATTTTTTTAATCACACCAACAACCCCACTTATTATTTTTATTTGTTTACATAATTATAAGAGGTGTTTTATATTTTAAATATTTCTTACCATTTCGCGAGAGGGAACTTCCCCACTATTCGACCCAAATGGAGCCATCCATTCCATTTTCTTTGCCCGGAAGGAATTTGGCTACATCCTAGAGAGTACTTATATCAGTCAAGATCAGCGATATCCAACCATTTTCAACTCATCGTATACTGAGCAGGGAGGTAAAGTTGTCAAGGCACACCATCATTCTTTTTTAAGGGAAGATTATATTATTTTTTAAAAAATCTAGCTTTGCGATTGTGTTTGAAGTTCAATAGCTAAAAAAATTATTACTATTGTGTTTTTGTTCAAAAAATAACATCATGGATTATAAAAGATTTGTTTTATTCCTGACTTATTTTCGACCTTCCCCCTAACGCCGGCCTAGATTAGGAAAAATCTCTCAAGTCCAAATTGATCAGGAACCAGTTAGACTTCTAATTTTATAATTCTCATTTAAATTGGCGTTGATAAGTATCCTACTTGGTCTAGCTTCTCTCCCCCCACCCCCCCCCCCCCCCCCCATATTTCCTCGATGGCTTTTCTTGCTTGTTTGCGCCGCTTTTAGTTGATGAAAATAATTGGGGTGTGTACATTTGAGACGCTGAGACGGCTCTGGCGAGCACGTGGCTGTTAGGGAGAACAGGACGTAGGCGAAATAAGTCGGTCGGGTCTGGCCACTTCATCATGATTCGTGAGTCATCATAGTTCATTAGCTTGAGAGGGGTGTGGGACAACGCATGGCCACTATCATTTGTTTATCAAATTACATTGATCTTAGATTCTACACAATGTTTTAAATTATTATTATTATTAGCACCGCGTCTTACTACCCGTTCGGGTTATAAGCACTTACGCTAATGTGCAATGGTAGGGTGATTGTGAGATGAAATGGAGGACCTACAGTTTAACGTGGAATCCGAACCACGGTGGAGCCTGGCATTCATCAATGTTTTAAAAATATCGTACTTCATTATAAAATAGGCCTCATCACTACACTCCTTTTATCTAATGATCATTTTAAATGTTTTGTGCTGTAATAATTATACTCGTATCGGTAAACCGTGCGATGAATTCGTGGTTAGCTCGGGCAACCCTTTTCTCTGCTTCGAACAAAGGAAAAAAAAAATCTTAATTTTTATTTTTCTACCCAAATTTTGATAAATTTAAAAATAATCTTATCAAAAATTTAAAATTATAGATTCTAGGTACTCATGTTTTGCACAGATGCTACTAATTTTAAAATTTCAGACCTCTGCGTACGGTGGATATCACGCAATGCTCATGACAGACAGACTTCATTTTATTAATATACGGTGACCTGGCGGTATAGGGGCAAGGTGTCGGTCTTCTGTGCTGGGGGTCCGGGGTTCAATCCTAGGTCCCGGCACAGATTTATCTTAATGCCAAACCCTTTTTTCACCTCTGACAATATGTGTATTAATCACAACTTGTGAATGTGTGGAATTCTAGGCCTCCGCCGTGGTTCGGATCCCACGTTAAACTGTAGGTCCTCCATTTCATCTCACAATCACTCTACCATTACATATTAGGGCAAGTGCCTATAAACTGAACGGTTAGTAAGATGTGGTGCTAATAATAATAATAATAATAATAATAATAATAATAATAATAATAATAATAATAATAATAATAATATACTCCAAATGTTTATCAAAGTTTACTACAATTTTTAAACTATAATTCACACATTTTACGATAGAGCAGATTATTTATCTTGGCATTCTGGATAGATAAAGGGCACCAATCATTTTGCTGAGTTCCACCTCTCCTTTAAATATACTCGTATTTTAATATATTGGATTGTGGTTTTTGATAGTTCGGTAATGTTTGTGTTTTGGTTTTCTCAGGTAAAAACGTCCTGTACTTGATTTTAAAATGTTAATAATTTGGTTTTTAATTATTTGTGATAGTTTAAAACCTCATTTTCATTGAACAACTCGCAACGTTAGCAAAGAATGACAACTTCATATATGAAAAAAAAAAACTTTATCTGTTGTTGAGAGACAAGTCCATTAAAGTTATCTGATCCTGTGTAAACAATATGTAGCATCGTGTAGCAGTGGCTCCTCTAAGCCTGTACGGACCGCCGCTACGAGCGCTGCGCGTGTTTGGACGTTCCTCGCCGGGCCCCACCGCAGCATGGCATGAGCAAAAAGCGTTTTATGTTGTCTCGTGTACAGACGGGTGAAGAGTTATGTTGCAGTCTAACAATCTGCTCAGTTGACGTCGAGTCGGGTTGTTTTCCAGCCGGCCTTTCTTCTAGCTAAGCTGACTCGGACAGTTTCGTCAGTGTGGTTACTGGTTGGTTGCCCGCCCTCCCTCCCGTTTCCTGTCCGGAAAACTTGCGTCCAGTCAAGACTACTGTCAGTACAACAAAAATATCTAATAGAAATGTTTATTGGGCACGGCAGCTTCGGTTGATTTTTTATTTCATTTTCGCGCTGACTATGACCGTTTGGGTCGCTTAGCTCAACTCAGCTAATTTTTTCCCACGTGTTTGAATAAAGACAATAATGTGCTTATGTTTGTGTGTTGATATAATCACCTTTGGAGAACGTGATCAAATCGGCAGTGTATCGTGCGTTACTTAGCAAACATTTGGTGCGGCGGTTTCGTGTTTGGTTCCAACAAGCGGCTCTTATGCGAATATTTTAAATAAAAGTGAAGTTGTTATATGTAAATTTGTTTTGTTAAGTGGCGCGAAAAATTGTGTAATTTATCAGTAGGGCCTAAAAATGAAGGTATTTTCTGTGAGTGTGGTGTTGGTGATTTATATGTCTGAAAGATAATGGTAATGATTTCTCAAACATGGGGACATTTCGTTGAAAAGTGTTTGGCTTATTTAAAAAAAGAATTGTGGGTGTGCTGCTAGGTGAAGTGAAACTGTGGTTCGTTATTGATCGGTTGTGAAGTCGCTGACTTATTTCTCACGAGGAGTTTGTCTCGAAACGCGCACAAATCGATGATGTTTTAATTTGATGACGGATCACTTCCTCACCATCCCCTACAGGACGTTTGTTGACGTTACTAAAAGCCGTCCACCGTGGTCACTGGGAGAGGACGTCCCTTAAATCTGCGGGTTCGGTCACGTCTCAAAAAATTTAAGTTCCCGAAGACTTGGTTTATCGTAAAGATAGGAACGAAAATAAATTCCTCTTTTTCAGAATTACGGTAGGTAAGAGAGATAACCGTGTTTATATATTTCTTTACGTCGTTGAAGAGGAAGATTTTGAAGCAAAACAGATGTGGTTTACGACGTCGGATTCGACTTTCCGAATGTCTAGCTTCAAGACGAAGATCCGGCGTCGGAAATACGCGCTGTCCCGCGGCAGTGCAGGGGTGTGGGAGCGACACCACCACCAACTGTGACCGCGGGACCAAGGCGGTGTCGGGCGAGTGGCAGTTCGTCAACTTCAACCCCGTCATATACGGCCGTCGCAGCCTCCCGCCGCCCAAGGACGTGATGGATGAAGCGGAGGAGGGGGACACGGAGGAAAGGTGTCAGCAGCTGCTCCCGCCGCCACTGCCGCCTCGCGAGCCGTCTCCAATCACACCGCCGCCGAGGCCGCCCTCTTTCCTGTCAGCTTTGGCGCAAATTGGCGTCGTGACGTCACATGAGGATATATCAGGTAACTTATTCCACTCACGGCCGATTTCCTGTCAAGCTTTGGCGCAAATTGGTGTCGTGACGTCACATGAGGAGCTCTCAGGTAACTTATTCTACTCACGTCCGAGATCTGAGTCACTTATAGCCGGCTTCGGGTTTGTCGCCTACAGATCGTGACAATAATTCAGATTACCATCAATTTGATGAAAGTTCGCTCAGATACATACATAACTTACTTTTTTTTAACGCAACAAAAACGGCAAAATTCAATAGTGTTGAAAATTCTTCTTGAAAGACATGTATAAATGTTTATCAGGAACAGGAACGCCACCAACTCGTCAGTATAAGAAATATACATTTCAGCCTCGCAAGGGACAGCCTTGTTAATGAATATTATGAGAATTGAAAAATGACACCTGGACACGGGAATCGAACCTGGGACCTTTGACTTAGTACACCAACGCGTCAAAGGTCCCGAGTTCGATTCCCGTGTCCAGGTGTTATTTTTCAATTTTCAGAATTTTCAGATTTAGTTCACCAACCTCAAATGCCAGAATTCTCCAAATTATATCAAATTCCCATACATCACAGTTTCAAATGTCGTATTTTATCGATGCTTATAGTAAGAATAGGGTCGCATTGTACGATGGTTCATTATAAGTTTCGTGAGCCGCACAAAATCACGGATAGAGCCGTGAGTTTTGACATGCCTGTTCTCTACAGTAGCCTTCTTAGTAGCCTGTCGAGTCTTTGAGAAGAATCTCTTTGTTTCTCGACTTTAAAGTTCTAGCGGACTATAAAGTGCGAAGCCGCCACGTTTTTATCGGCGTTCTGAGGAAATCTCGCCAAGAGGAAATTCCAGATGAGATCATCAAGTGAAGAGTCGTCCCGCTTTGACACGACTTCCCACTCAGCCACTAGCTGTGGGTAAACAAACCAAATACATCAAACTTATTTAATTTGATTTTTAGGGTAGGTACGTTCGAAACAATCTTATTAAAAGCGTTCGTTATTTAAGGGCAAAGTAAAGAATCGGCACTCGCCTTTATTGAGGAATGAAAATCGCACTTTGGTTTTAGATTCCCCTCATTGCGGCTTAACACCCGTACCGGTGATTGCGTGTTGTAATGAGTGAGACTAGTGAAAGACTGGATTGCCGAGCTACGGAGAGGTTGAGGTTTGAATCTCTGATATATATGCTGAGGAGGTGGTCTTCCTCGTGTGATTGATCGTCTCATTCCTTTGCCACATGCGATTTATCATCTCCTCCACGCTTCCTTTCGCTAAAATACTCTTCCTCTACCTACCTCCTAGTTTAAGTCGTTTGGTAGCCTTGTGTTAAATTGTATGAATTAGAAAAAAAAAGTGCTTCTGAATAAGAGATGCTAGCCTATAAGTCATGAGGTGGCAGTCAAAGTAATTCTTATTTGAATTAACTTCGTTTTTTGCTAAAGTTTTCCTGCTATAATAAACTTGAGACAAAACACACACTTTCTTAAATTAAAAAAAAACTACCTTTGATATAGGCAGGAATTAAAAACAAACTCTTGTAAATAAATTAAAATATCATTCATGATCGATCACCCACTGTGCAAAAGATTCAGAAAAATCGATTTGTCACTAATTTTTAATTAAAAATAATTCTATAGAATCCTAATTATTATAAAAACAAGCTCTAGATTGTATTCAATTTTATATACCTTTTTTTTTTCGGAAATTTGAAACTTTTTTTCTTTTCCGAGCCTGTAGAGTATCAAGCTTTAAATTTTGTGCCGAATACCATTTCACAAGTGTTGACAAGACGCGTGTCAGTAAGTTGTGATCTCTCGGGTGTTTGTAACTGTTTCATGAGATAAAACAAATGTTCACACACACTGCTTCCAAATATTGCACGCATTTGGTGCAAAAATCAAACCATTTTTTGTAATCGATCTCTGGTAATTAAAAAGTCAAAATTCTGTACACCGTCACTTACTAAATTATCCCAAAAAGTGCCCAATTTTCAAATGTGATCATCTTAAGTTATGTATTTCTACAACTTTTAGAAGAAGAATCAGGCCTCGTTGTTTGGCTCATCAAAAGGTCCGTGGGCCGCTAATTGGCATGCCTGTATTAAAATATCAATGTTGACTCTAAAAATGTTTTAGTATTTTCTAAAAATTCCTTTCCTACCAGAATCCTACATAAATTACATAATGTTTTTTTTCTCTCTGATGATTTTCGGCCTCCCAGCCCTAACCCACAAGGTTTTCGTTTTAACTATTTTTAGACATAAGGATTGGTAATAAAGCCAGTGATATGAAATCTTATATTACTTTTAGTGCTTTAAAATTAGGTGTAACGCACCTTAATTAAAATTTCACTTGCGTAATTCAAGGACGCCCCCCCTCCCCCCATGGAAGTATAAATACGTTTCAATTCAGAATTACTGGAACAATGAGTAGTTCCCAGCTGCCGTTGCGGCATGTTTACTCTAGTTCTCACGGTGCAGTGTTAGTGTACTGTCATTCAGCATCTCTTGATGCAAGCGGAAGTCTCACGACTCACTGAGACTTTTTTTTTTAGACATTTGTTTTAACTCCTGGAGAGTTTAGACAAGTTTACCATAGTGTCGTTCCGTCTTGTTTCAGCATAGGACTTTTCCCACATCAAGAATCATTGTTGTCTACAATAATCTACCTTACTGTTATAAAGCTCAAGATTGTTTCGATGGATCAACAAATGTTAAATACATTTTATGTGACCAGTAATAGGGAAACTTGCAACATATGTGTTTTAATATGTTTATTTATACCGCATATTAAATATAATTTTTTACCCCTGAAAATGTGTGAAAGTCATAGTTTGCCTAACATTTATTTTTTACCTATTTTTCATTTCTTAACACCCATAATTTACTTTTTTTTTATATAGGATATTCATAATTCGGACAGGTTGCGTCAATGCAATGTTGGCTGTTCTAAATTTCATCTAAAAGATTTTTTTTTTAAATACGGACGTAAAATAGTTCAAGTTCAGTTGTATAGGCAATTTATCCTCAGCTGTGACCTAGTGGCATTGGACATTAGATTCGTATTGCATCTGGCCGCCGTTGACGGGAAGGTGCCTTTCGATTCTTGGTGGGTGCACCGAGGGTTGCGGTTCCGTTTACACCAAGCTACTCAATTCTTGCTCTTAGAGGGAGTCGTTAGTAACTAAACAAGGTAACCCGTATGGGGTAGCATGGTCTAAGGCGTAACTCTTTCAATAGATTGCTAGTGACGGGGAGGATTAGGTTCGAATTCCGATCGGGTATATTTAGGTTAGTTTTTACTCAAACGGTTTCCTATCCTCCCTTCACTCAGCTGTTTGTATAGTTCCTAAATTATACCTTCCTTTATCCCTACTTAGTGCAATTAAATGCAGATATCTCGGTCGAGTAGTAAAATTCGGTGCGCCAAAAAAAAATCAGGCTACTTGTCTGTATTTACTGTTATGCTTTCGGTCATCCAGACATTTTCCAGTATCGGTTACTTGCGTCGCAGACCCCACTTTGAGGATCACAGAACTAAACCAAAGACCTCGTATCCAACTCTTGAGGTGGGATTGCAGGGGACGGGAGAAAAGGTCCGTGTTTTTGCAGTTTTTATAGCCAAAATAAATGGTTTCCAGTAGAAACATAGTTTAATTTTATTCCCATGGTGACCACAACATTTTGTTGAATATCTTTAAAGGGTTGTCCTGGAATTTATTGACAACTTTTTCGCTTCATTTAAAAAGTTTCTCGCCTAATGCTGCTATGTTAATGACAAATATTCAAAAATGTTGATATCACCATGTGAAGAAAATTAAACACTGTTTCTACTGGAGCAATATTTAATTTAATTTAGCAAAAAAAAAAATCGCAATCACGCTTACCTTTTCTGGCGTCCCTTACCCCTACACTTCCACCTTAACGTCCTAAATTTTACAATCGAAAAATAATCCCTTCACAAATGGACTAATTATTGTAGTAAACTGTGTCTAGCATCGAACCTGGTTCCCTGTTAACCCTTAACCCGCTAAATTGGTATAATAATACGTGTTATAGTTGCTGTGTTTGGAAATATCAATAAAGAGCAGGATAAAGGAGTCATGGTGACCTTCCCAGAAAATGTCAAGGGAGGGTTGTTTGGCAAACTTTACGATGATCTCATGTTTATTTCATGTAATACATAATAGATGTCGCCTGACCTTGTGATAGCCACCGGGTCAAGGTCTCAAGACCCTCTATGCAAATTCTTTGTTGGGGCAACTGTCCGCTGTTGGCTCAGTAGAACAAGTACCACCGTTGCAGCATCTTTCAATAATCATTATCGCGCTAGCGCATTGTCATGATGCAATTACCTTTTAGAGCAGGCTTGCCGGACTCGTTTGATCATAAGGACCACATGTTGACCACATATATTTCAAATAAATTTATATGAGCAGTATCAAAAGTTAAATAAATATTTAATAATCGTTAATATAAAAGGAAATTTAAGATTATACGATTTAACATTTTTAAGACCTCCCCTCTATTTGTACATATAAATATGAAATCGTTTATATTTACAGCAATGGTGTGAGTAGCCTTAAAAACCTCGTGTTGAAATCACTTTCTTAATAATGATGACAAACGCCTGTCCGTAAAAGTGCTGTCTCACGCAGGTTATATGTTCCTTTTCCTTCAGAGAAAAAACAATTGTTCACACTCTGGGGTGCTGCCAAACATTGCACATATTTGTCACGCATATTTAACAGGTTTTTTTTTTAGAAATTAATCTTTAGTGAGTAAATATTAAAAAAATTGAAACCTTACTCGCGAAATTTCCAAATCCTAAACTTTGTATTTCTTTAACGTTTATAAAATGATGAATTGGGTGACATTGTTTGTTGGTTCGTGGGCGGCAAGCTGGTTTTCCCGTTTTTATACGGGGTGTCTACCGTCCGGGAAAATCAGGGAAAGCGGGAATTAGCCGGGAATGTTAAGTAATTAGGAAAAAACGGGAATAAGTCGGGAATTTGGTAAATTACAGTAAAAATCCGGGAAAATTTTGTTTTACTCAAAATATGATACACATTAATCATTAACTCGGTAAATTATGTAATTCAAACTGTCATTTTTTGTTTGTAGCTTTGTAATATATTTTTAATTCCTAATAAACAATGTTAATACAAATTTTAAAAACATGTTTATTTAAATTTTAAAACGTATTATTATTCATAAAAAAAGATTAATAGAAAAACGAGGGGGGAGTGGACGGGGGGCGAGTTAGAAGAATGTGACATACTTTTTAGTCTGAAATTTTAGGAATTGATCAGGGGAAATCGGGAAAAAGTTTGGGAATTTCATTGGTCAAGTTGAGTAGACACTATGTTTTAAGCATTTATAAAATTAATACGGAGAAGCCAAAATTGACGCACAGTATTTGTTTCATAATAAAATTAGATCCTCTGGCTATTAATAGCGTTCATGATAGCAGGCCCAACTCAGCTCCCGGCTCACGCGAGGTATGGGAGTAAAAGAGAAAATAAAAGACCTAGATATGCCAGAAATGTGTGCAGTACATTCGTATTTGAATGATTACTCGAAATTTTCCGCGGTGACGATGGGGGACAAAGCGACAAAGTTTCTTGTTAATAACTACAGTATGTTTCTATTATGACAGAATGAAGATTTGTGCACAGTGATTATCTGTGAAGACATTCTAAAATTGTCAAAAACAGCCTTTTCAGTGCAGTTTCTAACCTAATATAATTTAATATTTCAATTATGTTCATTATTAGGAATGCTTACTAACTTTTTATTTCCAATAAAGTTTAATCAGAATTATCCACGTACAATATTGTTCGTGTAAATCTACAATTTCTAGCCGATTGTCTCACAGAGTTGATTGGCATGTGATGCACGCTCTTAAAATTATCACATTAAAAAAAATACAGAAAACACAACGGTGTCTGACTTTCGAAATTAAATTTAGTGGTTTGTATCTAAGCTCCTCCCATGGCTCTACACAGCTCAATTTTCTCATGAAGGGCAGCTAGAAAATGTCTTAGACCTACTCTCACATATTCGAACGTTAAGTCATGTCATCTTTGGCTGTCATTTTCTAAAAGTCTCTTCCTATGAAAATTGGTCTCCAAAGTACTAGTTTACACTATGCAGCCTGTAATAGAGCCCCTACACGATCAGTCAGACTGTCAGTATTACTAAAGTAATAATTAACACTGACAGTCTGACTGATCGTGTAGGGGCTCTATAACGATAGAGCACTTGGCACTCAAGATTCTGAGGTTGTTCATGCTTACATTTGTCAACACACTACTCTTTGGTGTACTTGGTGATTGGTTGACCCTCGGATCGACTTGAAACACGGTCTAGGTTCTCGCCGGTCGCTAAAAAAGACCTTCACTGTTGTTGTTTTTCCATGAGCCCACCATTGTAGCAATAAAATGTTGTTTAGTGTTAGAAAGGGAACAAAGGAACAATGTTTATATTAGAATGTGGGTTTTGAGTCACATTTTGATCGCGTATGAATGCTCATTAGTAAAACATACTTACTGGATGATTAACGTGATTTCCCCG
Source organism: Timema podura (assembly GCA_033556935.1). Taxonomy (NCBI): domain Eukaryota; kingdom Metazoa; phylum Arthropoda; class Insecta; order Phasmatodea; family Timematidae; genus Timema; species Timema podura. Next base: position 18,770,624 of record JAVRXN010000005.1, on the reverse strand, counting down.
CCGCGTTGAGTTATTATTATTATTATTATTATTATTATTATTATTATTTGGCACCGCGTCTTACTATCCTTTCAGGCTATACGCTTATGTACATTACACTAGGTCTAACGGTTTTAGGAATTAAGGAAGTTTATATTTTTAGCAAGTTTATCTGCATTTGCGTGAATGTAAAGAGGAAAACTCTCTTGAAAAAACCACCCTCAATACACCCGACCGAAATTATAATTTCGATCTCCCACTCATTGGCAGTCTAGTCTACTGTACTGCGGGAATAGCGCGTTGGACCACGCGGCCACCCATGAGGTGTTTTTTTTTTTAATTTTTTTTTAAAATTAGTATTAGTGGCAAAATGAGAAGTCAATTATCTCAATAAAACAGTAAAATTAGTGGTTTAAGTGAAGTCAATCAATGGATGAAAAGGAAACATTTCAGAATTTTCTGCTATGACCCACACCAATAACAACGATTAAAAAAAACCTTATGTAAGATGTATTCCACCCCTTTCCCTCTCGTAAGAAAACTTAATAAAATATATACACCCCCTCCTCCAAAAACTCTTACAAAAATTAAGGAAGACCCCTTTTAGGAATTGATCCCTACAGTAGAAAAACTATACATTTATTATAACAACTTTAAATGTCAGATTTCCCAAAATTATGGCAAAAATCAAATTCCAAATTTAATATTCCTACGACGTTTATAAAAAGAATAAAAGGTCCACGGACCGCACACAGCCATCATGCGCGAGTTTGACATGTCTGGGTTTTCTTTAGGGACAGTCTGTAAAGTGGAGCTTGCTTGAAGACTCCTGAGCCTTCACATACAAGAGCACTTGTTTCTTTCCCTCGACACATGCGACTGCATCTGCACGACATCCAGAGAGATGAAAGATAACTGCGGAAATCAGACTGCGAACACATTACAGTGACAGGAGCTGAAACCAAGACGAGCTAGTGGAGGGGGGGGGGGAGAGAGTTGTTTAGTTACGTAACAAAGTTACATTATTTGAACCCCTCCCCCCCCATATATATCACCTTGTACGTTTTCAATTCCTCACCGCCTACCCACGCCTGTCCCATAACACATAAATTTGAAAAAAAAAATACACGTATACACGGGAAACCGGGAATAAAGGGTTATGTTTCTTGCACTTGCCTTGTTAAATTACAAATATTTTTTATAACTTAAAAAATTAAATACTTCTGGCAGTACTTGATTAAAAACCAGTACCTATTTGTGTACTACCACCTAGGACAACAGAACATAACCACAAAAAACAGTAATATTTTTTTTTAAACACGCAATAGATATAGTCACCCTAGTTATAATATAAGTAGAAGTGTTATGCAACACAGACTAGAAGCTTCTTCCGCCACTAAAGTGTTTGAAGTGGTCAACCACAAGTCTAGGGGACCCTAGTTTTGTTCTGAGTGGTTCCGACGAAGAGATGCAATATTTTAATTACAAGATCGTCCTAGTATTCAATTACAGGCATTGTCGATGGTTATTTAATATTAAGAAAACTGTCTTACACTAAGTTAATGAGTCATGCGCTATTCCGCCCTCATTAACTTAAATCGTCAAGCGATTAATCGACATATCTCAAAGAGTCGAGAGGAATCAGTAAACATATAAATTTCCATAAAACATGATTGAAAGCTGGGTGACCTGGCGGTGTAGGGGTAAGGTGTGGGAATTCTGTGCTGCGGGTCCGGGGCTCAATTCCCGGTCACGGTACAGATTTATCCGATTGACAAACCCTTCCTTCACCTCTGACAAGATGTGTATTAATCACAACTTGTGAATGTGAGGAATGCCAGGCCTCCACCGTGGTTCGGATTCCACGTTAAACTGTAGGTCCTCCATTTCATCTCACAATCACCCTACCATTACACATTAGCGTAAGTGCGTGTAACCCGAAACAGGTAGTAAGACGCTATGTTAATAACAATAATAATAATTCTTTGTTGCAAGTTGTAAATAAATTATGCCGCAATAGCCAATTTTAATTTTTCCTTGTTCATTGCGTGTCAGTCACAGAAGTACATAACTTAATGAAGCAAAATATGGCTCGCAGGAATTCTGAGGTTCGGCTCGAGGTTCGACTCACTAGTCTGGACGCAGCTTAATGCAACGCGGCCATCTGTTTTGAGAAATCCGCTTTATTGGTCTAACGCGTCACTCTTTGTGTTGCTATACTGGCCTGCTGGTGTTTGGGAGATTAAGGGCTCGAATCTCTGTCGGGTCTGCTGAGGGTGGTTATTCATAAATGGTTTTCCACTTTTATTCCACACAAATGCGGGTAGAATACCTCTGAAAGGCTTCCTTTCGCATCCTTACCCTATTAGAAAAATGATCATTGATATGCATATAACCCGAACAGATATTACAACGCGGTGATAAAAAAGGGGAGGTGGGGTGAGGGGTATGGCAGCTAAAGGATGAACGAGTCACACATCATGGCCGAACAAGGGAACTACTCAGCACGATGTGTCCGTTTTGTTGATTTGATTGTTTTGGTCGTTTCCTAGCGCTGCTGCCGTTTTTTAACGAGCGATGACTCATGTGGGGTCTGGCAGACTGGCTGGGTTACACCATCCGTTAACCTCCGCTCGGGGCCACTCTTTACACAAGCAAATTACTCCGGTTGATTCACTTGATGGCTCGTGGAATTAATTTATAGCCAAACTACGCTTTGTTATGCTCTACATTGTCTTTCATCGAGTTTTACCTTTTGTACGGTCAGTGCTTTCTGGCTGGTGTGCCCATGTTTTAACTGGTGTATCTGTTGAATGTAATACATATAATGAAACAGATGACTTGCGACCATTTGTTTCGAGGCAAAATGTCGCATTACGCCTATAGATGTGAAACAGAAAATTTTCCATATAGGCCTATTTTTTTCCGTAAAATTTTTCAAAACGGAAAATTTTCAATTATTATTTCTGTAAAATAATTTCAACTGATAAAATGGATGATAATAATAACAGTAATAATAATAAAGACATATCTGCTTTGTTGGCCGTACGGTCTAACGCGCTTATCTTGCAATGTACAGGGATGACATGGAGATCGAAGTTTAATCCCGGTCGAGTGCCCTGAGGGTGGTTTTCCTAAATGGTTTTCCACTCTCGCTCCACGCCAATGTGGGTGCAATTCCTCCAAATTCAACCTTACTCATACCTAACACGTTAGCATAATTAGTACATATAAGCGTATAATCCGAACGGGTAGTAAGACGTGGAGCTATAAAAAAAGTAGTAAAGAAACAAATTAATGCGATCCTTTTTAGACCCGTTAAAATGTTCATAAATCATACTTGTAATGATTTTAATTAACTTATTGATGACAAAAAATTGAAGGCTTGCTCGACATTTTCTCCCTCCTCCCCCTATCCACCCAGCTTCCTATCTACCCCTCCACTATCATCCTTCCCCTCCTTTTCTTATAACCCACTCGTCTCTTAACACACTATATTATTTTTGAGTATAATAGGCTCTAAGTGTCACCTATACAATTTAACCCTCCACCACAAATCGTCACTGCAGAAAATGTTCCAATTCAAAATTTTCATCTCTAATTACGTTGCATTTGGCGTAGAGACGTTCGAGACATTTTGACTCGCAACTAGTTATAATTGTTCGATTTCTCGCCATTTGTAAGAGTTGAGTGCAGTGTTTAGTTGTCTCTTGGGAAAAAAAAAAAGTGAATGTGAGCATTTGGGTGACTATGATGGCCATTCTTTTATGGCATTTCACACATCTTTTTGAAGTACAACCTGAAAAAGAATATCGGGTTCACCCAATAAATCAAAAAGAAGTAGGCCTACATTAATAGCTTTGTCCTGGAACTCGATTTTCAAATAATTTAAATAATAACATGGCTGAATATCCACATGTTAATCGGGGCCTGGCATATGTCCAGTTATAAATGTATCTCATATTTTGTCGTGAGACAAATGAAATGAGCATCGCGATTGGTCTCGAGGCGCCTCGCGACAGTGTCGCAAGCAGTGTGCGGCTGTGCGGCTCTTTGTCGAGACGTCTGCAGCACGTTGCGACGCACTGCAACTAAATATCTTGTCTCGAAATACAATGTTGTATTTGATGTGGTGCCAGCCTTACATTACAGTTAAATGTAGTCCACATTTTTCGTAGCGCATTTAACTCCCGGGGGTGTAGAACTATAACAACACCTCCATTTCCCAGTGGCCAAGATAAAAAAACACAAGCATTGGCCTTTTTACATTGCAATAACTTTAGGGTAGGCAGCCTTAAACAAGGTCACTGTATATACACTTAGTGAATTTTCTTTGCAAGTGGATGTAAACTAATGTAATTCCAGCGTTGTTTTGAACATAACAACTTAAAGTTACCGGTATTGTATTGCATTTTTCACACATTATTTTAGTTTCTCCATACTTATAGGGCAGCTAGATTCATCAAATTTGGCACGCTTATGGCAATTGGATGTGCCAATATGCCTGCCAAATTTTATGATTCTAGCTCTCCCATGTGTGTCAGAAATTTTTTTAAAAAGTGTGCAAAATTTACCTCAAATCAAAAAATCTAGCTCTATCTAAGGTATAACCTATGTAGATACACAAAAAGTAATAGGACCAAACCTGTGAATCTCGGCCAAATCCGTAGCTGCTCTGGTGCAATCAGTTTTTTTTATAGACCTTACCATTTATCCACAAGAGACCTCCAAAGAAAGGTTCGCACCTACTTTAAAGTTGCTCCGCCATTTTGAATTTTTTCCGGGGGTTAAAAATTAAATTTTTAAATTTTTTGGAATTTTCCCGTCGGTTACAGGCTAGAAGCTATAAGTTCGCAAAATTTCAAGTTTCTAGCTCATCTGGAAGTGGGTAAACAATAATGTCAGTGAGTGAGTCAGATATGTGGCTATATAGTAGTATAATGTATGATACATGGCTGGACGTATAAATACATAAAATAGATTTAGTGTTTTTATCCCATGTTCAGTTAATACGGATATACGATAGTTACTCTAATGTTGTAGGGATGAGGAAGGATATATTTTAGATATAATCTACCCGAATTTGCTTGGAAGGAGGATGGAAAACCATAATGTGGTGGGGGGGACCTCTCAATAGACCCGACTGGGAACGAACCCTGATCTCACCGTCATCAGCAAGCCAGTCTAATACGAGAGTGACGTCTTAGACGGTTTGGACACAAGCGGATTTGTGTTATTATTATTATGATTATTATTATTACTATTTTATATACTGTTAGATGAGTGTTCCTTTATCCACCAGACAATAATATACAATCAGGAAAGTAAACGGACATTGTTGATTTTTTTAACGTAAAAAATGTGCCTGCTAAAGTTTCATCGTTTGTAACCTGTGCGTTATTCATCCTCTGATCTAATGGGGGAAGAGATTATGGAAATCTATGGTTATTTGCTAGTAGGAAGGATTCGGAAACTAATAAAGCACCCTCACTGCTTGTATTGCTCCTTTATAGGTTCGAGGCTTTGTGCGCATGCCTTAGTGCTGTAATAAATATTCCTGTAACGTATTCCTAAGGTAAGGTGGGGGCAGTAGGGGGTGCCTACATGGGATGGCTCGTGGTTTAATCCCCCAAAAGGACATGGCATGGATTTTGTTTACTTTTAAGTTCCTCTGGGAACAAATTTAAATCTTAATTTAAACATTGCTGCTGTAGTCAAAGTTTATTAAGACTAATGAGGCTATTAGACCCAAAGTAGCCTACATTAAGAAGGAATCGAAACATAATTTTTGTAACACTTTGGAAGCGTTTCGACAGAAAACGCCAGCTAGTTCTTTACGGCCCTGATATTCCTGACGTGTTGAAGTCGGTCTTACGCTCGAGAACCTTCGCTAATACTTTTGAAAACACTTAAATATTACGAGTCTATAAAAAAAAAGTTTGTTTTTTAGTGGATACACATTTTTTAACTACGATGTCTGCCGAAATGCGTGGGCGAGAACGTTCGCGAAACAGACCTGACTTTCAGTGATTTTTTTTTCTACTGCAGAACCTCTTTTGAGAAGAGCCGAAAAGTTCCCAAGGACATTATCCAACAGCTGAAGTGACGTCACTCGCACAAAGAAAAACGAGAACTACATATGTTTTTGGTGGCGTGATTTAAGTTATGAATGACTCCAATGTTTGGAAGCGGTTATTTTTTATATATTTTTTTCTAAGCGGTAGCGTCGCTTACACGAAAATAGTGAAGGAAAAGGGGGGAAAGTGTTGTTTATCTAGCATATAATCGCAACCATGCATGAGATAGCCTTTAAAAATGAAAGCTTTTACACATAATCTCACATACAGCTTGACGAGGATATCTTTCTTGCCCGTGGTATGTAGTTGATTTACTGTTGGGAAGATGGACTTAGTTCCAGTACAGATTTACCAACTAGTTCGGCGGTATATGTATTAATATTTCAGGAACTACCACGGTATAGAACGTGTTCGAAAGCGTGTCCAGGGTTAAATAGTGTTTGCTATTTTTACCTTTCGTTTTAGTTTTGTATATCCTTGAATTCAAGCGACCGAAGTAAGAACAGTAGAGATAAAATTTATGGCTCAACCATAAATCAAGGGGTTAAGGTAGGGGCTCCCAAAATGTAGTTGAATTGCAGACTTGGATATATATTCAATCATACTGATTCTCCAGCATGTTGGAGGCGTCCCACACACACACTCACACACACACACACATTTATATATATATAATAAGGGGTAAGAAACACATTCAGCACTTCTTCTACACACTCAACATAGGTTCTTGTCAGGTCCCACAACCAGATCTTTGAAAGAATCGGAAATTTCGTACGGGTACTTGTTGTCGGGCAATTCAATACGTACCTGTTATATTATTCATACACTAAACTCTACTTATGTGCTGAAGTTTGGTGAGTTTCCTACGCCCCAGGTACACATAGCGACAACTTTGGCGTCGTGGAGCCAAAGTTCTTTACGTGGAAATACTTATTTTGTGACCCTTATGACCTGTGAAATGTTTTACATGGAGATCTGGATAACCCTGTATTTTATTTAGAATCCTAGGCCCTATTTGTTAGTAACTTAATTTTCTGTTAGAACAAAAGTTGCCGACACTGTTGTTCACTTTTTTTTCAAGGGCCGATTCCTTAGTGTTTTAAAGGAATATTAGTTAGGAAAACTTTTTTTACCACCGTCCTACTACCCGTTCGTGTTATACGCTTAATTACTAATTACGCTAATGAATCAGGAATGAGTAATGTTAAATTTAGATAAGTGTAGTAGCATTTCCGTGAAGATAAAGCGGGAAATATTTTAGTACACCCGACCGGGATCGATCTTTCTGTCATGGACAGGTTAATCTTTAGCGAGAGACCTTAGACCATATGGCGACCGAAATGGGTGTCATATTTACTAATTAGATAAATGATATGTCATATGTGAGTTTTGTCTTAGTGCTAAGAGGCTGAAAGCGCCCTTTGGGTTCGTGTCCGGCAATGGGCGTAAGTACTGCATTTATGTATATCAGTGGCGTGTGGTCAATTCTGGAAAGAGGGATGCAATGAGGCTACAATAATGGGGGTCTGATGGACCCTAGTTTAATCAGAAGCTCACACTGGTATTTTTCTTTTTTGTATAGTTAAAAGTATTTTGGGGAAGAAATGAAGTGGGTTGACCCAAATTATGCATGGAGTAAAACAAAAGAATTGATGATCTTAGCAATATTACCCCAATCATTACATTATATGTATATATATTTAAATAATAATTGTAGTTCTAACTAAAAAAAAAGAATAATAATAATCGTCAATTCCAATTGCCGAAATTTTCTCCTGGCTTGTAGCCTGCAAATTAGTATGACTTTAGGCCTGCCTTATAGTTTTGAATCCGGATTTATTCTACACGCCATCATCATTAGTAAATATTAAGGTCAATTATATAATTTTCCACCAACCCAACATTAATTAATTATTAATTATTGAAACGTCAATTTTTTTATAGGCTGCCTGTAGATGGAGTGGGTCTGCCTGTTTCATTTATTTTATATTTCTCGTCAAAAAACTGTGATGAAAAACTACGCTTCAAAATATGACATGAATAAACAGCAGCGTCCACTGCTGCACTTGTTGACGCACTCGTCATTCTACAACTGTACGCTAAGAAACAAACCGCTTCCCTTGGAGGATCAAACAGAGTCAATATTCCGTAAAAATAAAAATAAACTTAATTTAAATTGGTGATAAATACGTTATTTTGTAAGAGAGTGCCCATAATTATATCTATAAACAATAAATATCGGTTAAAACAGACTAAAAATTAAGATTTTAACCGTATTAAACGTAAAGTCTGTTCAGCTTAGGAATTGTTTTCTGAAAGGCCTTTTTCCCTACCAGAAAGCTATAATATAGTAGGATTTTGGTAGGAAAAAAGACCTTTCAGAGAGTAATTCCTATCGTGAATGCAGTATACGATTATACACCAATCACGATATTAAACTCGTGCGCTTTACCGCGCGCTTTACTCGCCTAGGGATACATACGGTGCTTCCTTTCCCCGATGAGGGCCGGACAGACCCGGAAACAAACGATTGGCGGGATAAAGAGTGAACGAGACCAGCTGGCCAGTCAGTATAATCTGAAAAAGAACGGCATACGCCGAAAGAAGAGCTGCGACCTCAACTTAGTATATTGTTAGGAAAGGTTTTAATAAATAATAATAATAATAATAATAATAATTTGTTTTAACTTCATTTCGTCTTTATTTCTTTTTTCCCTCTTTAATTTTAGGGAAGCGTTGCCACTGATGTATATGTAATACAAATAATTTACATTTCATTGATTGACCTTGGACTTTGTGTAGTCTATTTTCAAAGATTTGGAAAAAATAAATTTATTAGTTTTCAGGCAGTGATAATGCTGGATTGTATGTCTAGAAAGAACATTTTTTAAATATTAGTAGCGCTATTTTGTCTCGTAATATGGTAGCTTTAAAGTAAGTACTCACCGAGATGCGAGATGTTGGCATTGCCAGAATGTTGAGTATCCATGAAGGAAAAGTGAGTGGCACGCGTTGTGCTGGGCAGAACTTTTGAATAAAGTATGTCTGTCGAATCTACAAGTTTGCGTATCGTGATGTTCTTTTTTTATATTGCGTTAGAATGCTGTTTGAATATATAATGCTTATTTTTTTGAAGTATTTAACATGCCCCTTCTGAATAGACTGATTATATCAGCACACGAGAGTTTCTATGAGCGAGAACGAAAGGGTCTACCAATTTTACCGAGAAAGGTATTTCACATACTTTCCAGGGTTATTTTACTTGCCACAATCGATATGGGACCGACAGATTTACTTCAACTCTGAAGAAAATTGTGCTACGGATTTGTATCTCTTACAAAATAAAAACGTTAACCGCAGCTGGTTTTGAACCCACGATCAGTGATTTATGAGGCGAGCATTTTACCCCCCAAGACCCCTGTGAAACTACTCTTTGCACTTATGTTAGTGTAATCTAAGTGGAAGACATCGTTAAACGACGCGAATACTTGTGTCTTTATGTTTCATAATGTCGACTTGTTGACAGCGTTTACAAGCACACTCTCTACCCCATACATTCTCTAAATATCTCCATCTTGTCGTCATTGCTCGTAGCATGTCTTGCCTGCTATTAGCGGATAGCTGTTGGCTAACAACTTCGCTATTGGTCTCCCCCATTCCATTTGGCAGTTTAGATGCGAAGTAATACGTCGCCGTGGTTTCAACATTTATTTTTATTATTGGCTACTGATCTGTTAATAGTATGAATTAAAATCAAACTTATGCTCATCTTAAATGTGAAATGAATCTATTTAACATGTAATATATATATAATGTTAAATACTGTCTATATATGTAAATACATGTTATATTTCTCTATATATATGCATATATACATGTTAAATACTATATATATTATACATGTTAAATACTATATATATGATATACATGTTAAATACTGTCTCTATCTTCTCTCTCTCTCATATATATACATTATTAAATTTACTCTATATATAACAACTTTTTATACATCCTCTTAATATATATACCAATATATTAAATACTTATATATATACAGTTAATACTGTGTATATATATATATGATTATATTAATTAAAATTACAGTAAATACTGTATATATATATACAGTACTAATATACAGTCTCAACAACTTTCTTATGGACATCGGGAACCTTGAAATAGGTCTAAACATAACTAATAACTATATATATAACATATATATGTTATTTATGTTATTTGTTAATGTTTAGACGCTCATATTACAAGGGTTCCCGATGTCATAAGAAAGTTGTTGAGACCTCGGGGAAAAAAAGTATTGATCTATAGATTAAACAAAAATTACAGAACGTCTAAACTGCTGCCGGGGTTGAGTGTAAACGTTATGATTAGGACAAGCAAAAAAGTTGGCATATATGTATTTTCACCTTGTTACGATGACAAATAATAAAGACAGTAAAGTCCGTAAAATTATGGGGTACAAATTAACAGCTATCGCAACCTATATTTCTAATCTAAATACTTTTAAAAGTGTGTTATTCTGTTATTGGAAACATATATCAGGATTGGATCGTTAAAATAACAAGTTAAATTAAATTTAAATGTTGGGACGAACATTTTAATCCACTCAAGACGTCGTTCGTCTCGAGGCGTCGCCGGCCGGTGAATTACGGGACGTCTGGTGCCGACCCGATGGCGAGCCAAGATTTGGGTCATCTTGTTGCTCCAGTCCTCTGAAATATGGACAGGAATTCGCGACGGCGAAACACGAGAATGCTTCTTCGCATACCATGACCGTTGGTTCTTTTTATCGGTGGCGCTTGGCGGATCCTAAGGCCGTGTGAATGGGGTGCACTTTACTTTCCTGTTCCCTTTTAAGAGATGTTCGGAGAAAGGGCGTAACTTGATTTAATTTATTCAACGTTTAACTTTCTAAACACTGGATCGTATTCACACATGGTTTGAAAACCAAATGCTAATTCAAACAAGACACTTAGCATTACACTAAAATGCAAATTGTAACTACAAATATTCTTCGGGCGGGTTCAATCTCGTCCGGCAAGATTTATCTGATTGCAAACTTCTTCACCGACAATGTTTTAACACAACTAATGTGAGATGCCAGCTCCACCGTGTTCGGATTCACGTTAAATGTGTCTCATTATTCACAACACCTACACTGCACATTAGCGTAAGCGTTACCGAACGGTAGTAAGACGCGTGCTAATAAAATAATAACTACAAATTTAAATTGGAAAATTGAACCAATGCACTCGTTGAATTGTCTAATATGCTGGATAAACCATCAGCCGTACCTCTTATTTAGAGGAAGACGGGGGGGGGGGGGGGTGGGTCTGGGGTTGCTCGGGGTAAAGTCCTTTAATTGTAGATACCAAAGAATTTGTTTGAATCTAAATATTTTTTCAATGAGTTTAAAGACTCGCCTGTGAACAACCTTCTAATGTAACCAATCTGACAATACTGCATTGTTAATATTGACAGCATGACGCAGGGTGAAGTTTTGGTACTCAATTCAGTGATTAACTTATTCAAATAATGACTGTTACTACTAGAAAATAACCAGCAAGGTAACTACTAAAAAGAAAATAATCGGTATTTATGTTCATTTTTGTTTTGATGTTAAAGTGACCAAAAAAAAAAAGAGAGATTTCGTTTTACTTTTTTAAAGAACTAGAAATTGTGGTTTTCTTTGCTAATATAAGACAAATTTCATCTTATCTGCGCATCGTTTGTACTAAAATATCTCTGAAAAATAGGTACTATGCTAGCACCCAAGTACGCACATATCTCCAACAAATGCTTGTTTTGCCAATATTTGCCATGAAAGTTCCTTGTTTTGCCATTATTTGTCATATTTCCTTGTTTTGCCATTATTTGTAGTTATATTTCCTTGTTTTGCCATTGTAGTTTATTTCTTGTTTTGCCAATTGGATGATAGTTCCTTATTTTGCCAATATTCTCCATTATAGTTCCTTTTTTGGCAATATTTGGCATGATAGTCCCTGTTTTTGCCAATATTTGCCATTTTAGGTCCTTGTTTGCCAATATTTGCCATGATAGTTCAATTTTTTGTTAATATTTGCAATGATAGTTCCTTGTTTTCGCCAATAGATGCCACGGTAGTTGTTGAATTTGTTGACTTCTGTAATAAATTATGTACGTAAGTATCGTCGTGTGTACGGGGCGAGTAGAGGGGGTTGAATATTCTTTACCCCTCGTCGCCCCCCCCCCCCCCTTTCACTCGTGTGCTGTGAGATTTTTTCAGCCGAGGGAAGGTAAGAGATTGCCGAGAGTGTAGGTGGAGTAGAACTGAAGGAAGGAGGAGGGAGGTGTCTGTTGGTTCATTAGTATTCCTAGTCTGAGCTCACGTCTTGTCGCCTTTGGGAGCTGACTGGTGCTTGAGGAATGTCATTGTCTCCCATGGCTTTAATCACTTCCATTGTCGGGGTCCGTCTTGTTTTGGCCGTGACAAGGTCGTACGGGACACCGAACTACAGTCCTTTCGCTAAAGGAGTGGTGGTAACCGACAGCTAGCAGAAGATTCTTACTTTTATTTCAAACATTACTTGAATATCATTATTGTTAACTAAAGTGGAAATGATTATTTTAAGTCGCACTAAACACATAGTCCCACTGTCCAGGACAACAATTTGTGTCTTAAGATGTCATATCCCAATAAACTAAACTGCCGATGACAGGGAGATCGGGGTTCTAATCTTGATCGGGTGTACTGAGTAGGTTTTTATCCCTGAACGGTTTAACACTCCATCCACGCAAAATGTGGGTACACTTCCTATAGATTCAACTTCCTCATCCCTAACACATTAGCGTAACTATTACGCAGCGTATAACCCGAATGTATAGTTAAATTTGTGGTTAAAAAACTCATTTAGCCTAATTTAGCTGTTGTCGAGTGAAGAATTCAGGTAACTGCAATTGGGTGCGATATCTGTTCAGAGCGTTATCTTGTATCTAACTATACCGGTTAATATACCGTTGAAATGGGCCCTTTTTAAGTTCTCTCGGTGAAGTGTACACCGCCCGACTGTGTAACAGGATTGACCTTGAATGTGTTGTTGGTGCAGGTGATCGTCCGGTGTCCGGGGGCCGCAGTGGGGGCGGCGAGCGGCGGCCAGACCCTGTGCGAGAGAGCGAGGAACGGCCCAACCACGACGGCCTCCACAACGAGGACGACATTTACCATCCGGAGTGAGTACCTTCCATTTGCACTGCACTCTCTCTCTCTATCCTTTAATACCGGCTTAACAACTTAGGTCCACTTTCATAGTCAAGACTAGTACGCATCACGTACGTCACATCACTAGATAATACATTTACCTAGACCAGAATAGAATGGGCCAGTTTAATATGCGAAACTGGCCCATTCTATTAGTTTAGTTAGGTGTCGTCTTGTATTTTGTAAAGCGCCGCACTTGAGGCGTACTAAGTCTGACCATGAAACTGGACCTTAGATTCAACAATTATAATAAATGCTCAGAAAGTTTATGTTATAACATGGAATTGTTTTTTGTTTATTTTAAATAGCAAAACCACCAAAGATTTTATTTGACTAGTATTAGTTTTAAAAACAAAGGAGTAGTTTTGTTACTAACCTGGATGGCTACAGTTTTAAAAATAATGAAAAAACCTAGACTTGTCAGATATATATATATCCTTGTTACACCGTCTCCGTGCCTTCTACTTAACGACCACAATTAAATAAAAGGGAGAAGGTATAATCTACATATGGGAAAATATAAGCAGAATTAAAAATATAACAATAATATGGTTTATTCAGTATAAACGTAGATAAAGCAAAGTACAGTGGTCTCATTATATCATTCTGAATAATGCTGAAAATAATAACGTGAAGCGCAGAATGTAAACATACCATGTTTACATTTATTACAGGTCGTCTTTAAGAGACACAAAGTTACGTAGATTATAACATCAAAAGCGAAGTTAAACTACCAAAAGTGAAGTGGAGTAAGATATCCACAAAAATGAAACAAACATTAAATATTCTTGCCTGATGGGCTCCTCAAACAATTACAAGTTACAATACGAAAATTTACAATTACATAAAACATAACGCGAGAGTTTGACTTCCAGACGCTAGTCAAAATCTCCCGGGACTAACTATATCTTAGAAAAACTTAAGATTGAAATTTAGCACAAAATTTAAATTATATAAAAAAAATAACAAGAATGATTTTATATCTACAGTCGCGTGAAATAGCAAAATACAAAAGTCCACACATTTTAACAATTTACATTTAAATTCACTCAATACAAAATTACCAATGGTGGATTTCAAACCAAACTAATAAACTAACCAACTAACCAACCGCGCCTAAGTGGCGGCATATAAGTTACATTTAAGCGACTGAGATAATAAAGCAAAAAGTTAAATATTAAGCAAAACACAAAATAAAGATTTTAACACGAAAATATTATAAGTTGAAAATGAATAGAGTTCTTTATAAGTAACTGCCATAGTTACGTTCCAATTTATGATGTATGAATGTTTATCCGATCATTGTCCAGGTAGACGACAATGATCCGTCCTCGTTCGTAGATTTTAGATAGTCAAAGTTTTTAGACAATGTCAGCCTGTTTTATAGTGATTTTCGTTGCACGGAAAGAGGGGAGGTAATTTCTAGCACGTAGTTGCTAGCTGTCATCGGTCACGTAGTCACTTTGTAGGGTTGTTCCATCGGAAAATTAGAACAAGTCGGCGATCATTGGATGTTTGTGTTGTTTGGGGAAGTTCATCTGACATCCGTCAGAGGGCGGGTGGATTGTTGTCTTCTAGCGTTCTCCATGTTGTCATTCTCCAGAATCAATCTGACTAGACGGAGAATGACCACGCGTTGATTGTAGACTCTCGTTAGCTCGGCCCCATTCTTCACATGGCTGCACGGTGTAGTTCAGCTTTGGTGGCGGCTAGTGATAGAAGATTTCAAAGGTAAGTTCCTGAACAAATATGAGTGTACTATTACAGAAGATTGTACTGTATGAAATATACTGTGTCGTATTATCTTTCCGTATTAGCCTACAGGGACTACAACAGAGAAATGTACCATTGTAGGGATTCTATTTGGGTCGGAATTATTGAGCGGGTGGTATGAATTCTTGATAGTTACGTATCAACATTATAACGGGATGGATCCAATTGTAACTAACTGCAAGTTAACGTTACATCCTTAATCTGGGACTTTTTAGGGAATACAAATGCGAGGGGATCGAGTTGCGACCAGAAAATTGTGTTGGTCTTATTAGGAGTATAATGCATTTACCGAGTAACGTAAATGTGCCTGTATTTGCGTTGAGGTAGAGTGGAAAATCATATCATATGACAAAAACACCCTTGGTATACACGTCCGGGATTCGATCCCAGTCAGTGGCAAACCATTCCAAACGAGGTTGATTCCTTAGCCCGCGTGACCACCGTTACGAGTTCATTCGCTCAAATATATTATCATCATATCACTTAAATATGATGAAATTAAGTTATAGATTTCATCAGTAAACTTGGAGCTTAGAAAATATCACACTGAATCTATCTTTTTACTAAAACTTTTTTTTAGCTCCGCGTTTTACTTACTTACCATTTGGGCTATACGCGTATGTATTAATTAGGCTAATGGGTTAGGGATGAGGAAGGTAGAATTTAGAGTAAGTGTACCCGCATTTTCGTAGAGAGAAGGAAACCATATAGGAAAAAACCACCTTCAGTACACCAGACCGGGATCGAACCACTATATTCCCATCATCAGCAGTCTAGTCTATGGCGAAAGTCGCGCCTTAGACCATGTGGCCACCGAAGTGGGTTTTACTGCTCATTAACACAGTCTCACATGTTGTTTTTTTTGCAGAGCTATAATGCAATATAAGTTGACCTATAAAATCATCTGGTTTCTCTATTTGACCTAGAACTATACCTCAGTTTTAGCTTCTGTGGTGCTGACTGACAGCTAACAGCTGACTTCTGAAGGCTTTGAAAAGCTACCAGACAAATTATGTATCCCTACGCCGCACCATATGATCTGCAAAAACATGTATTTAGCTGTTGTCACTTCTGACAGTCAAAATTTAGGTATATACCTAAATGTTGACTGTCAGAAGTCAGCTGTGAACTGTCAGTCAGCACCACAGAAGCTAAAACTGAGGTATAAGTCCAAATGTGTTACTAGAGGTCATTAAATGCCAACAAGTATTTATTTTAGTTTACATTGCAGACAAGCTGCGTTACAAATGAAGTTTCCTGTTTAGACTGTCAGTAATTTGCAATGCACAAGAGACATAGATAGGACCACACTAATTTTGTGACTTTATAACAAATTATTCGCTCTTGCTCGCCATTTTGCTTTGGCGTTGTTTACTAGCACCCTTTGTTAACAAAATTAGGATATTTTCCGACAGTAAAATTTACCTTATTCTTCCTAGAGGAGTTTAGGGACGAGAAAGGTTGAATTTAGAGGAAGTATACCCGCATTCGCGTGGAGAGAGAGTGGGAAATTATTTAAGGAAAACCACCCTCAGTATACCCGACCGGGATAGAACCACGATCTCCCCGTCATCGGCAGTTCAATTTGTTGTGAGTGATGCCTTAGACCGTGTGGCCACCGAAACCTGTGATAAATATTTTAGGCTGTAAGATGAGATAGTCGCATGATCGAGGTAAGATCAGTATAATTTAAAACATATTTTCAAATAAACCTTGGCTTTCAGACACGTAACAAAAAAGCACAATTATTTTACTAAAATTTAAAATGGTGGTTAATAAATTTTTAAATTTGAAATTCAATTCAATAAAATAAAACTTTATTTTATATTTATAGTGTCATCAACAACAAAAAACCTACTGTTTGTCAAATAGATCTTCAAAATTACGGCATTAAAATTTTAAAATATTTGTTTAAAACTGCATTTTCCTACTATAAATTTAATTTTTTTTTAAAAATATTCTTTATGTATTTTTTTACTGTGGAAATTAAAAGTTAACATTTTCAAAATATTTCTATATAGGTTAATGCATGTAAAATTCCAGGTGACTATCTTTTATAGAACTAGACCCTATCTTTGCAATAAAAAATAAAGACAAATTACAAAGATTAGTCATTGATTATAAAGCACTATCCATAACAAGGCTTCTAAGATTACTATGAAATCTTACACAATTTAATAAAAAAGCAGGTCTCCATTTAATTAAAATTATCTCACGTTAAAAAAACCTTCGAATAACCATTTTTAGCATTCATACTGATACTAGCATTTGTTGAAGTTTTGAGATTTAGTCTAAACATTGTATCTTACAAACTATTCGATCAAATATAGGGTGTATTTTTTAAAATGCCGCTAGCCTTTTACACACAGAAGCAATTTTAAAATATAAATATGTACTTGTATTTGTATGCTTTCCAGTAGTTTTTTTGTTTATTTTATTTTATTAGTCGATGCTATTGTAGCCAAGCACACGTGTCGAAACCGACAGGAAATTAAATCTGCCAATATGTTTGTGTTAAAATGTGTTTCCAACCTTTCTCTCTTATGGCATATAATATCCTTTCAGTTGATTTGTCCTGCAAGGTATAGCAACCTATCACAACGGGGCAGGGGATCTATGTACTGTCTTTTGTATAAACAAACTATGTTACAACTTATTTTATTGTTCCACATAATCCGAAAAGTAGGAATCTCACCTTGGTTCCACTATGGTGCAGCTTATTAGAAGGGCCATGGTGTAATCAGTCAAGGTCATATCGTCACCTTTTCCTGTAAAGGGAGTGTGCACTCTGTCTACCCTGAAAGGTATCAGTCTTAACATGACTACATGACTACACTATGACCCTATCTTATAAATAAGTTATATCATAGTGAAGTAATCCAAGGTAAGCTTGCTACCCTACAGGTTAACTAAGGGTGTGCATAAAGCCTGATTTTTAAAAGTAGCGCTCTTTCGACCATCAATATTGATTGAAAGTCACTAAAATAGGACATTGTGTAATTTATATTTTATTTATTAGATAAAAAATTCATAAAAAAAATTAACGAAATATTCCAACTTCTTATGGATTACTGAATAGTTTATATTTTATCCAAACCATTGTGACAACATAAGTTTCCAGTTTACAAATAAAGGTTTTCTTATGAACATACTGACAATCAGTGACAATCTTTGCTATACAAATCTGCGCTGATGTCCACGAGGCCTACATTTAAAGTTCATTTAGTCTGGTTTGCTGGGGTTGGGGCTAAAAAAAGCTTGGCTGGTTTTACTGAGGATGTTTTCTCCTAAAAGGTTTTACACTCTTCCTCCGCACAAATGCAGGTACGTTTCCTCTATATTCTTCTATTTTACTTATCTCGCATCTCCACCTTAAAATGTGTGTATTTTGGAATTATAGTTGGGTGGGAAGATACGAGGGTGATCCTTAAGGTGGGGATTTGGGGGACGCGAGAAAAGACCAGTGTTTTTGCAGTTTTTATAGCAAAACTTTTTTTCACCAAATTGAATAAAATTTTGCTCCCATATAGACAGTTAAATTTTCTTCCCATAATGACCTCAACATTTAATGAATATCTCTCAAGAGTGTCCTGGAATTAACATCTTTTTCTCTTCATTTAAAAGGTGTCTCATCTAATATCACTATGCTCAAGACAGTATTCAACAACTGTTGTTATTAACATGTGAAGTCAAGAAAATTTAACTCTGTCTTTATAATGAAGCAATATTTTTTTATTTTGATCAAAAAAAGTGTTTATATTAAAACTGCAAAAAAAACTGCCTTTTTCTCGCGACGTCGTCTTCTACCACACTTTAATAGTTTTACCACCATATCGACACTATCGATATATTGATACTCGCACGTTTACAGTCTAACTCATTGCAATACACAGTGACAGTATATGCATGTTGGAAGAGGGCTCAATAAGACTTCTCTTCTCCAATCACTGTCTAAACTCCATCACTTGAATCTAGGCCTAGTGTGTTCACATAGTGCACATACCAGTTAGCTCGCTATTTAGGTGAAGGTCATGTGTGTGTGTGTGTGTGTGTGTGTGTGTGTTAAGCTATACCCTGCTCCGACTAGAGACTGCACAGGACATCACCTCTAAGTGTTGAGGACCTAGAACATTTTGATAACCCTGGCTTCCATTACTGTTTGATCACACATTACACGCGCGTGTGCACGTAATAGGGCTATCCACATATTGCCGTCAATGGGGTTGGGATGGAGGAAGGTTTAATGGAAGTGCACCCACATTTACGTGGAGTGAGTAGAAAACTATCTAGGGAAAACCACTCTGCACACCAAACTGGGATTTGGACCCCTATTTCCCCGACGTCGGTAGTCCAGTTTATTGCAAGAGTGATGCCTTGAATCATAGGTCAGCAGCCTTTTTTTTAATATCACGGTTGAAAAAAAAATTGGTTAGGCCAATTTGAAGAAAGAAAAAATCTAGCAAAAACTGTTAGGCCTAACTTTATAATTTCACATGATAATAACTATTTAGTTATTAGTTCATTTTTATGAACATTGTTTGTTTGCGAAATCTTTCGCGGGCCAGATAAAATCAGTTGACGAGCAGATCCGGTGTTAGTAAGTTTGAAAAACAAGATTTTATTGGGACGTTGGTGACCTGGTGGTCTAGGGGTAAGACGTCAGACTTCTGTGCTGAGGGTCCGGGGTTCAATCCTTGGTCCCGGCACAGATTTATCTGATTTCCAAACCCCTTCCTTCACCTCTGACAAGACGTGTATTAATCACAGCTTGTGAATGTGTGGAATGCCAGGCCTCCACCGTGGTTCGGATTCCACGTTAAACTGTAGGTCCTCCATTTAATCTCACAATCACCCTACCATTGCGCATTAGCGTAAGTGCGTATAACCCGAACGGGTAGTAAGACGCGGTGCTAATAGTAATAAT
Source organism: Timema podura (assembly GCA_033556935.1). Classification (NCBI taxonomy): domain Eukaryota; kingdom Metazoa; phylum Arthropoda; class Insecta; order Phasmatodea; family Timematidae; genus Timema; species Timema podura. The sequence continues at coordinate 18,750,616 of JAVRXN010000005.1, read as the reverse complement.
AATAATAATATTGGGACGTCGTGAACTTTATGTCGTTCTGTCACGGCTTTATCTCACCACTGGAGATCTATGAACATTTGAAATGACCGTTTATACTTTACATATTAAGAAATTGTTTCTCTCTTTTTTTTATGAAGAGATAGAGAGGGTACATTAACACTGTCATGGCCTTGAATGGATATGTGATTCGCGAAAATTCGGCAAACAATGACCTGAGCCGGTGGCTCCCAGCCTTTTCCATATCGTGGACCTGCTGAAGCCAATGTAACTCGCCGCGACTCCCCTAATCTCCCTCGACATACGAGGTGAAATTAAAAATCTGCGTACACATTTATAGCATTCTTTGTAGCCCAGTTCGTATTAATAAAAGAAAAAATATTTGTAGTAGGACGGTAATTGGGGAGAAAACAACAGGCGTTTAAGAAAATTTTGAATAACAATATTTTGTAAATGATGTGAAAATACATATAAAAATACTGTAATTATAAAATCTAGAATTGTTTGGTGGACCCCTCAGGAATTCGTGGGCCCCATCGGTCCACGGTCTTCAGGTTGGGAACCTCTCACCCAGGCCATGCAATGATTATTATTATTAGCACCCGCGCCTTACTACCCGTTCAATTTAACGCACTACGCAAATGTGTAATGGTTAGGATGATGTGGAATGAAATGGAGGACCTACAGTTTAACGTGGGATCCGAACCACGGTGGAGGCCTGGCATTCCACACATTCACAAGTTGTGACTAAACCGTCTTGTCAGATGAGAAGGAAGGGTTTGCAATAGATAAATCTGTGCCGGGACCGAGGATTGAACCCGGACCCCCAACACAGAAGTCCGACACCTTACCCCTAGACCGCCAGGTCACCCGCCATGCAATTAATGACGCTGGTCACTGCTAAATAACTGTTTGATGTACATTATTCATTCTCTGTTATGTGTGTGAATAGGGATAGAAAGATGTTTTGAGTTTATTGCATGCAATGTTAATTTAACATGGGTCTTTAAATTAACCTAGGATGACGCACCAAACACTCGACTATAGTGCCAAGAGTTCTACTGTTACTGTTAGCATAACAGAACATTCTCATCATAAAGACTTTGTCGGTGAGTCGTAATGAAGGGGCGCCGGCAGCTCCGGTAAACTCTTGGCTGGGGGCCAAGGTTCAATGCCGGTCTGCTGCACCGAGGCGGATTTGTTCGAGGTCTTCGGCCTCAATCCGTTGAGGTAGGGGGGGGGGGGGTTGTCAGGGACTTCCGACCCACATATCCGTTATTCCAGCCCATCTTCTGATGACTTGAAGGATAAACTGACTCTCAATAAGTCCTAAGCTCGCTTCCAATTAATAACAGTGACGCTAAATGAGTTTTAAAAAATCTTTGTTCTAATTTGGATTTGGGTTCAACTTTAGTTTCGAAACTAGGGTAGAGTCTCACTTTTTGACTTTTCATATGGCAATAAAAAATTATTTAAACACTTAAGGTACTTATTAAATTATGTATTTGTAAAAGTTAAAAGATTCACCCTTTTTTATTCTCTGCTTAGCCACAGCACGGCTAGTGTTCATAGAGGGAATATTAACGTCCTTATAATTGTGTGTAATTTATTAGTTAACAAGTTATTAGGTATTCTCTATCCATCCATACACACACGTATTGATAAATAGCCACATTGAACAACTAAACCTATCTTCAACAAGACGTCAGACGTTCATAAAAATGGATCAATTTGTAGATGATAATGAATTTCATTTTTGGCCTATTTTTGTATAAAAATAATTTGAAGCTTCACCGGTAGGAAAGTGAAAAAAATCTCGTTTGGTCGGTTTTACTAGTACAATGAATTCACAATTCGAATCCCGACTAGATGGACTAAAAATATTTTTCCTTGATGGCTTCCAACTCTCTCCCACCACGCAAATTCGGGTACATTTACTTAAATCTTTTTCTAGCATGAACGTTTGGTAAGACACTGAGAAAGTAAAAAAAAAAAGCACCGAACTACACAGATGTGATATTGCCCCTGCATGTTGATACTGCCCGCAGTGTAGGGGTGTAGAAAGAGTTGCCGGGTATGTTTACCTCACGGCGATCATTTATTCAAACTGCTTGCAGAATTAAGATAAGCCACAAATCGGGCTTGCATAATGATCTCTTTGTACAGGAAGTGCAAATAGAACCTAATTCAATTCATTAAGAGGTATACTTACCTTATTAGTCGCATAACTCAATAAACTAAAGTCTCATTTCCACAAACCCAAGTTACACAATTATTTCCTTCCAAGGCAATCTCATGACAGGGGAGGGAAATCATGAATGCCCTTAGGCTTATTGTTTGAATATATTAGATCAGTATCCGAACTCTTAACAATAATTAGGTTAGACTATATAAAGTTGGACTCGCACTGAAAGGCTGTGTCATTCTGCAGACAATCTCGAACAGGTCATTTCTATATGAGTAACCTTGTAAAACTGTTTGATTCACACTGAGAGGACTGTGCACTGACTATGTCTTCTTGGATTGATTCAGAAGTTTGCCCCCAAGGTCACGGTCCAACCCTGTCAGTGTGAATTGAAATCCGGGCGCCCATGTGTCGTTTCTCCTAGTTACGCTTCTTATCTACTATCTGATAATGCCTGGAGAACATTCCAACACTGACGTGTGTTGTAGTTATGGCAGAAGGAAACTTAATAATGTTGGTACAAATATATAATTTGCAACATAAAGAATACGATAATAATCTCATTAAATAAGTTATTTGGAAGGAGATAGCTGAAAAATTAAATGTCAAAAGTAACTACGGTGACCAAAACAGTCAGAGCATGGTGACGACACGACACAGCCGGCGCACAGTGGTATGAGAGTGAATGGTAGCGACACGACACAGCCGGCGCACAGTGGTATGAGAGTGAATGGTAGCGACACGACACAGCCGGCGCACAGTGGTATGAGAGTGAATGGTAGCGACACGACACAGCCGGCGCACAGTGGTATGAGAGTGAATGGTAGCGACACGACACAGCCGGCGCACAGTGGTATGAGAGTGAATGGTAGCGACACGACACAGCCGGCGCACAGTGGTATGAGAGTGAATGGTAGCGACACGACACAGCCGGCGCACAGTGGTATGAGAGTGAATGGTAGCGACACGACACAGCCGGCGCACAGTGGTATGAGAGTGAATGGTAGCGACACGACACAGCCGGCGCACAGTGGTATGAGAGTGAATGGTAGCGACACGACACAGCCGGCGCACAGTGGTATGAGAGTGAATGGTAGCGACACGACACAGCCGGCGCACAGTGGTATGAGAGTGAATGGTAGCGACACGACACAGCCGGCGCACAGTGGTATGAGAGTGAATGGTAGCGACACGACACAGCCGGCGCACAGTGGTTATGAGAGTGAATGGTAGCGACACGACACAGCCGGCGCACAGTGGTATGAGAGTGAATGGTAGCGACACGACACAGCCGGCGCACAGTGGTATGAGAGTGAATGGTAGCGACACGACACAGCCGGCGCACAGTGGTATGAGTGTGAATGGTAGCGAGACGACACAGCCCTCTTATTGTGAATCCGTCAAGGTTTTGCCATACGTACAGTAGCCCCATGGCTTCTTTGGTGCTGACTGACAGCTGACGGCTTTGAAAAGCTACCAGATCAAATTATGTATCCCTACGCCGAACCATATGATCTGCATAAAACATGTGTTTAGCAGTTGTCACTTCTGACAGTCAAAATTTAGGTATATACCTAAATGTTGACTGTAAGAAGTCAGCTGTGAACTGTCAGTCAGCACCAAAGAAGCCATGGGGCTACTGTAGCTCAAATACTACAAGCATTGGTGTGCACTTTTGATGCACAGTCTACCTTGTGCGGTTCTGATATACTACAAAGAAGGTAGATAAATTATTCCTGTGCACGTTCAGTGAGTAGCCGCCCTATACATACCAAGCGTGGTCAGAATTGTTTGACAATTACTGTGAGCGTTACTCATTGAAATAATTAATTTTCGCCTTTTAATACATCATTTGTTAATAATGTTTGAAAAATAAGTATTCACTTGTACAAATTTCCAATTATTCTAATACCATAATGGTTTACGTTCTTTCATTCATCTATTACAGCGGTTCTTTTTTTCTTCGCGCGCGTTTCTACTGCAATTATGTTAGTGTAAAATGTGTACGAGCGTAAGAAAGTGTTTGTTTTTCCTAGAATGGCAAGTTGGAATGCGCTCTGGTACGTTTCATTCAGTCGTGTTAATTTCATTGATATCCGCCGAACTGTTTTTCTATTTTTTGCCATTTTATTTCCGCTCTCGGCGTGCTCTGTCGACATAAAGCTCCCTGAAGGCCATTAATTGTTTCCTGTACTGGCTATTTGTTTGCCCTGGAAGTCCGCCCACGCTATATCGTATCTTCCTCGAAATTAGTACACTAGACCAAAGTTATTACATTCTCGCGCGTTCCATTTAATCATTATGTAGTTATTGGGCAGGAATTTAATGCCCTTAAGTGGTTCTAAAATGTGTAAAAGATATTTCTCTAAAGAAACGAGTTCTACAATTTAAAGTAGATACAAAAAATTATATGATTAATAAATTAAATACAACAGGTCTTAAATTTTTAAGGGTATTTTGAATATGATAAAGAGAACTTTTTTTTTTAATTGAGATTATATTGTTTAACATTTTTTAACAAAATTGTTGATTTTATTTCTTATGTAATTTGTTGTTACGGTCTATTTCTTAGCAAAATGTCACTACTGTAAATTGCTAACTATTTGTTCCTGTACCGCTTGCGTATACAATTTTTTTAAAAGGGGGTTGATCTATTTATTCTCTTGTTCATGGCTTTCGCTTATTATTCCAGAAATCTCGAGCGTAATAAAACACTTAATATTTCCAAATTTTCGAGATGTGCCCATCATGATCATTATTATTAATGACGAACTATATAGCTGCATCTAAATATAATTTTCTTTTAATTGAAAAATGACACCTGGACACGGGTTCGATTCCCATGTCCAGATGTCATTTTTCAATTAAAAGTATTATTGCAACAACAAAAAAATCACCACGTTTTACTTCCTGTTCGGGTTATATGTCTTTGTACTAATTACGCTAATGGGTTAAGGATGAGGAGGTTTAATTTAGAGGCCGTTAAACCACATTTGCAAGGAGAGAATAGGAACCCTATTTAGTAAAAACCACCCTTAATACACCCGACCGGGATCTCCCCGTCATCGGCATTCTAGTATATTGTGAGAGTAGCGCCTTAGACCATGCGGCCACCAAAGCGGTTCTCACCCTCCGTCTCTCAGTCCGGATTATTTTTACTTGATACCGTTTTGTTTTCAGCGCTTTGAAGTTCTCTTGTATCGGCCATCGTCTACCGAGCCCCCATTCTTTGTAACATTGCCGAGCTGAAAGGGGGAGGGGTGTTGAGACGTGTTCCTCTTACTGAGGTTTCTACTTGCCACTTACAAGGTTTCCCGCGGTTTCCCGCTCGGGCGATTGTTTCTCCTAATTAGTTGTGGTTCTAGGTTGCGCCGCATGTGGCGCCTCGAGCGTCAACACATTTGTAAGGCTTTGTATACCTCAGTTTTAGCTTATGTGGTGCTGACTGACAGCTCACAGCTGACTTCTGACGGCTTTGAAAAGCTACCAGACCAAATTATGTATCCCTATGCTGAACCATATGATCTGCAAAAAACATGTCTTTAGCAGTTGTCACTTCTGACAGTCAATATTTAGGTATATACCTAAATGTTGACTGTCAGAAGTCAGCTGTGAACTGTCAGTCAGCACCACATAAGCTAAAACTGAGGTATAGATGTCGGAGCTTTTTGACTCGTGTCACGTCACAGCGACAGTGGCACACCCAGAAATACATACTTTAGGCGAGGGGGAGGCAAATTACTTATCAAAGCTGTTAATTTTGTAATTTTTTTCTCCTATTGTGGTCTGAGGGGATTTTTTTAAATTATAAATGACAGTTTAACGTTTGAATATCACATAAGGGTACAGGCTAAAAGGGGGTAAAATCACATTACACACAATTTCCAGGACAACTTTTATATATAAAACCCCGTAAGGACCGCAGAAAATACATTTTTTAAATTAATTTAAATATGTCAAGAGCAGAGAAGTTTCATTGATTGTCTAACAGATGGCAGCACTAACTCAATTTAGACTTTCCTCCTTTTTCCCCAGTATCCTTCAAATGGTAAGCCTGGTCATTAAATTTAGCCTTTGCATTTCAGCCATCTTGTGTGGTTTTTGCTAAATATATAGTGGAAGAAAGAATTCAGACGAACTTATATATTTAGGGAAATAAACGCATTATATGCACTGGCTGGGATTCGAATCCCGGACTCCCCGTCGCCAGCTGTCAATTTTATTGACATTAACACCGCGTGGGTTTTTAATAATAATTTTGATCTTCGGGGGTGGTAAAGGCTACTTGACGAAAGCCTCCCCCCCTCCTTTATCTTGGGTGTTTGCCTCTGCAAATTATGGAGGGGAAGTAAGGCGTGGTGAGGAGTAGATTGAGGCATTATCGTTTTTAATTAATGCTTTTTAGAGAGTGGAAAAACCACCCTAAGCACACCCGACCGAGATTCGAATCTTGATCGCCCCGTCATCGGCATTCTCGTCTACTGCGAGAGTAACGCTTTAGACCACGTGGCCACCGAAGCTGGTTTTGAAATCTTGTCTCAAGGGCCGAGTCCTGTTCAGCCTGGAATTAGTTTGGTATTAGCTTTGCTCTCTTGTCTAACTTCCATTTGTTCCGACGACTTGGGACGTTTTGTGCCCCGTGGAATCCATTAGACCACTCAATGTCGCACAATAGTCGAGAGAGAGAGAGAGAGAGAGAGAAGCTGCGGTTCCCTCCTTCCTGGCCTGCGCTCGGGAACACAAGAGGGGCAGCTTCCGTTTCCTTTCGGGAGTCTCCGGGTCTGATAGCGTCGGCCGCGCTCGGCTCCCCTTCTCTCCCGCGGGAGGTCAGTTCGGGATTCGAGCAGCTCGTGGCTGCTGCAGTGCTCGGGTCAGACTAGGGACGACGCCAGTGTTTAGGGACACTCGCGCCGGTTCTGCTATAATTAATTAGTGGCTGTGGAACAGACGTGAACTGAAGGTCCGTCGATGTCCTCTTTACATTCCTTCATTTAAACCTCCCTTCCCCCCCTCCCCCCCAAAAAAAACTCCCTTGTATTGATTCAAACATTTGGCAATCGTTATTCAAACTGTTGTTGTGGTATACCTGTGTGGGACTTTCTTCATCGTAGTTTAAACCCTTGACTTTCACTCGAGGTGCCGAGAGAGAACGTTACCGTCTCCTCTGTTAGAGGGGGTCGCGTGTTCTATGTGCGCGAGCGATGGTGAAGTTGGGACCGCAGCCGGCCCGTGATAACGAGGGGCCGGGTCTCCAAACCAAAATGTTTCAGCGCAAGAAGAGCTTACCCTCGGGGCCCCCTCCCTCCGAGGAGGACAACCTCAAGCCAAAGTGAGTTGCGGGTGGGGTAGAGGTGGGCTTGATTTCGATGTGCGGGGCTTATTATTGTTAGTTTATTGCTAGGTTAGTAGACACTTAATGAGTAGCCTAGAATAAAAGCACCCGCATTAGTTGTGAAAGTGTGGGGAGCACAGTTAAAATCACACTTTTATAACACCTTCAAGTGCACCCGATTTCTCCGACATGTTTGATTAAGTTAAATACGACCCTCTCGGTGAGAGATGTGTCGTGTGACGACGCTCTAAAGAGCACATTTCAGTACGGTCCGATTTTCCGTATCTAACGACTATAAAAGTTAGTAGATCTACTTACACGTATTCCAATGACAAGCCATATAATCCGCGGCTTCCACGTTGTATAGATGTAATCAATATCCTCAAAACATTACTAACTAACAATCCCGCACGGCGTTGCCCGTGGCCCACTGTGGTATAAGAATTATATAAGACCCCCCCCCCCCCCCACAAAATTGGTTTAGAATTACGGTCGATTTCGTACACATTTTCTTTTTTCTGAGGAGGATGCGGCATATTTGTATCACAGTTATCTCTGAAACGTAATTCTAAACCAGATTAACAATATTTTCTTCAAAAATTTGTCAAAAATAGCACTAAAACGCTAATTAAAAATTTAAAAATTCTGCTTCGAAGTACATACTAGTATTAAAAATTTAAATTCTTGCGTGCAGATTTTGGCTGGCCATCCGCGCACACACCCCACACGATACAAACACTTTTATTATTATAGATAACATAGTAAAATTGTATCAATGTTGACCCAAAAAATATGTTTGTATTTTCTGAACGTGTATTACTAGCAAAATCGTATCATAGTTAAGCTTAATTTGTTCATTTAATTTTAGACTGATTTTAAAATTTGGCATCTATATGATTTTGTTTATAAATAACTCTAAAAATAATTAGTTTTTAAAATATTTGATTTTCCATACGTGACCCGGGTGGGCGCACACGTCAAGCTCATTTAGTCAGGTTTGCCGGTAATGGGTAGGTCGGGGTTCGATTCCCTTCCAGATCTGATGGTGGGATTTCCTAAATGGTTTTACTTTATCTCCTGGCCAATGCTATTACATTCATCCCTAGCGCAATTTAACACACACACACAACACACACGCGGTGTTTTCCTCCTTGAATTTTCTCCCCAAGGTCGTGCATCCGTTCGTTTACTAGTTTTTGTTCGCCTCTTGTGTTATTTTTGTCAAATGCGGGACTTTTGTTTGTTACCGTTCAGGGGCTGGTAGGAATCAAAGGTAGATAACGTTTACGCTTTTTACCAAGCATATATATATATATATATATATAAATTACTGCTCACGTTATTAATTACATAATACACCAAAAAAGTCAGCCATTAGAATATGGTTGATTGGTTAGTTAAATAATTACGTAATTAAAATTAATATATCAGAATACACACACAACACCTTTGTTTGGAAATAACTAGTCTCCAAATGTATTAGTAATCCATCTTAAATTTGATTGTAATTTAATTTTTATAGAATTGAAAGGTTAGGTTACTTAAGCTTGGCCAAAATTTTTTTAAATAAGAAACAACATTGAGTTTGGTACGGAAAAAAAATGTTCAAGGCGTGGTTGTTGTAGATTTTTGCGTTTCGCGAAACCCTGAAAAATAGATGAGTCGAGCAATTATAAATTTTCTAAATTAGAAATGAAATAATTCTAATATATGGACCGCTGACGTTTTTTCTATTTAGTGCTAACTATAACAGTATTAATAAAAATAAACCCGCTTCGGTGGCGTGGTTAGCTAACGCGCTAGTTTCTTGTTAACTAGACGAGAATGGGGAGATCGAGGTTCGAATCTCAGTTGGGTGAACTGGGGGTGGCTTTTCCTAAATTATTTTCTACTATCCCTTCACGCAAATGCGGGCTCACTTTCTCTTAATTTAACCTTCCCAATTCCTAACCATTAGCTTAATTAGTACATTATTAGTATTAGTAATTAGTAGCTTTATAACCCAAATGGGTAGTAAGACGTGGTGCTAATTAAAAAAGTATATATATATATATGGTTTGTTTTTTAAGAAAGCGTAAACGTTCTTGACACAAAACTAATGACCTTGACCTCAGCTTGTAGACGCCTTAGACTGGTGAACCGAAATACCACAATGCTTCTGCTATACCTCAGTTTTAGCTTATGTGGTGCTGACTGACAGCTCACAGCTGACTTCTGACGGCTTTGAAAAGCTACCAGACCAATTTATGTATCCCTACGCCGAACCATATGATCTGCAAAAAACATGTATTTAGCAGTTGTCACTTCTGACAGTCAACATTTAGGTATATACCTAAATGTTGACTGTCAGAAGTCAGCTGTGAACTGTCAGTCAGCACCACATAAGCTAAAACTGAGGTATAGTGATGTCCCCAATTGAAATTTTGACAAATAATTAGTAGAGTCAATATAGTAGGCCCATCTAATCCTCGAAATGATTATTGTACTTGCGGGGGGGGGGGGGGGGGGGGCAGGTTGTTTCTAACCCTTGATATATTTATTTTTAGTTTTTCGCCACCTTTTAATTTTACTTTTTTTTATAGTTTCATTTGAAATTTTGAAATTTTTGTGTGTGGACATTCAAAAAAGCAAAATTCTGTTCTTATTAACGAAATTGAATCTAATATTCAAAATAGGTTTTTTTTTAATCTCTAAAGCTAGTCGCCCACTGAGGTGTGCTGTGCGGAACTGCCTTGAACCGCCGTGTGGAACATTCACCAAACTATCGTGGTACTTGGGAGGAGATAAGTTATATAGGTTGGAATATTCTTTAACCTAATAATACCAACTTTTTGTCATTCATTCTGAGAATCTAATAGATTTTACATTAAGCTGTGTAGAGTACTTTAAACTCAACTTAAATCACAGAATTCGTTTGCACATTACAGTATTTTCTTTGAGAAGTGATGATTATTCTTTGCTAAGGTAAATTTTTTGAAGTTGATAGATTTAATTTGCTCAAAATGTTATAGTAAATATTTACCTTGTGTTTATCACTTGCCCTCTTTATTTTTTATAAATTAAATCTAATATGAAAAACACAATGAAAACATGCCTTTCGACATCGCTGGTAACTATATAAAATTCTACCTCAACCTAATGTGCATTATACTTATCAAAATCAACAGTAAGAATAACCCGCTTCGGTGGTCGCGTGGTCTAACGCGCTACTCTCGTGTTGGGTGTTGGACTAAATTGCCGAAGACGGAGTGTTCGGGGTTAAATTCCGGTCGGGTACACTGAGGGTGGTTTTTCCTTAATGGGCCTCCTTACACGTAATGTGGGTGCATTTCCTCTATATATTATGCCTTCCTAATCCATCGGTGTAATTAGCGCGCTAGACCATGCGGCCACCGAAGCGGGTAGCAATGATATTGAACTCGTGCCACGCCTTTCTTTTCACACATGATTTTTTTTTAATCCAACTGTGATTCAATCGAGGATGTCTAACTCTGTAACTCGACGCTCTCGAACATGGCTGAAACCCCACATCCTATACTAGTGCAAAACTTGTTTTGACAGGTTTTTTTTTACCTTTGTGTGTTTTTTAAACCATGTCCGTGCATTTTGGACCATGCTGTTTAGGTGGTTCGATGCTTGTAGTGTACATATTGTATAAACTTTGTTGTTTGTTTATTTCCAGTATCCACCATGTCCCGAAGAAACCTACCAGTGCGTCAATCAACCGGTCTGAGAGTTACAAGGAGCGTGTTCATCAGAAGGTAAGCACAGTTATTCCTAGTGACTGCCACTATCGCTATCGAATGATCTTTGGATAGTTTTTATTCGAATGAATCGTCTATTCATTCGTAACTGCTGTGTGCGTGTATTATATTTCGAGTCAGGTCACGACAAAGGGTTGTTGTTAGGTGAAGGGTGAAAGGGAGTACAAGCTCAGACAATAGAGTAGTAGTTCCCTGAAAACGACACAGACCATTGTATTTTAAGACGTGTGGCCTGTTATTGATTGATACTTTCTCGCTGACGGAGGCGGGCGCCTTAAATGTCGGAAAAGGTTATTTTTATATAATTCCACTTTAGTTATAGTTTCATCGAAATGCTTGTTTATTTGTTTTTAATAACTATTTTGCTACTTTTATATTTATCCATCCAAGCTATTCGCACTATGGTTTGTTAATCTTCATCCGATAGTCTTTTTTTCTTCTAAGCATTGCGTCCTACTAACCGTTCTGGTTATATACTTATGTACTAATTACACTAATGGCTTTAGAGATTAGGAAAGCTGTATTTCGAGGAAGTGTACCCGCATATGCGTAAAGGGGAGAGTGGAATCCCTTCTTTTTTTTAAACACCCTCAATACATCTGACCGGGATTTGAACCTGGATCTCCCGTCATTGGCAGTCTAATCCACTGTGAGAGTAGCGCGTTTAGACAATGCGGCCACCGAAACGGGCTTCAGCCGATAGCTAAAGATATCCCTGTTACACTTTCGCAAACCAAGAATATGTCACTACATTGTTTTTTGTGCGAATACTACAGATAGGTTGAATACTGTCCATTTTATATCGTCCCAGTTGTTTTTACAGTGGTAGTCCTCACGTCCCCAGAAAGGTAGTCCGATTTTCTTGGGTAGAGCCTTATCTGACAGTTACTAGATCTACTTTCACGTATTCATACTTAAAGTCATTTGATCTGCAGCTGTCACTTCTGATAGATATCAAAATCCATTAAATAACACTAACAATATAGTAAAATGCTATCATTGCTGACCGTAACAACGAAAAATATCTAAAAGGCTGTTTCGATAAAAATTGGACTGAATGTGTAAACACAAAGGAAACATTGTTTTAAGGTTTACTTGTATAACCTTGCGGCTTCTTAATGAAATATAAAATTAAATGAAGTGTCAAGCCCACTAATATTGCAACCATCCTAGCCGGCCTTCTCTTCGAAGTGTAATTGTCATTTTAACAGTTAAATATTCCAAGGTTGGGATGGAATGATTTCCATAAAACCCAGGTTTCCCTCGCTCCTGTGACCACGTCGTCTTGTTCGTCGGGCACGGACGTGGCAGAGGCTCAACTGAGTTTGATGGCGTTCCTTGAAAACTATTTTATAATTTTGGTTGAACTCAAGACAGGTTACTCGTTGTGATACCGGTTACAAAATTATAAAAACAAAATACGTTTTTTATTGTTACTGTTGCCAATATCTGTTAATAAATTTGGCGCCCAGGGCACGTGCGCCACCTGCCTCACCCCCAAGTTACGCCACTGTCACCAGGTGTGTGTGTGTGTCTACGAACCCGTCATCTCCGTGAGTTGTATAGAGCTCTGAAGTCGATGGGAGGTGTTTTGGGACACCGATGTCGCTCAATAACCGGACATAGTACGCGGTTGTGGGGCGACCCCTGGGTGGGCGACTAGCGCATTGCGACACACCACCCCTCCATCTCTTCCTTGCCGCCAATACTCCGCCTACTACGGGCGGACAACCATATCGAGGTTTTTTATCCGGGCTCATTAGAGAAAAAAAAATTCTTAAACTATTGTGTCATTCGCCATGATTATAAACGGTGCTTCGGTGACTACGTGGTCTAAGGCGTCACTCTCGTGTTGGACTAGACTGCCGATGACAGGGAGATCGGGGCTCGGATCCCGGTCTGTTTTTTCCCCAAAATAGTTTTCCACTCTGCCTCCACACAAATGTGGGTTCATTTCCTCTAAATTCAACCTTCCCAATTCCTAACCCATTAACGTAATTAGTACCTAAACGTATAACCCGAACGGGTAGTAAATGCCGTGCTATAATTTAACTTTAATTTAATTTAACAATTTAGTAAAAGATCACCTTCATATACCCGTCCAGGATTCGAACCCCAACCATCCCGTCAATGTAAAGCCAGACTGGAGGATTTCCGTGTCTACCGAGTCTGGCTACACTCACACTAATTATAAGAGAGTCGTCTCACTCCTGTTGATTATTTAGCATCCTTTGGCAGCCGATAGGGTTAGCTGACACACGTGGTGGCATTTAACCGAATCAAAATGGCGGTGGAAAGGTTGAACAGTATCCTCCCAAAGGACCATCGAGGTTATTTTATACGCGAGAACTTACCTTCTTTATGCGGTAATTTACTAGCAAGCCTCGCTGAGTCTCTCTGGCGCGTTATTAAGCTAATTAAACAGGGGCTAATCACTTCTACATTAAACATCTCTCAACGTGGGGTACGGGGGTGGGGGGGGGGGGAGAGGACTACATCAGCCGATCTTCATTTTCCGCCGTAACCTGCTTGATGCAATAGCAGGTTGTGCCCCAGTCTTTTAAGAGGTCGATGTCGTATACAGGATCCGTCTAATTAGACCCCACATCCATTATCATATGCCTTCTCCTTACCCCCTTTTACACTTTCGCCTTTTACCCTTTATACTAGAGAATCTACCTACCTAGACGTGTGATTATTACTCGCAATTATCGTTAAGTTGAAAGGCTTAAAGTAGTAATTACTTGATTGATTAGAAGTCATCACACTAACTTTAGGGAGTAGATTAATTGTATCTTGGAAAATCTCATCTCACTGTAGGACGTTGATTGTTTGTAGAAATTGTAGCTTAATTTAAGCGCCTAACATGCTTAGTGGGTTATACAAAGGTTATTAACTATGTTTATCGTAGGCAAGATTGTGTAAGTGCTGATAATCCACTTTTGAAATATTTTGTTTCTAATATTATAGGGGTGAACCATTCGATCTTACAACTACAGAAAGGGTAGGTCCACACATATAATAAGACTGCAGTTCTATAGTTCTCGCATAGGATAATAAGACACAAATAAATAATAATCATAAACCTGTATCCTTCATGGAATATTCCAATAAATACGTTTTTTGTTACAATTAAAGTGCCACTTTTACATGTTCTTTGTAGAGACATCATCTTATAAACTTGGAATATCTTTTACATGCATTGTGTCTTAATATTCGTGCGAGCTACCCGCATATTTGCATAAATGAGGTAAGGATGATGAAAAATAATTTAGGAAATATATTTCCGCATCTTCCTGCAGGAAGATTCACCTATTTAAATATAGGAAAACTATATACACCTCGTTCGGATTCGAACCCAGACTTTCCCCTCGCTGGCAAACCAGACGAGATTTATGTCTTAGACCTAGTTCCCATCGAGGCCGGCTATCCTTAAGTTTAATTTATGAATGTGTAATATGCGTGTAGAGTAATTATCAAACCTTGTGGCTGCTATAGGGCTTTTCGTATCCCCTGATGAAATGCTAATTGAATAATTAAACAAGACTTATAAAAACTTTGCTCTGCTTTGACGGAGGGTTTAGTCCGTTCTTCAACGTCCTCTGGCCTTTTCTTTGCGTATTGATCGTCGTGAGGCGGAGGAAGATGCAAGCCCTGCTTCCACAAGTCTCTTATGGTAAATACCACCTGCTCATTTCGTTTCCCATCTCCCTCGCCATGAATTATTTCCATAATATGAAACACTCCGAATGGCTTAGGTAGGCAAGATGGGCTGTACAGAGTCGTGCCTTCCCACCCACACCCCTTTCACTGCTCGCTCCAGGTGAAATTGAAGTGCAGGGTGGCATGCAAAGTGGGCTCTTGCTCGGTTTCAGCGCTCCTAGCCGGGGACGGTGTAGGACAGGGATTCCTCCCTGGAGCGTAGGATTTTAGGATCTCGTGACCCTGATGAGATGTGGGCCAAGGTATGGAGAAACGGTGCGAGGATGAGTTTTTGTAGCCTGGACTCACGTTCGCAGTGGCTGGACAAGGTGGAACTACAAATACATTAAGTGATTCCCGCCTCCCACTGGCGTTTTTGGAAACAGACATTTTAAAATCGCAGGTGGGGTAGCTGCAGAAGGTGTTACATAATACACCCTACTGTAAGTTTATATAACACACACACATATACATATATATATATATGTGTGTGTGTGTGTGTGTGTGTGTGTGTTACTAGACAGTCAATAAATTAGGTATTTTCTAGGAACCCTCCTCGGCGGCGTAGTTGGCTAACGCGCTAGTCGTGTTGAGCCCGACTGCCGAGGACGGGGAGATCGAGGTTCGAATCTCGGTCGGGTGAACTGAGGGTGGTTTTTCCTAAATGGTTTTCCACTCTCCCTCCACGCAAATGCTGGTTCACTTCCTCTAAATTCAACCTCCCCAATTCCTAATCCATTAGGGTGATTAGTAATTAAGCGTATAACCCGAACGGGTAGTAAGACGCGGTGCTAAAAAAAAAAAAATCTAGGATATGGTCACTTTGTAAACAGAACTGGAAATACAGCTAGTCATAAGTAATGAAAACATCGGAATGAGGAAAAAGTTATAGTCGTCGTGGTCTTGATTTAAACTTTTTTTATCAATTTTGACCTAATTGAAACACTATCTTCTTCGTTGGTTTCTTGTTCATAGGCGTCACTTTCGCGATAGGTGGGATTTCTGAAGACTTGTACATCGATGTTCGAATCCCTGTTGGGTGTACTAATGCCAGGATCACGATCAACTTAACGTTAACTTAACGTAACTTAACGTAAAGGATCTCCTCGTGTGTTTAAATGGAAGCGAGTACGATGCAGTTAACTTAAGAGATGTCCTGGGAGGTATTTTACTTTAAGTGAACGTTACTTGAAGGGTATCACGTGATCTAGCCAGCCAATCATTATGCGAGTGACGTCAACAGGGCTGTTTAGTAATTAATTTGTTGGTTTTAAGACCAACGTCTACTCTTTAGCTTAAGTTCTAGTGATCAGACATTGAAACAAAGTAATTAAACTAAAATAGGAAAGCTAAATTTATCAAAAAGTTTAATAATATATATTTATTATATCGATTGAAAACTGTAAACATTCACAGATCATCACTTTACAAATAGTACAAATCACAGATCATACTCCAGAGTGCAGATGTTTGGCTCGAGTTGTTACGTGAATCGTTATAACACATCTCTTTTCTTAAGTTAAGTTAACTTTAATTGAATTTTACGTTAAGTTAACTTTAAGTGAACGTTACGTTAAGTTAATCGTGATCCCGTCATAAGGGTGGTTTTTCCTAAAGTGTTTCCCCGCTACGTAAATGGGGGATATATTCTCTCAAATTCTACCTTACTCACTACCCCAACATTATCCTAATCAACATGTTAGCTACCCACTTCTGTGACCGCGTGGTCTAAGGCGCTACTCTCGCAGTATACTAGACTGCCGATTAAGGGGAGATCACGATTCGGATTTCGGTCGGGTGTACCAAGGGTAGTTTTTCCAAAAATTGTTTTCTAATCGCCCTTCACGCAAATGCTGGTATATTTCCTATAAATATAACCTTCCTAATCCCTAAAAACACCAGCGTAATTAGTAAATGAGCGTATAACCCGAACGTGTAGTATGACGCGGGGCCAAAAAAAAAGGTAGTTAGGGTGTATATAGCCCAAACGGAAATTTAATTAATTTACATTTCAAATTGCATGAATTTATTTAATAAATCAGTCGGGGACAGTAATCTTAGTTTGGGGGTGAAGTTAGCGCAGCTACGCAACGGCTACTTGCACTTTCTTTCAATTAAAAAATGACATCTTGTCACAGGAATCGGACCTGGGACCTCTGGCTTAGTACGCCAATCGCTCTAACCACTAAGCTATCCAGGACTTGTCCCATTCTCAGATTAATTCTTCACTCTTTTTAAGACAGATTCTGTGATGGACGTGCGGAAATCAACTACATATGTGATCAATACACACACACACAATACACATATGTAGCTGACTATTTCCGCACGTCCATCTTAGACTCTGCCTTAAAATATGAGTGAAGAATGACCCTGGGCACGGGACGACTCCTGGATAGTTCAGTGGTTAGAGTATTGGCGTAACAAGCTAAAGGTCGCGGGTTCGATTCCCGTGTCCAGGTGTCATGTTTCAATTTAAATAATGGGATATTATGATGCGGCTAATTACCGTAATTATCAAATAAAATAGCTTAAATGTTATTTGATCCATCATACAGGTACTTTCTTACCTCGTCTTGACAATTCTCCTACATCTTCTCTCTCTTTCTCTGGCAAACTGTTATACTCATTGTATCCACCTTAACTCCCTTTTGTTGTCATCCACTTCTTATCCGAGTATTCGCTCGTAGACAAACTCATATAACATACTCTCTTTGTCAAAATGTCTCGGGCGCGACCCTCGCGTGTGATGATGCGTCCTTACTCCATGGAATCGACCCTATGCCGACCGTGATCATCGTCCGCTTACATCCCTTCATTTCTTCCCCTCCGCACCCTCTCGGCGTCCGTCCCACCCTCGAGCGTTTCCTTTTCATTTGCTTTACTTCTCCTCTGCCCCCTCTTGTTGTGACTTGCCCTCGTGAAAACTGTGAACCGGGGGCGTTTTAGGAGCCACGGTCTCTAATTAACAAAGAGGCGGAGTTAGATATTGGCGAAAAATCAATGTGTCATTGGAATGGTTTCTAGTTAAATTTTACATCCTCCCCACCCCGCTCAAAAATAAAAGTACTCCAAAGTACTTACACAAGTATGTGTCTAAACTCTATTCACGGTAGGAATTACTCTCTGAAAGGTCTTTTTTCCTACCAATATACTTCAATATAATAGATTTCTGGTAGAGAAAAACGCCTTTCAGAAAACAATTCCTACGCTTAACAGACTTTAGGATCCAATTTTGAGGTTGGATAGGTCAAGATGGCGGTACCTTTAAGGTGGTAGTGTAGGGCTTGTTTTTTAATTACTTGCGGTTTTATATTAAGCTTTTTTAATACAAATAATCTTTGTGTTGATACGTCTTAGAACCTTAAAAAAAATATTTTGTTGAACTTTTTACCCGAACATGAATTAGAGACTGGGATGTGCACAGCTATCACATCGAAACCTTGTTCGTCATTTCATTTCCTCGCTGCTGTTGTCAACGGGAACTTGGGGCTAACTAATGATAGTGCTCATTACAGCGTGATCCATTACTTCTCCGCGCGCCATTAATCAATCGCCTCTCTTTGTATTATTTTTCCACCCTGGTGATTGGATCACTAACATTTATCCATGATTTTGAGTTAATGTTATGTTACCAGTAGTTTCAATACACGAGCTTTAATCTCAATCAATAACAGTATATTTTTGTTTGATTAGTTCCCATTACAAATGTGTCATAATTATGTTTTATTCAACCCGCTCCTATTGGAAATGGGCCGGAAGTTCGAAATTGTTCACCCCATCATGATTACACACACACACACCACACACACACATACGCTTTTACCCTTGGTATCGATCTATTAAAGTTTCAACGTTTCGGAAATTCTAACCTGCTTAACATGCTGTATAACAAAACAAGGGGACATCCATCAAATAATTAGGCCCCGCCAGTCTTTGTGTGGGACTGCATAATTAAATTGAATGACACGCTCACTGAAAAGTATTTAATACACTAATACATTTATGATTACTAAAATGTGTTTTTAGTTAAACCCTATTTTAAAAATCTTCAATGTTCTAACATTTATTCAATTTGGTTCGTTTAAACAGGTCGAATAATTACATTTTAATGGATAAGGAACGTAATTTGGATTTCTTTTTAAACTTGGTTTGGTTACGTATTCTGAAAGGACAATTAAACGCTAACAAAATTTGATCTGCTTTGTGTGCGTGTCACGATCCTGCTCACACTGTTTAATACTGTGCCTGATTTTTCAAATTTATATTTTTGAGTGTTGCCTAAAATCTCAACAATGTTACGAATATAATTCATTTTAAGATGATCAGCTGGTACAAAGCTGTGGTGTATTTTAATATTTTGTTGAGAAAATATAGAGATATATAAATCTAATTGTATTAAATTTTAGT
Source organism: Timema podura (assembly GCA_033556935.1). NCBI lineage: Eukaryota > Metazoa > Arthropoda > Insecta > Phasmatodea > Timematidae > Timema > Timema podura. Next base: position 18,731,226 of record JAVRXN010000005.1, on the reverse strand, counting down.
GTCGAAATTGCGTGCTTACAATTTTTAATGTGGTGGTTTACTTCTTTTTTTGGCGTATCAAGTCATAAGCCCGCTCTTAAAACTTTATCCTCTGCATTCGACACATTTTCATTGATCTTTATTATAGCTGTGCTTTGAATGTTTCAAACTTCTATAATACTATATGATATTTCGTATGGGGACAAATTCCCCGCTTCAACCCCCTACTCCCCTTAACCCCCCTTAACCCCTTACCCTTTCCCTTCTATCTGGGTCCGCCATTGTTAAGATATGAACATTTTCCCTAGTGGTCGCTTGGGCTTCCTAAGAAGGTGAAGGAGCCAAATTGGAGGAGGTGGCACGCATCAAGCCATCAAATAGTGAGTTGTGGAACGTTTGATAAGGGCTATGGGAAGAGGTTATTGACAAATATGTATGCCAACCAGCCAACCATAATATTATTTCAACTAATTGATAATAACGGTAAATTTAATTTAACTCTGTACGTGGAGCATAGGGCCGCAACAAAGCTTCGCCATTCCAAGTTTATTATCTGTCACACGTTTGAGTTCGCCCTTTGACTTTCTAAGTTTACGGCCTTTTTTTCATCGAGGTTCCTCCGCTAAGTGATCCTTGGCCTGCCGGACTTGGGTCCTTGTGGTTTCCAGTCCCTAGCTTCTCTTGAGGTGTTATCCTGGTCTTGCGCCCTCTGATCTCCTTTGGTTTGGTTGTTTATCCCATTGCTCTTCGTGTGACACTTTTTGGCCTCTATAGACCTAATATAGCCTATTTTTAGTAGGCATCTGTTGATGAATGTCTCAGTTTCTGGATAAGGCTTCTATTTGTTTCTCATGTCTTGCATTTGTAGTGAAGAACCTACTTCACATTACTCTGAAAGATCCGCACTTTGGTCCTTAGTTGAACCGGTCTCGGTATGTACCTTTACCATTACCTCCATCAGTTATTATGATGATCCTCACATAGCAGAACTCGTCTATCGTCTCAATGATCTGATTGCCGGTGCTAAATTGTGAGGAATTTTAGCTAGAGTTTCATTACTTTCGTCATTTTTGGCGTTGATCTTAAAACCAACTTGTCGCAATTCGTCGGATAGATCATTGACCCTCGCTTCCATGTCTTTGAAACTGTGGGTGATGATACATGTCGTCCGCATAGTCCAGATATTTAAAGCAATATTGTCGGTGTCCACTGGATACTTATCTATTTGTAATTGCTTTCATCAAAACCAGATCCATTAACCTTAGGAATAGAATTGGCGAGAGAGATCGCCCCTTATTCATTCCTGACTTTTCTGCAAAAAAAATGCTCATATAGTGATAAATGACTCCCACAGCTCTCCAGATATTCGATCGTGTCAAATGATTTCTTAAAGTCGACAAACAGCATGTTTTTTATATTGATGATTTACTGAGAATAAAGTCAAACAAATAATTTCGATTAAGAAATGAGAATCTCCCGATATGCTTTCAGATGAGTGAATCTCAGAGGAAGGGAATGTATCTGTTAAGGCTTTGATCATAAAATTGATGTAATAACATATTTGGTGCACATCAGACCTGAGGTTAGTGACACATTCAACCACCAAGCGTTATAGTCGATAATTGAGTGGAGGAAGAGGAATTTTTATCGCTGTTCTTGCTTTGTTGGAACTAATTTGATAGGCCCAATGTTTCTGGTGCTAAACGTTCTTGAGATAAACCAAACTGAGGTGCATTTTTTTAGCGCTGCGTCTTATTACCCGTTCGGGGTGTACGCAGATATACAAAACACTAATGTGCTAGGGACAAAGCAGGCTTATTGAGTGAAAGTGCACCCGTATTTGCCTTTAGTGAAAATGGAATATTATTTGGGGGGGGGGGGCGGCTCATTGCACCCGACTGGTATCGACAATCTGGTCTATTGTGAGATTAGTGCCTTAGACCATGCAACCACCGAAGGGGTGTTAAAAACTTTGATACTCGATATATCTCGATTGCATTCGTTGCATTTAAATGGTTGGAGTATATTTCAGAAACAAATAATAGAAAATGTTCCTTTTCACAACCCTAGTAGACAGTGCCTTAGCTCTCTGTTCTTGCCTATATTTCTATGGCATGATGACTTGCCTGACGGTGCCGGTAGATAAGTCTCTTGAGCTCCTTGCAGCCTCTCTCCACACACACACACCACACACACACACACACACACACACACAGACGCGAGTCTCTCCTTGTGCGCCCCTCGACCCCTCTCTACCTTCATCAAGTATTTACTCACCACTCCCTGCTGGCACTGCTCTTCTCTCTTACTCCGTTAGAACAGACTAGAATTGAAACATTGTGCGGGTTTCAAAATAAATGTACTCATTATCTCTCCCGTCCGTTCACACGATCCTAATCACAGACAGTAAGAATATTTGAAATATTTCCAAAATGGCCTTCAAGATTCAGTTTAAAACATAGGTACCTTGGAATTGGTATTTCATGATAAATAAGAATATATTTTTACAAACATAAATAATTTGAAGGTTAATTTACACTAATTTTTTTTTTTTCGAAATTTTAATTTTTTTCAAATGGTGTTATAGACAAGACGTGTATTAATCACAACTTGTGAATGTGTGGAATGCCAGGCATCCACCGTGGTTCGGATTCCACGTTAAACTGTAGGTCCTCCATTTCATCTGACAATAACCCTTCCATTACACATTAGCGTAAGTGCGTATAACCCGAACGGGTGGTAAGACGTGGTGCTAATAATATTAATAATAAATTTGTGTTATAAATGTTGTTTGTATTATATATTTGAAAAGTGTTATTGTGATTAGCAAGATGATATAACATGCTTTGGTGGCCACATGATCTAAAGCGTCACTCGCAATAGACTGGACTGCCGATGAAAGGGAGATTGGGGTTTGAACCTCGGTCGGATGTTTTGAAGGTTTTCCCCAAAACTGTTTTCCACGCAAATGCGGGTACACTTCGCCTAATTTAAACCTTCCTATTCCTAACTTATTAGCTTAATAGTGCATATGCGTATAGCCTGAACACTTAGTAAAAAAGATGAAAAAAATTATATGCTTGTTTGGCTAAGAAAAACTTTGTAAGGATTAAAAAGCCTGTTTTTTTGAAAATTTTGCTTATATTATAATTAATTTACTATATGAGAAAGTTTACACGATTTTGTCGTGCTATTTATTCTAGTTTATTTTAGGCTCAACAAAAGCAAGTGCTAATGATTCGTTTAGAATTGTTTGCTAGTTCGTTTAAAGTTGTCTATTTTCCATTCGGGTGTGAGTGTGTGTCCTCCCTTTAACAACCCTGTGTGCTCTTTAGAATTAATTCATGAATAAATTTCCAAATGAGGCGAAATAAAATGCCGGCTCTGTGTAGCCGATAGGCAAAGGGAATTATGATGGTTTTAAATTCGCGTAATGTGCCGGTCGTGTTTAGTAGCGACCCCTCTTGGTTGGTCAGAAGATTTACTGCACGTATCCTGAATTGTATACTCCCCCTCCCAACCCCCTATTGTCCCATACTACAACCCTTCCAACTCCTCCGCTCGGCCACATTGTTTCAACCCCACCACCCCAACCCCCTCGCATTAAACTTAACCGGTGGCCACATAATACGTGCTAGTGCATAAGCAGCGTGGAGGGTCGAATGGCTCTCTACTCTGATTCCTCGCATACAAACTTTTTTTAAAGACCAATTAATTTAAAAAATCATGGTTCAAATTATTTATTTGCAGAATAAACAAAAACTAAACACACTCATTTTACTTCCTAATACAAAGGAAGGATTATGATATTGAGAAAATAATTTCAAGCAACAAACACAAAAGGAAAATAGTGATGTCTCGATTTTCCCGGAGTCGTTGGGGAGAGAATAACCACGGATAATTTAAAAAATTGCAATCATACAAAAACAAGTATTTACTTAATAGCAATCCTTTATTTGTACCAAAGATTAATATTGTATTAAATAGCCAAGCTTTATATTCGTTAATTGTGGTTATAGCTTGCATATAAATAAATATATACTATTCCTTAAATTGAAAAATGACACCTGGACACAGGAATCGAACCCGAAACCTTTGAGCTAGTACGCCAATGATCTTACCACTGAGCTATCCAGGGGTCGTCCTATGCTCAGGATCATTCGTCACTCAGTAAACTATAATAAATAAATTTGATAGCTAACTTACTCTTGGTGAGTACAGACAAGGAAAAGTCAGGGAATTTAATATTTTTTAAATAAGTAAAAGTCAGGGAATTGAAATACTTGACACATTCTGCACCTGATCGTTTAAACAAAAGTCAGAGATTTGGTTTCAAGATTTTGACAAGATTCATTGCCTATATAACTGTGTTATTCTAAGCAGAAGCAGAATAGCATGCTTCTGAAGGGGAGCACGAGAGCAAATTCTAACACGTACCGACCATTGGTCACACCTGTGGTTTTTGGAAACTAAAAACGGATGTCGCATTTCGCGAAAGTTCTAAAAAAAGAAAAAGCATATCATTATTAATATTAGTGGGGGGGGAGAAGTATAATGGTAAATCGAATAAGGGTTTTTAGAGTTAGGTGGGGGACACTACTCTATTGGGGGGGGGGGGGGGGGCTAGATATTCTAACATGAAATATTAGTTGTACAGTTTGTTTTATACCACATTTACACAGGAACACAAATAATTTACCTATGCAGGAAATACTGAAAAAACTTATAATAATGTTGATGTTTAGTAGTCACTAGAAGTATTTTATAAAATATGTAATAAATGCAATTAATGAGAAAAAAATCCATTCACCAAGAAAAATTATAAAAAGGTAAAGTTGGGATTTTTTTTTTAAATGTATGGAAAACCTGTAAAAGTCGGGAATTTTACAAAAAAAGTTTTGTAGCCACCATGTTACTCAATTTTAACACCATTGATTGGCTGATTCAAATCACATGCTTCACCAATGCCTTGAAGAAAAAAGACACTTAGGAATATGAAAGTATTTTTAATAGGTTTTGTATTAATTGTTGGGTGCTGTTTTTAATTTTAAAGAGAGAAACTCATATAAATCAGGAGGGGATCATATTATTTTGGCTTAAAACTTTTTTTTTTAATAATGTATGTGTATTTTTAGTTGAATAGATCATTATTGTTTATGTAACCTTGTTATTCCTGCAAAGGAGGTACACTTAAAATTATTGTTAGAGATGTGATTACTATTATTTGATGTCGATTTCGATTTTCTTTTACAGAGGCAACTCCGAGAAAGACGGAAAACCAGTGATCCAAACCTTTCCAAAACAAAGTGAGTACAAGTTTATAGTATTTTGCACTTTTATTCTTTTTCGTGAGTCACTAAAGTATATGAATTATTTCGCATGTAAATCAACGTTTTTTAGTTGCCAGGGCTGTCATGTGTATGTAAAACTGGGAAACTTCAAGGAATTTCATGTAGCATAGAAACATAGTAAAATTCAGGGAGTTTAACACTTTAAGGATGTAAGGGACACCAGCATAAGTCGGTTTTTTTTTTGCAGTTTTTATATCAAAACATATTTTTGGTCAAAAAAATCAAATATTGCTTTTGTACAAACATAGAGTTTAATTTTCTTCACACGGTGATATCAACAGTTGATCTGTCAGGGGTGTTCTGGAATTTGTTGATAACTTTTCTCTTAATTTAAAAAAGTTTTCATCCAATTACGCTATGCTCGTGGCAGATATTCAACAACAATGTTGATATCACCACGCGAAGAAAATTAAACTACTATGTTTCAACTGGAGCAATTTATTTTTTTATTTTGGCCAAAAAATGTTTTGCTATAAAAACTGCTTAAAATACTGGCCTTTTCTTGTGTTCCCCGACATTTACACCTAAATCACTATCTAAATCAAAACCTTGCCCTTTTTTTAAAAATAACTCTTCTTTTTATAGCACTTAAAATAATGTGATTATTTTAATTCTATAATATGAGAGGATTGTAGCTAATGTGAGACCATGCATAGTGTATATTAAGCACATGATAACATGCACAGCTGTTAGTAATCACTAATGAAGTGAAATTGGTGTTCACATGACGCATCTTCCATACCTCGATCCACATTGAATAACATTTCTAACAACTGTAATATTTCATTCTAAAATAAATAAGTAAATAATGTAACTACCAAGTTATGTGCTTGTGATGTTTTAGTCAGCCAAACAAACTATGCTTCAAATTTGCGATGGAAAAAACAATATGATTAAAAACTTTAGGGCGAGTGTAATTCAGTATCAACCATCGTACACCAGGGGTCGTCAAACTGATGATCGCGAGATACCTTACCTTACCGCGAGCCCACATCACGCACCCTTGTTAACCTTGTAAGGTATCAAACTTACCTTGAATTATTACACTATGGTATAGCTTATAAGATGGTTCATAGTGTAATCCGTCAAGTAAGATTGTTCTACCTTTAAGGTTTAACTGAGTTTACATCATCCTGGTTGATACATATCTTCACTTGAGTTAGTCCACTTTCGAGGAACTTTAATTACTACCAACAGGGATGGTATGTAGTTTTCCCTGATGCTAAGCTTGGGATTCAGTTCCAACCGAGTGCACTTTGATTATTTTTTCAATAGCTGCCACCCGCCTTGGCGGCGTAGTTTGCTAACGCGCTAGTTTCGTGTTAAGCTAGACTGCCTAGGATGGAGAGCACAAGGTTCGAATCTCGCTCAGGTGAACTGGGAGAGGGGGTATTTTTCCTAAATAGTTTTCCACTCTCCCTCCACGCAAATGTGGGTTCACTTCTCTAAATTCAACCTTCCCAATTCCTAACCCATAGGCGTAATTAGTACGTAAGTGTATAACCCGAACAGGCAGTAAGACGCGGTGCTAAGTATTATTATTACTACTACTACTACTACTACTATCATCTAGCTGCCATCCTCCCTACAGGTGAATGCTAGGTACACTTTCTTTAGAGAAAATCACCCACCCCACGGTTAGTGTAAGTGTTTGATGCTCCGGACGAGCAGTAACTTATCGCTAAAAACCACGAAGGTAAAGCTCTTGGTGAACAGCGTGTGGCATTGAAAGTCAATATTTGTTAGATCGTTTGAAGGTGAGGCCGGTGTTACGAGGAAGGTCGAAATGACTCTGACCGCGACTTATCCGAGTGTGGGCGTCCTGTTTACGAGCTGCGCGTCGCCACCTTGATTACCGTAAGAGACCGATAGTCAGCTTAGGAGTTCGACCCTTTCCCCACCCAACTGCAGTAACTTTTCTAAATGGACCCAAAACCCCGCTTCATTGGTCTAAGGCGTCATTCTCGCATTAGACTGAACTGCTGATGACGAGGATATCGGGATTCAAATCTCGATTGAGTTTATTAAAGTTTTTTTTTCTTAAATTATTTTTCACTTTTACCTCATCCGGCCCCTTGGGGTAGTGGTCAATGCAACTGGCTACGAATCTAGGGGTCCTGGGTTCGATTTTCGGCTCGTACATGGGTATTTTTCTCTTAAGGGTAACTACCCCAAAGGTTACCAGGAATTGGTAAATTAGGTTTAAGTTGTGTTTAAGACTCCCAGTGGCCCACACCTCCATTATCACTATCATCACATCACTTTATGGCTACATGTAGACAACCTCCATTGGTGTATCCTGGGAAACGCTCTGTGCCACCAGACGGCAAATAGCCCTACATACAGGCGGCAGAAATGGATGTCATGTCCCTCCTGGTCAGTAGTGCCATACGCCAAAAAAAAAAACTTATACCTCCAAGCGAATGCGGGTTTCCTAATCTAATATCAACGTTTTTCATCTCAAACACACAAGCGTAATTAGTTGATATGTGTGCAAACCGAACCCGAAATATTAGAATACCACTAAGAAAAACTTTTAGGAAAAAAATATTTTGTAGCTGTCAATATGTATAATAATTTACTAATGTGATTTTATAAGGATCAATACTGGATCTATATGTCAAAAGTCTGGATTTATACCACATGGGAACCACGTAAATTATATCAAAGTAGTAGTAAATTTGTAAATTTAAGATTTTGTTCCATGTTCTATCTATTCTTTTGAAGGGCTGCAACATATTTCTTAAAATGGTTATTTTTTAGTTAAATAGACTGTTCAATATGTTTGTATAGCAGTGAATGTCACACCCAACCTCTAAAATGCCTGCAGCTGTAGATAATAGCGTATCATTGAACAGGAAACAGCAAGCAACCACTCTAATAATTACTGTCCCTTCCAACTCTGTATATAGAACTGCCAATATGCGAAATGTTTTTCATCCGCTAGGGTAGTTATGTTGGGTCTCGGCCGGATACACGATGGGGGAGGTGGAGGGTGTTCTCCATCCCCTCCCTTATCCACTCTAATGCGGATGCACTTCCTTTAAACTACTCTTCTCATTCCTACACACTGGATTAATTCGCTGAACAATAATAACAACCCATGTGTGAATGAACTAAAAAACTATTTTGATATTTAAGAGATTGTAATGTAGATTGTATTTCTTCGGTAATTGGGCTACAGTTTTTTGTTTTTTCCCCCTAACCTACACAGGTATGTCACGAGGTTAAGTCTGTTTAAGCACGCCCTGCCTTTAATTTTGGTCGCTGATCCTAAAATAGTAGTGCTTTCATGTGGCTCGTGATCTTTTTTCTAAGGCTTCCTTCCACAAGGTTGACACAAATATTGACTGTCATGTGCTCATTTGGAATATGGTTATATATATATATATATATATACTTCTTATCAGTTTTTATATATTAATATTATTTACGAGTGTCCGAAGGTCCTACTCGCCCCCATTTTGGCCAGTCGCGCGCCCTACATGGTTGCATACCTTATACGAGATGAAGCCGCCGTGTCGTATCTTAAGGACTGTCTGTGATGCCCACCATACAGGTTGTTTCCAACATATGTATTATATATAGCAAGGTATCCTCTCACCTGCAATCACGTGTCCTAAGGTGTCAAGCTCGTAACATTTTTTATTGCTGCTGACAATAAGGTCGAGGTTCTATTCTCAACCGGTTGCACAAAAGTTTCTTACATGGGATTTTTTTTTTGTGCATACTGTCTGCTCGCTAATTCGGGTGCATTTTCCTTAACATCTTGGCTCATAAATCAAAGCATGAGGTTTTTTTTTTAAATACGGTAATTTGAAAATAAAAAACACGCATCTTTAGGATAACAGGTCTGACAAGTCTTAATGGACGAACATACAATGCACGCACGCATTTCTAAATATTTTGTAAATTTAGTTAAACAAATCAAATGCACACCTAAGTCAAATGGTCGAATCTCTTTGTGCCATGAAGATTTCTAATATATATATTCTACTCCTATCAACAACATAAATATCAGTAATTGATATGGAAATTGGTAGATTTTTGAGAGAGTTTGGAGGGGATAACCTATATGTAATATGTAAAGAAATTCTCTCATGCTACTGTATATGTTTATAGTAAACAGTACATTGCACAAGTACTGACAAATATATAAACTCCCGGGTAGCATTTATTCTTGGCAGTATTGTTTTAGAGCGTAATGTGTGTAATCAATATTATAAAAGCAGTTTTATAAAAAAAAATCCCTATTCTAATTAAATTACCATTTATTTGTATGTTAGAGTGCTTCAGTTTCTTACAGTGTTTTAATTTATTTATTTTTAATTTGTCAAAAGAGTTAAAGCGCTAAGGAATTGTATACACATTCAGACAGTCTAAAAAAACTGAGAACTAATGACACAACTTTGTTTACCAACTTAGTGCAATCAATGGCTGATAAAGGTTTATTTATTTAGTTTATCAGTCAGTCCTCCCCGCCTTTTTTTCCCCCACTCTCATTTTTTCCCTGTCACAGTTTATTATTACTATTTCGTTTCATACTATGATTTATTAATAGCTTAAGCTTAGGGATGAGGAAGGCTGGTGGGAGGAAGTGCATCCACATTAGCTTGGAAAAGGCCGAGATTTGACCAACCTGTATGTGTGTATTATATATATATCATACCCCTGGACGATCAATAAAGGTCTTATACCTTATTTGCTCAATTGTTAGCATAGATATCTACTTGACTAAGACCCGCCTCGGTGGCGTAGTTGGCTAACGCGCTAGTCGTGTTGAGCCCGATCACTGAGGACGGGGAGATCGAGGTTCGAATCTCGGTCGGGTGAACTGGGGGTGGTTTTTCCTAAATGGTTTTCCACTCTCCTTCCACGCAAATGCGGGTTCACTTCCTATAAATTCAACATTTCCTATTCCTAATCCATTAGAGTAATTAGTACTTAAGCGTATAACCCGAACGGGTAGTAAGACGCGGTGCTAAATATTATTATTATTATTATTATTATTACTTGACTAAGAGCTACTGGTTTGATTCCCGGCATGGTCTAAATCTTTATCGTGGTAAATAGTGTGTTAGAGTCTTATAAAATACTATATTACAACCCCAATTATTTTTAAAGTAAATTTGCTTCGAGAGGTATTTTAAAATTAAAAAAAAAAATCTTGTACGTAGAGCCTGCGGAGGTACAGTCATATTCTCTTAAGAAGAACCTTATCTAACAACTATAAAAAGTTATTAGTTATACTTTCACGTACTCATACGTCAAGTCATGTTATCTCAAGCTGCCCCTGGCAATAAAATTAATACCTATACATTAACACAATATACTACAATAAATATAATTGTTGACCGCTGAAAACATTTGTTTGTATTTACTAATAGACACGTCCTTTGAAAATCGAAGTACAGGATAGTGTCATCTCAAAGCCACCGTGGCGTGTTCTCGTGAGATATAACACTGTTCCTCCCAGAGCAGCGTCGTGGCAATGTAGCTCTCGTGGGCCGGACTCTTGGTTCACTATCGACTTCCGCTTCCTGCGCGGCTTCGCGGACTATTCTCGCCTCAAGGCCGAGCTTCTTGTTTGCGACGATAGCAACAGTTCTCTCTCTGTGTAGTGTATCTTATCGAAGCGGACTATGGTTTGTTTTTTCCTCGGTCCCCTCCTAGGTGTGGTAACTCTGGTAAGTTAGAGATATACAGGGTGATTCTCTCGTGGACTGAACACATTTTTTTTTTAACTAACTCATGATTGGAAAGTCACATTTGAATAATGTAAAACATACGTTAGCCCATGACAAGAATCATGAAATAAAAGAACCGTTCTGTTCTTATATTTTAGTATAAGTATTCAGTCCTGGATGAATCAACCTGTATATCTAGGCTTTACATGACGCTGTATTTTTCTTACACGATAAACTGACCGATCGGTCCATACATTCGGTAAAAAAAAGTCAACTCTTGACTTTTTTTACCGAATTGATCGGTCGTTCGTTACATTCGGTAAAAAAAAGGTGAACTCTTTACCCTTTTTACCGAGTGTAACGAACAGTCGATCAAGAAATAAAAAACTACATTGTCATGTTAAGTCTATCTCTTGAGTTTTTAAAACTTGCAAATAATATTTAAGTGTGATCAAAATTATATCCATCGTTTTAAATCGGTAATTTTATTATATAAGACAGTTAAATAGTTAGTTTTATATGAAAATGTGCAGTACATTTTATTTACTTCATAATTTTTTTCTCTAAAGAGGGAAAAATACGTAGCTAGAAAGATATTTAATTTAAAAATCAGAATCAAAATTTTACGAAAAAGCAGAACAATGATGGACCGCGACGTGGTACTTTTGATAAGTTGATCGAAGTTGATCGGAGCCAAAGAGAGGTGGCTGACCCCTGATCTACATAATAAGATCCATGTGATGTATGTCTGTCCGTCCAGATTTTTTCTGAATTTTCCCGATAAGACACAAATTCTGAACTTCGTACACAGACTTGTAGCTTTTCCCAAAATTCTTAAAACTAAAACTTTGGCAGGTGGTGGCCTAAGGGGGATTCACTACACTATGATCACGTGGCTAGGGTTATATTATATATACGTTTGATATATGGAGCATTCCATCTTTATGAGAAAAATCTGAAACTTGAATAAATAAATAAAATCACGATAACTTGGCAGAGCCCCGACACAAATTAGGCTACCTCCTGTTTTGAAAATGTATTAAATATATAAAAACAGGGAACTTATTAGGCACGAAATCTGAAACTGCAGATCTAAGGGTATGGCCATATTGGGCGAGCCAGTGCCTAAAAATAAAAAAAAGATAACATTGGTTATAATGAGAGGTGGCCAGACTGGAGAGAGCGACCGACCGTGCGCTCCTGAAAGATATAACTGTTTCTATTTTTCAAACGCGCGTGCTCGAGCCGGTACAGTCTAGTTTACAGGCGCTAGGCAGTATTATTGTATGTTGGTTCATTGAGTGCTAGGAAAACTTCTCATTTTGACATTTTTATTATTATCGATAGGTTTAGAACACTTGCTACTAACGATCTAATTTAATTGATAAGAATCACCATCAGCACGAATAGAGGATGTGAAAACTACAACAGTAAATCACTTGTCAAAAACCACCCTTAGTTCACTGAGCCAAGATTCGAACCTTTGCCTCCCCGTCAGCAACTACCGAGAGCTATCTGCTAATCACGCTCTCGCTCGCCAGTTTGGCCGCTCAGTCGCTCTCTGGTCAGTCTGGCTGAACCTTAACCCCATTGTATTAAAATATGGTCATATCAGTAATATTATCTTTGATTTTGTTTTTTTCATTAGTACGTTTATCATCATGGTTATTAACGGTTTAATCTATAGGTAAGGGATGAGGATAATTTATAGGAAATGCACCTCAATCCTGAACCTCCCCATTTTGACTCCTGAAATCCATTAGGAATAAATTGTATTTTTAATTATCTGTTCCATGCCCTGAAAAAAACAATTATTAATATGGATCATTCCAACAGGAAAAATATGAATTCGGCTCCACCAATCCCTCACTATCTCGGCCCCATGAACCGACCAAAAACTTTCCATCTCATATCGCACAGATTTAGGATCGTGTTGTGCCATAGACTATAAGATAAGATCGATTAGGATGATGTTGTCTCATTATAGCCATCAATTGATGTCTTTCGCTCACCTTGAGAAAACGTTACATTCGCCCTTGGTGTAACGCCACAACAGCCGGGGCCGAGTTAGTACACCAACAGGGGGTCGAACTCGGACAACCTGCCTCCCCAACCACTCTTAACGGGGCTAGAGTTAGCACACCAACATTGATTCGGAGGGTATCTTGGATGACAAACGGTCTTGAGGTCTCAAACCGCGTTGCTAGATACACGTGTATCCCTCGCAGACACGTGTTGGCAGCGGCCCAGCTGGGGTCGCGGGCCTCGAGATTCACATCGTTTCCTCGACAGACAACAACGGCTATATATAAAATATTTGTCTTCATTGAGGGTCGTGCTATGTTGGCAGAGCGACCTCCGCGCCTTCTGGCTTGTCTCGAGCCCGGGCGGATGGGGTTCAACTCTCGGTGGAGTGCACTTTGTACGCAAATTGATTTCTATCCCTAAGCTAGTGATGATATATTTATTTAAAATTAACTTTGTTTATTTTTGTTTATTTACGGCTTCTTAGTGTTTGCGTTATGTGCATACCTTAATTACTCAAATAGAGTAGAAATGAGGAAAGTATAACTTTAGAGGAAATTTGCCCGTGGAGGAAGAGGGGGAAACAATTTTGGGAAAAACTACTCTTAGTACAGCCGACCAGCAGGATTAGAACCCTGATCTCCTCATCACCGGTAATCCAGTCTGACACGTTATATCAGTGTTTTCCAACCTTTCGAGGGATTTGACCCTAATTTTTTTTAGGGACATCGCTGCCTCATGATAACTTACAAGCGTTCATATCCTAGTTTTTAAATTAATATTTTCACTTAATCTTACGACCCATCCAAGTTATTAGCATTTAATTACACTTGTGGGGTAGGTTGAATTTAGATACAATGTAACTTTATTTTCGTGAAGGTAGAAGGGGTAAACCGTTTGGAAAAAATTATCACCAGTACCCCAAGTTGAAATTAGAATCGTGACATTACCAACAAACAAAACATGTCTTGAACGAGAATTAACGATCCCGGTGGGTATTTTGTTGGTAACCAAAAGGAACTTAATCAGGAAGATGACAGTTCCTATTACTCTAACCTCTTATATTTATATTTGAATTTTCCACCTTCCTATCAACATTATAAGTACTCTAAAAACTAAACATAAAGTTATAACTCAGAGCAATGCGACCCCGCCCGAAACTTGCTGTCACCCCCAGATTGTAAACCGCTGCGTTTGACTATGGGACCACCGATGAGGGTGTGTTATACTCGTATATATGTGTCAACTGCGAATAGTTGAGAGGTTAGATAACCATTTAGCAAAAACAGGCAGCAATGGATTTTTCGCCAGGCAATTAGCGATTCTCAATTAATTGTACTACTAATAGCCTTGACATTTAATCTCACCCTGTCTTAGACTAATGATTTGTCATAAAACATAAAGAACCATTTTAATGGTATAGTCTTTCTTAGTCATCTTAGCTCAATTGATAGCGTGTCTACCTACTGAATTATGGGTTACTGGTTCGTTTCCCGGCATGTCCAAAAGAATTATCATTGGTGAAATGTGGGTTTACCCTTTCACAGTGTTGAATTAACGAATGGGGACTGGACGTTGTGCCTGTCCCAGTCTTAAGTTAGATTATAAGGCATATGAAGCCGGTAGTGGAAAAATATATGGCTTGAAAAAAAAACTGCCACAGGCTGGAAACATTGATGGGTGTAAAAAAAAAAGTTGGTCTTTCTTAGTAAAGTGGGATTTCCGCCAATAACAAAGCTGCCAACTCTCCCGAATTTCCCGTCAAATGTATGGACACTATTTCTACGTTTTTACGACATCTTGATATTGTTTTTATTGCGACTTTCGCAATAATTAATTAATAACTAACAGTAAAGATATGAATCATTTGCGATAGAGGTAATATACTCCTCCGTGGAAAAACTAAATTTCAAGCACGTTCTTTCTCAAAATGTTATTCTCGTCCGACTTCGCAACATTCGACAGTTTGTTTGGCTTTTAAAAGTGTTAATCTGGCAACTCTTGTCACACTGATGACATTGACTGGTCTCCCAGAAAAAAAGTTATCTGGACAAATTGTGTGGAAAGATGCGCCAAATGATGATGGTGAGGGGGACACCTGCGCGCGGCAGGTCGCGAGCCTCTCCCTCCCCCCCCCCACCCCTCTTCATTCCAACCCACATCTACCACTCGCGTTGTCTTGTCTCTAGTGGCGAGGGCCAATAAGGCGGCGAGCATCGGCCGAGCGGCGTCCGTGTAGCGACGTCAGGTCAGGTGCGTGGTCGTTCCTTTGTTCCCGGTTGTCAAGCTACCACTACCACATGTCGTCATAGCGTCGAGCGCTGTACAGCCTAGTCTTAACGTCATATACAAAAAAAAAATATTTTAACAGTCACGCCGCAATACGTGTTTTCAAATGCTCGTGCTCGCTCGGGACGTTGATTAATTTGGCGGTCGTGAAATTGGTAGTTCGCCCTTTTGTTTGCCAAGATCATGACGACTTGAGATAATTTTAAAATGTGTTTGTGTCGGTAATATTGTACAGTGCTTCAAACAGTAAAATGGGGATGCTTTACAAACGTGTTTACGTTGTCAGTTTGTGTCTAGAGTTACTTGAAGACTAATGTTTTTAGAAATTTTAATGTGTCATACAATATTTCCGTTAAAAATTCTGAGATATGCTAGATTCTTAAATATTGTTGAACTAACTAGTAAATAATAACTAACAAGTCGTCGATGAATGTGTGACAAACGATATTTTTTATGGTTCTACTTTGGACTTAGTAGTATTTTGAAACCTTATAAAAAAATCCCATGTGAAGAACTTATTTTCAGCTGATTGTAAATCTTCAATCTAGTGGGACATGTATGTTTGTTTTGGACTAGTGTGGTAGTGTCGTCTTTGTTGGGTACCAACTTTTCGCCTCCTTGTGCGAAGAAACTTATCTTGCCGTCACACAGTGTTTAATATTTTGTTTTGGCAACACGGACTGGACGCATTCTTAGATTTTCAACATGGAGGCTCGCATGACGCGCAACCCCTCAGCCGCCACGCCCCCCACTTTCTACGTCCCCGTTGTCGACTCCAGAAGATGCTACTCTGAGAGGTAAAGCGTCAAACACGCGGTTTTTCTCTTTTTCTAAACAGCATATAATTATTTATTATGTATACTTAGCTCTAAACATCAAAACTTTGAATAACCTTTTTCCGATAGTGTTCAAATAGACTTCTAGTAGTGACATGTGCTGTCTGTTTAAATGGTTTTTGTACATTTCCATTCACAAAAACGGCTGATTTGAAGTTGGTCTTTGATCTTAAACCCAATTAATGTGTTAGGGGCTATAGTAAGACAGGGCTAAAAGTAAAAAAAAAAAAAAAAAAAAAAAAAAAAAGTATAAGTATATCCACGAAGTCTCAAGTGTTTAGAAACCCAGGCGATTTCTATTAAAAAATAATAATATACATTAATGGATTGCTCCATTACACGCATAAATTAAAATTTCTGACACTTGTTTGTGTGTTTTGAGTATTATATAATTTGCTCTATATAAGGTATGATAATACGTGTTGTGATAGCCTTCATGCAAACAAGTTTATATTAAATTATATATTAGTTGCTAAACGTGGAGTATCTCTAAATTTTGATCTAACCATAAATAATCTCGTTTAATATACCTTGGTTATAAATAAACTCCTTACTGTAACATCCGTAGCTATTCTCATTGCTACCTTTACTACTAAATTATGTTTTGGAAGATGCAATACTATAAAAGTATAATCATGAGAGGCGAAGCTTGGGGAATGAATGGGTATAAATTACGGAAGTCGGCCATATTTGAATCATATTCGAATGAATAGAAAAAACGACACGTGGATCGAACCAGGACCTTTTCATTTGGATATTACTATAAGAGGCCTTTTTGGAGCCTTTATTCTGTTTTTTATTTTTCTTAATATAATTTGTCATAAGTATTGATTAGGAAACTTGGAATAATGTTACCAAATAGTAAGACAGTAAATTTCAAGCAAAACTATTTATTTTAAAGATATTACCGAGAATAGAGCTATCTAATACAGTATTCTTAAATATATATTAAGAATAATGTGATGGGGATGGGGAAGGTTAAATGTGAAGGGAGAGAAAGGAAAATCATTTGGGGAAAACCACCTTCAGTACTTGACTGGGATTGTAACCCGATCTCCCATTCATCGACAGTCCATTATATTGCGAGAGTGACATCTTAGACTAAGCGACCACTTAAGCGTCTCTTATTTTATATATATATATATATATAATATAATAATATATAGATATATATATAAAACTTTTATTGAACCATTGAACCTAAACTTCATTTTATATTAAAAAAAGTTTTATATTGGTTCACATTGGAAGTTTTAGAAATTGGTCTCAAATTTATTTTTAATTAAAATAAAATGGATCCTATTTTCCTAAAACGCTTTCTTAATCAATATTTGTGTCAAATGTTTGAATTCTAATTGAAATCTAATGCAATCCTTAAAAATATGAATGTTAATTGAAAAATTCCCTCTATGGGCGGAGGGGGGGGGGGGTCACTTATTTCGATCTTTGCGAAGATTTAGCTAGCATTAGATGTATTTGAAGGTCGCTTATTAGAATATTATACTTTGGCCAGCATTTGCTGTGTATTGGTGGTTCGTAATAACCAGTAAGTCTCAGCCGCTAATAGCCCTGGGCGAGTTTTAATATCACTTGTTGTGAAAACATGTCTAGTTCCATAAAAAAATAAAATCCTTGTTCACTTCAAAGGCCTGACAGCGAAGCGAAGGGAAAGTAATGTAAATATATTGCGAGCTTTTGTTCCGTCGTTGACAACATGCCTTGTTGAGCGAATTATGTCAACAACGGATACAGTCATCAAGAGAACGCGCAGGCGAAAAACTGGGTCCATCGAATCTCTCCCTCTTTCTTTTTTTTTATCTTGTACACGCACCCATTAGCGCTCGTGTCGTTCCACTTTCACCCCCCCCCGCCCCCATCAACTATCGGCACAATAAAAACTGGTCTACATGGTAGGACAAAGTGGTAGACAAAATTTGTGATCCATATGGTTGACAGCCCACTGGTCGACAAACTCGTGCATAGGAGTTCAAAGTTATCGACAGACAACTGGTCGACCAATTGTAATCCCATTTGAAAAGCTATGTGGGTCAAGTAGCCGACACGGCTTGGACGAACTGGTCGACAATCTCATGCACTCATTTGTTTGACTGATTTATCAGTATCATCACATGTCGACCAGTTTGTTGTCGATCAATTTGTCTGCACACCTTCTCATCACCACCAAGTGGGGTAAACTTTTGGCGTAATCGATAATATCAGGATCCGCAGATCTAGTGTATGCCAGCGTTGCCGACTTTTTGTTTGACTATTGGGTGGTAAAATGGGTTTAAAGTGAGTCAGCGGTGAATGAATGATCAGTTGTTCACACTAGATGCTGTCGCTCCTCTCCCTTCGCACCCGGTTGAGGTTCGAGCGTGGTCCGTCCGGGTCAGGTTCTGCCACATTATCCGCGTGGTCACTCCCACAGGAGTTGTGAACGTTCAACTTGGAAAATTATTTTTAATTTCACCTTAACATCCATTACTGTTTCCAGCCTGTGGCCCGGGTAAGTTATTTTATCCAAGCCACATATTTTCCACTACCAGCTTGCTAGGCTTGTTGTAGCTTCATATGCCTTATAATCTAACTCAAGACTAGGACAGACACAACATCCAGTACCCAGCTGTTAATTCATCACTGTGAAAGATTAAATCCATATTTCACTAATGATAAATTTGTCGGCCATGCCAGGAATCGAACCCGGGACCCATAGCTCAGTAGACATCCACGCTACCGACTTAGCCGAGCTTTTAATTTCACTTATTAAATTTTAACTTCTTGGTGTTTTTATTTTAGTGCTTCGATTTGTACTGCCCGTTGGGATTATCCTCAACTTTCTTAAAGACAGATATTAATTTTCAAGGCATGCGCCAGCAATAGTGACACTTAAAAAATAAAAAAATTTCACAAATGTTTTCAGATAAAATATAAATAACTGCATCATGAATCAAGTTAATTTGTAATTAGTATTAAAAACTGCCAATTTTTCAGGTTGGATAATGTAGTACTTTTAAAAAAAAAGCTTATTTGACCTGTAAGCTCGAAAAATAATGTATGAAAATTTTCAGACAGATTTTTCTTCTCTCATCGTCCTGCTACATCTTGTTAAATTATTCCATTCCGGTGCTGTTGTCGGCCCTAAAACTAATATCTCACAAGACATTGATTTTTAAACCGTAATACTGCCTCTGTTATAGGCCTGTTAATTCCTGTCGCTAGTCGCCGTGGTTCAGTCAGTCCCTCGGTTAATCGTGGGGGTCACCAGACCGGCCGCTAAATATAAGTCTGTGTAGGCGGGCAGAATCCTCGGGCCACTTACCTGACTTCCACTTGTCATTTTGTCTTGTCTTGTCTGAGGCGCTGCTCACTTCGCTCACAAACACATCTTCCAACTTTGCTAACTTTACTTTACTCCCCCCCCCCCCCCCTCACCCCAAAGAAATAAAATATTTCTCCATTAGAAACAAAGTTTAATTTTCTTGAATATTTGTCAAGGGTGTTTTAGAATAATTTAATTATAACTTTTTCTCTTCATTTTAAAAGTTTCTTCACCTTATCCGCTACCCGCTCGGCATGGATTTACCCTTAGACTTTTTTTTTAGCTGTCAATCCTTTAGGAACATATCAAGGAACGATTCCATTCCAGGCTGCTGATGGGACATCTTGAATAATCAGATTATGTCAATTTTGGCCTCCACTGGCGTTGAAAAATGTATAAAAACCGTTTAATCTTACGGCCTACGTATGGATGTTTATATTTATCTAGTGTGAATCTACCTTTACTCGTTTGGACGGGATAAGTCACCGCCCTTTATTACCTTGTGGTACATTTCCACTGCTAGGCTTTTAGCAGGTGGGGCGCAGTTCATCTCTTTGAAAGCTACCTGCTGGCATCTCGTGCAGCCCTAGCAATGATTAGTTTCCCCGGTAATGGCGCTCGTTTCTACCAAACCTCCAAATTATCATTCGACGTCCTTTTTATTTGATATACTGCTGGGAGTAGTTCCGTCATCATTCCTGTTCGTGTCGTTCCTTTATTAATCCATTCCTAATGTAAACGTTGCTTGAAGTACTTAGTGGATGGCAATATTTCATAACGAACTCTGTAAACTCGGAAGAGGTTTCACGCGACATTGATCTCCTCTCCTAATCCGTAGACCTAGTTGAGAATATAAACTTGCCATAGCTAACTTTCTGTTTTAAGTTGTGAGAAAGATTTTTATCCGTGTTCAGTCACAATAGTTGTGATTTTATTACAGAATTAAATATATTTCATATATGAAGTTTTTATGTTTTTATCTTTATGGCGTTTGAATTTTTAAAATTTTCGTTTGGATCGCTAAGAATAATTTCCCAGGGACCTGCTTCAGTGACCGAATGGTCTAAGGCGTCATCCTTGTGTTAGACTGGTCTGCTGATGGGGAACTCGGGGTTCTATTCCCCGTCGGGTCAACTGAGGGTGATTTTTTTTTTTCATAAACGGTCTCTTACTCTCCTTTCACGCAAATTTAGGAATATTACCTTTAAAATACTCCTTTCCTCATCCCTACCCCATTATAATAGTAATGATTATATTACACGCTTATAACCTGATCAGGTAATAAAACGTGGTGATAAAAAAAAACAGGGATCGTGACAAACTCTGGCCATACGCTGGGAAATGATCCCAGACCAGGCGCATCAAGTTCCAAGTCACTCGCTTCGGTGGCCGTGTGGTCTAACGCGCTAATCTTGTGTTGTACTAGACTGCTGAAAACGGGGAGATCGATGTTGGATATCGGTTGGGTGCACTAATGGTGGTTTTCCCTAAAAGGTTTTCCATTCTTCTTCAACACAAATAAGGGTGCACTTCCTTTAAATTAAGCCTTCTTAATCCCTAACCCATTAGTGTAATTAGTAAATAGGCGTATAACTTGAAAAGGTAGTAAGACGCGGTGCTAAAAAAAGTTCCGCCTTTCTCATTATCAAAGAAAGGCACTGTCGCAAGTAATTATATAATATGAAGCTCGTGGCTAGCAATTTATTTTATAAAATATATGTTTTTAAAGGTTTTAAATATTTGTTTGGCCAGTACACTTTCCCCCCCCTTTCAGAAGGTGTATAGTGATTTAAAATGTCAAAAGTTTAATTTTCATTGCGAAATTAGTTATGAAATACAGTATTAAAAATCGGCGCTCAATCTCGGGAAGTCCAGTGATCCAAGAAAGCGCCCATGAGCTTAATTTTCTGTAAAAAATAAAAAACATGTTAAATAATGCCACAGGATTTGCTAGGGAAACGAACAGGAAATTAAAAGAAAAAAAAGAGAACAAAATTTAAAGGTATGCATAAGTAATTATTTCACAAAAGAAAATACGTAATTTTCCCATGGCATTTTAAACTTGTGATAAGCAGTAACCCGCCTCGGTGGCGTAGTTGGCTAACGCGCTAGTCGTGTTGAACCCGACTGCCGAGGACGGGGAGATCGAGGTTCGAATCTCGGTCGGGTGAACAGGGGGTGGTTTTCCCTAAATGGTTTTCCACTCTCCCTCCACGCAAATGCGGGTTCACTTCCTTTATTCAACCCTCCCAATTCTTAATCCATTAGCGTAATTAGTACTTAAGCGTATAACCCGAACGGGTAGTAAGACGCGATGCTAAAATAATAATAATAATAATAATAATAAGCAGTAATAATGTGCTGATTATTTTTTTATTTTGCTTTGTGCTTCTTTATTGTCATGCTGATTTTTAGTTAATGCGTCTCTGTTTGAAACTTGCTGAGGGTTTCTATTAAAAAATTGAATACTTTATGTCTCACAGAGTTGAACATAAAAATTGAATACTTTATGTCTCACAGAGTTGAACACATTTCTTAGATGTTAACTGGTAACTCTCAGGGGCGTTAGTTATACGTGGGCTTACATAATAGGGCTTCTCCGTCCATAAATAAGCTGGAAATGTAAAATTGTAAGTATATATATAAAACTGATCACTAAATCTCAACACACCCGACTAGGAATCGAACCCTGTTGTTCCCGTCATCGGCAGTCCAGTCTATTGAAACCTGTGAGTTGGTTTGGAAAAAAAATACCGAACAAAACGTTTCAACTTTATATTTCTCATAGTAATAAATTATTAATATATTTTTATGAATAAAATTTTCGCTTGTTAAATCTTTTGTGGGCCAGATAAAATCATTCGGTGGTCCGTTGGTTGTCAACCGCTTCTTTAGACAATCCGACTACCGAAGCGCGTCTCTTTGGTATCCATAATCGCTTTCATATGCAGCCATCACAGTACTACACGCGTAAGTACCCTTGAGCCTTCATTCACGTTCCGGTGCTATGATAGATACATCGGCTATAGGACGGCGGCGATCATTCCGGAAGCGGTGCTTTCTAATCAATCGGAAGTGAAGAGTAGCTAGCTAGGAGCGGCTTCGCGTGACTAGCAGCATTGTAGCGCCCGCTCGCTAATAATAGATACTGGCCAAGGACCATGGGTTCGAGTCATCGCAATCGGGCCAGAGGTAAATTTTAGGCCCGGGTGGGGTTGCTTTTTGGCGCCCTCTGACATAACCGGGGGATGATATGAAAATAATCTCCAAACCTAACAGCTCCAAATCTCACGTAACCTGGGTGTGATAGGAAACTAATCTGAAGGGAAATGGTACAAATGGTAAACATACTCTTGAAGTCTCGCTGAGAGATTGTACGAAAACAGTTAGGATTACAAAGAAAACGACAAGTACTACATGTTTTGTAGACAATGTTCTACGATTTATTTTTTACTTTAACAAACACTCTATTATAATGAATGGTTTACGAGATAATTGCAAAAAACAATTTAAGGGTGTCATTTTCCAATATGGCGGATGTAAAATAACTTTTTAAGAGTGGCACTAAATCCTAATTCCCGTTAGTAACAAAAAGTGAAAGATTGTTATGTCCCGGGTCACGTTATGTTAGGTTGGTGGTCTGTTCGGTCCCCCCCCCCCCCCCCTCCCTCGAGCTGGCGCCCCGGGCTGCCGCTACTGCATCGCATCTTTCGAGGGAGGCCGATAGTGATAACCTTTTTTTCATCAATCGCACGCATTGACAATTTGTAATTCAAGGCACTCGTCAAAATTAACGTGACCTTTTTTGTTTTTCTACGCTAGTACTTCACATGAATTTAATTAAAAACCGAAATAACATATAAACATGTTCTTTTTCTTTGAATTTATAGCAGTGTTTCTGACATTTTACACTCACCAGTAAAATATGAATGGGCTAAAAACCTTAAAAAACATTATTTTTTACAAAGAGATAAAACACTTGGCTAAAGCTGCAAAGCAGAAAAAATATTTTGTTTGGAAATTTATTTAAAAAATGTTAATGATTATTGGAACTAATGATAAATTTAGAATTCTCTGAAAAAATTGACGTAAAAGGTGAATAAACCTGATCAAATACTAACGTTTGAAGAGTCTTGTTTTTCTCCCGGATGGTATGGAGACAAAAGTATATTACTTTTGAGTTGACTTTTTCAGGGCGTATTATTTATAGTTGTTAGCTTGCACAGCGTCACTCTTTAGTCGTTACCATACAAAAATATGAATTCCGATCAACTTTCTAGTCGGATACCTGAAAATATTTGTAAAATTATTAGGCCCTAGTTCAGTCACCGTTTTTCGTCAATCTACCCATCGTAGCTTTTAATTTTTAAAGGACATACAGCCGCATTAGCGTGGAGGGAGAGTGGAAAATCGTTTGGGGAAAAAAAGCACTCGCTACACCCTGAACGGGGTTTCGAACCCTGATCTCCCCGTCACCAGCAAACCAGTCTAACACGAGAGTGACACTTTAGACTATGTGATCATCATCTTGGGCTATGTGTGCTGTTAAAAGAAAAGAAATAAGATTAACTAATTGATCCGAGTATGGCGGGGTCCTGATTCATCTTAATCGTTTGGCATTTAGTATGTTTGTATGGATGTTTGTAGGCTGAAGTATTTACATGGTTTTTCAATCTATTCATCTCAAGTGATTTGAATTTAAAATTTTAAACTTTCGATTGAGTACGGGGGTCGTAGTTTTTTTTATATATATTTTGACATGTATCTTGAGACTGACTTCTTAAACTGCGTGAACAAAGCTTAGTCTTTCTTAATATAATTTACTTCCGAATAATAATAGTATTTAATAGTTTTCTTAACTTGATTACCCAGGAGAAATTATAGGAGTTATTTAAACTTGAAATCCAAATTGACAGAAGTAACGATAAAAACGTGTTCGGCCTCGATGCTCTTGGGGTAAAATGCTCGCCTCAGGACCCCGATATTCGTGGGTTCGACCGATTTCTCCCAAGTCCACTGTTCACAGAACTACTAGTTGATTGTCAAACAAATTTGTGAAGCTAATTTCTCTCGATTTCCTAACTTATTTATAGCGGGACTGAGAATTCTTAGTATTG
Organism: Timema podura; assembly: GCA_033556935.1. Taxonomy (NCBI): domain Eukaryota; kingdom Metazoa; phylum Arthropoda; class Insecta; order Phasmatodea; family Timematidae; genus Timema; species Timema podura. Next base: position 18,706,623 of record JAVRXN010000005.1, on the reverse strand, counting down.
ACGAGTGGGCGGGCATTGATGTCCTTTTCATTAAAAATCATCCCGTACGTCACAAACCATCTTCTCTTAGCCAACCCCGGAGGAAGTTCTGAGAACTCGCGGCTCTTCATTCACTCGTGCTAGCCGCCGTGGCCAGAACATTTCATGGCCGATTATACAAGCTACATGTTCACTCGCCTACACGCACCGACCATAGGCCAATATTCTACATATTTTCCTTTCTCTGTTCTAAGGCTGTCTTACAAATGTATAATGGTACCCGGAACCGTACTTTGGTAAACGCTCTATAATTAGTTTTATCTTCCTTTGTTCCACGTGGAAATTAAACGCCAAGCCCGCCGGGATTATGAACTAAACTGTTTTAATCCTGAAATGCGTTGTCTCAACTATATTTCCCGTGAACCGGAGTAAAAGTAAGGGCTGATTCTACTTTTGAAATAGTTGCGTTAAAATTAAAATGCCATTAAATGTAATTGTTTCGATTATGGACGTAACGTTGTTTTTTTCATTTTCACTTATTTGAGGTATTTTAACGTGCACTTTCTTAACCGACCGATTATATCAGCCCACGACTTATAGATTAACTTAAATCTAGAACCGACACAACATCCAGCCGCCGGCCCTTGATTCATCATTGTGAAAGGTGAAATACACATTTCAGTAATCATACATTTTTCTGCCATTCCTGGAATCGATCCCGGGACTCTTAGCTCAGTAAACAGACACGCTACCGAATGAGCTAAGTTGTCGGACAATAAAACGTTGATATCTCGAATGACGCATCTTCATATCATCTCGTTATGTAATACATATTGGTAGTTAGCTCTTGAACCAGGAAAATTTAACGTTTATGGTAGAAATGACAACTTAAGTATGTGAAATAATTTAATATTTTTATAAAATTTTAAATCTTTTCTCTAGACATTCCCTGGCAATTCTAAATGGCTTAGATTATAAAAAATAAAATCTCTTGGCTACAGCATGGTGGAGATAAAATTTTATGCTTCGAACTTCGCTTGCTCTATTATTTCTTTTTGGTATCAACAGATGGCTGCAGCGTGGGCTTAAATAGATACCCAACTGTTTAGTCATTGTAATGTGCCACACATGTGTGCACAAAACGAACATTGCCATCACGTTACTTTTATTTCATTCTTCAGGATAAAACATACTGGTTTGTTCCCGTTTGTTTTAAAATCAGATAGTTGTTCAGGCTTAAGTGAACAAATCGGTATTTGTTATTTATTCACAAAACAATTTTCTCCTATTTTAGCTCCAATTGTGACCAAAATCGATTTTAAAAGGTGAATGTTAAGCCAGCACCTTAGTTTGTCAACAGGGAAATTTTTGATTTCCGCTAAAAGAAATTGACTGCGGTGAAATGAATTTTTTTATTTTAAAATTTCTGCAGTCGTGGTTCTTAGGTTAGTGTTTGCTCAGTGTAGTAATAAATTAAGCACTCTTTCAAGAAAATACGCATTACAAAAAAAAATATTTAATTTTTTTAATAATACCCAATAAACTGAGCCCCTTTGTTTGTATTCAAATGGATTAATGTATGCTTTTGATATTAAATGTGATCTAGCTTGTTTGACTATCAAGAAAATCTTAGGCCTGTTTTCAACAACCGGAAGCACTAAAGATACCCTCTTGGGTTTGAAGTAGCGACCCCCGTGAATGGTAAAACAGGGTTGCCACTCATTTGGAAAATACCGGGATATTTTTTCAAAATATGGTAACACTGGAATATTTGTTAGTTTGGGACATCTAACTAAAAGCTTAAAATATATTATTTGATGGATAAAAAAGTAAACTGAAGAATTAATCAAGCTGATTCGCTCATGTCTTTAACACTTCCACATGGGCTGCGAAATGATGAAAATGTATTTCCACATCAAATTAAATAGCGTTGTTATAAACCTAAGTTACATGACTTTACACGTCACTTTGATGAAAAGTGAAATTTTATTATTCTTTTCTTCAATCTTCTCTACCTGTAAAAATGTAATTCCTCCAGTAAAACAAGGAATTCGGTAGAAAGAAAATAGTAACTTTGTAATAAAAAAAAATTGAGCTCTCAACGAACGCGGCCATCTTCGCCCATTTCAGTAATGACCGTCGTACTAACTAGATGACTGGGTCGATTCATCGAGCGAGCATCATCCCTAAGGATCAAGCTGGTCGGCGTCCAACGAGCGACTAAATTACGCGTGTGCCTTGGGGGGAGAGAGTTGGCATTGTCCGGCTCGCGGCCAGGTGCTGACGTCAGGACGCCGGGGCTTGGCGTCATGTTTCCGGTCGTCCCTTGACAGGAAGATGGATGCCCTCAAGCCATTCGTCAACATGTCGCCACTGACAATAAGGAATTACCGCACAGAAATAGCCATGATAACACCCTTAAAAAGCTGTGTGCGCGCGTGCACAGCAGAGAATACGATTATTCTTTGGGGTTGGTGGGCTGTCAGATTTCGCAAGGTATTTTCGGGAATAGTCACTTTTTTTCTTTACCTAATTATTGATTAATTAATACTTTAGTTTTATGTATTGTAGAATTTGAGCCACACGTTGCTATAGTTTATTGGGCTAACATTATTGATATTTTTTTTATCATCAGTTCCGGTTATACGCCTATACACTATTTACGTAAATATGTTTGGGACGAGGAACGTTGAATTTAAAGGAAGTGTACCCTCATTTGCGTGGAGGTAGTGTGGAAAACTTGATGAAAAGACACCCGACCGGAATTTGAACACAGATTCCCTCGTTATCAGCAGCCATTCTATTGAGAAAGGGATGACTTAGACCATGCGGCCACCGAAATGGGTTTAAAAATAAATAGGTATTTTTTGTTTGTCATGGTGGTATGGACACAACATAGTGTTGGTCCTTAATATCAAGCGGACTAATTTAAAACTATACCCAACTGAAGAGCATATTTAGACTAATCCTCACACACAGCCATGAGATTACCTAATATAATGTCTATTTAATGTAAAAATTGAAAAAATTACTTTAAATCTTTTTGCGTCAAATCTGGTTTTGTTAGGGTTTTTTTTTATTTGAGGTATTTAACGGGCACTTTCTGAACTGACTGATTAGATCAGCACACGATAATTTCTATTTGAGAGAGTGATAGGGCCTATCAATTTTTCGGGGAAAGGTATTTTCACAAACCTTCCTGGCAAGGGCGTAGAAAGGGGTGATTTGAGGGGCTCGGACCGCTCTAGGATTTTTTTGGATCCCTTCAAAGGGGGTTTCCCATATGATGAAATATTAATGTTAGTTTTTTCTTTTACTAGTTTTAATTATATATGTCAACTAAATACTAGTTAATTAATATTTTTAAATTCGTCTTCAAGATGCACCTTGCGAAACTTCCTATTGTAAAATTAGCCCTGTCATCATTTAAAATGTGTTTGTTTCCCTACATTTAATATTCATTGTGGTATTGGAAAACTGACATTTCTTAAAATTAGCCGAGTGAATTCGCTCCAATAAAATGAGGCAAACATGTTTTCCATCACCTGCAAGATCTCACTTGAGGAATTAACACGAAAAAAGGGCAGCTTGAATAAAATAACTGCCAGATTTGGAATTTGTACATTCATTTTATAACTATATAAATGCGTAGCCCACTACATCACTCTTTACCCAGTTTGTGGAATGATTAACCAGTATTAATGTCCCAGGGGACGCCCGAATGTACTAATCGTGCATCCTTTCCTTAGAGGCTGTCCTGCTGAGATGAGGTGATTATTATAGTGAACCTAACTTAAACTAAGCCCTGGTGACCTTTAGGATAGTTCTACTTTCGGGGAAATTACCCATGGTATCAGCCGGTAATCGAACCCCAGACCCATAGGCTCGTAGCCAGGTGCCATGGGGCCAGTTATTTTGTAGAAATGAAAAGTTTGTGATATCAAACATTTTAACAACATTGCTATTTAATACAAAGTTGTGAAAGGTTGTACCATAAGTGTTAGTTAAATAAAAAAAAAAGTCAAATCTTATATATATATTATATATATATGTTTAATATTTGACATTTTAAAACTTACGCTCGGCACCTAGTTAGTAAAAGAACCGCCAGTAGAAACTATTCCCTACGAAACACCAAAAGGTGAGATTTCTTCTTTTTTTTTTTCTATTTACCCGCTTTCCACTACCTAATCGGTTATACGTATGTGTAGGCTACTATTTGCGCTATTGTCGTTAGAATGGTAGAGGAAAAGTACCCGCATTTGCTTGGGAGGGTAGAGGGGAGAGTGAGAAATAATTTAGGAAAAACTACCTTCGGTACACTCGGCCGGGGTTCAAACTCCGATGTCCCCTCCAACGGTAAACCAGACTTAATGTTCTTGAACATCTGCTTACCAACGCGGGTAATAATTTCAATTTTGTTAGCATTAACATTAATATATTCGCTTATGTTTAAGCTAAATATAACATCCTAACTACATAATTTTGTTTTAAACGCTTTATTTTTACTTTCTCATATAAAATGAATTGGAGATTGTGTGTCCCTCGGCTTGTCTGTCTCTTCTTGGTGCCACAACCGACACGATTTGACTGATTTTTTCAAATCTTAATATTTAGGAACTATATGGTGTTATCTTCGGCCTTTTAAAAAAAAACTCAAGCCTTTAAATAAGGGGTTGTTTATTTAATACTATGTTTTTAATATTTGAAATTTTTCAAGAATGGCTTAAGCAATTTTGTTTAAAATGGATATCAGGGGTGTATTTGATATGACAACTAATACTGCATACCTACTGCAATTTTAGCAGAAACTTTCTCAAGGGTAGATTAATAATGAGGGCGTGGAAATAGAGGGTTAGGTAAGGATCCGAACCCGCTCCCACCCCCTCCCTTAAATTTGATGGAACCCCTCTAGGTGGTTCATATATACGTATACAAACTTTAAGAAGCTAAAGTTTTGGTAAAAATTTCTAAAGTGGTCCACTTTAGAAAAAGCTCGCTTTCTGCGCCCTTTCTTCACGAGTTGTTCCACATACCACAATCTACACGAGACCGACGACTTCCTCCGAAGGAAGCTGTGCTACAGATTGTTATAGCTGGAGAAAAAATCCTTGGACCTCATCTGGGTTTGAACCCATAGACATAGGATCCTGAGGGTATATGATCAGCTGAGAAAAAATTTAATTTGCTTTCCAAACAAATATATTATCTTTTGGCATGTAAATACTCCTATCAAACACAGCAGTGAAAAACTAACCAAAGTTTGTTTGCTATCCTTCAGACTTTACGGTTTCTTTTACTACAGTCGTATAGGTCACACCGACACTTAAAATAGGCCTTTTGTGCTTTTTCGTCCCGCCAAACATTATCAACTTTTGCGTTTGTTGTAGAGATTCACAGAAAGCATTTTGTGTTTGCAAGGTGACATAATTTTCTAAGAGCAAAAGTTTTGAAATACCTTTCACATGTTTCAAAATACACATTTTAAGTTGTTTTAGCTATTTTTATCATCTAAGCTTACAGACAAAAGGCCTCTTCCCAAAAATTTCAATATTGATGTTTATTTTTAGTAGTAAATATTTAAGATACTAAACCGTGTTATTCTTTTTATGAGTCTCGTATGAGTATCAAAATATTTGCTCCTTCACTGGCCAATGTTTTGTGCGAGTCGTTGGCTTGACGCACAACATAAAGGGGTTGTTTGCTTTCCTGTTATGAAGGACGAAAAGTTGGCACGGATCTGGGTTCTCTTTGATCAATGGGACTTCCCCGCTTTCTCGGCGGACAAGCGGTCAGGCTGCATGTGGGCTACCCTCCAACGAGCGGGTCAAGAAGAAACACGTCCCCCTTCCCCTTAACCCCCACTCTGCCTAATAGATAGTTTATTAGGTTCTGTAGGTACTGTATAGCGCCGCAATCGACTATTATAAACTTTACTAAATTATTTCAATTTTGAAAATCTGAAACAATATCCTCTTGGAAAATATCTTAAACCAAGCATTTACTAAAATCTCGTTAAGATGTGAAACGAAATAATAGGTCAATAATTAATTTTCAAAGACCTGAATTAAAAATATATATATATATACTCAGAAATGATTGGTTTTATAATAATATATTTCAAATAAAAGCTATCTATAATAGTACTACAACTTTACAATGATAAGTTATTTCGTTTCTCAAATAGTTGCGGAGAAATGATAGAAGTGGAAAATTTCCCCTCTGTAAAGTACCCTCAGTCATTTTCATGAGAAAAGGACAATAGCCATCTTGTTAGTAATAATAAACCATGTCTAAATATAAAATTTAATCAAAATCGTTAAAACCATTTTTGAGGAAATCGATTTTTTCCTCTTTTTGCCCTTATGTAAACTACCTTTAATTTTATGGTTAGATATTTAATTTCAAAAACTCCTCAGGGGTGTGGGGGGGCTTATGAAAACCCTAGATACTAAGTTGTAGCCCAATCGGTAAAATAGTTCAGGCTCTACTACTAGGTACAGACAGACAGACGGGATTGCGAAAACAACTTTTTTTGTTTCAGGGGATCATGAAACGTCAATTTTTATCAAAATCTGGAGTTCGATTCTTTTGACGGTCACAATACTTTCTCTCCGAAGAGTCTAGAGAAAGTAAGAATAAAAAAAAAGTAAAAAAACTTAAAAATAAAAAATTCTGTGCCACTGGTTATTATCAAAATCCTAGTCAATATAGAAAGATACCAGTCAAAACTCAGGTCATTGGTAAACCAAATTAAACAAAACCGTGCCACGTAAACATTAGCATCAATTTTTTTTATTAAGTATTTTTTTGTTTAAACATTTGGTATAGTTCTCACAATCTTTCGTTTATGACTCAAAAATGCTTGAAAGCGGTTTTTTTCTCTCTGTAAACCAAAGCTAAATGCACCTAATTTAAATTGATGTTTTACTTCCAAATATGTGGGGTTTTTTAACTTTTGATCTTGAACAAGAAAAATTAATATTCCACAGTGAATATACAATCCTGCCAGCGCAAGAATCTTTACCTTTCGGTTCAATAAGCAAAAAGTAAATTATTTATTTTTTATAATTAATTAATCCCCTCTCCGTTGCCCGAAAGTCCACAGGAACATGAACTTCTCACAGCAAATTACAGAATTAAAAAAGAAAATTAACCAACGTATGAATGGTTAGGCTTGCTCTCGGACTACTTTTAATCTCTTCCCTGGGGTGACGTGGAGCAACTAGGACTAGGTACTTATAATACCTTCCCTGGGGTGACGTGGTAGCAACTAGGACTAGGTACTTATAATACCTTCCCTGGGGTGACGTGGAGCAACTAGGACTAGGTACTTATAATACCTTCCCTGGGGTGACGTGGAGCAACTTGGACTAGGTACTTATAATCCCTTCCCTGAGGTGTCGTGGAGCAATAGGACTAGGTACTTATAATCCCTTCCCTGAGGTGTCGTGGAGCAACTAGGACTAGGTACTTATAATACCTTCCCTGAGGTGTCGTGGAGCAACTTGTACTAGGTACTTATAATCCCTTCCCTGAGGTGTCGTGGAGCAATTAGGACTAGGCACTTATAATCCCTTCCCTGGGGTGTCGTGGAGCAACTAGGACTAGGTACTTATAATCCTTCCCTGAGGTGTCGTGGAACAACTAGGACTAGGTACTTATAATCCTTCCCTGGGGTGACGTGGAGCAACTAGGACTAGGTACTTATAATACCTTCCCTGAGGTGTCGTGGAGCAACTAGGACTAGGTACTTATAATCCCTTCCCTGAGGTGTCGTGGAACAACTAGGACTAGGTACTTATAATCCCTTCCCTGGGGTGACGTGGAGCAACTTGGACTAGGTACTTATAATCCCTTCCCTGAGGTGTCGTGGAGCAACTAGGACTAGGTACTTATAATCCCTTCCCTGAGGTGTCGTGGAGCAATTAGGACTAGGTACTTATAATCCCTTCCCTGAGGTGTCGTGGAGCAACTAGGACTAGGTACTTATAATCCTTCCCTGAGGTGTCGTGGAGCAACTGTACTAGGTACTTATAATCCCTTCCCTGAAGTGTCGTGGAGCAATTAGGACTAGGCACTTATAATCCCTTCCCTGGGGTGTCGTGGAGCAACTAGGACTAGGTACTTATAATCCTTCCCTGAGGTGTCGTGGAACAACTAGGACTAGGTACTTATAATCCCTTCCCTGGGGTGACGTGGAGCAACTAGGACTAGGTACTTATAATCCCTTCCCAGGGGTGTCGTGGAGGAACTCTAACCATCACACCCCAGTGGAGGAACTGGACCGCGCCGGTTTCCATGGCCACGGATACGAGCAGGTCGGGAAGTTTGGAGGGAGGGGGAGGGAGGGATGACGGGAAGTGGTTGTCGGTGTTATCACACTGTTTCCTCGAGGCGTTATAACCAATTGGAAGAACTTTTCGGAGCTTTTAAAGAAGCCAAAATTGACATCTATTTTAGAGCTGTCAAACATGACAGCAGCAGGGTGCTGCGTTACTTCTCACACTTTACTGAATTTACTCGTAAATAAGACCCCCGCTCGACTTGCATATTGGATCAAACCGTTTTTTAAACGAAATATTACCTTTAGATCCCACAACGCCATGCTGAGGAAATAGCAGATTTCACGGTTCAGTTTTTTAAGGTTGAATTTCTTAAACCTGCATCCCCTGAAAGATTGAATGCTGGCCAGTGTCTTTAAGAGTAGACGGTAGTTTTATTTTACTGAAAACCTGTATTCAGTTACAAATAGTTTATAAAATTGTATTTTTACATTTCCGCAACCCTTTGAAGAGAACGGTATTGTGATTTTTAAAAAACACGAGATTTTGATGGGTGTATAAATTTCATGACCCTCTAAACTAAAAAAGTGTTTTTTGCGATGCCCTCTCAATGTTTCTGGATTTAAAGCCGAAACCATTTTACCGAAAAGTACAAAGTAAGTCTGTTCACCATAGGAATTGTTTCTGAAAGGCCTTTCCCTACCAGAAAGCTATTATATTGTAGATTTGTAGGAAAAAAGACCTTTCAGAGAGTATTCCTACGTGAATGGCGTATATGATTAGTTCTTGGTAAATCTTTCTATATTGAAATAATCTAAAGAGAAATTATGTGCTGGGTACCGTATAATTTTTTTTCTGTAACAATTACGGTGATTAAAATCATTGAGTAAGGGGACAGACAAATTGCGTAATCTACAGCCGCGCTGCCACACTAACTAGTGGTTTGTCATCTAACATAAAAAGTGTCACAAATCGTTAATGATGAGGTCACTTGAGTAATCATATAACTGCGAGATATTTCATAATGATTCTTGTACAGTCCAGTTTTCATGGGAAGGATATTTTCTCACACATATAGAAAATCTACTAATTTACTTTGGTTTATTCATACGTCAAGTCATCTGATCTCCAGCTGTCACTTTTGATACATACTATCCAAACATAAACCAACGCCAAAAAAAATATAGTAAAATGAACAAGTTTTACCGCAAAACAGCTTTTTATTTTATAAAGGTCCTTCTTTAGAAAATGGGACTGTAGTCAATAAAGCGTTGCGATATTTGCGAGGAGGACTGAAAAAAACAAATCTACATATTGTACAATACGTTCAAAAAATGAGAGAACGTTTTTTAAAATAAAAAATAGTTGAGTATATAATGTTATTATCTACACTATATTCGAAAGAATTAGCTGTTCTCTTTAAAATTATTTAATGCTCTTCCGCTAGCAATAGTTTACCTGTTAGCTCGAGATGTTATCACAATAATAAAACCTTAAATCGCTCACATCATTATGGTGAAGTGGGGTAAGAGAAGCCTATTTCAACATAAAAACTACAGAATATCTTTTTAAGACCCTTTTTTTTTATTTTACATATTTTACTTCCACCAGCAGTTTAATCCTAGAAATAGTTGGGTTTTTTTTAATTTGAAAAAATCCTTACATTTCACAGCTGAGTAAGAGTGCCGGACCTAAAGTTTGCAGCCTCCTTATTCTTGAATCTTAACACCTAGGCTTTTGATTTTTATGTTTCTAGAACATTTTGATGCGTAGATTTATGTCATGTGGTTTATTTTGCTTTAGCACGCTCTTGTAAAAAATTATAGCCGTGGCTGCACTTACCCCAGCGATTTTGCACGTGAGGCAAGTTCAGTACAGGAGCCCGGGCCTAGTGTAGCCACACTGGCTGCACTTGGGCCAAGTTTTTTTTACCCATTTTTTGTTTGTTTTCTTTTTTATCACTTTAGTTTGTATCTAATATTATTTTGTTTGCTCGATTAGGACATAGAGGAGAAATGCACTTTTCTGTGTCATTGGCTTCGTTAAACATTCAATAATAGACCAAAAATATGCAAAAAGAATTATGTTTTTATTGATTAAGTCAAGGTTAAGTTATAATAAGAACAAACTTTCTGAAAAAAAAACTTTTTTTTATCATATAGAAGTGATTTTGTTTTTCCGAAAAGTTCAAAGAGCCAAAGTGCTATTTCTTAAAACATTGAAAATAAAAATAAACTGCTTTTTTAATTGAACAAAAACATGTGTAACATGCCTGGGAGTCCAACAAACATAGAAAAAATATCTAAGTAGCCTATCATATAAATAAATTTATTATTATGTTCTTTATAAAGATTTTGAAATTTTACGGTTTTTGTGACCTTTTGTATTTTGTATTTTGTATGTATGTTCGTAACTTTTGATAGGACAAAGATTTTTGAATAATTCTAAAACTGTCAGAACCTGTAAAAAATTGGCTTAAATACACTTGCCCCAGTGTTTCTTTAGGAGCACTAATATAGAATTCCAGGCCCTGGCTACATTTGCCCCGACCTCCGGGGTAAATGCAGCCATGTGGCATGGGGTCAAAAAAAGTAATCCTAAAACAAACACTATGCAATTTAAAAAATAATCAATCAGTGTGCCAGAAATCCTATTAAACAAGGATAACGCATGCTTAGTTTCATTGTTCTTCTTGCAATAACAGCTATACAAATTGAGTTCAAAAACCAACCATGCCAAAACCTGGCCACACTTACCCCCTATATTATATTAGGAAGAAGATACACAAAAGGTGGATGGTACCATATAAAAAGAACGAACACAATATGGCTTTTCAGGGTGTCTACCATCAGGGAAAATCAGGGAAAACTGGAATTGGCCGGGAATTTGAAATGATCGGGAAAAAACGGGAATAAGCCGGGAATTTGGTAAATTACAATAAAAATCTGGGAAAATATGAAAAATAATAATCATTAAAACAGTAAATAATGTTATTCAAATTGTAGTTTTTATTGTAGCTGTGTAATATATTTTATAATTCCTAATAAACAATGTTAATACAAATTTAAGAAATTTGTTTGTTTAAATTTTAAAACTTATTAATCATAAAAAAGATTAATAGAAAAATTAGGGGGGATGTGGGGGAATTAGAAGAATGTGACATACTTTTTAGTCGGGAAATTTAGAAAATGATCAGGAGAAATCAGGGAAAAAGCCGGGAATTTCATTGGTCAAGTTGAGTAGACACCATGCTTTTACAATGAAAATAACACAATTCACACTTTACATTTCTGCCACTGGACAAACCGGTAAGGTCTGCTTCTTGAAGAAAATCGATCGTTACCGCCCACTCTCCCGACCTAGGTTTCATTCTATCGGAACTCATCAGGAGGGAGTGTGAAAGGCGCAACGCAACTTATTGAAAGTGATATACTATTATATAGAGTGGGACAGAAACATTTAAATAGTAATTTGGAAAATTAAATATCCGCTGGTTAAATAAAAGCTTAATATTATTATTATTATTATTATTATTATTAGCACCGCGTCTTACTACCCGTTCGGGTTATACGCACTTACGCTAATGTGTAATGGTAGGGTGATTGTGAGATGAAATGGAGGACCTACAGTTTTACGTGGAATCCGAACCACGGTGGAGGCCTGGCATTCCTCAAAAGCTTAATACATACCACACTTTTTTTACGGTTTGAAGATATGTCAGTCATGTAACCTCAGTACGTTGTCCATCACTTTCCTCAGAATATATCGTATAATTGTTTCCTCCCCACTTTGTAAATATCGTATCAGATCAATTATTAGTGTTTTGTGTCCAACCAAAAACTTTAAAATATTTTTTTAATCACAATCATGTATTGTGAAAACAATGCATCTCCTCGCATTAATTATATCTACACATTTAAAATACCTTTATGTAAACGACTACATACTTTAACGACAACACGCAAATAGAAACAAAATACTGTGCCATTTCTTTGAGACATTGCGACGTTTGGCTGAAGATTTATTAATGAAAAATTACTCAAAGCTAGTATATAAAACTGCATAACGTCAGGCAGCAATCGAGCTATAGCAACCGAGCGGCCGTCGTCTGTTGGTGAAGATTGTGCCATCTTCTGCGGACAGAGGGTGTCTTGTGGTCAGCACAACAAACCCGTACGGCCGTTAATATCAGTTTTCTAGGCCGGAGGGTCTACCTATTTATTCAATTAGTTCCTCATTTGTACTACTGAGGCTGAGTTGATCACGTCCCAGACCCACTATTCACAGAAAATCTGCAAACGTCGGGGATTGAACCCGAGACCTCTGAATCCTTATCCAGGTACTGACCTCGAATCACAGAGACAGTCATTATAGGATATGTACTTAATTATTTTTTAATTCAAGTTTTGCACATTATGTATTTGTTTTTTTATGTCAACGCTGCGACTATTATTTGTTACAGAAGATTTTTAGTTTTTTCACTCTTCCCTAAAGTGTGGGAGCGTTGTGTATGCGCTATTGATACCGTTGTATGGTTTGTAGACAACTCCGCAGGACTGTCAGCGAACGAAAGTCGATCATCCTCGATTACCTTCGGATGTCCGATGCCGCCCCTCTCACCGAGTCTGTAAGGTATTTATCGAACCCACCCACGCCCCCTTCTATCTCGAGTTCTCCTTGTGTCTTGTGTGGTGCACCCCTTCCAGCTCGGACCGCTCCTGTGTGGTTGACGGGACCCGTTGGGGGTTTTTTATTTGTCATTCACGCTTATTGTAAATCATCGGCCATTCGTTTGGATACTCATTCATATGTTTTTGTGATCATTTCCAGGCCTTTGGCGCGTTGTTAATTTTGCTTCGTCATATTAACTTGGTAATGTGAAGTTTCTTATTGGTAAAACTATTTTTTACAGACTCTAATTCCAAGTGCGTGTTTTTTTTTCTTTGTAAATTCCAATCACTCGCTTTTACACAACGTGAAAACTAAAATTTCTGCTTCCACTGGGAATCTTAACTAAATTTTTCAAATTTTATCGTCTAAAACAATGCCTTAACGTTCATTCTTGATCACGGGCCGAGGCCAGTGTAATTTGTTGATGTGTTATTGTCTAAAATAACACCTTTTTTTAATTTACATAAATTGTTAGGTCATGATAGTGATGGGTTTTTTTTTAATATAATTGAGTATAGAATAACTTTATTATTTTAGTCAAATTTTGTAAAATACTGATTTTTTGCTTCAAAGTTTATTTTCTTACTAAACACATTTTCGAACAAAAGCTCTTGAAACATCTAGATAATTAACATTTTATTGTGGTCATAACATAGCCTGAAATAAGGACATCAAATTCATATCATTAAGTCACTTTCCGTAGGTTTATAAAACTGTTAAAAACTTTGTCATTTTTGTGTGTGAAGGGGCTTACCAAAGTTTGTGTTGCGGTTGGGTTTTTTTTGTACTTAGTTAAAAGAGGTTCGCCTACATTGTTCCATGTTGTGTGATATCTAGGGTGATGGAGAAGCTATTGTCGGTTATTTGTGTTTGTGTGACCTTTGTGTTAATCCGTGGCTACTGGTCGGATTACCTTGTGTCAGCTGTAATTTCTGTCAACTGAATGGCGGCTATTTGCATTTACGAAACTACGGATCCTCTTGTTTCAGGTAAAATGAAATAGAAAACACTTGAATTAGCTTTTAATATACTTTGTGTAAAAATGTTAGATTAAGAACATTGTGTTAAGCCTAGCTATCTGTATCCATAACTTTGATAAATTGTTAGCTGACGTTTTTCGTTAACAATAAAATGTTTTCTTTCATTTATTACGTTAACAGCTCTTTTACTTATCCCGGACATTGAAATAATGAATTAACTACCCGAACAAGGGATTCCTGGATACAGTCTGGTTACAGGTAGGAAAAATATTAGGAATTTGATTAAATAAGAAAACTAAATTTAGGAATTCTAATATTTTGCACACAAAAAATTATTAGTTTTGCACCTAAAGACTAAAAACAAAAGGGAGAGGATTTGTTTCTTCCATGGTAGCAAAATGAATCGATGTTGTATTCTGATATGAGGCGGTTTGTGTAGTGTTTTGTTTATGCCACATTCACGTAGTGCCAAAAATAGTTTAAAACATTTACTAGTGAAATGACTTATTAAAATCTTGACGATTAGTAGTGGCTCGATTTGTTTTTTCTAGTGTGTGGTCTTATAAAACGGGAAAATGATCACTTACCAAAACAGCTGTAAATAAGCCAAGTCAGCCGGTAAAAATGGACTGTTTGTACTTTCCAATATCACACATTCTGAAGCAACCCTGAAATAGCTCATTGATAAGATCACATCTATACACTGAGACGAGTGTCTCACTACCCTTTCGGGCTATACACATGCGTACTAATTACGTGAGTTAAATTTTATGAAGGTTTAATTTAGAGTATGTATACTCGCACTTAGGTGGAGGGGAGTGTAAAACTATTTAAGAAATAATACCCTCATTACACCCGGCTGGGACTCAAACCCCGACCTCCCCGTCATCGTAAGTCCAGTCTCGTGAGAGTGACTCCTTAAGACCATGCAGCCACCGAAGCGGATAACAGCTCCAAATGAAATAGTTGAACACAAGACTTGTATTCTTCACAAATTGTTCGCTGCCAGGAAAGCCTTCAAACGTGACCATGGCTGCACGTGTCTGTTGCGTGATACTCCCCCTCACCCTGCTTCTACTCTACTCCCACCCTGTCACGTGTAATGACATTTTTATTTTCCGGGGGGCTGCGAGACATTAAGCAACCATCCATTAAAAGAAAAACTGAGCATCCTCCAAATGTCAAGTTCTTGGCTTACTAATGCGTTTGAAATAAGAAAACCTAAAGATTATTATATAAAATAAACTAATTGTAAAAGTATTGATTTCGCCTTGATTACATGCAATCATATCTATATTTTTAAGCAATTGAAATTATTTAATTGGTGTGTTTTTATGTAAAATATATATATAGTTTGATAAAGCCATTTCCGGTCATTGAAATTACGAGAAAAATGGCTGAACCAATTTCGATAAAATAAATAATTTTTAAATTTAGGGGCCCAGGATGTCTGCATTATGAGTAAAACCAACAGAACCCCGATTTTTATAACTAATTTCCAGCTTCTCTGCTGAATGCGCAATGCCTCATCTGTACAATCTCTTTGTTTACATCACCATGTAAACATGATTTGTGTATGATTGTATATAGGAAAATAAAATATTCTTCTTTGGCTAAAAATAACTCATTTCTTACTTAAGTGGTATGGTGCAACAAATAGATAAAGTTGAGTGAGGGGTCCGTTTTGAAGTCCTCATAGTTGAGTGAAAGAGAGAAATAATTTGTTTAAAATCAAACGCCAAAATCTCTACAGCTATGTACATTGATAGCTTATAACAAATAAACAGTTAAGGCCATTGGCCCTGTCGAGTGAAAGTATAAAACCTATTTTGTGGGCGGGAGGGTGAAAGGCGTGGCGTGGCTTCACAACCGACCAAAGTATCCTTCCGCGTCAACAAGAACAGATGGATCACGGAAACCGTAGATGGCGCTAGTTACTAGACAGGTCTTGCGGAAAAATCATAAGTTTGAAAATACCAGTTTTCTCGAGAACGATTGAAATTTTTATTTTAATTTTTCAACACCCCTTCTAAGATAATGTATCGATGTTTATTAATTGTTACGGTTGTTATATTTTCTTAATTTTTGTTATGAAGCCGGCAGTTTTCAATCTACCTTTAGAAGGAAATCGGATGCAAGGTAGCGGTGCCCAATCCACTTTGAGAGGGAAATTGTACTAAGGCTGAGTGTCCCACCCCAAAGGTGGATTGATCTTACTGAGGCAGCAGTGCCCAATCCACCTTGGGGTATATTTAACTGAGGTTGCAATGCCCAATCCACCTTGGGGTATATTTAACCGAGGTTGCAATGCCCAATCCACCTTGGGGTATATTTAACTGAGGTTGCAATGCCCAATCCACCTTGGAGTATATTTAACTGAGGTTGCAATGCCCAATCCACCTTGGGGTATATTTAACTGAGGTTGCAATGCCCAATCCACCTTGGGGTATATTTAACTGAGGTTGCAATGCCCAATCCACCTTAGGGTATATTTAACCGAGGTTGCAATGCTCAATCCACCTTGGGGTATATTTAACCGAGGTTACAATGCTCAATCCACCTTTGGGGTATATTTAACCGAGGTTGCAATGCTCAATCCACCTTGGGGTATATTAATCGAGGTTACAATGCTCAATCCACCTTGGGGTAAATTTAACCTAGGTTGCAATGGTCAATCCACCTTGGGGTATATTTAACCGAGTTTGCAATGCTCAATCCACCTTGGGGTATATTTAACCGAGTTTGCAATGCTCAATCCACCTTGGGGTATATTTAACCGAGGTTGCAATGCTCATCCACCTTGGGGTATATTTAACCGAGGTTGCAATGCTCAATACACCTTGGGGTGTATTTAACCGAGGTTACAATGGTCAATCCACCTTGGGATATATTTAACCGAGGTTACAATGGTCAATCCACCTTGGGGTATATTTAACCGAGGTTGCAATGGTCAATCCACCTTGGGGTATATTTAACCGAAGTTGCAATGGTCAATCCACCTTGGGGTATATTTAACCGAGGTTGCAATGCTCAATCCACCTTGGGGTATATTTAACCGAGGTTGCAATGCTCAATCCACCTTGGGGTATATTTAACCGAGGTTGCAATGGTCAATCCACCTTGGGGTATATTTAACCGAGGCTTGCAATGGTCAATCCACCTTGGGGTATATTTAACCAAGGTTGCAATGGTCAATCCACCTTGGGGTATATTTAACCGAGGTTGCAATGCTCAATCCACCTTGGGGTATATTTAACCGAGGTTTCAATGCTCAATCCACCTTGGGGTATATTTAACCGAGGTTTCAATGCTCACATCCACCTTGGGGTATATTTAACCGAGGTTGCAATGGTCAATCCACCTTGGGGTATATTTAACCGAGGTTACAGGGCCCAATCTACCTTTGGAAGAAGTGGTGGAGAATGTTTGTGGTAGCCTGGGGTCAAAAATAGTGCTCAGTACACCTACGCCTCCATCTGGTGAACTGGTCACGTGTTCGATTCCCGCGTGAGGGGGGTTAATAAATAACTTGGCCCTGTCCGTTTCATCCCTGTCAGGTCCATATATAAGTAGTAGCCCGATGAGCCGAAAATAACTTTAGTGAGAAGTGGGGGAGTCGATGTTGTGTACTTTAGGGGATGATTTATCTTTGCCTAGAGATCAACTTGAGAGTATTATTTATTACATTCCTCGATCCATCTTGTATTTGAACGCTCGGCGGCTGCCACGTGTCCTCTCTTTTTGAAGTGGTCTTGTTTTTTTTAATCTGTTTGGGGGTTCGGGGACGTAAAAACCTTTGCCTTTACTACGAAGCGTCAAGACAAGAACACGACTAACCACTATACGCCGGGCCATAGTGCCAGTAATAAAAAGGTTAAGACCCCGCATCGAGGGTCACGGGGAATAAGGTGTCAGGCTCGCGATTAACCATATTTCCTGTGATTCAAGAAGTCTAGGTTTGAATCTCGCAAGTCATGTAACTATCCTCTGTATCTTTCTGGATTAATATTTCAAACTAGACTAAACAAAAACCAAATCTCCACATTCCACTAACTTTTTTTTTAATACACTATTAAAGACGTCATCCTGTGAAGTAGTGTAAAGTCGAGATATCTCGTCTGTTCTGGTGGCCATATGGTCTAAGGCGTCACTCTTGTTATACTAGACTGACGATGACAAGATGGGCTCGAATCTCGGTCGGGTGTACCGAGGTGGTTTTCTAAATGTTTTTCCCCACTATCGGTCCACGCAAATGCGAGTACACACTCTTGTTGCAACCTTACTCATCCTTAATCCACATTCACTGCCAGGCCCCACACACACGGCTTAAAATGTAGTGGTGTATGTCATTTTCTTGAACAACTGCTCTGTTCTATCTTTCGCCTTTCACCTACAACCACTCTTTGTAATGTCAATTATAAATAGGGGAGAGAAAACTTTGAAACTTCTTATCTCAAGGTAAAAAGGAAAGCTCGCTGGTAGTGCGCAAATATCCTAAAAATGTCTGTTGTGAGACTAAAAAAAATATTACCATATTTTGTTAAGAGAGAGGTTAGATCTAGAGCCCTTTTTCATCAATCCTAGTCACCTAGTTCCGCAAATATGGTTAAAAATCGTTGAAAATGAGCAAGTTTCATATTTTCACACTTTTTTTTTCTATTAATCAAACTCGAACTGTAGTGCTGTTATGGACTTCCGACTTAATTTTGGCGTCAACCATGGTTTGAAATAACCCCCATCTTGGAATTAAATATTGCGTTAAAGCTGGACGTCTGCACGACAATTTCTCGCGTACAGAAGCTGACCCCGTAAGCGACAATCGTGTAGTTCATTAATATATCCATGCTATAATAACGTATTCTTAGAAGCCAGAGTCAATATGTTGTTTTATTTACTTTTTTATACACTGATTTTGGTAGGAACCCCGTTCTGGAATACCTTATTTCGTACCAGAATCCTACTGTGTAGTAGTATTTTGGTACGATAAAAGGCCTTTCCGAACATTAATAAGAAGTATTTTATTGAAGGCCTTTTATCCTACCAAAATTCTATAATTTAATAGGATTCTAGTACACAATAAAGGCCTTCCAGAACGTCCTTACTACCAAGGTAAATGGTATATTTCTTTGGACTGTAAACAGGCCTGCAAGAAGAATTAAATCTTGCCTAAATGAAGCTCCCGTACCAAACTCTTCTCTATTGGCGGCTCCTTATTGGAAGACTGTCTCGCAATGTGTCTGTGTGCAGCGGGCGGTATTTTCGCCTACTCTCGAATCTTTTAGTCAAGGCTAGCGCCTTAAAGTAACCCTTCTACCTGTTAGATATCTACTTTCACGTATTCATACGTCAAGTCATCTGATCTCCAGCTGTCACTTTTTGATATAAATATTACCAATTCCTATAAAATAACAATACTAATATAGTAAAATATATTAATTTTAGCCGCAATAAAATACGTTTGTATTTTCTAAATTCTAAAAGGTTATTTCTATGAAAATTGGACTGTAATTTTGAACTTTCACGAGTATTGCTCTAATTTTAAGGGGAGCCGCTTATGTTGTTTTAGAAGCGTGTACTTCAAATTGGGTTGTCATCTCCTGGGACTACCGCGGAAAGACAATACATTATCATCGCTGTCAGGCCACACGGCTTAAAATACAAGGGTCTGTGTAGTTTTCAGAAACGACTCTACTATGTATAAGCTTTCACCCTTCACCTGCAACCACCCTTTGTCATGTCAATAAGAAAGAGGAAAGCTCGCCTATAGTTCTCAAGTATCTTAAACTTCTCTGTTATAAACCTACCAAAAATTTACTGTATTGGTTAGAGGAAGGTTAAATCCACAGCTATTTTTTTTTTATCAGGGTCACTGTCTCATTAAGTTCCACAGTTGAAAATGAGCCAATGTAACATTTTCACATATTTATTTCTGCTAATAAATCTCAAACTATAGGGTTGTCATGGAAAATGAGCCCTGTTGGATTCTTTCGGCTTTATTCTAGCGTTAAATTTAATATGAAATCACGCATCGTACGTAGAATTAAATATTGCGTTAGAGATGAACGTCTGCGCAGCTATTTCTCGTTTACCGAGGCGGTCCCCTTAGAAGTAACGTTATGTCTATAGACGGGAAACTGGCCGGCGACTGCAAATCAACGTTATCGAGCATGGACGTCAAATATATAAAACAATCGTGAGGCAGGAGCTCCTGATTACCTCCTCCGTCCAAAGGATCCCGATTTATATCCCGTCTGACCAGCTCGAAACTCGGTGCAACCGGAAGTTATTGTAGGCATTAAAGATGTGCCTACCACTTAGCGTTGACGTCTTTATTTTTATATTTTGTTAGTACAGTACATAGCTGTGCCTTCTGAAACTTACAATCCATAATTCTAGAGCAAATATTGTTGGAAACCTTTCACAATATGTCCGTGGTCGTTTCAAACACCTTTTTATCAAAGTCTCATAACAAGTTTTAAAAACAGATTTGAAACCTTTTTATGCAACAATGTAAATTTTGTTGAAGGTTCATAACTTTTTTTTTACAACAGTAAACTGTTAATTTCAGTAAAGTCTTTTCCCACAAAAAATACCAAAAACAATAAAACGCGTTAGGCGCATCATCACTGCTTAGTGGCCATCCATAGAGATCCTAATTTGTGGTAGGTAAAATGGTTGGATTTCGCTCAATAAAAAGCTGTTAATAAAATGCATATTTCAGCTGTTTATTTTTAAAATACAGTTAAATCTAAGTGGTATAGTTTTTATTCTTTAATTATTTGAGATACAGTATTTAACGAGTACTTTCTGAACCGACTGATTATATCAGCACACGACTTATAAACTAACTTAAATCTTGAACAGACACAACATCCAGATCCAGCCGTTAAGTTATCACTGTGAAAGTGGGAACCCACATTTCACTATTGATAAATTTTCGGTTATGCCGTGAATCGAACACGGTGCCCTTAGCTCAGTAGACATACACTCTACCGACTGAGCTTTTATTCACTATTAATTTCTTAAAAACCAGATAAAACACACATTTTACCTATTTCTTGAGGGGAGATTAATCTTCTAGAATGACACCTCGGATTGGTTAAAGAATTATCAAATTGTAATAATGCAGTTACAACTATTTATTCTGGTAATTTCGTATAGAAAAAAAAGGCTAAGAAAGATTAGGTCTACTGCTTAGTAAAAATATGTATAGTTTTTATACGGTTAATTCTCATCAAATTTAACCTAATTAAAAGGCAAAGTAGTCAGTTTTGTTTAATTTCGCGTGTGTAAAATAAGTTTTAATGCTCTAGTAAAAGTTCATAAAAACACGTCAGACGAAATGTAGTTTTCTTTATTTATCCATAAAACACGTAACGCTGTTGTAAGGGGAAGCTGATGTGTACATGGTGTTACAATGGGGAAGGGGGGTGGGTACATAACATAGCTACGTAACACAGAGTTTATGTTGAAAAAAAATAGTGTTCATGTTTTCACCATTAATGAAAAATACTTAATAGTTAATTTCCCTATGATATAATGACATGATTCACTCTTGATGTGAAAAGCTACGGAACACAGGATGGAGGGGGGATGAGTCGGGCTAAATGTCTCCTTAGTTTCACAAGGGTGGGATGGGGGGTGTAAAGGTAAGAATAGAGCCTCACATTATTGTGCCTTTAAATGCCAGCGGGCCATTTTAAACATGTCTGGACATAAAAGAATAAGGAAAATTGCCTACGTGGACATGTTTGGAATTGTTACCTATATGGAAAAAAAAAATTAGTCCAAAACAGTTTTATGAGGAAATATGATCTATTTCTACTGTTTTATTCCTCGCTTCTTCAGTCGCCGTATGATCTAGGGCGTCAGTCTCGCAACAGACCGGACTGCTGATAATGGTGACAGGGGTTCGAATCCGGTTCAGGTGTCGAGGCTGGTTTTCCCTAAACGGTGTCCCACTACCTCTGCGCAAATGCGGGTAAACTTCGCGTAATTAGTGCATAAGCGTGTAACCCGGACGGGTAGTTAGAGGCAATGCTGATAAAATCTATTTACATTATCAAAGCTTGCAATGATATAGTATTTCGACGTCACTTTACGAACGATCATATTAAAGCCTACTGATTGTAGGGTCTATTTTTGAAATCTCGTTTCAAATGAAACGTTAAAATAAAGTTCGCCACCCCTGAGACGTAGATTGCAGACTAGTTGTACCAGGCTGTGTGACCTTATTATCGAGTCCTGGCCATGAAGGCGGACAGTAGTTTATCACGGCAGTCTCTCGGTAGCTCCTCTTCTCGAACTGGGCTCGCTCGCATCGATCCAGTCCTCCCGCCAGGATCTATATCTGCAGTCGTATCCGCGTTTCGATGAAACGCTGCATTACTTATAGCCAATGCGGCCAAAACAAACTACACCCAGGTATAGTCGCATCCCAGGACGAAAGTCTTATTTAGCAGTTAAAAAATGTGTTAGGTCTATTTTCATGTACTTATATACACATCGTAGGTTTTAAATCATACCTGTTTAATAGATGGTGTCAATTCTGAGTTATAAGATGGATAAACTTGTCGATCTCGGTGATATTTGGATAAATTGCTCGCCTCATGGCCCAGTGTGCGTGGATTCAAACTCAGCCAAATTTGACGGATTTTTTCTTGAGTGATCAAAATCCGTAGCACAACTTCCTTCGGAGGGGAAGTAAAACAGTTGGTTCCATGTCGATTGTGGCGTGTAAAACAACACTGGAAGGTGTGTGAAAATACCTTTCCCGGCAAAATTGGCAGGCTCTTTCACTCTCGCTCATAGAAATTTTCGTATACTGATATAATCAGTCGGTCCAGACAGTGAACGTTAAATTCTTTAAAGAAAGAAAGAAAGAAATAAAGAATCTTAACATATTATTCTAGTTGAATATGAAGGTGAATGGGTTTCTTAGAGCTAGACTTTGGCATTTTTTTAATCCCCACGTCCTTTTCTACCTGTTAAGGTTATACGCATATTATATAATAATTACCCGCCTCGGTGGCGTAGTTGGCTAACGCGCCAGTCGTGTTGAGTCAGTCCGCCGAGGACGGGGAGATCGAGGTTCGAATCTCGGTCGGGTGAACTGAGGGTGGTTTTTCCTAAATGGTTTTCCACTCTCCCTCCACGCAAATGCGGTTCACTTCCTTTAAATTCAATCCTCCCAATTCCTAATCCATTAGCGTAATTAGTACTTAAGCGTATAACCCGAACGGGTAGTAAGACGCGGTGCTAAATAAATAAAAAATAAATATATAATAATTACTCTAATGGGCTAGGGATGAGGTAGGAAGCATTTTAGAGTTGATCATCTCTCATTTTCGTGGAAGGAGAGTGGGGAACCATTTAGGGAAAACCACCCTCAGTAGACCCGACCGAGATTCAAACCCCGATCTCCCCGTCATCAGCAGGCCAGTCTAACATGAGTGAGGGCTTAGCCCAGTGGTTCCCAAACCCTGGGTTGCGTGACGGTCTCAATTTTTTTTTGTTTCCGCAAGCATTAAAGGGTCGATTACACAGGGCGAGATTACTAACTTACTCGCCAGCGAATTTACTCTCTGCTATTAAATTCACCGGCTGGTCAACTAGCGGCTCGCTCTCCCCCAGCGAGTAAAGTTGAAGACCGGCCGACTTTACACTCTACTCTCTAGCTAGTTAACCCTCTGGCTAGTAACATCGCCGTGTGTAATAAGTGGAGATAGAAGTTGTTCATGCGGGAATTGTTGTTGTTGCCCTTATAATACTTTTTCTGCTTCATGCTATTTTTGCTAGTTCTTGTCGGTAGACATCTTTCAACATTTTAATTTTTGCTTTGAGCTGCTTTTTATTCACCCCTTGAGAAAACCTCCTTTTTCAAGCCCTTCACACATGTTTTTAAAAATCACATCCTTAAGATTCACATTAATATAGTCACGATGTTTGATATTCCACAGCACAGGATATTGTTCATAGATTCGCAAAAAAAGGTCTACAATATTGTTGCTATTCCTCTTCATTCCAGACATTTTGACTAACAACGAAAACAACCTGCCAGAAACAACTCTACTGAGCGAGTGGGCGAGTTTGGTAGTTCATTGTAATCGACCCTCGCTGAGCTTGTTGGAACAAGCGCACGAGTTTACAAGCCAGCGAGTAGCTAGTAATCTCGCCTGTGTAATTGAGCCTTAGGAAGAGTTACTGCAAATCTGACAATATCAACACTGTTGAAACAATGTTTTGAAAGCCTTCTGTGCCTGGAATTTTGGATCCAGCTTAAGGACAAGCCCATTCTAACTCGGGAAGTTGAAAAAGTTTTTTACCCCCTCTTTTGGTAATCTATCCTACCTCTTTCTGTGAACAAGGATTTTCAGGTCTCGTAACGATCAAGATCCTCAGAATGATTTGTATAGCACTTAAACTTGGAGAGCTCACCTACAAACTAAAGCATCGTCATGATTGCCTTTGGAAAACTCTAGTTTTGGTCACTTAGCAAATTGTTCACGGTAGGCCTAACATATTGCGTAACTTTCTATTTGTAAGATTAAAAAGTTACTTAAATTGATTATATTTAGTTAACATATATCGATAGAAAATAAAAATTCAAAGAAATCTCTCCAAAAATGAAACAGTTCTATAGTAGTGACTGTAATAATCCTGTCACCCAATATTAAGTCACATTTTCGTTAAAAATTTTGCTTTACATTTTGTATGATTATAAAGTTATTGAAATAATACGGTATTTTTTATTTAAATTATTCAATTAAATTAATTCAATAAACACTAATATGAAAATAATATGAAACGTAATGAATGGCCATTTGGGCCTCCAGGCCGAGAAAACAAAATTGGGGCCACGATCAAAAAATGTTTGTGAAACACTTTTTTAGACCATTCTGCACTGAAGCGGGTCATATTTTAGCTCTTTTTACCAATATTTTTTTATTTTTGATTAAATATTTCACTAGTTGATACACGCATTTCATAGCTTAACTTTTACTTCCTGAAAATACCATATATATGTCTTGTGAGATTGACCTTTAACTGTTTTGTATTCAATATTGTTCGACAGAAGTAAATAAATGTTAGAGCATTTGTGGCGACCTCCATTTCCTAAATCTAAATAATACGCACCTGTCAAGGTATTATCGGCTGGCCGGCCCTCATAACGATGCGTTTAATGGAATATGTGAGTAGTGTTCGCACGTGTGTGTGAAACAATGGCCACTTGCAGACACCCTCCCGCTCTCCACCCCCCTTTGCATCGCTCCGCGCTAAATGTCAGTCGGGCCAAGGGAGGATTCCATTTCCTCTGGTTCTCCGAGGGGTGAGTGGCATTGTTTAAACACCCCATCCACCCTTTTTAATCCCGCCTGGTATTTCCATTACGCGTTTTGAAACGTTATGGGCTTGGAGGGGAGCCCTTCTGTATCGTAAATCTGGAACATTATGGCAAAAACATGTTGTTTTATTTGATTTAAAAAAAACTGCCTCTGTGATCTAGTGGTCATTAGCTAGTTAAAGAGGTACCGGGATCGATTCCCGCAGCTTCTTGATTTTTCCGTGAAGCGATGGGTCTGGAATGCGGTCAACTCATCTTCGTAAAGACAAATTAGCGGTAACTTGAAGTAAGAAAGTAGCGGCTCCAGTCTAGAAAACTGAGAACAATGGCCAGAGGGTTCGTTGTGCTGACCATTTGACACCCTCTATTTGAAGAAGTTGGCACTATATTCACCAACATATGGCAGCCATTCATTCGGTATAGCTCGATTTAGAGTTGACACCATATTTTTTTATGTTCGATTTTAGCCCGGTTAGTGACTAATCTTTAACCCCAGATGACATGTTGAAACCCCTTCTCGAAGTTTTACATTTCCACCTCATCCCTCTCAAATTCAGCCCTCCATGCACAGATTGGTTCATATTAGCTAGGTCTTTCAATTTGTGTTCTTAAACGTGTGCGCGACAGAGTACAGGTGAAGAGTAGATTGTCCGCAGACTCTTGACAACTTATAATCCACTCAGGCTCAAGAGGGGTGTATAGGGAGGGAGTTTCAGGGTCGCCAAGCCCCTGGGAAACAGTTTTTTTTGTCTCTGGAAAAAAAACTTAAATATTTGTGAATCCAAAATATTTAACTGCAACTTACAAATAGTAAGTTAAAGTAGTAAGGAATAATGAAATACTGATTCAAACATGTCTTATTTCTTCCTCCATTTCCTCCTAAAACATTGTGTTGCGTAATCACTGCATATATTTCGCTCTATAAAGGTCCAAGTATCCTGTTCTAAACACTAATCACATGACCTCATGCTAGTGACTTTTATTAAAAATGGAGTTTCATTTATCTACTCATTAGTTCAGTATATGGAAAAAATGGGAAATCCTTCTGGAAGAAACAATTCTTGAGTATATATCACCCGCCTCGGTGGCGTAGTTGGCTAACGCGCTAGTCGTGTTGAGCTCGATCACCGAGGACTGGGAGATCGAGGTTCGAATCTCGGTCGGGTGAACTGGGGGGGGGGGGGTGTTTCCTAAATGGTTTTCCACTCTCCTTCCACGCAAATGCGGGTTCACTTCCTCTAAGTTCAACCCTCCCAAATCCTAATTCATTAGAGTAATTAGTACTTAGGCGTATAACCCGAACGGGTAGTAAGACGCGGTGCTAAATATTATTGAATATATATCAAGGGTGTCCGGGAATTTAATGAACACTTTTTCTGTAATTTGGTCCCGAAGTTTTGACATTTTCTCGAAACATCCTATATAGTATATATTAGCAATACTTATAATAATGTAGCCACATTTTCCTTGCGTTTACCACATAAAAAGGTTTGTAATTTCTAAAACATCCTTCAAAACTCACGTTTATATTTATTTGTGATCAGTGTTTGAAGAAATCTTAACTATGGTAGACTGTTGCAAATATATGACGACCTAAGTTGTGCTACTTCATCCACTATATTATTGTATGATTGGCCAGTTTGAATTCGACAGTTTCGCATCGGCTTCTCAACCCTTACAGCCAACTACCCTGGTGTGATTTTTGTGTTAAGAGTTTCTTGTGGGTGATGGAGCAGGGTTTTGTTTCACTGTTTGAATAAAATTTCTGGTGATATGTTTAAGTGAAATAACAATAGCTTGATTTGAATTGTGATGGCTTATTAGATCCTATTTTTTTGTAAGGTATTGATAAAAACAACTATTAATAGAAACAGAGAGCTTGAGATAAGCTCCAGAAATGTCCGCCTTTTTTCCCCTTCTGCCATACATCATACCATTGTCGCACCCACAGCAGGGCAAACAAGGAATTTGCCCCCCGTGACTCAAAATAATTTCAATAAAAACTTTTATCATATGAAGTAGAACTAAAACATAAAGAAAGTACTGAAAATCTGTCTAATACAAAGGCTACATTTTAAAACCATGCCTCAGACTTAATATTAAAAAGGTATATATTGCTATGAACATTAAAAGTGCACTTAAAATTACCATTTGAGAAAAGCACAAATATAATAGCTTCGATAACTTGTATCCAAAGCCAAAGTAGATAAAATTTGAAGCAACATTGCCTTATTTTGGCTACCGTTGAACCAATAACAAAATAAAGGTGTGTGAAAACAAAATGACAAGCAGCCACCATCTTCAGTACACTATTGATTTTAAGGCTACTTGTTACAGCCCTTGGAGACTGAATACTCTCTATAAACGGCATAACAAACTAAATTTCCAATAAAAGCTTAGAATAATTAACTTCGACACGACTGGGATTCGAAATAAGTGAAACTACCAAAGAAGAGAAAGGGTCTTGCAAAATTTAATTTCTATGAAAAAAAAAATTGTATTCACAGTTGGGAACTGAGCTAATGTTATCAAAATAGTTTGAGAGTTTGAAATAAAACTACTTTTTAAACAACTTATTTTATTCTACCTTTATTTATGAACTTAAGAGAATTATACAAATTTAACACATTTTGAGTGATTTTTATTTAGCCACCTAACTAAAACTTAAACATAAATTGTACCTCAAATTACATTATGTAAATAGTTCCCTTAAGTTAGCACAAAAATAATTCCAAATAATTTTAGAGGTATTTAATACTCGTTCATAAATTTTCTTTGAATCCAGCGGTTTGGGCACAGTTCTCCCCAAACCCTCTCCCTCCCCCTTTTACTCCATCCCCCTCTCTATCTCATTATTTCATCCCTGCTATGTCCTTGACAGTTACACCCGGCACCCCAACTCTCATACTGGAAATAGATGTATAGGTGCACCACTACATGATACTGGTCAGCTAAAAACTATGTTCATACAGCAAACAATGTGTTGTCCTTTGGCAATTTTATATACACACATCTTACTACCCATTCAAACTATCTGGGATACTAATGGGGGTAATAATACATACGGTAGTATTTAGAGGAAATGTACCTTCATTAACATGGCTAGAAAGGTAAATCATATAAGAAAAACCACCTTTTCAACACCGATTTGTGTCTCTAGATTTGAACTCTTTGGGCCAGTTTCATAGTCAGATTTAGTACGCCTAAAGTGCGAGTCGATACTAAATACAGGACGATACCTACCTAGACCAAAATGGAATGGGCCAGTTTCGCATATGAAACTGGCCCATTCCATTCAATTTCAGGTAGGTGACGTCTTGTATTTAGTATAGCGCCGCACTTGAGGCGTACTAAATCTGACTATGAAACTGGCCCTTGATCTCAAAAGTGCCTAACTAAATAAATTTGATACCATGGGAGATTGATTTACCCATGAGTCTAACTCTAAATTAATATAACCATGCTGCACTACCCCTAGAATGTAGAGAATCCATTGTGATATTGTGCTGTTGGTACTTTATAGTTAGTGTAAGTTAGTGTAAATCGCAAGTGTTGAGGGTTGATGGTGACACACCTTCCCCTAAAAAAACCTGACCTTGATACAGTTAGTAGGAGGTAGGGTTTTTTGTGTGTGTGTGTGTGCCGATCAATGTTCTGCCTGGCTCGCTCAGATAAAAATGGGCAGAAGGGGGTACAGAGGGGAAGGATAAACCCAGCCCACTAATGGGACTGCAAGAGAGATGGGAGATCTGAATTATTGATTATTTATTCTAGAGCTAAAGTGCTGTAAGCCAGCTTTAGACTGCTATTATTGTTATATTTGAAATAGTTGATGGAATTATTTTAACATGTCTATGCCTCTAAAATGTTTCCTTCCTCATCCCTACCCCCTACCCCATTAGAGTAATTATATTATATGCATATAACCTGAACAGGTAGTAAGATGCGGTGATTAAAAAACATGCCTATACTTACACAAATCCCACGTGAAACATTACTATCTTTACTGAATGAAGATTTTTGTTATTAATTGATTTTGTTCTTTCACTGATACCACTTTTTCTACATAGCTGCAATCGCTTATAGATTTTCTGTAATATTATTAAAAAAGTACTTAATATAATTTTTTATTTTATTCACATTTGAGAGTTTAGTTACTGCCATGTTGTTCAGTACTAATTGAGTTATATATCATCCTAAAAGTTGTGCTGTGTTAATTTAGAAAACAAACTGTTAATCATAACTGGCATGTGAATTTTTCTACTAAATAGAAAATTATATATGTTTAGTAGGTTGAATAATATGTAATGATTTACCTTAACTATTAAAAAAGGGGGAGTAAAATCCATTTACTGTAAATTTGTATTGAAATAATGTGCACCTACTCGACATCAAATAATAAGAATCAACATTTCTATTAATTTTTTCTTAAGTTTTGCAAAAATTTCTTTGCAAGTGCAAACTTAGAATCCTTTTATCACATTTTTCTCTCGTTTTCTTAAATTCTTGTTTTTTGTGTTTTTTTTTAATCTAATAGAAGTTCTGTGTGCTTCTTCAGGGTGTTTGTTTTTTGTGAAATTGTTTACTCTTGTTACTCAACATATTTAGTCTTATGGACATATAATTATAAAAAAGTTTAAACTGTCTTAACTGTTAATGAATGCTAAACAATGTTTATTGTTTTGGTGTGGGGTTTTTTCCAGAGCTTTTGTCACCTTCTACTAAAATTGTTTTTATTTTGTTCATTTTCAGTGATGTCGACTTGGATAACCAGGGGCTTTCATACAATACGAATTCAGGAAGCTCATCAAATTCCAGTTTATCCACAAGGTAGGCAAACCTGTTTAGGAACAAAGCAAGTTCAAAATATAAAAAACAGCTGTTAATTAGAGTCCACCCAGTTTTCCTCATTGCCGCTACTTTAATCAATTAATTCTACCGTGAGATTTGAAAAGTTATAAAGTTCTTATTTCATTATCAATATTATGTAACATTCCCTAATGTAAACTTGTTTTGCGTCTGTGAAACTCCAAGAAGTTTTAATATTACATTGTAAGCATTTCAACTGAAGTTTCACATTGCTCTTAAGTTCACATTCAACTTATTACTACTATTGAAAAAGTTTGTTGGAAAAAAACTGTTTCTTGCGTAATTATTTGTATGTTTGTTAACTGACATGTTAGAAAGAAAGAAAAAATATATATAAGCTGCTCCGGTGGCCACATGGTCTAAGACGTCACTCTCGCAATAGATTAGATTAGACTACCGATGACGGGGAGATCAGGGTTATAATTCCTGTTGGTTGTACTGAAGTTGGTCTTTCGAAAATGATTTTCCATTATCTCTCCACACAAATGTGAATACACGTCCTCAAATTTCAATCTTCCTCATCCCTAGTTAATTAGTGTAATTAGTACAAATGTTTATAACCTGAACAGTTAGTAGGACTTGCTAAAAAAAAGTATATATTTATGTATATATTATTTAACTAGTGTAGTTGGGTACATAATCTCACTTGCTTACTTATATGTTCAGCGATAAATAGCTTAAATGGACCAGGTTTGATTCTTGGTCAAAAACCCCATTTTTTTTTAATTTATACTTTATCTTTCATAGTTATGAATTGATAACCAAAGGATTGGTCGTAGTCAATTTTAAGGATAAGGGATAAGTTTGTAGTTTTCTAATACCAAGTGATTCAAAAAGTGCATACTAAGTACTTTATTATTATTATTAGTAGTAGTAGTATTAGTATTAGTATTAATATCATTATTACTTCTACACCAATCTAGCCATTGTGTGTATTGAAGTTAGTACTGAGGTGACTATTAACATCAGGAATTTCAGGCATATTTGTGTAGCTTTAAAAAATGTATTAGCTGTCCAAGAAAACTACAAACATTTAATATTGGTTATAATAACTTCCACAACTTCACTGTATCATCATTATTTCCTTTGTGGCAAAGGTTTAACGCTGATAAATTATGTTGGCTGATCAGACTTTATTAGCTCTTATTAAATTCACAAACATTTAGCTGAAGAAAAATATAATTAATAAACATTAATTAAAAGCTATTAAATCAACATACTGTAAAAAAAATGTATTTATATTTGGGATAATCTGTGAAGGTCAAGATTATTCTCCAATCATATCAATCATAATAGATTTGGTATAACTTCCATTGTTATTATATTTTGTCACCGACGTCTTGTTTAGCAGTAACATAATGAAACATCTAGCTAGACTTCAAAGCATTTGATTATATTTCTTAGGACAAATGTGAGCTAATATTAGTGAGTTAACCCTTTATTTTTACAGCTAAAGGGGAAAATTAAACTTTCTGCTATCTTACTCACTTGGAATATTTTTCGGCTATAATCATTTCTTGTTGTAAAAAATTATTCTCTGATAATGTTTAACTAGTTCTTAAAAATTAAACTGTCTTAACATATGCTTTTTTTTTATTAATGTTTCATGTGTACATGCATTTAAGAAAAGGTTTCTGCAAATCAAATTAATTTGTTAAAAAAGGGTTGAATTCAAATTGGAAACCCCTTTAAATATCATAGTTAAATGAGTTTTAGCTTAGTTAAATATTCAAATTCGGGCTATACACGTATTCAAGCCCACTTATGACACTAACATGTTGGTGATAAGGAAGGTTGAATTTAGATTAAGTATACTCGCATTTGCGTGGAGGGAGAGTGGAAAACCATTTAGGAAAAAACACCCCCAGTACACCCAACTGCAGGGTGGCCACAAACCTAGAAAACAGGGAAATCCTGAAATAGTAGAGGAATTTGAAAGCTAAGGAAAAATCAGGAAAAAGTCAGGGAATTTGACCACGAAACAGGGAAAATCAGGCATTATCATTATTTTATCAAAACAAGAGAAACATTAATATTTTTTTTTGTTAGCTCATTTCCATTATTGTATATTATGGCAATCACAGATAAAGTGAACTAATAATAATCTTCAGACACATTATGTTGCTGTGATTATTTTCTTAACCTGAACCAAGGTCATCTAATGCACGTGTGTGTAAACTTTATTTAGGTTTAGATGGAACAGGAGGGCTCAATCAAATTCACGAGACAATATCTGATCAAGTATTTCATTACATATTCACTTGCAAGAGTAACGAACAAAAAAACTAAAACTAAAGCAACAACAATATTGTACATCTTCACTGTTCTGATTTGTTCCTTGTTAATCTTAACAAATTACGTGCATTTGAGCCTGAACCTCCCCATTACCGGGACTGACACCTTTGTCAACGTGCTCGCCATTGCACGTCACATACAATTAATATAATTTCAAACATGTGTGCCATTGAAGGTCAATCCATACTTAGTGGCCAACCGTTACTTATATAAACGGGTAAAATATGATCAGGGAAAATTTAAAAATTATGTATGGAAAGCCTGGAAAATTCAGGGAATTTGAAAAAGGAATTTCTGTTGCCACCCTGAACAGGGATTCAAAACCTGCACTCTATAGCGAGAGCGACACCTTGGACCGTGCCACCACCAAAGCGGGTGTGACTGTAAATACTATTTTACCTGTATCTGTACAGGAGTTTGGACAGCCCGAGCAACTCCCTGGAGATGGTGACAGGTCCCCGTACCCAGGAGGCTGTCACAGTAACCTTAACCCCCAACAGCAGTGGGGCACTGTACGACAGTGACCTGGAGGCTGAGCCCGACCCACCTGACTGGGGTCCTAGAGGTGTCGATCTCAAGAACCTCAGCGACAAAGAGAAAAAGAGACAGGACGTTATCAATGGTAAGTTTTTAAAAATTAAACTCTTGTTTACTAATGACTTAAAACTTGTGAGATAAGCTATACCATGATTTTGGTAGAAAGCTTGTTATGTAAGATCTTATTTGGTACCAGAATCCTACTTTTCAATAGTATTTTGGTGGGATAAAAGGCCTTCCAGAACTTCTTCCTACTAGTGCTCGTGAAAGCCTTTTATCCACCAAAATACTACTATAAAGTATGGTTCTGGAAAGAAAGAAAAACGTTTTTAAGAACAAACTTCTTACCAAAATCAGGATATAGCAACCTAGACTACACTGACTTACTCTTTTCTTGTGCCCCTACAGCATTGCATTAACAATTTCAATATCGCCAGTATTCCAAATAATAACTTTGTCTATGTAGTGATTGATCTAACGCAAACCATTTTGACCACGGGTTGAGGCCAACTTCAAGTCTCCCATACATAATATATAATAGCTTCAAATTCTTAAGACAAGGTTTAGGTGTAATCGTGCCAATTTCATAGTTGGATTTAGTACACCTCAAGTGCGGTGCTATACAAAATACAAGACTTCAACTGAAACTCGAATGGAGTGGGCCAGTTTGGCATATGAAACTGGCTCATTCCATTCTGGTCCAAGTAGGTATCATCTTATATTTAGTATAGTGCTGCACTTGAGGCATACTCAATATAACTATAAAACTGGCCCATTGTCTGTTCTTTTTTTATGTCTTTTTTTAACCCAAACTTTTGAAACAAAAAATGCACCTTGTTTTATTAAACTCAATAAATTGTTTTAAGTACTTTTATTTAATCTTATACATCATGAGTCATAGTTAAAACTCTTTAAATTGTTAGTCATATCATTAAAGGATTTTATAGAAAAAAAATTCTTTTGTATTGGTTTTATAGTAAAAGAATATTATTTTTACCAAACTGAAGGCCTTCCTTGCAGGCTTTATTCATTTTCACAGGGGAGTAAATTTATTAAGCTATATATTATAGTTCTCGGCTTATATAACCTTAAACCCATCCCACCTAAGATAGGAAAATATATAAATACACTGTATTTCTATAATTTTTAAGGTGACCTGGTGGCCTAGGGGTAAGGTGTCAGACTTCTGTGCTGAAGGTCCGGGGTTCAATCCTCGGTCCCGGCACAGATTTATCTGATTGCCAAACCCTTCCTTCACCTCTGACAAGATGTGTATTAATCACAACTTGTGAATGTGAGGAATGCCAGGCCTCCACCGTGGTTCGGATTCCACGTTAAACTGTAGGTCCTCCATTTCATCTCACAATCACCCTACCATTGCACATTAGCGTAAGTGCGTATAACCCGAATGGGTAGTAAGACGCGGTGCTAATAATAATAATATAATTTTTAAATAATTATGTTTAAAAATTACACATGTTTAACTAGTTCCAAAATCCACAATTTATTTATATATTTCTTTTTCTGCAACATTAAATTGTGTTCCTGTGGATTATGGCAAATTTATATCCTGGAAAAAGTTTGTATTTAATGTTATGAACATGTGTAAGTAATATTTTATACCTCTTTAAAAAAAACCTCTTTTAGCTTTTTTATGTTTTATTTTAGATTTTTATTCTGTACAGAGGACAAAAAAGGTACTTCATATAGAACAATATTGCAACACAATTGGGCAGTCTATTTTCAGGTCCTTGATTACTATTGGTGATTAAATAGGGCCATGTGACCTACGTTTACCCTGAAAGGTAGTAAGCAAGCTTACCTCACATTGTTTCACTATGGCATGGCTTATAAGAGAGGGCCATAGTGTAGTAGACAGTCGAGAACAGGCGAGCCTTCTGCCATTCAAGATAAATGGTGTGTACAAAGTCTAACCTTGTTAATTTATTGTTTTAAAGCATTGTGTAAATAATGGTATGTCACCTTGTTCCAGAACTGTTCCACTCGGAGCGGTCGCATGTGCGTCACCTGAAGGTGCTGGACCAGGTGTTCTACCGACCCATGCTGGACAACCAGGTGCTGCCCTCTGACCACATCCAACTGCTCTTCTCCAACCTGGATCAGATGCTGGACATTCACAGTCAGTTCAACAACAAGATGAAGAGCAAGAGGCGAGAGAGCCACGTTGTCACCGAGGTTGCGGACCTCTTGTTCGGCATGGTGAGAAACTACCCGTGCTTGCACTTGGTCAGGGTTTGAATACCAGCCAAGGGTGTTTTGTATGAGACATGCCACTCGTTTTCTCACACACTCCACACCAATGTAGGTGCATTTCATCTAACCCACTCTGATCTTGACCCCTTTGATTAAGCTCTTGGTAACCCTTGTGATGACTCTACTAACAGGGTGTCGATATGTCATGATAACGTCCTGAAATTAGATTTTTTTATCAAACTGATTAAAAGAGTTTGGAAATTAGCATTCATGCTAGGAATTTTTGTGAGCCAAACTAATTCTTCACATAAGAATAGTATTTTTATTCTATGCGTAGTTCAAAATTAGCTTAACCCTTTGAGTGCCAACGTCGCTCAGAGCGATGCACGAAATATTTGCTAAACTTGCCAGCGTCGCTCACAGCGATCCCTCGTTTTCGAGCTATTAGTTCAGTATTAAGTCAACAGATAGAGTAGATTTTATTTCCATTGCATTCTCGTATGTTCAAGCTACTTTTATTTGTCTTTGCGATATATCGAACCTGAAAATTATTTTATAACTTTTTACTTTATGAGTTTTATCTTTGGCCTTGTTTGTAAACATGGCTACTAAGAGGAAAGCTGTGATTCAAGACACAGAAATACTTGCAATATTTATTGACAGCTCAACCCAGAGGGATCAATTTGTTTGTCATTCTGAATTTGTAAATAATGAAACTGAACAGGAATTTTATTCTAGTGAAATTGAAAGATCGGATCAAGTAGGAGTGGCAGATGACATTGATGACACGAGTGTGAATACTAGTTATTCCTAAAGGGATGAAATAAATTTTGAAGATCAGGATAATCCACCCCAACCTCTTCATATTTATGCGAAAGTACCAAGTTTGAAGTCCTCTCACCGTCCCCTTCTGATTCCAACCCAATTATTTATTCTAGACTTTATTTTACTATAACCCTGCTAAAGTTGATGGTCACTGAAACAGCTGCTATGCATAACCCAATTTTAGCGTAAAATATAAAGTTTTTTTTTTTGTAAACTTTGTTATTTACTCAGTTTTTAATGTTCTTTTCAGTGATTTATTCTATTTCAAGCTATTTAAATTTTCAATGCTTAAAAATTAATGTTAAATAAAACAGTAAAAAAAAGTTTTTAAATATCTTGGCTAGTGATTTTTTTATTATATTTAAAAATGAAAAAAGTATATGTATAATTATATCATCGGATTGGCAAGCATGTTAGCTAGTTTATGTAAAAATTTGAGTGCATGAAGTTCATAAACTAATGAGTTATTAAAATTTAAACAAACTCCTGCATTTTTCAGGAAAATAGCTTGGCACTTTTAGCACATTTTTTTGTCATTTCTCTTGGCACTCAAAGGGTTAAATATACAAGACAGAATATAAAATCAGGAAGAAATAATTTAAGAGGGGACATCTATAGTAATGTAATGGTTGCGTGTCGGCATTCTTTCTTTTTTTTTTTTCTCCCCCTGCCCCTTTTTTATCTTAGTTTTTAACGTCTTGAATAATTATGTATAGGTAATGATAAGTTCATGAATTACAATGTATGTAAAATGGTAAGCATCCTGACGAATAAAACATAGTAGCTAAACACTTATCTTTTGCATACTGTAAATCAAGAGTTTCTTTTAATAAATGTTCAATAAACAAAACCAGGATTTAAAAATTAAACTTGGGATCTTTAGCTTTGCCCACCATTTGTGTGGTTACTAAGTCATCCGGACTAGTCTAATACTATCACATATTATATTAGGGGTGTGTAGAAGTAGAACTGGGCACATAGTAAAGTTTTCAGATGGTCTAAACATTAATAATTGTTTGTCTTGACGTCATACACATTTTATACATAACATAGAATACATTTTTAAACAAAAGTATTTTTTTCGGATATACATATTGATAGTGTGTCAATATAGAAAAACGAGATGTAGAATGCCTTGTTGAAAATATAATTTTGACCATACATTTTTATTAAACTAAATAGCTTGCTGGACAAATTAATGTGTGTAATTTTAACATTGAAAAAAAGCAAAAAATAATAACTTGGTTCACATCAAAATTAAGGGGTGTTTGAAGCTTAAATTAATCATTCACTGCTACAACTTAGATTTGAGAGTGAAATAAATTCTGGATTCAACAATTACGAAGTTTCACAAAAAAAAATGTTTTAAGTTAAAAAACAAACATAAATGTGTGTTTTAACTTGAATTCTATGTTATTTTCATCACAAATTAGTGTTAGTGAAAAATAAATCCGAAATAATTGTATTAAAATTTTGTGCTAGCTTAATTTCTAATTTTAAGACAAAATACATTAACGATTTTTGGAATATAGTATATTGTTTGTTATATTTAATACCTAAATTAAGTAAATGTATATAATTATACAAAGTATATTTTTATCAAATATCTAACTTTTTTTTTAATATTCAAACGTTGATTCAGCTTCGGAAATATCTCATATGATTCGATTCAACTTCACTTGGAATTTAAAAAGTAGACTTGGTACACTCCTTTTAAAATTGACTGGATTGCTGGTTTCATTTTTGATTTTGATTGCTGGATTGATGTTTTAGTTTGATGGCCCTGCAGGCGAGGAATTCCAAAGAGCGGCCGCAACGTTCTGTGCGCGGCAGCAGATAGCCCTAGAGCTATTGAAAGAGCGGCGGAGAAAAGACGCCAAGCTCAACAACTTTCTGACAGACGCAGAGGGCAACCCCCTCTGTAGGCGGCTCCAACTGAAAGACATCATACCCACCGGCATGCAGAGGTGGGGAGCTCATCTATGTTCACGCAAAATTAATCGCCGTGCTTTTGTGAAATATTTTGATATCTATATTAGAAGCAGTCACTACATTTATAATTTTAAAAAACTATACCTGGACACATGAATTGAATTGGGGCCCTTGGCTTAGGGTCAAATTCCAGTTTCCAGGTGTAATTTTTAAGATATACTAATGTGTTGATTGTTGGGTCTATATCCAAAAATGAGGATCATTATTTTCCGTCTTCTAAGCTTCTCTAGTCATGTACAATTAACTGTACAGACATTAGCTTTAGTGAAGTGTGTACTTTGTTTGAGTATGTTTAATTTCAGAGCTTTATACAATTTATGGTTGTAAATGGTGTAATGATCTTGATTTGATTGATGGAATTTAAAAATTTCTGATAGAATCCACCAAGCTGCATGAAAGTAAATTTAATGTTGTTAAAATATAATTGTTGCAGTTTATCAATTGGCTTTTAATTTAAAGGTTTTTTCACTAAGTTATTCTCTCTAAGAACCTAGAAACGTTAATTCATTCAAGGGGGCACTGACATGATTATTAAGAGTTAATGAATCAGCATGGTTGGCAGGTAAATATACTTTGGAGTTGAAAACTCGTTTTAAAAACTTTTAATCACTCTAGTGATGAGCTAGACTCTTTTTCCTCTTTGATTTAACCTGTCACTATTGACACACACCACAATCTGTTACCATACCACCTGTTAATATACCAGGATATATATATCATGAATGGGGACATGCAAAATTCGCATTTGCGGTAAGCGAATTTTCACACGAATTTTACTGTTTTCTCGCAAATAACACACATTAAAGGTTTTTTTTATACTCACAATTTCTTTGTAATTTGGCAATTACCACATAATACAATATAATCTCAATGCGATAACACTGGTGATAGTATTATACCAGGGCTCCTGTTTATACAATTAGTATCTGTTTTTATTTATTTTATAGGTATAAAATGGATCAAAGGAAAAATTAGTGCTTTCAGGATATTTAATCTTTTTTTTGATCCTAGTCTAGCATTTAAAATCACGATTTCTACTTTTACACATTAAGGTACCTAAATTTTGATTGATCGATTCTTTGTTTTCAGGCTTTAAAAGATTTCACGCTAGGTACAAGCAAGGACATTAATATAATTATTTGGACCTTGCTACAGGCGGTCATGTTTAGCAAAATTATATCTTATTAATTTTTATTTCCTTCTTATTTGATAGTAGTTTACGACATGTTTCGATGTTATTATTGTTTGGTCTAAACCTGAGTTTATAATCAATTATTTCGATATTGCTATTTGTAAAACTCAAAGTTAATGATATTGAGTTATCAAGTTTGATATTACTAAGCGTGAAATGTTTTGTGCATATTTATATTTGATTTTTCTCTGAATATATTAATAAATATTTAAATACACAATATGAACGAAAAATGTAGACAGTTTTATACTAGTTTTTTTTAAAGAATACTAATTCTACTCATATTCACGTAAATAATAACATCGCTTTCTGCTTATAATATCACTTTTTGAGAAAAATAACACCACTTTTCCCTTAAAAATAACCTCACCTTCTGCATGTCTCTACTCATGAATCAAGATGCAAACTTTATTTTATGGCTGTTCAAGGTTACCACTCACCTGGCAAACCTGGAGACACCTATATTTATTTGTGTCTGGAAAACAAAGGAATTTTACAAAAAATGAAAAAAATACTAAAAAGTTGGTAAAAAATCACTGATTTTGGAATATTTAACTGCAAGCTTTAAATAATAGAACTTAGCATAGGGGAAAAAAAAGTGATCTGAAGAACTAAACAAACTGCTTCAATTCCATGCCTTATTTACCCACTCTCCATTTTCTTTTTATCACTAAAACACTTAGTAGCATAAAAAAAAGGCATAAATTTCCCCCTCCAGCCTAAGTAAAGTTTTTAAAACAAATCTACATCCACATTAGTCACTTTAATGTAAAACGAAATTTTATTCTTTCAAACTTTGCATCTTAAGTAGTCTAGAAAATGAGAATTACTTACAAAAAACCTCAATAACACAGGGAATTTTATATTACAAAAATAGTGGCAGCCCTTCTAAGAATTATTCATGAATACCAAATAGTTTTTTAGGTAAAATTTTATGAAATTAAAAGACTTGGTACCTCATACCAATGAATCTATAACACAATAATAAAACACATCTTATGAACTATAGACAAATAAAACAAGATTGTTGCAAATTATGTAGAAAATGTTCAGTTTTGAAAAATTTGCCGGAAATTACTCCTTTAATTTTTCTGAAAAAAATTCATTTTTGAAAAATGTTAGATTTTGGAGTTCTTCTGAAAGATTAATAAAAGATGATTCAACTCATAAATGGGATGATGGGAATGATAATGAAAGTGCTGTTAGTAAAATGCCTCTCTCCTTCCACTATTAATCTCTTCCATCCTTCTCCTCTCACTTAGACACTTTATGTTACAAGCTCCTCCCATCTCTCTCTCTGTTTCTCCCTTTTCTCCCTTGCAGCCTTTTTCCTACATACTGTATTGGCCTGAAAACAAGCCACACTTTTTTTTTCCCCAAGAAACGACCTTCATAAAACTCTAATGCGGCATATAATCACACTTGTAGATAATACATAGAAAATGTATTTATAAGATATGCATGTGGTTTTTTTTATATATATATATAGACAGAGAGAGAGAGAGACTTAAATTATTTAGCAAAGTTGATTTAAAATATATGAAAATTGACTATCTTATTTGTGTATACAACATTTGAAACAATATGGCTGCCGAACCTAATCACCAAACCTTCAAAATTAGTGTCTTCGTCTTATTTTTAGTGTATTTATAATTTTTATTCACAAGTGATTTCATTTTTAGTACAAATAGCCCTTTTTATTTCCAAGTGATTTAATTTTTTATATTTTTTCTCCCCTTTAAAGTGATATAATTGTAGGTGTAAATATTGTTTTTCTCGTCTCTGAAAGTGGTTGAAAATTTGTGTTGCGGCCTATTTTTGAGCCAATACGGTGCTTCATCATTCTCTTTGGTGCCCTATCCTTTTCCATCCTCATTACATGCCCATACGATCTCAGCCTTGGTTCCTCTACTATCTTATGTACTCCCTGTACCCATACTCTTTCCTAGATAACTTCATTCCTAGTCTTGTTTCTCCTCGTGATGGTTAACATAACATGCTCCTCACAATCTTCATTCCCATGGCTTCCACTTTCTTAGTCTCTCTTACATTCATTGTCCGTGTTTCTGCTGCATTTATGTGTATGGGTTTAAAGTATACTCTATACAGCACTTCCTCGCACTTCAAGGGGACTTCTCTTAGACAATTATGTTTCTATAATCTAATTGACTTATTAAATAATTTGTATTATTGTACAACGCTTAACATGGAAAAGTTAACTTTCCTGTAATTCAATCATACCCAAGTAAAAGTACATTTCATTCACCCTGAAAGATAGCAGGCTCCAGTGCAGCTTATAAGATAGGGCCGTAGTAAAGTCGGGCAAGGCAAGCTTTCTACCCCTCAGGTCGGACAATCGGTATATTGTCTAAAGAGATATTTACAAGAAGTGTGTCTCTGAACTCCTTTAGGTGGTCACATAGTCTAGCACACCACTCCCGCGTTAGATACTGCTTGTGACTGATAGATTGGGTTTCAAATCCCGGCTGAGTGTACTGAGGGTGGTTTTCCTAAATATATTAGCATAGTTAATTTATGTGCACAATTTAAATAGCTACTAAGATGGGATATATATATACACTCTCTCTTGGTTACTTAAAGGAGAGTTAATTTAAGCTGCTTTATCCGCACACACTCTAGCTGACTGAATGTTGTCCCTAGGTTAACGAAATACCCCCTGCTGTTTGAGAACCTAGCAAAGCACACGGAAGAGGGTACAGAGGAGCTGAGCGGGGTCCAACGGGCTCTCGAGCGCAGTAAGGAGATCCTAAATCACGTGAACCAGGCCAAGAGGGAGGCAGAGGACCACCAGAGGCTATCTGACATTATGAGGAGGCTCGACAGGTCGGGCTTTGAAAAAGTGGACCACCCTATGGCTG
The DNA here is from genome assembly GCA_033556935.1 of Timema podura. Lineage (NCBI taxonomy): Eukaryota > Metazoa > Arthropoda > Insecta > Phasmatodea > Timematidae > Timema > Timema podura. Next base: position 18,664,561 of record JAVRXN010000005.1, on the reverse strand, counting down.
GGGAGTTCAAGGTCAGCCGAACATTTTAATTCTTTGCTTTATCACTTATTCAACCTGTGATTTTTTTATTTATTTTTTAGAATTTTTTCTATTCTGAGTCTTTGGAATATTTTATAGGCATGAGTAACACCTTTTATTCTATGTTTCACAACAAAACTGCAAAATACTTAATTTTCTACCTAACTATATATGTATTTTACTTAAAAAAATGAACAGCTAAGGCTATAGCTATGAGAATAAATAGTTAGGGCTTACTTCACACTTTGTTAAAACATCCTAACTAAATGAATAGAATACCACTATATACTAAAGGGAGATACTGCCACCTTTTGTAGTTATCCAAAGCAGGGGTTCCCCATCTTTTCTAATTAATGTACCAATAAAATAATTGTCTATCTCAAATGAAGGAGCAGCACGGCACAATAATTGCGATACAAGTCAATTTTTTTTATATTAGTCCTGATTCAGTTCAAACCTACATTATTGACTTTTTTTTTCCTTTGAAATATTCCAATTTATAAATTTTTTGGGTATTTTTCTTGGTCTAGTTTTTGTAGTTATGACTTTCATAAATTAGCTACAACCGTTTTTAATCTAATCCACAAATTAATTTAATCATTATAATCATTTTTGGTTTACATGAGTAAACCATCAAACTTGTCATGAATATGTAATCAAGGTGATTAGAGACTACAAATAAAGGCTCGATTGAAGTGTAAATGAACCAAAGTAAACTTTAAGCTTGTATGGATACAGAATCAATTTAAAATCTACGCCAAATCTTTGCTTATTAATTAAAATCATTTTCTAATCAAAAATCACTCACCCCCAAGAATAGGGTTTTTGTAAAATTTGAATCAAATACTGTATTAAATTATTTTTAATCAGAATTAAATGCAATTATGAGCACATGACTTACTTCAAATGAAATGATGAAGAAATGATATGATAAAATTATTAATTACTTTTTAATTACAAATACAAATTTAATTACAAAGAATGCTAGTTTCTTTCTTTTTTTTTTCCTTAGGCCTGTTTGGATATAAGTTTTGAATCTGAGTAAAATCTTTCATAAACAAAGATTTGTATTATAGACCTCATAAATTGAATAGAGGTTTTCCTTATAGAGAGGAACTAGGATTTGTAATACACAGTGGCTAGGCGCTATGTTTTTATTTATTTTATTTGCCTGTATGATACATCAAACTCATATCAAGTGTTAATTTGACACCTTAGCTCTGTAGGTAGTGTGTTTGTCTACTGAGCTAAGCATCTCTAGTTTAATTCCTGGCATGATCGAGAAATTTATCATTGGTGAAATGTGGGTTTTCCCTTTCACAGTGATTAATTCATGGCTGGGGGTTATATTTAAATTTGTTTAAAAGTTATGTACTGATATAATCATTCGGTTTGCAGAAAATTCATGTTAAATACCTCAAATAAATGGTTAAAAAAATTAAGTGTTAAATGGAGTAACTTGCCTTTTCTTTTTATAGTAGGACATGTTTGCAATATCATTTACATAATTTATAAATTTTCTCTTTTTTATTTCCAACTCCATATATTTATTTCTCATAAAACTCAGTTTCCTTTTTTATAAATAAATTCCTTGTAATTGTGGTGCCTTAAAGACAACCCCTAACTATGCAGATAGACGAGCTCTTTCCTCGACTGTAAATGTGTTGTCAGAACCTGGACCTGACAAAGCACAGACTGATCCACGAGGGCCCGCTCAACTGGCGTATCGGCAACCGCCAAAAACTGATTGACCTGCACGTGCTGCTGCTGGAAGACGTAATCATCCTGCTGCAGAAACAGGATGAGAAGTTTGTCCTCAAGTTCTACAACATGAACACCGCGGGCGGGGGTGTCGAGAGGAGCCCCACGCTCAGCCCCATCATCAAGGTGTCCACTGTGCTAGTGAGGCACAACGCTGTAGGTCAGTATGTCGACTGACAGTGGAGAGATGTGTTTGAAAAGTAGTGGGTGAATAAACTGATGTTGTTTGAAAAGGAGAAAATCTATATGAGGGGCTGCTATCCACACAAAGGACCAGGAAAACTCAGTTGTTGGGTTTTGTTTTTTTTGACTAAACCTGTAAAAAGCGGGGAATTTTTTGTGGATTAAACTGGGAGTTTGTTTGCTTTTATTAAACTGAGGGGAAAGGAAAAAAAAAATTTTTCAAAGTAAAAGTGGCTTTTAACCATCTTCACACTTATTTGCATAAAGAAACGTCTGCTACGTTAATTTTATTCTTTGGAATGGCATCCATTTGCTTTTGTATCACAGACTACAACAGTTGGATAAACTAATATTTTTGGAGTCCAAGATCACTTTGTGTGTTTAGTAACTTAAATCGTAAGAGGTAACCGGGCACATTGGTTCATTTAGAGAAATGTTTGATATTCTTATGAACATGACTTACTCAATTTTATTTATTAAGATTAGTTTGACTATCTTGATTTTTATTGTAAAAGTTATTAAAATTCACACCATGAACTTTTTATCTCAGATTTATTTATATTGATACCAAAAATGCTTGATTAAAAATATACCATTTATAATAGTTGCATTAGGCCTGGGTTTTTAATTTACTTTACTCAACACGTGTTAGACATAGTAATAAGTTTTTCCTTTAAAAAATTCTATAAGATTACAAAATTTAAATTTTTTGTCCAGACCTAAATTGCAACTGATTCACTGTCTTTATCCCTTTTCCCCACCCTATTCAAAAATATTTTTGACAATTACCACTACATTTTAACATCATTGATATTATAAAATTGAATCCCTCGCTATCAAATTGCCAAAATCTTACAATTTTTTTTTTTTTTATGAAAGAGAAGGATAAGTTTAGATTAAAATTATGAATCTGAAAAATATAAGTCAAAAGTTGAAAATTACTTTTAATTCTCACGGGAAATTGTTACGCCCCTCCTGAAAATTTCCTGAATGTCATTACCTCACAGGCTTAGTAAAAACCAAAACATATTTCACATCCTACAATTCTTCGATTTAAAATTTAGTTGGTTTGCCCCTTTTAACACAGACATAGATTTAAAATGCAAAATTTACCAACTTAAGTGTTTTCTACCCGCCTCGGTGGCATAGTTAGCTAACGTTCTAGTTTTGTGTTAAGCTAGACTGCTGAAGATGGGGAGATCGAGGTTTGAATCTCGGTCGGGTGAACTGGGGTGGTTTTTCCTAAATGGTTTTTCACTCTACCCCTATGCAAATGCAGGTTCACCTCCTCTAAATTCAACCTTCCCAATTCCTAATCCATTAGCGTAATTAGTACTTGAGCATATGACCCGAACGGATAGTAAGACCCGGTGCTAAATATTTTTTTATTTTAAATTAGTGTTTTCTCTTAAATCCCTAAAGTTTTTCACATGTTTAAAATTCAAAAAAGGTTCTAATTTCTCGACTGGGCTATTTGCGAGGCAAGATGCATTGTGTTACACTTGTTTATAATATTTGTTTAGTTTTTATAATTTTTTTAATTCTTTGGCATTAACAATACTTTTGATTTAAACTTTAAAAAAATAGATCCCTGCGTTAGATTATATTTCAACAAGTCACACCATTTCAATATTGCATTCCCCTCCCATAGAACAAATTGTAGTCGTATTAATATTATTTTTTGTAAATCATCTTTGCTTTTTAAGTTAAAATAATTAAAAACTATAATTTTTCTAATCAAACTCTCTCTCTAAAAATTAGTTATGTCTACTTTTACACCTGTAGCTAAAAGTAAGGTTAGGTTTTGGCCTGCAACCATGACATCTAACTCATTCATATTCTAATAAAATGAATTATTTCTGTCCAATGGCTTAGAAATGTACAATCACAGTGACACTGTCAAACACAGTACAATAATGTAAAGTAATCGATAGTGAAGGAAGCCAACATGAAAGGATAGTCAGGTTAGGTCTGGATAGAAACACACACCACTCTCTTCATTTCTTCTTACACTTTTGACACTTCCCACCACATTGTTACACATTATTTTAATTTTTGGGAATATTTCTTTTTCATATAAAGACATATTATAGATACACCACAAATAAAGATATTATATGGAATTAAGTGGTTTCTTAAAGAATTTGATATAGCTGAAAACTGGCAGTGTTGTGTTGCATCAATTTGGCAACACTGCCAGTTTTCAGTTTGTTTCGAATTCTTCAAGAAGTATGTAATTACATATTATATCTTTCTTTGTGTTTTGTGTGTTTTTTAATAAGCCGCTTAATATGTAAAAGGAGTATTTCCTAAAATTTAAAGTTAAAAGTTTGAAGAAGTGGGAAGTGTAAAAGTCCAGGGTTTGATTCCTACTTACAGGTGTTATTTTTCAAATTCATGTGGGTATGATTCACATTTCCACAATCACCTTTCACCTTTCAAATATATACTTATTTGTATAGTGTTGCTTTCTTCCATCTTGACTAATTCATGTTAAGATCTTGCCTAAATGCAAGAATGAGTCAAATTCAAATCATAGAACAAATGCATGGTACAAGGGAAAATAATCATTCATATGACACACATTTTCCTGGACAACTTTATATCTTGAACCCCATTATATACTTTTTTAAATTAATTTAAATATGACAGATACCTTTTCTAACCATAATCTAAAGTGCATTAGAAAAGTCTCATGATTATCTAACAGATGGCAGCACTAACTAAATTTGAGTTAAAATTGGACTTTACCTATTTAACCCCAGTACTCTACAATTGTCACTAAAAATAAGTTTTTTTTATTCATCTATTATGGTTTCCAGCTTGTGGCCTGGGTCACTTTTTTATTCAAGCCATATGTTTCCACTACCGGCTGGCTAGGCCGGTCTTAGCTTCATACACCTTATAATCTGACAGGCACAACATCCAGTCCCTGGCCGTTAACTTATCACTGTAAAAGGGTAAACCCACATTTCACCAAAGATAAATTTTTGAGCTTGCCGGGAATTGAACCCGGGAACCTTAACTCTGTAGACAGACACGACACTGACTGAGATAAAGTGTCGGACTCACCAAACATAGATGGAATTTTCCATTGTTAGCATTTTCAAACTTTGTTCCTCTTTTAATTGCCAAATCCAAAATTGGGCTTTAGCAATGTCAATATTAGTTTTTATTTATATTTAAATTGTGTATTTGTTTACAAAATTGAACTGTAAAACTATTAGTTTGTACACTATATTTCCAGATAAGAAAGCTCTGTACCTGGTAAACACTTCACAAAATGGTGCGCAAATATATGACCTAGTGGCAACCTCGTCTGCTGAAAGGAAAATGTGAGTACTCCTTTTTTCTTTTTTTTTTTTTTGTCTCATACAGCCTCAACCAAATAACATTTATTGTAAACATGATTACGAGAACTCATTAATACAAGAAAGTGCTAGCCAACCTGAACAAAATAGCTATGCATTAGTTTAAATAGTGATGCAAAGATTTGTGACGGTTATAATTAGCTCTGTGCAGGAACTAGATTGGAATTCGGGGAAGTGACTTAAGAACTGGGACATTGACCATCCCAAAATGGGGAATTTTTGATTCAAATCATTTGCGAGGTTATTAATTATGCGTTTCCTATACTCTCACCTTATAGCATTGTGAGTGATGGAGAAGGAAGTTATCATGGAAAGATAAAATATATTCCTGTTTCGTCAACTTTGCAGCCGGAAGTCTGGTGCTACCGTTGTAAATGTGTTGGCTTTGTGCTCCAAAAATTTCTCTTAATTTGTTCATACTCTATTAATAATTCCATTTTCTCCTAATTATCATAGTTAAACAGTTGTACATTTTATCCAGAAATATTCTTTTTCTATATTAGTTTTTTCATACCTTTCAGTTTCCTTAACTGTATGAGTCAGTGTTAAGTAATACTGAAATTCAAGGCCGTAGCCTGCCAATAATTTCAGGGGGGTTTGGTGGGCACATACCCCAATTGCCGGAGGCTAGAAAAAATTATCAACGATAAACAGTTCTAGAAGCTATCTGAAGTGCTTTTTATGGCAACACAGCCCCCTAATTTGTACTTTTGCCTTAATTTTGATATTGTTTGAGCCATAAATAAAGCCTTATATATTTTGTTTAACCCCCCCCCCATTATGGCTTTGCTGAAATTTAAACTATCATATTATATAAATATCCCTCGAATGTTGCCAAAATCTTAAATAATTTTAAATTATTATAGTAATCATAACCCATTATTGGAAGATAATTTTAATAAACTTCTGCTATTTGGACCGATTTTCATTATTATGTTTTGCACTTTATGAAAATTTAAAACTCTTTCAGTACTCAAGTCTGTTAATTAATCAAGATTTTAATTAGCAAATCTGTAAGTAGAAACAAAACATCAATAGGCCCACCGCCTACCCATAGTAAATAGCCCTTAGTAAATGTAAGCTTTAACAATTTAACAAACAAATTGCTTTTAGACTATGGTAAAGTGTTTATTGTTAATGTTACTGACTTAAAAGAAGCTGTCTTCCTCATGAGCACTTTTATTACATATTAACTTAAATTTAACTTTTAAAAGCTAAATTTAATGTGTGATATTACTTCAATTTCTGGAAGGCTTAAGATATTAGTAATACACTGTAAAAGTGTCATTTATTTTTTAACATGTAAAGAACTTATATTGTCTATATTGCATTTCACTTTCTTTAGAACTTTTTTCTATAAATAATTCAGCAATATTTGGTTTAGGCTGTGCAGATAAATTATCTTGTATGTGTTGATAGTAACATATGAATAATTTGATATAAAGCTTTGTGTCTATGCCTCGTGGTTATTTTCAGCTGAAGATTTATTGCTGTTTGAAATGTTAATTGAATAAATGAATCATTAGTGTGTTAGTATTATTATGGTGTCATCAAATGCATCCTATGTTAAGGTGATATGGAAGGAAACCCAACTTGAGTCCATTATATACAGGTTGTAATGGGTGACGAGTATTTCCACGCAATGAATTTAGGTTCGGTAACACCAAGTAGCGGTGCTATAAAACATCAAAAGTTTGCACTGTATGCACCTGGGGGTCAGACAACCCATATATCTCCAGCACTTAACAAGTGGAGTGTGTTGTCGATTATGACTAGTAATGGGCATGTAATTGAATGGCTGTTACTAGTCATTTAATTTAATACCTGTTACTTGTCATAATTTACACCACATTCCACTTGTTATAATATGCTGAAGATTGATGAGTTGCCTACTACCCAGGTGTGTACAGCGCCAACTTTGACATCCTGTAGCACCACTGTTTGGTGTCGTCGACTTCCAAGTTCCTCGAGTGGAAATAATTATGCTCCCCACCCCTCAACCCGCAGAATTTTTACCCAAAGATCGGAATAGCCCTGGGGATCGGAATAGCCCTGTATATATAGCTTCAGGATTATGAATCGAGTTCTTCTAGAGGTGTACTGATTCATTAAAAATCATCTATTAAGAAAATTCATTTCTCAATTGTTTACATCAATTAAATCATGAAAACTCGTTAATCATGATTTATAGTGAAGACAAATTGTGAACTATATACATAACCCATCTCCTTGCGCGACTGTAGTACAGCAATCTGCGTAGGACCGGCAACCATTTTTATACTCTTATCCAAACAAATATTTTCACCCCTTATTTTCTCACTTATTGCTGTATTCATGTACTTATAATAGCATTGAACTGGTAGCCCCATCTATCAGCCTCAATATCAAGTATTCAGACTGGCTAAAAGTACAGTGGTTCATTGATAGATGTCAATACTATAACTTATTGCATTGAACTGTTGATTCACAACAATTCCAGTCGACGTTCTGGCACACAAAGATACTGTTAAACGCCTGCACCAGTGAAGGGATTAAGATTATCTTAGCCATTGATCTACTAAATAAAAGACTTCATTTTAAGATCAAATGATTATATTATAAACATAGATCCATTCAGTAAAAAATGCTTGCTGCCATTCTATTTTAAATAAAGACTCTCAAAGTACTTTCTTTAAATTTTATTATTGAAAGGAATTTTTATGAATTTTTATTTTTTTAATTGTTTTATAGATAAATTTTTTTTTAAAATTGATGATTTTATAGTTTAAAATAACAAAGTGGCAATTGGCTTGCATGTTCATATCAATTAGGCATCAATTTGAAACACATGTCACTCACTATTATTTAAACAGTATAAATACATTGTTTTTTAAAATTTTATAAATTGTTTGTGTTAGCAACTGTGAATACCATTTAAAGAAATCACTAATTGACACTTACAATTCGTTGTCAATACATTAATAGCTGCCCAATTAAGATTCATTTGGTACAACTTTGCTTGTTTTGTAACTGTTAGTAAAATGTCTTAATCTAAAACTGCCTGGAAATAAAATTTCAAGAACAATAAGAAAGCGGAAGCTTCAGATATATCAGACGACATTCTCTAAGATACACTCCCACACAAATAAGTGAAATATCTAAACAAATTGGTAGGTGGAAAATTATTTATAGTGTAGATACATTTTTTTTATATATTAAACTCAGTTTTGTAATTTAAATGCACTCTCATTTTTGCAAACTAAGTTTGGTTTGAAAGCTCATCACAACTTCATATTTGATAAAAAGGTAGGTTTCATCTTATGTGAATGTGTGCTATGCCTTGACTGGCATATAGCTTGATAGTATTCTACTTTCAGAAAAATATATGTTTATTTAAGGACATATTATAAAATGCTTATTACTTGAGGTTACTTAGTTATTTCATACATATCTCGTCTATGTACACAGCGAGCAATTTAGGGACTGATAACCCTGTGCCTTGTATTAATCCCTATAACCAGGCAACTGGGAGAAAAAAAAAAAAACGGCCTTGATGTGCGTGAGTAGTTGGCTTCTTCTTCCTTAAGTACTGGACGCTCATGTAGGGTCATTAACCCTTCAGATGAGGAAAGGCGTCTAACCTCAGAAATCAACCTAAAAGGGCTTTTACCCCAGCTTTCCCAGTAGGTACCTGGAGGTGACCTGACCGGTTTTTCCAGAAATGTACAAGCTAACTGAATTTGGTTTTAAAATAAAAGTGTTATTAAGAATAAGAATAAGGGAAAACTTATTTAGTGTATTAACACCTCCATTGTTTTATTTTGTGAACTAAAAAAAAGTAATGATTTACATGAAACAAGTTTTTGCGATTTCAAAATTAATTTTCCTGGCGTTTCTTGATAACACAATTCTCAAAACATTGGTCTTTCTAATAATTATGATCTATTGAAAGTTTAAAAATTGAAACTGTTTCTTTCATAAAATATTTCATTACTCATGCAAGCTCTAATTTTAATTTTTCTTTCCTTCTAAATTTAGAGCATAATATCACCCAACCCCATTCTTGAATATTTGTAAAGCTGGGTCATTAGAATGCAGGCTTTATCTAATAGGACTTTGCCTGGAAGAGAAAATTAACTTTGGTGATTTTGTGTACATCCATTGCATAAACTACTGCTTTGTTTTGACATTAGCGTGTAAAATTCAGGTTTCATTTCTAGTAATGATTGGGTCAAGGAACTTGTCGTTATTAAACGCTGTGTTCAAGGAAATATCAGGGCAGATATAATTTTTTGCTTGTGGTGAATGTTAGTCGACATCTTTGGCACCCATTGTTAACTAATTTTACAATACTAAAGCTTCCTGGTAATGATCTTGTAACAGGACAGTACGTGAACTTTGGGTATAATCTGATGAAAGTTCAGAACTCATAAAGTTACTTTTTTCACAGACCTTCTTGTTCACATGTTCAACAAAGTCTGGAGATAAACCAGAGGGCCGCTCCATTCTTTTTCAAAGTTTTTTTTTTTTGCCCATCTTTAAATTAATTACTTTCCTAACCTTACCTTCACTCACTATAGCAAGGACATTAACTTAACCAAGCTGGCCATGAATTTCTACTGCATTTCAATTTTTTGCGTGAAGACATTTTATCACTGCATGGCCTTCACACATGATGCGATTATATTTTATATTATTGTTAATTTTAAAGCACTCTCACACAACCACATATAATCACAGACCTCCGACAACTTAGGTGTAATTTAGTAATTAATTTCTCCATTGCCTTGTGCATGCGCCAACATGACCGCGCACCCGTAACACAGTAGTACTTTGAGTGACTTATCTTTTTTTTAATTTTTTTTTAGCACACTGTCTTACTAGCAGTTCAGGTTATATGCTAATTTAATGAGCAGACAATTTTTCACCTCTTGGAGTTTATTTATGCTATTAATTATAATAATATAAAACTAAATATTGAGCTGGAATTGTGATTTTGAATTTATTGAGAAATTTATACACAGACAATTTGAATATTTTTTTATTTAAAAAACAAGCAGACCTAATTTAAATCCCCTCGAGTTCCAATCACAGGCGTTGGATCAAAGATAAAAGAAGAAAAGAAAAGAAGAATAGTAATGCCACATAATTTTTTTTTTTAATTCTATTGCTTATAAGATAGAGATAGATGCGTGGCAATAAATTGGGAGTCAATAACAGGTTTCACATTCAAACAACCTTGAGTGTAAGAGCCTTGTTCTGTTTTGGTATATGATGTAATCCAACCTGCACTCTTCTCTACTAATGTGATACATCATGTTTTCTTCTGATGTGCGCAACTGTCCCTTTTTTGGAGATGTGTTATTTTCTTTGAGAGATCTTTCCATCATCGGTTTGCCATTTGAAGAAGCTGTGTTGACAGTTAGTTTCAAGATCTACTGCTAAGCTTTTTATAGTATGAACTATCAAGATCTACTGCTAAGCTTTTTATAATATGAACTATCAAGATCTACTGCTAAGCTTTTTATAGTATGAACTATCAAGATCTACTGCTAAGCTTTTTATAGTATGAACTATCAAGATCTACTGCTAAGCTTTTTATAATATGAACTATCAAGATCTACTGCTAAGCTTTTTTATAGTATGAACTATGTTGTTGACTTTTAATTGTATGGAGATGTCTTTTGTCTCCCTGCAATAATTTTCTCCTAAATATCTACTACTAAATGTGTTCTGTTTTTCACATAGAAAAATGCTTTTTAAAGAATGTTTGGAATAAAATGTTTTGTATTAATTCTCACTGGTGGTCATGTAAAAGGCAAGAAAGCTTAAATGAGAAAATTCTGGCACCTTTGATAGAAAAAAAAAAATAGTGGGGCCTGTCTTGATTTAAAATTAACATGTACATTAATTTACATTAATTAAATTCAACATATAATTTATTGATAGTTCTTCTAAACATACTAAATTTACTTTCATACATGGATTTTCTAAACTGTATATAAAATACAATCTCGATTGATTTAGTTTTCACTAGCAAGAACAAGATAAAGAGTTTTGTGGGCCTGAATAAAATTATGCTTACGATACCTTTACAAAATAAATGTGCCAAAAAAAAAATTATTTTAATTGGTGTTAAAATCAGGCTTTTGCAGAATTTCAAACTTCGGGGGAGGGGGGGATAGGTGATTTCTGAAATTCTCTTGAAACTTGTTTCCCAGGCTTTTTGTGAAAATAATATCAAAAAGTTACAATTAATGACAACTTACTTGTGTTACACATTTATTCTCATTTATTATAATCCCACTAGCTTACCTCTATTCACGCCCAAAATATTCAATCTACATGGAATATGAACTGTTTCAGTGACCACATGGTCTAAGGTGCTACTCTCACAATAGACTAGACCACTATAGACCGGGAGATCACAGTTCGATCCTGGTCGGGTGCATTGAGTGGGGTTTTTTCCTAAATAGCATTCCACTCTCCTTCCACGCATATGCGTGTGCTCTTCCTCTAAAATAAGCCTTTCTAATTCCTAACACACTAGTGTAATTAGTACAAAGGCATATAACCCGATCGGGTGGTTTAAAAAAATGCAGGTAATTTCAGTGTTCTATTTTGGTATGGAATGTTCTTGTCTCTTTCTTTTTATTAAACTTAAAGAGAGTGTTGTTGTCCTTAAAAGAGTTAATATTATATGCAACTATTGTTAAAGAACACCTCTGCCTAGTAATAAGAGTTTTAAACTCTTTTATGAACGTATTGTGCAAAATGAAATATCAGTTACCACACCCAAATTTCAACATACCTTCTTTTATTTATTAGAAACATATTTTTATTTTCAATATTTCTTCTGGCTTCATTTTAGGTCTATTTATATGATATATCCAAACATACTTATTCTCTTAGGGTAACATATTAGTTTGGGTAGTTTATCTCTAACTATAATAATGCTCATCTAAAGTTTATGTGAAGCTTTTTTATTTTAGTTTTAAATACAATTTTTTTGAACTATTTAAACTGAAGATTATAAAATACATATTTTTAAAAACAGCTGCACAACATAGGGTCTTTTCCTGCCCCCAAAACCTGACTTAACTCGGAAGCTATGACCTTTACCAACCCCTCCCACTCCTCCTTAATATGCCTGACAAATAACGTAATTTATAGTATACACTCTTTATAAACCTTGTTATTTCACCATTTTCATCTTTTAATTTATGTGTTTTTTTTTGTTTGTTTTTTTAGTAATGAAATTTTTAAAAACTTTGGTAAAGTTTCAAGGTTCGGGTCAACATACCAGCAACACCTGTTTAGCTTATGGTTGTTGTGGAATTATATTTGCTAGTATTTTGTTAGAGTAAAGTTTTCTCACGGTAACTCTAACATGAGTTTAGAACCTCGGATTGCAAAGTGGAGTGCTAAATGAGAATCTTGTACAAACCAACCAACTTTACCAACTCCTTGCAGCCATAAGGGCTTAACTTTATATTAATAATTCAAAAACGTGTTGGCTACAAAACGGGGAAAACCTGGAAATGTCAGCGATTTGTTTAATGTCAAGGAAAAAAGAGAAATTTCAAGGAATTTAAAGTCATGGAATTAAAATACAACTAATTCCGCATCTAAACATATAAACAAATTAGTTTTTGTTTCTCGGTGTTAATAAATATATATATAAAGCGGTCTTAACATGAGTTAAAATTATTTTCACTTAAGTTATTGACAATGCAATATATTTTTTTAAATATGACTTCCCCGGTACTCTTAATTCTGAATGTGGCCAGTTTGTTCAAAAGTGTGTGACACGCCTGCTCTAAGCCGTCACTCTTACAAGACTGAATTGCTGTTGGCGGGTAGATCAGGGCTTGAATCCCTGTTGGGTCTACAGAGGTGGTTTAGAAAAATTATCTTCCACTATCCTTCTATGCAAATGTATGTCGACTTCCTCTTAATTAAATATTCATCATCCCTAACACATTAGCTTAGTTAGTATACGTGTAGCACAACCTGAACAGGTAGTAATACTTGGTACTAAGAAAACGAAAAGAATACCACCAAGATTTAAATCCAACATTCATGGTGATCTGGAGTTGGTAATGTTTTAAGCTATTTTCCATGTACACTCCATTTACCGTGAAATTTTGCAGTCATACCCCGACAGATTATACGTATATATAATAAGCGACACCATGGTAAACAAATCCAAGTAAAACTGCTACTTTTCAGTGTAAAGTAATCATAGGAATATACAGTACTAACTTAGCATATATTAATCTACCAGACCATCTCAACTATTTGAGTATTCAGGTTTCATGGTGAAAAAATAATAATAAAAATTACAGCATAATTTATTATATACATGTCATTGGTAACTCATCTTTGGGTAGGCAAGTTTTGTTAATCCTTAATTATTTCTTCCGTGCAGAAAATAACTACTCAGACATGCTTCCATACTCAATTCTGCCGTATTTGGTGCCGCCTATTTAAATGACATCACCCTTGCTTCCTCTAATAGAACTGTGCTAGCATTTGATTTCTTTAACTTGATCAAGACCTATGTTTTTAATATAAGTAATTCAAAAATGTGCCAGTATTATATGATGCCTACTTTGGCTGAGTGTGATTATCTCTTTTTGTGTCACAAAATTTAACTTAAAAAAATAGTTACACACATTATTTATTTACAGAGAATGATTGTATGATAAAGAGTACCCAATCATTTAAGGAACCTGGAAATGTTTCAAGGTTTTTGAAGTTCTATATGTTGTTGTTGTTGTTGTTGTTGTTATGTGTTCTGTCCATTCCTTTTGCCAGTGAACTTAGATCACCAATGTGCCCTGTCCTCTGCCTCCTCCTTAAGCGCCTAGAATGTTCTTCAATATTTGAATCCTCCTTCCTCTGTTCCACTCTCCTTCATCCTTTCGTTTTATGATGTCGTGCAGAAGTAAGTTCCTCTTAAGGATGTTGTTCGCTTCAGTTTGTTTTGTATCGAAGAATCACATCCAAAATGGATCTCTTCCCACCCACTCTATCTAGGACTTCTCTTGTCACCCTCTTTGTCCACCTGGTCTTCCCAAGTCTTCTCCAGCACCACATTTCAAAGCTCTCCAAGCATTTAAAAAGCCTGAGTAACTGTTTTCTTGAGACCGGCACTAGAAATGGAATTTACTTTTAGATCATGAAAGTAAAGTTCTGTTATCTAGTTATTTGAATTTAAAATTATAGTTTAGAATGTCAAAATTGGTAATATATGATAAGTTGTATTATTTATCATATTATTAATAAATAAAATGGGGTGTTGCCATTGGAATAAAAAAACCTTTTGAGTATCTAACTCAAGTATTTTCAATCTTTTTCAACTGATGGCACACTGAACCAGGTGCTAAAATGGTCAGGGTATTAAAAGTTATGTAGCTAAAACTCTAAAAATTAGTATTTTTTTAAAAAAATAATATTGAGCATGGATTTTAAAAAGATATATTTTTATTCCTAAAATTTTTTTCTCGCTTATTTCTTATCTTCCCCCAAACTCGCGCCGAACGCCTGCTGACCCTACTTCGCACACCAATGTGCAAGGGTACACGGTTTGAAAAACTCTGATCTACAGAGGAAACCATTCCAGATGTTCAATAATGTACTCAGGAACATTGAGGTTTGGGAGTCTAGTTGTAAAGAAAGTGTTTTGTTTTTTCCCTCCATCCATGGTGGTTCACTAGATTTCCTTGTGGATACGGGTCCATGTTCTTAAAATTCATCTTCCTCCTCCTGTGTCTGCCAATAATTATCGTATCGCTTATGTGTCTCTCGGATGCATGTGTGAAAGTTTTGTGGCTAGTTTGTTTTATAGGCTATATCAACTTAAACTTGTAATTACAGTTGTCGCCATGAGTACTTACTTTGCCATTGCCATGGTTGTCATTACATTTAGTTAGAGGAGTGATTCTTATACATCTGTCTTTTGTAACAGTGTGTAATGAGCACTGACTTTATTACTAATGCCATCCTGTAATGTGGGCTTGGCTCGCTGCATAAGACAGTGTAATAGATAATGTTATGACTTCAATCATTGTAGGGAGTTTTGGAATTATTTGTAATGCTTTATTATGGTGTTGGGAAACATACTCTCTTGATCATCCAACTGTTGTTAAAAAATAAATGTTGCAAAGTAAATCGGGCCTTCTTAATATTTTAATCATTATTTAAAAATTACTGTCCGACTCAGGGTGACGTCAGACAGTCAAACCTGGAATAATCGAAGAGTTTGGAAACTGAAAAAAAAATAAGGGAAAAGACAGGGAATTCGACCATGAAACAGGGAAATACAAGGTATTATTTACATTAAATCAAAATAAGATAAACTTCAGTATTTTAGTTAACTCCTCTTCAATATTGTAAATGGAAATTGCAGTCAAGTAAACACTTGTACAACCTTGGATGCAATGTGTTTCTTTGAATATTTCCTTCACCTTAACCAAGGTGATATATTGCAAGGTCAAACACTACCAGCTATTTAGTTTTTGAGGGTTTTATAGGTCTGTAGAAGAACAATTTGAAAGGAAATTAACATGCATTTTTGCAAAGAGAGAGTGGGAAATCATTAAGGATAAAACTCTTAATTACACTCGGTCACATTTAAAGTCTCAACCTCCTCATCAGGAAACTAGAGATGAGACATCCTTGTCAAACTACTCCTCAGTACTGGTCACGGATAAATATATTAGTTTAATCATGTTGACCGTTGTCTGGCCATTAATACTTTATAGTTTACAGATGTATAAACGTGTAAAACCTGATTAGGAAAAAAAAATTGCTCCTGGAAAAGTCGGGGAATTCCTATACCCAGCCTGTTTTTTTTAATCAGTAAAATCTCAAGAAACCTCATTTAATACCTCAAAATTAGTTTTCTTTATCGCTGAAAATGTTAGTCCCCAACAATATTTAACTACAACTAAAGTTTATTAATCAAGGGTACAAAGAGTTTTTTTTTTAATATCTCAACACTCATTGAACAGCCTTAAACGACCACCACAGAGCAACCATCTCAAAGAGAGAGATGCTAAAATTTGTTTTCAGCCCTCTGTCCAAGAAGTCTCCTGTACTGTCCTTATTCACATGAAATGTTTAAAGCAAGGCTCTACTGGAATTTTCTCTCTTTCAAAATCTTATTACGGTCATTCAATATTCGCGCAGCAGCTTTTACCCACCGACATATTCGATAAACATCGGGAAAAGTTGTTTCTTCTTTGATGTAGGTGACAGAGACTCCTTTTCTCCCTTGAAGATACCAGTTGATGTTCTCTTTGGCCTCAGTGGTATGTCTTAGGGGTGGGTGCTGAACGAGCTCATGAAAGGTTTTATAGCAGCTTGTCATCTTTCTTCTTGAGGTGCATGACCCAATTCCTTCCTTCATCCCTACCCTCTTCAGCACTCCTTATTTCGTTTATATATCTTATTTTGTGCCCAAGCTTCTTTAAGTGTATGTGGATGGACAAACATTTCTGTTCTTAGAAAAGAAAAGAATAATATTTTGCTCCATAAATTGTCCTTCCCCACCACCCACGATGACCCGTGGCACTCGACCTATTTTTTTTTTCTGGCCCACCAATCTCAATTTTTCAAATAAATGATATAAAAAAGTCCTGACCTGGTCTGTATTTTTGAAAAACTTGCAGTACATAATCATGTTTAGTCCTTGCACTAACTATATTGGAATAGTCAAAATACATTAATAATATATTGTACTTGTATTGTAATTATGAGTGATTTTTTTTTTCTTAAATTAAAAGTGTTACATGTTTATTTTGCTGTGGCCCACTATATTTGTTCCATTAAACAGATTGGCCTTTCGATTGATCGAAGGTTGTGTAGTACCTTTGACACCAGCTCTCCTTGCCTATCCAAAAAATATATTTCAGATGAATTGTGTACTTGATTTTTTTTTTTTTATATATTTGGTTTGTATTCACATTGTCAGCCTCGGTGGTCTTGGGGTAGAGTGCTCTCACCTCAGGACCCGATGTTCTGTGGGCTTAGACCCAACTGGGGTCAATAGATTTTCCTTGACCACAACTTCCTTCGTAGATGAAGTAAAGCTGTTGGTTTCATGTTGATTGTGGCATGTCAAAGAACACTGAAAAGTGTGTGAAAATACCTTAGCCCGCAAAATTGGTAGGCCCTTTTGCTCTCGCTCATAGAAATTAACATGTGCTGATATAATCATTTGGTTCAGAAAGTGAACATTAAATTCCTCAAATAAATATATACACATTTTATGGTACACTTTCTCAGATTCGTGCTTAAACATTTGTAGGTTTTTGAAATCCATTTGCTTTCCATTACCCCGCGTGCTTGCTCGGTGCCAAAGTGGTTTGCACTTAGCATCACATTGATTCAAAGTCCTCCACATTCCTCGGTTCCTCTTTATCTGCCTTCGCCCTCACGCCGATGGCGTAACCAACAAGTTGAAACGTAAAATGTTATTTGTAACATGATTTTGGTAGGATTAATCTCTTAAAAAAATACATATTTTTTGTAGCCAACATTGATTTCATTTTAATATTTTATCAGTGCTATGTACGAATACATCAAAGTAACTATATTAATTTTTAAACTGTCACATAAGGTTCTTCTTAAGAAATTTAGACCTAGCTAATTAGTACAGCTCAAACTATGCAGTCATTGTAGTGCAGAGACCTCTCTTGTCTGCATTACAAGAGTTAAGCTTATTGGAATCATATCAACATACTCAATGGCGTCAGCCCTCAACCGAGCGGACGCCATCTGCTGGCGAAGGTGGTGCCAACTTGTACAGATAGAGGGTGTCCAACAACGAACCCTCCGGCCATTAATCTCAGTTTTCTAGAGCGGAGTCGCTACTTTTCCATTCTAGTGGCTTCTCATTTGTCCTCGCAGGCTCAGAGTAACCTGAATCTGAAAGTGCTGGGGATAACCTGGGACCTCTGAAATCTGTAAAAAGGAACTCTTGACCACTAAACCACAAAGGCGGACTTCATATCAATATATTTAATAAAATATAACAGAAGTTTAAAAAAAAACTTTAAAATGAGAATACTAGTTCAATCATCTCAATTTCTCTAATGTCAAGACGTAAAGGCTACAAAACACCGCACTTTTATGGATTTCTGTCTGGAGCATGGTCATATAGTAAATTTTCCAGTAAACTATCTGTAAATGCTTAAATGAACTTATATTTATTTTGGCAAACCTAATAATTAATTTAAGAGACAATTTAAGTTGGATGAGGTTTTTTTAAGCTTACTACACGTTCAGGTTATACGCTTATGAACTAATTACACTAATGGTTTTAGGGATTATGAGGGTTATTAAAATTGAAAGTGTATCAGCATTTGCATAGAGGAAGAGGGAAACCTGGGGAAAACCACCCTCAGTACACCCGACCATTGGCAGTCTGATATACTGTGAGTGTAGCGCGTTAGACCATGCTGCTACTGGAAGTGGGGGATGAGTTGTTTTGTAATCTAATTTTAGAGTGGGGCTTTCTTTCCCCTTCGACATGATCACCCTTGGGGTGGCGCTTCTTTTGCGATTATAATCATGGGAAAACTCAATTTTTGACTACGTCGACATAGACCTGTCAAATTATCTATGAGTAATTTTGTCGCTCATCAAAGACTCGCGTTCAATATTTTTCAATTATCAGTATATCGCGACTAACAGGTTCGTGTCTCCTTCGCTCAACGTCTATGACGTGCGGCCCGGGATGTGATTAGTTCCTCTTTGAGCGAGTATGACGATCATTAAAAAGTTTGTTCCGCTCCTGGTTTGGGGATTAAAGAGAATGTTTGGTTGTGGATGAGGGAGAGAAGTTTTTTTTTTGTGTGGGCGTCAAGAACTGGGGCTCCGCGTGCAACATGCATTGATTGTTTCACAGGGTGACCTTGTGGATGGTTCCCCCCCTTCCTCTCTATGGACACTTGTGGCCGGGCCTACCGCAACGGCTACGTGTTGGTTGCGCCCTGGGAAAAACAATTGTTGTGTTCTGCGCCAACTGTTTATTACAAATCCTTCTTATTGTTCTAAGGAAGGTAAATGTTTGTATTTACAAAACTTGTCTATGCTATTTCCTTTCAAAAACATTTAACTTTTACCCAAGCAGAAGAGATAATCAGGTCAATGACTAACTTAACCTAACCTAATCTAGCTACCAACATTTCTTCACACTAGTATTTCTGAAACGGGACCGATCGAAAAATAAACTTATTATACATCCTCTTAATGACTTCTAGTTGCTAGTATCAAGCTTTGACTTGCAGACGGGCGTAAAACACTTGTGGTTTATTTTAGGCGGGCGCAAATATCACATTTTTTAAAAGGGCGCTACCAACACGGGCGCAAAACACGCTCCCACCGCAACAGCCTTTGCCGAGGGTGGGGGGTGGAAATTAACGAGCGGGAAATTTCCGAGGTGTTTTTTTTTTACGATCAATTGCTTAATGAAACTCCCACCTATAGCTTGAGAAATGATTTTTTTTATTTGTTTACTCACATAGGATGTTCATGAACAAATGATAAACGCTTTAGTAAAGGTAGGTGGGTGCTCATGACCAAGACTAACTTTTCATTTTATTAATGTAGAAGATATAGGCTAAAATTCTTTGAAACTTGAAATTTTTTTTTATAGACTTGTGTGTATTTATTTCATTCTAGATATTTTTGTTTGTTAAAAGCCTTAACAAACGATTACGTTAATATTTGTAAAAATTGTAAAGATGGAGAGAGGGATGGTAGGGCAGCCGAGGTAATGTCCCTTCCTTCAATAACATAACTGTCATGTCAAATCCACTTAGTTTATTTCCATGGAAAAAAAAAGTTTGCGACTCCGCTGAAATTACCAGGCCGCAGGCTTGCCTGAATAAACACGAGAGTGCGGTGATATCGGCTGAATGAATACCCCTCAAGTGTCTTCCTGCGATATCATCCCGTGAATCCCGGCCTTTGTACGCCACTGTTTGTTGACACTGGCAGTATGGTTCGCAGAGTCTGCTTCGCTCGCTCGCTGCTGGCAAACAAACTAAACACGGGGACTTCGGCGCCAGATGACTCACACATACAGGGGCGTACCATTTTATGGTGCAGGTGGTGCTACCGCACCAAGGGCCAGCCCAGAGCTAGGGGTGAGGGGGGGGGGGGGGCAATAAAGGAACATTTTTGTTTTATTTGAGGTATTTTAACGTGCACTTACTGAACCGACTAATTATTATATCATTACATGGGAATTTCTTTGAGCGAGATCGAAAGGCTTACAAATTTTGCCCGGAAATATATTTTCACATACCTTTCTAGGTTTCTTTTTACCCGTCACAATCGACATAGGACCGACGGTTTTAATTCTCTTCGCCTCCGAAGGAAGTTTGTGCTTCGAATTTTTATCACTCAAGAAAAAAAAAATCCGTCGACCTCGGCTGGGTTCGAACCCACGAACATCGGGTCCTGAGGCAAAACTATTTTAAAAAAAGTATTGCTTAATTAAATAAGTTGCGTTGGTATTTATGCTTACAAAGCATTCTAGCAAATCCACTTTTAGTAAGGAAAAACATTTTGGTGTTGGGGGGGGGGGGGGCAATCACCCATCGTTGCACCACGTTGTTGGAGTTTTAGTGAGGGCCAAAAATGTATTGTATTAAACTGGGTATATCCACATCGGTGATCACGTGGTCTAATGCATCACTACCGTGCTAATATTATTTGTCGGTGACGGAGGAGTTCAGGGCTCGAATCCCGGTCGGATATATAGAAGCTTTATCCCTAAGTTGTTCCCCAACCCCCGTTCCACGCGAATTCAGGTACATTTACCTGTAGACGTCTACCTTCCTCCCTAACCACTAGCGTAACTAACGTATGCGTATAATCCGAACGGGAACGCGTTGAAAAACCAATCAAATACATCGAATGCCAGTTCTCCGTATTCTAAAGAAGAAATACTGCTCTACCGCAAGCTTTTTTAAAAATTAATTCCCCATGGTTTGTTTTGTTTCACAAACACATGATGTTATTTTATTTTTTAAATGAAGCCGTATTGAATTTTATGAAACCACTCATGTAAGCTCAGTTACCTCGGGTGATAAATAATAATCCACCGCTAGGGCCCTCATTCTCAAGCAGACTTCATGTTCCATTCAATTAAATTATTCAAGACCTAAAGCGAAATTTGACCCTTTCAACCGGTGATTCCATTCACAGGTGACATTTCATAGCTCGCTTTTAGGTGGAAACGAGGATGGGGGCGGGGGTGACTTCGGTTCAACTTCCAGTTGAAGTCAATAACCGGCCAGTATAGCTGGAACGTCGTTGTTTACATTCATCGAAACAGGTGCGGCAGAGTTGGAACTTGAAACAAATCTCTCACGCTTACACTGTTTACAAGGCCTAAGGCGCTAGGCTCGCATTAAATTCTCTCCACACTAACGCAGATAGTTAATTTACCACTTTATATTAAGTAGAACAAACTCAGTCTATTTTATATATCTTCTAAGTACCGGTTCGGACTATACGCATATATGACTTAGGTACGCTAAGGGTGTGGGAATGAGGAAGGTAAAAGTCTATAGATGTTAGCTTTGGTGCTCGTGTGTAGTTTAATATTTGCGTGGTGAGGGTTGCTGGAGAGGTTTCTCGTGGGAAATCAGACGCGTCGTTCTTCTCCTTGATCTTCTTGGTCCGAATGTTCTTGGGCGAGAATGTCCACGAAGTTCCAACTCATGTCCTCGTAGGGGATAGGTTTGTTCAAAGGGTTTTAGTCATGGAAAAAGGGTCATCGGGATCAGTCCCAGAGGGAGCTTGGTTGGAAGAGTTCCGATTGAGATGGATGGACGTCAGAAGTATCTGAGGTTAGGAAAGATTTCTTGGCATTTTTTGGGCCTGTGGAACTGATGGAGGAGGGAGTTTTGGGTTGAGAAATAGCAGGAGGTTTGTTGGATCGCCTTTCCTCCACGGGTTGTTCCTCTTTTTGTTTTTACAAATGGGGCATTTCTGGGATAGACGGGTGAGATTATGGCAGGATGCTGTCCGCGCTGTTGAGGAATAGTATAGGGCAGCCGCCAGAGGAAGGTGATACCAAACTGAGATAAAGGATCTTCTAGGGCAGCCACCAGGTGGTTGTAACTATAATGACCAAGTATTTTAGCGTGAAAGATTATAGATTGAACTAGTGTTGTTCCTGAGTCTTCCTGTATATTTTACTTTTTATTAATACAGAAATTTAATTATCACAT
Organism: Timema podura; assembly: GCA_033556935.1. Classification (NCBI taxonomy): domain Eukaryota; kingdom Metazoa; phylum Arthropoda; class Insecta; order Phasmatodea; family Timematidae; genus Timema; species Timema podura. Next base: position 18,641,991 of record JAVRXN010000005.1, on the reverse strand, counting down.
AAATGAGGTAAGTGGGCCATTGAAAGGTTACACCTTTCCTTCAGCTAGTGATACAATTTTACGCATTTAAAAAAAGTTTTAGGGGTCGTTAAAATGTTGAAATTTAATAGATTTTTAAAAAATGTATGTTAAATTAATCTATTTAATAATGTTTTTAAATTAAATGTTTCATAATAAAAGATAAATATATATTTGATGCAGTGCTCAGGTTGTAGTGTGGATGATCGTCTGGAACTGTCATTTGGTAGACATTGATAAGATGAGTTTGGAGGTTGAATACGGCGTTTGTTTTTCCCTTCTATGCTCGATATTTCCTTAAAGATGGCGTTTTTTGTGTCAACTTCTCAATGAACATAGCGAGTTCGAAGTTCAAGTAGGTGGTCACAGGTTGGTGGGAAATCAATGTTATCTTAGTCGGCAGCTCTGCGAGTTGACGTGAGCCGAGCAGGTCTCGCTGCTTCGGTCGGAGACTTAGTAACTGTCCTGGTTGCGTAGGGGTATAACAGTATATTACCCGCATTTGCGTGGAGGGGGAGTGGAAAAACACCCTTTCATTACACCCAACTTTTGTTATGTATTCATGCGTAAAGTCACGTAGGATAATATGCAGCTATCATTTTTGATGGATAGCATCAATAGTAATTAAATAATTTACCAACAATATAATAAAGTATTATTCATGTTGATTGAAAAAAATACATTTATTCCTACTCAATTCTTATTGTAATTACATTTTATAATACTTAGTTGACCAGGAGGTCTAGGGGTAAGGCGTCAGAATTCTGTCTTGGGGGTCTGGGGTTCAATCCTCGGTCCCGGCACAGATTTATCTGATTGCCAAACCCTTCCTTCACCTCTGACAAGACGTGTATTAATTACAACCTGTGAATGTGTGGAATGCCAGGCCTCCACCGTGGTTCGGATCCCACGTTAAACTGTAGGTCCTCCATTTCATCTCACAATCACCCTACCATTACACATTAGCGTGAGTGCGTACAACTCGAACGGGTAGTAAGACGCGGTGCTAATAATAATAATATACACTTTCTGGAGGGAGAAGCTGATGTAATTTTCCTTCATTGTGCTTGCTATTGTATTTTACTCTCTTTTAGAACGGTTTGTTAAGAAGGCCTCTAGCAAGCAACATCGTCCTCTTTTTATCAGTCCCGTCGCAAGAGTTGGCTGTGACAACCTTCATTGTGAACTTCTCCGATGACGCTATTCACCCAATCTTGGTCGTATCGCGAGCTCTCCTGTTTACAATAGACAATTTGGTTGCAGGCAAGAAAGGTTGAGGAGGATCGTATGGCAGAAACTATTCTCGCTAGAAGTCTTGTGGTGTTTGTTCTCCTTCCTCTCTTTTGTTCTTATTTACCTTCTCATTCTAGTGGCGTATTTTACTAGCCGCGACTAGTTTGCGTAATATAAAATAAATAGCTGGAGGAGGTTCGAACATTCGCTTTGTGGAAATATGCATATTTTCATGGTTGGCTGTGTGTGGTCTTTATTTGTATTCTCGTGGTTAAAATTGTCTTGCGTGCTCAAAATTAACAGGCGATATATATTTCAGATTATTTTTAGTGCAAGCTTTAAACAAAAAATAAATTGGTAATTTATGTCGCAAAATTAAAAAACAAAACAAATTCAGAATAGTTTGTTGTGTGATTGTTAATAAGCTGGAGAATATTTTTCCCTTTAAAAAAAATTAAATGTGTTATTTGATGTGTATCACTCACTACCTGTAATTCCATGGCCGCGGGGTCTAAGGCGTCACTCTCGCAGTAGACTACCGAGGACGGGGAGATCGAGGTCCGAATCTCGTTTGGGTGTACTGAGTGGTTTTTTCAAAATTGTTTTTCACGGTCCTTCCACGCAAATGCGGGTACACTTCCTATAAATCTAACCTCATTCATCTCTAAAACTATTAGTGTAGCTAGTACATGTGCGTATAACCCTAACGGGTAGTAAGACTGTGTTAAAAAAAGATTGATCTGGCGTGGTGCCGTACAGAATGAACTCGGGGGCCGCAAGTGGACCTGAATCAATTATATAAACACGAGCTTTTGTTAATGTTTTATTTTGAAATCACCGCGTCTTGAGGCTGCATTACACCGGAGGTAACATTGTTGAAAACACGTGTTATTAACAATGTTTTTAACCAATTTTAAAAATGTTGTTACCAGTTGTTGTTAACATTTGTTACTGACCATGTTAAAAGTTACTAAAAATATTAATAAAAGTTTGCTATTAGCTTTTGTCAACAACATTTGCTTTCAACAGATGTTATTTTTCCCATTAACATGTCGATATCATTTTTGCCAGCTTTTTTTAGTAACGGAAATTTTGTCGACCGCTATGGAGGCGGTCCTGATCAAAGGATGTTGATAATAAAATATTACCAACAAGTTGTTACTGTTGGCAAGTCTGCTTGAGGAGGCAGAGGACATGAACCAGAATTTTAGTACAGACGACTCGGCAGATGAAGCAGCTGTACAAATGGTTGGCGATGTGACAGGGACTGAAGAAGCTCTTCACACATGGGATGTGAAGAAGTTATTCAAGTCACCTACCTAAAGGAAGCCCACATACAGTTCTAGGAATATGTCCCCTGGTGATGATCATTTACAAAACAATAACATTAAGCTGTCAAAACTGTCACCGGTAACTAAAAAGCGCAGGATAATAAGCAATTGGGGGGGGGGGGGGGCTTAGAAAAGGCTTTTCTGTAGTTAGTGTCTTGCCGCGAAATATTTAGACATTAGGTTCACAAGTTACTCAAAATCACTACAGTAAAACCTTGGATTGCGAGCATAATTCGTTTCGTAAACATGTTCGTAATACAAAGCACTCGTATATCAGTAGTCCGGTGGCCCTATGAAAACAGACGCTGATAGGCTTAGAGCTGGTCACGTGACCACGCCCCCTCGCTCTCTGATTGGCCGCTATAATTAGACCACCCCCCCTCCCCTCCCTCCGCTCTGATTACAAAATCTCCACCAGTTGATTACGAAATTTCCTCCCCTACAACCCTCCCCTACACCCCCCATCCCCTACAACCCCACCACGCCTTGAACATGTTGGTACTTGTGCGGGCCCTTTTTTTTCTTGATTATTGTTGCGTGCTAATTAATTATTCATGTCTGCTAATTGATTATTGATGTGTGCTAATTAATTATTCATGTATGGGTAGGGGGAAGGACATTGGAGAATATTTTATTTGGATGGTGAGCATACGTCTCTGCACGAACCTCTCGCTACGACTGTCCTGCGTAGAATGGAGAGTATCTTTGCTGGTCGGCCGCTTACCGGGTAGTGACCACTGCGCATCACGGTTGCGCACTTTCCCCCTCCCCCCTCTCGCCTCCATCACCCTGTGACGTCATCGAGAACCGTCGCTGGATCGACAAAACGTGTTGAGACAAGAATTGAGGTCATTGACCCGGGCAATGGGTTTTCCTGGTGTTGCAACATGACCTTGAATAATGTCCCCCACCCCCCTATTTGGTAATGGGTTTTCCCTGATGACTGGCGCCGGTTTGGCGGGTTGACAAGACAAGTTGAGACAAGAATAGATTGGGACCTCAAAACCTCGAGGTAATTGACCCTGTTCATGTTTGCTAGCCCAACAAGTCGAGACTCGTATCTACGTGTAAGGAACAGATAGGTTTTTTTTGCTTGAATAAAACACGATATTACAAAACATACATTTATTATACATTAAAGGTTTTACAAAACATATTATACACTTTTACAGGAATGACGCATATATTCATTCATACGTTTTTCTACAGTGTCTTTTAGATGCGTTAGTAAAATTGTTTTTAGTTCACAATCCAGCATGTAATAGTCCAAACCGACGACTTGGCGCGTATAGTAGGTAGCACTGATAAGATCCAGGTTTCTGATGTGCATTTCCACCGTAGGCTGTTCGAGATCGATGACATCCACTGATTCTGTAAGCGTGTCGCATACATCTACGACGAGCGTGTCGATCAAATCGTTGCAATAGCGTGCTACGGGTGTCGACCACATATCCCGGCGGTCGACGGCGACGTCGATGAGGTCCCACACCTCGCAAAGACGTGCCCAGCTAGGTGCTAGATAGGCGACCCGTTTGAGTCCTGCGTCTTGTTTCTCGCTGATGACGACCATACGGTCACCGCACATGCGTCGCAAAGAGATTTCATGATTAGTCAGACTAATCTTCTGAGGAGGTTGCGTGTTGCTGAAAAACTTTGATATGACCGACTTGTAGCTGCCCAGTTCTTGCCACTCTGTACGGTTAAACACCGCACAATTCCCTCCACATTTTTCTAGCTGGACATAGGGCGTAAAGTTGTTCTTGACGCTCATGCCGACGATGACTCTCTTGGCGTCGACTTCGTCCAGCGGAAACAGAGTGTTGAAAATACTGGTGATGGCGAGCGGCTTCACCGGCTTTGCTTTGCGGGCGCAAACGTCTTGACCTTCCATCGCTTCGACGACTGTCACGGTTATGGACGGCACGCCGCCGTGACGCCCCTTTTATAGGCGCACGCTGATTGTACGCAGCCTCTTGAGGGGCGGCAGGAGCCTAGCTTCTTGAAAAATGTGTTGTAATATCTCACCACCTTAGCGTCGTTGCCTGTATGATTGGTGGGCGAGAATAGGGCTAGGAAAGTTTTCATCGGAATGTTCTGGGCGCGATAGAGAAGGTACATGAGACAGTAATGGCCGCAAACGTCCGAGGCTATGCTTTGAAGTTGTAGCGTGCTATGAGACGTGCGGGAAGTGTTTTTTCGTATAAATGCCAGATGCGACTTTATACGTGGCGGAAATCCATAACTGTCAAAATATTCTCCCACGCCGTTCTTGTCGATAAAGATGGCGACCCAATGCGTCCCAGGCTTGGTATGTGGATCCGTGTTGATGATGAGAGCGGCAGGTCGCGCTATTCTTGCGGGTAGTTGATCAGCAGGGAAAACACCCGACCGTACAGAACGGAACCACGGGCTTGTTTTCAGCGCACGTCTTATGGTGTGCGTGTCCATCTTCAATCATCCAGTCTCGAAGTCCCCAAACGATGGAGGCCGAACAGAAATTCCAAACAGAACTATGTGCCATGCACATGGTGCGACCCAATTTAAGTGTTTTCAAAGACGAACAACCTCTATCGTACAGATCTACGACGGGCGTAGGCGTGTATTTGACTAGAAACTTTTTCTTTTCTGCACCCTTGACGTAGACGGTTTCTGCACGTGCTGTGGCGCGGGAGATGAGGGATTCGAGCAGGCTGTAATCCACATCACCGCTATCCCAGGGAATACCGTGCAGTTTGTTGACGATATAGTCGGCTTTCTTTTTGGCCGCCGGTGAAAGTTCCTCTATAGCGAAGGGGGGCTTTAACACCCAATGTTGAAGTAATGTTCCGCATACAGATAAAACACTCAATTCCTTGACGATAAACTGCTTGCTGTCGTCGATGAAGCTCTGGAAATCCACAATGACGTCCATGATTTAAATGACGGCGACAGGGGGTGGGAAGCCGTTTATATTAACTCCCATAATCGGTCACGACGTTTCTGTCCTTGTCGATGGTGATGATGTTGGCAAACTCCCCGTACACGATACAGTTGACGGTTTCGGTGAGAGCTCTGGCGAAGCTCACTTCGATGCTCAGAGAGCCGTGCCTCGTCAAATTCCAATGTGATGTCATGTGAGCTGACAGATTAGGTGTGAGATCGAAAGCCATTAGATGATATCCCTTAGGGAAGGCTTCTCGTGTGATGTCGCTACCCTCGTTCATGAAATGGATACCCGTTCCAGAAAACAGTGTGTGGTAGGACATGACATAGTTGCCGTTTGAAAAATCGGGCTGTAACGGTTTCGACGGCACTTGTTCTCCGTCCACGTACAGCGAGAAATGGTTCATGCCGTAGGTTTGGAAGTTGAACGGGTTCTTGGTGGCGTCTCCGTTGAACGCTGCGTTTGATACAAAGCCCACGATGCATCGTTTGGGTAGTTGTCCGGTGAATACGTTGTCCAGCGATTTCCCTTGTACACCCGTAGGAATAGTGAGTGTTTTTACTTCCACGCGGGTGATGGGATACTTTGCGGGACTGACGTTTAATGCCTTGGCATGTGCCAACAGTATAGAAGGTGCTACTTTGACACGTCGCACTAGAAGGCCTGCTTCAGCGATGTGAACCTTATAGTGTGGGAGTTCAGGGACGGCCATAAGACTGAACCCGTCTCTGGAACGGACCAACTTGACTCTGAGTTCGGTGCCGTTCAAAAGGTATTTCTCTTGGTTAAATACATCACCGTGTAGATAACCCAAAAGATCCACCGTCTTACTTTTGGCTGTTAGACTGCGACGGGCCTCAAATCCTTTGTTGCCTGCGTTAGTCTCCTCAAAGGTTCCGGGGCTGTCTGCGAACCAGAGACCGCAAGTCAAATGTGTTCTTTTAGCTTCACCGTTGTAATTGAGCAGCGTTTCAATGTACGATCTATAAGCATACGTGTTGCTGGGCGGTGAGACTAGTTTTTGGTTTAAAAACACATCCACCTGTGTGAATAGCGAATGCAACCAGTTGTTGACGGGAGCGATTTGGTCCACCTCTGTGAAAGAGCCACCGTCGGGTTTCACGATGGCCGCCCTGAGATAGAGCATAGTCTGCGAAAGATCGATATAGAACTCGCCTTGACCGGTAACGGTAAATTCTATGGGTGAATCATCGGTGAGTGAAGAGACAGGTTTGTACTGGATCCATTGTCCGCTTTCGAGACTGGTTTGCGTGGGTGGGACTGAAAATAGATCGAGTTCACTGCTGGCACACTCGCAGGACTGGGGGTGTAGAAACGACATTTCAACTGAAAATATCTACAGCTTCTTTCTTGACCTTTTTACGTCGGGTAACGGCTGAAGACTGACGCCGGTGCTTCTTACGACGCCCTTTATAGCCTGAGCCGGTCATCAGTGTGCCGATCTTCTGCTCCGCCTTGCGTTTCAGGTTTGTTCCAGCCTCGCCGACACGCTGCCGTAGAGCCTCTTTGAAAGGACGACGCTGATTGGCGACGTCGGAGAGCACGTCGATACCCGTATGAAGGGCTTGTTTTCCTATGGCTTTAGCGCCGCTTCTCAGCAAAGGTACGACGCTCTTGAATAGGCCGCTGAAAAAACTTCCTATTCCATGCCCACGTTGATAGGGAACACCGTGGTAGATCGAAGATATTCCCGTTCCAGCCTGGTTTACGTAGTATCTTTGGTAAGGACAGTTCATGTTGAGCGGCGTCGAAAATGAAGTTTCACGCACACTTTTCCAAACTCGAATGGTACAGGTTCACCAGTGTCGGTCCTTATATTGATTTCCAGGCTTTCAATTTCTCTTCTAAGTACAGGCACGTAGTGCATCGGATCGTAGCTAACTGTTTTATGTATGCCGTAGAGATAGTTTGCGTTGTTGATACCGACGATACGTAAAAGCGGTGCCACAATGTCACCCACGGGCTGAGGATCGATGATATCCGTGTAGACGTACATTTGCGAGGGCAAGCCTAGTAGAATGTTGGCGGCGTACGGTGACTTTGGGACTTTGATCAGATTAGTATTAGGATCGAAACCGAGCTGTAGACTTAGTTGATTAGATAGCTCCAGCAGCTGTACATTTGGCGAAGAAGAAACAACGTCCACTTTTTTGTTGGTGCTTGTGTACTTGAATACAACTCCAGAATCCCGTTTAAAGCCTCTATTTCGTTTAGGGCTTTGACCATTTCTTGGATAGTGCTATAGTTTCCAGGCGGGATGTGATCCTTGAATATTTGTTCCACACCGTTAGCGTCAACCCAGTTGTACCATACAATGTTTCTGCCCTCGGGTACGGTGGTGAAAGAACACGGATATTGGAATTCGGCGAGAGCTACTTCCCACTGGCCGTCGAGTGTAAGACGGTAGGGTAGTTGCGTGGTGAAATTCGTGAGGGTATTTTTCGGGAAATATCCCATAGAGCTATCGCTCGGCAAGGTGAGGTAAAACTGGTCCTTCATGGTAGGGCGCTGACGTAACTGGCAGGAATCCAAGAATTAAACTTGGCGGGGTAACCTTTCCACTGCACGTACACTTTCTTTCTGTCACCTTTACCCTTGACACGTAGTATTTTATCAACTTTAAAAGTTTCGGGAAGACGTACGCGTTGCAATTCGGGTTCGTAAAACGTTCCCTCCACCTCCTCGCCGTCAAGATCGGTCACTCTGTAGACGATTGGTTGCCTCAACACGACGCTGCTGACTTTGAAAATTTCTTCGCTCCAATTGCTTTCGTAGCCCTTTTCAAACAGCATTTTGGATTTGCTAATACGCACCGTGTCACCGACTTTGAGTTTTGGTTTACTATTCGAGCTTGGGCCCCGTTTGCCGTACAGATTATCTCTGACTTGAAGCACGTTGGTTTCTGAAACGTCGGCAGGCGCCATCTTGGTACTGGAATGTTTTGCGCCGTTGTAAGCGTCGACTAGATCTTGGAGGACGTCCACGTAGCGATACGTGTTATTTTTGGTAAAGTAGCGCCACATGCGTCCTTTCAGAGTTCTATTGAATCGTTCCACGATGCTTGCCTTCACGTCTGGATTATGAGTGGTGTAGTAATGCACGCCTTCTTGCTTGAGAAATTTCCGGACTAGACGTGCCGTGAACTCTGTCCCCTTGTCCGTCTGTAAACTTAGAGGTTTACGCCCGCTTTGCTTGAAAATGTCCTGAAAGGCGTCTCTCACGACGCTCCCCTCTTGGATGGAAGCGTCCTCGCCCAGGCCATCTTGCTAAACACGTCGATGATGGTGAGCAAGTACACCGCACCGTCGTTGTATTTTCCGAGACTTCGCATATCGTTGAGATCAGCTTGCCAGAGATCGTCAATGTTTGACACCACGTACTTGTTGCGTGGAAACTTTTTTATCACCGGCTTGTGGAGGGTATAAGCGTCCTGCGCACGAAGCCATTTTCGTACTTTGTCGGGATCTTTCTTGGACGCCTTTATGAGCGACGCCGCCCCTGCAAACCCAGCAGGATGAGAAGGGTCGTAGTAGATGTCGGCTAAACGGGGCATTAAGCTCTGAACGGCAGCCACCTGTTTTCGTCCACCCTTTTCAGTTTCTTCTTCTTAGGGCGTTGCGACGGTGTAAGTGGTTGAGGTACGGGCGTCGGATCTCTAATGGGCGCCAAACGTTTCGGATTTACAATAAATTCTTTCGGGATGTTTATTTTTTGAAGCGCCGTGAGAAACTCTCGCCACCCCGTCGGCTCGCTGTGTCTTCTTGCTCTGACCAGATCGTTGACTAAATCCACAATGTTAGATCCACGGAGAGGTGTATCGTGAATACTCACTTCCCCGTCTTCGTCCCAAGAGATACCGCCCCTGGAATTAATATGTTCTAGTAAAAGCTCGGCTTTTTTACGTGCCTGTACTGGTACAGTATTGAGTACAGCCGCGATGGGAAGTACGGGGGCGGTCGCGGTGATATTTTCAGGCGGTGGAGGTTGTTGACTAAAGTGTAGATAGCGCTGCAGCACTTGTTGGTATAAAGTCCATTTAGACTTGTCGTCAAGTTTTGAAGCGAGGATTTTTTCCATTTCCTTGTCCAGCTCGGAGACCACTAGATTTGTGGCCGATACCGCTTGTTGGTGGTGTTGTCGTAACGGTGTAATGTTTCCGGGGACACCAATATCATTTTTTTCGTGTGTTCCATTATCTACTTGTTGAATAAGGAACCGAGGACACCGCTGATTAAGGGGCTAAAAGTAAGGGCAGGAACGCTCCTCCTTTCTGAACGAGCAGACGTCTCTTCTTCTTCCAGCACTCTCCTCGTTTGACCAGCTTGCGCAACACCTGCTTGTGAGCACGTAACTTTGTCTTCTGCGCATTTTTCAACGGCACCCTCCCTTTTAAAGTGTTGTAGGCACACTCGCAAACAGAGTCAATCAGTTTCTTGTCGGCCGTTTTCAACAAGGCTACACGTTGCTGTGGGTTCATGCGATGCATCGCACGCAGCAGCGGGGCTTGCTTCAGCACTTTGGGACTCATGGTTATGAAATGATATGTAATTGGGACGTGTCGGTGTTTTTATAGCTTTTGCGTGGTAGGTACACGCAGCACCCGACATTTGTGCGGGTTCTATATCTAAACCATTCGGGTGTACCTTGTTTAAAATCTAACAATAGATACCCGTGGGGAGTACTTGTAGCGTCAGCGTAAGCCTCCTGTAAAATACGGGGGTTTTCAGGGCACACTTGACGTGCAAAGTGTTGAATCTGAGCTTTATCCCTGGGATTTTTAAAAAGCACAATATAATGCGCGTTTAAGGAAATGTCTCTTTGGCCCTTGCCCTGGTGGAATATATTTTGCGTAAGGTACATGACGCTAATATTTTGATGGTGGCATCCTTTGGTGAAAAGATCGACGACCACCTCGTTGGCTTCACGCATCAGATCGTCCAGGATAATCAGGTGTGGAGGAGAGTCATCACAGGTGTCATCCATTTCCGGTAAACCCTTACAGAATATGACAGACCCGTCTTGTTCGAATCCCGGTTGCCATAAAGCATAATACCAGGTGATTTTATCAAATTTAACGTCACACATTGTGTCCAAGTGACGGATAAAGTCGGCTACAAAATGGGACTTTCCACAGCCTGAAGGGCCGCTGATGATGGCCGAAAATGGATGTTTCAACTTGTCCATAATGTTTAAGACTGAGCTTATAAGCTAAATGAACTTGTATTTATAGGATAGATGGGTGGGGGGTGTAGACGTTAAAACACAAACATAACAGTTTTTATAATATTTAATTACACAAATCAATGTTTTTACAAATTTTATTTCACACAATTATTTACACAGATCAAAGTTTTTGCAAATATATCTCACATCATGAAAAATATTTATTTACACAAATCAAAGTTTTTACAAATATATCTCACACCGTGAAAAGTATACTTGGAATATTTACACAAATCAAAGTTTTTACAAATATATCTCATACTACAAAAAGTATACTTGAAATATTTTAATTACAAATATATCTCATTCCATGAAACGTATACTTGGGATATTTATTTACACAAATCAAAGTGTTTTTTACAAGTATATCTCATACGATAAAAAAAGTATACGTGGAATATTTATTTACAAAAAATTATATATATATATTATGGAAACAATAATCAATTTCTTGAGCTCGTAGCGGGAATAGTGGCCTCGGTACTAATTTTATAAAGTCCGGTTTAAAAAGTATTTTAACATATGGTTTCAAATTTGATTAGAATTTAAAATATATATACAAACAAATTTGACTAGAATTAAAATATATACAAACAACTAATTTTATTTGACTAGATATAACCAGGTAGGTGGAGATTTATACTGGCGGATAAAAAAAATATAAAAAAAGTATCCCGGCTGCATAAAATAAATAAAAAAAAATATGCTTGTTTTCATGCAGAAAAAAATATGAAAAAAAATTTTCAAATCTTTGAAAAACGGTATGTCAGTGGAACTGTCTAGAGTGAAAGACTAAAAAAGATGATTATTCAGCCCGTCTAAATGATCACCTTTTAGTTGTGGCGAACGCGTTTACAAGGACTCTGATACCCAAACGGCAACGTATTATAATCATCGGTTATCCGCCGTTTGGTGTACACAGGCCGGTAGACTTTATTCTGCGAAACGGTACATACAGTCGCAAGACCTTTTCTTACAATTTTGTGCGGTATCTGTATGTATCTTTCCGCGGCCTGTTCGGTGACCATCGCTTTCAAAACGTCAAAATTAACGTCGTTCCGGTTGCCATAGTTTATGGTGATACCGCGAACCTTGCATACCGTTTTTGTTTTGGCAGGGTCGCCACCAACGCAAACTCGGTACGCGTAATTCTTGGGACCGCCAGATACAAAGGCGCTAATGTAGCTTCCCGGACCGTAATCTTGAAGTTCGTCAGTGAGGTCACCTAAAAAGTCTCCGGTCGGTGGACTCCATTCGCCGGGGCGTTCCGTGAATAGAACGCTATCTGTATCATGATACAAAACGCGGTCCCCCAATTTTTCAAGGATGCTGTATAAGTGCAACCTAGCCATAGCAGTCGTGTAGCACGCCACCGCCACACTCGTGTTAGGGTTAGGGCGCAACGCGTCACGCGCATCCTTGTAATTGAGGAACATAACCTCATCATTTACATCAATGACGCTGTCCACGGTGATGTACGGATCCGTTAGGTACTTGTGAATGCCCTGATAGTCGTTGACAACGGCTACGTGTGGTAAATCGGGTCTTTGCCCAAACTTTCCCCATAGCGAATTTAAAAAGAGTTTAGCCAGAGTGCGGAGACCAGGGTTTTTACAAACAGAGCCGAAATCGAGTTTTACCCCCTCCCTTTCCTCATAATTTTGAATGTAAGCTAACTTCTCATCTTGTGAGGTACACCACTCTGGCCATCCGCTGGCTTCTTGTTTGATTTTCAAAAAAGTATCAATGTAGCCGTGAAACAAGCCGCCAGAACGTGTCTGACGGTCGTAAACAGATACATTGTACTCCCACACTTCGTGTACGGCTTCAACGGTGTAGCCTTTCTCAACGGCTTTCCGGATCTCGTCAATCACCCAGACACCTGTCAACCAGCGATCTTTTTTGTCGTTGTGCTGACACGCGCCTTGGTTTTTCTCCTCCCCGCATTTCCTGCACAAGATGAACATTAACTTGTCGTGCATCCGTGTAGGTAATACGGGCATGAATAAATCCCGCGGAGGCGTCACTGTAACTTTGGCTATGCCTTCTACTTTATCTATAGCGGGACAATTTGGTTCCAAGTGAATTTTGGGGTGGCCGATGGGGTATTTTTTGTACTTGCAAACGTACGGATACAACGAACACACATCCAAGTACTTGATCTTCTCTCCACAAGAAAGGTCTGCTTCGTGGAAGAGTTTGATACAATTTGTACGCCCGCCAAAGAATGCGTCCCTGGGACTGAGGGGCTCCTTGCTGTACACCTCGTGCCGGAGTACAAATTGTTTCAAGTCCTTGTCTGTGCGTTTCATCGCATTAAACGTACACTCCCACATCTCTACGACCGTGTAGCCGGCATTCTTAAACTTTTCAACACAAGCCATGGTCGCTTCATAGCGCGTCTCCATGGTCTCGTGGGGACTGTTTTTGATAGGGGTGGTCCTGCCCGGATAACAGAGAGGGCACCCGTGCCAATAACAGCCCCAAAACTGAAAGACGGTGGTGGTATCTCCAGCTTTAACAACGCCGTCTACACGTCGCCCTAACACATATTCCTCACGGCCGTTACCCGCATGAAGAATAGAGACACCGCGTTGATGGGCCTCCCAGCAGAGCCATTGTACAGCTATGTGCGACTGTTGGTCTGCGCACCGGTAGCCACCGTTAGGGATAATACCGATAGTATTCTCCTTAAGATGACTACGGCGGTAAACCAACATGGCCGCTCCAGCGATAGTACACGCCTCTCTGAAAGGATCCACCTTTGCTTTTTCAATAAGCATATCTCTAAACTTTAGGCAGGCCTTCCGTAGGATCTCTACGTCTTTCACGCAATACAGTTCCAACTCGCGGTTAAAATCAAAGACATAATTTTCTTTGACCAACGCGTCATACCACTTCTCAAAGTGCTCCTTTCCCTCAACTGACATCTCCCCGACGCCGTAATCCTCCTTTGGCGGCAAGGGACCCCTATACCCCGCGTTTTCTTTTTTATTGAAAAAATGGGGGAAATGTCCCTTGGCCAAAGACTCGTCCAGGCCGAATGTCTTGGGCATCTTGGACAACGACATGGGGAGAAAGTTCAGCGAGTCAATAAAGTGGAGCGGGCCGTAACGCATGGACATGATTTTCCCACCGTTCATTATAAGGTCTGGAGTCCATTTTTTTACCTCCATCATATATTTTAAAATAAAATTCCCATCATACCCTTTTGAATTTTGAGCAAGGAGGGTGATATCCTTAAATTTTGAAGCTTTAATTTGTTCTATAAATCCGAAAAATTGGGCCATTGTGGTATCACCCCCGAATATGCGAGTCCTATCGCCCCCGCAATCGGTGCAATGATTGTCATTTGCATCTATATGAAGCAGGCCTTGCAACATGTCTGCACGACACATAGGTTAGGTTCGTGCAAGTACGTGTTTGACCGCACCTTTAAGAAGAGTTTCTTGTCTGCATTCAAAATCATAGAATACAAACATGAAATTGCTCTTTTCCAGTAACGGCTTGGACGGGGCTTGCTTCATATAACAGAAATGCCCAAAAGGACGATAGGTCTTGCATACCCTACAAAAAGTTTCAAAACACCTGTGCGAATATTCTGCTCTTTCCAAACTGAAAAATTGTCCACATACCTCGCAAACCTTTTTGACATCACAGACCGACCTGTGACCTCTGCAAAAACCGGGACGTTTATGGTTATCAAAACACGTCTGGTTTGTGAACCAGCGCCCGCAATCTTTACAGACCACAGATTGACCTCCACTACAAACCACTTTAGTGTAGCACTTTTTACACGAGGACTCGCACTTGTGCTTATTCTTATCGTTGAACGGCACACGGCACTCGCGGCAAAAGTACGAGCACTTAAATGCGGCTGTCAAGGATGTTATGACGTCAAAATGGTTTTGCTTATCGTCGTGAAAATACAAATCAAGGTTGCCCTTAAAGGAATGGTCGGCGGGAGTAGGCCCTTCATATAGGACTTGTCTCCCGCGACGTTCCCTGAACACCGTGATTTTGTATCCGGAGAGGTATGTTTGAAATTGTTTCAGCTCAGTCAATCCACCACCTTTCAAAAGATTCACACGGGCATTATGGCATAGTTCCTCTGCTTTGAGTTTTTGAATAGGACGACCCATTTTGATTTGTCTAAAGGTGTTCACATCCATGCATCCTGATTCTCTTTTATTATCACATACAGCCTTGGCAACAACTAATGCACGGGCAAGACAAAGTGTGTCGCCATTTTGAATAGTAATTATTCCTTGGTTTTTACGGCTATATGTGCTAGCGGGAGAGAGTTTATCACATTTATGATTACCCCTCCCGCGAGGCTCCTTAAAATGGCAGAGTTTAACGTACAATGGTGCTGTACTCAAAAACAAACTATTACTCTGCAATACGCGACTTACGTTATCAAGCACGGCTCGAGCGTCTAACTGATCTGCTCGTCTAAAAGAAACGTACACAGGGTTCAACGTCGAGTCCGTGCTATTTAAACGTAAGCCAACATAATCTTCGTTACTGACGCCATGGTCCTGCAACCGGTTGAGCAAATTAGTAATTTGTTCTTCAAGCCAGCTTAATGCGTCACGATCGCTTGCTGGAGCACCAAGATGTACGGTAACTTCTCTACCGGTATAAAAGAAACGCCTCAATTGCTTAATTCTCTCTTCGACGATACGAAGAGGGAGGCCTTGGTTCAAAGCTCCACCTACCTGGTTTACCGGGCCACTAATCCCGTCTGGGGTGCCGAAGATGGCCCTGCTACCACCGCCACGGTTGCGGGGAACCCGTCTGCCTCGCCGTAGCTGGGGGTCGAACACCTTCTCCCTGGCTCGGAGGCGGTGCTCCCGCGGCTGGGTGAAGGGGTGTCATGGCCGGTGGCTGCGAGAGGACGGCACTGCCTTTTTCGTTCTCAAGTTGAACTATAACACACAAAGTAGCACTTTAACAATAATTGTTCTAAACATACGCGTCTTTAAAACGATGCCACAATTTCAGACTGCTTTTGGTATTTATAACACAGCAACATTCTTAAAGTGTGTGTGTGTGTGTGTGTGTGTGTGTGTGTGTGTGTGTGTGTGTGTGTGTGTGTGTAATAAATACACTTCCAACATGTACAAAATACATCACCCCTCGACATGTGAAAAGTTGAACACACATTTTCAGCTATGCTAGGAAATCGAACCCTGGCCCTCCCTAGCTCATCAGGGTTTTAATACACGGCTATAGCAACGCTATAATTTCCCTGGTTAACTATTATGGCTGTATATATTTTGATATCTGTATACAAGCACTACATGTACAAAATACAGTTTAGTTTCACTATGCCTGTGGGGGAATCGAACCCCAGGTAATATAGGGAAATACATGTATTCACACAAGACAATTAAGTTTACGTTTGGTGGAAATAATTTTGTTTTGATTTATAACCGTTACTTTATTGTCTAAAGTGTGCCACTGTATGATAATTTACGCTATAATTTCCCTGGTTAACTATTATGGCTGTATATATATATATTTGATATCTGTATACAAGCACTACATGTACAAAATACATTTTAGTTTCACTATGCCTGTGGGGGAATCGAACCCCGGTAATATAGGGAAATACATGTATTCACACAAGACAATTAAGTTTACGTTTGGTGGAAATAATTTTGTTTTGATTTATAACCGTTACTTTATTGTCTAAAGTGTGCCGCTGTATGATAATTTAACAACCAGACGTGTAGGTAAATGAACCCTGGACCAGTATCGCGCCCCCCTAAGTTGCTGGTTGAATATTTGATCTAGCAACTTGTAAACATGAATTTAATAAGTTTCTAAAGCGACAATTATAATTTCCAGTCTATGAATGTCTGTACGGGAAATGAACAGGGGACCATTTAAATCCCTTACTGGAACATGTACAAAATACCAACCACGGGTGTTATTTATCGCTATGAAAGGGTAAACAGTCATTTATCTGCTTGCAGCGTCAGACTTGTTATTGGCTCTTGTTACGGCACCCCCTCAACCCTTCTATCTATAGCTGTCACCGTAAGAAACCCCCCTTCGCTAATGACAGGGGGGTGAGGGACTGCTGAGTTCTGTCTCTCTCTCGCTCTTTCAAAAAATATTTTTGCTCTGGCTTAAAGTGACTTCTAACGCTATCTACAAGAGAGCGAAAGCACTCATACATGAAATGCTGTGGTCAGGCCTGCGCGCGATATCTACCGGATAGATAATAAAACACCTCACTGCCCGAATTATTTTTTCTATCAGTAGAAATATATTTTAATAGAAAAATTATTTTTTTCAGCTCAGGGCACTTTATACGCATTACTTAAAGACTAAGACATCCGCCGCTGCCTGTTAATTTATCAGACAGACATTCTTAGCCGTGTCGGAATTAAACCAGGACCGGTAGACATGCTATCGACTGCACTAAGTTGACGGTTGAATTGGATCCAGTACATTGCAACACTACTAAAAAGACAGTTATAATTTTCTCTGAATGTTGTAATGACAAGAGCTAATATTCTTTTTTGGTTAAAGTTGAAACGGACCAGCTGACAAAATGTACTAAATAACAGTGGTTTGGGAGGGGGGGGGAAGAGAGCGCGCAAATAACTGTCTATTTCTAACCTAGTGACTATATAGTATTGTTACTTGTAGACGGTACTTACATAGCAGCAGGTCTAGCGCATCCAAATCACCACAGGCGTCTGTGGGCGTCTGTCCATTGATATGGGGCGGTGTGATGACGGCTGGGGGCGGGCTACGGATGACGGGAGGCTGTGCGATGACGTCGTTCATCACCGTAGGCGCAATGCTGTTCCTCAGCCCCTCATCCAGCCCATAAGGGTCCCATAAGTCTGAAATTTAATAAACACATATTAATTACTATCGCGGCGGGGGAAAAAAAACCACTATAGAATCTATAGCAAGAAGCTATTTACCCATAGACCACTCGCCATCCGCGATGCAAATACCGTCCTCCGTAAAAAGGTTTAAAGGATCCGGGCTACTCGGTTCTGCCAACACTGTGGGGATGTATTCTTCTTCTTCTTGATGCGCTGCCAAAGGAACAAGAAAAAAATGTTCACCAAGATGTGATGAGAAAAAAACTCTTTTAAATCTTACCCGAATTTATCCAATTTTCCAACGCGTCGAAACTCGAAAAAAATGTTCACCAAGATGTGATGAGAAAAAAAACTCTTTTAAAACTTACCCGAATTTATCCAGTTTTCCAGCGCGTCGAAACTCATTTTTGATGTTTATCACACTCGATTATTAATCACAATGACCGAATGTAACGAGATCAAGGTCTATTTATAGTCGCTTCAATGGGGGTGTGTGCCACATGAAAGGTGGCGCCTTCTCATTGGTCGAAAATAACATTTCCGAATCGGAGCCTACCAGGCCCGTGTAAGTACCGTTATATTTCATTTGCGTTAAAGCTTTCACAGAGGACGGAGGTCTTTCTTCAGCGCTGTCTAGGGGTGGATCCTATGACAGTCGGGCGTGCAAATGCTGGTTCACATCTCGCCCCGTGACTGGAGGGGGTAAGGACTTCGACTCGACAAACGCCAAAAGTCCCTGGTTCGATTCCCTTCGATGATATCTGAGCAAAACCCTTTTTTTTCACTCTCGCAAATGTGGGGTGCATTTTTCAACTTGCCTGAAGCATTGGACGGACGCGCACCTACTTGATTAATTCTAGACAATAGCCTCAATAAGATATATATGTATGTTGTTATATTTTGAAGTTTAGCTATAGTAATGGAAATGCCTGCGTGTTTATTTTTTCCATCCGCACAAATGCTGGTTCACATCACGCTCTGTGACTGGAGGGGTAAGGACTTCGACTCGACAATCGGCAAAGTCTCTGGTTTGAACCCCGTCGATGATATCTAACCGGAGTAAACATTTCAACCATTTATAAGAAAACACTAGGTGATAAAACTGAATACATCCCAACTAGTAGCGGGGTTCGAAACCCTGTACTAGTTCCGTTTTTTCGAGAGGTCGGTGCTTATCAGTCACTGGGTCTGGTTCGAATCCCTTGGGTTGAATAATCTTTTTAGACATTTTTTTTCTACATGAAAACACTCATATTTTTAATGCACCCGTTATACTTTTTTATCCTCCTGGTTATTTCTAGTCGAGTATCATTAGTTGTTTGTATATATTTTAATTCTAGTCACCCCATGAGGCCTTCTAGTTCGAGTTTCTACCAAAAGATGGCTGTAGCTTACTAGAAACAGAGTAGCCAAAATTAGCTTTGAGTCCACGACCTCTGTGACAAGGGGGTGGGACTTGGGGGTGGGGTTGGCGGGAAAGACGAGTTCAAGAAACTTTAAACGTTTGCTTATTGCAACATAAAATTTTCCACTGGGAGGCAACTGACCCCCTCCTACCCCAACTCAACATTGCCACACAACGTCAGTGACGTAGGGATGGGGGAGGGGAAAAAGTGAAAGGAGAGGAGGTATGACGAGATGAGGGGGTTTGCTCGCATTCAACTGAGTGCTGTCAGAGGGCACGGTCATGCTGTCCTCGCGAGTAGGGTTGGTGAAAGGGGCCTTATGGTTGACTCGCACTCTTCAGCACGCTGCCGTCAGGAGAGCTTCGTGCTCGTGTTCCTCCCCATACGTGGTCACTACTCGTTAAGCGGCCGACCCCCTCCATCTACGCAGGACAGTCGTAGCGAGAGGTTCGTGCAGAGACGTATGCTCACCATCCAAATAAAATATACTCCAATGTCCTTCCCCCTACCCATACATGAATAATTAATTAGCACACATCAATAATCAATTAGCAGACATGAATAATTAATTAGCACGCAACAATAATCAAGAAAAAAAAGGGCCCGCACAAGTACCAACATGTTCAAGGCGTGGTGGGGTTGTAGGGGATGGGGGGTGTAGGGGAGGGGTTGTAGGGGAGGAAATTTCGTAATCAACTGGTGGAGATTTTGTAATCAGAGCGGAGGGAGGGGAGGGGGGGTGGTCTAATTATAGCGGCCAATCAGAGAGCGAGGGGGCGTGGTCACGTGACCAGCTCTAAGCCTATCAGCGTCTGTTTTCATAGGGCCACCGGACTACTTATATCAAAGTGAATTTCCCCCATAAGAAATAATGGAAACTCAGATGATTCGTCCCACAACCCAAAAATATTTAATCTAAGAATGATTAATACCTTTTTTATTTTCGTTATTTAAATGTAATTGTACTGTAATCAAATTTATTAATTAAATTTAATGGTGGCTGGTGTGAGGTACACGAGAGAGAAGAGGAGAAGGAGGTGGGTTATAGTATAGGACGACTTCCGCTGTCACTAACGAAATCACTGCTATATGTTGGCTCACTCAAATATTTTTCTTTTTGTGCGACGTTAACAAAGAACCTATCCAATGACACTGCTCGGCAGACAAAGCGTAACCATAGTACTACTCGTATTGCAAGATATCGCTCGTTTATCAAGTTAAAATTTATTGAAAATTTTTGCTCGTCTTACAAAACACTCGCAGACCAAGTTACTCGCAATCCAAGGTTTTACTGTACTTGACATTCTCACAAAAACTTTGAAACTGTCAATACTTGATAAATCACCAATTTCAAGTTTTCTTTCGTCCTTTATCAAGTCACTTATGATATAATTTCCACTTTGCTTGTCCTTACTTTGAAGATATGGACGAACCCACATCCTTTTCCTATTTTTCTGTCTTCCTGCAACAATATCCCCTACATAAGCTGCAACAATAGCCACCTCTTCCTGTGGCTCAAACTGGAGGAGCTGTCAATAACATGTTACTATCGAAACTTCCCTCGGCTTGTTAATATACATGTTTCAATAACTTTGCTATCCACTTTTAATTTTGACGTTTCAAATTGTTCATGACATGCTACAACACTTTAGTCGAAAACATAGTTATAAACATTATGTTACCAACAATGTTTTTGCTTTTTCTCGATGTATTACCCATTTGGGCTATACTCAAATGTTCTAATTACTCCAATGCGCTAGGGATAAGGAAGTATACCCGCATTTGCGTGGAGAGAAATTGGAAAAAGATTTACAAAAAAAAAACACCTTAAATACACCCGACCAGGATTTAAACTCCTATCTCCCAGTCATCTGCGGTCAAATCCATTGCTAGAGCGACGCGTTAGAGCTTGCGGCCACCGAAGTGAGGTTTTGTAATTATTAACGTACGAACTAGAGATGTCACGATACCTTCTTTTCTCGGTTCCGATTATTAAGTTCAACCACTATTCTCGATCTCGATTCTTGAACATTTCCTAATTTAATTATTTTTCCAAGCATACAACCTCATTTAAAAACATATTTATTCAACATATTAGCATTTTTTTAAAAAAGTTAATAATACAAAATATAATCTTTTAACAAAGAAAAAGATCCGTTACCAAGTATTAAAGCATATTTTACCAAATTAATAAAATAATGAGGAAATATATTAGAAAGAATGTATTTTTACCTTCAAATAAAACCTCGCCGAGTCAAATAATTTTTAAAAAAAGGTATAACAAACAATTGTCGAAAGCACAAGTCTTATAAATTCACCAAATAGAGTTGTTAACTGAATCAAAATATGTAGCAAATAGTATCAAATAAACTAATATCAGAGATATTCGATTACCACTTTTTCTGAATTTTGCCATTTTCTTAGTTTACAGTACTTTCATTGAGAGCTAAGAATCGAATTATAGAGAATCGTAATGTTAAGATCGATTTTCGATTCTTCCGATACTAATAAGAATCGAGGATATCGAAGAATCGATTTTAACATCCCTAATACGAACTAATTAATTGTATACCGGTCCTAATCTCTAGGCTAAGGACGTCTGTACATTTATAAATGGAATATCTTTTTGAAGTATATTTATACTCTCTCCCAGCACCCTTACATTTCCGCTCCTGAACGGTCGCGACGGTCGAGGGGGGCTTGGAACAAACTAGTGCTCCTCCACCCCCTGTAATCCGGGCAGCAGAAGCCTTGGATAGCAGCGAGCGCACAAGCTGGTTATCGCACTGTAGGAGTAATGTTGTAATGCGGTTGTGTAGTCTAGTTGGCCAGTCCTTGAATTACTTCCTCGTACCTTACCCTTCCTCCCCCGCTGTCACATTGTGATGGAGGATCCCCGACGGTAACCTTGTTCTAGATCTCTGACCTCGAGGGATTGGGATTTGTAGTGCGGTTCATGTTGAGATACAAATGCTAGGTTTGTACCTCCATCTTGGTTTAGTGGGATTTATATAATTAAATTGTTATTTAAACTAAACGAAATATGTCGTGGCTATTTTTATTCCACTCAAAGAATTGTGTGTTTAAGTTATCGTTTTTTGTCGATTCATACTTTAATTAAAAGATCAGGGTGAGAACAGAAAAACACTGTTTTGTTTTGCTGATCAAAAGCTAAAAAAAAAAAAGTTGAATATGGCCACATTTGGATATTTGTATTATTAGCTCCTAAATAAACTAACACATAGGTATGCCATATAGGCCTAAGTAAATGGTTCTGTCGACAATATAAAAGAGCTCCAGCAAATGGAAGTATTACATAATTATATTCTTTAAGTTACCGATATTCGTGCTAATTGTGTTTGTTTAATGCGCATTTTTTGAACATAGCTTGATCAATTCACTAAGATGGGGATGGAAGGGGTTGCGAGAAAAAGCCAGTGTTTTTGCAGTTTATATGGCAAAAAAAAAAAATCCAAAATAAATAAAATATTGCTCCAGTAAAAAACATAGTTTAATTTTCTTCACATAGTGACCTCACAATTTCTTGAATACCTTTCAAGGGTGATCTGGAATTTAATTACAACTTTTTCTCTTCATTTTAAAAGTTTGTTGGATAATGCCACCGTGCTCATGACAGATATTCAGGAAATTTTGATATCAACATGTGAATAAAATTAAACTCTTTGTGTTTGTACCGGAGCAATATTTTATTTATTATGTCCGGAAAAAAAAAGTATTGCCACAAAAACTGCAGAAACACCTTTTCTCGCGTCCCCTTCCATCCCACCTTAACTAAGTGATACACATACCATCCATCTTCTTTCAGGCAATGAATGGAATTAAAATGTTGTCCCTCTAGATCTGCGATATTTTAAAAAAAAACTAATTCTGATAACATTCCAGATTATTATTATTATTATTATTATTATTATTATTATTATTATTATTATACTACTACTAGCACCGCGTCTTACTACCCGTTCGGGTTATACGCACTTACGCTAATGTGTAGTGGTAGGGTGATTGTGAGATGAAATGGAGGACCTACAGTTTAACGTGGGATCCGAACCACGGTGGAGGCCTGGCATTCCTCACATTCACAAGTTGTGATTAATACACGTCTTGTCAGAGGTGAAGGAAGGTTTTGGCAATCAGATAAATCTATGCTGGGATTGAGGATTGAACCCCGGAACCCCAGCACAAAGTCTGACTGTCACCTTTACCCTAGACCGGCAGGTCACACATTCCAGATTAATCTAGACATTCCTGCATTAATATAAATCCCTCCTTTGTGAAGGTTATTCCCCATTTTTATAAATGGTGCAGGGACATCATTCCCTCCACCACTCGCTCAGCTGATACTCGGAGTTGGTTTAATTCCAGTTGCGTTAATCGTTCTAAACTGTTGCCATTTGCGAATGAAGGATTTGCGCATTCTTTCTAAGGGGCTTACCCTTTGCGGTGATGGTCCTGTTTATAGATGATGATGATTATGTAATTTGCCGCGGTAGAGTAGTATTGTGTTTCGGATTAATGAGCCAATGTGGTTGCTCTGAGGACCTATTAGCAAGATTAACCTAGTTATGAGCTAGTCCCCGTGGTCGAGAGGAATTGGGAGGCAGATTACAGGTCTGAGAGACCATGGCTCTCACTCACTCCATGCAAGTAGCTTCGTGAACATGCAGAATGTACCGCGCTAACTCGTAGTACAGTAGACTACACTGTCATGTACAGGGTGGCTTGGAATTTAATAACAACTTTTCTCTTTATTTAAAAAAAAAATGCCTCGTATATTGACGCTATGCTCATGACCAAAGCCCGGATTTTTATTTAATTATAGAATTTAATCCTGGCAGCTATGAATGTGAAAACCAAAATGTCTACAAATTAGATTGTTTGAGAGTGCATTTTTAGTTTTAATATTATACAAATATATTACTGGAATCTACATAATATCGAAGCTTTTACATAAAATAACATTTTGCGTGGTTTTTTACCGTGGTGTTTTTTTTTATGTAAAGTACTTTTTAATGAAATCGTTAAATTTCAAGCAATCTATACTGTAATAAAGGAATGTATCCAGGGAAGGAATGGCAGCGAGGAAGGTACAAAGTCAGGTATGCCGGCTCGTCAGAGAGGATTACATTTGCCCTAACGTAACTTTGTATCTAACGTTTTTTGTTCTGTGGAGCGAAGAGAATGCGGTGTGGTCAGATAGTGGCTTCAGCAGCACGTCTCTTGTTTGGCGTGTCGGTTTGTAAACACAAGTTGAACAGTTTTAATAACAATTCCTTAATTTGACTAGCTCATTTTCCCGTTCTTTGATATTATTTTTTTTAATCGGCAAGGCAAAGAACAATATGGAAAATGGAACCCAAATCAATCAAGGAAATGTAATTTGAAGTATATCATAATAGTACGACCCGTAAAATGGTATCTTTAAAAGCAAACAAGACCTACCATGTGTAAGACTTTAAGTGTAATATTAATACCGGCTGGTAAGTTGAGATCAAACACTTAACCCTAGACCGAAAAAAATCATTCTAGAAAACTGACTTTAAAAAATCTAGGGTGGTTTAACATTCACTTGTTTTTTAAGAGCTGGCCAAAGTGGAGGTTCCATTGGAGAATTCCTAAAATCAGTTATATAATGCCATTTATTTGAAGTACTTAATTAATGGGAAAGCTATTAGGTGTAAAACCAACTAATAATGCGATACAACTCGTTGAAAAAAAGAGTAATTGTACATATTGTTTTAATTTAAAAGAGTGTTTCTATTAATCATTATTAGATCATCACATTCTTTAACTGTTGTTGCTGAATATTTATGTACATAATTTGTAGGTTAATACCAGGGGTGGCTTAAGGGCTGGGCGAACCGGGTGGCTGCCCGGGGTGTCAGATCGAGGGGGCGCCAAACAGAGCATCAACCTAACCTAACCTAACCTAACATAACTTGGGAATGATATAGAAATAATTCCCAAACCTCAAAACTCCAAACGTAACGTAACCTGGGCGTAATATTGGAGTTGCTAAGCATAACACTCATTCACTTTTATGATACCAACATGAAATTTGACATAGTGGTATAGTTTCTTGTGGTGAATTAAATGGGCTATAGTGTCAATTTTAAAAAGTTAATTTACATCCGCCATATTGAAAAATGGCGTCCCAAAATGGTATTTTGTTATTATTTATTAAATCATTCATTATACGATTCAATATATGATTCATTATATCAAAATTAAAGAGGCGAACATTGGCTACAAAAACATATTCTAACAGTTTTCTTTGCAATCCTAGCCATTTTTATAATGAAACGTATGTAGTACTCTATGATGCACATTTATGAAGTTTCCCCCTTCAGGCTATTTTCATGCCACACCCATGTTACGTTAGGTTTGGAGTTGCTAGGTTTTTCATGGGCATGGGGAAAATTTAATTTGGGGGGGGGGGGGAGTTGTGTTAAAAACCTTAAGTTTATGACATGATGTTAAGACTTACTTTTAAACCCTAAGAATTAAAAACATTTTATACAATAGTAGCGGAACTTTATTTATGTGAGAGGGGGGGCAAAAACAAAAAAAAAATATTTTGGTTTTTTTCTACCCTCCTCTGCCCCAGTTGAGTCTAGAAAATTGGATGGTCCTATAATCTCTTTAAAGTGGTCCTCGTTTAGAGAATTTTTGAACATCAGACTATTTAACAGCTATTTAGAATATTGCTTCCCCCCAAAAATTTTAAAATTTGTATACTTCTTTAGGATATTTGAAGTAGTCCTTCTTTGGCAAATTTTTTATGATTAGGCGTCTGGAAAAGCTATTTTCAAAAGTGCTCAACATATATTTTTTTAAATATAAATCAGATTTCCTAGAATATGTATTTGAAGTGGTGCTCGCCCAGAATTTTTTTGAAATTTGGAATGCCCTAGAAGCTATTTGGAATGTACTCCACTTGATTTCTTTTTCGAAATTTAGATACCACTTGGAGCTATTTGAAGTGGTCTTCCATTTTTTAAATTGGATGCTCCTAGAAGCTATTTGAAATTGTCCTCACCGCGTTTTTTCTCCTATCGTACTCATGCTACTTTAGGCTTAGAGCTGTTGGTTTTGGGGATTATTTTCATACTATCCTAGTATCCCCCGTTATAAAAGGGAGCGCCAAAAAGCAATTTATATAAGAACATAAATAAAAGGAACACTTCCATTGGCTTTTAATGTGTAGCGAGCAGGGAAATTTAAAATAAACCTCTTAGCGTTAATGTTGATACTCAGGACTTAATTAGCTGTAGAGTGATTAATATTAGCAAAATGAATCTTAGCGTGTTTTTACTATTATGTGTATGAGGTTTTTTCCTAATTATTAGTTGACACAATAACTCTTTTAAGTAATCCTAGTGGATTCTGTATTCTTCAAGCACCGCGTATTACTACCCGCCCGAGCTATATGCTTGTGTATTAATAACGCTAATGGTTTTAGGGATGAGAGGTATTTAGAGGCAATGGACCCGCATTTGTGTGGAGGGATAGTGAAAAACCTGTTTTGAAAAAAACCTTCGTACACCCGAACCTCAATCCCCCCCGTCATTGAAAGTCTAGTCTAATGCGAGAATACCGCCTCAGGCCTCATGCGTTACCGAAGCGTGCTGATTCTGTATTTAATCCCTAAGGCGTCATTCAGGAAGAGAAATACTTTTCCAATTGTTAAAATACGCTTTTAAAACAATTTGTCAACGTTTTAGCTCTCCGGAACTGTTCATTTGTACCTTTAGGTTGTACATGTTTGTTTTTACTACACTAATATCCTTGTATGACATGATAGAGGCGTGTAGAATTTAATTTACGACGTAGCTTAGTTTATTTTGTTAAGTTTTCTGCTTATACTTTTTCCAATAATTAGATCAGTTAAGCGAGGTTTGATTATATAAATATATTAAACATTTTCTGCGCCCTGTCAGCTGTAATAAAAGAAAAAGTATTATGTTAAAAACTAGCTGTTTGCGGTAACTTTTTAAATATGAAGTCAAAAGCAAAACTTGAAATATGCAAATCTGAAGTCAAAGATAAATTTGTTATTGTTCTCACATAACACTAATTGTTTTTTAAATCATTCACTAAGTGCTTCGAGGTAAAGTTAAAGGCTTGGAGAGCGAGGAAAAACTATTTC
The DNA here is from genome assembly GCA_033556935.1 of Timema podura. Classification (NCBI taxonomy): domain Eukaryota; kingdom Metazoa; phylum Arthropoda; class Insecta; order Phasmatodea; family Timematidae; genus Timema; species Timema podura. The sequence continues at coordinate 18,614,815 of JAVRXN010000005.1, read as the reverse complement.
ATGTGCTCATTATTTAAATTTATTTTTATGCTTATGTTATAGATATTATTTAATCATGAGTCTATGTTAAAATACTGTTTGGCAACTCTTTTAAATGATTAATGATTGAAATATTATTAAAAACTCTTTAGGGCAAATTTTTGTCTGCCCTGCCTTTATAAAAATAAAACCTCGCATGGCTATGCCTCATAGCCAAACTACGCCAATAAATTCACTGATCCAAAGGGTTGGCCCCCGGCTGCTTGGAATGTTCGTGGTTTTGTTCAAGAAGACTTCTCTCTCTAATGACCCGTTCGGTGGCAGCATGGTCTAACGCGCTACTCTCGCAGTAGACTTGACTACCGGTTACTGGGGGGATCGAGGTTCGAATCTCAGTTGGGTGTACTGAGGTTAGTTTTTCCTAAATGGTTCTCCGCCCCTCCCTCCACGCAAATGCGGATACACTCTAAATATAACCTTCCTAATCCCTGAACTCATTAGCGTAGTTATACCATAAGCCAAACTGGTAGTAAGACGTGGTTCTAATATTAAAAAAAATCTCTGATGCGGTGCCCATTCTAAGGATTTTGTAATTTTGGGCGCCATCTCTGATACTTGGAAATATTTGTGAATTACTAAAAGAGTATAATCTTCTTTACCTGAGCTAATTCACCTTTCTTAATTTAGTTAAGGTAAGCTAACAAACATGAGTCATAAAGTTTTTTTAATATATAACTGAAACTCGTCGAATTAATTATTTGTAATTCCTGCCATTTTTATTGTTATTAAGACACTCGTAGAAACAATACTTTTGATATCACGTGTAGTGAATCGATTTAATCCTTCGTGAATCAAAATTATATTTTATAAATATTGTGATTCAATCAGTTTACATTAAATATTCAATTAGAAACAAAATTCCGACAAATGTATAAATGACGAACTAGAAACATACTCCACTCACTCCCTCCCACCCTTTTTACTTTCTCGCTATCTTACAGATAGAGAAAGTATTGTGATCGTTAAAAAAAATCGAAATCGAGATTTTGATGAATCTCGACGTTTCATGACCCTCTGAATCCAAAAATGTGGTTTTTGCATTTCCGTATGTCTGTCTGTCTGTTTGTACCTCCAACTAAGCCTAAACTATTTTATCGATCGGCTGAAACTTGTTATCTAGGGTTTTCATAGGGTTGCCCCGAGGGGTTTTTGGAATTGGATATATAACCCTAAAACTAAGGGTAGTTTACTGAAGGGTAAAAATAGAAAGTCCATTTTCTCAAAAGCGGTTATAACGACTTTTGATTAAAATTCGTATCTAGGCGTTGATTAAGTTTATAAATAAACTGGCTATTTTCATTTTCCCATGAAAATGATTTTTAGGGTACTTTAGAGAAGCTGAAATTTCCGTATTTCCGCAACTATTTGAGATACTAAATCACTTATAATTGCAAAAAAGTAGTACTAATAAAAATAAAAAACTTTTATATGAAATATATTTTTATAAAACCAACCGTTTCTGAGATATTGGCAAATATATTAATACAATTTTGTGCGCTTTAGTTGTAAAGAGATACTACTTAAGTTTTAACGCAATAATTCTCCAATGCCATAGAGTAATTAAATATAAGTCTCAAAAAGTTTATATTATTTTTCCTTAAACCTCTTTGGAGAAATGTTTGTACAACAACGATCTATCTCCATTTTAGACTCAATAGTCAAAATTTACATTTTTTTTATTTGTCCAAATTTATAAATGAGGAATTTAATAACAATGCGATGGCATGAAGATGTGCAACACCTAATGAGATGTCGAAAATGTTAACCGAAAGTCGAAATTTTAATACGAAGTGTTGACCCTTGTGGATCCAACATGGATATTTTTTTATCGGTCCAAACATACAAATGAGGACATTAATTCTTTAAAAATAAAAATAAAAGTTTAAAACCGGGACTAAATAATGTTTTACATAAATATAGTGCAACTTATGCTTGGGTTTGCTAGTGTATATTTTTTCGTTTAACAAATATTACGAGTTTTGAGTAAATATCTACATTTTTAAACAATAGACCGAGAAAGTCCTTGCGGAGTTCCGTACCATTTATTTTTAATGACGTAAACCTCAAGAAAGTTACAGTTTTAATCAAGCTGTTTGAATACGAACTGGTATAACTAACGAACGCTAATTACCTTTGCTTGCTAGTTAATAATATACGTAACAATGTGACGGGGAACCACAAAACTCATTCCCTCTTAATTAAAACGGAACATTCCGTCTTTACAGTAAAATATATTTTGTTCTCACTTCAAAGTAAATTGACACCGCTTCATTCATACAATGTATGTAGTTAATTTTATGTTTTAATTTTTGTATTTAAGAACATTGATTAATTTTGTTTGGTGTGCACCGAGTTTCATACTACCCGTCTGGATTATCCGCGTACTCACACTATAATAGGGTGTAAATACGAAACAGGTAATTTATGTGAAAATTTACACTCATTTGCATGGAATAAGATTGAGAACTAACCTAGAAAAAAAACATCAGAATATCCATCTAGGATTTGAACTCTTGATCTTCGCGTCATTCACACACTAGACGAGACTGACACCTTTGTCCGCGTGCCCACAAAAAAAAAGTATGAATATACATATTAAGTAAACCTCTTGAAGAACTGGCGCCAAACGAGTGTCTTGCATTCTCTTTTATGTGTGTTTATAATCTGTAAAGCACGTGGAATAGATCGTTTACTGATGACGACATTAACTCATTAATGAACGTAATGTTCGGCGCTATCCAGGCGGGCAGAAACCCCCCTCGGTTAGTGATATTCGCCAATGAGAGTCGTCGCGCCCCCCTCCGTCCTGGTCGCAGCGAGGGTGAAGTGGGGTAGGGTATGGACTGAGCAGAAGCGGCCTCCGACCGGCTCAGAGACAATCGCGGGTCCCGGGTGGGTGGGTGGTCGACAACAACGCGCCGCGCTTTCATCGGAATCCTCTTGTATTTCGCGTGCTCTCCCCTCCACCTATCTCTTTTTAATCTCATCTCGGGAGATCGTTCGGGAAAAATATCGTGACCGCTGTTTGATTAGCATCGCACTAGATATTATAATCAGGCTGGCTGGCTTAGTCGGCGCGAATTCACAGATCTGCCGTCAACCGGAGTTTTAATGAGCCGCTATTAACCGTATCGCACGCGCGTTATGGTCCCCTCCTTCTCCCCGTTTTTCTGACGCGCGCAGTGCTTGTGTGAGACCTGCGCCGCGCTCCTCGTACTCTCAACTAATCTTGTGTGTGTGTTTTAGTGGTTTTGTCGAGATTATCAAGTTTATCTCCGAGTACATTGTCTTTATACGAGCCGCGTTTCAAATTAATTAATTCGTCACACCATAAAAAGTCGCTGAAATAGAACAGAGAGCTGTGATTTAACTTAACCTTGTCGCCCTACTCATCCACCCTTATTTTCCCCGAGAGTCGCGAGTGCGTCAAGTATTGTGAATAACCATTCGAGTGTGTGGCGGAGTCTCTCACCCTTAGCTCAACGAGTTTATGCGCTCTTAGGAGCTGGCAGGGGTTCGATTCCTGTCGCTCTACGTGCCAAGATTTTTCATATAATCCTCACTCGTCGTTATTTAGGAATAATTTCATCAAACTGGTCATTAAAATAAAACAGAGGCGGTTAAGCTAATGACCAAAGTTGACACGCACACGTCTGAAGTTAAATCACATCTAAATTACAATTAAATATGTCGTCAAACAATAAACTGTTGACAAGTGTAATTCTTAACTTATTCTGTGAAGGGTTGATAACAAATATAAAATACTAGAAACATTTTCATATCTAGTTCACTTTGAATATATCTTTGGCAAACGTCACATGTGCCAACCAGATTGTTTGTGTGTTGGTTTTTTTTTTCTCTCTCTCACTTTCATCTAGAGCAGGAAATCGTCCCCTTGGTCCATGTGTGATCGTTTGGTAAATAGACTTCGTCGCCTTTGAGCGTTAATAGTGCGCATGGCCCAGTAGCACGCCATCCGTATCAACTTGCTCAACCTGAAGACCAACAATAGTGGACCGTCACGGTAGTTGAAGTAACTCGTTCTACTTCGCTTGGCGACGTGTGTGGGGGCTTTTTTTTTTAGTAGCTACTAGGTCCGAAAATTGATGTAAGAACTCTTTTTTTCGCGTGTGAAATGAATAAACACACGGATGTTGGTTGACTTTGGCGAAGGATTTAGGGGTTTGTGGGACAAATGATCATACGCTTATAAAAAAAATTGTCGTTATTCCAGTTTATCGAGTGCTCATTAGTTTGTTTTTTTTACACAGGCCGTGTTTTTTTTTTCGAATTTGTCATCACAGTTCTAAAAGAAGTTGTGTCGTCTGCTAAAAGAAATATTTTTAGCTCGCGGAACCTGCAGAATATCGGCGTGCACTGATTCTACTTGGTTAAAACGACATGTGGACGAAACGTCTATGATAGTTTTAAATCTTAAGCATCCTTATAATTCTGGCAACTAGGATAATAACTGCAACGACATATACAAACTAAATAATATTGTTTGTTCTCCTCATTTCTATTTTTTTCATTTCGGATAATTAACAAGGATATTGACATATTTTTGCTTTGTATTTTTTTGGTATTTAAATATCCCACACAAAAAAATTCAGTCATATATTTGCAGTGAATTTTTGCAAGGAAAGTGAAGTAACTCTTAAAATCGCGTCAATGTGAGTCTAGCTTTGCTAATACCCTGGGCAGTGCGCGCGCCAAATTCAAAGTATCTCTCTGTGAATGTGTTTGGGTCGCATGGGTGAGGGGGGGCCTTGCACGTTTGCACCCCGGCGAAGGGCCGGTTAGACAGAGACGGAGAGATGTTGAGGGACCGGCGGCGTAAGTCGCTCACCTTCGACAAGTCGCCCGTGGAGCGGCTGCGCACCGAGCGGCGCGGGAGTTTCGCCGCCCCCACGAGCACCACCACCCCCGCCGCCCCTGGGCTGTCCACCCCCGACCGGCAGGAGCGCAGGGGCAGTCTCGTGCAGAGGTAAAACTTTCACTGTACCCGCTTGCCGCATTGACGTCATGTGTTACCTCCGGCCCGGGCGGGCTGCTCTGGGGATACCACCATACAACCGGTGCAGTTCCTTTGATTCCACCTGTTCAGCCTTCTTTATGCTAGGTGGTTTTTAATCTTGATCTCAAATGACATAATTTAAATATACGCATTTATCGAGAGGCAAGGACGTATAAAGCTAATTCTAAGGGGGGAGGGGAATTCCACTATTTACTATACTTGGGGTTCATAAAATTACAGGTGTGTCAGATACCCCCTGTCCCCTCCCCCACTTCCTTCGACCTTATCTGGAGGAGTCACACGTCAAGTGTAAAGTAAATTGCATATAAGTGACATACCACAAACAAAATAAACTTGGGTTTAATTTGTAATAAATGTCAGGACACCTTAGCATGGTTGGTAGCGTGTCTGTCAACTAAACTAAGGGTCCCGGGTTTGATTCCTGACGTGGCTTAAAAACTAATTGTTGGTAAAATGTGGGATTCCCCTTTCTTAGTGATGAATTAATGGATGATGGATGTTGTCTGGTATAGATTTAAGTTATTTTATAAGTCGTGTTCTGACCTAATCAGTCAGTTCAGAAAGTGCACGTTAAACGTCTCAAATAAAAAAAATATTTGGACTTGTACGTACATTGCATGTATAAGACAGACTATTCCAATAATTCAATAATTAATCAATAATTTAAGACTCACTAATAGCGTTTCCATGTTTTTCTTTTAATACAACGAAAAAAATAATATTAATTAAATATAACCGTATAAACTTGTGGGTGAAGGAGGTCTCCCCTTTTTTCGCTACAGCCCCATAAGTAAATTTGAATCCAGAATGGTAATGTTTTATTCAAATCTCTAAGCTATATCTCTTAAACTTGCGGCGATAGATGCCAGTGGCGCACCGACATTTTCTTTAAATCAGTTTCCTCTAGAAGTTATTTAAAGTAATCTTTCCCCGGTTTTTTTTAATTGGTGCTGTAGAACTTATTTGGAAAGGTCTTTGCCTGAAGATTGTTTTGAAAATTATATGCCCCTAGAAGCCATTTAGTATGGTCCCAATCTGGCAAATTTTTGAAAATGTTGAGGTCTTGAAGGGGAGCAACTGCCCTATTTTATTCCCCCTTCCTCTGGGTGCACCACTCCTAGATGCCACACCTTATGAATTAGTCACAAGTATCCAAATAGACGAATCTGAGGTTGTATGTTAGTCGTCAGGCATCGTGACACTCTGATGTTTGTTGATCTGCCAGCAGAAAACATAGGTCCTTTGTGTTTGATCAAAGGCCTCTTGCTAAGAGCACAGCCAGCCGTCGAGGATCTGGTAAAATGGGCCGACGGCTAAATGTGTGTTCTAATTATTGTATCTTGGCGGGAGGGGGCTCAGCTCTAGGTAAGGCTCTAGATCGGAGAAAGGATAAGAGCAGCGTTTTTCAACCGGTGTGCCGCGGAAGTTTGGAAGAAGACAATAAAAAAAAGATATATTTTGATCAACAAAAATAATTATTTAAAATCCATAATATTATTTTTTAAATAAACCATTATTAATATTAAATTTTTTAATAAGCTCTATCCTTAAAGATCTTATGGTCTGCCTTGATAATTTTAGCACCTTGTTCATTGTGCCGTGAGGTTATTAAGGCAATTGAACAACTTATTTTTATTTTAGTACTATGGGTTTTCCTTGGCTACCTCGGGTTTGATTAACGACCCTGCCCTGATCCCCCTAACCATCTCGCCAACTTTCAGTTTTTTCTATCCTCTTTCTTCCCAAACAATCAAGTTACACTTAATTTTTTTGCCCCTACAACGCGTATATCTAATTAAAAACACAGTTAAAGAATGAACTTTTTAAACTTGTAATCCGGGTCCGGGGATAAATTCCCGGAGAAGGCCGGGATTAGATCACTGCTAAACTGGCATTGTTCCCTTTCAGTACGCAGTTGGTGACGGGACCTACTGTGGTGTTTGTCTTGTAATCTAGATAGAATAAACCTACGATGGACTTTGAAGACGTAAATAAAGCCCGAGCAATGAATCCACGCCGGTTTGAAAATGCTTAATATTGCGAGAATCTTACGACCTTCGGAGTGATGCATGTAAGCGTTGTCCTTGCTACAGCTGACCTTCACTCATGAGGTCATCTGCTCGGGATTTAATACACACACCTGGTTATAAACCTGAAATAAAAGGAAATCGGTGGATCTAAAATAAATACAATCAACTCGTAATTTTATTTTGAGCATTTCGCTCTACCTATGCTTAAAATGCCCATGTAGAATAAACTGAACAGTCAATTTTCTAACGATTAAAGATCGGGGGGTAGGGGGGCTTACATGCACTCGCATTAGCGTAGGAAGAGGATAGAAAAATAGTGATAAATCGCCCAGGTGAGTTTTGAACCTTGACCTCTCAGTCACAGGAAATTCAGTTTATTGTGCACTTGACGTCTTGGGCTTTGTGGCCACCGTTGCGGGTTATACTAATGATAAAAATATTCGTGCAACCCGATTGAATGGCCAAACTACCTAAGGTGTCACTCTCGTGTTGGACTGGCCTGCTGATGATGGGGAGACCGGGGTTCGAATCCTGGTCAGACCTACTGACGGGTTTTCCTATATGGTTTACCACTTCCACGCAAATGTGGGTAGATTACTTCTATAACGCTTCCTTTTTCATCCCTATCCCATTAGGATTGTTATCATATTTTTATAACACACACATATAGTAAGATGCAGTGATTATAAATACATATGTGTGTGTGTATATATACACACACACTTGTATAATAATTTATATTTTATCAATGTATTGAAACATTTTATCTGTAATTTTTTGTTTCATTCCAAATATATAAATTTTCATCAAACTGTAAAGTTTTTTTTATATGTATTTTTGATTAATGTAATTCTTCTTTTGCATGGAAATTATTCAATACGCTTCAAGAGTTCGCCTCACGGCTAGCACGCCAGACTCTGGATGGGGAAACCAATATTCAATCTTGTTTATTTACCTGAGTCCCCCCCCCCCAAAAAAAAATCTGTGGATAAATAAATGAAGGGTACAGAGGGAAAAGGAGTTAAGTCACACCACAAATAATTTTAAGGACAAACATTTCTGTTACAAAGACCCCAATAAATACTTTTTAAAATTTAATTTAAATGACAGAAACCTCTCTTATTTATAATCTAAAGTGTATCATAAATATATCAGTATTTTCTAACATTTTGATTCCCAACCTTTTTTATCTTAGCCTAGTGCCCATTTCCAAGAATTGGATGCTGACTACAGTCTCCCAAAGTTAGCTGTAATAATCATTCTGAAATCAAGTGTTTCATTGTACATTCATATTTAATTATTTCAAACTAAATAAATACTATAAATATATAGGCCTATAAGTAAATTTATAAATTTTTATTGATTTCCTTCGAAGCCTTCTAGTGAAAAATACAAGTAACCACGAAAAAAAGAAATAAAAATTAAAAATAAAGCTACACAATTTTATTATAAAAACAATTGCAGGCTATACGCGTCCATCGTCCCAAATTTGACCAGACTTTAGACTGGATGTTGCCAGATTGATAACTCTTTTGAAAAAACATGGTAATAAATTAACTGCGATTTTTTCATGAGAACTTATAATACATGTGAATAAAACACACATTAGATCATAAATTACGCGAAATGTTTGTAAATATAAGTAGTTAAACTTATTGTCTTAGTTATAGAACATAAATATATAAAAAATAAGTTTAGGGCCCTTTTGTTAAGACATTTTGTTGCCTATTATTAGTAACAAAATTATTGCTGTAGTATCCATAAAAACGCCCTGGGGGGCGGGGGGGGGAGTACCGTCCAGGTTGAGAAACACTGGTCCAACAGATGGCAGCAGTAACTCAATTTGATTTAAAATATAAGTTTTCCTCCAATTTGTCGTTTACCATTAATGGTCTAGTCCATCTTTCCACCCCTTAAATCATCCTTTGATATCCTTATGATACGTATTATCTAAAAAAAAACTCTTTATCAGTCGTGGAATGGCAGAGAGATGTTTTTAACAAAAATTTTGGCTTTCAGCTCTACAGCTAAATTGATGGCTGCGACACTGCCCCAGGTTTTACAAAGAGAGTAAATTATAAAAACCTGCTTTTGCGATATTTTATCAAAGTATTTAATCTCTGTGAAGTTTTAGGAACCCAACGCAATTTAGTTTTCTTTTTGTTTATTATTTCATTTGTATTCTAGAAGTTTGACCCGTTCTTCGCACGGGTAAGCCACATCAAACTATATCCAATTAGGACGTTTACCATTCGGCTGCCATCGTTTTGATAGTTCATCTGTGCTCAATCCCCAGCGAACTAGTTCAATCACAAACCAATTATGGCAAATAATGAATTTTTAAAAAAATCTTTGAAAGAGAATATTACCTTGTCCACAAACTGTTCGCACAAACGAACGCAATTCATTGACAACCAAATGTTTACCCAAGCACGATCATAACATAAGTGAAACGAAGTAATATACACTGTTACAGAAATGTGTTGGGGGGAAAAGATCATCACAGTTCACTAAAGATAATAAATGAAAAAAAAAATTATAGAAACGTATTAAATATTTATCATATTGATTTCCCAAAGATAATCGTGATCCACAAGATGTGTCGCTAGAATGTGTTTATTTTAGCGATACCGGTATGTATTCGCGGTATTAATGATCCACTTTAAGATCATCTTTAGTTTTTATATTCGTTTATTTGTACACATGTTTCATCTGTCTTACAAAGTGTTTAAGTTTTCCACCCACCATATCGTTCCCCCCCCCCCCCCCCCATTAGTGTAGGACATTTTAGCCTCTCCTTCCCCCGCCTCCCCTCATTTATTAGCAACTGATTTTTAAATTCTAAACTTTACACCTTTGTGGTTATGTGGGGTGGTAGTTCTTTCACCAACTTGCCGAATTTAAATTTTCTTCCATGCCGGAAAAGTAAATTTTCTAATTCTTTTGAAAATATGTTAACCACGTTGAAAATAGTGTTACTAGTATTTATTATTTAAATACATTTTAAGCTCGTACATTTCCTAAGCTTCAATTTTGAAACTCAGTGTGTTCAGACGTTATTCGGCTATCTAAAAGAGTTTTTTTTTATTGGCTTTGGAAATTTTTGAGTCGACATGGTCTCATTTTAAAATTTAATAATTCTATGAACCTTTATACTGCCTGAGGTCGTCCTTATTCCCGCCTGATAAATGTATAAAACCGAGAAGTAGTTTCTTTTAGTTTTTGTAAATTATGAGCCCCCTCATTTCACCGGCTCCGTTTTTTAAATAACTGATATTTAACATGAAATGAACCGTCTACATTCCTATAAAAAAAATTCAACCACACCAAACTTTTTTTTATAGCCCCCTATATTTCATGGAGTACCATTTAAATATTTTAAATGTTTATGCTTGTATGTTTATTTAGAGTGGCGCCTATACTTACTACCTTAAAGAATTGCAGCTCTCTACCACACACAGTTTAATGTATTAGCTTTGGAAAGATTCAGCCAGTCACTTAGTCTCCCCCTTCCCCCCCATTCCATTTATTCAACTCTCACTCGGTCAATAAAATATTAAAATTTGAAATTTCTATTTTGAGGCTGAATGCTCTCAAGGCCTCACACTCGCAAGAAACTGAACTGACGATGATGGCGGGGAAATCAAGCTTCGAATCCTGGTCGGGTGTAGCGAGAGTTGTTTTCCTTAAATGGTTTTCCACACAACCCTCCACGCAAATTCTGGTACACTTCTCCAAATTAAACCTTCCTCGTTCCTATCACATTAGCTTAATTGATTATACATACAACCCGAACGCTAAGAAGTTGTGCTAAATTAAAATTATTTTTTTAAAGTCTAGTCCCGATCTTTTTTCGTGTTAAAAGTTTTCTTGATATCCCATAGACTCATCATCTGTTATGATCCTTATATTGTACGATCTGCGAGTTGATGCGACAAGCAAATTGTTTCCCACGGGGTGACTCGTAGAAGGTCAAGCCGTGAGAGTGGGACTCCACGGGGGTTGTTAGCTTGAACAGAACCGCTTGGTTGCGTTCTTTTGAAAGAGAGTTTGTTGACTTTTGACAAGGGGCTACAAGTTCGAGTACCGTCAAGTATTTAAAACACTGCTGTTTATCCTGTTATACTAAAAGATAACGTACCACACGTCACATGCCCTCCCTTTCCCTAAGTTTCCCCCCCCCCCCCTCAGAAATGAGAATATTTATTCGTTCAAGAGATCAACTGCTCGGCTTATCGTTAATCTGCACTAAAATATAACTACCTGGAAGAACTTACAATTTTACACGCTCGTTTAATAGTTTAACAGTACTCGCTTTGGTGGCCGCGTGGTCTAACGTTCTACTCTCGCAGTAGAATAGACTGACGATGACGGGGAGCTCTGAGGTTCCAATCACGGGTGAATGTACTGAGGGTGGTTTTCCACTCTTTCTCTACGCAAATTCGGGTACACTCCCTATGAATATAACCTCCCTGAGCCCTAAAACCACTACGTATAATCCGAACGGGTAGTAAGACGTGGTGCCAAAAATAATATATATCAACATTACATAAGAGTTATTATCCGCCGTGGCACTCACCACCATCATCCGTTATAATGAGAGATGCGTTCGTGTAGAAACTAAACTATTAATTACAGTAATCAAGAGTTGTTTTGTTTGTATACAGAAGTAAAAATAAACCACTCATATGTTTGTAACTAAACTGGTAAAAGTAAACAATATTTGCACTCGCTTAGTTTAATTTTATGAAGTTGATAGTTTTGCTAATGTTTGCCCTGTGTCTTAAAATGTCTTTATTATTCATTTTAGAATACGGAATCGTATCTCCAATAGTTTGGTATTGTTCATTGGTAGACTTTCGTGCAACTTTGGCATTTGCGGTTCGCAGATCGATTATTAAGTTTCCTTGGTGCAACAAGCTCCTGGCTTTAATTGGGGAAGTATTTCCCCTAATATTTGCCTTCAATCTACCCTTTCCGCGCTCCCACACACACTAATCTAACCAGTTATCTAACCGATATGGGAAACTAATATTTGCGTGACTGTGTTGGAACGCTTTGCGACTTGTTTTATAATTAAAGTGACCATTATTTTCGTTTGTATATATACAATCGGTAAAATTCAGAAAACATTTGAGATGTGGGGAAAAATATTATGTTGCCCATACCCTAACATCAGTGTTCCAAAATGTCCAACTGCCGGAATGGTAGGGGTTTTGTGTTCAATCCTGGGTGTTGATGCCTTTGAAATAGAAAGATTGTGTTTTTGTGCGTTTATTTGTTTAGCTAAGTTGGCTCTATTAAAATAATAACGGAAAGTTCCGGTTCATTCATTTTGCCAAGATGTTTGTTGCACACAAAGCCGTAGAAAATTGGTAGCGGATGTAGGAAGTAAGTATCTAGGTTTGATCACCTAAAATAATCGATTATTCTATTGTGTTCGTCTTATCACCCAGTTGTTGTAATGTTCTTTAAGTGGACTAGGTTGAGTGTTTTAAGTGTCATGGTGGCTTGGGGCAGAGAAAGCTTGGAATAATTAGAATTTATTTTTTTAATTTGAAGAAATGCAAGTGGAAACCAAGAAAAGAATGTAACTAAAAACTTAAAGAAATTCGGCGATTATAAATACTAGATAAATAACACCCATTTATTTCACGCCTAAACGCTAAAAACAAAAGAGAGATTTTGTTTTCTCGCATGTTAACATAATGCATTGCCTGGATTTGGCATTCTTGAGAGGACTGTGCAGAGTGGTTTTTTTACGGTGCTTTAAGTAATATCTAAAATATTTATAACCGACCAAACACATCATATTATAAAAATTATTAATTTTTTAGTAGCCTATAGAATTATTTTAAAATCTGCGCTAAATTTAATAAACGTAAAAATCCTCTTTCAACAAGAAAAACTGTAAAACATTTCTGTTAAAGTCGGTAAATGTTATTAAGGTGGGTGCTAGTTAGCGGAGTTTAGGACAGTATTTTTTAAGTTTTGATAGCATAAACATTTTTCGGCCAAAATAAATCAAATATTTCTTCTATAGAAACATAGAGATTAGTTTTCTGCTCATGCTAATCTCAACAGTTCTTGAATATCTGACAAAGGTGTCCTGGAATTTAATGACAACTTTTTCTATTTATTTAAAAAGTTTGTAACCAAATGCCGCTATGCTCATGACAGATATTAGAGAACTCTTAAGATTAGCATGTGCAGAAAACTAAACTCTATGTTTCTATAGAAGAAATATTTTATTTATTTTGGCCAAAAAATTTTATGCTATAAAAACTGCAAAATCAATACACTAAACTCGCGCTCACTAGCACCCCATCTTAAGTTTCCTGGCCACCATTGTCTGTTCATAAGGGGCGCATAAAACCCCCAGACAAAATTAAAACTCACATAACATGACATAAAATGTCTATCTATCCCCAATACCTCTCGGTTGTTTGAAGCCTCGCTCCCCGAGTATCCCAGTGTTGTTGCTGACGAGCCCTTGTCCCATGAGAGTGACTTAGATCATCCCACGGCGGGATGGAGAGGAACAAGGAGCCCGGTTGTTCTCGGTGACGTGATCTGCCCTCCACGACCGCACGTTGTCCGCTTGCTGTGTGCCGCGAAATTCTCGGCGTCGTGTTTTTTGTTTATAATAAAAAATTCTAAGTTATTCCGTTCAATAATTTATCAAAACAAATAAGTAAAAAAAATGTACGAAAGCTTTATATATTTATTTTTCAGAAAATGTAACACCGTTTCTTACACTCAAATAAATAGTCGAGTAATCTTTTCTTTTTTTTACCATTGATTCTTACTACCTGTTCAGGCTGTACTATATTATATGATAATTACTATGAGGTAGGAATGCGGAAGGAAACATTTTAGAGGTAATTTACCCGCGTTTGAGTGGAAGTAGAGTGGGAAACCGTTTAGGAAAAACCACCCTCAGTAGACCAGACCAGGATCGGAACCCCGATCTCCTAGTCTTCAGCTGGCCAGTCTAACACGAGACCGCTAAGCCACTGAAGCGGATATGTTTAGTAATTGTTAATGATGAACTCTAAATGGTCGTTTATTATACAATAGTTCAACCTGGTGTCCAGTGACCTTGAAAATAGGGGGAAGTCTGGGAATTCGATAAAATTTCTGGAATTTTCACATTCACTCGAATAATACGAAACTTTAATTGACAATAGTAAAAATTTCATTTTTCTTTCAGTTGATACTCATCACAAATATATTTTAGCACAGTTGTACTAATTGAGCATACGAATCTAAGTTCTCAGTCAATGTGTTATTTTCATGTCGTCTCTCCACCCCTCTACCCTGTACCTTAAGCCAAAATTGAGTAATGATAATGCACATGTGAGAATTCGATCACGGTATGGAAAGAAGAAACTTAAAAATAACCTTTTCGCAATTATTTTAAACTGTACTGGTGTAAAGTCTATCTTTTGATGTCTCAATAAGATTCATTGAAATCTAACCTAGATATTACTACCCAATAGCTCATTACTTTAGACTGGAATCCTTTAACCCCTTCATAGAGTGACACAACTTCAGAATATGTATGTGTCTAAAAATATACTTAATTATCTTTAATAAATGTTTGTAATAAGTATGGAAGCTATAAATTGGCTCTGGAAAAGTCAGAGAATTTTAAAAGATAGTTTTGCTGGACACCCTGTTCAATTCGTGGTTAAAAAAATAGGACATAAACACGCGTTTCCTGTAAAACTCGCGAGAAATATATCTATGTGCATGGGTATGTCTGAGTCACTTGTAGTGCTAGCAACACGCACGTTAGGTGTGCCGCAAGGACTCGGAAACAAATAATAGTGTGCCTTGAGCAAAAAATAATGATTTAGATGCATTCCACTAGGTTATCCCGTCAAGTTCATTGGAATTTATAAAAATAGAAACGCCAAATCCTTTTTTAAATGTTCAATACAATCGCTAATGAAAAGGCAACCTGATTATTTATACAGCCGACCCAATATCGGTTAGCTGTACTATGATTGGATGTAAATAAAATCTTTCATTAATTGCAACATTTAAATTAATCAAAATAAGCACTTTAATGTATAGCTTTGTTTCTAAATACGGTTATTAAGATCGTGCATCACATGCCAATCAACTCTGTGATACTGTCAGCTAGAAATCGTAAATGTACACCAAAATATTGCACAGGGTCATTTCTGATTAAACATTAATGGAGATAGAGTTATCAGAAGCTTCTAATACATAACATTGATGAAATATTAAATGATATTTTGATAAAAACTGCGTTGAAAAAGCTGTTTTTGACCATTTTAGAATTGCATCACAGTTAAGCACTGTGCACAAATCTTCATTCTGTCATAATAGAAACATACTGTAGTTATTAACAAGAAACTTTGTCGCTTTGTCCCCCCCATCGTCACCGCGGAAAAAGTCTAGTAATCATTCAAATACGAATGTACTACACATATCTGACATCGTAGGTTTTTTTTTCTCTTTTACTCCCATACCTCGCGTGAGCCGGGAGCTGAGTTGGGCCTGATGATGAACGTTATTAAGGATCATATTTATTGTTTTAAAAGTCTTAACCTTAGATTAAAATAAAGAATTAAGATATGTGACATTAGTGTTCACTGTTTTGAGTAATGCAAAACTTTATGGACAAAACATCTGTAAAGAACGAGTAGGTGGTTTTTAATATTTTAAAAGGAATGTGTTTCCGATATTTTATATTAAAAAATGCGTGCGCCCTCACAGTAATAAGGGGCACACTGAAACCATAAAACAACGTTTGATATCCTTTTTCTATTAATAAATAAAGATATTAGGGATATGTTTATCTACATTATTGTGATTCTAAATGAAATTGCTTGAATGGTTTTGGTTTTTTTTTTTTTTTCTTTGTTTAAGACTGAAATTTCTCACAGTATTTGTGTTTAATGGCACAAAAGACTTTAAAAGCTTTTCCTTTACCCCTTAACTCCCCCTCACCCTTCCTAATTGGTATTTACCTTCACCACTCTCAGACTTAATACGTAATACTCCCTTCGTTTACGTATTTCTGTAACTCGTGGAAGAAGCTGTTGTAGATAACTTACTAGCGAGGAGTAGGACTACCGCCCACTTTGCACGGCTGCTCTGCGGGAAGTAGGACACCCGCACTGCAGGGAATGCCTGGTCTGATCCCTCCCAAACATGCGAATACAGCTTACCAAAAAAAACCTGCACACCGCCTCCTCATTCCACTTCTATTTCTCGCGACATTTTATAAAGTCCAGCTCTAAATCTAAAAACGAAATATTATTTTTCACATTATTAACACGAAATTAAAAATTAATTCCCAAATATCGTTCTATTAAAATTATATTTACCATATTATTTAAAGTAGAATTTTGTTTGTAAATTTGAAAATAATTTGAGAGGTAACGGCCAAGCATGTAAACAGCTCTTACAACTGTCGACCTCTAGTATTGGGGTAAAGTGCTTGTCACAGGACCCGATGCTCGTGGGCTCGAACCCAGCCGGGGTCAACTGATTTTTCTTGAGCGATAAAAAAATTCGTAGCATAACTTACTTACAATGGAAATAAAGCCTCGATCCCATGTTGATTGTAAAATAACCCTGGAATGTATGTTTAAAAAAACCTTTCCCAGAAAAATTTGTAGGCCCTTTTGCGCTCGCTCATCGAAATTCGCGTATGCGGATATAAACAGTCTGTTCAGAAAGTGCACGTTAAATAAGTCAAATAATTTTAAAAAAATTCTTAACTGAAATTAAAATAAAACATCGCGTCAACTGTGCTTTATTATAGCTTTTTGTAGTGTTATGGAATTCCTATGAAGAGTTTTTTCGTATAGTTTCTAAAGTAATACAAACAGTCGAATCATTGTGTATGTTCTTACATATTTGTTTTGAGCCTATTTGTGTTTTTATTGGTAAATTAAACACACGGGCTGTAAACTATTTAATCAAAGGGGCAAGGATGATTAGAGGAAACCGCCTCAATTCCCCCAGCCGACCTTGTTGACGTCGGTCCAATGCAACGCAAGAAAAACTACTTCGAACACTTTGCCATCGGGTTGGGAATCACTTGGTGCTTCATTGAAATGATTACTCGTTTTCTTTCATTAGTTAGTGTTTAGATAATGCTATAAAAATCAAATATTAGGGTTGTAAAAAGAACACGAAATTAAAAATTAATCAAGATAGATTCGTGCCGTCTTAGCAGCCACCGTTTTAGTTGCCACCCTGTAGAAAAACGTGTTAGTAGCCACCCTGTGGTGGCTAGGAAGAGAATTTGTACTATTTACATGTTTTCGTGTTAGACACGGTGGCTTTGACAAGGTTAGGTTAGTTTAGGTTAGCCACCTGCTAGCCTATATAGCGAAATTTGAATATAAAGAGAAGACATCAAAACATGTAAATAGTACACATTCTCTTCCTAGCAACCACAGGGTGGCTACTTACACGTAATCGATAGATTAAGTTAGTTCAGGCTTTATGAACCAATTTAAAAGTGGAAACTTTAAATATGTAAAACTGTCACTAATTTCTAGATGATTGTTTAAAAGCAATCCTGTATAGTTGTAATTACATTAGCCACATTCTCAGGGTACTCCCAGACTCCGGGAAATTTGGTACGTTGCTTGTCCTTTGTCTTGTATCAACGGGGATTTTTTTTACGCGCTTTGAGAATATTTTATTTCTTACATGAAACGCGCACAAAAAAGTGCAGTAAAATTGTGAAACATGTTACTGAAAAAAATTCTTATTGTTTAATTGAATGGTTTAAACTCGCATATAGTTCTTGGAAGCTCGTATAAAATACAAAGGTCTACTTATATCACAATTTTCTATAACATGGAATACATTATTTCTAGCACCTTGTCTAACTAACTACCTGTTAAGGTTTTTACGCATATGCACTGATTACTCTAGCGAAAGGATAAGCAAGGTTTAGTTTAAAGGAAGTTTACCCGCATTTGCGTGGAGAGAGAGTAGAAAACAATTTTGGTAAAACCATCAGTACAACCGACCGGATTCGAACCCCCCCATTCTCTCTGTCATTGGCAGCCTAGACTAAGCCGAGAGTGGTTCTTGTTACTGAAGTCAATTATCTTAAATTTTAAGTTTTGTAAGAAAGAATTCGATGATCGCAAGTATGTAAATACAGTAAACTCTTGATTTTCCGGGGAACGGAGGAGAGGGGAAGCACGGATAATAGAAATCACGGACAGTACAAATAATTCCCATCTGTTTACCATCGCCATTCAAAGTTTTCTGCTCTTTGTTTCTACTAATTTATGTGAAAAGGGATTTTCGACCATGATAAATATTAGAACGAAGCAGCGAAAACGACTCTGAATCGACTCCTACATGCGAATAGCAAAAAGCAGAGGTCTCATTAAATACATTCCTGTTAGTTAATTTCTGTTTTTTTATTTATTTGTAATAATCATTAAATAAAGCCACTATTTTAGAATAAATCCTAATGATTATTATGTTAGTAAAAACTGGGGGGTCGCGCAAATAATGTAGGATATTTAGGGGGCCGCGAGTAATAAAAGGTTAAGAACCACTGCCCTAGACCATGCGGCCACCGAATCAGGTGACCTGTATAAATTAATTTTCTGAAACTCTTAATTTTCAAAACTACTAATATCTTACAAAATATTATGATAAAAGCTTAAGCCAACGTTCTAAAGTATGTACTGTAGTTGATTTTCTAGCTATTTGTTAATATTTTACACTTGTCATTATTTCAAATCAGTTCATTCGTCAGAGATAAGGTTCCTGGGCCTACCGTTTAAAAGATGAATTCAGGCCTGGGGGGTGGTTGTTGTGTTTGTTCTTGATTTAAGCTAGTTTTATAATTCGTGCTCTGATGCAATCACTCTGTTCAGAAAGTGCAAGTAATAAATATTTTTAATACACCTAGATTGTAAATTTATCACGAAAGCAGTGGAAGGGTTAGACCTAAGGTAATTTTGAACAAACAAATTATAGGTGACCTTGAGGGAATGCGTATTGAGACGTGCGTAGTTTAAGAGAACTCGACGTAAATATTTACAAGTCACTTACTTTCACCAATTAGTATTGTTTTATTACGCTGTTAAGGCGGCCGCCTCTCTCAGCGAGAAAGATTCAATCGCTGTCAGGTTACACACCTTAAAATACAATGGCTTGTCTTTTTCTGGAACTACATATCAATTATGTATTTAGCTTATACTCCCTTTCACCCTTAACCTACAACCCCCATCCTAACCCCCGCACCCCTATTGTCATGTTATTAAGGAAGTGAGAAAGAAAACTATGAAGTTCTTATATCAAGGTAAAGAGGAAATCTCGCTGCCAGTACTAATACATCTTAAATTAATTTTAGTTTTAGTCTTATCAAAAAATGGATATGTTTGTTAGAGGAAAGGTTAAATCTTGAGCCCTTTTTCATCAAGCCTATACTCATAGCTTCCGCAAATATGATTAAAATGTCGTTGATATCACATTTACACACTTTTTTCATATTACTAAAACTCGCGAACTATAGGGTTGTTAAGGAAAAAGAAAAAGGGCTCTTTTGAAATGTTTCAACTTGATTTTGACGTGAACTACATCTTGTAATAACTCATTGTAGAAATAAATATTGAGTTAGAGCTGAACATCTACTTGGCAATTTCTCGCTTACCGAGGCGGCCTCCTTAATTTAATGAGCTATTGGGAAAGAAACCAAAATATTCAAATATTAGTTGTGTTGTGAGCCATTGAATCTCGTTATATTGTTGGTTAACTATCTATTTATAGTTCCTTAGAGACCCGTCATTTGCAGAATGTTATTGTACACGTAATTACAGGCTCCAGCGAACTCTTCTTCAAAGCGTTATTTTATTTATCCAATCGTTTTTGTTTTTCAATTTACATTTAAAATCCATCTCGGTACTCTCGTGCTTAGGCTCTGGTGGTTTCTCTTTTATACAAATTGTATATTATAAACGTAAAATGTTTTTAGGACATCAATCATAATAAATTGATCATTACCGGGGCTCGCTCGACGACAATCCGATAAAGCTTTGAGTAATGAAACCCTCGCGCGTAGTTTGTTGGGTCGATGCTGCGTAGTTAGGTTTTGTGGGGCTTGACGCGGTCGGCCATTGAGATTTCTTATCGACGGAGGTACTAATTAATTAATTGGTTATATTTAGCACGTACGTCAGATTCTAACAGCTCAACTTGTTTATCGTTAAACGGTAATTTTTAAAACTTACCACCCCCACACCCCCAGCACCGTTTCTTACTACTAATTACAGTCATGTATACTGAATTAGGAAGGTTTAATTAATTTCTAGAATGTGCACGCGCTCCACACTGAGATAGAGCCCCAATCTCACCGTCTTTGACAGTCAAGTTTATTGCGAGATCAACGCTTTAGACCATGCGGCCACCAAAGCTACTGATTCATTGTCACGCTGTTCGATTCCCTGCATTGCCTAAACTTGATCCTCTTAAGATAGGATGTGTTTACTTTCTCCGAGTGACATACAAATTACATGGATCTGCATGATGGGGAAAGAAACCGGGAAAAGATTCTAAACTTTACTGTCTGCCGGGAATTCAAATAGACTTACCTTTCTGCAACTGGACGCTTTAAAAATACGTCAAATGTATGTTTACTTAAGTACATATCTGTTTTTACAAGAAAAGTTAATTATTCATAGTGTGATTTTTTTTAAAGATAAAATAACTTAATGCGTTAAACTAAGAATGTAGGTGGATTTAATATATTATACTTTTTAAAATGTTTTCTAAACTTTATCTTTAATCCTGTTCCTGTCCGTATAAGATCTCTAGAGCAATAAGTGTGGTAATCCAAATAAATATCCGGAAACCGCCTTTGGCTTTATCATCGTCGTAGGATGGATTGTCGTTTTGTAACGTTTAACTAAACATCCTATTAATCACGCCTCATAAATACTGGGTCGCCATTTATTCCATTGATCAGGTGAATAGCGTTTGGCTGATATTGATAACATAAATGTTGGTTTACTTTAGACCTAATTGCGGTACCAGGCGCCAATAACACTACGTATGTCTTGTCTGGCTCTAAAAAACAAAACTAAAATAAATCATTTCATGTTTCAACTTCTCGGCAGTGGGTCATCAAGTGTAACTTAGTGTTGACATGAATTGTAGTTGTTCTGCACGCCTGGGCCACGCTGTCGGCAACAGCAGTAGATGTGTCGCCGAGCTCGTATGTTACATGTGACCTGCATGCCGCACGTGTTTCTTCCAACTAGCTTCCCGGTCATTGTCCCTGTGTGTCTCGTCCTAGAGTATTGATGAAAACTATCGTTTTCGAACTATCTAATATAATCATTCGATAGTCGCCAAGAGCAGTTTGTATTTTGTATTTGAATAAAATGAAATATAATATATTCTTTCGCAGCTGCTGATCTGTACTCAACAACAATAATAAAGTACGGTATAACATCGATTTCACGGGGGTTTACATGTGCCGTGCAATACTAACTTTACTACTAACTACTAACTTAAAACAAGATAATTTAGTAATATTTGTTCGTGTTTATTTTGGAGTGGTTTCATAATAATATGCTTAATAAAAGAAATTAATAATTTCCGTACGGATGGTCGGCAAAAAAAAGTGAAGGTACAAGTTTTCCACAAGTGACCTTAAAAGAAACAAACATTCGGTACGATAAGTATAGCGAGTAAAATGTTTAAAACATTAAGGTCGACTATCGATCAGCACCAACTTGAATGAATTATAATATTTTTCGTTCGATCGTTAGCATCACTGAGTAACTGACTGACAAGTTTAGAAGATGTGATGCCGCACGCTAAATAAAAAGTTTTGGGGCTAGTATCCTTATTCGTCCTCATTATTTCAATATATATCCCTCCCGTCCGGGCTATACTCCAATGTACTAACTATTCTAATGTGTTGGGGACTATGAAAATTTGAATTTAGAGGAAGTGTACCCGAATTTGCGTGGAAGGAGAGGAAAACCACCCTTGGCACACCCGACCGGGATTGAACCTCGATCGCCTTGTCGTTGGCAGTCAAGTCTATTGCGAGAGTGACGCCAATACCGCATTCAATTACACAAATGGGGTAAGAAGGAAGAATATAGGATTTAGAGTAATTTTGCCCGTATTTACATGGAGGGAGTGTTAGAAACCATTTAGTAAAATAAAAGGCCTACGTACACCCGGTTGGGATTCTAACCCTTATCTTCCGTCACCGATGTGGGTCAATGTCGGACGTGCAAGCCGATCCATCATTGGCGCTCGGTCCAGGTTTTGGAAATGTTGAAACTCCGAGGGGCAATTAATTTAGCACTAACTCGATTTCAGCGCCTGGACGGCACAGTTAAAAGCTATCGCGTGGCGTTAGGACATCCGCGCGTGTTATGGGTGCGGTCATTACAGACATCGGGCCTGGGTTCCGCCCCGTTTGCTACGTTATCCTCTCTCGACTTTTCTCACGTGAGGGGAATTGTTTCAATTACATTTGAAGAAAATGTGTATCTGTGCACTTTGTTATACTCTTCTTCATATTTTTAATATTGCTATTGTTTGGCACCCACTCTTCTCCTCAATTATTCTCTCTTCTTGTTCTCTTAATTTTCCTGTAGCTCCTTGCATCAACAGCGGCCGTCGATCGTCCATTCCTCCCTTATTCCTCTTCATTTTCCTTCCTAGATGTTGACTAAAAACTCGGTGCATGTTCCTTGTTGTATTAACAGTATTTAATACTTGTTAGTTTTTGTTTTGGAGTTTATTTATATTGAAATTTAAGAGCAAAGGCATCGAACGATTTTTGACTTAAAACTACGCTCATTTGCTCCGTTATTTAGTTTAATTATGTTTGTTAACTCGGCGCACATGACACCCTCTATTCACAGAATTTGGCACTATATTCGCCAACAGACGGGTGCCGTTCGGTATGTGTGGGTCGATTTGGGGCTCACGCTATGGAGTTTTTTGTTAAACTAAAGAAACCAAATAAAGATTCGAGCCTTTGCGTTTTAATTTATCTAACATAAGAAATCAATGTTTGCTCACTCACTCACTCACTCTTCTACTTTGTGGTGATGATTTTATCGCCATGTATGGAGACAAGAATGGACTATAGGGACTATCGAATCTTCTATTTCCTATCATCCTTCTGACTAACAGATGACAAGGGTCAAAACAATACTTAGAAGTCGTTAAATTATCGTATGTAAATTCTGCATGTCGCATTTTGGGATTCCAGTTAAAATGATGACAGTTGCGATTTATTCGCGACAAAACACCAATTGGGTTAACCTAGTTTTAAATTATTTATTTTTTTCAGCAATGAAACTGAATGGAATGGTTCGTTGAATGTGTAACGACGTAACCCCCCACCCCACCCCTTACCCATTCCTCTGTTCTCTCATGTTTGATGAAAATGGAAACTGACTTTATTTTTAAACCTTTAAGAGCGGACTTTATTTCACGATTACATTATGAGTAGTTTAGTGCTAATGTCACAGTGAATTGTGAAAGCTGTGATTGTAATTTGGGAATAGAATCTTCGTTAAGCTTCATCATCATCATCATCATTATTATTATTATTTCCACACTAGAACTTATGTTTAGGCACGTATCTTAATTAAAACGCGTCATTGCCAGTTTTTATGTTTTAGCGTAGTTACTCGGGGCTCACACTTTTCTCACCAAAAATTGTACTACTAAATACTGGAATGAAATTATTCCACTCACTTTACATAAAAATGACATATTAGTTACTTTACAGTTCATTTAGCATTCGAAGGGTTTTAAGAATTTTTTTTGTTGTCAAAATTGGTAACATTAGGGATGTTATATTGGTCATATTTATTAATTTCTTACCACCGCGTCTTACTACCTATTTAGGTTACGCGCATGTCATGAATAATAGTCAGGATTGTAACGCTCCTAAAAAGCCGGGAAAACGCCGGGAATTTTGTATTAAGAAACTAGTGGTAGCCCTGATAACTCTAAAAGATTACACTCAAATTCTGACATACTCCGGTGTATTCTCAGAGGTGAAATATTTTCCATCGCTCTCGTCCACCCCTTAGCTGAGTGTTTTCTTTAGCACCGCGTCTTATACCGTTAGGGTATACGCTATGTACATATTGCGCTAGTGGGTTTAGAGATAAGGAAGGTTATATTTAGAGAATCGGGTCTGCATTTGCGTAGCGTGAGATGGAAAACCATTTAGGAATAAACATCCTCAGTGCACCCGACCTAGATTCGAACCTCTTCCCGTCATCGGCAGTCTAGTCTACCTCTAGAGTGATGCTTTAGAGTAGACCATGCTGCCATCTAAGCGGGTTTGAGTATGTTGATGTTACCGATCTAACCAGGGTGATTTTGACCATTCCTCTTATTCGCGAGGGGAAAGAAGTTGGTTCGTAAAAAAATAAACACTTTTATCCCTCTGAGACATGTGCGCGTATCGGGACAAGGCCCAGGAATTGTGCCAGAAAGTGGCTGTCTAGGATATCAAGAGTGCTTCAAAGTGGCGGCTGATGATTGCTATGACGGATGGGGGATGTGGACAGGAACGTCGAGACTACTAGTTTTAACTAACCCGTTTCCTTTTGAAACTTGAGAACGCCATCGCTTGTTTTATCCGTGACGTACAGCTGCAAATCAGGGGTCGGCAATCTTTTTTGAGACCCGATAGAATTTTAAACCTACAAAGATCCCGTAATCACCCATAGTTTCTCCACTACCGTTTGTCCTTATATATAATATATATATATATATATATATCATATACATAATATACCCATATACATATTATACCCACATATATACACATGGATACCCATAGACATTTATGGGTAAAATCTGATTATAAAATGAGTTTGTCTGTAATGAACATTGCGCAATATCTACCGCAAGCGGAGGGCTTAATTTTTAAAATTAGAAGCTCCTCTGCTCAGAAATATGCACCTCAAAAGTGTAATTTCACGTTTTTGATCAAAAAATATTTAATTTACTAAAAATTGGGTCGCAAGAAATAAAATGAAGAGGTTTTTTTTTTTTTTTTAGTTTATTTGAAGCCAAGTAAAGTGTTAACCGGGCTAATCACGTTCTATGCACTGCGTGGTTACACTGAGCAAAGTCTGTTATAGGATAAATAGATGTACGTTTTCATATTTAAGCTATTTAAATGTCTTATAACCTTACCGATTATGTCCGCTCAAGTTTGCACTCGAATATTATTTTAAATTACTTTATATATTTGCGAGTTTAAAAAACTCTATAATATACTTTTAATCGCGATTTAGTTTTCTGACACATTCTACTGAAAATTGCCGCGAGATTGACCCGTTGCTGACCCCTGCTGTAAAGTATTTGTGTTTTCTGATTAGGTTATTGATAGTCAGGTGTCCGCATGGTCTAACGCGCTACTCTCATGTTAGACTAAACTACCGAAGACGGGGAGGTCAGGCTTCGATCCCGGCTGGGTGTACTGAGGGTGGTTTTCTACTCTACACGCATATGTGGGTGCACATCCACTAAATTCAACCTTCTTAATCCCTAACACATTAGTGTATATAGTGCATAGGCGTATAGTCCGAACGGGTAGTAAGACGCGATGCAAAAAAACTATGATTCATTAGAAAGGTTTCATGATTGTCTAACAGATGACAAACCTCAATTTGAGTTTAAATTGGGCATTCCCCCTTTTCCCCTAGTAGCCTTGTTATTTTATTCAGTTGATTCCCAGGGTGGTAAATTTATATCATCCTCATTAATTTCACCTTATATGTCATTAATAATCTTATGTTGAGAATCCTCAATAAGGCTCGTTATATGATGGAACCTTCCTTGGCTAAAATCTCTTTCAATATTGCTATTGAAGGGTGAAAAGTTTGCCTTTTACTTTAAAGGAATTCCGTCGAGGATGGCCCTGCACGTTTCGCAAACTTGTGATGCGGGACTGAATGGAGTGTATATGGGTTAGGAGGGGAGGGTTGAGCTAATTCGCGCAGTTTAATCACGTAACCAACCGTAAGATCGACGGTGCCCTCCTATTTTGCTTCAAAGACATTTTACAAAGATGTCTTTAGACTTCATAAAATACATCATGACGTTTGATAAGAATTCGTGCAGGTTTTCATATTTACAAGTCTACAGGTCCGACACCATCGCCCAGTCGGTAGCGTGTCTGTCTTCTGAGCTAAGTATCCCGGGTTCGATTCCAAGCATGGCCGAATAATTTATCATTAGTGGAATAGAGGTTTCCACGTTCACAGTGATGAATTAATGGCTGGGGCTGGGTTTTATGTGTGTTCTAGATGATTTAAGTTAGTTTATAAGTCGTGTGCTGATATAATCAGTCTGTTCAAATGCACGTTAAATACCTTAAATAATTGGGGAAGGGAAGTGGTCTAAGGTTTTATTATTCTTAAATTTGTTCTGCATGAATGCACTTGTAAAGTGTCTGCGAATCTTCTCTCATCCCCTCCGCATTTGTTTTGTTTTTTTTACTTTCTAATATAAAGTTTGTAATCGTGAGCATTTTCAAAACTCTATTCTATGATGGATCTTGATGTTGTCGTGCCCCCGAATTCTTAAAAGTGGGTACCTACAAATATTACGAGCCTGGGACTACAGCCAAAACTGTTTTATGGATTTCTTTCAAATTTGATATTTAGATGATTTTGATTCTCGCTATAAAATTGAGGATATCTTACTTATGACTGACTTTCAAAACTTTATTCGTGACTTTGTTATAAAGTGGGTACGATTCCGTTGTACCATTGATTTATTAATTTTTTGTGTATACATTTCACCTTCAAGCGGCGGACTTGTTGCAATGTCATGGAATATTCTAATTTTGATTTGTTATGGAAACTTGCTAATAAACTAACCGAGTCTCCCTTTAATTAATGGTTGGTTTTATTTATTCCAGTATTTATAATACTCTTACCAATATCAAACCGCATTATAAGCGTTCTATACATATCCGAATCACCCAATTATATTTATTTTATCACCGCTTGTTACTACTACTTGTTCATTTTCTACGTTTATATGATAATATTTACTCTGAGGAGGTAGGGATGAGCAAGGAATAGTTCCATAGGTAATTTACCACACTTGTCTGGAAGGGGAATGTAAAATAATTGAGGAAAACCCACTCTCAATAGATCAGACTGGGTTTCGAACCCCGATCTCGCCACTGTCAACAGGCCAGTAAGTGGCGCTTTAGACCATTTGGCCGCTGAAGGGCGTTACTGATTCTGTTAATGTTTGTGTTTATCAAGCAGTAAAATACATAGTTTTTGGTAAGACTTTTGTTTCTTATCCACGTTTCACATGTAATCCTAATTGTGGTAGAAAATATTGTTGATTTAACTGAACTGGAGTCTTGTACTCTTAAGCTCTTTTATATAATATTTATTTTTTCCCTGTGGTCCCATCTGCGGACCGCCTGGAACACCACCGCGGACCACGGTTACAGGACCACTGATTTAGTCGACATTATTGCAATTTATTTGTAACACTAGTGCCAGAAAGG
This sequence comes from Timema podura, assembly GCA_033556935.1. Lineage (NCBI taxonomy): Eukaryota > Metazoa > Arthropoda > Insecta > Phasmatodea > Timematidae > Timema > Timema podura. Next base: position 18,587,151 of record JAVRXN010000005.1, on the reverse strand, counting down.
TATTGTCGGATACTTGATTATTAAACCTAAATAAATGAGATGGAGAGGTTGCGTGCATTACAGCTCGTCTGGAGATAAAATGGAAGAATGAAATGAATAGAGACTATAATAAACAATTTGTGATTAAACCTTATCATCGTTGTACAGATGTGGCTTCACTCTTTTGGGGGTCCAACCCTTTTGATCGCCTAATTGTTTTCACAATATTAAAACCTATCGTATGGTTACTAAAATTATACCAGACGAGATGCATGTCCATCATCATCAATTCCAACCTGTGGCTGAGTCAGTTTAGTAAAATGCCTCCATCTACCTCTGTCCTTCCACCATTCTTCCTCCTTAATTGCTTCCATTCTTCTCCTCTCACTTTTATCAAGTAAGAGCCGTGTAAAGGAAGTTCAGGAGTTAGTAGAGGAAGCAAGGCTAAGATGGTATGGACATGTAGAGAGTATGCGGAGATGAAGCATGTAGGGAAAAGACCGCAAGGAATAGCAAGAAAAATATTGGAGGAGCAGATAACATAAAGTGTGCATAGTTGTATACATGGCTATAATAAAGCTAAGTATCTATAGTCTAAATTTATTTTCATTTTCATCCCTTAAAGCTTAAATCCTTAAACAGGGGAGCCTTAGCCAGGAATAAGTAATATAGAAAACTTGTGAAGTTGGGGAATTTAAGAAATCAGGGAAATATCGGGGGGGGGGGGGGGATTATGAAATCAATCAGGGAAATGGTGGGATTCTAGGGAAGAGAAATGTCTTTTTTAATTTTTAATTGAATCCCATTCACACAATATCTAATCCTATTTATATTTATTTTTTGAGTACGTTTCGAAAATAAATGTATATAACTATTCAGTATTTTAATGTATTTTTATTATCATTATATATACCCGCCTCGGTGGCGTAGTTGGCTAACGCGCCAGTCGTGTTGAGCCAGACCACCGAGGAGAGGGAGATCGAGGTTCGAATCTCGGTCGGGTGAACTGGGAGTGGTTTTTCCTAAATAGTTTTCCACTCTCCCTCCACACAAATGTGGGCTCACTTCCTCTAAATTCAACCTTCCCAATTCCTAATTTATTAGTATAATTAGTACTTAAGCGTATAACGGGTAGTAAGACGTGGTGCTAAATAAATAAATAAAATAAAATATTATCTTTATAAATTCAGATATGAAGTTTCAAGGAAAAGCTGAGATTCTGTTCTCACCCTGTTAAATAGATGTATATTTCTAGACCGTTTTTCTTGCCATGAAATAAAAACGTGTGACATAAAAGAGACCAGAATTATTATTCCTTACCCCGCGACATATTTTGATTACGCCACCACGTTTCCGCTAAAATATAAATCGCGTGGGTATTAAAAGCAGCCGGTGACGCTGTGAGCCAAATGTCGTTCGTAAATGTCCGCGTAGAGTGATTGATGCCGACTTCAAGATCAGTAGGCCTATGATTATAAGCAATCGAAGGGATGACTGCCGGTCGATTTCTATTGACGCACAGCGTGAACCATCCGTAAATACGTCATTTACATCCTCGCAAAGGTCGATGGGTCGATCAGCACAAACTTAAGTCTTTTCAGCGTAGGAATTGTTTTCTGAAAGGCCTTTTTCCCTACCAGAAAGCTATTATATAGTAGGCTTTTGGTAGGAAAAAAGGCCTTTCACAGAGTAATTCCTGCCGTGAATGGAGTATAATTCAATGCATCGCACCCAAATTTATTGCCAGAAATTGAAACACTCACTTAAAATATCACACACAAATTTTAAATGCGTTTGACAGCATCTGGAATCGAATCGTGGGACTTGAGCCACAATAAGTGACTAGTACCATCGGGACACTTATCATTGGGTTTCCACTTTCACAGTGATAAATTAACTGTCGGGGTCTGTGTGTTGTTTCTGTTCTAGATTTAAATTAGTTTACAAGTCGTGTGGTGATATGAGTTGGTTCAGAAAGTGCACGTTTCATGCCTTAAACGAACGAAATAAATATAATCTGCATCATAGTGTAAACACGTAAAGGTAAGCTGGTTACCTTGTATGCTTCTACTATGGCTCAATTTATAAGATAAGGTCGTAATGTAATACGTGAAAGAAAACGGGCTTACTTTCTGGGTGAATGAAGAATACATTCTCGTCAAATTCTCGGGCGAATAGTTGTTTTTAACACCGCGTTTGTTTTACTACCCATTCGGGTTATACCAAGGCCGTAGCCAGCCAATAATTTCAGGGAGGGGGTTTGGTGGGCACATCCCCCAATTGCCAGAAGCCAGAAAAAATTCTAAAGGATAAACAGCTCTAGAAGCTCTCTGAAGTGCTTTTTAGGGTAACACAGGCCCTAATTTGTACTTGTATCTTAATTTTGATATTTTTTGAACCATAAATAAAGCCATATATATTTTGTCCATGGAATTTCGGAGGGGTTTGGACCCCCAAAACCCTCCCCTGGCTACGGCCTTGGTTATACGCTTATTAATACAATTGTTTCACCATCAAAACATTATCCATACTATATAATACTAGCGATCCCGCACGGCGCTGCCCACCCACCCACCCACTGTGGTATAAGAATTATACAAGCCCCTCCGCCCAGCATGGTGCCCGATTTGCCATGAGAATTTAATTAACAGCTTAGCAATATTTTTGTTTTTAAAAATTTGTTAAAAATAGCCTAACTAAAAAGTTAGTTAGAAATTTTAAAATCCGGCCGCCTCGAGGTGCATTCAGACCCCCTTTCCGTCCACCTATGTTAAAAATTTCAGATCTCTGCGTGTCGTAGATTTGGCTGGGCATCGTACACACACACAGACGAACACTTCCTTTTATTATCTATGCCAAACCAGAAAGGGGGCAATCCCCACTACCTCTGGATAATTACTCTCTCGAAGCTAATTTCTTGCCCATCACTCCACTAACTTGGGGATGTCTCGAGGCAGTTGCTGTTGTGTGTGTGTGTTCTGGCGATGTCTTAAGGGGCTTTGACAAGTGTATCGTGAGTAGACTTGTCTTGAGTAACTTCGCCCCGAGTTTACGCAACAGGTAATTTAGATGAAGTAGCCGCGTGTTCCAAGTTCTCTCGCGGGGCTATGCTCCACATCACGTTGTTTGCTTTAACTAAAAGCGGGAGCGTTTTCTGAAACATGGCAGTTTGTGTGTCACTAACTTGCATCTGGTGTTTGCATGCTCACGCGGTTATAATTCTCAGTTAGTTTTAATGCTATTGACTTCACAACTATTTTCCATACACGTTTGTTTTTTTGTAATATAGATGCATACATTTTTTTTAAAGTTGTTTATTATTGCTTACTCCAGTGGTTCTTAAACTTTTTAACCTCGGAAACCTTTACACCCCTAGAAAAATGGCGAAGCCCCAAAAAATATTTTGTTTGAGGGTTTCCATCTCACTGTTTAGCGCATTAAAATTAAAAACTTTGAGAAGTTTCGTATATATATTAATTTAATTTTAATCTTAGATAACTTGACAAATAAATAAAACCATTAGCCTAATTGTTAAAAATAACATGTTTTATTTTTTTTCAATTTTTTTTAGATAAAGAGAATAGTGGCATTTTTTGGCTTTGTCTTCTGCATTCACTATGTTGTTATTTTGCGGGAGGGGGTTGAAATGTATTTTAAAAAAGTCCCACAAAGATTCTAAAATTTTAAGGCGCCCCAAAAGGGATCTCGGGGATCTCCAGCGCTCCGAGGAGCACCCTTGAGAAACGCTCGTTTGTTTTTAGCATAATTTGCTCAAAAGCTGATTCATGGATAATGTGAAACGAGAGAGGTATTTTATTTTAATCTCATCCATTAGATGTACAAGCCTATCAATAAAATGTTTAGGTTGAAATGACAATACGAGTATGGAGCAAATATTGTAAAACTATCTACATTCAAACACTACCCAATCTTCTACGCCCCTCCCCCTTTTCATTATAAAGTAACCTCCCTCTCACACACACACACACGCATGTGGTTCACATAAAACCACAAGGCAAGCTTGATATGCTGTGGATTTTACTCGAGCCACAAATTATTATTAATGAGTTAGACATTCTGACTAACAATTGATTGTTCCAAACTGTTATTGGACCCCTACACGATCAGTCAAACTGATAGTATGCATCAGTATTTACGAGACCGTACATGGTCATTCTTCGTATCATTTTTTTTATCAGTCTCAGCTCATCCATGCAACGCGTAAATGATAAGAAAAATGAGTGTGCATTCTATGTTTGCTACCGAGTTATGAGACTAATGGGAAATACTGAGGAACGCGCGCATACGATCACTCACTGTCGATCTTTCCCACCACTTGCAAGACTGATGGACTGGTTGTGATGTGATCAGAAAACTCGGATCACATAAGTATTTTCAAGTTCGTCCAACAGTCCATCATTTCTGCCCCTACACGATCAGTCGGACTGATCGTGTAGGGTCCCTATAACATCAGACTATAAATTCTTGCTTTTATTGTGATAAATACTGAAATCACTTATTAACGTGGTTTCATGGTATAAAACGCGTCACACTGGATTTCCATTGACCGGGAAATTAGGTTTCTAATATATATCTTTGGTGTATTTAGGGTGGGTTTTTTTTTTCTAAAGGGATTCTCGTTCTTCTTACATGAAGATGTAGGGACACTTCCTCTAAAACTCTATAGAATCTAAGTCCTTATTCAACTGACGTAATTAATGTATACGTATAACCCAAACAGGTTATTCGGTGTGGAAAATATCAAAATTTTGGTTAAATCCAGGTAACTGCCTCTTTTTAGGCTTGCATTGAGAGCAGGAGATTACGAATAAAGGCTCAATTGGAAATCGAAACCTTGGTTTGGTTTTGCCATCTTTTATTATTTTTTAACACATGTACTAAAACATCATTGTAATTGTAAAGCCTACCTTTTTTTTATTCTTTAAAACTAATATTTGTAATTTTGATGACAAATTTACTAAACATACAATGTCAAAGAATCTTCTCATGAAATAATCTATATTGGAGCATTATGCTGAAGCTTTTTTTTAATATTAATTAATATACATTGGGCATTACTGAAGGAATCAAGAGTTGAAGACTTGTCGTAGGAGGGCTCACAGCCTTGCCAGAAATACACAAGAGAGTAAATATTAAATGTACTCTTATTCTCCCGGAAGATGGAAGGACTGAAAAACTACCAAATTGGAAAGAAAAAATAATTATTATTCTGCATTTGGTTGGAATGTATGTATATACGTCCTTTGGTTCAGGAGAGCAAACACTTATACTAAAGGCCATATGCGAGAACGAGAATGAGTGAAAGTGAAGGGTGAGTGAGTGTCTTTGAAGTGTCTTTGATTTGCAATCTAAATAGGGTAAGTTCGTGCAGACGGGCCAATAGCAAGAAAATCATCGCCACTTCACTTCTCACTCATCCTTCACTTCTCACTCATCCTTCACTTCTCACTCATCCTTCACTTCTCACTCATCCTTCACTTCTCACTCATCCTTCACTTCTCACTCATCCTTCACTTCTACACATTCCCATTCTTGCATACGGCCTCAAGTCTTCCATTTAAAACGTGTTTGTTGACTTGTTCAAGTATTAGATTTCACTTACTGGGCTATAATGGCTACGCTAGTGCTTTAGGATGACTGGTGTTGTCATTCAAATGTAATATTTTATTTCTGGCTTTTTAGGGATGTCCTTTATTGGACTACGGATTCGCCTTTTTAGATTTTAAATTACTAATATTTATTTAAGATATTCTCACGGATAATTATATACCTTTTCCTGTAAATCTCGCGTCTTGCTAGATATACTAAATGACGGAAAATTGCCTTCAAGGCCCGTTAACCTTGTTAAGTTGGAGGTAATGAGTTTAGTTTCGCTAGATAAATTCAAGTTTTACCCGTTAGATAAAGTATATCTCTCCGTTAAGCCGTCTTCTTTGTATCTTATCTTGTCCCTTGATGTTTCCATGTTGATATTTAATTCTAAATAATTCTAAAAAAAAATGATAGTAAAGAGGACCTTGCAGGAAGATATTCATACCAAAAACAGGGTATATGTTAACGTATTTCATTGGCGGCAGAAAAGTGCAGGGGGGCTTCCCCTCTCCTGGAATAAATTTGCCATTTATTATAAACAAAATATGTTTTCACTTAAATAAGACCAAGACAGCTTACTTTAGGACCTTAAATTGTATTTTTAATTTGACTGTTGAAAAGATAATAGCTGTGTTTTTTTGCACTCATATATATTTATACATTAACCTTGCGTTCTAATATCTCTCTGGGCTAACTGCACGTTTATACCAATAGAATATGGATGATTAAGGAAGGTAGAATTGATAGATAATGTACCATCATGTGCGTTGAGGGATAGTAGGAAACATTTGGTAATAAACACCTCGGTACAACCGACCGGGACAGTTAAGCCAAACAAGGCGACACTTACGCCTCTATACATACACATGCCCGCCTTTTGTGGTTATAACACGTTGAGAACAATTAACGCTCAAATTAAACCTAGTACAAATGTTTTTTCACTAAAAAATTGTGTTGAAATATAATTCTAGACTTTTTAACGCCTGCTCTGTTCATCTGTTTAAAACTAATTTCGGATCAATCGATAAGCTTTTTCTTTTGTCGATCCTTTCTTTTTTTTCGTAGCTAGCTCACAGTCGTTGACCTTCTTAGTCTTTTGTCCACTTGAAGTGGCTCCATTTGACGGTGTGTACTCTGTTTCCTATAGAGTATCGGATATATCTGGACAAGTAGCGTTGTTCAATATTTGCTTTCGCTAAGCGGAGGAGAGAGAGAGAGAGAGACAGAGAACAGAAGGCTTTCCTCCCTAGCTTGCCTTGTAAGTGGGTATTATATACTAGCTTTATACTTTGTACAAATAATATAAAATGTGAATCGGAGGGAGGTTAGGTTTCCAAGTTTAAGACATGTATTGGTCGATTAAAATTAAATAATGTAAAGCAGTATAATCATACTCTATTGAAAATACAGGATTACACCAAATAAAAGCTAACATAAATGTATGTATTTAATTTAACTTTCAATTAATTTTTATTTTTCAAAACACTGTAGTAATAGGTAATATACAGAACGTTCGGAAAGGCATAGCCCAAACTGCACATAAAGCTTCTTTGAATCAAAAGTAATACAAAATCCCTAAACACTTACATCCGGAAAACTATGCTAATACCATTAAATTGTGCGCCGGGAGAGCGAAGCTGTTCACGCATACGTGTACAACAGGTTGCATAGGAGTAGGCGCGTGGCACTGCACATGTAATAATGGCAAGCGCTTTCTGTGACGTTGGGCCGTTAATGATGGCCCTCAGAACGTATTCGCATTTCTATACCTCAGTTTTAGCTTCTGTGGTGCTGACTGACAGTTCACAGCTGACGTCTGACAGTCAACAGTTAGGTATATACCTAAATTTTGACTGTCAGAAGTGACATATGCTAAAGACATGTTTTTTGCAGATCATATGGTTCGGCGTAGGGATACATAATTTGATCTGGTAGCTTTTCAAAGCCGTCAGAAGTCAGCTGTGAACTGTCAGTCAGCACCACAGAAGCTAAAACTGAGGTATAGATGGACTGATGTGTTGCTTACTACTAACTGTGGTATGTTCTGCTGCCGTGCTTCAAAGATGTCGCGCCTAATAAACAAGCTTGGAGTTTGATGGACCTGTCCTAAGGGGGCTGGCTATACATGCCTAAAAAACTTGTATAAAGGTATAGCAAAATCTTCTTTTGGACCCTCCCTCCCCTAGTTAAAAATAACTTTTACCCCCTTGTTAATAAATATATAATATATTACCCATACTTTCAGGAAGGGGTGTGGGAAGAGCTTGAGAATATTTACTCACCCCAGACAGTTATTGGACCAATCATCTTGGCCGTGTCCGGTCATTGCCTCCACCATCATTCCTCGACGTGCAGTTTGCACAAGTGATTTGAAAGCAAGGCCCGTCATATAGGTCGCTCGCGGGGCGGAGTCTGTCCCGTCTAGGATGTGACGTAACTTCCGTCACCCGGCTTGTCATAGTCACGCGCCATCAAGTTTCTTTACAGGTCCCCTCCGTTTGTTTATGTATATTTATATTATTTTGCTGTGGGTGTTCGCCCGCCGCCAACTTTCGCCTGGTTTGATGTTGCGCTTTTTAAGCTGTTCTGACAAGACGTGTATTAATCACAACTTGTGAATGTGTGGAATGCCAGGCCTCCACCGTGGTTCGGATCCCACGTTAAACTGTAGGTCCTCCATTTCATCTCACAATCACCCTACCATTACACATTAGCATAAGTGCGTATAACCCGAACGGGTAGTAAGACACGGTGCTAGTAGTAGTAATAATAATAATAATAATAATAATAATAATAATAATTTAAGTTGTTAAGATTATTTATGAAATTGATGTTTTACTATCTTTAATTTGTTTGTTAATTAGTTTTAGTTAGAGCTTCGCCCAAAACTAAGATAAAAGGTGGCAAAACAGATTTTTCCTTGAAACGTTGTGAATAACACTCGCAATGCTTTGTGGTAACTATGCATTTGTTTTAGAGCATTATAGCGAATAACGCTTTAGACGTTCAATGTGTTTTACTTAAAGGCCAAGGTTGGCAAATATTGCTCTACACGTAAAATGAAGTTTAAGATTACCGAGTAACTTGATGATGTAACTCATTAAACGTAATACCCATGTAGGTGGTCGTATGGTCTCGTGGGTGGGCACTATTTTGGCATTAGAAGGCCGCATTTCACCTAACAAATTCTTCTCACACTTAATGTACAGTAAATTTCGCCAAAATATGATAGTGCGCTAACTATCTTACTTCTTACTAATATAAATGCGAAAGTTTTGTGTGTTTGGATGTTTGTTACTTAATCACGCCAAAACTGATGAACGGATTAGAATGAAACTTTGTACGTTGGTAGAGTATGTCCTGGAATAACATATAGGACTATTCCCAACCTTAAATTTTACATTAATTTTACAATACTAATGTTTAACTTTTCGTCGGGCAAAGCCGCGACGGATAACAGCTAGTAGATTTATAAAAGTGGTAATTTTTTTAACATTATGCTTTCAAAATAATGATTTTTTTATTTTAAATAATTAATTAAAATACAAGCCGTTTTGAGATTGTATAGTTTATAAATTATGGAAATACATAAAATACACAAAAGACAAAATATGCTAAAAGCCCTCGTCTGATGCGTCACACTAAAGATAGATTGTCGGTGACAGAGGTTGGGTATAGACTTGCTGTGGTTGTTTTTACTTTAGCTAAAGTATGTATTCTAAAGTATTGTAATCGTAGAAATTTTTAACCCCGAGATTATGAGGAATCTTGATATTTTATGTGTGTTCAAACCCAAAAAATTGTATTTTAAAATTGTCTGTTTGTTCCTGTCCACATTTTGAAATGGTTTGATGGATTTATGTCTAAATGTTACAGGACAAGACCTCAATTATTTTTTACAAGGTATTTTACTAGTGAGTGATTTTTTTTAACTCCCTTTCTCGAAAATAGCTTTAACCATTTTGTTTTAAGTATCTGAGAATAGTTTTTAATGCGAAATAAGAATACATTTTTATTTTTGAAAATTTTGAGCAACTTTAAAATTTAATATAAAAAGTGTTTAGTGTGATAACAGGGTGATGTGGTTTTTATAAAGAAAATTTAGTTAACGGTATTTTTCTGAAAACTTTTTTTATTATTTTTTTCTTCTAAGCTACAATACACACAATGATTAAGTTGTGCGATTGGATCATAGCATTTATTTTACTAAATAGTTACTCATTCTTCCTTCACGCAAATGCGAATACATTTCCTTTAAATTCTACCTTCTAGGGTAGTCGGGTAGTGATAATTTAAAACACGGCACACACAAAATAGTTACAGCCTACGCTAATCCCCGGTATTGCCCTCGATATTATTTTTATTAGATTACAGTAAATGAGCGACATTTTTAATGATAGTTTATAGATACATTATATTAAATAGATGACTAGGTGTGATCCATACACACGATCACTTTTAGTCAGCATCCGACATCGATCCTGTTTCTTTTAGACTCTAGTAATCTGCCCTCCTCACTACTCGGTCAAGACCACGTTGTACAAGGTCGGGTGCCCTCCGCAGGTTTCCATCGATTCCGTCCCGGCATTTCCTCGGAGCAAGGTAGACACGGATGAAACTGTTCGACAATGGCGACAGTGGCGCTCCACCCCTCTTCCACTCTAGCCAGACTTTAACTAAACGTAAATGACCCCGTTTCAAGAAATTAAATTAAATTTAAAGATGTGGCATTAAATGAATTGTAGACTATCATAACTCTGCATTCAAACCCGCTTTAGTGGCCGAATGGTTTAAGGCGTCACTCTCGTGTTAGGCTGGCCTACTGATGATGGAGAGATCGGGGTTCGAATCCTGGTCGAGCTTAGTGAGGGCGGCTTTTTCTAAATGATCTACCACGCAAATAACTGGAACAAGTAGTAAGTAAGTCTTGGGGAAGGAAAAAATCTACATTCAACGTAAGTGGTAACCTTGAGTAAACCTTCTACTAAAGTATTGTGTGTATGCTCATCCCGCTATTTTATTGGCCTGTGACGTCACCGATCATACGCATAGACATGTTTATTTAAGGAACTAGGCAAAGTATTTTTTGCACCTTAGTGTTCAAAATGTAAAGAAATGTTTCCCCCCTTTCACCTAAATGTATTCCTAAATACCTACCAATAATATTTTATTTTAATAAATGGCTGTGTGGTCGTTTGTCAAATGTTATTGGTCATGTGCAGTCATCATTTGGGAAAAGGGTATCCTCCGTAACCTCTGTCCTGCCCGCAGAAAAATGTTTCTCTGCTGTTGATGAGAGATTATAAAAAGCGAGTGCATGCCCCTGGGTCATATGTTTAACTCGGTACACTACAATGCTTTCGTGCACGCGACCTATAGTCGTGCGCGACCTTCAACTTTTCTGATTGTGAATCTTTGTCGGAATAAATGTCACACTCGCTTTAAAAGGAATAAATGTTCGTGTCTCTGCTTTGAAAAGGGTGTTTTTCTTGTGAGCTACAACTAGAGATAGCATGCAATATAATTGAATCATTGGTCTATGGAGAAGCTGTATTAATAAAGGTATTTGTGGCGAAGCTTTTACGTTACACCAATAAGCCGTTCCATCGGTACGCGAGTTTGAGAAAACTAGAATTTATTTTATCGCTTGATTGTAACTCGTTTGGTGATGTTACTGGTGTTAGCATCCTTTAGAGAAACAATCCTGAAGGGGAAACGCGGCATATCTCTTTTGGATCTGTTTCATATTTTATATATCTTTAAAAAACGTGCCATCTATATCTAGTTATACTTATCAGAAAAACAATATTTAAAATTTTGAATAAAAGTTGAACAGACTTTTGTTCGGTGTCATGGAATTTTCCTAATGAAAAGCTTGTAATTATTGTTTAAATGTAATTGAAATCTGACACCTGGACACACGAGGATCAAACTCGGGGCCGATTCCCGTGATCAGGTGTTATTTTTCACATACATTTAAACGAATTATTTGTAATTAATAGTAATCCCATCTAAACTAATTACTCGAAAACGGAATTAATCCATGACAAATGATAATTTCGTTGTGTTGCGAACAAATGGATTAATTATAATATTCATCGGACTTTCGTATTATTGGGATTTAATTCTAATATATCCTAATTTATTATGTTTGTAATTATAAATCTATATAATTATATAAAAGGAAAAACCCACTCACCGACTCACTCGTGCGTTTTTGCTCAACCCCTAGGCCTGGAAATTTGAGATTTTATGTGAAGGTTCCTTTGAGGCCCTCGTCAAGAAATAAGACGGTTTTGCGAAATTCTATTTCCTGATGTATCTTTTGAACCGGTGCACATAGAGATTATAACTCTAAAATGAAAGCTCCTTTCTAGATATAATTGGGAGATACTTTTTGAGTGTTTTAAAATTTCATCGTGTAAGGGGGTGGAGAGAGACAGAAAGGGGTGGGAAATTTAATATCCTCCGATATAAATGAAAGTCGATACCTGGGGGTTTTTTTCTGATTTTTTAAAATTTCTTGACTGATTTAAAAAACTTATTGGTGTTAAATGTAACATTGTAAAGGAAGACGTAAAATGTATAAAAATAAACTAATACAAAAATGAAATACTATCTTTAAAGTGGATGAATTGTTAAAAATCGAACGATAAATTAGCGCCTATCTAGGAAAGGCATAATTTAAATAAACTATGGTGACGTAGCTTGAAGACCATGATTCTTTTTGGGAAATCATGATGCCCAGTATTTAATAAGTTTTTATAACCATCTATTTAATTTATGCTTTTTGGTGAAATGTGATTTTATAACATGTTTATGTTACAATGATTATTACTTCGTTTAGTTTGTATTATGATCGTGCTTAGGTAAATTTTGCGTTATCATTGTCATTTTCTTTATAAGATTTTTTTAAAATTTACTAATGACCATAATTAGTTTGTGATTTCCAGAGCTAGTTCTGGGTTGTACGCAGAAGAACTATAAAAACTATGGTAACCAAGGCCTGGATTCACCAACGGGAGCAAATAGTTGCGCTGGCGCTAGTTTTAAAGATGTGCCCAAATCTCTATTCACTAAAAGAAGCAGGCGCAATTTGAGAGCAAAGTTGCGCCTTTTATTTGCCACCAATCAAGAGTAGGCGCAACTGTTAAATCATTATTGTCACTTCAATAAATTTAAATGGCGGTATATAATCGCAATGGCTTAAAATACAATTAGTTAACTATACTCCAATTAATAATTAATATAACATACGTCTGTCAAGCACAAAATTTGTTTTAATTTAGATAGTGGTAGCAAAGCAATCACTTACATTTTATTGTTGAATTTTTACTTTCAAACAAGGCAATGGAATTTCTTGCATTGTTACAAAACAAAACGTCAAACAAAACCACGAGCCTTGTAATCTTTGTCTAGATCCAAAGAGGTTTGTATTCCTCAAAGTCCAAAGACATCTCGTCACTAAATATGGCGGTTAGTGTAGCTTTAAAATAAGTTTAGAAGTTTCTATAAATGTTTTATTAATGGAACTTAACTTTGAACTAATAATATAAATAAATACTAAATAATGTACTAATATTGTTTTTGTAAAGCACCCAGAAAGAGGCCGCTTCTAATTTTATTGCTAGCTTTATAAGCATAATGTTCAGAAATCTTTGTATTTGCTGTCATTTTCATTAGAGATTTAAAATAAAATAGCCTTGACTTTAAAAGTAAATTCTTCACAAGGATTGGTCTAAAAGAGCCCAATTGACGGTTATGATGTCGTCACGATAATCTTGTCACCAGTTTGCGCCTTGTTTAGTGAATACGGAAATGGATCAAATAATAATGCGCATCTTTGGGAGTATCTTGGGTGCAAAGTTGCGCCGGAGCAGAATTGCACTCGTTAGTGAATCCAGGCTCCGGATGTTTATCGTCCTAATTTGACATAGTTTCAAGAGGTGCGGCCCACCCATGCCAAGAACTGGATTGATGCAAACATGATTGATAGTTCGTGCATACGTAACTTTGGCTGCTTAGACAGTAATGTCTTGTTAATCTTGGTTGTGGTATTGTATCTGTAAAGCTATTGTTCGATATTGTGGGTTAGGTAGGGAGGGGGTATTGTTCGGTGCGGCGCGGCGCGGCGTCTGATCAAGTGCCGCGTTGAGGGTGGTCGTCTCTCGAACTAGCGTCCGACCGCTCGATCTCGTCATTTTAATGACGTGGTTAGTCGCTGCTGTATTGTTTGGACAGTGAATAATAATATTTTACTAATACTCAACAAGTTGTACATTCGCAAAGCCTCTTCACAAACACACTGTCTGTGGCCAGCTAAACACACACACACAAAAAAATTGTTTTCCCACGCGGGAATTAAATTACCATTATTTTAACCATCAAAACTGGGTTGACGATACAATAGTAAGCTGTAACATTGTCCCGAAAGCGTTTCTTTTTACTTTTGATCCCCCCCCCCCTTCTTCCCCTTGGTGTTGCTAAAATATTTGAGCAATTAATTACCGCTCCACGCAGTAGACTAAACTGTCGATGACGGGGAGATCGAGGTTCGAATCTCGGTTGGGTGTACTGAAGGTGGTTTTTCCAAAATAGTTTTTCATTCCCTTCTCAACGCAAATGCGGGTACTACACTACCTATAAATATATAACCGTCCTAATCCCTAAGACCATTGGCGTAGTTGGTACATAAGCGTGTAACCCGAACGGGTAGTAAGACGCGGTGCTAAAAAGAATTACCGTTACAGTTTGGTGTGTGCGTGTGTGTTGACTTATGGTTTTCACCGCGTCTTGGTAACTGTTTGGTATGTCAATGAACTAGTGATAAGGAAGGAAAAATTTAGAATAATAATAATAATAATAATAATATTTAGCACCGCGTCTTACTACCCGTTCGGGTTATACGCTTAAGTACTAATTACTCTAATGGATTAGGAATTGGGAGGGTTGAATTTAGAGGAAGTGAACCCGCATTTGCGTGGAGGGAGAGTGGAAAACCATTTAGGAAAAATCACCCCCAGTTCACCCGACCGAGATTCGAACCTCGATCTCCCCGTCCTCGGCGGTCAAGCTCTACACGACTGGCGCGTTAGCCAACTACGCCACAGAGGCGGGTATTTAGAAGAAATATACCCGTATATTCTTGGAGAGAAAGAATGGTAAACCATTTGGGGGTGGGGGGTGACAACACACCCTACCGGGACTTTAAACCCGATCTCCCCTTCCCTGACAGTTGAGTCTTACACAAGAGAGTGACGCCTTAGACCATGCGAACGCCGATGTGGGTTGTTGACAGGGCCGGTCACATAAAACGCGTCTTCCTCCGAATCGGTAGTTTGATTCGCTGTGTTTATTTCATATTGGCTCACAGCCCATCTTAGGGTGAATGATAGATATCATGCCTTAAAATTCACCCTAGTCATCCTTTAGATAGGGGGTAAAAAGTTGTTAGTTCTGGCACTGGTGCGTGTGAATAAGAGTTGCTTATATCCCCCTCAAAGTATGTAGATACGAATATATTTTTTATGTACGCATGTCTTACTACCCGTTCGTGCTATCCGCTTATTTACACCCATGGGAGAGCAATGAGGAAGAGGAAATGTACCCGCACTTGCGTGGAAGGAGAGTGTGAATCCGTTTAGGCCGGGGGGGGTCTTAAAACAGCCTACCTGGTTGTAATTTAGTGGCAAGGGGGATATTATATAACCTGCCTTTATATATTTTTATGACAAACTTATATCTTCTTTATTTTTTATATCCTTATTTGATAATAATAGCCTTAGTCTTTTATGACATGTTTCAGTGTTATTATTGATGTTACACCATCTTCAGGTCTTAATTATGGTAAAGATTATATTCTGTTAAATAAATATTATAAGAAAGGTCTGGAAAATTTTGCAGTCTTATAATGTAAACTCTTTTTGTGGGGATAATCCTTTCGGTGTTATTAGTTTATTTTTATATTGATAAAAACCAAACAAGGCATTATTAATTTAAAAATGATCGATTTTCGTCGGTTTAGAACCCTTCAAAGCCTCTTGGACTGGTCCTTGCGCTATTTCGTTCCTTTGAACCAATTTATAAATTTTAGGGCTACTTTTAATTTATATAACTGTACATATCACGTCTTAAAATGTAGCCTAACCTTTATACGAGACACATCTTCATTGCTTTATATTTTAGCTCTAGTGTATAATTTACATTTAAAAGCTAAACTTATTTGTTGTCTTGGGGAGGAGGGTTGGGCAAGTCCCCCCCCCCCCCCCCCTCTTGTACGGCAATGCTGACACTGCTGCTACCAGGACAGGCTGATAATAGTTTGTAGAAAAGAGGTGCTGCCTCTAACGTGACTATGCAGAAGCTTGAAGGAGGTTCTAGTCTCTGTCAATAGATAGCACTGCAGCTCACACATCGTTGTTAGCTTAGTCTGAAGTCGGATGTCTGTAGCTGAACAATTACGAGGAACAGCTTTTTGCTCACGTGGTCTACTTTTAATCAAGACTGTATCAGATTGTTTTGGACTGTTAGCGTTCCTTATTACGAAGGGCTCCTTCCTTTCAGCATCTTATAAATTACGTTTATTAACCGCCTCGGTGGCGTAGATGGCTAACGCGCTAGTTTCGTGTTGAGCTAGACTGTCTAGGACGGGGAGATCATGGTTTGAATCTCGGCCGAGTGAATTAGGGGAGATTTCCCCTAAATGGTTTTCCACTCTCCCTCCACACAAATTCGGGTTCACTTAATCCAAATTCAACTTTCCCAATTCCTAATCCATTAGCGTAATTAGTACTTATGCGTATAACCCGAAAGGTTAGTAAGACGCGGTGCAAAGTATTATTTATCTAGAGCTGACAATACATAGCAACTGAATAAGTATCAGAACTGCAATATATTACCGAGGTTTTTATAATCGTGAGGAATCTACATAATTGAGTATCTTTATGTGTATGTGTTTCCGAAGCCTCCAGGAGCCGCTAGATGACCTAGAAAGCTGAAGCGTTGCACAATATGGAATTGACAACACGACAACCTATTGGAGCCAGATTTTCAACTATCATTATTTTCGATTAATTTTTATTTATTTGTCTTATTTAAATATTTTTAAAGTCTCACTATATGAACGGTTTCACTGCGAAATTAGAAGAAGGCAGACTACGAACCTCACACTTTGTACAGTGATAGAAACAACTTTACTACAGAATATCACATCCTCCCCCTTCCCCCCCCCCCCCCCCCAACCTTTCACCTGTTTGGGGTTAAAGATTGGGAAGACTACATCCTAATTATTCAAGTTAAGTTTTCCCCTTTCGTCGACAGGCTTATACTAGGTAGTTGTTAAATATTAATTTAGATAATATGGTATTGAAAAGTTTGTTCAACCCCTAAAGTTTTTTTCCCCCTACTAGATTAAATTACATTGATCATATTCAGACAATAAGAGAACTTTGATACATTTAGTATTAAGTAACAACTTTATTGGGGGTTTGAATTAAATACATATTTTTGCATCGCTAAAGGAAGAAACCTATACAATTAAAAAAAGCAACGAAATATGGTTTTATGCATACGCCAAGCCTTATGTTTTGAAACTGTCACGTGATATAAATGTTGGTGTTGACAGTTGTAAGATAAATCGAGTGTATACTCTCATAACCCCCACACATACAAGTTAGTTTCCAGACTACTGTCTTAACTCAAAAATCGTTGCAACTCGAAGATTTTTTTATTTTTTTTTCATTTATCGATGGATGTACTGCACTAAAATCGTCATATACGGGCCTAACTGTCGTAAATAACAAATATATAACTAAAATTAACGATGTAGGCCTTAAAAATTTTGAAAAAGGGTAATTATACAAATCTCTTGACATTGATGCGAGTGAGCGTACCGAAGTGTTAGTTTTATGACCGCTAGGACGTTTAGTACATTGTCTCCTAATCCAATCTAACCGAATAATCAGGCGATTTCCTTTCTGTTTCGCAATCCTAGTCTAACATAAACCAGCTACGAGACGATTGAACATACACTGGACATTGAAACGCGAGTCAGTAGTAAACAAACACATAGGGTTGGAGTATTACCAGGTGTTTTAACAACCGCGCCAAACGTCCTATGACCAACCTGGTCCAAGCGATGAGTGTGTTTCAGCTAGGTTAGTCACATTGCGCCAAACGACGAGTGTGTTTCAGCTAGGTTAGTCACATTGCGCCAAACGACGAGTGTGTTTCAGCTAGGTTAGTCACATTGCGCCAAGCGATGAGTGTGTTTCAGCTAGGTTAGTCACATTGCGCCAAACGACGAGTGTGTTTCAGCTAGGTTAGTCACATTGCGCCAAGCGATGAGTGTGTTTCAGCTAGGTTAATCACATTGCGCCAAACGACGAGTGTGTTTCAGCTAGGTTAGTCACATTGCGCCAAGCGATGAGTGTGTTTCAGCTAGGTTAGTCACATTGCGCCAAACGACGAGTGTGTTTCAGCTAGGTTAGTCACATTGCGCCAAGCGATGAGTGTGTTTCAGCTAGGTTAGTCACATTGCGCCAAACGACGAGTGTGTTTCAGCTAGGTTAGTCACATTGCGCCAAACGACGAGTGTGTTTCAGCTAGGTTAGTCACATTGCGCCAAACGACGAGTGTGTTTCAGCTAGGTTAGTCACATTGCGCCAATCGACGAGTGTGTTTCAGCTAGGTTAGTCACATTGCGCCAATCGACGAGTGTGTTTCAGCTAGGTTAGTCGCATTGCGCCAATCGACGAGTGTGTTTCAGCTAGGTTAGTCACATTGCGCCAAACGACGAGTGTGTTTCAGCTAGGCTAGTCACATTGCGCCAAACGACGAGTGTGTTTCAGCTAGGCTAGTCACAGGTTGCGCCAAACGACGAGTGTGTTTCAGCTAGGCTAGTAGCAGACTAAGCTAAACGTGCTACGCGCGTTTTTATTTCTCCTAGTGGTTGCAGTCTGCCTTCACGCTAGTGCAGGTACACTTACTCTAAATTCAACCTCCTCATCCCTAATTCATTAGAGTAATTAGTACATATGCGTATAGCCCAATCCGGTAATAAGACGCAGTGCTAAAAAAAATTGCACAATAGTTAATCTCTTATTATAAACTTATGACTAGCTATTACCAAGTAGCTAGTCAAATAGAACCATCAATAATCCACTCTTCTTGGTATCCTACTAGTAGCCTCAAAATACTTATTTCTCCTCACTTGAAGCCTTAGTTTTCAAAGTGAATCAACACTACTAATAAAAGTGTGTATCATGGCCAAATGGCTTAGTGTTGCCAAATATTTAACACGAAATAACTTTAGCATATCGAATTCACATTTTACTGAAGTTTGTTGTAAAAAAAACCTCTTAGTCTTCTTATATTATTCTAAATTTTTAAAATTTCAAATGGATAGAATGTATGAGTATGCCTGTTCTCCGTGATTCTGTGGTTAGTGATCGACCATAACTCTATGAGGACCTCCCGGCTTCGATTCCGAATGGGTTATAATTAAGATATATTTCATGTTAACGTACGGGCTCGTCGTGGCATCCATTTAGTAAATATTTAGGCGCTATAGCTGTGTTTGATGTACTATGAAATACTGTTATGAGATAATTAGTTTATAAAGCGTATCTATATAAAATAATGCCACGTGATGTCAGTTTGTCTGTCAGGAACTTTTCCTCAAACTTTACGAAAAGGTACCGGGCTGAATCTTCTTTCACACGCCGATTACTCAAGTGGTTGTACCCCAAAAAAAGATATAATTGCATTTGGGGAGGGGGATTTACCACACTGAAACGTGATTATAGTTTATATATATATAAATAAATATATATATATATATATATATATATATATATAAATAATAGTTTTGGCCTATAAATCTCGATAACTTGGCATAGCCGTGGACAGAAATCATGCCACCTCCTTCGAAAAATATATCAAAACGAGGAAGACTTCGCGCCAAATCCCTAATTGCGCCTTTCGAAGATATACCTAGCCCCCAGTGCATATATATATAATCCATCTGTTTATAAAGGGCGCGTCCAATAAGCCAATTAAATATAATGGTAGTAATAAAATTGATTCATTGTGGATGCGCACATATTAATTGTCAGCAAGTGTAACTTATATGTATGCCGAGTAACATCAATGCGAAAATACAGTTTCTCACAAATTTGAAGGAACAGCTTGTCACACTATCTCAAACACATCCTCCTCCTCCTCCTCCTCCTCCTCCTCCTCCTCTGATACTTGCGAACAAATTGATAGCCGCAGAAAGTTGTTTATGTACGGCTGGTAACCTGCCAGCGTATTAACGTGGTATATTTGCACGTACGCGACGTAGAGTTGGCCCGGTGCGGGGCGCGAAGACAGGTTTAATGGCGCGGCCAATGTTGACACAACAGTTGACTCGCGCGCCACATCTGGTTGTCTCGTGTTCGATTCCGGGCTGGACACTTGGTTTGGACCTGGAAAAGTTAATACATTAGCTTGGTCAGGGAAAATTAAGATAATTTTATCAAATTCCTTGAATTTTCACTTATTCGCTAATAAAAAGTAAACAACTTTACTTAAATAACATTTTCCCCCCTCAGGTAATACACAGCTAATCTATTTTAACAGGTACTGACCCTGTTGCGCATAATTCTCATGGTCAACATGCGATTTTCGTGTCTTATTTCCACCCCTCTACTGCGCGTCTTTAAACAAAGTTGAGTAATGGTTATGCGCATGTGCGAGAATTCGATCACGTTACAGGAAATTATTGATGTATTAGTCCATCAAGTTTGGGAGTTTATAGTTTACTTCAAATGACTAAACAACGCCTCCCAATCGAACGTATGCGTATCTACTAGCTACGCAAATCTATTGAGAATAATGAAGGTTGAGTTTAAAGGAAATGCACCCGTATTAGCGAATAAACCCCGATCGACATAAGCGGATAAACCAAACGGGTAGTAAGACGTGGTGCTAAAAAAAAAATAGGAAAGAGAGATGTATAATTTGATTTCCCCCATTCCCTCACATAGTTTATACCCTCCGCAAATGCGTGTACCTTTTCATAAAACTATTTTCCTCTTTCTATTCAATTAACGTAATTAACATTTGACTTGCTTTGATGGCCGCACCGTCCAAGGCGTCATTCTTTCGTGTAAGACTAGACTGACCCGCTTCGATGGCCACGTGGTCTAACACGCTAATCTTGTGTTGGACTAAACTGCCGATGACAGAGAGATTATAGTTTTAGTCCCGCTCTGATGTATTGGGGTGGTTTTTCACTCCCTCCCTCCACGCAGATTCAGGTACACTTCCTCTTAATTCAGCCTTCCTCATCCCTAGCTCATTATCGTAATTAGTACGTATAGCCTGGACAGGAAGTAAGACACGGTGCTAATTTAGAACTCGATACTGTAAGGCCAGTCAACATCGAACCTTGTTCTTTCTCGCGGGAGACAAGTCAATTGTTTGTGTAAGGCCTATTCTACACTAGCGGTTAGAACGCTAGCAACCGCGCCTTTGAATGAAACCCTTGTTATCAAGTTAGAAAACTGTCACAAGTCTTTCAGCATGAATAATACTCTTCCTCAAGAAGGTATCACGTTTTGCAATATTTTCATTCACTAGACCAAGAGTTCATCAAATGAAACCACAGACATTCTAGAGTACAAAAAAGAACTTCTCTGAGTACATTTTCTGTGATTCATAAACATAAATTAAAACTGTCCTGTTCAGAGACGGTTCGATAATGTGGGCGAGTCCAGTCTTTTTTTTTTTTTTTTTTCGAATTTCCTCCACCAAAATAAGTCCCGCAATACAGCCGGCTGTACAATCCATTTTTAAACCATTCTGTACAAGTGCAAGTATCACGCGCATTCAAACCGCATGTAGAATCAGTATGCAGTACTGTTAACACTTGTTTGACAGTAGTGTAGATTAGATGGGGACTAGCGCAAGACGCCGCGTTTAACGCCTGTAGAATCGGCTTGAGAGATGTGGTGGGATGGAGGATAAACACTTCCTGCGGATATTTCAATTACTGGCTATTTTACATTGTGTGTAACACTCATGTATGTTCCCCTACCCTTACTCTCCGTGTAACCCGAGTGTGTTGTTTCTGCTGCATTTAACTGCGTAGTTAAACTATCTAATAGCGCTTGAGAACCGAGGGAGAGGGATGTTTTCTTTTCCGACCAGCATTCGTTGTCTCCTCGCCTCGCTGCTTGTGTTTCCATGTGCCGCGTGTTTATTTTGAGGCGCTTTAAACTCTTATATTTCTGGCTTGAAGTATTTGCTCTTGAAATAACCCACGAGTGTTTTGTGTGTGTGTGTTTTTTTTTTTTTACGAGAGTTATGGCGGGTCGACGCAAAACGTTTGTTCGACGCTCGATGGATTTTGTTTTATGACCTGTGAAGCCTCTCTAAATGTGCGGGATTTTCGGCCAATCAGCCTTCGATCTAGACTTATGCAGTCGTTATAAGGAATGGCAACGGGAGGTTTTCCGTGGTTTTGTCATGTGGGAGGGGGGGGATCTTGTATCCGCTCAGCCCACGTCACTATTTTCAGTTGGGTCGGATGCACGCGTGGACGTCGAGGAGAGCTCGGTTCGATTCTCGTAAGAGAATGCGTTTAAAAAATAAAATATAAATCCTCAAACGTTATACACTTGTGCTGAGCTATTTTTTCACTCGTGGTATTTAATTTGCCCATGTTTTGAACTTATTTATTATATCTACACCCGACTTAACAAAATCAATAACTATTGGTCTGACTCACCGTCCACTCTCCCGGACGTCAGTTACTAGTCACTTTGAAAAGGGAAACGCTATTTCACCAATAATAATTACTCTGGCCATGCCGGTATTCGACCCCCGGACCATAAGCCAAGTAAACTGACGCGCCGTAGGATGAAAACTGACTGCACTCTTGGATACATATTGGAAGACTGCGATAGTTTTTACCCATTTTGGAGCTCATGATTTCTCCAACCGAAGTGCGTCCGTCCCTAAAAGGTTCTCGGATCGTCACCGAGTTTTTTTTTAATACAATTCTGAAAATGTAATCCTACATGCCGAGAGAGTCTAAAATGAATATAAAAAAAGTTAATCTTTCCAATTTGTGTTAAAGATATTATTTTCTAAACCTTTATTGTCATTGTAAATAAAAACTGCAGGGTCAATGTGTGTGTTTAGGGTGTACTCCATATTTGTCCCGTTCTTTAACACCATTATTAATAACGGCTTAATATAAGAGCTAGGATGAGGAAATACACAGGGGGGGAGAGAGGGTTAGAGAAACACAATATTAAGTTAGGGTTGCAGGAGACGCGAGAAAAGGACATTGTTTTTGGAGTTTTTATATACAAACCTAGTTAAATTTTCTTCACGTGGTGACCTCAACACTTGTCTCTCAAGACTGTCCTAGAATTAAATGATAACTTTTTATCTTCGTTTAAAAAGTTTCTCGTCTAATGCCGCTATACTTTTGACAGGTATTGAACAACTGTTTATCACTATGTGAAGAAAATTAAACTCAGTTTGTACTAAATCAATGTTTTATTTATTTTGGCCAAAAACATGTTTTAATATTAAAGAGCGGGGAAAAAACACTCGCCTTTTCTGGCGCCCCCTTCCACCCCATCTCCCTTAAATCAGTCGTGGAAACCCCCCCCCCCCCCCCCTCTGGCACCCTGGCGAGAATCGAACCTAAACCTCCACGTAAACGGCATTTCAGTCTATTGCGAGCTTCGTCTAAAATACCTTGTGACCACCGGTATGGATGAACTAAATATTCTGCTTCTTTTTTATAAATAAAACATAAAATATTTGGCAGAATTTAGTGAACGTAAAAAAAAAACGCGAATAGAAGTCTCTATTTTCTCGGTATTTTCCTGGTTGGTTTTTCTTTTCAGCTAGTAAAGGGGCTGTAAACTAAGATTGGGGTCTCTTTGTGCGCCTTGTGATATCGCCGTCCCGTGGTTTGACTACAAGAAGGGGAGGGGGGAAGGGAGAAGGAAGGTGTCTTAAAATTAGCGCGCGGGCCCGGCTATTAATACAAGACAGGGCAGGGCGGGCTTGGTTGGTCGTCTGATGCATGTGTGCAGCTTGGCGGGTGGTAGTGTCTTCTCGGACAAAACAAGGGGACGACGTCCTTCTGGCTGAACGGGTCTCGTGTGCAACCCACCCCCCTTTTAACTCTTCCAATCGGTCGGTCATTTAGTTGGTTACAGTTTGTATCCACAAGCGAATGTGTTTTCATCCATGGTCCGCGAATATTTGTATCGTTCTTAATCTGTCACGTGATAACTTAGCGCTTGAAATTTATATCCTAACTAGTATTCATATTTGTTGCTATTCTTCCGGTCAGCTTCGAACATTGTGACTGTTGGGATTTATGACATGTAGTACTTTTTAAACAAATAAGTGGCTAGCCTTCGCAGAATACATTTTCTGTTTAATATTATAAAAGGATAATTTTATCGGCCTGTACGCCAGTGGGTAAAAGTAAACAAAAGTTGCAAGTATTCTGCCGCTCTTGCGGATAATTCTTGGATTGGTTCGAATCTCGATTGAAATGGGTTTTTAGTCATGTAGTGTGAGTTTAAGTGATATAAGAAACTATTTGACTCTGGTCTCTGGCGCTTTTTGACCTCACTTGCGTCTATATAAAGAGTTGTTGATGGGTTTTTTTAATATCCCTAAATGAATTTCGTTTTAAACTATTTTCGTCAAATTCTTGATAAATATGTATCGGTATCACAATTATTCTTTCTTCATAAGTACTTATCTGAGAGAGTAAAAAGGAAGAAAGGTTTGTTTTTAAGTGCTGTGAATTGTAATTCTAGTGATAACTACTTCTCCCACGTTGACACAGCTGTTTAAAGTGCAGTATCGGGTATTGTTTCTTTGCCTCCCCGCTGTCGACTCGACCAACACGTGTGCTAGAGTTGTAGTGTCGCGCCGCGGTGACGTGCCTGTGTGTCATCAGATAGCTAGCGTGTGCCAGTTTTAATATCAGGGAGGTAATCTTCAGCTTTGGTGTTTCAATCCAGTGTCGTTATATAGCCGGTGTTTAAAGTTTGTGAGAGGACTTGTTTACTGACATTAGTGTATATTGGCTTATGCAAGGTACATTCCCCAAAATCAAAGGGGGTTAGTGGCAACTCAGGTTAATTTGATGCTGTGATTTTTATCTGTTCTTTTTCTGTTTGGGTTTTTTTGTTTTGTTTTTTGCCATCCATGCAATGCGGAGTGTTTGAGAAGTGGCCGAGACTAGTTTCGTTTTGTTTTAATTTTATTTACGAAACACGCGCGCGTGGTCTAATGTACTACTCTCTCAGTAGACTTGGCTGCCGAAGACGGGGAGATCGGGGTTCGATCCCAGTCAGGTGCACCGAAAGTGGTTTTCCTAAATAGTTTTCACTTTCCCTGCACGTAAATGCAGGTGCATTTCCTCTAAATTAAGCCTTCCTAAACCCTATCCCATTGGTGTAAATAGTACATAGGCGTATCACCCGTAAGGATAGTCAGGCGCAGTGCTAAAAAAAAATTACGAAACATCTGCTAGTGACGGGTCTAACCCTCCGGTCCTTTCAAAATAAAGATAGTTTTAGACATCTGTTGAGTTTGATCGCTGCGTGGAGGAAGGGATTCACCCGCCTTGTCCCGTACCTACTTTAATTCTTGAATCAATATTTTAAAGATTGTTTTTCTTTCGATAAGAGACGCGGTTTGTCAAAACATTCGGATTTTTCCTAGTTTTCCCCCCCCCCCCCCCCCCCCCCCCCCTTGCTATAGCCAGAGAACCTCTGCCTTCCGGCAAAGTTAAGGTTCTTGGCGGAGCGTTGACATATTATCTTTGTGTGTCGCCGTAGCGGACTTTCCGCCTGGCTTGCTGTGATATAGTTCCTCCTCATTAATCACAATGTTAGTGTCTGCTGAGAACAATGGAGATAATTCACTCTATTAAGCAACTATGTGCTATTTGGGTTATTTCTTAAATTAATTTGTTGGTATACGCTTCGATGGCCTCGTGGTCTAACTCGCCATTCTCGTGTTGGACTGGAATGCCGAAGACGGGGATATCGGGGTTCGATCCCGGTCAGGTGCACTGAGAGTGGTTTTTCCTAAATGGCTTTCCCACTTATAAATCAAGCCTTCCTAATACCTAACACATTAGTGTAATTAGTACATAGGTGTATAACCTGAATAGGTAAGACGCGCTATTAAAAAAATTTGGTGGTTAAAATAAAACACTTAAATTGAATACTGTACGCATATTGTTTAAAACTGTTCTATATATTGTTATCTGCAAAGAAAAAAATCTATCAAAATTTACTAAGATCACCGAAAAAAAAATTGTTTCATTATATTAAAAACAAACATGGCGTGTAACGGTTGGCGATCTACGGAAAGTTTAAGTGCGGCGATTTGTTCAGGTGCTAGTTTATTTTTCAACAGACGTTAAAAACCTTTTTTTCTCAAGCCCCATTAATATATTTTCAGAACCTTCTCCATGTTGACATGTTTATATTTCACCACATACCATATTATCGAACCAAGCACCCACTACATTTCTCCGCCAGGTCAGTATTTGTGTGCGAACATCCCACGTGGCCGGTATTATTGGCACGCTGGGCTCGTGACTGGATTGAGTTGCGCCGCTATAAAACTTACCGTGTGTACGATTCAGGTGCTGTTGACACCCACGAGGCGTGCGTGGCTAGTACTTTCTCTGTAACTATGGCAGGGACAAACAACCTCAAAAGTTTCGATATTAATAATGTTGCTTTAATGTGCACTAGTGTTGAAAGGTGCGGTACACTCACAAGTTTTATGGGAACAACATTTTGACTACATTATTGCTGTTGTTTATAGGTATTGATAACACCTAAAAAATGACGGCTTCAGATCACATGATCGCTCCCTTTTAGTTTCATTCTTATAACTCTTTATTTTGGTCTACACTACAGAACATGAAGATCTACTCTGTAATTTTTTGTTATTCTAGCGTAAATTTTAACGAGTTAAAATGTTGAATTATTTATAAGCTAGCATTTCAGTTTCGACGGCCGCCAAATAATTTATTTTGGAGAGTTGAGCCATCGTAGCCAATGGGTGCCCACGGCCAATTGATGATTTCGACCTAAATTGGGTAATTTTCTGGACATAGTTCCTTGTTTTTCCTCGACGAGCTTTAACCGGTGGTCTTCCACCTCGAAAGACCTCTGTTGGATTCAAGGTCATCGTTGTCCTATAATAAATCTGCTTGTTGCATCTTTGCTCTCTAAATGGGGCAGCACTAGTTTCTCTCACCGATAATATTAAAACTGATTCACTTTGATAGAGATGCATTGTATGTGAATGTAAGCCTCTATATTGTACTCGCTTTGCTTGTTGGAGGCTCAGCCCCCAAACCCCCAGTGAATTTTCTTTGCAAGTGAATCTAAACTAATGTCATTCCAGTGTTGTTTTGAACGTAACAACTTAGTTATCGGTATTGTATGTACCGCACCGACTTTAAAGTTACTCCGCTATTTTGAATTTTTCTCGGGTTAAAAACTAAAAATTTTAACTTTTTGGAATTTTCCCGTCGGTTACAGGCTAGAAGTTATAAGTTTGCCAAATTTCAAGTTTTTAGCTCATCTGGAAGTGGGTAAACATTAATGTCACTGAGTGAGTGAGTGAGTGAGTCGGCCATGTGGCTTTATAGTAAGTAGTATAATCGCTGTTAGACTGGTTTTGATGGCCTTGTAAACCATGTCGCTTCGTTGAAAAAAAAATAGTGCCAGATAATAGAGCCACTAGTCACAGGTTGTGCCGCAATACCTTTGTAATCTTGTGGAGCGCAAATCGTTTCAATTAGAAGTTGCTTTAGTAGTGACGTGATTTAATTGTCTAAAAGCTGCGACGTCGTAAGAACCACGCTAGTAACCCGTCACTTTAAGGTACGGCGTGACTTTGGTGCCAGTTGCTGATTCAATTTGTTTTCATACTTCCCTGGAAGCACCATGATTAACTGGGAGGTTAAACAGCGTACCACATTACACGTCATATCCACGAATTTTTGAGTATTTCTTCTCTATCTGGTAGGTACGTGGCCAAAGGCGTCAATCAGTCTCATTTGGTTCGAATTCCTTCCAGGTCGTAACAATTTCCCCCCCCCTTGCGTAGTTTTTCATATTTCCTTTGTGCAAGTTACTGTACACTTATTCTAAATTCAATCTTTATCCATACCCCATTATTGAATGTATGTGGATAGCCTGGACGGGTAGTATGACGTGGGGAAAAAAATGGACATTGGGACAAAAACAGTCCTGCGTATGAAACAACGTTGCAAGGTTTGCGCAAGTCTAATCGAGATTTAGCGAACTCCGAAAAGCAAAGGCAGAAATAATGTCCTGTCAGATGTGTGGGTAGTCCAAGGCCAGAGTCGGTCTTGGCAGCGATTGTTGTCGAGTAGGTGTGTGTGTGTGACAGTTGTTACGGCTTGTCGGGTCGGGCTGTTGTTGGCGACGCTTCTGATTGACAACTTGACGCGCTTATCTCCCCTTGGACACAAGGCTGGGTCGCTCCTACTACGCCCAACAGGGGTAGTGTAAGGTGTAGCCCTAGCCTCTAGTCCCGGGATTCAAATACCGGCCAGATATCCTAGGGGTGGGTTTCTATTTTACATTAGTGGTTCTTATGATGAATACTAATTATTATTATTATTATCATCATCATCATCACCGTCTGGCATTCCTCACATTAAAAAGTTGTGATTAATACACGGTCTTGTCAGAGGGTAAGGAAGGGTTTGGCAATCAGAATGAATACGGTTAAATTTCCAATCACCCCCATGAGTCCGGTTATTAAATAACCCTCTTCGGTGGCCGCATGGTCAAAGGCGTCACACTCGCATTATACTAGACTCTCGATGGGGGGTATCGGAGCTCGATCCCGATCGGGTGTACTGAGGTTTTTTTTAAATAAGTTCCCACTCTTTCCCCACGCCTATTTTGGGACACTTCCTTTAAATTCAACCTTCCCTCTCCCTAACTCATAAGCGTATAACCCGAACGGTTAGTAAGACGCGGTACCAGAAAAACAAACTATAAAATGTAATTTGCGGGTAGTCGATCAATATGACCTGTAGAAAATGTGTAAATATGGTTATTAACTAATGATTTGTCGCTGAAGAAACAATCCGGGTTGTGTTATTTTGTCTTGATCGTTTTTTTGGTGAGATTTTTTTGTGTACTTGAATCCGCGTGGATTAGAATGATCCTGGTTTTCGAAGACTCCCAGTATAAAGGAGTGACACATTTGTTTTGTAGGTACTGTCAGAACTCTTGCTAAATGGGTATGTAAGAAAGCTCCCAACCGAGGTTTTTTTAATGTGGTCCCTTGCCCGGTGTGTGTGGCTTATGTCTTGATGTTTAGAGGTGTGAGTAATTTGTAGCTTGTTTGAAATTCTGCGGTTGTACGGGTGTATATGTTGATGCTCTTGGATCGCCAGGTTTGGGTTCTGGGAGGATTATTTTTATGTTGCGGGCATCTCTCTCTTCCTGCGGTTGGGGAGATCCTGACGGTTCCGGTGTTCACATATTCTAAGGCGTCAGGATGTCAAATAGATTGTGGAAGTTTAGTCTGGGATGAATCCACATTCCACTTGTGTTTTTCTTAGTGTATGATCAAATAAAGTCCGACCTTTTGGTCTAGTTATCAGCATTCCTGGCTACTAATCTATAGGTCCCTGGTTTGATTCCACGCGTTACCTTTGATATTTTTTTCCCTAAGGGGAAGTCTTCCCAGGGTTGTGATGGTATGTATAGTTAAGGCTTAAGCTAGGTTTTAGAGCTCTACTGGCACTACATGATCATCGCTATAATCACATATCATCGGGTTCAAGTAACCGTACCCACATGGTGGCCCAACCACCGGTTACATATCCGTCACTGCCAGTAGATCAGGAATGTCTAACCGACCTGCGGTCAGATTCTTCTTTTTATAAACCTTTTAGAAATACTCGAGTTCAGATTATGGCATCTAGAAATTGGCCATTATTTAATCGATTTAAAAAATTTGTTTAATCTATGCACCAAATATATGCAATGATAGCCCATAAAAATGTGGACAGCTATTTTCTTATGAAAAGTGACAAACACCCGGGAGATCACTGCCTAAGGTGGGATGGAAGGGGATGTGAGAAAAAGTCATTGTTTTTGGAAGATTTTATGGCAAAACATTTTTTGGCCAACATTTAATGAAGGGTCAAGGGTGTTCTTGAATTTAATGACAACTTTTTCCCTTCATTAAAAAGTTAGTTAGATAAAGCCGCCATGCTCATGACAGATATTCAGGAACTGTTTGATATCACTGTGTGATGAAAATTAACTCTTTTTGTACTGAAGCAATATTTTATTTTGGCCAAAAAAAGTTTTGCCATAAAAACTGCCAAAACACTGGCCTTTTCTCACGTCCCCGTCCATCCCACCTTAAGGACACACGTTTGTCATCAGTCAATAGTTAGAAGTGAAGTTACCATTGAGTATAAAGCCTAGCACCTAATACCATTGCTGCAAATAATAGGTTTCATATTTCTGGTATAAATATAAATAGAGAGAGAAGGTAGGGTCTACAGTAAGTTCTTAAAATGTTCATAATTTTTTTAGCGCCGTGTCTTACTAAAAAATCTTATTTTTAAGTTGGTAATATTTTTTTAATGTGACCATATCAGTATTTTAATTTTTAAATTTGGCCATTATGATCAAACGAGTTTGACAAGCCGGTCCTATTCCATCTTCCTTCCACCAGGAAGTGTAGCCGCATTTGCGGGGGAAAAACCTCAGTACACCTGACCGAGATTTGAACCTCGATATCCCCATAATCGTTGGTCTAGTCTACTGAGAGAGTAGCGCCTTAGACCATGCGGCCACCGAAGCTGTCACAAATTAAAACAAATTAAAGCTATAAGACAATTAGACAGCAATTCTCGTGAATAGAATTGTTCTGGTAGATGTAAAGATAAGAAAAAGTTATATATTCATCCGCTTCGCCAAAACGTTGTCACTTTGACAGGTGATATTCGAAATGACTTCGCGTGCCAAAGTGACGAAACATATTTGCGTAGCGGTCGAATTAGGAACAGTTTTATTTCGTAACTTGTCAACTGCCATAACATCCAAACAACAATTTATCATCATCACGATGAGGAGGTATAGAAGAGTCTTGATTTTTGTACAGATATTTTTTCCCCCTAGAGCTTTCTTTCGTCTGTAAGCAACCCAGTTCGATTCTTCAAAGCTAGAATTAGCTAAATTAGCTAGATTCTTTAAAGAAAAGTAAATAAACCCACTCTGACCGATAATTCTTACCTTGTTGACACATTTAGTTCTCGTTTCATTTTCTGCAGGCCCTAGGCGCTAATAACTTTGGTCGGTATAACCAAATATCTGGAGAATTGCTCAGCAAGTAGTAAGTCACCCTTTTAAATTAAAACAGCGGCAAAGTTGCCTCAATTACATTTATATCGCCGCGTCTTACTACCCGTTTAGGTTATACGCATAATTACGGTTATAAGCTATTGATGAGTACGATAGAGTTTGAGGAAATGTAGTCGCATTTGCGTGGAGGTAGAGCTTGGGAAATAATTTATAAAAGGCTACCTACCCTGAGTACAGCCAGCTAGGATTCGAGTTCTGACCTCCCAGTCACCGGCAAACCGTACATAATGAGTTTGAAATTCAAACCACATGGTTTTTTTTTTATAAATGTTTGTTACTGTGAGAATTGTAATATTTATGTTACAGTTAGTACAAAATAAAATCCCGCCATCCTGCTACGCTAGTTCCCATGACAAACCACCTGTTTAGAGTAGTTCGGGGCGGTGGTGTTTTAAACATTGGCGTACATAACTTGTGCCCAGCGTGAGCTGGTGTATATGGGAGGCTATTGAGGGGACCGCCCGTCGAGGTTACGTCCTCATGCGACGATCTAGCGCTGTTTTTCGCCTGTCGCTATAGGGCGAGCGTAAACTGGATTCCTGTGTCGGCGCTATAAATAGTGTTTTGGGGGTCTGCGCGCCCCGCGAAGGAAACGTTTCCGGCGGCGGGTTTTAACTTTCGGGCATGGACTGGAGTGAAGTGAGTAGTAGTAGTAGTGCCATGGCGTCGCCCACCGCCACCTCGCCATCCAGCAATCCCATCAAGAGCGTCTTCAACGGCGTCCAGTCGCAGGCTTCCAGGTACGTCATGCGTTTAACCCGTCATTTCTTTGGAGGACGTTGAATTATGATAGGTACCTTCTTGTGTACTGTCCGGAATCTTCCTTGGGGTGTAAACTCTGATTTAACTGAAATCTACTTTTAATCCATGTTTTGCGGTTGGGGCTACCTTAAGTATCATTTTTGGTATCCACCTTTATATAAACTTTTATACTAACACTCTTATGGAACACTTACTAAATGTTAATGGGCTTTAAGACATGGGGGAAAAAATCTTTACAAGGCGAATTTAGATAATTTTAGGGGATGAAGGGATTTTGTTGCCTCACATTTACCCTTATTTTACTAATTTTCCATCTCATGCGATATAAAGGCTTTACAACGAATTTTGTTTTACCCATGTGTTTAGTTTTTTACAAAACTATTAGAGTTGGTATTATGGGTGCAGGTAATCCAAACTAAACGTTAATACTTTATGAATTTTGAAAAGGTTTTAACAAAACAATATGATTATGTATGTTAAGATAATGTCTGGTAAAAAAACTTTCTTAATGACACCCAGTTACAGTAAATATAGTTTCCCTAAGTTGTATCTACGCCCTCAATTGTATTTGCATTAATCTTAGTTTATAAGTTGATAAATATTGATACATGTTAAGATGTTTTAATGTTGATTAATTTGTCGTTTTAAGGTACATTACCGACATTCACTTAAAGTGCTTCGGTCCAATTTTCATGGAAATGGCCTTATAGAAAATAATAAACTTTCTTTTGCAGTCAAAATTAAAATGTCTTCCAAGTTTTTATTATGTTTATAAAAAATGACAGCTGAAGATCATGACTTGATGAATGGATAGTAACTTTTCAAACTATTAGATAAGGCCCTTCCTATGTAAATAAGACTAAATTATTGAATTAATTTTGGGTAGGTTATCGTGTAAAGTTTCAGAATTGCAATGGATTCATTATCATCACTTTGAAATGTAAAGATGGCTTCTTATGTAAGGACACCCATTGAAACCTCATGTTCTAGGTTGCCCCGAAATCTGCTCTTTGTATAACTTAGCTGTCACTTTGTTTTATCTCAAAGACTCTTAAGCCGTGCCCAATTTATCTAGCTAGATAAGTCGTATTGTGTTAAGACAATTGAGATAGACTGACCTAGGGCCAGTTTCATGGTAAGGCATAGTACGCCTCAAGTGCGGTGCTAAACTAAATATAGGACGACACCTGCCTGAACCAGAATGGAATCGGCCAGTTTCATTCGATAACACTACCACACTTCTGAAAGTAAAAAAAAAAGGTGTTTCCATCTGAATGGTATCCAACATAAACATCGTACTTATGTTTGTGTCTATTGAGAGCTCTGCGCTAAAGTATGTGCGCGTGCGCGTCTTTTTTACATGAATGTTTTGGCGAAAAGCGGTTTGTATGTTGTTCTTGGAGAGCAGTGTGAATGAGGGGTGGGAAAAATTAGGCAAGAGTCTTCTTCTTCTTTCGTTTAAGTGCTAAGCAACAGGTGTTCTCTTATAATACAGTCCATATTGTTCTTAACTTTGGGTGAAACTATAAGGTATTCCTCATTGTTAGCTATATTGAAAGTGTGCTCATATAGTCCTTTTTTTTTTTACCAAGAGTGGGTTGGTTAGGTTAACTTTTGACTGGTTCGTTTAAGGCGATTGGCCCATTTTATTTGGTATGGAAATACAGAGCCATGGGAACAAACGGTTATCTTCCAAGAATTTTTATCGTTTTGCAATTTTCTTTTCGTAAACGGTTTGTTCAAGAATAGAAGCATGTTGATTATGTTATACTTTTTATATACAAGCCTCCTCTGTAATTTTAAGTGATCAAAAATCAATAATTTTGACATTATTCAATTCAAAACTGCCGGCTGCATGACAAAAAATAAGAAAATGTAACACCTAATAAACAATGATACATTGTTTTAGAAGAGTGGCGAATTCTCTGGGTATGCTAGTCCTGCGCCGCATACCCATAATGATATGGACTAGTTTTTTTTAAATTCAATATTGTATCTGCTAACTGTGTAAATACTAATGTTTGAATTGTCAATAAATATACATGTAATGAATTATTAATTTTAAAACTAATATTGGTTCACATTCCAATAATACTGAATTTTAAGTTATTCTTCTTCCAAAAGGTTCTATTTAGCACAGTAGGAAACCCAGAGACTGCTGCTTGAATACCGCAAGGCAAGCTATGGAGGATCTAATGGCCTTGACCAATGAGTTTGGGGTTTTACACCCCAGGTCATGCTGTTCATGTGTAGCAGGCTAAGCATTGTGCCAACTATTGAAAAAAGATTCAAGATCACAATGTTTATTCATTAAGCCAATTTAGTATAGTTAATTACATAAAAACAATATACATAAAATTAATTGGAAACTAATATTATGCGTAACAAGCTTTAAATTTTACACTAATTAAATACATTGAGTTATGTTTAGTCACATGTATTATCATGTATTTGGCAAACACATTTAACCACTATTTAAATTTAGGCATATCAGCACTGGTAGAGGAAGGGGCCGGGGGCAGTAGGGCGTGTAAAAAGGCTACTTTAACAGTTTTTCTTTAGTAGAAAGGATTTGTGGAGTTTTAATAGTGTTCTTTTAGTTTTTGTTTTACATTAAGGATTTTATATAATTATACATCAAAGAATCCCAAAAGTAAGGAGTGTAATTTCACCATTTCAAGATGATTTAGAAGGAAAAGGTAAAATAAAATATATTTTCATATAATTTACTTAATCAGTGGCACACTCAGCCATTTACTTTGGAGGGAGGCATTCAATCAAGGCTGTATCAAGAATGAAATTTTGATGGAGAGAGCGGGTTTGGGGTTGCACAGCCCCCTAATACCTGAAGGCCGAGATATATTTATGTTAATATTAAAGAGATATTAAATAATGCAGATGGTATCGAAGCTATTATTTGCGTTTTTTTTTTAATTGTTAATTTTGTGTTTAACGGTAAACCTTATAAAAGTAGGCTTAAGTCAGAAGCCTGGCTTTAAAATGTAGCTATACATTACACACCTTCAATGCTAAATCATTTTAGCTATACTTTATATTTTAAATTTTATTAACATTATTTGTGGTATTGGGGAAAGGGGGTTGGGGTCAAATACTTGTTTTGCCCCTCTCCCCTTGGGGCACAATTGCTTACAGCAAAAATTGTGTAAATATCTTAGCAATAAACCAATGAACGTAGCGATAGCGTATTAATAGTCCGAGATGATCTCCCCTATGTAGTCAGAGTTTACGCGTCTATATAGCTTCTGGAGCATAAATTCTTTAAAGTTGGGAGACTCGTTGTTTCCAAGCAGCATTTTCTGAGACTTGAAGAAATAGTTTTAATTGCAACGTGAGTTGGACAATCCAACTGATTCCCTCTCACCAAGATCTGATGGACCTTTGTACCACCTCATTTTACTCTTATTATGATTGTTTGCTTTGACTATTACTAACTATGTGCTTTTAATTACAATAGGCTAATTGCTAATTGAATAGGATTTGTCTCTCTCTTATGCATTCAGAAATGTGTCCATACCACTCTTAGCCCCGACATTAATATTTACTTAAATTTCTAACCATGTAGATATCATTACAATTTGAGGACCGCCTATGTGTTCTAGTGGTCATAGGTTCTGGCTACGGACCCAGAGGTCCCGGGTTTGATTACCGGCGCTTCCAGGTTATCTGGGCAGCAGTGGGTCTGGAACTGGAGACTCGGCCTAATGTGGATAAATAATGGGCTACTCAAATACAGTAGTAGTGGCTCCAGTATAGAAACAGTTTAGTGGCTGGAGCTGGATGCTGACCACTTGACACCCTCTATCCGTAAGAGTTGGCACTAATTCGCCAATCAGTTTGGTAGCCACTTGGTAGGTATAGCCTGAATGCGGGCTGACGCCATGGAGTTACTTTTATTACCATTTTGAGTGTGTGGTAATCATCGTTGTGGATAAATAAAAGAGAGAATATGAGAGTAGGAAGGGGCTCAAAATTTCCTAAGATACATACGGTTAAGGGGAAATAATAAATGTTCGAGAACCACTGTTCTATTGGCACACACCTTCAAATATTTCCCCTAACGTTCTTGGACAAAGGTGGTTGAGGGTTCTTGGCCCCAAATCTCCCCTGCAACTTTTATAGTACAGCATACCTATTAATTTTCTCAGAATACGCCACTGCCGGTAGCTAGCGCCATCAACGTTTTCCGTGATCCATCTGTTCTTGTTGGCGCGAAAGGATACTCTGGTCAGTTATGATAACGTTCTCTGACAAACTCCCACACCAAGGCCTTTCGGTCCTCCCGTCGTTACGTAAATTTTTCCTTGCCCTCGACATGGCCAAGGCGGGCTTGTACTAACCTGGTTGCTCAAGGAAGGTGGATGAGTTGATCCGTCGTGTTTTAAGTTACTTATATATTCTTCACTTCCTCTCAATTCAAAACCTATCTTGGTAATTATACTTAAGCGCCAACTGATTGACGCGTGATTTTGTATTATATTATTTAGGCGAGTCGATCATCAGCTTTAGGCCTGAATTTAGGTAAAAGTATAAAACATAATACACCTGAAGCGCATGTGTCAAAAGGGATTTGAAAAAAAAACCAACAGTTGGGTGGAAGCAGATGCGTTTGCATCAACTCTTTTCTTTGCTCCCTACACTGTACTGACTGGTGAATGCTTGTGTTTTATTAATGTTCTGATAGTCGCTGGCTTTATGTTGGCTAGTTTACCACTAAATATTACCTTTAAAAATAAAATTCTTAACTTTTGGTTAGCATGTCTTGAGTAAACTCAAATTAGGAAAATGGATTTAATTAGACTTAGGCTTATTTACTAAATATTACACAAACATTCCTCACTGTTGCATCGCGAGCTTTTACTATCATTGTATTTAAATAATGCCCTAAAATGTCCTGAAGATATTTATCCTATTTCATTCGTGTATTATTGCACATAAAAGAAGCTAGAAAACACTATTTATAGATGAGCCCTTTTCAATATCGTAAACTCTGACTGTTTATGAGCATTAACTAAGTTTGGTAAAATAATGTGGATGTCCTACGGATAAATGTAACAAAAATCAAAAAACTAATACTACTTTAAAAAGTAGGGAAAAAAATACTAAAAATTACTATATCCTTGTATTTTTTGGCAAAAGACAAAACTACCTCTTAATTTGATTTTTATTTCTTAGATTTTACTTAGGGCAAAGGCCCACAATTTGAGTGTTTTTAAACAAATTATTTAAACACTTTCTGGAAATACAGGTCATTTTGATAACTATAAATGTACTAAGTTTCTAGACATGCAAATCTCATTTGCCATCTGAAATGGTGGTGTAAATTAATGTTTTCTCAGTGTTAATCTCTGACATCCTCTAAGCTGTTGATACCTTGTCATACTAACACTCGGCGTTGTTTATACTTTCCAACTGACCGAAAGGTTTTTGTGGCACCTCGCCAACTTAAAAAAAAATCTCAATCTTTACCACTTAATTCTAAATGCCAGCTCTAAAATATTGGCATGGGGAAATCTTTGATGTAAACAAGGTCTTTGAAATACTTTTTGAGCGTATCACGGCTGCTTATTCTGTTAGAAATACATTGAAATATACTTTGAGGAAGAGTTTTTGAATGTGTTTGGGTGCATTAAGGCTCTTTCCCTCTAATTTTGGTTGGCCACTTAACGATTGTTTGGAACTCATTTGGGAAAGCTGGTGAGATTGCTAAAGTGAGGTTCCAGGCGCTAATAGCCCCACTTTAAGTGTATGTAAAACGATGATGATAATCATTGATTGTGACAGTTGATAAATAACATTTTTTGTGTGTGTTAAATCAGATTCTTAAGAAAAATAATGCTTTCACACTCCTTGATCTGTTTAGGTGAATCTTCTATGAAAACTCTTGTGTTATTCTAGTCTGTGTTTTAATAGAGTTGGCCTCTATTATACATTTTTTTATAAAAATTTCAGATACCTTATTAAGCGACAGGAAAAAATAATAGAATAAAGAGACAAAACTTTAATCCTGAAGTGTTTTTTTTTTTATATAGCCAAGCATACTTTTGAAACATTTGTTTATAAAGCCTTCTGGGAGGAGGCGGTGATAATAAATCTCTTTCGCTCCCTGTAAGACTAAAGGTTCCTTGTAAAGTACTGCAATAAACAGTGCTACAAAGTGTAATCCAGCAGCAACTGAGCCTCCTCGATCTCTCTCCTTGTTACAGATGGTTCCGGCACATATCGGAGGCTGCAGAAGCGTACAAAACCCGCGACGGAAAGAATCGGAGGCCTGAGCCCTTGGTCGCTGCGCCCACGCATGACGAGGTTTCACCTGAGCCCTCTGTACAGGAAAAAACCAAAGAGTGAGTTTGCATATGAAAGATATTCTAAAATGGATTTATGAACTGATGAATGAACCCTTCAAGGATTATTTTCAGAAGATTTTGTTCATGTCTATAAGAGAATAAAAAAATACCCTTGTAACTTGTTCTTAAATTTTAAATATGACAAATTTTTAAGTGCTCAAATCTTGAATTTCCTTGATTTTATTATTAAAATGACATATCTTTGGTCACAATTGAAATGAACTTGTTAATAGTTCCGAAGAAACTTCCAATGAAGTTGGCGTCAAGGAAGAGGGCGCTGCTGGCGCTTGCAGTGACCTGCTTGCCCCACCAGGAGGCAGTACATAGTAGTACAACGCTGGACGCAGAGTCGAGCCCTGTGTCTGCCTCTCCCAGCGAGTCCCCTTCCACCACCCCTCAGGCTTCCCCCTCCTCGGTACCCTCGGACAATGGGGAGGCGAGCGCGAGGAAGATTGGTGAGTTTTTTGGGTCCATTTTCAACTCTGGCTAGTAAAATGGTTGTTTGAATATTTCACAGTTTTAAAAAGTGGTCCATGTGATAACTGCTGTCAGTTTGAGCTATTTTTTTACAAATTTGTGTTATTAACAAGCCTCTAATTTTACTTGTCTTCAAGTTTACTTTGAGGGGCACAATATTGCTGCATTAGAAACAAATCATTTTAATTTAATTCATGTGGCGACATCAACAGATGTTTTTAATATGTATCATAAAATATTTTTTTTTAATTGGTGATGCTAAAAAACTGCTACAGTAATAACTTTAAGTGAGATACTATTTTAAGAATGCTGGGGGCCTGCTAGCATTTTTAAGAGTAATGCTGTGAAACATACAAACAACATATCTCTGCTCATGTGTTTTAAAATCTATTTGTTATTCTTTTGAGTTTCATATAAACATTCTAGTCTCAAAAGGGTTGAATTGTTATTAACATTTCCTTTAAATACACTTTGATTAATATTTAATCTCACAGAAATGCACTCGAGTCACCTAATTTTGGTCTGTTTCTTATACATTTGAGTTACTTTTAATTGCAAGAGAAGCATTTTTGATGTGAATGATAAGCTAAGAAACATGCATGTCACACATTTAACGCATCTTTATGTCAATATAATTAAAGTGTTCAAAATTAGAAGTTTTAAATTTTATTAAAAAGCAATACATTTCACAACACTTGATTATTTATAGCAAATACTTGCAAAAAAAAATCTTGCACGTACTAAGACAACTAGATGTTAGTTGGGTAACTTCACTTTTTAACCTAATCTTAAGTATTGGTGTTTGTACATGTGGAGAGCTCTTTCTGTTGATGATGCCTTTTGGAATAAAGGTTCCTGAAATTATTTTCGTGTAATTTTGCTGTCAAAATGAGAGTAGATAAACAAAGTTAATTTATTTATTCACACATAATGAGGTATTTGGCAATAATCCAAAACTGATTAATGGTGGTTGAATTTGTGCGCATGATAAATAAACCCAAACAAATTAAACTTAGTTAAATTGTAAGCAAGCTTCCTATGATAAATAAACTTTGAGGTAAAATTAAGGTCTTCTGCGTATAGTTATTTTTGAATTATGGTGTCTCAAGGGTTCGTGAAGAAGTCATGAACTCTTTAAATCGGCATTGCTTATTTTTTAATTTTTTAAGGTTATTATAAGAGGCTAGGTTAGTTATTTGTCTTAACAACCCTCTTATGAACAGTGTTTGACTCTGTAAAAAAACAATCCTTGTCTTAGAAAGAAAGAAAGAAAGAAAAATTGTATTTTAAGAGGCTCGAATTTTTTTAAATGGGTAACTTAGTGGAAGACTTGGATTTCCATGCCCTCTAACATAAATTGGTGATAACCATAACACCTGGTTGGGGAATTCGGGTGTAAATAATCTTCCAGGCTTTGATTGTATTTTTTTAAATGCAAGCTCTTTATTAAAATGTATATGTCTGCACATAGGGGAAGTTTTAGTGCAAGTAATTGATTATAGTTGACCCGATTCTTGTGGGTGCTAATGCTGTTAGAAATATTTATTTTTTTAAATAGTAGAAAAACACATTTTAATAGTTTTTTTTTAATAAATATACATCCTATGCTAGTTTCACTTTGTGCATTTAATATTTTATTACACATTTTCATTGGTTTGAAAAATTAAACAACTATATCACCGGTGCTCACACCCTCCCGAGTCTTACAACCTCCAAAATAATTGTCTTCTGTGAGAGTTTTGCTTACAACTGTAAAAGTTTAAATTAGTAATTTAGTGAGTTAAATTCTCACTGTCCAGCATTGTAAATAATGAAACAATTATAGTTAACATTATAAAAATATTTTTGATATGACCGGTCACCAGTTCATTGAGGACGGTGCTCAAAACACTTTTTATTAAACACTATAGTTGTAATCTTCTGGAACTGACATTTTATATCAAGTAATAGAATATACAATTATTTACAAAAAACTAATAATATGAACATGGCAGCTGTCTTTGGGTATAGTACCCTAACTTTAAAATATTCTTAGACCATGCGGAGATCGTATATTTAACTACATCTACTGATGAACTGCCACTCAATCAATTTCTCTGGTTGAACTCCGGGTCGTGAACCCGCTGTTCATCCCTACCTGTAATATGCTCACTTAAGCTGGTTAAACACCCGAGAGTCGAGTCGAGTTTGACTCACCAATTGAGACAAGTACATATTGTATACACCAGCGAGTCGAGTCACCCCGAGTCTTAACAGTCCAGGCAAGTCCATGATGCGGCAGATTTCAGATTTCGTCAGTCCAGCCGAGTCAAGTGTATTATTTCCACATACTTTTCAAGGCTAATAACATGGACACTGAATACCTCATTGTTCTCTTTCAAGAGAATTCTTCGATTTATAACCCGTCCCATCCCAGACATCGAGATACAAATGCTATTTCCGCTATTTGGAAACAAATGTGAAAAACTACCAAAGGTACATAGTTTCACATTAAGTGTGTAAATCCACATCAAGCGACGTCTTTCTAGATGTCTACACCGGTACCTACATACAATTGTATTTATAGAAACCGCTAGGCCTGCATCCATCTTGCACAAGCTCTTTGATCAAACTAGTGGAGTCACTGACTCGACTCACTAGTGTGAAAGGTCTTGACCCTCGAGTCAGATTTGACTCGACTCCATGAGACTCGACTCGGAACTTGCTGGTGTGTAACCAGCCTTACAGATTAGACGCCATTGTTTCAAGAATAGGAATGTCATCATAAGCTAGGCAGCTGCCCTAAGACTTCTTATAATTCCTACTTGCAATTATGTGTTTTTGTATCTTGTCTATTCTTAATTTTGAGGATATCTTGTTAAATCTGTTGGTCACCTTTCAGCTCCCAACATTTTTTATTATATAAACTATAGGTACCTTTCTCGCACCTGTCCCACAGTTAAGATTGGATCTATGAAGTTTCACTTTTCTTTTAAAATTTTATCCACTTTGTTTATCCACAACTATAAACGTTCAAACACCTCATTGCCTTCTGATAGGACTTGCGGAGCAATCTTGAAATCATAAATATCTAGGCCTACAAAGCGTTTTATGTTAGTAGCCGAACCCACAAACTAAAAAAGTAAAATCGATAAGTTTTTTCTCTGAAACATAGATTTTATAATACGATTCTTACTTAGGAAAGTAAAAAAAAATCACTGCTAAATGTATCTTCACAATAATTATTTCTAGGCGATCCATTGTTATTAGGCGTGTTTTCACGGTTGACCTAATATCGATGTTTAGGACCAGAACGTTTTCGCGGTTCCAGTGCCACGGCTGGATACGAGTTATGACCTAGATCGGACCAGACCTCTGTTTAGAGACACCTTGATAAAACTATATTGCCTCGTATAGATCAATGAGCTGAGAATTGTATGCCAATTTCAAAACAGCGTGACCCCTTATGTAAAATTTAAAAAATAATAGAACTTCTTTATAGTCAGTGGATTTCAAGTTAATTGTAAATTAAAAGCGACAGCAATTACTAGCTAGAAATGCATGAGAGTAAGTAGGGACTTAAAAACTGGTTTGTTAAGTGTAAAAGAAAAGGACCTATGCTAAGATATGGGCCTATTTACTCTTGCATACACACTGCATGTTTTCTATAGTTTATTTTTGGGTAATTATGTTTAGTTTGGTACGTTGTATTACTATTACTCGTAGTAACTAGTCAATATAGGTACCAATCTAATGAAGAATAAAATTAAATAATTTATTTTCCATTGAATTGCAGTACATGTAGGGATTACATAAATTAACCTACCAGCTGTTATATCTACTCTATTCCAAAAAATCTTGCTTATGAAAAACAACCCTGTTATTTTCACGCTCCACCTTGTTAAGAAATATAATTTTAAATCCCAAAACTACAACAATACTAAAATCTTGATTAGTTTTAATTTATTTTGAGATGATTATACATTTCTTTGTATTTGTGCAGATATAGACGAATCCTATTTATAAACAAAGAATGTTGGTAAGACAAAACACATTTGGCTAGTATGTGAATAGTTAAGGTTAGGTTTTACTGTAATTATTAATTGTAAGTGTTAATTGAAATAGATAAAAAAGGAAAATAAATCTGCCTCTAGCTAGATAATTTACTGTGGCATTTTTAATTTTATGTGCCAAATTACTAGCAAATGAGTTTATGATAGCGCTCAATATTTTTGGAAGGAGAAACAAAACCAAAAATCCCAAATCAAGATGACAAGCTTTGACCCTGTGCCTATTTCTCTCGGTATCTAAGCGTGCGCCCTGTAGAATGCAGGGTGGTATTCCAGCCCCATTGTGTCATTGTCTGAGCGAGGGATACGGTGTGGTGTCATAGGTGACGGCCTGTTGTTGTCGTCCCCCTCCCAACGCCGACGTATTGAGCCTCTGCGACTCACTACGGAAGAGAGCTCGCTGATCCAGCCCTCGGAGGTGGTGGTGTCTCAACGGCCTGTTCTCACAGCCGAGCCCGTGCTCACGCCAATAGGTAACACCGCATGCTGCTTCACTAATGCTCTTACGTCACATACTACCCCTTATATGCAGTTGCAGTGATTCTCAACCTGAGGGCCTTAAGGGGGGCACTAATAGATTTAGTTTTGATACATTCACTGTTCCTCGAACTATAAGTTAAAAACAAACAAACAAAAGATGATTACTTAATTCACAGTTTCTGAAAGTCTCGGCGTGACTCTTTAAGAAAAAAAATCGAGCGTGTTCGCCTCTGTAGTCAAGTGTTAAGGTGCTGGCCTCCAAATTAATAAACCTTGTTCACATTTAGTAGCCTACACACTCACTTTAGTGGTAAGGAGTTGTCTATAAACTACGTATGCATATCGAGGAGGGAGTCAAATATTGTGTGGCATCACATAATTTGAACATATAGGGCAGTATTCTTTGTAATATTAGAGGGAGGTTCACAAAATTATGACAATGTGTGACCGAAGGGGAGTTAAAAAAAATAGCATGTATTTTATGAAGAATCTGACACCTTAGCTCAGTTTGTAGCGTGTCTTTCTACCGAGCAAAGGGTCCCATGGGGTTAGATTCCCAGCATGGCCAAAAAATTGATCATTTGTTAAATTTGGGTTTACCCTTTCACAATTAAGAATTAATAGCTGGGGGACTAGATATTGTGCTTGTCCTAGTTTTAAGATAGATTATAAGGCATATGATTAGGCCTAGCAAGTCGGTAGTGGAAAATATATGGCTTGAATAAAAAACTGACCTGGACCATAGGCTGCATTTAGATGTAGCTGTTGTATCTCCTCCATTTTTATCCGAGTGGGAGGGGGATACTCCCCCCTCTCACCCTTCCCGGGGAAACTATTTAATTGTTCACACACACATGATTAACAAACTAGTTCTGGTGAAGGGGTAAAATACAGTATTTTGCAATT
This sequence comes from Timema podura, assembly GCA_033556935.1. Classification (NCBI taxonomy): domain Eukaryota; kingdom Metazoa; phylum Arthropoda; class Insecta; order Phasmatodea; family Timematidae; genus Timema; species Timema podura. The sequence continues at coordinate 18,543,036 of JAVRXN010000005.1, read as the reverse complement.
TAAGGTCTTAACCAAATCTAATCCTTAGTTTGAAATTAATACACAAGGAAACTCACAATCTTAATTTTGTACAGCATTAACATTGTTTGTGATTTGCATGTACAGTGACAAGTTTGTTTGTGATATGATTGTTAAGTTTTACTCAGTTTTTTTCCTTCTCTTTCTGCTCATGTTTTCATCTTTGTTAAACTTTGGTTTTAAAATCTCTCAGTACATTACTTTGAATTGGTATTTTTATTGATATTGATAATATTTTTAAATAAATAAAATCCTGGTGTAATAAATATTGTGTTTAGAAAGAAATTATTTGAAAATTTAATAAAGTTGATTGATTTAGACATATTTATTTATTATACTAATATTTTACAATTATTGTTTATTGAACTTGAAAAAAATAGCATTTAAAATCTTACATTTTTCCTATGGAAATTAAGATATATATTCTACCAAAAATATCTCTTCAATCTTGTTTAAGTTAAATACAAAATAAATGTAAAAAAAAAAGTTTCAAGAGTCATTTTTACACTCTCCAGAGAAACTTCGTCGAAAGGATGAAGAAATTCGATTGGCTTTGGCGGAGAAGACACAGTTGGTCGCAGACATTTTGCACGTTCCACGCGAAGAATTTGAGACGATTGCAGAGCTGGCTGGTGAACCCTCTGTTGACAAGGAAGCAACAGAACTGGTGTTGGCGGCTGTCAACCAAGGTTTGTACATGGCTGGCGACTACAGTAAATATTTTGATTGGAATATCGACTTAAATTAAATTATGGTCTTGTCATGGTTGAGGAATTCTTCCTTGTAATAATAGGCATTTGTGTTTCGATCTCAGGAAAGGACTTAGCAATTTTCTGTCCATAGTGATAATTATGGGTTCTTGGTTACCAATAACTCTTTAAAGGTATAAATCCTTAATTTCATAATGAGTTGACAACTTATTTTGCTTTTTAGTGAATTGTAAATACAGTAAGCTCCTGATTATCCGCTTTGCGGCTTAATTGTTAGATCGCCAATAGCAGGGAATAAGTTTTTGAAAAACGCCACGTTGATGGAAAATACAGGGCTACCGATTGTTGATATCATTAAATCCCTTGGGAAGAGATAATGGCATGAGAGGCAAAACTTTTATGAAAGGGGAGAGGAGGCCTTTCGGGTTGTACCTGCTTAATTATCTGGAACAGGATAATGAGAGGCTCCTATCTGACAAGCTCATATTACAGAAAATACCTAGCGGAATAAGGAAAATGGAAGCAGCTGCAATGAAGCAGAAGACTAATACAAACTTTTTTAATTGATATGTCCAATCTGAGCATACTGTGTTAACAAGTAAAGATACACTGAGTGAAAATTGAGAGGTTCATGATGAGGTGATATCTTTCTTTAGTCACCTTAGTTACATTACTAATTATTAGGTCATTTTTCTAATTTTACTTGAAACGTGAAATCCAAAAATTAAAAAGCACCCTAAATTTTTTGCAAATTTCCTCTTTCAATCAATTTGAGCAGTTTTTGAGCATATTGTCAAGCTAATCTTGTGTGTTGGGCAGCAAACCACCTGACCTCCATCTTGAACGAGGTGTTGCGAGTGACTGAGGAAGATGCGGTGAGCGCCACCTCTGAGGTGATCTCGGGAAGTGTCGTCAGGCGATCCGACCGTCTGCCGGCAGTCCCAGCCCACAAACTTCAGGACATATCTTCTTCCCTCAACAAGCAGCTTACCCAGCTATTGGTGAGTGAGGCCTTGGATTAGGGGTGGGTGTCAAAGGAGCAGTGAAAATGTTTTGTTTTATTTTAATTAAAGGATGAATTGATTATCTTTTATTAATTAGCAGTGAAACTTTTTTGATACAATAAGCCATAGCATTAAGTTTCTTTTGAAATTTTCCTGTTGATAAAAAAAGAATTAAAGAGAATTACTTCAAACAAATCAAAATCAATAGGGGATTGAACATTGGCTCCAAATGTTCCAAAATCAATTACAATTTCAAAGAAATCACTTTTTTTAATTGCATTACACATTAAATGATATAGAGATGATTTAGTTGCATATTCTGATTGATAAAAATAAAGAAAAAAGATAAATAAACTGTGCAAATTTATTGAAGCTTACCTAGGAAAGAGGAAAAATATGGGATAGATCCAATCCACAAAGGTGACATCTTCTATAGTAGAAATAGTCACATTTTTCATGACAGAAAGTAATGCCATTGCTGTTTTTATCAAACAAAATTGAATTAAAAATTGTGTAGCCTTGGGGGCTTTTTTTTTTCTTCTTGGTGTCACTCCTCATCGATTTTACTTTCTCTTGACACCTCGAGAAAGTATTGTGATCGTCAAAAAAATCAAATTTGAGATGTTGATAAATGTCGAAGTTTCATGACACCCTGAAACCAAAAAAGTAGTTTTCGCAATGCAGTCTGTCTGTACCTCAAGCTAGAGCCCAAACTATTTTACCGATTGGGCTAACGAGGTTTTTATAAATCCCCCTGAGGGGTTTTTGGAATTAGGGTATCCAACCCAAAATTTAAGAGTAGTTTACTGAAGGGCAAAAAGATAAAAAATCTGTCTTTTAAAAATTTTATATTTAGACATTGTTTATAATAAATAAACAAGATGTCATTTCTCATTTTCTCATGAAAATGACTTTGAGGATACTTAACATTGGGAAATTTCCAATTTTGATCATTTCTCCGCAACTATTTGAGATACAAACTAACTTATCAGTGTAAATTTGTAGTACTATTAAAGATAAAAATATTTTATTTGAAATATATTTTTATAAAACCAAAAATTTCTGAGCTATAAGCAAAAATACTTATTAATCCAGGTCCTTAAATTAATTTGATTCTCATGCCCTATGTTGGACAAAGATATTTCTCAATGTTTTTCTCTAACAGTGTTCCTAGTTTATAATGCCATAGAATATGTAAGTAACAATGTATATAATTTCATAAGGTTTTAAATATCATAATAGTATTTTAGAAGGAATCATAGTATACACAAATTACTAAAGGCTGGATATGTTGGGTATTCCAGAAAATTGTAAGGGACCGTGACGAGGAGCGTGAGAGACTCCGCCGTGAGCTGCAGCGATCAAGGGAGCAGCTGCATTGTATGCATGAGAGCCAGCGTAGGCAGCAGAACCTGAACTTGCCAACTAGCCCCACGCCGTCGCGACCCAGCAGCTATGTCTCTGTGGGTAGCTCCAGCGAGCAGCCTCACGACAGCGAGGAGGACACAGGTACGTATTCTGAGAATTAGCTTAGTCTTTCATTAATACTCAAGCATTTACGCAGAGAAAGTTGTATATTTCATAATGATAAGCTGTGATCGAAATATTAATTGCATTTTGGTGAATTCTAAACTATAAACAAAAGTAAATTTTAACTTTGGATTGGATTACCCAGATGCTTTAACTATCAAAATTTTATTTTATTTGATATTCTACAAAAGTTGTACCACAATTTCTGCATTGATGCGCTGCATGTGAATGTAATATATAATATTGGGGATAAGAAATTTTGATAAAATTACTTGTACTTTGAATGCCTGTGTTGTGGCTATTTTCTTTATCTTAAAATAGATTTGTCTGTAACTATCTTGATTAATTTTGAGTTTTGAAAACACACTTTTAATTTTCATTACTATATTGCCCTGAAAATAAGCCAGCCATAAAAAAAATTCTGGAATCACTTTACTAAACAAAAACTCTATTGAAAATGAGAACACTTTGAAAAAAATATGAACATGAGAATAAACTAAAAAATAATAGAATAATATAAAATACAAATAGTAAATAAATGTTAACATTCTTTCATAAAATCCTCCATTCACTATAACATTAATAGATTCATTTGAGTGTTAAATTACTGGTTTGGGGTCTGGTTGTTAAGTTCATCCTAGAACTATAATTAGTTCTGAACTACCACTAAGCAGTATTAGAACTCTAAAACAAATTTAACTTGAGAAATTAAAAAAAAAAAGTTTTAAGGATTTATGTCTCACATTTGAATTTTCAAATATCCTTAAGGATTTGTTTGTTTCAAGGGTTGCATCCCTATAAAAATACATTGTTTCCTTCTCCCATTGTCTTTTGCTAGTGGCTTCTTCATACTTTTGTCATCGAAATTTTAAAGTCTGTGTAACAATGCCTTAATTTTAGCCCGAAAACACAGTTCTGCCGGATCAACATGTCAAAGAATAAAGGGACAATTACAGATGAATCTGTGGTTTTTTAAAGGTGTTGTATAGGAAAATGGTTAAGCCTATTTTCAGATCAATATGGTATTTTTGTTTTAAATTCCTTTTGTTGAGTTTGCTCAGTTGTAATTAATTGTAGTGTTTTCATGTAAAGCATGTGATGTTTCTATTTGGATTTTGAGTTTTTTTTTTTTTTTTTTTTTTTTTTCCTATTGTATAGTAACTCTAATTCATTGTATTTTTTTTTTATCTATTTGTAGAAGTTTTATTTTGTTTGCAATAATCTTTCTCACTGCACTTCTTTCGACGCTGCATTTCTTTTTAGCCATCCAAAACTATATCGAACTATAACACTCTTTTCTTTGAGCACTATATAATTGGGAATCATTCAATTTATTTTTATTAATACATAGAACATTTTTTTAAATAAAATAATTTCCTATTTAAGTGTAGTTATAATCGAACTTGACTTTAAATCTGTTTTAATACTCCAATTTAGAAAACTACCTGGCCAAGATGATCTTGAAAATTATTATAAAACTAATGATGTAAGACTAAACTTTTTTTTTTTTGTTGTTGAAATTCTGACCTGTTCCAGCAGGAAGTAGGGTGCACTTGGAAACTGGTTCCAGAGTACAAGTGTACCACTTTTCATCAGTGTTTTATGTGTGCGTTTTTCATCTCAAATATATTCCAAAAACAATTGTTAGCCACTAACAAAAGTACAAAGTTACTTGAACTACTCTTGTCCTTTAGGAGGGGAGGGAGTTTTATATCTGCAAACAACCTCTTCCTTTTACAACAGCACAAAATCATTTATAAGTTAAGTTAAAGAAAACTGATAATTTAACTGCACTATATTGACTAACATTTAGTAGCTCGTGGCCAAGTATAAACTCAGCAAATAGTTTAATGAAATAGTCTTCTATAGAGCCAAAATTCGTGTGTTCAAATATTATTATTAGAATAATTTTAAAATAATACCTATCTCTTTTATTTCTGGATATTTAGACCCAAGTTTTCTCCATTATATAATGCCATTATTTTCCTGGTTGGACCCTCATAGGTCTCTATTTTGAATGCTCTGCATACCTTAGAAGTGCGGTTTGGAGGAGGGGAATGCTGAATGCTTTGGTTGTGATGTAGGGTACTGTACATTGTCTGCAGGTTTGAACAGGTTGCTCTTAGTCTGTGATCAGGAGGAAGACGTAGTGCTTGAGATAGAGGACAAGCATGCCACGCTAGAACCACACGAAGAGGCTGCATCTGATGTAAGTGCACTGGGAAAAGGCCTTGTGAGGTGACCTGGTGGTCTAGGGGTAAGGTGTCGGACTTCTGTGCTGGGGGTCCGGGGTTCAATCCTCGGTCCCGGCACAGATTTATTTGATTTCCAAACCCTTCCTTCACCTCTGACAGGATGTGTATTAATCACAACTTGTGAATGTGAGGAATGCCACCTCCACCGTGGTTCGGATTCCACGTTAAACTGTAGGTCCTCCATTTCATCACACAATCACCGTACCATTTCACATTAGCGTAAGTGTGTGTAACCCGAACGGGTAGTAAGACGCGGTGCTAATAATAATAATAATAAAAGGCCTTGTGACGTTACATTGTACATTTAAAATCAATCTAGAACGATTGTTCTTGAGCCTGGTAAACTACAGTGAAGGTTTTAGTTTATGCCATGTTGCATCTGAATTAGATTTTGTAAAATACATTATTATAAGGGTGGAATTTTAGTCTTTGGGAAGAAAAAAAAAACTCTTCACCATTTACATTTTTGATGCGATGTGAACTTATCTAGTTATTTTCCTGTATTTTAAAACTAAGATTAGCTAACAATATTTTAATTCTCCTAAAAAATAGATTAAAAATATTTTAGTGGATTTTAGTTCAAATTTATAAGTGCTTAAACATTTAAAATGCCCACTTAGTTAGATTCACAGTAAGGCTTAATGCAGCTCAATACCAAAGTTTCAGTATGAAACTGGCCCTAATTCTTTTTGTTACCTCGTGTTCGATAGTAAATTTACTCAAATGATATATATAATATAATTTGAGACAATTGTAGGGGCGTGCGAAGTTTCGAGACAAACATCAGCTTCAAATTCACTTCGAAAAAAATTATGGCTTCGACACTTTATGGACAGCTATTATCATTCTGAGCTTTTTTATACATTACAACGGAATAAATCGAAAGTAATCAAATAGTATGTTGTGATAGTAACTTAATTTATCAGAATAAAACTAAATATTACAAACAATTGCGCAATAAAAAAAGGTTATTCATTTTTTCAATCATAAAATATTCAAACTTTAATTCAGCTTTAAGAATATCTTATATATTCGATTTAAGTTTGCTTCAAATTGAAAATGACTTCTCACACCCCTAAAAGATGGTAAAATATTTGTTGTCGTATGTACGTTTTTGATATTGGAAAATAAAAGGCAAAAATAGCTGATCAATTTTATACGCATAATTGTTAATTTTTAATTATGTTAGCAAACTTGTTGATATTTCTCCTGTTGAAATTAGACCAGGGAAAGTGTATGTTAGTAAGTTTTTAAACTTCATTTCTCCTAGTGGGACTAATTTTGCAAATTATTTCGTAAGCAATTCTGGGGTAGTAATGTCAAACTTAATACCTCGATACTCTTTATTCTTATTGCTTGGATTCCAGTTAATGAAAGCTCTGGCATTTTAAAAACGGCAATATTCAGAATTAGGTATTTCTTTCATTTTTACTTCTTTTGATTTATAATTGGTGAAATAAAGGTTTGCCACATTGATAGATTAACGGCCGAGGGCTGGCTGTTGTGCTTGTCCTAGTCTTAAGTTAGATTATAAGGAATATGAAGCTACGAAAGGCCGGTAGTGGAAAATATATGGCTTGAATAAAAAACTGACCCGGGCCAAAGGCTGGAAACTGTCTTGGATGTAAAGATATTACTTATTTTGCCTTTTCAATTAAGTACCGGCAAATTGTAAATGTACTATTTATTATGCGTAGTATCAAAAAAAAATTCTATCTATAATCTGGAAATGCATGATATCACTTGGTCAGTAAGTTGTGATATTCTTGCCTGTTGTCAGGAAATGTAAAACTAAGAATATACAAAACAATATTTTTACCCGGTCTCTATGGTTGTGAAACATAGTCCTACCTTAGATGATGAAAATAAACTTAAGGTGTTTGAAAACAATGTATTTAGGAAGATATTTGGTCCAAAAAGGGATGAGGCAATCGGGGAGTGGAGGCCATATAATGATGAGCTACACACTCTATACTCATCACAAGACAGTGTTAGGATAATCAAGTCTTGTAGATTATGGTGGGCAGGACATGAAGTGCAAATGGGAGAATCTAGAACCTTGTTCAGAGTATTGACTAGTTAACTCAATGGGACGAGACCATTGGGAAGACATAGATGCAGATAGGATATACATTAGAATGGACCTAAAAGATAAAGGTGTAATGAGGTGGACTGGATAGAACTATCTCAATAGGAATAGATGGTCTACTTTCGTAAGTTAGGCAATGACTTATCGGGGTAAACCACATTTCACTATGGTATATAAATTAACTACATATTTTTAATGTGAGTTTGGATGCATGGTAAAGAATTTAATTGGTTAATGTTGAGGAATCTGAATTTAGAATTGAGAAAAAACTCATTTGTGTCATCTTTAATTTTTGGCAAATAAAATTTGTAAAAGTTGTTAAGTTGAGAGGATTGTGTGTGCAATGTAGTAATTTTATTGAGAACGAGTATAAGGTACTTAGAAGAGTTAAACATTTGTTTAGTCCAAAACTATAATGTACTCCTGAATTATATTTTATGAAACATGCAATATATTTAAATTAACTTTATTCTTAAGAAAAAAATACTTTATTCTTCTATTCATTGAGTAAAATTTATAAATTAAATGTTGGACAAATTTGATTTTATTATGAGGTCAGTTATTTGTGTTAAGTTAACTTTGACAGGACAATCAGAGCAAAATTCATAATAATCAACTGTTTCCAGCCTTTGGCCGGGTCACTTTAGTTAAATGCCTCCATCTTACTCTATCCTTATACCATTCTTCTCCTCTCACTTGGAACACTTTGCTATCTGCTCCTCCCATCCTTCTTGGCATCCTTTATTTCCATCCTTAATACATGCCTACACCATCTCTGTCTTGCTTTCTTTACTATCTCATATACTCCCTGCTATTCAAAATGTAGCAATAATTTTTACACTATGTGTGAAATAAAGTGCACCTAAATATGATAGTATTATAGAAATATGAAGTACAAATAAAAGTAAAAATACAAATTAATATTCAACACTTATTTACAAACACTGAAATATTTTGATGTCTCCTCGACATCGTCATCAAGAATCTGTAGGATAAATTAAATTTTAGTTAATTTTCAAAACAACTGTTTTAATGGGAAAAAATGTGGAGGTTTATAGTAAATAGTTTTCAAATGGACCAACACCAAACAAAGTGGTCTGTGTCCCATCCTTATTATTAAAAATGTTACTTCCACTTTTTTAATTAAAGCTATGAACCTTGTTTAAGTTTTTACTAATTACATTGTCATTTATTCTGTGCTTTTGTGTATGTAATTTTTGAAATTAATATTTGTTTGCATGTTATGTGTACTTGATAGTTATTGATTATAATATAGTTTCACTAACTGGAGTTTATTCTATTGATGTTCTTGCATTCATGGGCAGAGATGCGCAAACTTGGCCCAACGACACAGTCCTCGAAATGGTTTCATACAGCATTCTAATGTGTCTGATACATTCATACTTGAAAATATGAATCGAACCTTTTGAGGTAAAAACATGAAAGTCTTGTGCTTGACATGTATCATAGTTAAGCCATTCACGCTACCCCAAGTATTTTCGCCAACTGGTTCATTGCACAGTAGTAACTTTTGTAGTTTTAGATATTAAAAATCATCCAAGAATTGTAGATATTTTTTTTTCTTGCAGTACTAGCCTACACAGTTTTAATAAATTAGTTGAACAGCCACGTCTTGGATTCGATCCACAGTTCTCCTCTCGGCCCTCTTCCTCGACTATCATTGGGACCTTGTGCAACATCTCGCAACATCAAACCCAATATTCAAGAAGTGATGAAAACAAAACAGTGTCAACCATCACACTAATTTTCATTCATTATTATTTTTATATATTTTTATAGACACTGATTTTTGTATAAAATAAAAAGATGATTAGAAACATTTTTTTTTTTTTTAACTTATTACTATCCCAAAAATTGGGGGAGAAGTTAAGAATTTGATGATCTACCAATGGAGGCGACAGCTGAAAAAGGTTGGGTTTGAGTTAGCAAAACATATGATCCCTGGCACTTATTTTTATAAGTACCATTTAACATGCATTTTTGAACTGACTGATTAAATAAGCACATGACTTATAAACTAATTTAAATCTATAATAGATACAACACCCAGCCCCCTTCCTGGTTTGTTAATTCATTACTTTTAAAGGTTAAACCGCAATTTCACTAATGATTAAAAAAAAAATCTGCCGCGCCGGGAAAAGAACCCAGGACCATTAGCTCAGTATGCAGACATGCTACTGACTGAGAAGGTTTTGAGACTCATAGAAACTTTTGAATACTTGTAAAAACCCTAATACGGTTAACAGTTGAGAATTAAAATTTATATACTTGGTACTAAAATTAGGAATTTGTAAAATACAAATGAAACTGTAGATAGGACGGGCATGAATTTAATAGAAAAATTGGCAAGATCATGTGGATAGTAGTGGGTAGTAGTTTTACAGTTTCATCACTAACTTGTCACTAGTTTCACCCACGATTTCACTTTGTTTTTAAGCACCGCGCATTACTACATGTTTAGGTTATATGCGATTTCATGTTATTTTATTTGTCAAATTACCTCACAATTTTCTTAACCAGCAAATTTCACTTTCTTGGTTGAAGCAGAGTTCTGGGTGTTACATATAAGCAAGGCCGTAGCCAGCCAATAATTTCAGGGGGGGGTTTGGTGGGCCCATCCCCCAATTGATGGAGGCTAGAAAAAATTCTAAATAAAAAACTGTTATAGAAGCTATCTGAAGTGTTTTTATGGCAACATAACCCCCTAATTTGTACTTGTACCTTAATTTTGATATTGTTTGAACCATAAATACAGCCATATATATTTTGTTCATAAAATTTGGGGGGGGGGGGGTTTGAACCCCGAAAAACACCCCCCGACTACGGCCTTGCATATAAGGCATCTGGTTGGAAGGGTGGTATCTGACAGCTAGCAGAAGGTATTTGCAAACATTGACTGAAAGTAACTAATGTCAACCTATTTGGAAATAATTATTTGTTACTTATACTATATTATCATAGTGTTATCAAACGAGTCTAATTAACTCTAAGAATTTCTGTATGGTTGGCCTAACCTTTAAGAAAAAATATATATTAATAAAACTATTATGCATCATGTTTTGCAATTGTGGCAACAACAGCTATTTTAGTGCATAAAATAATTAATTAAAAAGTATTATAGTCAGAAGTGTCTTGTTTTTATATATAACTGGCCACAAAAATAAAAATTAATATTTCAAAATAAAACTTGTTTTTGTTAACTGTATAAGAACACAACCGCATTAACGGTTTGTATGAATTCCCTTGTTTCGGCTGGTTCACAATATTAATTTCAGAAGAACATGCCGCATTTTAGAAGCTATCATTTAAAAATATGTGAATCATAGATGTCGCTTCAACAAAATATAAACATCTAAATGCAAATTTTCATAATTTCATGTTTCATTAATTTAAAAACGATTAGCTATTAAAAACAAATTGAATGTTTGTGTCAATGTTAAAACTGCCAAATGTCACATCAAATCAACACATGGTTTGGTGAATGGATATATATGGTAACTTTCCTTTTCAGTTGGATACCACCTCTCCTATTTGTTACCCTATTCACTTTCTTGGGCTATATTGATTTATTTATTTTTACCTTGATTTTATAATTACATTAATTTTAACATCAGAAAAAATCAATAAAACATTTAAATACACTGAAACAATGCCACCCCTAAACATAAAACATAAAGGACATATCATTAGCTTCAATTAAAAAATAAAATTTTATTCATGATAATTTCTCAAGATGGCACGCTTACATCCTCACTTTTCTATGTTCCAGGTGTTTGTTGATGCCCTGTCAGGCGAGGCAGAGAATCACCTAGAAGGGGTCGTGGATGAGTCCTCGTGCCTAGAGGCTGCCGATAATTTGGTAGAGGGGGTAGTATCCCCAGACCCTCCAATACAAGACTAGAAATGAGGGGGGTTCCTCTCCAGCTCACAGCAAGCGCTAGTCTGAGCTTTGACATTGGAGTCTTTGCGCCCAGATACGGGCACTGCGACGCAGCGAGGAGTGTATACGGTAACACGCAAATTGAGGAAATGAAACGAACTGGTATATTTTAATTTACCATGTACATGAATTTTTGATGATGAATCAAGTAATTTGTATCTCATCATTTCCAGATCAGTTCTTTTTTTTGTAAAGTAGAATTTGCATTTTTCAATGCCAAAAAAGTTAAATAATCAAATTAGAAACAAAGGGTCTACCACTTTATATGAACTTTCTATGTAACATGTATCTACATATGTATATTGTGTCAATATTTTGTTAAAGTGTTGAAATAGTGCACTCAAAAGATTTTTTTTTCCCATGTGTTAGTGTTTTGTCAGCGAACTCTAATAATCATACTTCTAACAATGGTATTGATGGCACAATTAGAAAACTGGCAGAAAAAAGAAGCAGCCAGTTTATAAATCACCGTATCTCTGAAAATTTCCAGACTTTTTAATGCCTTTTCTTAGTGCCTAGCATAACACGAGAAGACTAGACTGGACATTATCTTCCACAAGATTGTGGCTTGAACTTACATTTTAAAATCTTTCAATTGTTAATCAGCACTTTGTGTATAAAATGGAACGTTAGCAAACTCCAAACTTAAGTGCTTAAAACAGCTTATCTTGTTTCAGTGAGCCTAAGAAACTCTAATGATGATGTTATGTATTATAATCATTGTTATCCAATTTTTAGTTTAAAAAGTGTGTGTCAATTAATATTTTGCTAGGCATTGGTTTTGTGCATTTATCTAGTAAAGAAAAATGTCTTCATAGGTCTTGCTTTGTCTCAAAACCAGGGAGAGCATTTGTATCATCTACAATTGGTAGCACACCTTTGTATTATGGGCTCATTTTATTTAAAAAAATAACATCTTGTGCAAGTTACCACATTGCTGTATTATTGTATTTTATGATGGAAGTATAGTTATTTTAATAATGGGATGGTTTTGGTTGAATTTAACCATTTTGCTAGTAGCTGTTGTTAAAATAATGCAGTTGAATATCCGTCTTTAACATCGGCCTACATCTTCATGGTATGCAGATAAAATAAAACTAATAATTTAATATTGCTGTCAGTTGGGTGTTTACCACACGATAACTGTTCTTCCCACGATAACAATTATTGTTTTGATGCTATTCCTATTTCTTTGCTTGGCTAGAAAAAAAATAAAATTGTATGTAGTTGTATTTGAATAAATTTAAATAACACTTCAATCTTATACATTGTTCAGAAATTTATAATTATCTCACTATACTTAGCGAATGTGCTGTGAAATTTCGTGTAGCCCCTTTTCAAAGTATATCAAGGGACGTTTGTTTAAAAGCTGTGTGATTATAATGCTTGACAGACTTGCACATATTAAGCCTAATGAGACCCCATTGTGTTTTTCTTTAGTTACCAATACAAACAGTTTTATAATCCGCCATTAATAGTTGAAATGTTGGCAATATATTTCCTTTAGAGATCCCATTTGAGATATTGCTGTCGTAGTGCATTTAAAATGTATTTTTAATACCATGTTTTTATTGTAAGTACTACTGTAAACATTTTATCATGCATACTGTACCTAAATTACTCTTAACAAAATGTTTAGTATTTTAATAGATAAAGTTTGAAATGTTTAGTGTAATCTCCACTGTAACCACGTTATGCTTATCAAATGTACATGGAAAAAAAGATATATATAATATAATTTGGATGTTCAAACTGGCTAACTATAAAAAAAAGTTCTTGACCGCACCTTTAAATATGTAAAAAGTACATCAAATTTACTCTTTCTGTATTTTTAATAGCTCACAAGCTTTGACTAATGTCCTGACGGTAAAGTTCTGTACAATTGTGAGTCATTACCTTTTGAGAGAAAAGAAAATAAGTTTGATATCTTTTAATGAATCACAAGCTTTTGGGGGAATGTTCAGTTCATGTTTAAAAAAATTATATTATTTAATATTTGATCAACATTGGACACCGAATATTATTTACAAAATACTTAACAGATAAATTGGTGAATTAGGCTTACATGTTATAGTAAAATTTTTAATTCAAGTATCACTAATACATTTGAAAATTGTGATTTAGATACTAGCATAAAATGAAAAAAAAAAAAAAATTAACTAATAAACCTAAGCAATGTCTTGTTTTTGAAGCATGGCATATCCCTATAAGCTTTCCCATTTTTCACTGTTTTGGACCGAAGTAATAATAAAACAAACATACTTACTTTAAAAGCCATAACACACTCTAGGCTTTATTTGGATATATTTTGCTAAAAAAGTACAAGATATATATACCAAAAAGCTCATTGGGCATAATAACTTGGTGTAAATGTGGGTTTTTTCTATATTGATTCCATCTACTGATTGAACTATTTTTACAGTTGTATATTTGTCAAGAAATTTTGCATTAAAATTAACATAAAATTTGTATTAAGACTGGGAGGAAGGCCAGCTTAATACTTAACCTGAGAAAACTTACAATTTTATTATATATTTAAAAATCACATGTTAAAATAAACATGAATAAATTATTTGAAAGTAATTTTGCTAGTAAAATTATTGGCCTATTGCACAAATATGAGTTTATACACTGAAAGTATATTTTGTAGAGTTTTTTTTTTTTAATTTAGAGTTGATGAAATATATTTTTGAATCATTAATAATGTTAAAACATGGTTAAAATATTAGTTTATTAATGTTAATTTTCATGCCGTTGATATGTTTAATTGTACCAAATTAATTCAAAAAATTAAAATGTATTCATCTTGACTAATCCCATTGCATAGTCCTAAAAACACCACAACCGCACACAATTTTTTAACAATATTTCTTCGATTGTGTGTGTGTGTTAAGCGATTTATACTTTAAACATGTATTACGGCCCTTTTCACCCAGTAAAGTACACATGAATTAACTTTATTTATTTGTTTATTATGACTGTGGTGATTGTGATACCAGTACTAATATTTATCTTTAAAAAAAATTTGTAAAAACTGAATGTAGTTTTTACTACAAAGAATAGAAAGTTTGTATCAGCCTGTGTCTGTGATTTAAAATCTTAATATTTATCAACTTGTGCAACACAAACAAATTTAGTAAGAATGTAATAAGGCTGTAGGTATAGAAAAATATATAAATATAGTGTTTTGTTTTTTTTCAAGTTTGCTTGCAAACCTACTTTGTTGAATCCAAACCAAGACTTCCTTTATATACTTTCCTAACATTAAAAACTTTCAACATGGTGGATCAAGAGGGCTTTGTATGAACTGTAAAACTTTTTACAATAACCGTGTAGAGTACTGTTTTGTTATATATTACTCTATTGAATAGTTTTGGTTATTTTTGTTGAGATGAAATTGTATATTAAATATTTTTAAAAAAATATTTATTTTCTACTCTTTAAGAGGTGTAAATTAGACCTTAATTTCTAACATTCTCTGTATTCAAACAACTACATTTTTTTATTAAAAAATTTTAATCATAACAAAAAATTAATATGATTTTTAATTAACTATGTTAATAATCAAACAAACTATGGTTAAAATCTATTTTCCAGCCATGCATAATTATCTTAACACAAACATGGTTTTATTATTTGGAAAAAAGATTTTTATATGCTTTATTCTCATTCTGTTATTTATGGGTGTGATTACGAGTTTAAATTATACACACACAATTTTAGTGCAATATATAATTGTTTGGGTTTATTTTTACTAAAATTATTTCAATTTTCCACATTGCAACACACTTAATGTGTTGTCATAGCAAAACTTTTTTAACCATTGAATTCTACCAACTGTTGTTTGCAGATATATTTCATTTAATATTTTCATTTGTTAAAACAACTGGTATTTTTGTCTTTGGTAAATTTTGAGTAAACTATGTTCATTGATAACACTTGTGGCTTTAAGTTGTGAATTCCTTAATTATATTTAAGTCTAGATCTCTCTTAAGATCTAAAAACTAATAATAGTATTAAAAAGCAGCAGACTTTGTGTAAGTTAAGGAACAAAATGATAAAATACCATTCTCATTAAATTTGACTAAAATGATTATATTTCATTTTAAATTGTAAATCTTTTAGACAAATTCAAAATAAACCTTGAAGAGACTTTTTTAATATTTGTTCCTTCTTTTCGCGGTAAATGTTATCCTTGACGGGTATTAGATTCCCTTAAACTTCATCTCCTTTCTCAACCAGTGCCTGTTTTATTCAAGGGAAGAAGTCTTTACACATTTTCCCATAAAGAACCTGCTCTTAAAGAATGTTTTGGCTTGTCAAAGGCCTTTTAGATTAACTTTAAAATAAGAAAACATCCAAACCTAATTTTTACTATAGTAGGTTAAAAAAAAAGTTACTAATCAAATTAAATCATTTTGTAACTTAATATACCTACTCATAGGCTCTTAATATGTTTATGGCTTTATTTAATTAATCAATCAGTTGGTTTTAACCTGTCTTTACATTCCTAAATAATATTAGTGGCTAGAGCATAAAATACCATCTTTTTTAGAGTTAATAAGTCATTATTTAGATTATATACCATTTTGTAACCAAGTAAAACTACCTACAGTAAAACTATCAATAGTTCTTCCAACTTATAAACAACAGAGCCATAAGTGTTTTAACCCAATATGCTTATATTTTTATAATCACATTTCATTACTTTTGTCAATTTTTCATTTAATTTTCATTACAAGTTAATTATACAAAGTTTTTATTTGAATTATATATTAAATTTAATATTATAAACCTCTCAATAGTTGAACCATATTCTTTTAAACAATCGTTAAAAATGTATTGTAATAAAAGGGTTTGTCATTACTGTATTATAGTATCTAGAGTAAATGTGTACATAAAAGAGAAACATATAAAATAAATATAATTGATATGAAGTATTTTATTTTTAAATTAGTTTATAGCTGTGCACTACCCCGCACCCCACCAGCAGGTTTCAAATTATATATGAACTCTAGAATTGTGGTAGCTTAGTTAATATTAGAATCAATTGCCAAATACCGGGAGATTGAGGTTCAAATCCTGGTTGGGTCTTAAATGGTTTTTCCATTCTTCACAAATATGGGTAAATTTTCTTTTAAATTCATAAATTCAAACCTACTAATTCACTTTCAGAACAAACTTATCTTCCAGCACCCGGCCGTTAACTCATCTCAGTGTAAGGGAAAACCCCCACTTCACCCCAGAATTACCATTCAAAAACTAGGATTAATATAGACATACAAAAGGTGAGGTTATTTTTCTCAAAACGCGATGGTATTTTATGCTGAAAATTATTTATTAATTACATAAATACGAATCATATTAGTATTAATTAAAAACAAATAAGACTCTCCAGATAATGGTAGCATCCTTCTGTATATACAATTAATACACCAAAATTAGGCTATAAGCATATTATGTTGAGCACACACTGATTAATTTTAATTCCATACAGTAAATAACTGTCTTTATTATTAATCAAAGTGGTTCTATTGTATTCTGGACTTTTTCTAAAATGAGTACTGTATTTATTATTTATTTCTCCACGCCAAGTTAATTGTAAAATAATATTTTCTCACTCTCAAATAAAAAGATTGGCATTGTAGTATATCACAAGAAATATTTTGAGTCCACGTTTAGACATGGTAACCAAACTGACTCCTCGCATGTCTTTTGCCAATTCATATGACAATTCCTCTTCCTCCTTGGCCGTATTCAACAGATTGATTAGTGATTATCTATCCTTGTGTTTGGTACTTCTGAAAGAAACTCCTTTGTTTTTCTGATTTGATGTGTTATGCAGGAATACCTGTTGTCCCATGATACTCTTAATGTTACAGAACTTGCATAAAATGTCTACATTTTTCATTCATATTGTGTATTTAACTATTTATTAGCATATTTGGAGAGAAATCAAATATAAATATGCACAAAACCTTTCACGCTTAGAATTTGATCTCATTATCATTACCTTCAATTTTTACAAATAGCAATATCAAAATAATTGTTTGTCAATCCATGTTTAGACCAAACATGACCGCCTGTTACAAGGTCCATATATATTAAGGACATTGCTCGAACCTATTGGTAATTCTTTTAAAGGCTGAAAATGAATCTCTCTTAGTAAATTTAAGTATCATAAGGGGTAAAGGTAGAAATCGTGATTTTTTAATGTTAAACTCAAAAAAAAAGCCTAAATATCCGTGAAAATACAATATATTCTGCGATTCGCTTTACAAATTTAAAAACCGCTAAAACAGATAATATCCATATAAACAGCAGCCCTGGCATAGAGCTATTGCCATAGTTACCACGTTAAAAATTATATTGAATGAGGTTGTATTTTTTTAAATTACAAAGATATTGTGTTTATTTAGAAAAAAAAATTTGTGTTATTGTAATTGCACAGTCCCTAATCATTAGTGATTGTATGGCAAGACTTTACATTCCTTTCTTTCACTCCTCATATATTCCATTCACGGTAGGAATTACTCTCTGAAAGGTCTTTTTTCCTACCAATATCCTACTATATAATAGCTTTCTGGTAGGGAAAAAGGCCTTTCAGAAAACAATTCCTACGGTGAACGGACTTTACATGCCGTTCTTACACAATTCAGTGCACCTGATTAAGATTCAAATGCTAACCTTGGTGTAAATGTGACCATGTTATCCCAGCCATGCTTCATCTACTATCTTATGTGCTTCCTCTACCCCCCATTCTTTCTCTGATAATGTCATTCCTTATTTTGTTCTTCTCATCACAACTTACATGCTTAATTCTTACGGCCTCCACTTTCCTAGTATCTCTTACATTCAATGTCCCATGTTTCTGCTGCATATGTATGCATGGGTACAAAGTATGCCCTTTACAACACTTCCTTAGACGTCAAGGGGACTCTCCTCTTTTTATTATATCTTCTCATCTCAACTCCATCAAACGTTAAAGCTTCACCAAGCTTTATTGTCTTCCTTGTCATTACCATCGCTTCACGATTTTGTCGTGCTACATTTTACTCCACACTCTTTCACTTCCTTATTCCATTCTTGAAGCTGTTCCTGTTCATCCTCTTCATTCTTTCCTCCCCAACTTCCCTTGCCATTTCCATTATAATGCTGATAGTACTACCCTGCTTCACTCAAATTTTTTTTATTTGATTATAAAGTAGAGTAGCTTAAGCACATAAGACACACCACTAAATCTTCTGGATGTAAAAGGGGAAATCTCACTTTCACAAGTGATAAATTTCTCGGCCTTGCCAGATGTCAGACACACTACCTGAAGTGCTGGACAGTTGCACAGCATATAAATTACATGCATTATAATAATGCTCCCAAGATAATTGCTGTTTCCATGGATGCGCATGAAATTTTTTGGTGTGAAACTTGAAGAATTCACAAACTAATAAAAATTGTAATGGCATTTAGCATTGGTCTTCCCATCAAATTTAAGGTGTGTATGAAATTAATTTGTAATAGAGAACATTTGTCACAAAGTTTAGGATTGAATTATCTTTTGGCTGTTTAATTTGTTTTGTTTTTAAGATAATATGCTGTTATAACCTAGTCTAAAATCATTTTCAAAGGAAGAGCGTTTCAGAAAGTGCAACAATATTGTTTGTGATCAACATTGATAAGATTCTACTACATTATTTAGTGTTATTTTATAGATTTTAATAAGTTTCTAAACCTTAGCTCAGTCGTTAGCATGTCTGCCTGCTGAGCTAAGGGTCCTGGGTTCAATTCTCGGCATGGCCGAAAAGTTATCAATGATGAAATGGGTTTACCCATTCACATTGATAAATTAACAGCTGGGGACTGGATGTTGTGATTGTCCTAATCTTAAGTTAGATTATAAGGCATATGAAGTTATGACTACCTAGCCAGCCAATAGTGTAAAAACATAGGATTTGAATATATAACTGACCCAGGCAATAGGCTGGAAACGGTAATGGATGTAAAAAAAAAAGTCCTCACATGAGATTTATTTTTTAATTTTATTTCTTTAGAGGCCGTTTGAAGTAGTCTTCACCTAGCAATATCTTAAAATATTAATGCCCCAATAGCTTTTTAGAGTATAGTTTCCACCATTAATCTTTTTATTAAATTACATGCCATTAGAAACTATTTGGAGTTTTGGTGCAAAGCTATATTTCAGTTTTATATGCCTATCTGAGAATATCAGAGGGAAGTGAAATAAATCTAGAGGGGAAGGGGGCAAATTCTTTTCAAGTAGCAGGAGGTTCTATGATCCCATAGATATTGGGGAAAAGTGATTAGAACCCCTCTATCTTGGTTATTTACGGTTTGATAACAAGGCCCAAAAAAAAAAAAAGTCTGGTAGCTTGGCTTGCTGTTTTTGGGCAACAGGTCTTGGATTTCCTAAGCTGGCCAGCTGATAGTTAATAGAATTTGGAAGAAGAATTATCAAGCCTATCTACAGAGTCCTTAAGCTTTGCATTAAGTCCTTAGAAGTGGAAATTATGTCCACACAGTTTGTATCTGTAAATATGTGACCATGCCAGCCCATGAGAAAATTGGAAACACGGTCCAATTAAACTTGTCATCATCTTATTAATAATTATGATCTTATTAATAAAATACTCAAAGTAACCATGGATGTATTTTATATGCTTTATCTCTTTCACCTCAACTCTTAATGTATTGTATAAAAATCCTCGCCTCATAGTATGTGTCTGAAATTGAGTATTTGCTGGTATAGATGTTTCACTGGAAAAAAAGTAATTTACCTAACTTAAATGAGAGCGAAGCCGAGGACAAACTCAAGAGTTAGAATATGTGCCTCAACACTTATGCCTTTGTTCGCTTGGTGAGTAACCGCTGTTTGAAGGCCGCACTAAGACCTAGGACCAATCATATCGCTCTAAATGCATGGTGCTCTGTACTGGGTTAGGAAATGTTAATACGCAATCCGTATCCGTAGGTCCGTAGTCTGTGGTCTGTAAGAAATTGATGCCACAATATTAGATTGCTCTGCGGACTAGTTTATATGGACTACCAATCACAGTCGAGTAAATATGTGCATGCGCATTGAAATAAAAGAACAAATGGCACTGAGAGGATCCGTCGCTATGGAAACATATACAAATTGAAAAGATGGCTACACGTGAAGCTATTTCAGAAACATTTTTCTAAAAATCTAAACTCCTGGGAAGAGTGACTTCTAGGAAAATGTTTTCTCAGAAATACCAAGTGCTCATAAATATTGGCTTTGCTTTTTTGTAGGTTCAACACACCTATTATTAAAAATATTAAAAGCACTTGTTTTGTTTTCATCCAAAATACTAGTACATCCATTTTGCATTTTCAGGCTATTACAAACATTTATCTTAAGTTTGATAGTTAAAATCGAATTATAAATATGTTTCTGACCTGATATTGTGGCATCGATTTCTTACGGACCATGAACCTACGGATACAGAGTCTGTGTCGAGGCCTTAAGAAGTCTTTTAGGAAAAAACAACAGCACCTGTATGTACGCATAGGATTTGAATGATGATTGACAGCCTCGCCAACAAAGTAAATTGAACGAACTCTTATTTGGCGGTAGTGGTATAGAGGGAGGTGTTTTAAAATGAGATAAAAGGCTAGTTAAAATGACTGTTTACAATCACCTGAAGAGCATTTTAGATATGGTCCATCCGCGCAAAAATGTCATGTGAAGTGATTTTTAGAAACTATTATCGTCTATATTATTATGTTTATTCTTATTTTACTATCGTTGGGGTGAGTGCATCCAAAATAATGTGGCTGGGTGAGGACAAATAATTGATATCCTGTAATCGACCTCATTTTCCTAAATGTATGTAACAAGTTACTGAATGAACCATGCTTACATTAGGATGTTTATATGTATACTAGCCGATTTTGGCTTTTTTTTTATAAACAAACCTAAGCACAGTAATATAAAAATATTTAATAGATTAGAAAGTATTCAGTCTATCATATTGAAATATGTAGGCCTACACATCTATAACAAATTAGTAAAATATAAAAAATCAAACACTTGCAGATAATACGTTTGGAAAATATGAACTATCTAATTTCATCAGTTAAAACTACTTTAGAAGGGGAAGAAAAAATTGAAACAATTAAAATTAGTTTTGTTGAGAAAAGGTTTTTTTTTTCAAAAGGTTCAATGCAATTTTCCCTTAATTCTGCATTAATTTCATTAGTGTTTACCACTGCTGATTTTGTATCTAGTAAAGTACCTATAGTGAAAATGTACTTCAATTCAACTGGTACGATGAGTTGTAATTACTGATTTCTATAATAATACTGGATGAAAATAAACGCACCCCTTGAATAGAACCATAACGTGACGCTCAAGTTGGTCGTTTGCTTGAGTCTGGAGGGGACAGATCTAAGAGTTTCTTTCAATGTTCTTGTGCAAAAATATGTGTCTGGTGCATAAAACTTCTAACATTGACGCTGATAAATAGGTGATAATGGGGGCTCCAGTCTCCCTTATCACTCTGCAATACTTACACTTTTGCTTAATTTTTATGAAAAAATTAAATTGTATACTTCGGATTTGGTTGCAATTTGCTACCTAGTAATAATGTTGAATCATCAATATCAGAGTTAATAGAGATAAAAATTATAAAATGTCCCTCCCATACCCTCTTCAACAGCTTTCTTTTCATTTTGTTCTGTTCAGTAAACTTATGGAAAATATATTTCTTTTCAATGGGTTCATCTACAACTAAATTTTATTTTTTGTTAATTTCTCATTAAAAAAAATTTTGTGATAAAATTGGCTTTTGAAACTCATAATTAGCTTATAATTATGTCCAGATGCTCTAAAATTCCCTCCCACAATATTAAACTCCCGGAATTTTCTCTTGAGGAAAGGGGAGCAGTACCACATCCCCGACAGACAGGACTCCAATCCGCCATTCCATTTGGAAAACCTACATGGGCACCCTTGACTCCTGATGATTGAAAATAATAAAGTAATGTACCAGACTTAAATCAATAAACATTTACATTAAAGAATATATTATAGTTTCATAGGTGGTGGTGGTGGTGTACAAATGCGAATAAAATCTTTGATGTATTAAAAATATCACCCATATTGTTCACATGTTGCTAAGGTTACAATATATTTAAAGTTGGATACATCAAAATGCCACAGTGCCTTGCATGTGTGTAAGAGAGAAGGAGATACCCAAAAATTTCCTTTTCTTTTACATGATGGTGTGTAGATGACAGCTCTAAAATGTTAGCTTCGGATGTCCATCCAATATTATGGAGGTCAATGATTGCAACCAATCAATTTTGTAAATATACTTTGTTGTTGGGTACTTGTACTGATCTGCATCTCAATAAATTGTGTGTGATTGTATTTTGGTATTCCTAAATAATATATTTATATAATAAAATATATATATATATATATAAATATAAATATATTTATATAATAAAATTAACAATTGAAGTTTAAATGAGCTATCAGCCATTCGACCTCTTCCCCATACAACCTAACAAATTACAATTCTAATTCCTTCAATATGTACGAGTCTTACCTTGATAAATTACACCAGAGGTCCCCAACCTTTTTGTACCTTAGAGCACATTCAAAACTAACGGTATTGCGGCGGGCACCAAATACTTTTTCAAGGCAAATTTACTAACTCCAGCCAGGCTCAGAGGTCAGTCTTAACGCTATACACAAGGCCAGTCAACTGCCATGTTATGTTTCCAACAGAGATTGTGAGGTTAGATGTGGCTGTGGGTAATACTCAAGGCCGTAGCCATGGGGGGGGGGGGGGGGAGGGAATCGAACCCATCCAAGTTGACAAAAAATAAATTTTAAAAATACTGCTTTATTTACAGTTTTAACAAGACCAAAATAAAGATGCAAGAAAATATTTAACTACTCACCACCATTTTGGTGCTTAGCTACATTTTTAAAATATATATTTATTCTGTGTTTATTCAGGCAACAAATCTGAGTAGACCCATGCCAAGATAATATTTACAAAAGAAATCAGAGGTATTTTAGCATGGTATTAGGGATTGTGGGGAGAATAATGGATAGGGTTAGGTCTTTGAGATTAGAAAAAAGCAAAACCATTCAGCTTGAAACTATTAGAATTGTAGTTCCTAGTAAAAGTACACTTTGTAAATGAGCTGGCAAAGAAAGAGGGATGAATGAGAGGGATTGAAAATAGGGAGGGCTTTCAATCACCAACTTCTTGAGAACAACATACCTGAAGATAAGCTACAAACTTGATTTTTGTCAGAAAAGTGACATATTAAAATTATTAGTCAATAACTTTTCAACTGTGGTCAAAAAGTGGTGGGCAGACGCAAAAGGCTCGGCGGGTGCCATGGCGCCCGGGAATAGGGGACTACACTATGGGGAATCTAAGATAGGGCCATTGTGTAATCGATTAATGTACCTTTCATGGTAACGTTACTCATTTAAAACGATTACAAATTAATCACCGCAAATCTATCCCTACTTTATGGTTGCATGAAGGTCTTAGTGATAAAATAAATAATGAACACTTGATATATGAGATGTATACATTTGAAAATGTTTGGTTTAAATATTCTTGTGTTGCTAATTAATAAGGAATCAACCAAGTGTATAGATTAAGGACCAAATTCTGAACTCTTAAATATGGTACACAGTACACTTGATATTAGAAATAAATCCACATTTTACTTACACACCACACACTTCTCTTTGATGGTATATTTTATTCACTTATTGGCTCGTTTACATTCATCCTTAAGATAAGTTACTATAATAAATAATAACTCAATGTTAGTATATTTTGCTAAAATACATTAATATAAAAATTCATAAATTCATAAAATTGCAATCTAAAGAACGTAGTTCTAGATGTCAAGTTTGTCCATTGATTATGTTCGGATATCTAACATAGTCTAGTTCTAAAAACAATTCTGATTCAATAGTGTGTTTTTATAATCCACGACTCTAAACTATCTTCAAGGATTCAACGAACCCCAGTTTTGTTCACTATGCTTTCTCTCTGTCTATAATGTTTTGTAACTTCAACGGAGTGTACCCTCTATAATGTGAAAGATACCAACTTGTATGGCTGCACGAGAGCATGCAATTTTTAAGATACAGCCATAGTGTGGTTCTTTAAGGTAAGACCATCTTACAATGAATTTTAACTTATTCTACCTTGACGGGATCTACTATGACTCTATCATACACGCCAAACCATAGTGGAAACAGGAAAAATGGGCATGCCTTTCTGGCTGGCTAAACGAAGTGGCTAAAGAAGGGGTTCTTGTATTTTCCTACAGAAATTTCTATAATTTTTGTGTTTGTATTTTTATTAAGATGAGAGTACTCGGGATTCTTCTCCGATGGCTGTCCAAGCAATTGAAAAATATAGTATAAACACTTCTTAATGATGTGGTTTCATGAAAATAATACATTCTCGCTAAATATTTGATTGGCAATGGTGATAAAAGGGGAGTTTTCGCGATTGGCTTGGTTACGTCTTGATATCGTGTGTTTTCGACCAACTGATTATGGCCAAGGTAGAGTGCGAAAAGATTTTGAGAATTTTTCTTAAACAAAAGTGGCGGTTGGGGTGAAAGACCGTAGATCTAACTGCTGGTAGGTGAATTTATATAATCCTGCTAAATGTACTAAAAATCGATGGAAAATGAGCTTTTTAATTTTATTCTTAGTTTGATTTGTGCTTATTTTTATTAGTCCTAATATTTACACAAGATATAGCTCCAAAAATAACCTTGAGAAAACATGAGGTGCGTATGTAATATTAAATAGGCATAGATCATATAGTACTTTCTTTTAACCATAACTAAACGTGTTTTAGGTACTTACATACTGTCATGTATTTCTAGCTAATAATTGCTGTCCACTTTAATTTACAAAAACTTAAAATCCATTGACTACGAAGTTATACTCATTTAAATCTAAGACAGAAAGGGATGCTGTTCTGAAATTAGCTCACCAATTCTCGGCTCATTTATGCTTTTTGCTATTGACTGACAATAGATCTACGTAATACTTTCCACTTGCCTTAGTGGTTAATTGAGTGCTGCGATAAGAGCTCAAGTTTAATTAATTAAAGGGAAAACACTAATCTAGAATATAATTGTGGGTGCTTTATGTTGCTATTCTACAATCATAAAAGAAACCAAACTAAAATGGCTGTCACGACATAAGAGTTTAAGAATGTTAAATTCAACGAAGCTTTGGAAGTAGTATGGGCTCTTTAATTTTTCAGCTTTTTTAGATTATTTTAGAACTGCTTACGAAATAACGTACAATATATACAATTATTATTAATTTTGAATTTGCTAACTTCGATTAAAAATATACTTTTTTAATTTACTTTATTAGAAACAAAATGCATGCTGTGTTTTTTGTTTCAATAAATTTGGAGGCGACAAAATATATCGATGTCTAGTTATAAACTAAACTCATCAATTTAATCAAAAACAGATATTTCAGGTGTATAGTTTAAACCACTTTTTACTTCAGTAAATTAATATTACTGTCTATCGTTTTTCAATAAAAGAAATTACTAACACCTATTTTTATTACTGAGTTATCATTTTTGTTATAAAATATATTTGAATTGAGAATGGCTATTCGTTCATGTTTTTTTCAATCAAAATTATTGTTAAATGTTTGCTGCAACATAATTATTTCAAGCCTTATTTAAAATTACACAACAATAGTAAATAGAAAATGTTGAATGGAGCTTATCAAAGTTGTCCTTCCCTCCTTACCATATAAGGCAATATACTATAATTCATTTTAGTCTAATTATAACTTTCACATTTCGCAGTTTTAAAGGAATAAGCGTTTACTTGTAAAATCAATTAACATGTGGATTTTTTTTCTTTAAACATTATTTTGAAAACTTCTTAGGTATAACATAACATAGTGTATTTTTTTGTTGTCACAGCGAAATTAATGTTGTACTAATTATCTCTCCTAAAACCACTTTAACCTATGAAATTGTCTATGGGGCTCAGAACATAGTTCTATTAATAACGTAATATTTTATCATAAAAATATCAAATTTCATTTCAACTAAATATTATTTAGCTAAATTATATTTAAGAAATTTTCATAACATACTATTTATTTTATGTAAAATATATTGTAGTGTACATGACTTTGCTTTAAGCCATGATTCATTATTGGGAGATGAAATCGCTTTTGGCAGAAAAGATAAAATATAAACCAATAGAAAGCTTTCTTGTCTCTTTATATAACCTGCGCATTGATACAGTTAAGTTAGTCTTCTCCACAGACTAGTGTGTGAATACAGTTGGCACTAAAGTGAAACACCCTTCCTTCCTCCCTCAAAGTCAGTTTAGTATAATTGTGTTTCGTAGTAATAACCCGTGTGTCTGTAAACTAGTGGTGAGGTGGATTTGCTAAAAAGAAATGGTAAGTTTGTTTATTTCGTCTACATAACCATTTATCTATAAGACTTATTTAATTCTTGATAGGTTAATTGGTTGACGAAAATTATGATTTGCTATGCACTAAAATACATGCCGGGTGCCGCCATTTTTCTTTACTGTAGAAATAGGAAGGGTCTCACGACAAGTTGATAAGTGTATAAGTTAATATGTGTATACATAATATACATTTATGATCGTAACTAACGGGATCACATAATGGTTTTCGATTTATGAATCAAATGTCGCGTTTGTGTCTGCGAATCTTGTATTTTTAAGTTCAATTAACTTTGTATGTCATTGCCAAATTTTTTGGCTAAGTTTTTAATAACCAAATTCTAATTAATAACACGGGATGGCGGTTTATGACATTATATAAGATTTTTTCTAATTTTTTCAAGCCTTTTTTAAAATTTATTTTATTCCTGCACTTATACCCCCTCCCCCAGTAATTGTGGACTATTTTTCACATCTGTACATAGACTGGTCCTGATAGTAATAGTTTTATTATGAAAACTATCACGAAATAACTGGTACGGTGACTTTTACTAAAATAACATTCACAAAGCTCTTTTTGGGGATGTTACGTTAAAACTTTTTTGGAAAAATTCAAAATCGATACCAAGATAATATACAATGATAAACTCCAATTATTGAAAAACTTTGCTATAATGTAAAATTCAAAACTAAACACGCTTTAGTCACAGGCGATTCCACACGATAACGTGTGACACAACTTAAACCCAATTTTAGTTTCGAGTCTTATGATGTAAAACTGGGGAAAAGGCCACACTGGGGGCAGGACTCTTTAATTTTTTTAAATGTAATATAATAATAGATTTAATATTATTAACAATCTCTACACCCAACAAAAACAAATTTCCAATTATAGGCCTACAACAAAATTAATACGATATTGTAAAATAATTCTTTATGTTTAAACTTAGCTTAATTTTTTTTAAAGAAAATGAGCATCAAATTCACAGAAGAACATCAAAAATATTTTAGTAGGCTTTAGAGCCTAGTAGCCCTTTTATTATTTTAAACTACCCCAACCGAACAAAGCCCAATTATTCAGGCACCAATAACATATTATGTTTCATTAAAATACTGCACTCACAAACACACAAATCACACGCAATTTTGATTCGTAGTCCTATAGATTCCTTTCCTTTCAGGCTATCTTGCAGGGTGTCTACTGGGTCACTAAAGTCACGAAAAAGTTACTAATTGCAACTAAGTTCACAAAAGTCCTTGAAAAGTCACGAATTTTCAATATTTCAGTCACATAAAGTCAAGAATTTCCTGCGTATCAAAACAACACGAACGCGTTGAATGTCAAGTCACGCACTACTCATGATGCCATGCGCTAGCCACAAGTTGCCTTATTGTTTTTACTGTAATACCAAGGACACGGTTAACGTTCGCCATCTAGTTAAAGTTTAATGTTGCATGTGAGTGAATTATGCCTATATATGCATTATATAATGTTTGACCGTTTACCAAAGGAATTTTGTGATAAAAAAAAGTCACCAAAATGTCATTCATTTTTGTTTCTCCAACTCAATAGAGACCCTTTCTTGATCCTTCATTACCTTATCATAAAATATTTTTAAAACACTAAACTTAGTTTATTAAAATATCTATTTATTCACACATGAAAACTTAGGCTAAGGTTGATTGGGATCGTTTAAGTTATAAACATAATACATATTGTTTGGCAAAATATTGATTATCATGCACCTAAAAATCTTCAGAGCTTTACTGTGTGTTTGGTACACCTTACCTTCTAGTGGTGTGTATTGTGACAAGGGCAACGAAATACTGGCCGACAAGGCCGGTTTGTAAGAACAGTGCAAGTGTGCTTGGGGTAAGACACCAATGATTGTACTTGTGGTAGACTGGCTAAAATATGCCAACACCTTTTGGTATATAACATATTTTCTGTACAAAACGAATACTGTCATGGTCTTAGGTACAATCAAGGCTAGTACCGGTAACCTGGTTCATTCCAAACTGATTACTAAAATAATTTATACAATATTGGTCTTAGATGTATGTAATATCTTAGACACCATTGAGATAGCTTCCAGATCTGATCGAATTGTGTGACAATCTACTTCAAGGTATTTCATTAGATGATGTTTTAAGTAGCCTATTTTTAATCATATCAAAATAATACTTAATTTATAAGAATTAGGCGTGTTCCGAACACATTGAAATCTCCCCACACTTTGTGTAACTTGGTAGCTAAGTATGTAAAGCACTTCAAAGTAGCCCCTAAACAACTGGCGTCCTTCTCTGCCCCCCCCCCACCCCCCGTAAAGGTCTAAAACTCATTATAGCCGATCCCAAAAAAATGGAGTGGTGTTTCCCCAAAGTTATAGCTTATCCAATACGCTGTTATGCTAATCGGCAAAAAAAATATTTTATGTTCTTGAAAACATGACCTGGTATGAATACGTAACTGCTGACTCTGAACAATTGGCGGTATGAGTTCTTATGCTTACCTCATTCTTGCATCCTCTAGATTACCTGAGGCTGCAAGCTATGCCATTACAATAATAATTTTTTTCATTTCATTTTTACCCCATTTATTGGAGGTATTTTATTTAATATGTGCGCTTTCTGACCCGACTGATTATATCAGCACACAAATTATAAACTACCGGTAACTTAAGTCTTGAACAGAGACAACACCGAGCCCCTGGTCGTTAATTTATCAATTGAAAGGGGAAACTCACATTTTACTAATAATACAGTTTTCAGCCATTTCAGGAATAGAACCCTGGATCTTTAGCTCAGTAGACACCTACCGACTGAGCTAAGGTGACTGACATTAATTTATCATTGGAAATTTGCCTTTATTATGTGTATAGATGGTCAAAAATATTAAATCTTTCATATGACTTAAAAATTCAAGAATCCCCCCACTCCTGTCATCAGCAGGCAGTGATACGGACACCTTGGACTATTAGGCCACTGAAGTGGGTAACATATATATTACAAGGCTACTACATAATGTAGAAATATATTATGAAAGTCTACTTACCGGTCCTTAACACATCTAACCTTTCATTGGATATAGAATAAAAATATTAAGTAATATTGATAAAATAAACAATTTAATGTTTGAGCAGATAAAAACATCTAATTTTTAAACATTTATCATGGAAAAACCACTTCAACTAAACATTCAATGAAAACAGAAAATCCAGGCAAAGACCACTCTAAATATTCTCAGAGATAACCAGATTTCAAAAAATCTCTTGGAGGTCTACTCCAAATACCTCTGAGAGGAGTCTATAGTTTTCAAAATGCTTCCAAATGAGGTCTTCTCAAAATAACTTTTAGGGACATTCAATTTATAAACATTTTCTGGGATTGAGTCCATTAAAAACAAATCTTACTGTGTACTAAAAACTTGTAATATTTGTGAAATGAAATACATATATGTTGCATAAACTCAAAAGAGCTTATATAGTAACACATTGAACTCTTAGTTTACTAAAGAGCTTAACAATAAATTTCATATTTCAAAGTGCTCCATAAAAAATATGTGAATTTGCTTATAGCTTAGAAACTATTGGTTTTATAAAACAATATTCCAAATAGGCCTAAACAATTTTTATTTTTTAATAGTACTACAACTTTACTTTGAAAAGTTATTTTGCATCTCAATCCTATTTCTTCGATTTTAAGACACCATTGATTTTAACGTACATCTTAATTTGTCATTACCACCAATAGAAAAATCTTTGTTTCTAAAAAATAAATAAAAATTAAATGCTAAAATACCCTTTATCTAAGAAATATATTGATTATAGAATTCACCTCTGACAAGACGTGTATTAATCGCAACTTGTGAATGTGTGAAATCCACAGACCTCCACCTTGTTTCGGATCCCACGTTAAACTGTAGGTCCTCCATTTCATCTCACAATCACCCTACCATAACATATTAGCGTAAGTGCGTATAACCCGAACGGGTAGTAAGACGCGGTGCTAATAATAATAATAATAATAACTATAGAATTCAATTTACTAACAATAGTACTTTATTTATCAGTAGGTTTGTTGTTAATCAGTTCCTTCTGAATCTTTATCAGTCATCAATATCTGCATCAGAATCAATGAGTCTACTTCACATTGTGTCCAATTTTTCTGAGTATTTTTACTGTGTAAAAAGATGAGTAAGGTAGAAGGTATATAGGTTAAGGATGAGAAAGGTAGACGGTATATGAGGTTAAGGATGAGAAAGGTAAAAGGTATATAATGAGGTAAGGAAATGGAGAAAGGATGAAAAGGGTATATAATGAGGTAAGGAGGACAAAGGTAGTATTTATGGCAACTTAAGTCACATTTGTGGGGAGGAAGAGTGAGAAACAATTTATTTAAAAAACTATCCACACCTAACTAGGACTCGAACTGTGTTCTCTATGTTGTCTGAAGTCCAAGCATCATACGGTGTTACAACATCACTGAAAGATTGAAGTTTATTTGCTGCCCCTGTGCTCAATACTGTAGGTAGTAAGGCATTCATTATCTGTCAGAATCAATGTGTGCTCAATTCATGGAGAAAATACAGTTTGTTAGTCATATTTTATGCTAATCTTTGTTCAAAGGAGAAAAGTAAAGCTTTCAAGTAGACAAAATAATCATTTTGTACCTTACAAGTAAATGGGACTATCACTCATTTAGTGCATTTGGTTGAAATTTGGCATTATTACTAGTTTTTACTATCTTACTTGTAAATATATATTTAGGTACACATTTTTTCCTCCAATTTTTTTTGCAGCTATGATAGTTTTTCAACATTGATAGTTACAATAATTTGTTTTAATTGCCATAATCGAGTGGATACAAATTTCTATAATGATTCGCTATACTTAAGGTCAATACTGATATTGACTGCTCATTTATATAGGTACTGCCGATAACAAGTAGGTCGAGGGTTGAATCCCGCTCGGATGTAGGCCTACTGAAGTTTCTTTTTTCAAAAGGGTTCTCCACACTTCCTCCATGCAAATGCGGGTACACTTTTAAATTCCAACCTTCCTCATCCCTAACTCATTAGCATAATTAGTACATATGTGTATAACTTGTACGGTTAGTAAGATGCAGTACTAAAAAGATTGCATTTTTGAAAATATTTCATTTGAATTGTTTACAAACACAGGGATAGTTGAACTTTTGTAATTCGCCCTGGGGTCATACCTATTCTCTTGGTTGGTGTGTGGGTGGAGAGTTGGTGTCTGTCCAGAGGTTTGTTAGCAGTTCAGACTCTTTGAGGGGTAAGGGGCGTCACATGACGTTGGGAAAAACATGCCAAGAGGTCCATTAAGGTTAAAACGTTCGAACACATCGTCATATGAGGTTAAGCGCGGGTGTCGTCAGCCCCACGAAGCCTTCCAGCTTCCAAAAATACCACGAGCTTCGTCCCACGCCAGACACCGCCGCTAAATAAAACCCCTAACCCTCCCCCCTCCCTCTCTTTACGTTCCTGTGACATGTCTGCCTCTCTGCTCTGGTAGCCACTTGCTATATACTTGGTGCTACTGGTTTCAAAGACGTTGGTTACTCTATTTTTTGAATACTATGGTTTTCTTTTTAGTTGGGCTGAAAATCGAAAAAATAAGTTAGGATAGAAGGGATCGCGAGTTAAGGTTGGTCTTTATTTTCGCAATTTTTATGACAAAGTTTTTGGCCAATATAAATGAAATATTGCTCTAGCCAATGATCTATAATATTAATTAAATGAAGAGTTTGTACATCTGTCTATCAGTCATGAGTGTTACATGATATCTTCCGTGCACAGAAGTCTGAAATGTCAAAATTAGTATCACCTGTGCACTAACGTGTGCACCTTGAAGCAAGAATTTTAATATTTGGATTTAATTTTTTTTTAATTAATAAAAACGTTTGAAGAAAAAAATGAAGATTTTTTTTCTGTCTGTTTGAAGCAAATAAAAGTATTGCCAGGGCTAACCACCCACTTGATTGTGTGGCTACCACAGGAAACGCCTGATACTTCTGTAGGTTTTTAAAAATTTGTCATGGGCATTGTAGTGGGATTTGAACAGAATTTTTAAAGTAATATAAAAGTCCTGTTAAAATACCTCGATGTTCTTGGCATATTCAACAACCAATGATATTACTTTGTGTGGAAAACAAAACCATCTACTGAAACAATATTTTATTTTATTTGACCAGAGAAGTTATTTGTTATTAAAATGGTTAAAATACCAACCTTAAATTATTGAGAACAACCTCCTGGTCATTTACAGATTATTTGATAGGCCTAACACTGTGAAAAAAATATTGAAACCACAATTCCTGGAATTAAATGGTGACCTGAAGTATTTCTTTTGATTTGATTTTATGACCTCTTGCACACACTGTATCCAGCTACAAATAGTTCTTCAATCATGCAATTTTACACACACTTAATGGTAGAACTATAGGTCTGTCTAGGAAGAGCTTTTTCGAACAAATTAGATAAAAGTAGAAAAGCCAACGTTGTTAATGATCCGCGTATTTATCTTTATATTATGATTTTGGTAGGAAGAACAGTAAAAGTTATTTACTAAAGTTAATAAGACAATTTTAATATATTCATACATAAGTCATGAACTGCAGCTGTCACTTTTGATATATATTATCAATACTTATAGAATAGCATAAATAATATATTAAAATTCTATCAATGTTGACTGCATAGAAATATGTTTGAATTTTCTCTGCTGTTCTCTCAACCAAAATCTAAGTATAGCTGTCAAAAGATAGTCGCAGAATACATAGCTTGGCTTATAAATACATCAAAGTAACCATCAGATAACACTCATCTCATCGTTGATCTGACTAATCATGCTTGATCAATGTGTAGCTGCCACCCATTTATAAAGGGGAGTTAAAATTTAGATGAATGACTGCTTTGACAACTCACATTTGGAGCTTGCACTATTTTTCTATACTACCAATGCCATCTTCCAACCAAAGTAAATCAAGCAACCTTAAGAAATCCTTGTGTGATTGGACTCAACACTACAAAGATAGCAACAGACCATCAAGGTTCACTGCCCATTCACACCTGTTGGGATGGGATACTGACTGACAGGTTGGCTGATCCTGTGAGCTTTGCTTTAGAGTTCTGTTATTCTGAATTGGCTTGTTGCGTAGAACTGACTACAAACAATTCTTCATATTTTGACTCTTAAATTATAGTCAAAACTGATATTTAAATTGTTAATCAGCTTTTCTAATATCTATACAATGGGTGTATGTTGTTAACTTTTCGAACTTACTAGTAGTATTTAGCCATATCTGACTATGTGACTTATAAATCTCATTTTGCTGTCAACAGCACATACAATATAATTCCTGTAACATGACAGTCTTCTGGGAGTTGGATAGGGCTGTCCATTGTCCAACAATGAGTCCTATTACTGCATTGTCTTGCTCGTCCCTGACCTACACCAGTTAAGGCCGTATTGACGGGGGTGTTTTGGGGTTTTTAACTCCCCCCTCCCCGCCTACGAAAGTATTTTTCCATTCCTCCTCACAACCTGGTATAGAGCTAAGCTGAGCTTTATAAAAACACCTACAATAATATCAATGTTAAAAAAAAACTTCTAAATATCTTATAGAAGAAGAAGAAGATTAGAATGTTAATTTATTTGAGGTATTTAACGTGCACTTTCTGGACTGACTGATTAATCAGCACACGAGAATTTCTATGGAAGGGCCTGCCACTTTGGCTGGGAAGGGTATTTTCACCTACCTTCTAGGGTCCTTTTACATACCTTCTAGAATTATTTTACATGCCACAATCGACGTTGGACCGACGGCTCTACTTTCCCTCTGAAAGAAGTTGAGCTGCGGATCCCCCCCCCCCCCCCCCCCAAGAAAAATCCGTCGACCTTGGCTGGGTTTGAACCCACGAACATCGGGTCTTGGAGGCAATCACTTAACCCCAAGATCACCGAGGTCGACAATTAAATGTCTAAAATGTCTAAGAAAAATCTTGCATCTATGCCTCAATCTATTGCAGGGAAAAGTTAACCCCTAAAATAAAATGTGTGCATATCGCCCTGTGTACTGGCTGGACTGTGGTATTTCTGCCAAGGCTCAAATTTTGAGCAGTTTTGTGTTCGAATCCTTATTGAGATTTATAGTTTGATCCCGAAGCTCTCTATTCAGGGGTTAGTTCGCCACCGAACTACGCCCTCGTAGTGGTCACACTATATTCCGAACTGTTTCTATTCGTTATCTTGCAAACGTATATCATCCAGTCTTTGAACTCTGTACAATGAAGAAGAAAGCACTTTTTATGTGAAAAATTCAGTATGACAGGCTTGAATCATTACACACAACAGTTAACTTTTATTTTTGTAAAGAAAAAAAACCCCCAGAAATACTGTTTTAGATGAGGACGCCCGTTATATTTTCGATGCGCAACGCCCCCATGGGTGGGACAGCCCAATTTGTGTAAACCCTGTGCGCGAAAGGAAGTGTTGAGTGAAGGCGCGGCGCGTCGCGTCACGTCCGAGTAGCATCCTGAAGACATGCTTCCTATACCACTACCGTACCCGACCGCTGTTCCGCTGCTAATCTCGCACGGTTTCTAAACTTATTTGACAAGGTTCCATGCATGAAAGTAGATTCGTGGAGTAACTATAGCTATAAAAGTATCGCGATAAAAAGTTAAATCTGAAGAGATATTGTTTTAAAGATAATATTTTCGTAAAACAAAGGCTGGTGACAAAATTGTAAATAATTGCGTTCTATAAATCACATTACTGGTCAATTTTTAAACGTCTTGATTTTAACATAATGTAAAATAGGCCTATGATTGAAGTCCCATTTTCATTTAAAAAAAACCTTATCTTATGGCTACTTTCAGATATTTATGTTGTGCTATCTTCAGCTGTCATGATATTTATTATCAATACTTATAAAATAATAATGTAGTCATTGTTGACAGGGGAAAAAATGTTGAAAATTGGACGGAAGCAGCAACTTATTTCTCAATTGCTACGGAGTTCAAACGCGCAATTTTTTATAATAGTCCAAGAAGAGAGGTATATATATTTTTTCGAGAACTAGGGTTTTGAATTTGGGCCCCTTAATTTTCAACCCAGAGTAGAATCACACCAGAGCAAACCTTTTGTAACCTAGACAGATTTGTTGAAAACTGAGGCGTGGAGCAAGAACAACTGTGAACCGCCTTGTAGCGGCCCTGCTAGCGTGTCTCGGGATTATTATTGGCTCTTGAGGGGGAGGGAGCTTCATTCTTGTTGGTCTGGTTTGGTCGCTAATGACGGCGGTCCGAAAGGGGGGCCTGCAGAAGCTTTCTATTCTGTCAAGGGGGTGCATTCTCTCAACACACACTGATTGCGTCAGCTTCCACAAGGCATGTGCCTTTAGATCTAGGAGACACGGATTATTTGTCAACATCGGCTGACATGTTTGAATGTAACCCCACTATTGTCCTGATATAGCCGGACAGAATTGTTGGGGGGGTAGGAGGGGGATCCATCCTGCTTTGGTCTAAGGCGTCACTGTCTTGTTAGACTAGACTACCGGTAACAGGGAGATCGGGGTTCGAATCCCGTTTGGGTGTACTGATGATGGTTTTTCCAAAATGGTTTTCCACACTCTAAACGCAAATACGTGCACACTAAATTCAAATTTCCTCTCCCTAACCCCCCTAGCGTAATTAGTGCATATGTGTATAACCTAAACATGTAGTAAGAAGCGATGATTAAAAAAATATTCTAATGACTTCTTATAATATTGTGTCCATTATAATGACGTCTATAGTCTTATTTCTATCCATTATAAAACTATTAACGTATATAATTACTATCCATAAAAATTACAAGGCCCCGAGCACCTTCGGTCCTTAATGATCGCTAGTTATGTTTCTTTAGCTGAAGTGACAATTTGCAAGCGAGCTGTTAAATCCTATAGAGCGGGAACAAAATTATTCTTTTGGCTTGGCTTCTGCCCAATTTTCATTTATAGCTTTGGCTTAGTCGAGTGTGAAGTAAATTTATCGTGTTCCGGTAAACTAAACTAAACTTTGGAATGGATGAATGTGCGTTTTAACTCTATTTATCGACTGAGACGTAGTCTATTGTGTTAATTTTGCGAGTGACGTCATCTAATTGTGTGAATGGTGGTTCGTGATAAACAACGTATGCAAGGAAGGGGAGGGAACCGCCTCTCTGTACATTCTGTTTGGCCTTGAAAAGATAGTAAGCGTACCTTGATCGATTGCATTGTGGCTGTATCTTACAAATTACACCATAGGAAACACTGCTACATTTTAGGGTAAACATTAGTTGTTGGCTGATAGTTTTTAATTGATGGAATGAATGTGTTTATCCTGTTGGTCCAGAGTTCTAGTATCGGTATGGGGTGTCATTTGGTTTGTTCTCATTCACTAGTGGGTTAAATAACTATTTGGCTATGGATGTGTTGGTAAAGCTAGGACAATCTGCCGGTTGCTGCGGACATCAAGCTCGCGGTAAAGCTAGGACAATCCTCTGTTTGCTACGGGCATAAAGTTCGCGGTAAAGTTAGGGCAATCCTCTGTTTGCTGCGGGCATAAAGCTCGCGGTAAACCTAGGACAATCCTCTGTTTGCTACGGGCATAAAGTTCGCGGTAAAGCTAGGACAATCCTCTGTTTGCTGCGGGCATAAAGTTCGCGGTAAAGTTAGGGCAATCCTCTGTTTGCTGCGGGCATAAAGCTCGCGGTAAAGTTAGGACAATCCTCTGTTTGCTGCGGGCATAAAGTTCGCGGTAAAGTTAGGACAATCAGCTGGTTGCTGCGGACATAAAGTTCGCGAACAAAATTGTTAACGGTCCTAGAAGCCAGCAAACGAACTCTTAGGTCCGCGGAACTGGCCGAGTGTTAAAGCTTTGGCTGACTAACCAACCGCCTCTCACGAACTAGTGTTGCTAGTTCCGCGTCTCATCACACGTCCGGATTGTACGAATTTTTTTACATTAATAAGTTTAGGATGAGGGAGATGGAATTTAGAGGAAATTTATCCCTATTTACGTTAAAGAAGTTAAAGTTAGGAAAACCATTTATTAAAAAGAACACCCTCGGTACACTCATAGAGAAATGGTACACTCGGCTGGTATTCTAACCTCGATCTCTTCGTGCGAGTCGACAACCAGTTCATTTCTTGCTGTTGAACTCTGACGAGGAGGATACGACCAATTCGGAGTTCACGATAAGTGCTATCCCTAGGCGTCAATACGATTCGCCATATGTGTACGGATGTGAGACGGAAAATTTTTAATTATTTTTTTGTACAGTAATTTCAACTGATTAAATATAACTAATGTAATTGAAATATAGAAATCCCAAATGTGAACTTTATACTTAATATTAATCTCTCATAAGGGCGTTAACACCAGTAACATCATCAAACGAGATTCGATTACCGCACGGTCTAACGCGCTACTCTCGCAATAGACAAGACTACCGATGACAGGGAGATCGGCGTTCGATTCCGGTCGGGTGCACTAAGAGTGTTTTTTTTTCTAAATAGTTTTCCACTCTCGTGGGCGCAATTACTCTAAATTCAACCTTCCTCATCCCCAACACATTAGCAAATTAGTACATAGGCGTACAACCCGAAGAGGTAGTAAGACGTGGTGCTAAAAATACATAGTAAATAAACAAATGAATGCGAGTCTTTGTCGACCCGTTATGTTTCTAAATCATTAATTTTTTATCATCAATAAGTTAGTTAAAATAATTTTAAAGTTGCTTCCTCAACCCCGTGGCCCCTTCATATAACCCACTCGTCTCTTAACACATTATATTTTGAAGTATAATAGGATCTAGTTGTCACCTCTACAAATTAGCCCCTCCACCGCAAGCCGCCGCTGCGGAAAATTTTCCGATTCAAAATTTTGATCTTTACTTATACGTAAGATGTAGACACAATTTAAAACCCCTAAGCGTTTCGCTATCCGTTTTGTAAGTTTCTAATCCTGGAGATGACTGCATAACAAACTGGTTTAGGTTGCGCACATTACTTCTCATTTGTGTTTAACACGAAGCTCGGATATTGTTTAGATTTTGTGATTTAATCTGGAAAACTGCTTTCTTAAATCGGCTCGGTTTGAACTAATTCTTCCATTTTGGGATCATATATATATGTTAAACTCGATTGTTTTAAAAGTACAGATACTTATACATTTATCATTGTCTGTAATATGATTCGTCCCAAAGCTGCCATGGCCACTGAAGTGTTTGCTTTTGCTTTGGGAATGTTTTCAGTTGGCATAATTATTAACCTGTTCTTACTAAACACAGGTTTATATCATCTTACACGCCACAAAATAAGCCAACTAAACACAACTAGACACATTTTATCGATCCAAAATCCCCTTAAACCCGGTCTACTTAACAATTCGACCATAATCTAGAAGTTTCTAGGTGCGTGTTTGACCGAAAATGAGTGTTTACGATTAATTTCCCTTATTATTTCTAACTAGCGGGCTGTATTTAAGACCGCAGATGGAGACGTTTTGAATGATCTTCTCACTCTTAGCCCCAA
This sequence comes from Timema podura, assembly GCA_033556935.1. Taxonomy (NCBI): domain Eukaryota; kingdom Metazoa; phylum Arthropoda; class Insecta; order Phasmatodea; family Timematidae; genus Timema; species Timema podura. Next base: position 18,503,386 of record JAVRXN010000005.1, on the reverse strand, counting down.
AGTTAAGCCCCCCCCCCCCCACTGACCCCTCTGGTGCAAAGAATGCAAACACTATTCAGCTCTTTTTGTCAAATTATCTTTGATTTTTTTTTTATTTAGATAACGTATTTATAATATTAACAAGTGGAATGCAAAATTAAATTCATAACTTTGGTTGATAAAATCGACCTAATTAATGTGTTATTAAACGCGACTAAGGGATTTTACCATTCCCATCACACTTGCTGGGCCAAGAGTTGTAATACTCTTTTAGTCGAATTTGGCGCTTGACACGTACTCTTGAGCGTATTTATAGTTGTTTTGGTTTCAAGTCATGGCCTTGTTCGAATCGAGTAGTGTATGATCTGTCATTTGTTTGGAAATTTCTTGTGACCTATTAAATGGCCTTGCAATTTCAAGGACTATTCTTTCTGTCTCTTGCTGACATATGCCTAATGATTATAGCTAATTTATTACAATATACTGATTCTTCCCTTTGTTCTAGTGTCTTCAAAGTCGTTTTATTTGTGAGCCCTTGTGAGTTGCACGATTATATCGATAGCTATGAATGAGCTTTATGAAACTTTTCTGGACGAGCATAGCATCATATTAACGGTTCATCATGAAAATGAGCATTTTCTAAATTTTGTGTGTGCATATATAGACGGGACTAGTATTGATAATGTTTTACTATGATTTAGGAATAATATTAGAATATTTTAGGTTGACAAGTTTAGTTTCTAGATTAAAGGGCTTATTTCATCGGTATAGGACCAAAAAATAGGGTAAGGGTGCCAGTTATGTTTTCAACTACAAAAAGGGTTTATTTAGCCTTTTCTGCAGGTTGATTGTTTATTTGAAAGATATGCCCGGGCTAGGATTAAAACCCCCGTTCTTTTGGCTTGACGCATCGCTTCTTTACCAACAATGCTTTCCTGGGACTTGTCCAAGCTCGAAATATGCCTCTAGAACAGTGGTTTTCAACCTGGGGTGCGTGAAGACATTTTAGGGGATATCTAAAGTAAAAAAAAAAAGTATTTCTCATTTAAAACTCATTAGTAAGTGTATTATTTTGGATGTAATTTATTTTAGATGTTGATGATAGAATATGTGTAACTTGCATTATGCACCAACAATTTTGGGAGTACTAAGTTGAAGAGAAATTATATCTGGTGGTACGCGAGCAAAAATGGTTGAATACCACTGCTCTATAAACACTCCCAACACACCAGAGCCATTAGATTCAAAGGCTTTTCTTAATATGTTCCCAGGAATAGCATGTCTACAGTCCAATTTTCACAAGAAGGGCCTTTCAGAAAATAATTATTTTGTTTGCTGCCAAAAATAACAATTTTTTAAATAGTAAAATGTTTTACTAACCGTTTCGGTGAACACATGGTCTAAGCCGCTACTCTCGCAGCCGACTAGATTGCCGGTGACGAGGTGATCCAGGTTCGAATCTTGGGCGGGTGTACAGAGGTTTTTTCATAAAGTTTTTCCACTCTCACTCCACGCTAATGCGAGGTACACTTCCTCTAAATGTATTCTTCCTAAACCCTAAAACCATTGACATAGTACCCAAGCGTATAACCCGAACGACGTGTTATAAAGTGTTATTTTATAGTATATTTTTTATATAAAAATATTTATCAAAAGTGACATCTCCAGACCACATTACTTGACGTGTGGGTGGATCTAATAACTTTTCTAGCTGTCAGAGATTGGACTATGTGGGAACGGAGACTTTTTACACTAGGTTCAAAGATAGTGTGTTTATCATTAGCTTGACATTGAACCAGTGGAATCTCGGGGACCCCCCACCCTTTTTTTAGCAGGTTTGTCAGCTAGACATTCCACGTCTTGTGTAACAATCTTAGCTGAGGGTTGGAGACACCTTGTAGGTACGCTTACTTAGTTCCGGTGATATGATGTGACTAATAAGAACCCCTCGGGCCCTTCCAGGAAAAATATAAATTGTATCGCTGGGAATCGAGCTCGGTTTCTCTAGATTAGTGGTCATGACTAGACCAAGAAATGGATAGATTAAATCTGACAGCTAGAAAAAGTTACTAGCTCTTTAACGTGTTTGTACGTCAAATCATGGATATTCAGCTGTCGCTTTTGATAGGAATAATCAACAACTATAAAATAATTACTAACAGAAAAAAAGTTTTTTTTTATAAAAGATGATCTAAATGACAAATTGTATGAAAATTTAGGTAAACAAGAATAGACTTGATTGATAATCTCTTGCTAACCCTTTCGTCTCGTCACGTTAGTCCTTGGTTCGAGGAAGACTCGCCAGAAAGGGCAGTTTTCTCTCGTCACGTCACATGTGAAGTAAATTTTTTTTTTTTAAAAAAAAGGTAGTGAAATAGGTTGGCGTGAAGACCGACCATCTGGCAACAACGCGATTGCGGCCAGGGTTGACTGACTCATTGCTCTGACGCAGCGCTACGCTACGGCTAGTTCCGAAAACGTTTGCCTTGCTCTTTTTTTATTATTAAACTTCGATTAAACATTACCTTGCGTTTTATATTAGGCCTACGTCGAAACGTTGTATACATTGTGTGAGCTAAGATTACCTAATTATTGGAACACTAAAAAATGCTTGATCTACCTATTCTGTCCATTGCCTCCCTAATGGCTAAAAAAAATCTTCATATGCTTTCTGGAGCTTTAAAATCCATAGCAAACCACCCTATAACGCTACCACTGAAAAAGTCTTCCCCCCCCCCCCCCCCCATTTTCTTAAGGTGGCGGCAACCCAAGTAGATTCGACAGTTATTGGCTACGTTTTTTGCCATCAAATACTGCACATAACCCTCTCATTGGAACACTTATTAAATTTACATCCTATATCGATGTATTTTGTTTTTGTGTTCTTTCATTTGCTAGTATTAAACTACATCCCTTCTTGGATGGCTGTTTCTGCCTCCGAACCACCTAATTATTGTACATATATCGCCAAGAATGGAATATTTCCCAATATTCTTATTCGAGCTTTTTTCATAATTTTAGTTGTATTTTGGTAAGAAAAGCCTTTTAATATAATACAAACATGTTCTGCTGTCAACCTTGATAACATTTTACTAAATCATTAGTTTTATATTTATTATTAGTTTTATATTTATCATTAGTTTGATAACATCTGTCGACAGTGGCAGATCACGTGACCTGACGTATGAGATTACCTTTGAAAGTAACTTTTCTAGCTGTCAGATAAGGTTATTCCTATCGAAATTAGTATTGTTCTTCTTAAATGAGTTTTCAAAGAACTATCCCTCCGTCGGCTACTTTTAGTATCTACTATCATTTTGCTTAGAATCTATAGATAATGCACTTGCATTTGCCTAAAGAGAGAGCGAGAGAGAGTGGGACATAAACCATTAGGAACAAACTCACCCGTATTTCCGACTGAAACCGAAACTTAGCCTCCCATGGACAAGACGATATGGTCGCCTTTTGTATTGGGATGATTAAACATCATTTAATAAAAACATGGCTATGGTACACTAAAGTATTCCCTGTCCGTTTAAAAATCCGTCTCAAATTAACTGTAAATTAAATCAAATACGAAATTGAAGCGCGGAAATAATAATAATAATCTTCAATGACTAAGTTAAGGCCACCGCCTTCCCTTCCACTTGTCGACCTCGGTGATCTTGAGCTAAAGTGTTTGCCTCAGGATGCGACGTTCGTGGGTTCAAGCCCAACCGGAATCGACGGAATTTTCATAGCTAAAAAAAAATCCGTAGCACGACTTCTTTCGTAGGCGAAGTAAAGCCGTCGGTCCCATGTCGATTGAGCATGTAAAAGAATTCTGGAAGGTGTGATAAAATACCTGTATCGGCGTAATTGGTAGGCCCTTTCGCTCTTGTTCATAGAAATTCTCGTGTGCTGATATGATCGGTCGTCTCAGAAAGTGCACGTTAAATACCTGAAACAAATTCTCTTTCTTTTATCTCTTAAGGTGCGGCAGAAGGGAGCGCAAGTAATTTACAGTTTTTACAGCACTAATTGGTTTTAGCCAAATAAATCAAATATTTCTCCAGTAGCAACGTAGAGTTTAGCTTTCTGCACATGCTAATATCAACAGATCTTGAATATTGGTCAGGTGTCCTGGAATTTTGTCAAAACTTTTTAAATAAAAAGAACACATTTTGACAAGATTCCAGGACACCCTTGACCAATATTCAAGATCTGTTGATATTAGCATGTGCAGAAAGCTAAACTCTACGTTGCTACTGGAGAAATATTGATTTATTTTGGCCAAAAAGTGTAATGCTATAAAAACTGTAAAAACACTTGCGCTCTCTTCGACCGCACCTTAAATGAACCTGACGCCGTAACATTTTAATGTGTTAGTTTTTGCTGTGAGTGTGGCATAGCGACGGTTTTACTTTAGCATCAATGTCAAAACAACTTTTTAGTCTATTAAGTGTAAAGTCTGTTAAGCGTAGGGATTGTTTTCTGAAAGGCCTTTTTCCTACCAGAAATCTTATTTGTTGGAAAAAAGACCTTTCAGAGAGTAATTCATACCGTGAATGGAGTATAGGTCTATATTTACTGTGGGGACACTCGTGGTTTATTCTATAGTCATACAGTTTTCAGGTTTTTATGATCATATTAAAGCTCGATTTTGAATATATATTTTTGTCTTAAAATCAACAGATTTGTTTATTTTCTTTCTGTACATTCTTTTCAAAATTTCCGCGATGGCTTACTAATAAATTGACTTGAAACTAGAAAGAGGGAATTGTTTTAAAACTGGTAGTACCTACAAACGAGTCACCCCGAGGGGTCGGCCATTATGGAGGTTGCCGTGAGCACATATTTTGTAATCGATACTGGGCGTTTCGGTACTCTTTTAATTTTAACGCATCATTTTGGTTTAGGGGGGGGGGGGGACTGATGACGAAACAGAAGATCCGTGTCTAGTTTTAATTGACTCATTTCCAGTTGTGTTGCGATAGAGTTATCGCTCTCGTAGTTTAGTCACCTGTTCAGGTAAGTACCATGTGGGCAGGCAAGGTCATGGATTGTACTTTGGGTGGGGCTCTATCTCCTATCTCTATCTACCGCCGGATTGATTGGAAAGGGGCTTGCGAGGGGTCTCGAAGCAAGTACCCGCTGAATTGTTAGACATGCCGTCATAATAAGTCTCTCTCTCTTTCTCTTGTGACGTAGTGTAAAAGGGACGGGAGGGGGAGGTGTGCTCTGCGCATGAACCAGCGAGTGTTGACTATATATGGTCATGCTGTAGCTTTCTACCAGAAAAGGGGGTTTGTAGGGGAGGGGAGGGGGACTTGTCATCCCATTGCCGCGGCGGCCGTTAGAATTAAGGGGGTTTTGTGGCGGGCTCCCGGCTTGGGCTATTTTGTGGAAGAAACCTAATTTCCTAAATCTAGTTGTAAGGGGTGTGGCACATTGTTTGACAGCTGTTCCCTCGAGTTAAAATTAATGCAAATGTAAACATTTAATAGATTAATCTTGTCCGTTAATTGTATAACTTGTTTATTCCTGGCCTTGTTAGTTCAGTCCTCACCACACATTATTGAGAACCAATACTAGATTTACCCACTTTGGTGGCCGCATGGTCTAAGGTGCTATTCTCGCGATAGTCTAGACTGCTGATGACTGAAAGATTTTGGTTTGATTCTGGTCGAGTGTACTGAGGGTGAGTTTCCCTAAATTATGGCCCAATCTCCACACAAATGTGGGTACACTTCTTCTAAAGCCAACCTTCCCCATTCCTTTACCCATTAACCTAATTAGTAGGCTACATAGGCTTAATCTGAATGGGTAGTAAGACGCTGTGCTTATATATTATATGAGAAATAAATAATTATCCCTGTTCAATATTCATCATAATATATATACACCACAGCTTTCTTACGAATTTACATATCTTACAAGTAGTAAAATTTACTTTTATACGCCATATATTCATGTGATAGGCAGGTGTCACTTGTGATATATGCATATATTATCAATACTTATATAATAACATTAAAATTTTATCATTGTTAACAGCAAAAAAAACTATTTTCTTAAAGATGCTCTAAATTCGCCTTCATAAAAATCCGAGCATTTACTAGGGTGTTCAAGATAAGGAAAATAGCCTTTTGTAGCATTTGACTTTCAAACTTAACACTCATTGACCAAGCTAAACCTTTCAAAACTCAAACTAAATAGCCAAACAAATGACAAAACATACAAAACACACTTCATAATATTTTATTATATTAAGGTAGAGCAACCATTTTGTAAAAAGGTTATATTTAAGTTAAAATTTTTGGGAACAGCTATTTTGAACAGCTAGTTTTGCATAACATTTTGTGAAGATTTGTGGTGGTGGGGGGGGGGGAGTTTCATTTATCTATGCTAATGTATACCCATGCTTATATTTAAAAAATAAATTGCATACTTGAAACCAGGGGTTGGCAACCTTTGGGCCTTGACAAACTTATCAAGGGTCCAGGACCCATAATTTTTCCACTCTCCTTTTGATTTGATTTCTATACAAGCTGTTATGTCCAAGGCCCGAGGAATATATAGCCTTGGCCAGTTTTCTATGGCTATATGTAGAACTGGCCGCCCTAAGCCCAATCTGCTGGTAAATTATATATTTCGTGCTCTGGCTGATCTCGGTTGGCAAAGCTAGACATGGCCATTTATTTTGTGATCTGGTTCGACTTCTGGCCTTAGCTGTGACATGTACATCTTATATTTATTCAATAAGTTTGACTTTTCCTCAAATACAAATGTCCCTACTATTCAAGAGAAAATTTAAAATAAATACATTTTCATAATCTTCTTATGACATTTTCGATTATGGCCGATAGAAGTTTTTTTTTGCCACTTAAATATTATTTGAAAGTACTTGATTTGTTCTCACAAATATCGACTTTTTAAATATGTATTTTTCTTACTTGATCTACTGTAAATTGCCCCAAGATTGGCTGGCCAATAGCAATCAAACCTTTGCCGACCTCAGCTTTAGAATATTGTAGAATTATCTGTAGAAATATCTGAAAATTATATTAGTAACTTTGATAGGCCTAACTGTCAAATTTCATGTCTAAATCAGACTGTTGGCTTCTTAGGCTACAGTTTTTAAATTTAATCTGAAAAAGTTTGGTCTTATCAATAAAAATTCCACCCTCAGTGGTGGGCCCTTGAATTAAGGTGTCTTGTCTTGTTTGGTGGTGATAGGAGATCAGGGTTTGAATCTCAACTGGATATACAAATGTATTTTTCCTGAGTGGTTTCGCACTCCTTCCATCTAAATACTGGTTCATGTCCTCAATAAAAAATTGTTTTATATATTTTATCATCCCTTTATTGCAAACGTACGATTGGTCCAGAAGTAAGAGATGCAAAGTGTAGAACCAAAATCTTGTATAGTAATTTTGTTTTTCTAATTTGTGCATTGGTCATTTCTTGTTTCAGGCTTCTGGAGTGACGGTATCAGATTCGTGTAAAACCACATATGAAGAAATAAAAAAAGATAAGAAACATCGTTATGTGGTGTTCTTCATTAGAGATGAAAAGCAAATAGATGTTGAATATATAGGTGAGTTGAATGCTACAAATGCAAGCTCATACCAGTCATAATTATATTTAATTTACTCTTGTTAACTGGTCCAGTGGCAGCAGAATCTTAGTTGTGTGTGGGGGTGCGAGAGGACTAAAAACCTGTTTGGAGGGGGGGTTGACTCCCCGTCCAGTGATAAATGTTTGAAAATTGAATATCCCTAAAAGTTCTTTGGAATGACCCCCTTTCCCAATTTTTGAAGATTAGATTATTTTTATAAGGTATTTGTCTTCCCCAGAGATATTTTGGAAATTTGGATACATCTAGAAGCTATTTTGAGTAGCTATCACCCAGAATTAATTAACAATTGATTCCTCTAGAAGCTATTTAAAGTGATGATTCACTGTAAATTTTTGAAATTTGGATGCCCCTCGAAGCTATTTAGAGTGATCCTCACCTTAATTCTTTTTTACAATTAGATGTCATCCTTCACTCAATATAATTTTGAAAATTGGATCTTACAAACTATTTAGAATGGTCCTTTTTTAGATTTTTTTTGAAATTGGGATGGCCCTAGAATCTATACAGAGGCTCCTCGCATGATTTTTTTTGACAATTTGTTGCCTCTAAAATCTATTTGAAGTGCTCTTCTCTGGCAAATTTTGAAAATTGAATGCATCTAGAAATAATTTAGAATGTGATTTAAGGCCATCTTTCAGCTCCATGTTATATCATATTAGAGAATTTAAATATTTGGGGGGCTGAGATAATTATTTTCAGCTACCCACCCCCACAGTTCGAGTCACTGAACACACAAAACTACACATTTAAGAATAGAGTGGGCACATCTTGCAATTTTTACTTTTGTGTTATAACTAGGGCTGTGCGGGATCCCAAACTTCGGGGGGGAAAATTCGGGAAAATATAAAAATTATCACAAAATACACCTTCAACAACACATTTAATTGCATTAATACACTTAAATTACATGGGTATTATTGTTTGTAATGGCATCCATTTGCTTTTATACCGTAGATAATGTGTTGGATAAACTAATATTTTTGGAGTTCAACAGCGCTTTTTGTGAGAACTACTTACTTTAGTAACTAAAACGTAAGAGGTAACCGGGCACACTGGCTCGGTCTAGAATTGTTTTTGTTATTCTTATAGACAAGAATGTGGCTCACTTGTATTTATTCAGGTTAGTTTGAATATTTTGATACTGAAAAGTAGTTATTAAAATTCATGCTATGAGTTTTTTTTTATTTAAAAACTATTTTAGTCAAATCTTATTTATCTTTAGAATTTACCTCTTTATATTCAAACCATAAATATTTTAATAAAAATATACCATTATTATAGTTGTATTAGACCTAGTTATTTAATTTACATACATCAAAAGTCTTACTCAACACCCGTTGGACAAAATATTTAGTTTTTATTTGGAAAACTTAACAATAATTTAAAAATTTGAATAAATATAAAATTTTAAGTGTTTTTTTTTTCTTAAAGACTATAGAAAGTACCGGTAAATGTATGTAATGTAAATGTATTGGCCATACCAATAACTGCAACCGGATCTGAGTTTTTGTCCTTTTTCCTGACTATTCAAAATATTGCTGACATCTACCACTACATTTAACTCAATTTAAACTATCAAACTATTTAATTTAATTAAATGGGAAAGCTAAGTTTAGACAAAAATTATAAATCTAAAAAATATATATAATCCCAAAGTGGATTTTTTTCCCGTCCCATTCCCGCCTGAAAATTTCCCGAAGTAAAAATGTCAGTCTCGCACAGCAATAGTTATAACTGATTGCACATTTCAAGAATAATGACGGGACGAATCCAGGATAACCCGTTAGGCCAAAGGTTCCGGTTTGATTTCTGTGTCCAGGTGTCATTATACGAATATGATATTTGATGAGGCTATATCTGTAATCTAAAGATAATTTCTATCTCCCAAGCTTGGCTACTAATATTTAATCAACTGTTACACCAAGATGTCGGGAACTCCCATCATCATAATTTAAGTATTATCAAAATGTTGGTGACTATATACTGACTATACTTGGTATCTTATATTTAGGTGAACGAAATGCAGGGTATGATCAATTCCTAGAAGACCTTCAAAAGTCTGGTGTAGGAGAATGTCGATACGGCTTGTACGACTTTGAATACACGCACCAATGTCAAGGAACCTCTGAGGTGGGCATGTTTTGAATTCTTATAATAATATTATTTTTTTAAAAATTGCCCACAAGATATAAAATATCTATTGTAGTCATGGCAATTTAGGTAGGTATTAAAGTTAATGGATAATCTCTGGAACTGCATATTGTTACATACCAAGCCACAAATACAACAGTTGTAGACATGTTTCACTAAGGCTTGTCATTGCTATTCATGCTTCAAAAAAAAATATTTAATCTTTGTAATATTTACCCGCCTCTGTGGCGTAGTTGGCTAACGCGCTAGTCGTGTTGAGCTCGACCGCCGAGGACGGGGAGATCGAGGTTCGAATCTCGGTCGGGTGAACTGGGGGTGGTTTTTCCTAAATGGTTTTCCACTCTCCCTCCACGCAAATGCGGGTTCACTTCCTCTAAATTCAACCCTCCAAATTCCTAATCCATTAGCGTAATTAGTACTTAAGCGTATAACCCGAACGGGTAGTAAGACGCGGTATTATTATTATCTTTGTAATATTTAACTTTGCTTAGGCCCCTTTCAAAGTTCATACAGTGACCTAATAAGTGATGGGTTGAATTTTCATTTTATACTCTAATTTGAATCATGGAAAAAATTATTAACATAAGAGGAAATAAGAATACAACATAATAGAAAACGGAAATACCGTATTTGACCTAATATTAGCCCTGCAAGGGGGCAAGGTTGCAGGCCGAGTGAGCAAAAGTTTATTTTTCTGATTTACAGTTTGATAGGACTCCTTCTGGAATATTCTTGTTTCTTTCTATTTTGCCGTGCTTGCAATCGGCTTCTAGAAAAGAGAGATAGAAACAATGTTTCCTAACAGCGGTTTGTATGTCACAAGTTCTCAGAAGATGGGGTGGGGGACTTTGAACAATGGGGAAATTTATGCTGACTATAGGGTTGTTATAAACAAAAATAAATGACCACTCAGGTTTTTAGAGAAGATTTGAGTTTGATATAATGAGATTGTTCCTTAATTTGAAATATATAAAGGGTGGGAACTTTTTGATTTTAATTATTACAAAATGAAAAATCTATATCATTACAATACCATGTCTGTGGTCTGGGTTCAGGTTGTTAAAATTTCGTCCTATAGGCCTAATCGGGTTGGGTCAGAACCACTAATATATAAGCTGTATTAAAGCTCTAAAACAAATTCCAATTCAACATTTAATAAAAAAAACCTATTTTTAATTTTTCAAATCCTTGAATTTTTTTAATGTACTTTGTAATTTTTAAAAAATCTGTTAAAAATTAATTTTTATTAAAATAAATAGTGAAAATGATAATCCTCTGAAATGCATGCTGGATATGTAAGGCTGCTATTCTTAGCTGCATTACCTGCAACCACAGCAGTAGCAGTGACTAGTTGTTTGGTTAATCGTGAATTGGTTGTTGTCAGGCATCCAAGAAGCAGAAACTGTTCCTGATGTCCTGGTGCCCTGACACCGCCAAGGTCAAGAAGAAGATGTTGTACTCCTCTAGCTTTGACGCTCTCAAAAAGTCTCTCGTCGGAGTTCAGAAGTACATCCAGGTGAGCTTTGATTAGTTGCTACGCTTCAATTCTAAAATATATACATTTAATGGATGTCAAATTTGTTTCCTCGATTCTTACAGGCATTGAGAGGGACGAGAATTGTTTCTTAATGTCAAGATCTTTGATACCTTGACTTTTAACTCTCAAATCCAAGGCTCGGGTATCTAAATAAAGCAACAATATTCTAATTTAGGTTATTTTTCTATTGAGAACATTACTAGTTTTTGCTGTTTCATTTTAGTAGTGGCAAATTATTGACATTTTTTTGTTCTAAGGATCTTGTGGAAGTAAAACATGACTTTTTTCCCCCCTAATTAGTTTTTATGTAATCATCATAAACTGTCAAGCCTTTGGCCATGTTGGTTTAGTAAAATGTTTCCATTTTCTTCTCCTTCCACCATTCTTCCTCCATGAATCACTTTTGTTCTCGTCCTCTCACTTGCACACTTTGTTATTTGCTTCTTCATCATTCTCTTTGGCATCTTCTCTATCATCATTACATGCCCATACCATCTCAGTCTTGCTTCCTCTACTATCTTATGTACTCCCTGTACTCCTACTCTTCCCCGGATAACTTCATTCTTTATCCTGTTTCTCCTTGTGACAGCTAACATGCTCCTCACAAATTACATCATAATATGTTGTTTAAATAATAAAAAAATGTGTTTAATCATTCTTATGTGAGGGTAAGATACGTAGAAAAATGTTGTATTATTAGGTGTCATGATTTCGATTCCTCGACCGTTTCATTCCTTTTCCATGCATCCAAAATCACATTGAAAATATGTTATTTATTTATACTATGACGGGGTTTTTTAAAAAAGGCCATATTTGATTTGTATAAGACTACTACAACACAAAGTTCATGTTGTGCACATTTACCATTTGCTTGTTCTAAAGGTAAAAGAAACGGCGAAAGCGCTGACAAAATCTCGATGAAAAAATATCCAATTTTGAATATTCCACTATCTTTCATTTACTGGGATTCGAGAACTAGGAACCAAGGTATCATAAAATGTAACAATAAGATAGATTCTCAATTATTTCGATACTAGTATGAATCGAATTTGACATTCTTAAAAATTAGTGTTGAAGTAATGATGGCTTATGTATTTGATCAATCCTTTTTTGTGAGTTAAATGTACACAGTAAACAAAATCTTAGTAAACAATAACTAAATTTGCAAAGTACCTTGGTGGAGGTCTTTAGTAACAAATAGTTTTACTGATAATTTTAAACTAGTTCCATAAAAAAATTAGAAAACTTTTTTCAAAAGGCCTATAAGTGCAAGAGAAAGCTATTTGATATAAAAAGGCTGATTTATTTATTTGCGCACTAACACAGATTTGTTTGATAAATTAAGTAATCACTTTCTTGGGTAGCAAAACTATTCAAGAGGTATTAAAATTATGTTAGTGCTGAAACAGCCCTTTAACTAGAGAAAGTTCAATTAACATGGGTCTCTTAATATAAATAAACAAAATAAACATTTCTGTTAAGAACAGTATAATTTGAAATCACAGAAATCAAACTTCACATCTATATCTCTTTAAGGAAAACATCTTTTTGCTTTTTGAGGTATTTTGTTATATTTGGAAGTAGGTACATGAAAGATGGATGGATATAAACATGTATGGTTCCCCTTTTATATATTTCTATCCAATTTTCCTATACCTTCTTTCAAACAAACATAACAAAACTTCATCATCTAGTCATACTAAACCTTAGTTTGAAAAATAACAAACTAAATATAATGGTGTTTTGGCTAAATTAATTTAAATAATGGTAGTTTTCTAGACTCGCAAGTCACGTTTTCGATAAGTTCAGCAACAATTTAATATTTTAAATGACCCACTCATTTCATCGTGCAAATTGTAGGCACTTTATTTTGTTGACTAGCCTATTAAACAAAGGTATGTTAAATGCCCGTTTTATTGACTACTAAACATAGGTATGTTAAATGCCCATATTTTTGTTGTTTAGGCGACGGACTTATCTGAAGCATCTGAAGAGGCTGTGGAAGAGAAGCTGCGTGCCACTGATCGGCAATAGGACGACCTTGAGAGGGCTGCCTGCGTGTCTGGGTTCAACCCATCATCTTCGACCACTTTGCCTCATCTAGTCTTGTGGCATGGAAATTCTGCTCTCTTGCATCACCGACTTAAATTATACTGTATGGTATTGTATTATCGAGTGGAGCAACAGAATAATAATATGCAAGAGCAGACAATTTTTGTGATTTTTTGTTTTCATAATTTTAGGTGGCATAAAAAAACCTGTGTAATAAGCAATCTGTCGTCGTTTGGTAAATCAAATTACCACATCTTAATTTTTTAATACTGTAATGGTGGAAGCTAATGCGATGCCATACTCTTTATAAATATTATTGAAACATTTTATATCTTATTTCTGTAGGAAATTCTCTTGTCAATATTATGTATTAAATTCATTTCTAATGAACTTTGTGTGTTTAATTTCTAAGTTCCCTATGTTAACCAAAACTTATTTTTTGCCAAAAATAGTTGTTTATTAAATGTGATCGATTAAACTAATGCCCTTATGTCTTAAATAATTTTTCTTAGATTTGTTTATATTTAACGAGATTTCCAGATCCATTTTTACAAAAAAAAATAATTGTATTTTGTTTTTAGTTTTGAAAGTAATATTGATTTATAAAAAGAGGGAAGATACATGTGTGTTCATCAGGTGTTCTACATTTAAACAAAACTCAATTCGCTACTGTATAAGTAAGCCAACATTGCTGAGACTATTATTTGTATGATCATGACGAGTGCTTTGTTTCTTAAATTAAAATACGTAAATTCTTTTTGATTCTTTTCTTATTGATTCAAAAGATTTACGGGGTAACACATTCTTACTACTTAGTTTTTGTTTTTTTATCAACTTACCATTAATAACTAGAATTTTTTTCCTTCACTTCTGATTTTGTTTACATTAAATGGTAAATTAATGATCTGGGGTTTGGTTGTTAGGTTTTCCCTATCATTATTTTGGTTTTAACCACAATAAACTATTTAACTATTTTTAAAAAATATCTCAAACTTAGTATCTATTTAAAAAGATTATTATGATTTGAGTCTTGAATCCATGAATATTCCTTGTGAGTTCTAGGGTCTCATCCTTAATATATACTAGAATATATGCATCATAAACTTGATTCTTGATGTAAAAATGTTTAACTATGACTGACCTAGACCTATAATAACTTTTCATTTTATGATTTTGAAATAGGGATTCCTTTCATATATACTGGATTTCTTAATTTTAAAAAATACTGGAAATATATTGGAATTTCAAAACTATAGTCGGATAGACATCCTGTGAAATGAAAAGAAGGTGGAGAGAGGATCATCACAGATTTAGGGAAATTTTTCTTCTACTTACCTCTATCACATGTCCCAGGTATTTAAAGCTTCTCCCCCCTCCTACTGTCTCGGCAGTTGTGCACCTGTCTCTTTTGCATGTTGTAATATTATACATTTCTTACAAACTAAATTTCATTGTGCAGTTATAAGCTTCATTTGTGATCGATTTAACATGGAGGGAGAAAATTTAGTCCATTTTATCTCAACCTAGAGCACAAATTTAATGAAATGAAAGATGACTGGAATCTAGCCAAAATAATGTTGAATATATATTTATAGGAAAGGTTAAAATTAGCTTTGGACCACTATTTATCTTAAAATTGCAAAAGTGTGACTTTTCAACCGCTTTGAATTATTTTAAAATGGAAGAGCTGAATTATATTATAATATTGTGAATATCCTTAATAATATAAGTCTAGTAAATTGTTTTAACAAAGGTTGGATTGTAAAGTACACCATCACTTTAATTGAACAATGAAAAACTCCCCATTGATTCTGTGAATCTTCTCCTTTTCTTTGTTAATAAAGAGTATTTGAGCAAAACAAAATTTTAAAAGTGATTACTCATTTTCAAACAGTTTTCTCCGTTACAACAGTTATTTGGTTATAAACACTTACCGATATGGCTAAAGTGGAAAGGTGAATTGTGGGTTTCTCTTTTAACAGTGATGAATAAATGGCCTGCGACTGAATGTTGTGTCTGTTTTAGATTTAAGTTAGTTTACAAGCCAAGTGCTGATATAATCAATGTATAATGTTAAATACATATAATAATAATATAAAAAAACTGCAACCTATGACTGTCGAAAGTCTTGTAATAAAATTTAAGGCTGTGTTAAATCCAAATATGAATCTTAATAAGTTTTCAAACTCTAATCAAAGTTTATAATATTAGTGAAAAGATTTGCATTCAATTCAAAATTTTGAATCTAACTAAATACTAAATTTGAATGCAATGTGTTTAGTTAAATTAGAATCTATAATTCATTACTGTTAAATTAATAGAATCAGACTGGAAAACAGTTGCATGGTAGAGCAAATAGAGAAACTAACGACTTCCAGGTCATAAAGGAATACAGTAGCTTGTTTTGGTGAATAGCTAGCATTTAAAAAAAGTAGCAAGCCCCACCTTTTAGTAAATATTAATCAACCTTTGCACTATGATTATAAAATCGATATGATCTTTATTTGATGAATCACCTTTTGAGGTTAGGGCTATTGATTACATTTTATTTTATTATTGGATTGAGTAAAAAAACTTAACATAAGAGAATATTTCACAAAAATTTGCTTCATACAGGCTTAATCGAATTTATAGCTAAACAGAATAAACCATTAAACTTTTAGAAATTGATAGAAATGAGGGGTAAGTTTGACACAAAAACATCTGTCCAATCCTTCACTAAAACATAAAACGCCTTGGCGTCAACCTGCAATAGTCATACCGACCGAGCGGCGGCTGCTTGTTGGCGAAGATTGTGCCCACATCTGTGAATAGAGGGTGCTACATGGTCAGCACAAAGAATCATCTGGCAGTTAATACAAGTTTTTAAGACCGAACTCACTAAATTTTGCTTTAAGTAGCTCCTTATTTATCATCCCAAAGCCGAGTAGAACCAGTTTCGGACCTACAACTTCACACAAAATGTGGTAGAGCTGGTGATTGAACCTGGGATGTTTGGATCTGTAGCCAGGAACTCTGACCACTAGACCGTAAAGGCTGTATGGCTAAAATATAACAGCCATTGTTTTTGTTCTGAACAAAAAATCTCAGATTTACAAAATATATCAAACCTACACAAATATGATTTACAGGTAAAATAATCTAAAGTTATATTTTTAATGCATAGTAAGTAATCAATATAAAATAAAATGGTAATAAAACTGTAAATTGTGAGCAACATTGGCTTCAAAGAACCTTTCTTACAACCAATGACCTAAAAAATATATATATTGTTGGGGTGTTGTAGTTTAGATAATACTTTTAAACACTTGAAAGAAAATTAATAACAAAATTACTATTAATGCCTGGGTTATGAGACCATAATATTAAAATTCAAATAATAAGTGAATGATTAGCTTAAAGAAAGAATTTACTTTTTTAGTTTCAGCATAATGTGATAATTACATTTCCCTTTAAAAAAAATCGGCTATGTGATTTCTCCTTAGAAAATAAATAAGAAATCAGTAATATGTTAACAAGTATTAAGGAGATCATAGATGGCTCTTTGTTTATTTTGTTAATTTTTCCTCAAAAACAGGGAATTTCTTTTAAAGAAGTACTAAGAGAGTAGGATACAAAAGAGCTATAATATCTTTAGTGAAGCTGTTCAAATATAATATTTTTTGGCCTCATAAACAGCACAAATCTGGTATCAAGTATTAAGAGAATATGACACACCAAGAGGTGTTATAAAGTTATGTTAGCGGCATCCAATTAGTGTATATAACCTCTCATAGATGGCTCTATCATGTTTATTTCGTTAATTCTCCTTCAAAACAGGGAAAATCTTTAAAGAAGTACTAAGAGAATAGGATACAACAAGAGCTATAATATCTTTAGTGAAGCTGTTCAAATATAATATTTTTTGGCCTCATAAACAGTACAAATCTGGTATCAAGTATTAAGAAAATAGGACACACCAAGAGGTGTTATAAAGTTATGTTAGCGGCATCCAAATAGTGTATCTAACCTCTCATAGATGGCTCTCCATGTTTATTTCGTTAATTCTTCCTCAAAAACAGGGAAAATCTTTAAAGAAGTACTAAGAGAATAGAATACAACAAGAGCTATAATATCTTTAGTGAATCTGTTCAAATATAATATTTTTTGGCCTCATAAACAGTACAAATCTGGTATCAAGTATTAAGAAAATAGGACACACCAAGAGGTGTTATAAAGTTATGTTAGCGGCATCCAAATAGTGTATCTAACCTCTCATAGATGGCTCTCCATGTTTATTTCGTTAATTCTTCCTCAAAAACAGGGAAAATCTTTAAAGAAGTACTAAGAGAATAGAATACAACAAGAGCTATAATATCTTTAGTGAAGCTGTTCAAATATAATATTTTTTGGCCTCATAAACAGTACAAATCTAGTATCAAGTATTAAGAAAATAGGACACACCAAGAGGTGTTATAAAGTTATGTTAGCGGCATCCAAATAGTGTATCTAACCTCTCATAGATGGCTCTCCATGTTTATTTCGTTAATTCTTCCTCAAAAACAGGGAAAATCTTTAAAGAAGTACTAAGAGAATAGAATACAACAAGAGCTATAATATCTTTAGTGAATCTGTTCAAATATAATATTTTTTGGCCTCATAAACAGTACAAATCTGGTATCAAGTATTAAGAAAATAGGACACACCAAGAGGTGTTATAAAGTTATGTTAGCGGCATCCAAATAGTGTATCTAACCTCTCATAGATGGCTCTCTAAGTTTATTTCGTTAATTCTTCCTCGAAAACCAGGAAAATCTTTAAAGAAGTACTAAGAGAATAGAATACAACAAGAGCTATAATATCTTTAGTGGAACTGTTCAAATATAATATTTTTTGGCCTCATAAACAGTACAAATCTGGTATCAAGTATTAAGAAATAGGACACACCAAGAGGTGTTATAAAGTTATGTTAGTGGCATCCAAATAGTGTATCTAACCTCTCATAGATGGCTCTATCATGTTTATTTCGTTAATTCTTCCTTGAAAACGGGAAAATCTTTAAATAAGTACTAAGAGAATAGAATACAACAAGAGCTATAATATCTTTAGTGGAACTGTTCAAATATAATATTTTTTGGCCTCATAAACAGTACAAATCTGGTATCAAGTATTAAGAAATAGGACACACCAAGAGGTGTTATAAAGTTATGTTAGCGGCATCCAAATAGTGTATCTAACCTCTCATAGATGGCTCTCCATGTTTATTTCGTTAATTCTACCTCAAAAACAGGGAAAATCTTTAAAGAAGTACTAAGAGAATAGAATACAACAAGAGCTATAATATCTTTAGTGAATCTGTTCAAATATAATATTTTTTGGCCTCATAAACAGTACAAATCTGGTATCAAGTATTAAGAAAATAGGACACACCAAGAGGTGTTATAAAGTTATGTTAGTGGCATCCAAATAGTGTATCTAACCTCTCATAGATGGCTCTCCATGTTTATTTCGTTAATTCTTCCTCAAAAACGGAAAATCTTTAAAGAAGTACTAAGAGAATAGAATACAACAAGAGCTATAATATCTTTAGTGAAACTGTTCAAATATAATATTTTTTGGCCTCATAAACAGTATAAATCTGGTATCAAGTATTAAGAAAATAGGACCACCAAGAGGTGTTATAAAGTTATGTTAGCGGCATCCAAATAGTGTATCTAACCTCTCATAGATGGCTCTCTATGTTTATTTCGTCAATTCCTCCTTGAAAACCGGGAAAATCTTTAAAGAAGTACTAGAGAATAGAATACAACAAGAGCTATAATATCTTTAGTGAAGCTGTTCAAATATAATATTTTTTGGCCTCATAAACAGCACAAATCTGGTATCAAGTATTAAGAAAATAGGACACACCAAGAGGTGTTATACAATTATGTTAGTGGCATCCAAATAGTGTATCTAACGTCTGATAGATGGCTCTCTATGTTTATTTCGTTAATTCTTCCTTGAAAACCGGGAAAATCTTTAAAGAAGTACTAAGAGAATAGAATACAACAAGAGCTATAATATCTTTAGTGAAGCTGTTCAAATATAATATTTTTTGGCCTCATAAACAGTACAAATCTGGTATCAAGTATTAAGAGAATGGACACACCAAGAGGTGTTATAAAGTTATGTTAGTGTCATCCAAATAGTGTATCTAACCTCCATAGATGGCTCTCCATGTTTATTTAGTTAATTCTTCCTCAAAAACAGGGAAAATCTTTAAAGAAGTACTAAGAGAATAGAATACAACAAGAGCTTTAGTGAAGCTGTTCAAATATAATATTTTTTGGCCTCATAAACAGAAAAATCTGGTATCAAGTATTAAGAAAATAGGACACACCAAGAGGTGTTATAAGTTATGTTAGCGGCATCCAAATAGTGTATCTAACCTCTCATAGATGGCTCTCTAAGTTTATTTCGTAATTCTTCCTTGAAAACCGGGAAAATCTTTAAAGAAGTACTAAGAGAATAGAATACAACAAGAGCTATAATATCTTTAGTGAAGCTGTTCAAATATAATATTTTTTGGCCTCATAAACAGTACAAATCTGGTATCAAGTACTAAGAGAATAGGACACACCAAGAGGTGTTATAAGTTATGTTAGTGTCATCCAAATAGTGTATCTACCTCTCATAGATGGCTCTCCATGTTTATTTAGTTAATTCTTCCTCAAAAACAGGGAAAATCTTTAAAGAAGTACTAAGAGAATAGAATATAACAAGAGCTATAATATCTTTAGTGAATATGTTCAAATATAATATTTTTGGCCTCATAAACAGTACAAATCTGGTATCAAGTATTAAGAGAATAGGACACACCAAGAGGTGTTATAAAGTTATGTTAGCGGCATCCAAATAGTGTATCTAACGTCTGATAGATGGCTCTCTAAGTTTATTTCGTTAATTCTTCCTTGAAAACCGGGAAAATCTTTAAAGAAGTACTAAGAGAATAGAATACAACAAGAGCTATAATAGCTTTAGTGAAACTGTTCAAATATAATTTTTTTGGCCTCATAAACAGTATAAATCTGGTATCAAGTATT
Organism: Timema podura; assembly: GCA_033556935.1. Lineage (NCBI taxonomy): Eukaryota > Metazoa > Arthropoda > Insecta > Phasmatodea > Timematidae > Timema > Timema podura. Next base: position 18,482,982 of record JAVRXN010000005.1, on the reverse strand, counting down.
AAGAAAATAGGACACACCAAGAGGTGTTATAAAGTTATGTTAGCGGCATCCAAATAGTGTATCTAACCTCTCATAGATGGCTCTCTATGTTTATTTCGTTAATTCTTCCTTGAAAACCGGGAAAATCTTTAAAGAAGTACTAAGAGAATAGAATACAACAAGAGCTATAATATCTTTAGTGAAGCTGTTCAAATATAATATTTTTTGGCCTCATAAACAGTACAAATCTGGTATCAAGTATTAAGAAAATAGGACACACCAAGAGGTGTTATAAAGTTATGTTAGCGGCATTCAAATAGTGTATCTAAACTCTCATAGACGGATCTCTATGTTTATTTCGTCAATTCTCCTTGAAAACCGGGAAAATCTTTAAAGAAGTACTAAGAGAATAGAATACAACAAGAGCTATAATATCTTTAGTGAAGCTGTTCAAATATAATAATTTTTTGGCCTCATAAACAGCACAAATCTGGTATCAAGTATTAAGAGAATAGGACACACCAAGAGGTGTTATACAATTATGTTAGTGGCATCCAAATAGTGTATCTAACCTCTCATAGATGGCTCTCTATGTTTATTTCGTTAATTCTTCCTTGAAAACCGGGAAAATCTTTAAAGAAGTACTAAGAGAATAGAATACAACAAGAGCTATAATATCTTTAGTGAAGCTGTTCAAATATAATAATTTTTGGCCTCATAAACAGTACAAATCTGGTATCAAGTATTAAGAGAATAGGACACACCAAGAGGTGTTATAAAGTTATGTTAGCGGCATCCAAATAGTGTATCTAACCTCTCATAGATGGCTCTCTATGTTTATTTCGTTAATTCTTCCTTGAAAACCGGGAAAATCTTTAAATAAGCATCCAAATAGTGTATTTAACGTCTCATAGATGGCTCTCTATGTTTATTTCGTTAATTCTTCCTCGAAAACAGGGAAAATCTTTAAAGTTATAAAGTTATGTTAGTGGCATCCAAATAGTGTATCTATTGTCCCATATCTGGCTGTCTGGCTATATCATTTAGTTAATCTTTCTTCATAAACAGGTTAATCTTATATGAAGTACCACTAAGACAATAGCTTGAAACAAGAGCTAACTAAATAGGTGTAGATCAATCAAATCATGCAAATAAAATTCGTGTGATTAAATACCTCTCTTGTGAAACAGCACAAATCTGGTTTGAAGTATTAAGAGAACAAGACACACCAAGAGGTGTTATAATGTATCATTCCCTCTCACTTGAAGACTTTATATTATATTATCTGCTTCGCCTAATCTCTTTCTTGGCCTCCCCTGCAGTCTTTTTCCCACATACTTCATTGTCAACACTTTCTTCGGTATCCTCTATTTTCCCATCCTTATTACATGACCATACCATATCAGTCTCTCTTCCTCTATCTTATGTACCCCCTGTAACCCAAATTTTTCCCGGATAACTTGATTCCTAATCCTGTTTCTCACGGTGACAGCTAACATGCTCCTCAAACAATTCATTCCCATGGCCTCCGCTTTCCTAGTCTCTCTTACATTCAATGTCCATGTTTCTGCTGCACATGTGACATTAGGTACAAAGTACAGAGTTTTACTGTTTATAAATGGATTTTCCAAGTTGCTGATGACTTTTGTGTGTTAATGCGCCTTTAAACCAAGGCTGATAATAGTTTAATCATACATTTTACTGCTTATTAACACTATTTGTACCTCGGGATGCAATGATAAAGGAGAATTTTAAGGAGAGGTGAACCAAGGTGCTGGTCTAAGGTGCTCTCTCCACATCAATAAAAGGTAAGTTTTTTTTTTTTCGAACTGTGTTTAATGCATATCAAAATAAAGTTATTTTTACAACATAGCACATTTCGAACACATCATTAGAAACCATTTGATAAATCTTAAAAGTGCAGGCATTACACAAACCATGTCCTGCATGTGAATTCACATGTAATATTACATCAAATTCTACAATAGGATGGAAGAACCTAGCTTGTTAAAAGATACACAGGCTGGTAACTTCATTCAAGTTATCTAGGATTTAAAAAATAATAATGAAATAGTGTTTTAGTTGCTTCCTTTGCTTTCCTTGTCAAATAGCAAAATCACATTTTTTTTTATTACTAGACGTTATTACAAAATGTTGGTTTAATTCAGGACTAGCCAACACACTTAGCTGGGTGATACTATGGTAAAAATTGTTCAGTTAAAATACTATTAAAGACTAAAAAACACATTTAAAGACAGGCTTTCATAACTACAAGCATCAGACTCAGAGGGTAAACTCAAAAATTATAAACAAAAGAATTTTATCAAATTCCTATTGATATTTCATTAGAGAAGTCAGGAAAGTAAATAGCTACAATAATTGTAATTTTCTCTTTTCTATGATGTGTTACCACCCTGTATATGCATATTAAAAAAATGTTGTTCTCAAATTTTTGCCATAGGGTGCACCAACAGTATTAATAGTATTTAAATTAGCACAAAAAAAAAACTAAACATTTACAATAAATACTGACTATACATCCACTTCACAACAGGTGTCCTTCGTTGGAGCATAGAAGATGTGCCATAGTATTTCATCTATGTTTACAAGTCTACAAAAGAATTCAGAAATTTAGTTAGAAAATAGTTATTTAAAAAGTTCACTAAAAACTAGAACAGATTCAATTCACCCTTCTAAAGCAATGTTGGACTGGATTGCGTCACATTACAAAAAAAAAAACGGTGACATGAAATGGTGCTTGGAAAAATTACTTTCTTACATTCTTTGATTGTCATTATTTTTCTTTTATATAAAAAAATGTTTAATTTAGTACATAATATGTTCTTATCAGGTTACAAAGATCAAACCAAGGACACCACTTGAAGAGAATGTAAACTAAGGGTTCCATATAGGTATAATGGTATTAGTAGTACTAATTTATACTAATACAGATCACACCATCACAAACAACTTACCCCGAGGAGAGTAAAAATGTTTCATAAGATCCTCAAATGACCAAAGATAAATTTATCATTAAAATATCTGCTGTAGATAGTTTTCTGTTGATCGGTTTTAGCACAGGGTAAGCACACAATGTTATCAACTATATTCACAAATGTTAGGGTGCATGGAGAAGTTAAAATAAGCAATCTCTACTAGGAAAACCGCTTTTCGCTTTATGAAGTAATTTTGTTATATTTGGAAGAAAGAAGAGGAAAGTTGGATAGAAACATACAAAATGAACAAACACAATTTGGCGTTAAAATGAAAAGAAGAACATAGATCACACCTTATAATGCTGTCATTGGACAAAGCGGTAATGGCTGCCTCTTGAAGAAAATCGATCGTTATTGCTCAATCCCCTGACCTAATTTCTTATAAGTTCCAATAGAATGAAACCTAGTTCAGGGGATCAGGCAGCAATGATCGATTTACCTCAAAAGAGGCAGCCATCACCTATTTGTCCTGTGGAGGCAATGTAAAGTGTGAACGGTATGCTTCTATTCATTGTAAGAAACATATCGAGTTCAGTCTTTTTATATATTTCTCTCTACCTTTCCTAAGGATAAGCTAGTAATTGGTCAAGCCAAACTTATACTGTAGGCTCAACACATTTATAGTTTCGAACATTTCAAGCTTGTTGTAAAAGGCTCCATGGTGTTGCTGGCCAACTCATGGTTTACTATTTTCTTAAATGTTGTCTGTGTGAACTGTGCACTTGGGAGTGAGGAAGAGGGTATGAGGAGACATCAGGTCATTGGAACATTGTTAAGATCAACAAATTGAGCAAATTATTTGGTAGATGGAGGGGGTTAATAGACAAAGATGAAAAAGGTAAAGAACAGGATCACTTTGTAGGGCTGTTATTGGGCAGAGAATCTATGCAAACTCATAAAATGTTTGTTAGTTTAAGGTTTCAAGCAAGAGATATTTGTCTGGGACAGTCATTTGTGAATACAGCCGATATATAGTTTCAACTTGGTATCCTAAGAAATTGATAAGGGTTTCCATTGATACTGTATGCACACTCCTTAACAAAGTCTGTTCAATCAATGAGAAGTGAAAATAACAACCTTTATAACACAAAACACACATAACTTTTGTCATGGATACAACTACATTACAGTTTTTTTTAATTCGATTTATAGTAATTCAAAATTCAATACTGTTACATTAGTTTTGATTGAAACTGGTAAAAGCCAATCATTGTACTTACTACTTATTTACAGTTTTAGACAGCTTATATTTAACAGAAACATTACAACCTAAATATGCTTGTACTATCGACCATGTTAACAATAATTATTGCTGATGCAAATATATAGTATTCAGTTCATATAATCCATTATGTTAGAAATGAAAATAAAATAAAATCAAGTTTCTATGAAATAATAGCATTAATCAAGGAAGCGAAAACTTGAAAATAATAGAATATATGCTTAGCCATAAAAAAAAACACAGCCCATCAATACTTGAAGTGAATAGTTTTAAAAACCCTCATGCATTATTAAACTTACTGAAAGTTCTGTTAAGGAGATTGACCCTTTTCATTTGGCATGGTTATCTTCAAGAATTTTTTATTGTTTTGCAATTTTTTTTTACCAGAAACAGTTTGTTCAAGAATAGAAGCATGTTGATTAAGCTATATTTTTTATATACACACTTCCTCTATACTTTTAAAAGTGATCAAATATCAATAAAATTGACATTTTTCAATAGAAAACTGCCGGCTTCATAACAAAAAATAACAAAATGTTACAATTGATAAACATCGATACATTATCTTAGAAGAGGGTGTTGAAAATATTAACATAAAATTTCACTCGTTCTCAAGAAAACTGATATTTCCAAACATATGATTTTTCTGCAAGACCTGTCCGGTAGCTAGCACCACCTATGATTTCCGTGATCATTTGTTCTTGTTGACGCGGAAGGATACTTTGGTTGGTTGTGAAGCCACGTCATGCCTTCCCTCCTCCCCCCACACATAAAATAGTTTTAGACTTGCACTCAACAGGCCCAAGGGACTTAAACAGATCAAATCAAATTAAAAAGCCCAAAAAATGTTTATATATACACAACTAATTTGATCAAATAAAAATAAATAATCCAACATTAAATAAAAACAGTTGATTTTCTTTAATTAATGGGTTATGTGGTCTAACAAATGACAAGCATAATATTCATCTTAGATTACTAAAAATTAATTTAAGACATATTTATAAAACTAACGATGTACACAACCATACAATGATAATCTTTCCATTAAATTATAATGCAATTTTAAAAGGTAAGACTAAAATTGATTATTTTGTTGGAAAACATTAATTCTTTGAATTATAATACTACTGTATTCAATTTGTATCATGATTGTTTTATAGTCAACACTATTCCAAATAATATTGACTAGTCGATTCTACATTTTATTTTTAAATAGCAAATTAATTTAAGAATATTAAAAAGTTATAATCATTATGTATTTTATAGCCAATCACACCTCATCCATGACTTATTTAAATTAAATTAAAAATATTAAACATCTCATGTAGGAGGAATAAGAATGAATAAAAGAATGAACACAGCATGGTTTTTACAATTTAATTAAAGAGGAACACAATTGACACTTTATATTGTTGCCACTGGACAAATAAGTAATGACTGCCTCTTGAAGAATATATAATATTACTGTTCAACCTCTTGACCAAAGTTTTCTTTGATCAAAAATCTTCAAGAGTGAGTGTGAAATGCGTAACACAGCTTCCCAACAGAGAAAACTAGACCAACACACACACACACCACACTACCTCCTGAAGATTCTTGATAGAATGAAATCTATGTCAAAGGATTGAGCAGTTAGCAATCTCATTTTTTAAAGCAATATTTATTTTCCATTTACTTGATGTATTTAAAGTGCACTTTTTAAACCAACTAATTATATCAGCATACGAGAATTTTTATCAGTGAGAATGAAAAGGCCTATTAATTTTGCCAGGAAAGGTATTTTCACACACCTTTAAGGTTTTTTTTTTTATGCCACAACCAATATGGGACTGACGGCTTTACTTCCCCTTCCAAGGAAGTTGTACTATGGATTTAGTAAAGTCTGTTGACCCTGGCTGGGTTTGAACCCATGGATATCGGGTCCTGAGGCGAGCACCCCAAGAAAATCCAGTCGTAAAGAGGTAATGGCTGACACTGGCATCAGTGTAAAGTGTAAACTTTGTTTCTCTTTTCAACATTAGGAGTTAGTTCTTTTTATTCATTTTTTTCCTGTATGCTCTTCCATACATAACAAAACGTACTTCAAGAGGTGAGAAGTGGTTTTACTTAACAAGATTAATATTAAATATTGTATTTATAAGATATTTTATTGATCAAAAAAGGGGCCTGATGTATAGTCTTGTTATAAAGTGCACTACAATGAGATTCTACGACACATACAACAGTAATATATATCATATTCAAAGTTTATTTAATCATTTTTATGATATATTAACAAAATAATTTGACAAGTTTATATTTGTGTCATGAAAAACTAATGCTATATAAAGGTTATATTTAAAGGGCGCCAACTTATCATTTCAATTATGACAAGTTGTTGCAATCAAACTAAAAAAATAATACAAATATTAGAGTCTGTACACAGCCTTTTAGTGAAATTATATCTCTGTTCTCAAAGAGGAAAAATGTTAAAATTCATCCCTCTCAAGATTTAAACCAAAGCCTCTCAAGAGGTGGTTGAGTTAACAGCTTCAACATTTTCAGCAGCTACCAAAGCATCCTTAATAAAAACGCAATTTGTATTTTTATAAGGAAGACATATTTATTCTTAGAATCTGCAAATCTTGAAATGATATATTACAATAAAAATATGTGTGTTGATAAAATTACAATGAAATAAAATACGATACTTATTTGAAATAATAAGATTGCAAATAGCAAAGTGTAATGAACTATTGAAAACAATTAATCTTTTGATATATTTTTATTTCAATAGTAGCTTTACATCCTGTCACATTATTTTTAGGAGTTGGAAAATATAAGGCTGAAATTATCTGTGGAAAAACATCAAAACAAAATGTCTATTAATCTTACTTAGCAACTAATTGATCTTTTAAACTGAAATTATGCACGTTAATACCACCAAAAAGGGAAGGTATAAAAATACAATTATGTATTTTTGGAAGTTAAGAGAAAATTGGCAACCCTATTACATTTAAATGGTTTATTTTTTAGCCCCGCATCTTACTACCTGTTTGGGTTATACGCCTATGCACTAATGTGTTAAGGATGAGTGTTTTATAGGAAGTGTACCAACATTTGTGTGTGGGGGGGTGTGGATCTTACTACACTCCAACAGGGAATCAAACCTTGATCTCCTAGTCATTGGCAGTCTAGTCTATCGAAAGAGTGATGCCTTAGACTATGTAGCCACTGGAGCTTTTTTTTAAATGTTAATCTTATTAAGTTACTTTACAGCTTGTTCACATGATGAGGTTTAGGTTGTTTTACCGAATAGGTTTTGTTTACCATACACTGTAGTGGCGCATTCATTTAAATGTGCATGTTCACATGATACGATCGCCGACCCAGATGATAAGGTTTTTTTTTACCCTCTGGCACAAGGTTGCCGAGGGCAGACTGGCCAGTCTCCAGCCAGTCAGGGTTCAACTTTGCACAATACGGAGAAGAATGGCATGCAATATGGGATAAGACATCGGACTCATACAAAGACAAGGATTTAAAAGAATTAGTATGGAGGGAAATCTGTGTAATATTAGAGGAAAGTTTGAGGAATTGTACCAAAAGTAAAGGCATAATTTAGGTAAACATTTTTTTTCATTTTAACTATTTGTGGAGAAGGTCACGATGTAGTTAAAAAATCATTTTTCTCTTTTTTGCTTTTTTAAATTCTGAGTTTATGTTTATTTATATATATATATATATATATATTATAGAGAGAGAGAGAGTTGTGTATGTTTGATTCTTTTACGGCAACGACTGCGATATCAATTCATAATAAGAAACGTATTCACGTCCATCTTACGAGAAATCTGATGGAAAAATTAGCATGCATACGCGTGTACAAGTACAATGACTCGATAAAAAAACCTATAGGTAAAAAAAACACATCGTGTGAATACTGTATTAAATTTCCACCTAGTAGGTTAATAAACTATAAGCTAGAAAAGCCTCATCATGTGAACGAGCTGTTAGGATTTGGGAGAAGCAAAGACTATTGTTAACCACTTAATTGCCAAATAAATAGAGCTGGCAAAATATTCAATTTCAGGGTGTCCTTGCAACATTTCACAGGCCACCATTTGTTTTTAAGTACTTATAACAAAATTTACAAAATAAAAAATATTTACAACATAAGAACTCAAGTAGTTCATTTTGAAATATTAATTCAATTATAATGAATATTAGATTTAAATCAGACAGTGGGGAAACACTCTACACAAATGTAAATTGTTTCTACAGTGTCTTATTATAAATTTCCAATCCATTGGGCAGTAATTCTAATTCAAGAGTGAAAAATTTAGCCCTCATTTTTCTATGCATATATCAGTTAATTTTGAGTTAATTTATTTACAATTTTTAGCAGAAATAGGCATTTTCTTTACAGACTTTTAATATAGAAATACAAATTTTATTAAGAGAAATCCAATTATTTTACTTGCCATGACTCAAGGTTTGTACTAATAGGGTGCTAATTTATTTTTAAATATAAACTTAAAATATGTGTTAAAGCTAATTTTTACAAAATGGACGTATAGTTGAAATGATAATCATGGAAGGTCCAAGGATTGCTACAGGTTGGCCACTAAAACTTCAAGCTTAATCCCTAATTTTCGCAGTTACAAATCTAAATTTTTCTTTATATCTTTAAAGGTTTGTTATTGTTGTTGTTGTTGTGAGCCTTTGAACAAATTTGTATATATGTAGGCTAATTTTTTTTAAAGTTGTGCCACACACAAAGATGAATTCTAGGACATGTGAAATATATTTTTTAATATTTACAGTTCTTTTATTAAAGAAATGACACGAGAAGAAAGAAAATAATACAAATGACAATTTATATAAAAAAAGCTTAAGATCCTGGATAAATTCAATTCTGCTATATCCTCATTGCAAAGAAACTTATTTCACAGACAGGAAATGCGAGGTTGGGGCTGATGAGTGAAGTACTGGAGGAGGTCTGCATGGTGTAGATGTAAGTGGTGTTGCACTTCCTCAATGGAGAGAGAAAGAACATTACACACATTTTTATGAATACAACAACCTTCTCACAAATATAACTTTATATTTTAGCAATTCTTAGTCCTGCAAGAGGGCTACAAATTTTTACTGTTATTTTTTTAGATTTGTGTTCTAATATTTATTGCTAATGTGGTGTTCATAAACTATGTATGCATATCGAGGAGGGGGTAGGGGTAGGAGGTGCTCTCGGAATGACCAAACATTATGAGAGGGGGAGGAGGAGTTGGTAAATGTGAGCGCTCCCATTACAAGCTTATCGGGCAGTGTTGTGTGTTAATAAGCCCGACTGTGCGCACATATAAACAAACAATCAACTCATCAACTTTAATTGTCAGGCTTGGTGAACACCTAAGAACACGTTTAAATAAAAGGGTTATATAGACTCTATAATTGAAAATACTATTTAAATAAAGGGGGGGGGGGATCGTGATATTGTTATATAATATTAGAAAAAGGGGTGGGGGGGGGGGAACTTCACAAAATTTGACAATCTGTGAGAAGGAGGGAGGCAGGGGCATGACATTGTTTATGAACAGGCCCTAATAGAATGATGAATGTCCGACTCAATTGAGATAGCAGCCAGTGTTTTTTTGTTTTTTACCCTGGCCAAACCAACTATATAAAAACAAGTAATCAAAAATCACTATAATACAATGAAAGTGCAACATAATTTAATTAAAATAATTTTAGAATCTAAGTATACTTTTATAGTAAAATAGCATATTTCATCCAGCCTGTATTGTTGGCAATTTTAGAGTTTAACTTGATGCTTTTATTTACTCGTCTAACATAGGATTTTAATATCTTAATGAACAAACATGTATCAAAACACAAATTATTATAATAAGTCGACTTTCGAATAGTGACATTCATTGAAAGTTACTCAATTTTGGTATTCTACAAATATGTCTTATTTGGTTTATTAAATATAAAGTTCATCTAAAATGTTATCAAAAGATTCCAATACTTCCTTATGGATGACTGTATAATTTATCTTTATATCATTAATTAAATGGACTAAGAATGTTAGTACAATTTGTAATATTTTTTTTTTGGCCATTCTGGCAACATGAGTATTGAGCTTCCAATGAAAATAAGACTGTACAACAGTGAAAAAACTCCCTAATTCCTTAGACTTGTATTGTGATTGGTCATCATGGACAAGCAAGCAAAATTTCGAATTACAGCTGGGCGCAATGATGTCATTCCCATTTTTTTTCTCAGCAATCATATGGTTATTTTACTTATAGCCTTAGCGTTGGAGATTTGTTTTTTATTCAATATAAGCATTATTAAAACCTTGCCAACAATAAAAATGATGATAAAGATAGAACAAGATTTATAATGTGCATAACAGTTTAGCGACAAAGTTAATTTGAACTTAATACAGATTATTTGGATTAGAACGCTTAAGCTAAATCATGGTATATATTATGAGGGATTGCCAGCAAACTTAACTTAATGATACTGGAGTAGAAATTGTTTGGATAAAACAATCAAAAACTAGGGCTGTGGAGTCAGTTAATTTTGGGGAGCCAGAGTTGGTAAAAATGTACCTACTCAGACTTCAAAATAAAAACTTGTAATATTATAACTATATTTTAAACTGTTTTTTTTAATTGTTTAGGACCAAAATTAGTATTGTAGATTAACAAATTTATTTAACTAGAAATTCACAATGTCAAAGACGCTTCACATGAAATAATCTGTGTTGGAGCATTTTACTGCGGTAGAGTTGTTATTACTAATTAATATACTTTAGCCATTTATGAAAGAGTTTGAGTCGGACAGTAGAAAAATAAAGGAGTCCGAGTCAAAAGCTATGCGTACATTCTCCAAATCCCTGTCAAAAACACACAAACGCATTTTTAAGAACAACCTTTAAGTTTCACAGACAACTTCATCAGGTCAAGAGATAAGACTGATGCTGTTGGTTGAACTGCAAGGTTGACTGTGAACAGCTGATTGTTTTTCAGTTATGATTTCACTTTATAGATGGCAGAAGTTGGATTAAATAGATAGAAAGAGAAACTAAAAGTTGTGTTATGTACTCTATTATTGTTATGATATTGAAAATAATAAATGTGCTGATGGGCCAGTTCTCATAAACTTAAATGTGAAGGATTGCAGATTTCTTTTTTGCAGGATTTAACTACCTTGGTAGTGTAAAGGTGATTAAAGTTCGGATTATGGGCTTCAACATGTGATACTACAGGCTTATCTTTATTTTTAATATTTGTGTCATGTCGAAACTTGTAACAATACATGCCGGAAAACATATCACAAAATGCAAACCTTAGGCAACTTCCTACAAGCACACTTATTATTTTTTCAATGTCACAAAAATAATAGTAATTTAATATATAACACAACTTTTAGTTTTTTTTATCTATCTATTTAATCCAGGTGCTGTCATTTAAACAGTGAAAGCACAACTGAAAAACAATCGGCTGTTGACAGTCAAAGCTTGTCCTTAGAGATGTGTTTTTTTTTTTTGTTTTTTCCATCTAAACAATTTCTAATCTAGTATCACTAAAGTAAGTGTACTGGTTATCTGAACTTAACACAGAACAAGTAACGACGCCACATTGTGAGACTAACTAGTTAATGTGTATATGGTGGGTAAAAGAAGTCCAATGAATATTGGTTAACATTGATGTTTTATATAAAAATGTAATTACATAAATTTGATAAAATTGCAGAAAAATGAAGCATAAACACTTCAATATTTCTGCCATAAAAGCATTGATATATTGAAGTGGATGTAAATATGTTTGTTTTGACTTGAAAGCTTCCATATCCAATAACTACAAAGCTTTAAAAAAAATCATCATCTTCCTCTGTTATTTCCATCACAAATTAGTGTTCATATAAAATATTCTAAAATTTTTAAATCATATTTTGTGATAACATCATTTTAAGACAAAAAAACTATTATGTTTGAAATATAAATTATATTACATACCTAAATTTACATATTTATGCAGAATACAATATTTTTAGGCAATATTAATTTTTTTTTTTAATATTCTAACTTCATTTTGGCTTTAGGAATATCTCATATTATTAGATTTGACTTTGTATCGAATAAAAAAAATGGACTTCACACACTCATATAGTTTTACTTTTATTTGTGCTTAGTTTTAAAACAATTCAAAAATATTTATTTAATTACATTTTTATTTTTGTTAATGCAATTTATTTCATACATACTGATGTTTTATAGTAGCTAATTAAGTTGTTTAATACTATATAATATCACTTTAAGGAAAACCTCTTTTTGCCTTTTTTTGGGGTATTTTGTGTATGTATTCAGAAGGTACAGGAAAGGTGGATAGAAAACATAAAAGGAAAGGGAACTAACACAATATGGCTGTTACAATGAAAACAAGCACTCGGTTGAGACTTTACATTGATGCCCCAAGACAAAGAGGTAATGGCTGCCTCTTGAAGAAAATCAATCGTCACCGCCAAATCTCTCGACCTAGGTTTTATTCTATTGGAGCTCATCAGGAGGGAGTGTGAAACGCGCAGCGCAACTTCCTAAATGAGGAAACCAAAAGACAATGAAGGGAGAAAAAGGAAATTGGTAAAGAAAAATAGGACACTTAGATAGGAACATGATCCAACACCTTAGCTCAGTCGGTAGCGTGTCTGGCTTAAGGGTCCTGGGTTCGATTCTCAACATGGCAAATTTATTATTGGTGAAATTTGGGTTTGCCCTTTCATAGTGATGACTCAATGGCCGAGGACTGGATGTTGTGCCTGTACTAGCCTTAAGTTAGATTAGAAGGCATATGAAGCTACGACAGGCCTAGCAAGCCGGTAGTGGAAATTTTATGGCTTGGATAAAAAACAGACCCAGGCCAAAGGTTGGAAATAGTAATGGATGTAAAGTAAATATAGGAACATGTAAAAGGAACATAAAACAAAACGCAAACACAGGAAATGGACATAGGATGTGAATATATATATCTCCTTAGCTGTACCTTCGTCCAATACAATACAAATTAGACAAAGAACTGTTAATTTATGGATACAAATATTTCTTTAAAAAATAAGACTAAATAATGAGTTCATTTTGTTTATCTTTCAGAGTTATACAATAATGTGGGTAGAGGGTATGACATGAAACATTTTCTCTTATTAATAGCTGAGTTTAGTTACAGTTTAAATATACATTTTTTTGTAACAGTGAAATATAGTTCACGAGAGTACCTATACAAAATAATAAAGAGCAGTTTGATAAAATGTATTTGTACACAGAGAGCATTCACCATAGGAAAGAGAAAATCTAAAGATGCCACTGTCTTTTGAAAATATCACAACATTCATCACCAGGTGAATATGACTAGCCAAATGAAATTAATGGCTTGAATGAATTTTTTTAGCAACATCTATACCATACATGTTGTTTTTAGAAGTTTGCCACATAAAATACACAGCGAGAGGGTAGACAATACGCAGTTGAAATTCAAAATGAAAATAAAACTTTAGTCTAGGAGTCTGCAAAACTATGATCTCACTTTGAATATTTATTTGCTAAATTCGAAAGTAAAATTTCGGATTCAACAATTACGAAGCTTTACAAAAAAAAAATTTTTAAGTTAAAATGCACATTTGTGTTTATTTCCATCACAAATAGTGTTCCTATAAAAAAAAATCTAAAATAGTTGAATTAAATTTTGTGATAGTAATTTATAGATTAATTTATCATTTTAAGGTGAAACATATTAATTTTGTTTTAAACATAGCATTTTGTTAATTATATTTAGTATCTAAAATTACATAAGTATGCAAAGTTTTATATTTTAATCCAACATTAAACTTTTTTTTTTTTTAATATTCAAACTTAAATTCAACTTCAGGAATATCTCATACTATTCGATTCAACTTTACTTTGAATTTAAAAGGTGTTCACTTTTTTTTAGCTAGCATCAAATGTAGGTATTTAAAAATCTGAGGGGAGGTTAAATATAAAATATGTAACATATATAAGGCTTTAAAAGAAAGAAAATATCCAACTAAAGCATCTGATGTATTATCTTTTTAGCATATAACCCGAACGGGTAGTAAGACGCGGTGCTAATAAATATAATAATAATATCTTTCATTAAATCAAACAATATTGGAGCTGTGCAGTTGTTTCAGATGACAGTATGATCATATCAAGTCACCATACAGCTTACATGTGTAGATGGCACCTTTAGATTATCTTTTTTTTTCCCGGAAAATATACAAAACTTACTTTTATGACTGAAGATGGGCTCACATTTTGTGTTTACTATTATTTAAATTTACAAGTAAACTTTAATGAGTGTTTACTACACCTTGAAGAGTATCATCAAAGTACTTGCATTTAGTATATAAATTATACAGCTGTAGAGATAAATAAAAAGTAGACAAAACAAAATTATGGTTTGAGCCCTTGATGTGTCGATTCCTGATTTTGCATTGCAAACTTTTCACAATGAGGCAGTGTTAGTTTATTATTTGCCTAAAACAACCAACCAGAGCACTCATATTAGTCCTCTTTTCTTTTTATAGTCTTCTAAATTCAACGATCTTCTAGGGCCTGTGTCCTTCACCATTGCGACTGGTTTGGGCGTCACACTTACAGGGTTGTCTGGGGAAAAAAAAGTAAAAAAATAATGAACTAAATATTTGTTATCATGGAAGAGTTTCACAAAGCCATATTATAAAGTAAATTGGATTTAAGATTGACAATTAGTTCACTTGATGAAACTTAAAAACAAAAATAGGAACACATAAATGGAACAAACATAATATAACTTTTACAATTAGATACATCGTTTTACATGAGCGTAAATGGAATGTCGAAATAAATACCAATGATATTGAAAGTGCTTGAAACTGAATAAAAGAGGCTGTAGTTAAGTGCGCGAAAGTTGTGTGTGGATCCGCGGTGGTGGTAAACTTAAAAAGAGATGCACAGTGGAATGAACAGTGAAAGAAGCTATGCGAGAAAAGAAGGAAGCTTACAAACGAATGATTGTTGAGAAGAGTGAAGAAGAACATAAAGAGGTTGTGGGACATATACAAAGAGAAAAAGAAGGAGAAAGAATGCAGAATGATTTTGAAGAAATAAGACTGTTCTGGAAGTGGGTAAAGAGAACAAAATTAGGAGTACAAGTAAAGACCTACGGCATTCAGAATGAATGTGGTGAGCTTATCTGGGAAGAAAATGGTATAAGAGAGCGATGTATGCTATTTTGAACAATTGTATGGTGAAAATGTATGCTAATTGCTTCTAAGCATAATCATTAACGGTTTTCAGACGGATGTTGGGTTTGTTCAGTAAAATGCATCTATCTTCCTTTATCCTTTCACCATTGCATTGCACGTTTCACACTCCTCCCTGACGAGTTCCGATAGAATGAAACCTAGGTCGGGGGATTGGGCGGTGACGATAATTTTTCTTTAAGAGGCAACCATTATCTCTTTGTCCAATGGCAGCAATGTGAAGTGTGAGCTGTGTTCTTATTTTCATTGTAAAAGCCATATTGTGTTCGTCCATTTAATATGTTTCTATCCACTGTTCCTATACCTTCTTCCAAATATAATACAATTATCTCATAAAGCGAAAAGAGGTTTTCCTTATAGAGATACCTTAAAGAAATATTAATAAGAGAATGAAATTATATTTTAATCACTTTCCTCCACCCCCACTATAATACCACACCCCCTTGGCTTCCTCCCTCCTGTGCAGTAAAGTTTTACAGTAGAATCTTGATTTTCTGGGTTGCAGATTAAATGGGGTGGTGGTTTGTAATTATTTAATCAAATTTCAACTAA
Organism: Timema podura; assembly: GCA_033556935.1. Taxonomy (NCBI): domain Eukaryota; kingdom Metazoa; phylum Arthropoda; class Insecta; order Phasmatodea; family Timematidae; genus Timema; species Timema podura. The sequence continues at coordinate 18,466,923 of JAVRXN010000005.1, read as the reverse complement.
CACGCTACAATATAACTGTCCAGAAATGCACGAGCCAGTAATATAGAACATGTGAATGAAAAATTTAACCTGAAATGCAAACAAAATTTTGCATTTGACTGTACATAATAACTGGGAAAACTGGTAAAATGATGAACAAGTCATTAAATGGAAGTGGCAAAATCTGCTTACTACACAAAATAATGGCTCAATGTTATTCGGGCGTACTTATTCAGTGTTTACTTTTGAGGCAAAGCACATAACTTGGCTTATCAGTTTTTTTTTAAATCCGGGCCAATTTTTTTCCCTATCACCTCGGATGATCAAGATTCTACTGTATGACCAAATTTACCAATGGTACATCAGATTAACCCTTCTTGTTTTTGTTTTATATAAATCATTAATTAAGATTAGTATCTGGAGTTACTAATAAATTATTAATTATGATGGAGACATGTTTTCTGGCAGTATTTGAACAATAATATTACTTACTTGGCAATGGTACTTCCAGATCTATTTTGATATCAAAATCATGAGCAGAGAAGAGATCATCTGTTTTAGACCCTCCCTTTCCTTGTTCCTTTCTCTTCCTCTGAGGTTCCTCTTCTTTTTCTTGATGTGATACTAATCCGACCAGTTCGCTAATGGGGGCAAATCATCTGAAACCTGTAACATACCATCACAGTTTCAAAATAGTTTTCACTTATTTAAGTTTCTGCTCATCAGCAAAAAAATACTATATAATTTAATTTGCTCTTCGACAGAATATATTATGATTAACCCTTTTAGTGTCAAACCTATTAATGGTTTTATGTGCGAAGAGTGCCACGGCTATTCCATCATTTTTGTAAGAACGGACAAGAAAAATCTGTAGTCACAATGTAGTCAACTTACACGCGCTAAAGATACCCTTCTGATAGTAGAAAACTGAGAGTGTAGGGACAGAGCAATTACATTTCATTTTTATCTGCGTATACTGTTGTATAACAGAAGGGAATGTTCTCGTTCTAGTGAAATAAACACTCCTACCCTAACTATAGGGTAAAACCAGAACTAGGCAAATCTGTAAAGGTGATTAGATGGGCTTGTGGCACTAACATGGTTAGTATAAAAGTTTTTGTAAAATATTTCATAAATTCTGTGGAGAACATGGACTAAACAGTCTAACAAACCCAAAATATATTATCTCATTTATAAAACAATATTAATGAAAAGTAAAGAAAGGAGGGAGCTGCCAAGCTTCAATAGTATCAAAATTGCCGTTGCAAATCCCACAATGTGTCTAAAATATAATTAATATATTTTTAGTAACAATTCTTGTAAGGTAAAGTAAATGTTTATTAATTATTACCATATTTACGAGAAAATAAGTCAAACTTTCCCCCCTTCAAAAACAGCCTTTATAAAACCGTGTTAAAGCCTATAATACAAATGTGTTCACTTTGATGACTTAAGATTTCACACTCCTCCCTGATGAGTACTGATAGAATGAAACCTAGGTCGGGGGAATGGGCGGTGACGATCGATTTTCTTTGTCCAATGGCAACAATGTAAAGTGTGAACTGTGTTCTTCTTTTCATTGTAAAAGTCATATTGTGTTCGTCCCTTTTATGTGTTTCTATCCAGTTGGCTATACCTTCTTCCAAATATAATACAATTACGATATATATTGAAATAGATTATAAACATCCCAGCAGATGGTGCTCTTTACCACTTTGGTAAGGTGAGCGAATGTTGTGTGAACATGTTGATGAACTTACATTTATACACGATAACTTTTAAGACTTGGGTTCAAAAATAGTCCAACACTTCTTTTATAATGAGTAAATAATTTTATTTAACATCATAATTTTAACATATTTAATTTTGATTATTATTGGGCAGAGGCAGAGTGCCATTCCAATCATTTTGAACCCATTATTTTCACCGCTCTTTTGAACTGTGTAAGCTAAAAGTCAGGTCTTGAGGACGCACAAGTTTAAAGCAGGGTAGCAGACAAAAATAATACTTACCAGCGCGTTTTACTACCCGTTTGGGTTATACGCATAAGTACTAATTACGCTAATGGATTAGGAATTGGGAAGATTGAATATATAGGAAGTGAGCCCGCATTTGCGTGGAGTGAGAGTGGAAAACCATTCAGGAACGCCCCCCCACCCCAGTTCACCCGAGTGAGATTCAAACCTTGATCTCCCTATTCTTGGCAGTTTAGCTCAACACGAAACTAGCGTGTTAGCTAACTACACCACTGTGGCACGTGGTAGCAGACAAGATGGTCCTTTGTACGCTTGCTTCACAACAAGAAAGTGAATATCTTGTCTGGTGGAAAGGAGAAGGGGCAATTGGGGGTTGTTTAGTGGTTAAGTAGGAACATGTTCGAAAGGAATGTCTGTGATGAAACACTTAATGATATGCTGCTTACCTATGGCTTATCTCAATATAATATTAGCACAAGCGAGCAGAGCTCAGATTTGCAAATTTACCATTTAATTTAATGTGGATGGCACAAATTTAAACTACAGCCCAATATAGAACTACATTATATCAAAAATGTTTATTCAGTTTGTGTCTACTTTTTACACTTCAAAGCTGCTTAAGATAAATGAGATGAATAAAATAAAGGCCTGGTAAAAATATAAGTATGTTTGCATGGGAAAGTTGATGGGAGGAGCAAATAACAGAATGTGTTCAAGTGAGATGAGAAGAATGGAAGAAATTAAAGGAGGAAGAATAGTGGAAGGATGGAGGAAGATGGAAGCATTTTACTAAAATGACACGGCCTCATGCTGGAAACAGATGATGATGATGATGATGATGGGAAAGTTAACCTCTTACACTCCACATGTGTTCTATGATTTAGATTTAACACATTCAACAAATTTATAAAAGAGACTAATCCACTTACCAAAGGCTCGACCAATCCCAAATCAGATATGGGAATTTCTATAACACCTTCTAAGTCGGACCTTTTGAAGTGCATGCTGGGTTTCGTGCTACGACGTGTAAATGGATCATCAATTTTCTTTCCTTTATTTAACCGCACTTCCTCCTAAAAAAAGAAATATGTTGATAAAGTTATGTTCATTAATTGTTACTCTCTATTGTTACATAAATACACACATAACTTATCCGCCCTTCCATTGCGGATTAGGCAAGAAACTGTGAGTATAGTTCAAAAAACAACAACTTTGTACTTAATCCATCCTCACTAACTTTCTCCAAACTTCCCTATCTTTGCATACTCCCTTTGATTCAACAACATCCATACACCGAGTCATATGGCTCTTTTTTTTTTTAAAGTTCTTAATGTTTATTTTCTACACACATTCATCTACAACATTTAGCCAGGTCTTACATGGCCTACTCCTTCCTTTTGATCCACACACTCTACCTTCATATATTTGCTTCTTCACTCTATCCACATTCATCCGCTCAACATTTTCCAAACCAAAGTAAGAGGCTTTTTTCACATTGACCTATTGAATTCCCTTTCAAACCACACTCCTTCAGCGCCCATTCATTACTGACTGCCCATACGAGTTTTTCCACATATATTTCTTAGATATCTCATTCCTTCCGCATTCACCTTGCTCTTGTGTTTCGCCTGACAAACCCACGCTTCAAATCCATAAAACAAAGATGGCGTTAACACACTTTTATATAATGCCATCAACTCTATTGTTTAACATCTGGAATTACAAAAAGCATATAATGAATAAAATTAAAAATTTTTGCATTTCTTTTCAATCTGGTTAAATCTAAAGTAAGCAGTAATTATTTTAACTTCTATATTTTAAAGAATTTATAAGAAGTTTTATCACAATAAGAGGAACTCACTGCCACTATATTCTCTTATGGAAAGTTAAAGTAAATATTTGATAATGATTAGGGGTGTGTAAAGTCCAATTTTTTCAATTAGAAGCGATGTCGAATCGAACAATATGATCAAAAATCGAATATTAAAAAAAAAGTTTAGTGAATAATATTGGATAAAAATATCACACTTTGCATAATTTACTATGCAAATTTAGGTACTAGAAATTATTTACAAAATGCTATATTTCAAACATATAATTAATATATTTTGTATTAAAATGTTAAAGTAAGCTATCACAAAATGTAATTTAATTATTTTTGATTTTTTTTAATGTGAACACTAATTTGTGATGGCAAATAACAGAAGGAAAAATTAAAAATAAACATAAATTTGAATTTTAACTTTGAATATTTTTTTGTAATTGTCAAATCCAGAATTTTACTTTCGAAAAGAAGTCAACATGAAAAAATATATTTAAAATGAAGTTGAAATTTTCAAAGTTTAGCAAACGCCTAATAATGATCAAGATTATCATGTCCAGTTGTCATTTTCCAACTAGATTTGATGTAATTTAATACACATGATGTGTTTTAATATATTTTCTATACCAGTTAAGATCCACAAAGCCGAGATGCACGTCCCTATCCTTTCAATTATCAACAATTTTAAATGATTTAGCGTAGGGTTAAAATTATTTTCCCCGATAATGAATGTGTTCACACAAATATAACCAACATTTTTTTTAAATCATAAAAGTGTCTATAATATAATTAAAGAGTATTTTAAAATGTTATTTTCTCTACATGCACAGTCATAAAAATAACACACAAGCAAAACCCTTTCTATTCTAAAACCTTTTATCAGGAATAAACCTCACCTTATTTGGAGTAAATATTGTACTTCTAACAATGATTCAGCCCAGTTCTCTATTCCAAACAACCTTTGCTTTATAGAAATAATAATAGCAACTCCATAACAGACCACTACAGTACCACTAATTTCCTCACTGACCATAATAGCTTTTTCCGCTTCCTCGACATTTTTCTTGCGGTTACGGTCATTGATGTAGCTGATGCTCGATATTGTCGATGTGCGCATCTTGTCCAGCTCCTCTGCTCGCTCCTCCAACTCGTGGAGCCTCTGCTGGATCTGACCCGCCTCAAGTTCGTCTCCTCTGTGGAAATCATAGCAACAAATTACAAAAACTTTAGATCAAACCTATGAAAGCTTTAGACCGCTATCCTAATTGTTGAGGCAGTGGGCTTCGAACTTTCCCTGACCCACTCACAGACACAATGGTTTAGAATCCCTAATGCCGAGATCACGATCAACTTAACGTTCATTTAAGGTTAACTTAACGTAACTTAACGTAAAGGTTCTTCTCACGGAAACGATTACGATGCAGTTAATGTTCACTTGCAGTTAACTTAAGGTAATAGACGTCCTGGGAGGTCTTTCATGTTAAGTGAAAGTATGAAGGGTATCATGTGATCTAGCCAGCCAATCATTATGCGAGTAATGTCTACAGGGCTAATTAGTAATTCATTTGTTGATTTTATGACCAAGGTTTACGTTATGTTAGGTTACATGATCAAACATCTGTTTTCTTAAGTTAAGTGAACGTTATGTTAAGTTAAAGTTAAGTTGATCGCTATCCCATCATTATACATTTAATATCATCTTTGAAGTACATGCACAGTTACTGGTGAGAAACAGCATTGTCATTATCTTGTTTGTGTGTGGTCAAGCTTCACTTAAATATAAAACAATAATAATATTTAGCACCACGTCTTACTACCCGTTCGGGTTATACGTTTAAGTACTAATTACGCTAATGGATTAGGAATTGGGAGGGTTGAATTTAGAGGAAGTGAACCCCCGCATTTGCGTGGAGGGAGAGTGGAAAACAGTTTAGGAAAAACCACCCCCAGTTCAACCAACCAAGATTCGAACCTTGATCTCCCCGTCCTTGGCGGTCGATCTCAACACGAATAGTGCGTTAGCCAACTACGCCACCTAGGCGGGTTAATATAAAACAAATCAAACAAATTTTAATACAATGGCTTGTCGAGAGCAAAGATAAACCTTTTCTCCATAAGACCTGCAGGACCCTCAGAGGTGATATTGAGTGTAGTGTGCTGATATTGTTAAGTGGTCTGTGAAAACAATGGTGTTATGAGTTTGATTTGTGTTGTCTGGTTTCAGTTGGATAGCTTATTCAATCATCTATTGGTCGTGAGGCCAGCAGCTACACGACTACCAGCTTCAGTGGCTCGAATTTTCTAGTCTCGCACATCCCTAATTTATATGCCATCTTTATTTCTGTCTTCCACCCTTTTTCAATAAACAAGCATAGGAAAAAAAAAAGTAGAAAACCAACATACAGATTAAACAACTTTATGCATTATTTTTATACAAAATTATAATAATAGTTGATTAAAAAAATCTCTACTATAAGTTTTCTTGAATATGGGTTTGTTTGTTTGAGATGGGAGGAGCAGATAACCGAAAGTGTTCAAGATAGAGGTGAAGAATGGAAGCAAATAAAGGAAGAAAGATGGTAGAAGCATAGAGGAAAGTGGAGGTATTTTACTAACCTGACAGGGTCACAGGCTGGAAACAGTTGTTGATAATGATGATGATGATGATGATGATGATGATGATGATGATGATGAGTACTTTAAGTGAAGATGCATAGTGAATTTGATCTAAGGGAAACGAGAATTATTCTCACTGATTTCTAGATAGATTCACAAAATACTTTTATGAACTTACTTCGCGAGAGCCATATCCCGCTCTTTCATCAGTTGAGTTTTCTTCATGGCATAGTTGTATGGATTCTGTTTGAACCTCTCCTTCTCACGGACTATCTAAATATAGTGAATTAAAAAAAACACAAGATGGTAAGGAAATTAAATGTGTAGATAATAAATACATAAAATGTATGTTCACCAAATTAGGCCTATTTACAGTTGATTTATAACTCCTAAATGTAGATTATTATACGGTGAAACCACTGTTGATGGGTATCTCTCAATAGCAGATTCCTCTTTATAAGGAACAGTTTAAAATTACCCAGCGAAATAACATGGGCACTTGAGGCAAAATACCCTAATGCTGATGTACGAGGTATAGGGGCACACCCAGGGAAAGGGGGGGTGGGTCTTTGGGGGCTGAAGCTCCCCCAGAAAATTGATAATATTACAAAATATGATTAGCACTATGTTTTGTCAATTAATCATTTATATTTTGTTTACTTATATTTAATATAAAACTAATAATTGTGTGTAGTAATTAGGGCTTTTCAAAGGCATAATTTTTCTGTTGCTTTTTAATTTTACTGTAAATTTGCACTTAAATGAAAATTGGACCTGTGATACCATAATATTTTCTAGAAATGGTTAAAAGTCTTTACTCTTTGTACATAAAGTTTTGAAGTGTTTCAGTACTTGAAATTATTATTTTAGAGCAATTATGTAAACATTATTGTATCAAGAAGAGGGGAAGGGGCAGTTGATATTATCATATGCCCCCAACCCCACCAACTGCAAATCCTGGGTGTGAAGAAGAATGTGTAAACACAGACCTTTTAACCAGTGGCGTACACAGTGTTAGAGGGTAGGCCGAGGACCCGATTTTGGTACAAATTAGTTAAAATATTACCGTTTACATCCTTTGAAATAATTTTTTTTGTCGGACCCCCACTTTTTAGGGGGCATCGCTGATTCTCTATCTTTCGTATCCCCCTAATTAGAATAAAATTTCCAAATATTATAGTATTTTTTAAATGTATAATGGTGCAATTATGAAAATTAATGTGTGAAACACCCCCCCCTCCCAAGCTCAAAATCCTTGGTGCGCCCCTGACAGGTTCAACCTTATAGTAGCTGGGGGTGAAAAGTAAAACTTTGTCAATAGTAGCCGAGGTCCTAATAATGGCAAGCTGATTTAATTATAGCAGAGACATAGGTATTTTGAGAACTTTTCATGGGCTTCACAATAAGCAATTTTCCTAGTACTACCCACGTTCCTGTTATTCAACTCTCTTTAGTTAAACTTGGGCTGAGATTTCCTAATAGTTTTCACACTTTACTTCTCAACTTTTTGTTTTTATTGGTGTCAATTTTAACTGACCTAGTTTTATTTTCTAGTCATAGATTCAACTGTAGATAGGGTGAAAACTAAAAAGTAAAGTTGTAAAGTTTTAATTATCCGTTCTCATATTGTTCCTTGAGTTTAGTACCTAGAGTCAATACTGCAACTACATGATAATAGTAAAAAAAAAAAGGCTTTTTTTTATCATAAATCTCTTGATTAGTCTATTCTGAAATCTGAATTAATGTGAGATTCATTATAAAGCAAAAATAACATCAATTCCACAGGTCATTGATTCATCAGTGTGAAAGGGAAAGCCCCAATTTCACAAATAATAATTCTTTCGACCATCCCGAGAATTGACTTCAGAAGCCTTTACCAGATGTGCAACAGACTTAGCTAAGATGTCAGATAATTAGAGTGGTTACTGTTATTAAATTGAAGCTAACATACCTTCTCAATATCTTCTTCCTTAAACTCGTAAATTACAGCCTCCTTGATATCGATAAGTTTTCCTTCGAGTTCGTCATGCGTAGGGAGAGAAATACCTTGAAGAGCACACGTCTCTTTCCACTTGAAGAACTCGCTTTCGGTAAAGTCTTGGTTGCTGATGAATTCTAGCCGAAAAACACGCTCTTGCGCACCATGCCTGTGAGCACAACCATGATATAATCATTCTAATGGAGAATTTAATTAAGAGTATAGTCATTGCTGGAATAGAAGAATCACATTAGCACTAGCCCTTTATAAATGTTAGCAGGGGACACTAATTGAAATTTTATGTCCCTTGTCGCTCAGTTAACCCTACAGTGTTGCCAGAGCAATCAACACTTTATAGCTCATCTGACTCAAAAAACGAAAGTGACTGTGATGGCAAGGAAAAGAAATATTTAAATAGCAAACAAAACATGCAAGATCTCTATCTATTCATAACCACTAACACAGGGAGAAAAAAAGTCAGCTGTCAGCATTTAAATGGCTGCTGGAATAGAGGAATAACGGGCAAGGGACTAAGGTTGACACAAATGGAAGATAATGATTTCTTTACTTGCATTTGTTGAAGATTCAAGTGGCTAGGTCAGACAGATGTCATTAAGAATGTTTGAAAATATTCACTTTAATATAATTGTTTAGTAGTAATAATAAAATTTATAAAAAAAACTTTCATAATTTATTTTATTTTAATTTAATTTATCAAAACTCACATTGGTGGGCATACAGGGTTTGAATCCTGGATAGGTGTACTGAGGGTAAGTTTTCTTAATTGGTTTGTACCTCTTCCTATACAAAAATTCTAGTATATTTTCTCTATACTCCTTTTTATCTTTCTCATTCAACACCCTCAACGTATTTAAAATTTCAACAAATTTCAATTAAACTTACTAGGCAGCTAGTACTTCTTAGTGACATAATAAATTCTAATATTTTTTCTGATAGTTAATCAATTCAATGGTTTTAAAAATCGTGAAGTATTTTATTTGATTTTCACCAAACTGTGTACACTCAGCACAAAGTAAACCTTTAGTAAATTACTGATATTGGAAAATAATATTAGCACGACTCAAATGAACCGATCCAGTGATTGATCAAGATATTAAAATTTTGAAAAAAAAACACCTATTGATTTTATAAGTTTTCAATTAAACTGAGTCAAATGTATAAAGCAGGTATTTTCTCAACAGGTTTTTAAATTATTGGTCTTCATAGTTCATCTTAATGAATAACTCTCTTAAGTCACTGTACATATATTATCAACAACAACAACTATTTCCAGCCGGGTAAATTTAGTAAAATGACTCCTTCCTCTTTCCTTGAACCTTTCTTTTCCTCTCACTTACACACTTTCTATTATATGCTTCTCCCATCGCCTTGATCTCCCTTGTGGTCTTTTTCCTCATCTCCATAATTTTCTTTGGTATATTTTCCTTTTCCATCTCAGCCGTACTTCCTATATTATCTCATGTATGCATTTACTGTAAATATCAGCAAAAAATACATATTTTCTAAGCATTTAATTTGTTGTTATTGTACCAAACTCAAAGATCTAACTTTGTTTTGTAAGACATTATATGTATGTAAAATAAACTGAAAATATACATTATCTATGTATATATATATATATAATGTATATTTTCAGTTTATTTTTCAAATGGTTGATGGTTTCAGGCTAGTTAATTTAAACACCTAAAATGTGAAAAGTGAAAATGTACTAAAATTAATAGATTAAGTAGTACATTTTGTTAAAAAGATTTGATCATATTTTTACATAAGTGCTACACATTTAAAATAGTTTCTATGAACTTTAAATATATTTAAATTGTCATTTTAATGTGCTAAGTAAAGATTCTTAAAAACACTTGTATTTATATAGTTAGTTATGTGAGAGTTTTACACTCACTCAGCAAGTTTTTAGTCATATGAAAATGAGTATTTACTCAGACAAGTGAGTTTATACTCCCAAGTGAATGCTTATGCTCATGAGTATTTTTCTGAGTAATTACTCAACTTTATTCCAATCACCTGTAGTGTCAGGGTTTTGCGTCATTTCCCACCCAAAATTTTCCAAAAGTAAAATATTTTTGCACAACTTACTTACCTTAGTTTGAGACCTTTGTTTGTTCGAGTACTACCCAACTGGTATATTTTTCCTGTTTCACACACACCTGCTATTTCACATACCTAGAAATTAAAACATTAATCTTTTTAACGTAAAAAAAACAACTTTGAACTATAGTAAATAAAGTAGTTACAAAAACAAATTAAAGAACGAACAAAACAAGGAATCTACAGTAAGAAGAGGAAAACAAGTCATTATTTTGCTGTGCTGCCTCTGGACACAAAAGTTTGTCAGATTTATGGGCTTGGCAATATAGAAAGCATTCTTTATTGGGCTATATCAAATGATAAGGAAGGACGCTATCTAGGAAATAGTGGGAGTACATGAGATAGTAGAGGAAGCAAGACTCAGATGGTATGGGAATGTAATGAGGATGGAAAAGGAGAGGATGCCAAAGAGAATGATGGAGATGAAGTATGTAGGAAAAAACCCCGCAAAGGAGGCCAAGAAAGATATGGGAGGAGCAGATAACAGAAAGTGTGCAAGAATAGAGGAAGATGGAGACGGAATGACTTGACCTCAGGCTGGAAACAGTTGATGATGATGTACCCTAGTGAAAAAGTGTATTATGTAAATTCTAAAAAATAATTTAACTTTTTCCTATAAATCACTATTGGAATGCAAGAAGGCGAATGGAAGAATATCAGTATGCCGGCCTTTTGCAACCAACCAACTTTCTTTTCTGATACTAGGGATATGTTTGTCTCTACCACAATGTACGTAGCTGCACTCTGGACAGGGGGAAAGGAGCTGAAAGACTGCTATTTTTAATTTAATTGTAAAACTATTAATTCTATTATCACTTAAAATATATCTTTTTACTGTAATAAATAAATAATTTTTATATACACAATAAAATATGCAGATGTTCTAAGATTGCTGGCCCAAAATAAAGAAGAGTTACAGGAAATTATGGACCGAATGGTGGAGACAGGGAGAAGATATGACATATGACATTAAAAGTTCAAAAGTTATGGGGATTTCAAAAAATGAAGATCCGCTAAAAATCAAAATTGGAAACAAGGAGGTGGGAAGCATAGAGAAGTTCAAGTACCTACCTAGGAAGTCTGCTGTCAAAGGATGTCTACTACAACAAAGAAATTAGGTTAAGGGTCGCCAGGGTCAAGGACACTTTCAACCAGATAAGGTTAATGCTGACCAAGTTGAGTTTGGAACCAAGGAAGAAACTGATGAAATGCTACATTTGGAGCATCGCGCTGTTTGGAGCAGAAACTTGGACTCTTAAGAAGATGTAAAATAAATACTTGGAGATTTTTTTAAATGTCGTGTTGGAGAAGACTCGAGAACATCAGGTGACAGAGAAGGTGACAATG